>OU696530.1:36608497-39108497 GCA_916048285.2 Bellardia pandia
AAAAAATTACTGTCACTTGTTTTCGTTTTTTGTTTACTGTAATACACACACAAAAAAAATATAAATAAAATTAAAATAGTATATAAAAAAATTTAATTAGGAAAGAAAACAATAACATAAAAAATTAGTGTTAAAATCCCCAGTCGCAATCCAAAATCTAGAGTGCAAAAAAAAGAAACGATATGTTCCTTAAGGAACTAATACGGTTTTCCACCCAGCATAGAACTTTATACTGCTATATGATTTTAAGCATATGGATATTTTTATTGATTGCAGGTAAGTAAATGTTGTTTTCATGGTTTTCATGGCAGTACACAAACTTTATTGTTCATGTCTATTGTTTCAGGAATGTACAAATACATAGGCCATTCATCTTCATCCTTAAATTATATTTTAAATGGCAAATCACAATATTATACTTCCGTTATAACGGCAACCCCTTCATTGGAATCCAATAGTTTTGCCAAGTACAAGACACGCTGTAAGACTTTGACGCAAATTAATCGTTTGGATGATGGTGGCATATTGGATGGTTGGAAATTGCAAGGTGTTTTGTTAATTATACGTCACGGAGATCGCGGTCCTATGTCTCATGTACGTAATATACCGCATTTGGATTGTGGCATAACTGGGGATAATTTGGTTAATAAGTAGGTTTGGATATTTATGAGAAACTTACAAATGGGATTATTTAAAATTACTTAATTCATTTAGATATCGTAGTTTTTTATATAATTCCACTTCTGTATCGGGTTCAAATCACATGTATTGGAATAAAGTTGGACCCTTTCATAGTTTCCCACTGTTGCCTTTAGCCGAAAAGGAATGCCTGCTGGGACAATTGACCTATAAGTGAGTATGAAGAAAATCTTTATTAATATCAAACATAGAAATACTTAAGCTTTCAAACATAGATTATCCTTAACATAAATTAATCAAAATTTTGATATATAAAAAGTTTTTCAAAATAAAATAAAACAAAGAATTTGTATAAAATGAATCCAAAAAGCAAACATTTATACATATTTGTCGAAAAATAGTGTTTTCTTTAATATTAATTTTATACTTTCAGAGGAATAGCACAACTCTTACATGTAGGCGAAACGCTACATCAGATCTATGCCCATCCTTTGGGTTTATGGTTTAAACAATCTAACAGCCAATATGGCAAAAATGTCATGAACTCCACTCCTTATTCAACGCTCTTGAATTCGGATGAAGTTGTCGTCTACACCACGCGCGTAAGACGGACATTTCAGTCAGCTTTAGCTTTACTCTATACATTTTTACCCACGGACAAATGGCTGGCATTGAATGTCAAGGAGTCTCACAGTATTGCGTTTTGTTTTAGCGACTGTGCCTGCCCCCAAGCCGATGCTCTCCGTAAAGAGCTAATGAAAATGCAAAAGCAAAGATTAACGCAACAGCCAATGGTGGCCAATGTAATGCACTGGATTGGCAATCAGCTATTGCAGCATACACCCAATGGCATCAACGATCCAAACGAGGTGGTCGATGCCATGCTTACGGTAATGTGTCATGATGCACCATGGCCTTGTAGGAACGTTAATGGTACAGACCGAATGGTGGTAACTACCAAACGAAATGATGTGGACTTGAATGATGTGATAAATATAGATCAAGATGATGTAGCCGTTGGTGTAGGTCATGCTGAAGATATAGCCTCCAACCTAATAGAGCTACATAATGGCAACATTGAAGCCCCCACGGCAACTGCAGAAGGCTGTATAGAATCACATCATGTTTCCACGCTAATGTCATTTTCGAATTGGCAATCAACGCGTGAAGTTCATCACTCGTATTACAAACGCATAGGTTTGATGAGAGCTTATGGTATGATACGCCACATAGTCAGTTATATGTTACGCATGATATCTGGAGATCGAACAAAATTTGTTTTATACTCTGGTCACGACTGGACTCTGCAATACCTAACAGCCGCCTTGGGCATACAAACAGATAATACATTTATAGCTTATGCTGCTCGTTTAGCCTTTGAAGTTTACAAAAGTGAAGCTCACACAGACTATTATTTTCGTGTGGTATATGATGGTCATGATGTGACCAAGCAAATAGACTTTTGTGAGGGCGGTAAAAGTCTTCGGGTTACTCGAGATTCTCGCGGCAATAAGGCTGATCTCTGTCCTATTGAAAATATTATACGCTTTTTACACGAAGACTACTTTGGTCCGCTAAATGCCACCAATTTTAAGGACGCTTGTATTTTACAACAACAAAAACCCAATGAATTTTAATATTCAGTTATTAAAATAATATTATTTCCAAAGTTTATAAAGCATAAAACGAAATTGTAAACGATACATATCAAACAAAATTTAATATAACAAAATATACATACGTATATATTTAACTATAGGAACAAAATAAAACAAATTAATTAAGAAACTGCACATTAAACCGAAAACCACACTCAACACTTACATATCAAAACTGTGATAAATTAGTTAAATATAGAATTAAGTTTATTGCAAAACAATAACATGTGTATTATATCAAATGAAACGTTACATATCATTGTAAAACTAATCACAACAAAAATACAAAAAACATACAATATTGTAAAATATACAGAAATCAAATACAAATTATTTAAAAAAATATATGTATATCTCGTATTAACACTATAACTTAAAAATTATGATTTTTTAAGATTTATGATAATATGGGAATGATTGATAATATGCTGTACAGTTTCCAACTCATCTTTGTCTCCGCATACTGAAGTGTACGGGACCTAGTTTACATTGATTTGTAACCATATATTTGTAAACCAAATAGTACTTTCACCAAGATCCAGCAGCAGTCTGATCTATTCATACAGGATTGGTTAGTCCTGAGCAGGATTCCCTTCAAAATTATCCTATGGTTATCCAACACAGTATCTGTAAATTTCCATAGTCTTTAACCCCGAATGACTATTGACGTAGAAAACCAGCTTATTGTTTCAAGTGACAAGGCTTATTGTAGTAAAAATAATTTTTTTCTGGTAAAAATAGTAATTCAGTTTAAAATTATTCCTCGACTATTCTGTGCTTTAGACCATTTGAATATAAAATGCTACAACACAGTCTTCTACTCTTCTAATTATAATAAAAGTACGAGTTAACAAATTCTGATAATCGAATACATACTTAGCTATTTTATGGGGGGTAGTGTACTATGCACACTTCTACTCGAAGGCCTAAAGGTCCATTGTGAATCCCTTCTAAAATATATTCTTGAAATATAAAAATAGTTATTTAAAAATTAATAATCCCAGGAGATTCACTAGGACAGACTCCCTGGAGAAATTAAAGATCTGCCCTCTCAAGAGTTAAATATTTATCTGCCAACTAGCCATCTAAATCGACTTATGAACCAGAAGATATCCGCTGTCTTACTGACTCCGACATCCTCTAGTCCAACGTGGAAATGACTACCTACCATTCCAGTCTGGAGGTCTGGGAAGTGGTAGATAATTTGTTTCATCGCCTCCAACTCCTCTTTATCTTTGCATATTCTGCAGCAGTTCGGAGTGTTGTTATCCGACCTATGAAATGTTGCATTGCATACTGCGTTTAGCCATGATTTGCAGTGGCAGCGCAAAGTAATCATATTGTGCAGCGCAGTAATGCATTTACGAACAGGCCCTCTAACACTACTTTTATCTAGGGCTATTAGAATCCTGGTACCTAAAATATTAAGTTTTATCCATAAGGCTCTCGCTGTCCTACAGTCTGTTCTACTTCCCAATGATAGGCCAGTTCGGATAAGGACTTTCTCTAATATCTCCTGTGATAATAGCAGAGTGGTGGTTTCGCTTCTACTACATCCAAGGATAGTTCCGAACCATGCCATGTGTGCTTGTCTGCTATTTCGTTACCTCCATATCACAATGACCTGTGTAAATATGTACATATATATTTTCTTTCTTTTATAATAAACGTAACTGTACTTTAATTTTGACTCTACACAAATTATTTCTATAATGTACTCTCTTGAAATTCTATATTTGTTTTCTTGGACATCATTTGTTGATCCGTTATTTGAAATTTTTGATCTTAAATTAAAACTACATAGAAAATATTTATAGCTTGAAAAGTTATCACATAATCTTTCTTAGGTTTTAATTAAATATACTTTTTGTGATATAAGTATGCATTGCATATACATATATGTATGTATATACATACACATTTACATATTTATATGCATATACATTTACATACATACATATGTATATGTATGTATATAGAAAAATGGTTTCGGTAATGTTTGCAGTATACAATGCCACGTAAAACTGAATTAACTGATGAAAAACGCGGAAAAATTGAAGGAATGTGTCCTGCTGGGAAACCGATTGGTGAGATTGCTAGCGCAATTAACTGGCATCGAAATACGATCTCTAATTTTCTAAAAGATCCAAAAAATTATAGCAAAAATAAACGCAGTGAACGGATTTTAACCATAGACACCAGGACTAAGGGGCGATGTTTAGTGCAAGTGAAGCAAAGAATTTTTTAACATTCATAGTATGTATACAAATATTAGAGTGGAAAGCCGTAAGTCCCGATATTAATCCAAGTCTAAAAAATTTATCGAATCAATGCCTCGTAGGTTGCTACAAGTATTATTACAAAAGGGGAATACCATGTCGTATTAATATTACAGGGTGGCGCAAAGGTAATCCTCCTATCAGAAAATGCTATAAATTTTGCGAGGCCCCTAATGTCAGTTCTGTTTTGACATTTGTGTAGTAAACACATGCGAAATACACGTTAATAAACAATGTTACGCTACACTGCTCCATAACGCGGAATATTGCAGAACTGACATTAGGGGCCAATCGCAAAATTTATAACATTTTCCTGATAGAAGGATTACTTTTGCACCACCCTATATAAATATTTTTTTTAAGAGTAAACATTTTGTTATGATAGTTAATATTATTTCATGCACATATGTATATCACCGTAAGACATACTTAAAAATACAAATATTTATTAAATTTATTTAAAATAATAATTCACTTTAAAACATTGCATATTTGTCATAAATAATTACAAGTTAAGATCACAAAAATATCGAAGCTCATTCATTTAAAAATATCATACTGCAATATACATATACTCCAAATTAAAAGATACACAACATTTTTAATTTGACATTTTTTATCAGAATTCTAAAAATTAAGAAATATACAAAGTTAGTGCTAATTCATTAGTTAGTGATAATATTATACATATTCTCTAAATTCGACATTTATATTTATATTTTTACTTTTCGCATGAACCGTGTCGACGTATGAGTAATATAGATCGTTACATATATAATTTTCGCATGCACCATGTGGACGTATGAGTAATATTGATAAATCAATCATAACAAGTATAATCAAGAATAATCTATACATATATATATAAAATACAATGTTTGTATGTTTGCCCTCTATAGGCTCTAAAACTATCCAACCGATTTGGCCCAAACTGGTTTCATTTAAAAGGTTATAGTCCAGATTAGGTTTACGGATATATATATTTCAAGTGGGCGTAGCCCCTCCCACATAAATTTAATAACATCATATATCTTGACTATTGCGATAGCAAGAGTTTTGAAACATTGCAGTATCCCATATGTTACTGATTTTAATAATCAGGAGAAAAATTGGCGGGATCGGACCGGTGGGAGTGGCAGCTCCCATACAAAATAAATATTTAATATCATATATCTACAGTTCTATAATAGCCAGAGTCTTAGAAATTTGTGTACGTTGATTATTTGATAATGTAAATAGTCATGGGAAAAATGGGCTTGATCGGACCAGTGGGAGTGGCAGCTCCCATACAAAGTAAATATTTAATATCATATACAAAATTAATATTAATCTGATCATGTGATGATCTTCGGCAAAGTTGTTGTGCATGAGACCGGGAAGGTTTTTGAGTTGGTACGACAACGCCTACTCTAACGCCCACTTTTTTAAATTGATTAATTGCTTCTGCATGGGTTTTTACAGATTTACTTCTTACAAATTGTATCCACATCTTACTGAAGGCGA
The DNA here is from genome assembly GCA_916048285.2 of Bellardia pandia. Classification (NCBI taxonomy): domain Eukaryota; kingdom Metazoa; phylum Arthropoda; class Insecta; order Diptera; family Calliphoridae; genus Bellardia; species Bellardia pandia. The sequence goes on from OU696530.1 coordinate 36,614,577, forward strand.
GTTAAAAATACAAATTGTATGTGCCACGCCCACTTTCACGCCCCAGCACAAAAAATTAAAGTTTGTATGTATGTCCTTTATAGAATCGTAAACTATGCATTTGGTTATGTGATGATCTTCGGCAAAGTTATTGTGCATGAGTCCGGTATGGTTTCTCAATTGGTCCGACGACGCCTACTCTAACGCCCACTTTTTTTAATTGATTAATTTCTTCTGCATGAGTTTTTACAGTTTATGTGCCAAAGCTTCTTATTTCTTTCGACCACTCCTACTTTTTTTAAATGTGTCATTGATTCTACTCAGATTTTAATATGTTTACTTTAAATCGAATACACATGTTACTCTAGGTGAGGTAAAAATTAAGATTCATACTCCACGACCCCGTTCACGCCCCATCTATAGCAGGGCAACGCCTGCCGGGAAGGCCAGACCGCCGGACCGATCTTACTAAAAATTTGACGGAATATAACTACGACTCCGGCATGACTAAGAATACTTCTTTCAAGCACCTACTTTTTTCAAAATGAGAAAAATCAATAAAATTACTCAAAATGAATTGAATATTTGTGTAATGTCTTATTTTTAAATTTATTTTAATTGGTAGCGTAACAACGCGCGCAGGGTACAGCTAGTATGGTATAAATCAAATATGGCTACCGATCTGTTATTTCGGTTTATTTCGGTAACGGTGTTTTATTGGTATTGGAATTTGCTGTTATTTATTATAAGGACTTGAATTATTATTAACATTTACAAATATGAATAATAAGTGGACAAAATTGGTATTTTACTATATTTTATCTCTTGTAGATTACAACAAATTTAACTGCAGAAAAAAAAAATGTTCATAATTTAGTATTATTTAGAACTACCAAAGTAATCAAAACGGCATTATCGTTTACATTGGTAATGATATTTTAGCGGTAAAGTTAGTATTATTGAACGGATATTATATAACGAGGTTCCAGCAGTTGCATGACATGTCTAATAAATAGGATGTATGGGAGGTACAGAAACGATTTATAACCTTGCAGTTATAATCATGAAGAAGTTTCAGAATTTTTGGAATAATTTTGAGAACAATTTTTTAATTTTTGTTTAAACAAATAACTATTTTTTTAATTTGTATACCTTTGCTTTAGGTAGTCTATAATACCTTTAAAATTAATATTTTAGTATTAAAATTCGGAAGAAAGTAACCGCAAGACAAAAGCAAATTCGACTGGTTTGCAAAATAGCACAGCTTAAAACTTAATAAATATGCACATATTTCAAAGAATTTTAAGTAATAAAAATAATGTTAACATAACTTTAAAATATATTTAAATTCAAATTTTGAAATGTTCTTTTTTAAACATGAATTTATTTTAGTAAATAAAATTAAATAAAAAAGGGCAAAGCTATGTACTCGTACATGCGGTTGTCAGATCTTATAACATTGTCAGAAATGTCTAACAAACGTGTAAAGTTTTGTGTGAATTTTTGTCTACCAACGTTGTCAGAAAACCATTTTCATTACATTATAAGACAAAAATATTGCCAGATATCTAACAATCATGTGAACATATATTTTGCCATTGTAAGATTGTTGTAAGATAATTGTCAAAAACTTTTTATTGTCAGATGTGCAAAGTTTATGCATCTGAAAATGTCAACAATTAGTTTTATTTGCAACTTTGTATATACCTATACATAAATAAATAAACAAAAGTGTGTATCAATAATATTTAAAAAAAATTGAAAAGAAATTTAAGAAAATAATAAAACGATAGCGACATTTCAACTAATGAATTCTTGCGTCATATAGTGCAACTATGAGCCAATTAAATTGAATTTTAAAATTCGATCGCCAACAGGCTCTGTCAAACTTTTCGAGGAAATTGAGCTCGGAGAAGTTTATGGGTTGCTGGTTGCGTTGAATAAAAACTTCTTAGAGATATTTTCCGTCAAGAGGTCTCAGATACCATACAGTTCTTTAACCCAAACTTTGCGCCGTTTTTGTTTTATTTTGTCTTCATAACCGCTACTTTCTAGTATATATTCATATGCAGCTAAAATGGTTTCAAATGCACTTTTTTGTTCCATGACAACATTTAACTTTTTCAAACACACACACAATTCTTGCAATGCCTGACAACGAATTTGACAATTTTTGCCGTGTGAACTGACAATTTTTTATAGTCTTCACAAAAAGTAATTAACAGCTCAATTGCATGAATATATACGATCGGTAAGTTTGCTTTTTTATTGTTTCCTTAGCGGTATGACATGTGGAAACGTCATGTTAAAACAACATGTCAGTATTATCCATATCATACTTCTCGAAATTTAAAAAAAAAAAAACAACAAAAATCCCAATCACGCTTTCAGTCCACATAAAACACCAGTTCAGCATATAAAGACTTCACAATAATTATTCTTAGATTTAAAAAAAAAACCCAACCGGTGTTTTATCGACCATATTCTTAGTAAAGGTCTTAAGAAGGATGATAATGTCGTCCGAAAATATTAAACATTTTACGAAATGTAGCTTTAACAGAGCCACCGTTTTAATTGTAAATTTTTGAATTGCGAGAAATTGAATTGTCAAACCGTGCTTCAATGACCCATAACTCAGGAATAAGGTAGTTAATGTGGGCGAATAATACGTTAAATGAAACGTTGAAGTCTTATTATAAAGAAAAACCTACCTTTAATCTGACATATTTTGAGTAAACTGACATTTTTGAAAAAATATCGGGGTAAAAATACAAAATTTTGGCCCTAATCGGTTTAAATTAATTAATTATAAGATTTATATATTATGTTAGAGGTGTTTTAAAAAGTTGTCAAATGACGTATATACTATCTGATAAATCAAATAAAAAATAAAAACTTTGTCCGGACTGGCGCCCATAAAGCCATTTTTTGTATATATGTATGTATAACGTTTTGTCCGGGTCACGAAAGAAGAGCTCTAGAAAAATATGTTAAAAAACCTCGAAAAACATTCTTCTATAACATACATATCGTTGGTCTCATGCAATTTTTTCGAAATTATTTTTTTTTGCTCCAATGCATTTGAGGCAAATACACCTCCTCACAAAAATTTATTGCAATAGTGTAAAAAATAACGCTTTTATAAGCAGTTGTACAAAAAAAGTTACATGTTGAATATTACAGTTTCTATTATGTTTTTACCTTCTCCTGTAAAGTTTCAAATATGCCAGTTAGGGTCTTTCTACATGAGACCATCGATATTTAGATTTTACACTAAATTTCAAATATTCTAAACAGCATTGTAAACCAAATTCATTTCAGTATGTTATAGATTATTTAGAAGTTTTGGAAAGTTAAAAGCACTTACTTAAATAGTACAATGAGACACAAGCATTTTTAGAAAAAGCACAAATCGTATCATGTTCCAAAAGCTTATTTTTTTCTGTTAACAATAAGACGATCAAAATGACTTTGGTACTTTACAAAATAAGAATAATGCTTTTCATAAACTTCCAAAATTGTATAATAATTAAATATTAAAAATGCATAAAAGATTACAGTTCAACCTTTTCCTAAACTTAAAAATTACACAAACTACTTGCAATGTTCCATGTAAAATTTCATGCGTTTATTCAGCTAAACTCATTGGTTAGATGCAAGTGCCTGACTAAGAGTGCAATGGACAAATGCATTTCAAAAGAGCCATTAAACAATGTTTAACAAAAAATGAGTAAATGCAAAAATAAAAATAAAATAAGGTTAACGAACGAAATTCAATACAGAACAACGACCTCAAGAAGAGAGGCAGAAACGAAAACAGCCATAAAAAATTGTTCATGTTCATGAATGAATGATATAACAAAAACAAGTAGAACAAGCTTTAATAGAGTGCATAAACAGCAGAAAGGGGAGCAAATGTACAGAAAATACTTGTCTTTACTAACTGGCAAAGGGGGGGAACTGTCATATAAAATATACACAAATACACAAACCCATACAAAAATAAACAATAAACGTAATTTTGGTATAACAGCGCAATTGAGCGTAATTAAAGAAAAAATCATAGAGTACTTAATGTAAAATCAAGCTGTTTAAAACTCTGACAGCCTGTTACCTCTCAGTACACTTTGTTACTTACGTGAAATTTAAAAAAGTCATACACACATATCCAGCAATGGGGAAAAGTAGATATAAAAACAAATACAATAAGTACAATTGAAATCTATATAATGGGGAATTTACTCGTAGTCGTACTTATTTGTTTGTACGTTAAATAAAAGAAAACAAGTGCAATTGAAATTGGTTTACAATAATGCCAGATACACGGGAAAATAAATAATTCTATGAATTTATGTACATTGTAGTAAAGGGGTTTCAATGTAGTAAAGACATTTACAATGTAGGAGAGGTCTGCACAAATATATTTGGCAGCCAAATGAGTGTTTTGTGTGTATTTGATTTTCAATTCAAATGTGTAAAACAAATGAGAGCTAGTCATTCACGTTCAATCATTTTAAATGAAAGATCAACACAACACCGTTCATGAAATAGTGAAACACATACACTAGCACTTATTGTGTGTGCGTGTATTGCTTGATAAACTCAAATTCATACATCTCACAATAAAAAAAAAAACACACAATTCATTCGTGTGTTTGTTGTGTTTCTTATTTTGTTAAAATTGAGGTTTCACCTTTTTAATAAATTTCCTTAACGTTCTTTGTTTTGATACGGGCGTTTGATAAGTTGTTGTATTTCGGTTGCCCAGCAGTTTTGTTTTTTCTTTAGTTTGGATTTACATAAATACAATTGTATTTACTCGTGTAAAACAGCATATTTGTTATTTACAGTTGAATCAAATATTGCTCTCACAACAATCACATAAAGAATTGAACGCTTTGCACAATATGTTATTTCTTACACACAATAAATTTTGTGTGATTCTTAAATCACACACAACACACTACTACCAGCATACTATTCTGGAGCGCTCCGAAAAACGAGTCAGAACAGATTCTAATAAAAGAACATTTTCGGAGCGCTCCGAAAAAAGGAGTCAGAAAAGAGTCCAACTAAAGAGCATTTTCGGAGCGAAAGAAAAATTTGCTTGTTACTGTCCTGAGTCGGCACGCAGTATGACTCAGAAATTCCACTTAATTATGTGTGTACCAAAGCGTTGTTGTCCTGTTATTTGTGCTTTGAAAAAAAAAAAAACATAGCTGTACCACACAAGAATGATAAAAACAAGATTACACAGAGCCCAAAAAAAAAAACGTCATAAAAGACTCTTTTCTGTCATTATCTAAGAGCTCTTTAAGAGCCCAAAAAATCCTCATAAAAGACTTTTTTCTGACATTATCTAAGATCTCTTTCTGACGGACCATTCTCGAATGTAATGACCCTCTTTTCTGAAGGTTTTCGAAACAATTATAATTGTTTTTTGGGCTCATAAAGAGCGTTAACGCTCCAAAAAAGGTGTCAGAAAAGACTCTTCGGACTCATATGGCTTGCTGGGCTTGCTAGTTTGTTGTGTGAATTCATGTGTCGTTTAATCGCACACATGCAGACCTCTACAATATAGTAAAGGGGTTTTCAATAAGTCAATAGTAAAAGCTTTGAAAATTGTTACAATAAATTCAATTTCGCTAGAAAATCGCATTAAAATATTAAAAATTCACTATGAAAATAGTGATCTGTAAAAGTTCATTTTAATTTTTCTAGATACAACAAAATCCAAAAGCAATTGTTGAGAAGTATTTGCATTCTGAACGTGTAACTCAGCCACATAAGTAATGCATTTTTTGCAAACCTAATTCCTGAATGCAACATTTTATGAAACTCATCCGAATTAGAACCATTATTTTATTTTTGTAGGAATATGGCTGTTTCTAATTTTATTTATTAAATTTCGAAAAACTCACGATATAATTTTTGAAAAATTAAAAAAAATAAATACATAATCATCAAATAGGGTTTTATTGCTTATGTATCTATTTAAAACATATTAAATCAATAAAAATTCACTACAGCTTTATAAAATTGCAAGTATGTATTAAAAGTAAGCTCTTGAAAATGTTCTTTACTTAAACAAAAACAAAGTTGAAACAATTTTTCCTAATGACTCTAAAGAAGTGAAACTCCCAAAATCAAGTTGTTTATGTTGTCATACACTGTAAGCGTCGATATAAAGTTTTTTAAAAAAATATTTCATTATACATACATATATACAACAAGTACACACTTAAACAATTTGCATAATTCATAAGTAACTTAAACAAAATATAACAAAAACTATAAAATTGGACACATAAAAAAATAATTCAATTTTAACGAAAAGTGCCAGATTTTTCGCATCAAAATAAAGTAAATATGTATATTAAAATTATGTAAAACATTGTATTTAATATTTTGTTTGTTGTCCTTTTGCCTTTATCACAGCTGACAATGTTCTAGGCATAGAATCAACTAGTTTTTTAGTCATATCACGCAAAATTTTGTTCCATTCATTTTGTATTACTCCCTTTAGGTTATCCTTGCAAGAAATATTTCTTTGACTAATTTGTTTTGCCCAGATATTGGTTATTTTGGTGATATGCTTAGGATCATTGTCCTGTTGGAAAATTAAGTTCTGTGCTAGTTCTAATTTCTCTACACTAGGGCCTCATAACCAATTAAGCTACAGCACCCATACATACATATGTTTACGAAAAATGTTTGGTAAAGGGCTATAAAGGGCTTCTTACGGTACTCGCGCTTACAGGTTTTCCAGAAGTTGTCTTAACATTTTCAGCTATTTTTATTATAGCTCCTCCTTTAGTTTTTGTAAGACGCTTTGGTCATTTTGCAGCAAGCAAATTTTCTACGGTATTGTGTTCGGTATACTTGTCTATAATTTTTTTTATTGTATAAATTTGAGGGTGCTGTAGCTTAATTGGTTAGCGCATTTGATCATTAAACATGAGTTGGTATTTGTAGCTCGGGTTCGATTCCCAGCCGCTGCCACTCAAACAACATCAGTTGCTGATAATTATTAGTTTTCTTTTCTATCCATCATAACTAATATTTATTACAGCGCCCTCCTTCGATGGTATAGCATTTAAACGCCACCGAAGTAAAATAATTATATAAAGGCTACAAAATCAAGATGTATCATAAATGCGCCTACTCACCACCAGAGGCGCTGTAATTCTGTACTAAAAACAAACATAATGCGCAATTGCAGAGTTGTGATATAAAAAGCTTTCTTCTTTCACCACCTTTACTTCTTCAACTATCCCCTTTCCAAAGAAAGTAACGCAAGTATATATAGGCATATTAATTACCTGAGTGTTACTTTCTCTTTAAAAAAAAATTTGCCTTGCAACGATTTTACCTATTTCACGCACTGATTTACCTTTTCTATTTAAGTCTATTATGATTTGTCGAGTCTCATTTGCCGAATGAATCTCTTCTCATTGTAAATTTTTCACTACTTAACGTCACAACCTAAACTATTTTATTGATAAATTATAAAACTTTCAATTATTTTGAATGGCACTATACTGTTTCGTACAAAACAATGTTAAAAGAATTGCCACTACTTTTGGAATGACAGGGTTTTTTGCGTAAGGACTGTTTCTCTTGACGCGTAAAAATTTTTAATATTTTAACAGTAAATCAACAAAATTTGTATTCTCTTTTGTTATTATCTCTTTTTTTTTGTGAATTCAATTCTACTGAAATAACTATATATAAATGCAATATAATGATCTAATATAATATTATGTATTTATATTAATTAGCTTTTCTTTTAATAATATGTGGTGTTGACTTTGTTTTGAGGCTCACAGTAGAATTCATAAAATCAATTATGGAAAACAAATACATATTAGCTCGATGTATTTTAAATATGGATTACTTTTTATTGCTGTGACCTTTAACATCTATTCTAAATTCAAATAAATATACGTATAAAGTTCGTCAAATCAATTGCAGCCTTTAAACACAAAATCCATGACGTGATTAACAAAATGGACCCACTATTTTGATAAAATGTAATTGAAAATTTTGATAGAAGAACCGACGTCTGTATGCGTGGGGATGATATACATCTGTCTAATATAATTTTTTATTTATAACTCTAAAACCTTACTCTTTTCAATACAAATAAAAATGATTTTCATATAAATTACACAGTGATACAAAATTGAAAAACCTTGGACCGGATATTATTTTTCTTGTAGGGCTTGTCGAATAAAAGAAGATTCCAATAGTGAAATATGCCGGTAACTCCAAAATCCGGTTTTACGGTTAAAAAAACCGGTTTTTGTACCTTTGCGCACTTATAAGCCTGTAGTTTTGTTGATAATGACCCAATTTTGAATTTCTTACTATATTTGAAAAGAATAAACTGAGATCTTTCGAATGATATATATTTATCTAAGAAAACTTGAGAAATTTGGGTGTTATTGTCGAGTAAACACAAATTTTGTAAATTTTTCAAAAATAATATCGGGTCCCAGGTTTTTTGGACTGTCGCACCGTGTTATTTGTTTGTATTATCTTGAAAAGCATTTATTCGAAAACCATATATAATGAATAAATTACAATTTTGTTATAACTAAATGCAAAATTTAAAATGTTTTGGAAAAAAATATAATTATATTTATAAACACGCATTAATCCCGCACTCCACAAAAAGTATTTTGGGTATTTAATTCAGTCTGGGCAGTCTGGCATCACAATAGCTTAATTCAATGTATTACAATACAAAACAAAAGTTTATCATATCAAACGAACAAATGTAAATGCTGTGAAGTGTTGTGAAAAAATAGCGTATTTTCATTAGTGTTGAGGGGAAATTGGGAAAGTTGGAGATTACACACAAACAAAAAGCAGAGAAGAGTCAGAGATGTAAACGTGATGTAAAATGTAAATCTGAAAAACACAACATGGTAAAAGAATCTCTCGTTTATTATCAATAGCTGGCTTTTGTGAAAGAAAATAAAAATTCCCCCAGCTGTATGAAATGTTTCTTAGACAAACAGTCTGTGTTCTCATGTAAATTTCCTCCTCTTAGTGCTTTGCTCCAAATCGTTGTAACATAACACAAAGAAATCCTTTAAAGATAAAGGGGACAATAGTGCTTTTTGTGATTTAGTTTTTATAAATCGGTGCACTCGCACTGCATGTTCTTGTTACATGAGCATAAGGAGCCCAGATTTTGTAGCTTGCAACTTTTGGCTTTTGCAAAAATACCCAACGAAAAAATAATATTTTTTTGAAAAACTTGGTATTCATCCATCTCTACTAAATAAAAGCAACAAAAACAACATGTTTATATTGTATGACGGTGTTGCTACTCATTTGCAATATTGCAAAAAAAAAAAAAATACCAACATACATACATATGTACATATGCATGTACTTATACATAAATAACAAATCTCACTGTCTTACAATGTTTATGCTTGTGGTTGTAAATTGTGGCTAACAATTTTTATCTGTATGCATGTGTGAACAAATGAAAAAATCAAAAACAATAACAACCACATCACCACAAAGTGCAATAAAATGCTAAATATTGCGGTACTTTATACGAGCATTTGACTTGAGCACAAGGTTATTGACTTGCATTTAGTTCAGCCTTTCTCGTTCGTTCGTTCATTCACTTACTCACTCGCGTCTGACTCGCTCTCTGTTTGTAAAAGCATTTGTTGGTTTGTTTATATTTATTCACATTAGCTTAGTGTTAGTTTATTCTCAATGCATTTTTCAATCTCAAAATGCATTTTGTTTTTATTTTCTTTTTAAAAAACTTATTAGAAAAAGTGTTTCTAAAAGAGACTTTTCGAAATAAGAAAATCATTTGGAATGCTTTTCAGCTGCAGCGAGAGTGAGATTTACAAACTATTGCACTAAAGCTGGGAATACAAAATTTAGTTTAGTAAATTTTAGACTCTATCCCAGCAAAAGCTTACATTAAAATGTAATGAGTTAAATAGTTAAATACCCTACACAACTTATGTATACAATGACATTTTAAAACACAGTTTATATAAAATCCGGTGACACTACAAAGATAATGAAAAATCTAAATACGAATACGAGTAATGGAAAATCTAAATACTAATAAAATCGTGTACAAATTCATTAACAATCGGACATTGTCTGGTTTAATGAATGCAACAAATCACAGGCTTTTAAAAATTGTCTCAGTACAGGAATAATTTCCTCTAGGAGATATGAGATCCCTGATTAAGTAAAAATCTCAATAACATCATATCACCGAGTGTAAATTATCGCTGTTCTAAAACATAGCCACAAGCAGGAGTTTCTTTTTAAAGTCGGACTCCTATTTAAGATGTATGAAAAAACCTGAACAGAGAATGAAGACCTGTTCTCCATTTTTAATTCTTTCCACTGTTCCACAGATTTACTTTAAGGTATTTGAAAAGACTTAAGGTACTCGTATGTGGGCAACTTTGAAAACTGAATAATTGCAGATTTTTCTCAGCAGAAATGCATATCATGTTGCGATATGGTTGCTTCAGAAGCTTTGGCATAAAAGCCTCCATCATTCATCTTGGGTAGATTTATACGAGTGTTGTATGTCGCTTTTAAACGTATCATATCGTTATTAGACATTACAACAATTTCAATTTAGAAAAAAAAAAAAAAAAATACAATATGACCTCTACTTTGTTCCTGCGATCGTTTACTAAAGCACATTTCACACTGGTTAGGCAGGAGGATATTATCCGTCTAAACTTATGAACCAGAGAATATACATAAACCATTCTCTGGTTCTTAATGTAAAGGTGGATTCACCCATTCGTTCTTAACAAAAATTTTGTTTGAACAATTTTTTGTTATATAAAGTTTGACGTCTCTCTTTTTGAGAGCGAGAAAATATTTTTTACGAATTTGAATTGGTTTAATTTTATATTTTTTCTGGACAAAAATGAATTGAGTTGCCAATACTTTAAAATTATTTAATATTTGTATTTTTACACTTAAAACCCAAAGCAAAATAAGTCAATGGCCGCACTTGTAAAACTAATGGATTTTGTTTACATATGGCAGCTTTGATTTTTCAGAAAAATCGTTCGAAATGGGCGAATCGTTCTGCAAAAAACTCTCAGTAAAAAATAGTTTCCCTGGAAAAAATTTTTGTTAAGAACAAATGGGTTGTGGATTCACCCATTAAGGAACCTAACCTGTGTTCCAAGTGATCGAATTTTTAGGTTTTTAATACTAAGTGAGGGAGTAATAAAGATTGATTTTTTAAGAGCTTTCGGATTTTATTAAAAAAAACATAAAATTTAGAGAAATGTATAAAATCCTTATTTGATTCGATAGAACGATCTATATAATTCAATAATCGTGGAGTGCCCCGATAGACTACGCGATAGAGTGCCGGACTATCAGTCAAAGGGTTGCGGGTTCGATTCCCAACAAAGACTCTTGGTGTTTTCTGCATATAAGCCAAAAGCTTCGCAGTTTGTGTTTGTTAAAAAAATTTTGTTTTTGCATGTACATAAATACTGCGGCTACGCCTTAAATGGGTTATACGCTGGGTCTAATTTTGGAATACTCTCCTAAACATATCGTCCGGTATCTAACGAATAAATTCTTCAACATTAGCTTTCAGTGCGTCAATCGTTGCTGGCTTGTCTCTATAGGCTGTTCACCGATTTTGTCTTTCAATTGGGCATGTGACTATTTTGTTGAAACCACACATCAGCTAAGCTAGACTTCCATTTTGGTCAAAAATAAAAATTTGTAATTGTCGCAGGATAGCGCACGCTATTCACGGTAACATTCAAGCCTTCGTCGTCTTTGAAAAAGTACGGGTTAATGATGCCACCGGCCCATAATCTACAGTAAGCAAGCAATTTTCAGCTCGAGAAAACACCGAAACTGCAAAACATACCGGTCGATCTATCTCTCTAATTGATAATGTGTGCTCCAAAGTCTGGCGCATTCAAAATAGCTTAAGACATTTTTAAGACACGCAATGACCCAGTAAGCGCATCGATCATAGAAGACGGCTGAATAACCATGGACTTCATGGAAGAGTAAAAAAACGTATATTTCTGCAGTAAACCGCACTGAACGTAAAGATTTTGCAAAAGCTTACTTAACCTCTCCGCAATCTTTCTGGAATAATGTAATATTTAGCGATGAGAGGAAATATGAGACTTTTGGGTCAAAATCAAGAGAAAAGATCTGGAGGACAAGAAATAGTGAGCTGCTTCCACAAAACGTTTGTGCTACAGTAATGGTTTGGGGTTGTATGTCAGCTGCAGGAACAGGTAATCTTGTATTCATTACAATAAATAGCTGAGACTAAAAACGGGACTAAACCCGGGTTGTCACACAAATTTTGTGACATCTACGGATCTACGGGGAAAAATTGGAAACCCCAAATTCTTATTTGATCACCCAAAATACTATTTGTTTCTTTAAAAATATAAAACTGTCATTGTGTTTAAATGCATTACCATGTTAATGTAGCGTAAATGTTTACAATTGCATATACATAATACGTTTACTCTCAATACAATACTAAAAGTAATGTAAGAGGATGCAGAGAGAGAGAGAGAGGGAGACGCGCTAAATGCAATTTTACAACTACCAATATAGAGACGTACACTAACAGCACACCACAAACAATAAATAACAATGCAATTTACGAGAATTTGACTCCCGCGATGACGTTGCTCACACAGCCTTTAAAAAGCAGAAGCATTCAAAGTTGTTGCCATTTTAACAAATACTTATACAACAACATCAGTTAGCAGCAAGTGAATCTAAAATACAAAAAAAATTGCAACCTGCTGGCAATTTCTGCGATTTTGCTACAAAATGTTGAGGAAGGAAAATCGTGCAAACTTTAAAAAAATATTTTCAATAGCATTTTCATCAGCAACGTATTTTATTTGTTTTTTAGTGTTGTTGTTGTGTGTTGTAAATATTAAAGAACAGTTTTAGCTGCTTTGCCTGAATATATTGCTGAAATTTTGCAATACTAACAACAGGCGACGTCATATTGCATGCATATCTTCCATGCTCGCTCACAGGGAGTAGAAAGAAATTCATTGTTAGTTAGTGTTAGTAAATGGTGTCTGATGATTGTTTCCATTACAAAGTGGGGGATTCGGGGAAGTTGAGTGTGTATAAATGAGTGTATGTAAAAATCTAATTTTCTAATACAATTAATATACTGCTCCCTTTATGGAGGGCATAAACTAATGATTTTCTAACATCCTAGGAAAATAGACAACTAGGCAAACATAATACTAGGAAAATTCAAGCTGTAAACGTATATTTTGTTACGTTACATTTTCGAGCACTTCGTACAAGTACAACATTCGCAACTCACTTACTCTGGCTATGCAGTAAAGCGGCTTGGATTTTTCTGCTGTTGGTGCTGGTAATGACACTAGCACTCTCAGGTACTGGTGCTAGTGCTTCAAAATCCAGCCAGTCAGCCAAGTTTAGTCTATAAAACCATTGGTAACTAGGATAGGCTATGGATGTATATGTGTTTGTCTCTCAGTCTGCCTGTCGAGTTAGACAATTTTACAAACCATTGGAAACAGAAGAAGAAGGCATGCCACATAAGACTGGTCTGGTATGGTCTGGTTGCTTGTAATGGTTGGATGGTTTGTTGCAGATGGTTATGGTACGCTAGACTTACATGAGATTTTCTAATGTTATTTTACCATGCCATCATGGCACTCCGCACAACAATGTGAATAATGCTTTACGTAGTAAAGTTTTTCCAATAAAAATTTTTCTTCAATTATTGCCTTCTAGTATTGCTGATGCGGCATTACTGCAGCAATGTCTCCTATTACATGAGATGATTACATTGATGCAGACATAATAATGCCATGCCACATAAATACAATGTATACACATTTGCCGGTATGTATGTATATATATATAATTCTCCTCTTATGATTGTGTCTCCTCCAGTGCATCGTCATCACTCAAATGCAGCACTACTCTAGATTAACCCTTAAATACCTGAAATTGAAAATTGTACGTTCAAATTGCAGAAATACATTTTTGTTCTAGCATGTATTTCATCTGCAAATTACGAATTTCAGTTTCAATTCAGAAAAAAATACTCCTCGAAAGCTCCAGGACAAAAACAAGGAAGACAGTATGTAGACGGTCCTAGTAGCTAAACGAAAAAAAACGGTTTTTTTAATACTATACTGATGACCGTCTATAGACGGTCATAGGCGTTAAAGGGTTAAGACAATTTTCCACCGATCAACTCTATACATGTATATATATATCTGCATACGTATAAAAGCTGCTCTTCCTCAGCTTTGTATCTATTTTCATCGACATCCATGTATAGGCCCGGCCGGTTCGTTTGCTCCTCTCCCTCTGTCTGTTTGTCGATGTCGTTGAAAAAAAATAATAAAAGATGTGTTGATAAACGTTATAATGTAAAGCTTTTGTTTTCATCGTTTATATAGTATAAACATACATCTGTATGTACGTTTAACTTCAAGAGCAATTGCAGTCTCTGTAATACGATTTTCTACAGAGAGATGCTCCTCCTCATCTTATCACAAAGTACACATATCATCGTCGACATCAGCAGTGCTGTTGCTGTCTGTCGTCATTATCGTCATTTGCTTGTAAACTGTATGAGAAGTACATAATTGTACATACTATACATACATACATATATATTTCATAGCTGCTTTAGTACTTACTTTACTTCACATTACACGCCAATTGTTACTTAATTCTTGCTGTAGAAAATTTATATTTATGTAAGATACCATGTAGCAAATAAACCATGTTTTTAAAACCCAGTAGAGAATTGTCGTCAGCTTAGTATTAGGACTAAATAGTTTTTCAATAAGAACTGATCGTTGACGTGACGTCCATTTTGTCCATTGCAATTTTAATAAATATAAAAATTTCTTTTCAGTTTGTTTCAGCAGTTCTAAAGTTTATCGATCACTAGCAATTATTTTTATACCCACCACCAAAAAGATTAGGAGTATATTAAGTTCGTCGTTTTTAACATAACGAAATTAGTCGTAGAACCAAAATGTATGTCCTTATAAGATTATAAGACGATCTAACCGTCCGTCTGTATGTCTGTTGAAGGCATGATAGAGCTTCGAAAAATACTTAGTACAATGAAATTTTTACCTAACATTCCGGTAATATATATAGCATCACCTATTACTTCCCATGACCACGCATCCAAATCATACTTATAAATAAAGCAACATGATACTGATTCTATTCTATTACCGCGAATTTATTAAGGGACTATAGCGGATCTTTAGAAAGATAAATACACATATGTATATGTATGTCTCAAAATAAAATTTGTTTTGAAGAAATTGCTTCTGTAAAAATAAATTCTCTAGTATTAATCAAATATACAAATGAGATGTTAATAGATATGTATTACAATATAATAATAAATTTATTTTACACTTCCATTATCCCTAAAATTTCCTACTGACATACTTATACGAGTACATGCATGGGAACATGTGCATACATATGTGTGTATGTATTTCCAATATCAATGGCCTGCCAATGACCCATGCTGAAACGAATAACAAAACATCAATAAAGAGGTGTGTAAACTCAACGCGAACGTTCGTTGAACTCAAAAAGTAATAAAATACACAAAAACAATAATAACAAACAAATTAAATATGGCTGGCTGACTGAGGACTGTGCAAAAAAAAAGAAGAACGACAACTGAAATAAACCGGACAATATTGGCGCACACACATACGCTCGAAAAGTTCAATAACTACCAGACAACGATAATAACTTGCGCGTCGGCTAAGTATTCTTATTTTTGTTATACCCATGTATTTTTATTTCGAATGAATGTAGATATATCATGTCTACTAAAAATTCTGTAAACCTAATAGAATAACATGAAATGACGCAAACTCTGAAAAGTTTTGAAATAAATAATGACACACCACAGTCAGCCAACATCAACAGACAACAAACGCAAACAAATATGTCAAACTAAATATGTGTTGGCCCCATCATATAAGGGATTGAGTTTCTTTGGTAAAAAGCATACTTAAACATATAAAATATTGTATTTGTGCTATTTAATAAATGTTAAACTGCATTGTTACTTGTATTATTTACATATGTAATACATCATTTCTATGTGTACACAAACTTTTATGATATAACTTTTTTTTGTCGGCAGTTTAAATCTCCGCACTATGGGATATATTTTAAATTTATTACAATATATATTTATTATTGTAAATGGTGTCCCAACTAGAAGGCAATTTTTAAATTTTAAATAAAACATAGATATTTAAAAAAAATCGTGAAATTTTATTATATTGTAAAGTAGACAGAATGAGGTTATGTATGGAGGAAGATATCGTGCAGATGGCCGCAGATGGCACACGCGATCTTTTAGTGAAATTTTTAATGACCTTTTTGTATAAATGCTGCGGTATTTCATTAATGCAGCGTCCAATTTCTTCTTTTAAGGCTTGAGTCGTCGTCGGCTTATTCGCGTAAACCGACTTCAAAAAACTCCAAAGAAAAAAATTTAAAGGTGTTAAATCGCACGATCTAGGCGGCCAATTCTGGTCTCCAAAACGCGAAATAACACGACCGGGAAATGACTTGCAGAAATTGAATTGTTTCTCTGGATGTATGACATGTGGCGCCGTCTTGTTGAAACCACATGCCCTCCACATTCATTTCTTCAATTCTAGGCAAGAAAAAACTGGTTATCATTTCACGATACCGAACACCATTGACTGTTTGCGCTTGACCTGCCTCATTTTCATTAAATAAAAGTTCTAATGATTCCTCCAGCCAAAAAACCACACCACACAGTGACACGTTGAGAATGCATTTGCTTTTCATTAATCACTCGATGATTTTCCTCACCCCAAATGCGACAATTCTGCCTATTGACGAAGCCATCAAGATGGAAATGGGCCTCGTCACTGAAGATGATTTTATCGGCAAAATCAGCATTTTCATGTTGTCTCTCCAATACCCAATTAACGAACTCCCTTCGCTGTCCATGGTCAGCTGGCTTCAGTTCCTGAGTCAATTGAACTTTGTATGCATGAAGATGCAAATCTTTCGTCAAAATTCGCTGCATAGAGGATTTGGAGACACCAATTTGCTGAGCTCGGTGTCGAATTGAGGTGGATGGAGTTTGAGTGACATCATCACGTACAGCTGCGACATTTTCGGTCGATCGACCTGGTCGAAGGCCAGTTTCGGCAAATTTATCTCTTTACAGTTGACTCTTTTGGAGCATTATTGTGAACCCAAATTGATCGCAATTTGTGAACTGTTGCCGCAAAATTTTCACCATTTTGGTAAAACAATTTCACAATGAGAATGCGTTGTTCATTCGTGTAGCGCTCCTTTTTTACTAACCTTGTACCTTCTACTAGCAAACAATAACAATTGTTCAAATGGCAAACAATGACACTTCGAATGGCGCCAAATTTAAAAATTGCGTTCCAGTTGGGACACCCTTTGGCTCTAGTTCAACCCCTAGTCTTGACGAGCCATCGTTTTGTGCACACAAGAACAAAACGTCTTTCTTTATTTTATCATTCTTGATGACGCTCTTTTCTGAAGGTTTTTGGAGCAATTATGATTGTTTTTTGGGCTCATAAAGAGCGTTAACGCTCCGAAAAAGCTGTCAGAAAAGACTCTTTTCGGACTCATATGGCTTGCTGGGGATGTCCAATAACTTCGAGGGCCTAATTGGTGTGATAACTGATCGTTATGATTTTCCTGGAAGATGACACAGTGTCGAAAGAAATAATTGCCTATACACTACGTGTTTTTGCTTATGTATTTTTAAGTTTACAACTCACATGTTTTTCTTTATGTCTGTCAAAATTGGTTATTTTACAAAAGGTTTTAATTTTTGGTCACCAACTTGTATGTACAATTACACGTGACATCGCCATGATTATTTACAACAGCTGATACGCTTAAATATTGAATATTATTCTTAAATTTCCATGTCGTTTCTTTAAAAAATGCGTTAAAGCCGCAAACAGTTTTGGTAGCGTCACTTAACTGCCGGCGTCAAAAATATTGATTGTAACGATTCTTTGAAAATGAGGTGGTATCTTGAGAACAGAGCTACCCATTAATCCGGCCGTGCTCGTCGTTGGGGGGGTGTGTTTTTTGTTCTCATATAATATAATATTATCAATTTTGAATCATTTATAAGTGATTTTACTTTAGGTAGCTATTTAATAACAAAGCAATTCATAATAACAAAAAGAAAGGAAAATGGTTAATGATACTGGTATAGCATAAGATGGAATTTGCTATACCTATCTGATACCCACCCTCCATGCTGACAGAAAACAACATTATTTGTCAGCCCAAAAAAAAAAAAATAAACTACTCTAATTGACCCATACCTCAACTTCACCTTTCGTAATTATAATATTAATGATTCAAAATTTCATATTCGAGAATATAACAAAAAAAAAAATAGAATTTTAATTTATAGTATTTTAATAAACGATAATAATTAATATGTTTTGTATAATAAATTTAAACAATTACACTCTGCTAGTTGGAAAATGTGACAAACGGGGCACCTGGCGGGTTAACCTAATTCGGGTACGCCGAATCCAGTGGTGCTAACCGTTTTTTTAGGTTAGCTCGTTTTTTCGAAATATACCGTTATTTCGAAAATGGAGGAGGTTGCACAACATATATTCGCGTAACTCAAAAACGGTTGAGTTTATTGAATAAACTAAAAAAACCGAAATTCCGCAATGAAATTTTCTTTCAGTAAGGTTAAATTTGTTTTCCAATATGCGCAGTCGTTGTAGAAACATAATTTTTTTTTTACCAAAAAAATAGTTTTTTTTTTAGCAAAATTTCAAAAATTTTGTTTTTTAAAACGGCATAAAAAATAAGAACAGGCAGGTTGTGAATACCTTATATGGTGTTCAGACATGTATTTTTAATTGAGTCAATTATTGGTTAATTAAAAAGTGTTCACATATGCTCAATATTGCTAATTCAATTAGCGTTTGACAACAGCTGACAAAAAAGAATACAATTACAGTGCACTCGGGAAAACATCAACGCTCGTTTACGTCAACATCCCAAAACGTTAACCCTTTTTTACATTACCTACTCTAAAATTTTATGAAATAAATAGAGAGAAGGCTCTCTTCCAAGTGTTGGAAAGAAAAAAACAGCAGAAAAAAATAACAGATTTTTTTTAATTTGTTAAACGTCAACACCCGCGGTTTTAATTAGTTGACGTTTTCCGTAGTGCACAGGGTTGTATTTTTAATTTTAACAATTATTAGAACAATTAACTCTTAATGAAGCAATTATCTTAATTGAAATTTTGTATGGATAATTGAATTCAATTAGGAGCGATTTGGCTGATTTTATTTTATTCTATTTAAAATTTTCAGGAGATGGTTTGTAAAAAAAAATTAAAAAATTCCTGGTAAAAAATTTAAATTTTAAGTTTTTATTATATTACCTCCTTTTCACTTCTCATTTTTCTTAATAAGAGATATTTTTTGAAGAAACTTGAATAACTTGAACCAAAGCCTCCTTTTCACTTCTCATTTTTTTAAATATGAGACAATTTTATGAAAACTCAAAGAACTAAATTTTACTGCCTCATTTTCACTTCTGATTTTTCTTAATAAGAGACATTTTTTGAAGAATCTTGAAGAACTGACGCCAAAGCCTTCTTTTCACTTCTCATTTTTAAGTATGAGAAAATTTTAGCAAAACTCAATGAACTAAATTTTTACTGCCTCCTTTTCACTTCTCATTTTTTTAATAAGCGAAATTTGTTGAGGAAACTTTAAGAGCTAACACCAAAGCCTCCATTTCACTTCTCATTTTTCTGAACAAGAGATTAGTTGTTAAAACGCTGATGTCAAACACAATTAAAGCAACGATAATTATAGGAAAGTTTAAAGGCGAAGAAGTGCTTATCCCCAGGATACCTATGAAACCAAGTGATCTATATTTTAATTTTAAACGCGTCCAATTTCCAGTTCGCCTTGCATTCGCAATGACGATAAATAAATCTCAAGGACAATCTTTAAACATGTGTGGGTTAAATCTAGAATCCCAATGTTTTTCCCACGGTCTATTGTATGTTGCGTGCTCGAGAGTCAGTACACCGCCAGGACTATTCATTTTCTGCCCTAATAGAAAAACAAAAAAACATTGTTTATCATCAAGCTTTAAAATGAATTTTTTTGTTTTTTAATTAATAATTGTTGTTGCATATAATAATAATCGAATTTTGAAGAAACTTTTTAAGCAATAAATTGATACAAATTTTTGTAATTTTTTCTTTTACTGAAATTTTTGTGTCTTAATTTTTAATTCCATATGAAATACAAGTCATTAGTAAATACCGAGCGAAGCCGGGGCGGTCAGCTAGTAATGAATAAATTCCGTTTTCAATTCATGCACCAATTCAAAGCCAAATTTTTAAGCAAATGTGGTTATTTTGAATAGCCCAAAATAATCACACTTTAGAACGTTAAGGAGTTCACAAATTCGAATCTTCTCAATAGAGCGACTCACGGCTGCGATATTTTCACTTTAACGAGCCGGTCGAACACGCCTTGGTACTGACACAATATGTAGCCTTAACTGTTTTTTAAAACTAGTTCCAATTAAAACAATATCGAAGAAGAAAAAAAGTTGATGGAAAAAATTGTTTATTGCTTCTGTATAACTACTTCTTTGTGTGCATATTTCAAGCGGAAATCACTGATTGAAAAAACTGGTCCCATAAATGTAGTAAGGAAAAAAAAATCATTAGTAGCAACGCTAAACTAATGCGATTATTAGCTGTAGACATGCGTTCTAGAACTATTTGTTGAACTAATACAGTTTCTCCCTGGAGCTTTATTTTTACATTTTTCATTCTACCAACTGAAAGTCAGTTAACGTAGACAACTTACGGTTTAAATAACAAAATTTTTGTTACCGCAACAAATTTTCCGACTAAATATTTAATAGCTTTCTCAAAATGATGATTATGTAGACGAAATTTAGCTTTTACAATGGTTTAAATGCGATTTTCGAGCGAAATTGAATTTAAATTCTGCTATTGATAGATCAACAAGTAAAGTGTAAAAACTTTCATGTTATTCCAATATGTCAATGTTGAGAATCCAGTTATTAAATACTTTCCAATTTGTGTACTTTTTCTTGTCATTGTGCACTGTGTTTACATTTATACGCTGTAATTTTAACAGTCATATTTTCATTTTAAGGTCACCTTTTTGATATTTCTTCATTCCTGATCATTTATATTTTATACATACAATGCAAAATAAAAGATCTCTTTTAACCTAAAAATAAACATTTAAAAGAGGCTTTTTAAGTGCTTTTGAAGCCTCTTAACATTCCACGCGAGCAAAACGTGTACAACAAATAACATGGACTTTTGATGTTATTTTTGAAAAATTAAACCCCCCCTCCCTTATTAACAACATGTCATTTGTTTACTATTCCAGTGCTCTGTATACTAAGCGTCATCTCTTAATATCTTATTAACAATTATCATTTTATTTATACCTATATGTATGTATGTATATATAAACAGGCGTAATATATATGTACATACAGCTGCGTGAAACTAACTAAGGACAGTAGTATTTAATATTTAAATCGTTATGTTAAAGGTAATATTTATTAAGTAAAGCGCTAAAATTTAACACTTTATTGTTTTATTTTTTCTTGTGATGTTTTCTTATTATTTGTGAAATAAATTAATCTTGCACTAAATTAAAGGCAGTGATAAATTTATTAATATTTTAATTTAAATTCAGGTAAGTTTTAAAAGTTATATTAAATTAATTATGATTAGACAAAATATTTTCCAGTTTATGAAAAGTTCTTAATACTTACTTAACAAAAAGCAAAACAAGTGATGTAAGTATTTGAAAGAATATTGTACAAATGCATCAGGATGGAAACACTTATCGGGAAATCGCAACAGCCTTGAATGTTTCAAAAACATTTGTCTACTGAAAAGGTGACCCGTAAAAAAAGCCGTATAACCGTCTGTAAATACAGTAAAACGTGGACTGTTTGGAAAAATTTCATTAAGAAATCCATTATTGTCTGAATGTAACCGAAAGAAGAGCCTCGAATTTACAAAGAAACACCTCAAATGGACGGATGAAGAAAATTAAAACATTATTATTTTCAGACGAAACAAAAATTAATAGGGTCTCCAGATGGAAAAAAATATGTTCGCCGGCCAAAGTTGAAAGAATTTTATCCAACACCCGCGCCACTTTGAAGCATGAAGGAGATTCTGTAGTGCTTTGGGGTGCTATATCGTCACGAAGTGTTGGTCCACTGCACAAAATTGAGAGATATGTGAATAAGTTTCAGTATGCAAGAATTCTAAGCGATTCAATGATGCCGTATGCTGATAGGAACATGCCATGGATATTTCAACAAGATGCTAATACTATCCGAAGAATACGGTTTATCACGTCACGCAATGGTTTTTTAACAATTCGGTTACTGTTGTACAAAAGTTGTAAAAACCAAAGTAAGCTCTGTAAAAAAAAACAACTTTAATAATCTCTTTGCCTCTCATCACGTCACGCAATGGGTTTTTAGAAATTCGGTTACTGTTGTAAAAAAAGTTGTAAAAACCAAAGTAGCTCTGCAAAAATAAGCAACTTTAATAAACTCTTTGCCGAAATAAAGAAAGCTTGAGAAGCTATTCCAAGTAGTGTATCTAAAAATTTGGTGACCTCAAATCTTCGCAGAGGTTAAGCAGAGGTTAAGAGTTAAGCGATAACAATGGATTTGCAACAAAATATTGACTTATTTTTAAATAAATACTTTTTTGTAAAATTTGTGGTATGTCCTTAATTATATGCACGACTGATATCAATCTTATTTGAAAATATGACTGGCATATTCATAAATAATAATTATTTTGATACAATATGCAGCTATTTTCTAGGAGTAGGAGTTAAATTGCCTAAACTAGAACACATTTTGAGAATATCATAAAACTTTTCGTATTATTTGCTTCAAGCTCATATGTTTGTTTCGTGTCCTTAATTAATTGCACGTTGGTGTATATTTCAATAAGTACCTATAAAACAGCTGTAATAATAATAAATAATTTTACATAAATAAATAACTTCACCCCTACCATCTAACCCTTGTAATAACGTGTTTTTTCTACATGATTTTCCTATATAGTCGAATTATAAAAAAATCTCCTTCTAAAAAATTATAATTTATTATATTCGATTTGCTTAATTACACCAGGCAATCAGCTTTTTTAGACACACACGTACTGTTATAGTCTTTATTTTAATATGAAAAAACTTTATTACATCGACAACAACAACAACAAAAAATTCATATTATTTTCCTTTTTGGAAAAAAAAGTATTTATTTCACTGCTTTTACTCACAAAAACACAGCTTGCTGTGGTGTTTCATTTGTAGTTTGGGAAACAAAATGTTTGGAAAAAAACAACATGGCTACTATTGGAGAGGGATAACAGAATATTGCAACACAGTAGCAACATTTTCTTATGATTAATGGCTTTTACGGCAAAAAGATATTATAAAATAATAGAAGAAAATATTAACACAACACTAGTCAACAAATAATATTAATAATATTAATAGCAAAATAATATAGGTACATACGAGTATGTAAGTATGTATGAGAATGTTTATTATAATCAGAGACCGAAAATATGTATGTAATAGGTCCACTTTAATTTTAGTTGTTAATTGGTACCGTTTACCATTAAAAATTTCTTTTTGTATTATATTCAGTGATGCCATTAGGATACGAAAGATACATTTTTCGTATCTTTTGATGACTTCAGGTACCATATATAATCCTGTCATTTTTCGTATCTTTTGAATCTGGACGTAAAATGTACAAATATAAAATACTAAACTTTCCGTCTCTGACAATACCATTTTAAAATTACCAATTATTGAAGTTTTAAAACAAATCAATTTAAAATTCGTATTTACCGATGAAATATTTAATATTATAAATATGTTTAACTAAAGGAAGCTCAATCTTTTAAAGAAAAGGATTTAACTGTTGTATTAAAAAAAATTTCCGTCTTTGTTAAATTTTATCGACCAGAATGCTTTGCATAAGGAATGGTGTGAGCACGCTCTCCTCAATTACGAAGAGCTTCGACATGGCCGCTGATGAGTATTGGGAGAAAGAGTTTAATTTAAAAAAATGTTGTTAATGAGCCGATGTTTAAAAATTTAAAAAAAGTACTTTGTTTATCATTTGTACTTCCATTTTCAAATGCATGTGTGGAGAGAATTTTTAGCCAAATAAAACTTATTAAGACTGATCATCGTAACCGATTCAATACTAATACAATAGCAGCTTTAATAATGGCGAAAGAAAACATTAAGGATGTTTCAACATACGATCCACCTAAATCGATTATTATTAGTAGTGCAAAGTTGTTCTGAGGAAATATGAACATATTTTTCATTTTCAGGAAACTTATAAAATTTATAAACGCCTCAACTCGTATATTAATTTTTACAAAAATAAATTTGTTTGGATAACATCCAAAGATAGTTACATATAATTAATTTTAAAGTTTGCTTACTGTATTTTTAAAAATTACATAGGTACCTAATATTTATGACTTAAATAAATATAAAAATGAATTTATATATCATTTTCTTTACAATATTCATTAAATATGAAATAAAAATGCTATGTTAATATATGTTAAACGTTAAAAATGGATTTTAAATTTTTTTTCAAAATGTATCTTTTCGGGGAAAAATGTATCTTTTTGGAAACTAAAATGTATCTTTCTCGAAATTTCACTGGCAATACTGGTTATATTACTAAGAGAGTGATTTATAAGTGAACATTTTAGGTTAGTGGTTGAGAGAAACTGAAAAGAAAATATAAAAAATAATCAAGATGAGTGATTTATAATTAAATTTCTTTCGTAAAGGTCAGGTTATAACATTTATTTTCGAACTTTAAAAATAAATGGCAAAAGTTCATTTGATGCAAATCAATGATGCCTGAATATAAAAATTATAAATTGTATGTAAAATTTCACAAAAAGTCGAAAACTTTACAAAAATCTTAAATTTTAGAACAAAATAAAAAAATTACATACATACATACATATGTATGTACAATTAAAAATAAACACGTAAATTTAGCAAAAACTCGAAAAATGAAAACAAAATTTACAATTTTGCAAAAAAAATTAAAATTTTACATATCATAAATTTTAAAAAAACTCAAAATCATTAAGTCCACAATTAAAATTTAAAAAAATGTTCCTATAGTATATAAAAAAAAGAGAAAGAATGTTAGCAGTTGTTGTGATCAACCGTAATTGAAATTGTTTGTCTCTCACCAAGGGATTTACAAAAATGTAAACAAAAATCATTTTAAAGCAGTTATTTTCAGTGATTTATTTTTTAAAACAAAATAAGTATGTATACATAAATTACTATTTTGTATTGTATCATATGGAATGAGTTATTTTCGGTCGCTGATTAACAGTTTAGTAGAAGTACTTATAAGTATACTTAAGCTATGTACAGACGGTTGTCAGATGTTACAAGATTGTTAGAAAATGTCTAACAAACGTGTGAACTTACAATTTTTGTCTTCCAACGTTATTAGAAAAAGCATTTTTAGTAAATCATGTGAACATATTTTTTGTAATTGTAAGATTTTTGTAAGATAATTGTCAAAAACTTTTTGTTGTCAGATGTGTAAAGTTTATGCATCTGGCAATATCAACAATTGCAACTTTGTATGTATATACCTATACATATGTAAATAAACAAACACAAAAAGTGTGTATCGATAATATTTAAAGAAAGTAATTTGAAGAAAATAGTAAATAGATAACGACATTTCAATAAATGAATACTGCGTCATATAGTGCAGCTATGAGCCATTTGAATTGAATTTTCCTATTTAGTCGCTAACTGGCTCTGAAGGCGACAAAAAATCAAGGCCGAAACAAAAGTCCTACCGTTAAAGGTAGACTCCGTGAAAGTATTATCAAACTTTTCGATGTTGGTTGCGTTGATTAAAAACTTCCCAAAGATATTTTATGCCAAGAGGTCGCAGATTCCATACATTTCTTTTATCCAAACTATGCGTTGTTTTTTATTTTTTTCTTAATACCTGCTACTTTCTAGTACATAAGTACATACATATGTACATACATATGCAGCTAAAATTGTTTCTTTTCCCCATGACAATATTTAACATTTTTAAACACAATTTTGTCACTGCCTGGCAACGAATTTGACATTTTTGCTATACAACAATGTGACAGCCGTATGAACTGAAAATTTCTGTTGACAGATAAATTTATTGCGTGACAATTGTGTGCCAATGAAATTGTAAGGTTTTCTTACAGTCGTCTGAACGAACAATTTAACTTTTGCTAATAATTTTTCAATGTCAGTACTACATATCAAACACATTGCGAGATCTGACAACCGTCTGTAAATGCCTTTATAGAACATGAACTTAAAAACGAAAAATATGCTCTTAAAATATAAGAAATATGAACTAAAAACTGGTTAGTTTTTGTTTCTAATAAACTTTTATAAAAAATTATAAATTTAATTGGTTGCTAATGAACTCTCCATAAGAATTCAAAATTTACTCATTGAGGAAAAATACACAAGTTTGTAACTTTTTAGTATTATTTAAAAATAAATTTCACAGTCTAAACTATGGATTTTCATAATTTTTTTTATAAATATATATTATAATATATATATATAAATTGATATATATTGGAAATTGAGCCCAATTAAGTCAATTATAGGTATTGCCAATTAATAATGGGCCTTAAAAAAATACTCAAATATGTATGAAAACGAAAAATTAAAAATCAAAAAATAAAATTATAAAAAAATGATTTTGAAAAAGAGAAAATATGCAGTTAAGATCAAAATTTGCAAAACTATGCACTAACAAATAGTTGCCAAAATTCATAAAATTGTACGAAACGTATAAATAACAATATGACAATACGACACATAGCAAAAAATATGATATTGCATATTTTTGGTTGCCCTGATAGTAACTTGTATTTGCACTTACGTATATTTATAAGCGGTAATGATTTATATAAGTTCCTATTTGTAAGCTCTCTTCCAATTCGATTTAAAGTCTGTATTGTCTTTAAAGTTGCCCTCAAAAGGCTACAGAGCAACGTCGAAATGATAATAAATTTTAAACTGATAAAACAGTAAAATATTGTAATTTATACGCACCACCAAAAACGTTTAGGGTATATTAAGTTGTCATACCGTTTGTAACACATCGTCTGTTGAAGCCACGATAGATCTTCGAAAAAATGACTTTGAACAACGACATTTTTCCAAAACATTATTTGTTTCTCCGAAATGTTTGGTACTAAAAAAAATCAAAATCGGTCCGGTAGGATCCGAGGTATAGGCCCTCCATATTTTTCAGATATTTTTTGCTATTCTCTTCAAATATAATGCAGATAATATCATGAAATTTTGCACATTTGATTTTTAATGTAGAAGTCAAGTTCTGTTGAAAATGGTAAGAATCGGTTCATGATTTCTCATTGTTGCATATAAATTTCAGCAAGAATAAGAGTCATGCCAAGGGAAATCATAAAACTATATTTTGTTTGCGTCAGTCCATATAAATTCCACTTTCAAAAATAACTTATAATAATCTATATGTGGAACATTTCCGAAAACACATTAACTTACGTAAATATCTCAAAAATATCGATACAGATTTTTTACAGATATTTTACACAGATCAGTTATATGTACATAAGTAAAAATTTTAATATTGGATATTGTGAAGGTCAGCCCTTAATTGGCCACAGCCTTCATTTCTGAGAATAACTGGAATACCCAAAAAGCTCGATATTGAGATGAACTTCAACATAATAACTTTCATATACATAAGTGATTCGAAAAATAAAATTACTCGTCTAAATTTCGTTATCGATACAAAATGTACCACAAAGTTGTTTCAAGTATGCACAGATCACACTATTGCTATACATACATATATATATCGTCACCTAAAATGTCCAAAGACGTAACCCTCATTATCATAATTTTACAGGAGAAGCAAAAAACGTTATAAAATGAAAACTGTTTAATTGAAATTCGCGATATGTACATATCGTCACCTGAAGTTTGTCGTCTATCTTAAGACAAGATGTGAAGAAATCGCGATTTTCAATTAAACAGTTTTCATTTTATAACGTTTTCTGGTTCTCTTGTATAATTATGATAATGAGGATTACGTCTACTGGCATTTTAGGTGACGATATGTAGGTGGTGGTGAGTATTGGCACAGACCAATTTAAACTCTTACTTGTTTTGCATAACATTATTAATAAACTAATAATTAATAATAGTTTGCCATAATTCACAATTCCATTTGGGTCAGATGAAAAGAACTTGCAATTTAGAACATAAAATTAATTTAGCAGTTTTGCATACCACAGTATAACAAGTAAGAGTGTTTTACTTATCACTGATATAAAATGGGCACAGATTTTTGTGCCTATTTTATAGAAAAACATTTAAATAATTCACCCGATTTGATTAGTTATATATTTTCTATGACTAAAAAAGTAAATTTAAAATTTGGAAAATATGTGGTGTTGACTTTATCTTGACGCTCATTCTATCTGGGGGTAAAGTATAAAAATTCCTGGCAATGAACATACCTTTTTAATATTTTACAAAAATATACCAAGCCCGAACCCTAATTTTGAGGTCATTTTTTAATTGCTTTAGCATAAAGCTTATTTAATATAATTTTCAGATTTTTGTTACACAGTGTACATATAATATATACAGTGGCTCCAACGCATAATCCGGCATGAGTTTGACTAATCTAAATATGCTCTGAACAAAAACAAAATATACTTAAGGTATGGTTTTTTAGATTTTATTTACACTTTATCTATTTAATGCTATGAACACAACTGGCACGTACGACGAAATTTTGGTCGCAAATATTCGTTGCCAAAAATAAAACACATTTGTGTATATAAAATTACACAGAATAATTTCGTTGGCTGAATACGTCATACGCGGCGAACTCTGAAATACATTTATTTTTATTTCTTATGCCGGCGAACGACGAACACACAATACGGAGTGACCATGTATCAGCTGTGTTTATAAGTGACGAAAGCAAAAACATTATTTTTTCGTCGTTATTGTGTTCCATACGCATAACTGCCAGATTTGACGATTTTTTGTTTTAAAAATAGCAAAGTGACGATTTAACGATTTTTTCATTGAAAGTGACGATTTTCTTAAATATATTATATATATATTAAAATGTTTTATGATTTATTTGTTTTATTAATGTTTTTGTTACCAAATTTTCTCATTTTTGAGACAACAACTATTTTTTTTTTCATTTAATATCATAAATATTTAGAAGAACATGACATATTTCAAAAACAAAACTAAGTAATAGTAGTGTTTTCATAATTATTGACAATTGTTAAGTTTAAGCATAATAATTCCAAATAATAGTAGAAATTACTTATTTCTCTGTAAACATAAAAAGCAGTTTTAAATGCTAATTCCATGAACTAAAATTTTTAGGGGAAACAATTTCTGAATTTCAACGGGGAAATTATACAAATGTTATTTAAAACTTAAACTAAATTGATTTGACATTGTAATTTACAGCCTGTTTATGTAAGATGAATAACTAAACAAACGCCAAAAATAATTGCCGTTTTTCCTATTTTGGGCTATATAACACGAAAGTCAAATTTTTTGACGAATAACGTAACAATAGACACATCTTTTTGGTTTGTGTATTGCGTTTTTTAATGTCAAACGAACGAAAGAAAGACGAATAAAATATTTCATTCGTTCAAAACAAATATACATATAAGAAATAGAAAAATTTTAAAAATATTGAAATTGAAACTAAAAAAAGGTAAATATGTATATGTATGTAAAGGCTCTAAGTCCATATTTTACAATATTACAGGAGAGACAAAAACAATCAAACTTTTTTTGAAATCTGTAAATGCAATTTGTTTTTGTATTTTTCTTTGTTTTTTATTTGCGTAAAAGCAAAATCAAAAAATAAGTATTTGCCGAGATAAAAGCTTTTTTGGACTTAGAGCTTTTTCTATTGCTTAGTTTGTATGTTTTCATGGACTTAGCTCTTTTTCTTAAATCTTATATCTACTTATATTTCTTACTTACTACAATGAAAGTGTACTTTTGTTGCTTTTTTATTGTTGTTATTTAAAAAGCTAATAATCAGGCATGTGATGGAAATCTAAAACGAATCAGTTTTGGGATTCTCTTTACTAGTCCAATTTTTTCAATACAGAAATATTACAAACAAATTGACTTCTAAAACTCATTCGTTTTCGTTTTCGATTTCCATCACATGCCTGAATATGTAAAAAGTTAAAGTTTGTTCTGATTATTGTAAAAAAAGAAACAGAATTTATTCAAAAATATGAATCACATTATTATTGGAATTTCAATTTCGATATTTGTATGTATTTTAATATGTATTGTACAAGAGACAGTATAAACTTTAATTTTTATGTTTTCGTTTAAATAAAAATTTCGAAATATGTAGTGACTTTTTATTTTTCCGATTTTTTGACGATTTTTAAAGTTCGAAATGACGATTTTTGTCTTTTTTGTCGGGATTTAGACGATTTTTTCCGAAATTTATCTGGTAGCCCTGTCCATACGACGAATTGACAATTAGCATAAGTTTTACAACAACGCAAAAAAATAATACAGCTATTTATGTAAAAAAAAAAAACAACTCAAAATTACGTGCGCCAAGATAGCATCGAAAAATAGCAACGCCGGAAATGAAAACGAGGGAATTTTCTAATATCGTTTAGGGGAATCGAGTGGCAACAAATGATTTTAGGAATTCAGGGGCAACGAAAACTGGAACAAATTTTAGCAATTTCGAGAGCAAGAAAGCCCGAAAACGATGTTAGGAATTAAGCGGTAATGTAATTATTCAGCATAAAAAAAATCCAGAGAAATTTGAGCTCCTCCAAAAATGGTCAGAAAATCTGGGATTCTAAATAAAATAGAATCTGGGCAGTGTCAGGGCATAGACTCAATGGAAATTGAAAGTATACATCCCACTGAATATAAAACGCTTTCCGTGCAAAAAATTGTCAGAGCCGTTCCAGAGAAATTCGAGCTCCTCCAAAAATGGTCAGAAAATCTGGGATTCTAAATAAAATAGAATCTGGGCAGTGTCAGGGCATAGACTCAATGGAAATTGAAAGTATACATCCCACTGAATATAAAACGCTTTCCGTGCAAAAAATTGTCAGAGCCGTTCCAGAGAAATTCGAGCTCCTCCAAAAATGGTCAGAAAATCTGGGATTCTAAATAAAATAGAATCTGGGCAGTGTCAGGGCATAGACTCAATGGAAATTGAAAGTATACATCCCACTGAATATAAAACGCTTTCCGTGCAAAAAATTGTCAGAGCCGTTCCAGAGAAATTCGAGCTCCTCCAAAAATGGTCAGAAAATCTGGGATTCTAAATAAAATAGAATCTGGGCAGTGTCAGGGCATAGACTCAATGGAAATTGAAAGTATACATCCCACTGAATATAAAACGCTTTCCGTGCAAAAAATTGTCAGAGCCGTTCCAGAGAAATTCGAGCTCCTCCAAAAATGGTCAGAAAATCTGGGATTCTAAATAAAATAGAATCTGGGCAGTGTCAGGGCATAGACTCAATGGAAATTGAAAGTATACATCCCACTGAATATAAAACGCTTTCCGTGCAAAAAATTGTCAGAGCCGTTCCAGAGAAATTCGAGCTCCTCCAAAAATGGTCAGAAAATCTGGGATTCTAAATAAAATAGAATCTGGGCA
The DNA here is from genome assembly GCA_916048285.2 of Bellardia pandia. Classification (NCBI taxonomy): domain Eukaryota; kingdom Metazoa; phylum Arthropoda; class Insecta; order Diptera; family Calliphoridae; genus Bellardia; species Bellardia pandia. The sequence goes on from OU696530.1 coordinate 36,646,512, forward strand.
GTGTCAGGGCATAGACTCAATGGAAATTGAAAGTATACATCCCACTGAATATAAAACGCTTTCCGTGCAAAAAATTGTCAGAGCCGTTCCAGAGAAATTCGAGCTCCTCCAAAAATGGTCAGAAAATCTGGGATTCTAAATAAAATAGAATCTGGGCAGTGTCAGGGCATAGACTCAATGGAAATTGAAAGTATACATCCCACTGAATATAAAACGCTTTCCGTGCAAAAAATTGTCAGAGCCGTTTCAGAGAGATTTTCTGACCATTTTTGGAGGAGCTCGAATTTCTCTGGAACGGCTCTGACAATTTTTTGCACGGAAAGCGTTTTATATTCAGTGGGATGTATACTTTCAATTTCCATTGAGTCTATGCCCTGACACTGCCCAGATTCTATTTTATTTAGAATCCCAGATTTTCTGACCATTTTTGGAGGAGCTCGAATTTCTCTGGAACGGCTCTGACAATTTTTTGCACGGAAAGCGTTTTATATTCAGTGGGATGTATACTTTCAATTTCCATTGAGTCTATGCCCTGACACTGCCCAGATTCTATTTTATTTAGAATCCCAGATTTTCTGACCATTTTTGGAGGAGCTCGAATTTCTCTGGAACGGCTCTGACAATTTTTTGCACGGAAAGCGTTTTATATTCAGTGGGATGTATACTTTCAATTTCCATTGAGTCTATGCCCTGACACTGCCCAGATTCTATTTTATTTAGAATCCCAGATTTTCTGACCATTTTTGGAGGAGCTCGAATTTCTCTGGAACGGCTCTGACAATTTTTTGCACGGAAAGCGTTTTATATTCAGTGGGATGTATACTTTCAATTACCATTTTCCAATCCCAGACAATTTTTTGCACGGAAAACTTTCTATATTCAGTGAGATTCGTTGCTATTTTTCGTTGCTATTATTAAAAATCTCCTCAATTCCCTCAATTCATTTCCGGTGATGCCACTAAAATTCAAGAAAACGGGATTGCAAATTTCATTTCCGCCGTTGCTATTTTTCGATGCTATCTTGGCGCACGTCTCAAAATTTTGATCTCAACGAATAATCGGACAAAGAAGAGTAGGCATGCAAAAATGCCTTTATTTTTCAAATACTAAAATCAAGATTGTATTTTTTGTAACATATTAATTTCTAAATTGTAAGAAGTGGGGTAAACATTAGCTTTTTCAGCGAAAATGGCTCCAAGTATTAAACATACCACTGTCGAAATAAGACAATTAATAGTCAAATTAAATTTGGAAGGTAAAAATGTAAGAGACATTGCCGAATTGGTTGGAAGAAGAAAATCTACTCTCCATGACATTTAAAAGATTCAAAAGCCACAGTTAGGCACGGAGGAGACTCTGTCACGGTTTTGGGCTACATGTCGAGTGCTGGAGTAGGCATTTTGCATTTCATAAATAGTAAAATTGACAAATTTTTCTTTCTCGGCATTTTGAAGCAATATGTAAAGCAAAGTATAGAGAAATTGGGTATCGAGAACAACTTTGCTTTTATAAAGATAACATCCTAAGCATACTTCAGGAGTTGCAAAGCTTTTGTTGATTCATAACTGATTGAAATCCTTGCACAGAGCCCAGATCTCAATGTAATTGAGCATCTTTGGGAGTAATTGGCCAGAAGAGTGTATCAAAATAAATTGAACACATTAGGTCAGCTAAAGAAGGCTTTGTTAGAATCTTGGAACTCCATAGAACCGGAATTTTGTCATAACTTGGTGAAATCAATTTCCAAACGCTTAAAGAACGTTCTAGACAACATGCTACAAAATATTAAATGTTAGATTTTTGTATTTTAATAATTTCTATTTTGCTTTGTACGATTATTCGTTGAGCGCAAGGAATTGATGCCCCTATGGCCGTTCTCAACTCAACTAAGTTTGGTCGTCTGTCAGTCAACCCGATTTTAACTCTACATTAACTCTACTACATATAAATTGTGAATGGCAATACCGATTTATGAAAGACGACCAAATTATTAAAAAAGTTGTGAACTGCAATAGGGGCATGAGATGTTTTAATTTTTGCTCTTAAAAAATATAGTTATCGTTAGAAATTTTTTGTTTTTGTTATTATTAATAGATATACATAAGTACCTTAAGTATATTTTGTTTTTGTTTAGAGCATATTTAAATCAAACTCTTTTCCGATTATGCTTTGGAACCACTGTATACATACAGTACGTACATATGTATATGTATGTATATTAAAAAAGTTTATTTCAAATAATATTTTTTGGTGTTTTTTTCATATTGCAGGGGCATTAAACACAACTTACTAATGGTGAAAAATTGTCTCAAGTGTTTTTTTCCAACAGCAAATTAGTTGTTCTCATAGTATACTTGTACATACATATGTACTTTATTATACGAGGAACAAAAAAGTTGGGGTAAAAATTTTAGACTGACTACTTACTAAACAACCAAGTGACACACTGACTTGGGGAAGACTTGACTAGGAAAATAGGCAAACAGAATACCAAGCAAGGTAAGTACAGGCAACTAAATAAATATTTATTATTATTGTTGTTTAACAAACATACCCACAAAAGAGATAACAGGTGGAATTGGGGAAACATTAATAGCAACATTAGAAAAAAGCTGCAACAGCAGATATAAAAAAAGATTTTGCGCACTGGAAGCTAACAGTAACAGCAACAGAAACTCAAACGGAAGAAAGAAATGTTTTAACAAACTTAAAAGAAATGCAATAGAACAATTTTTCTTTTATAGCTGGTAAAAAAATGTAAAGCAAAAACAAATGAACATTTGTTAGCCAGCATTAGAAAATTAGTTACAAGATTTACAGGATATACAATAGGGTATAAAGCGCATTATTGCGTTAGATTAAAAATACACAAATACTCGTATTTTTGGAATTTATAGGGAAAATAGAAAATTTCTGGTACTTTATAGCTTTATGAATGTACTTATAAATGTAAAATTAAGATTGTTAGGTAGGTAGTACATAAAGAGTTTTCTGTAGTTTGTGGCCCCTATTTAAAAAATAACAACATATGTACGTACTTTCATTTCATTTCCAACTACACAGTCGTCAGAGAGAGTACAAACATTTTTAGTGAAATTTTCAATTAGGCGCACAGCATTCAAAATATAGGGTCTTTAGAACAAACGTTTATTCATTCTCAGTCATTCAGTTGTTTGAATGTTCATACATTATCCATCTGTAGGTATATAAATAAATACATATTAACAAACGTACAAACATACATACTATATACAAATATGTATGTATTTACGAACGTTTTACGTGTATACTTACGTACGTACGTTCGAACAAACTGACCGTGTTCTATACTCAAAGTGAATCTTGACAATCAAATAATAAAAAAATAACAACAACAAAAAACAACTTCTCCTCATTTGATATGAGTAAGAACTACAAAACAAAATTAGGTACAAAAATAAGCTAAAGTGGGGAAACCACCTGAAGGGGTGCTAGATATGTTAGAGGTAAAGTCAAGTACAAAAATATATATATACATATGTACATATGTTCTATTAATTAAAAAAAACTATAACACAAAACGTTTGCTATAAAATAAAATTAATAAAAATGCACTCACATATTTGTTAGTATGTATAAAAGTGACATTATATATATACACTCAACTGCGAACTGAGAACTTATAATGAAAAGATAAGCACACCAAGTTTACTCAACTCTACCAACACCACATACTTACGTACATACATACTTATAGTTACTATTAACATTGACTTTGAAAATCGTTTGACATTGTGTACTTCTCTGCTCTTACACACACCCATCTCTACAAACATACTACCTATTACGAATTTACAACTAAATGAGTACAATGATATTTACATTTAACTGTCGCCCACCTTCCCACCTTAAAACATCTTCTTTATACTAGCACCAAATAAAATACATAGTATTTTTAAAAGTTCTATGTAATATACATACATACATACATACATATACATATGTATATACATGCATACATATTTTTTTTACATATTTATGCATTTAAATTATGAGTACATATTCATAGGTAAATGCTGGTTTAACGAACGACATGCTGTCAGGCCTATTTGTTAAATCGAAAAATTCGTTGCACCCAGATTTATTGTACCCACAACCAAAAAGATGGGCGTTATATTAAGTTTGTTACTCCATTTGTAACACATCAAAATATTGGTTGTAAAACCAAAAATTATATGTATATGTATATTCTATAATTTTTAAAACGGGGTCCCTTCGACTCTACTTAAGTGTTCGCACGTAGTGAGCTACCACGTAAACCATATTCTAGGTTCTTATAAGATTCTAAGAAGATCTAGCCATGTCCGCCTGTCCATTGAAGGCATTTGTTGAAGACACGATAAATATTCGAAAGAAGACTTGGAAAAATGAAATTTTTCCTAAACATTCTTTGTTTCAAAATTGACCAAAGTTTCAGACAACCTCGATATTTTTCAGATATTTTCTTCAAATATAATGCATTTAATATCATGAAATTTTACACGCTTCATTTTTAATATAGAAGGTCAAGTCGTGTTGAAAATTGTAAGAATCGATCCACGAATTCTTATAGCCCCTATACAAATGTCTTCCGGAATTTGGCCCTATGGGTACATAAATGCCTAGAGAAAAGCAATATCCATACAAAATTCAGCAATAATAAGTTTCATGCTAAGAAAAATCTCAAAATGATATTTTGTTTGCATTGGTCCATATTTGAATATAGCCCTCATATACCTATAAAGTCCCCTTCCTCTCTAGGCATGTGAATTTTATTGCAATCAGACTTACCGTTTAGAAGTTACAGATTTATTTCCCTTTTTCCCCCAAATTCCCCCACGTGTGGTAAATTTTACCCCTTCTAATTTTACAAAAAAATTTTATAAAAAAAACATTTTTTAATAAGTAGGTATTTATTACAAAAATTATTAAGTTAAAAACCAGATACTTTTGCAGATCGTAGGAGAGAGAGAGAGATCAAAAACCCTTAAAAATAGTGTCAAATTTACCATTATCTCCGTAATTAAAGGTTAATTATGACTGCAATCAATCCAAATTTAAATGCAGGTTTAGTTCGTTTTGCTAATTTATATGTACATACATATATGTATTATGTTGTAATTTGAATTGTTTGATACTTTTTAACGAAAGCTTTTTTTGCACTTTTTACTTAACGATACACATCACGTACCCACTCAAACCCCCATAGAAAATAGAAAGTATGTACTTGCAAACATGTTTCCTATCTTCGGCGGCAATAACAAAAATAACAATATGTATTGAAACACAAACACGAACATGACTAAATATATACATACTAACTACTACTGTTTATTGAAAGTGTTTTTTTTTTTTGCTTTGTTTGACTGACATCAACGTGAACAACATTCAAATACACATAAGGTCACCATCTAAATTTTCTGAAAATCTGTTAAACAAAAACCTAAAGTTTGCAACAGATCAAACAATTTTTTATTGACAACTTAGCACAACCCAACACCCAACAACAGAAAAATGTTTGAATCAAACAGCTGAAACGTTAAAAGGAGGAGAAATGTTATGTCACACCGCGGAGAAATTGTTTAAAAATCAAAAGTAACTTTTATTTGTTTTATCAAACAAAATAGCAAACAGCAAGTAAATAAAAAAAAAATAAATAAACATACCCTACATATACATAAATAATAATAATTTTTAACAGCTTTTTTTATAAGCAATACCTCTTACAGTGACTGACCGGTAGGAGGTATTGGGTTAAAAACAAGCTGTTGAAAAAAGAACTTAAGAACACCAGCTTTTTTGTTATAAACAAAATAATAATAATTTTTACTTTACTCTCTCAGGGTCGTTTAACAAACAAAAACAAAGCTGTAAATAGTGCAAAATGTGAATTTTTTATTAGGAGCCCAGCATGTTTAGCAAAGTATTCAATTCTTACTAAATGTTTTCAAAACAAAAGCCAATGAGAGAGTTATCATATCAGTATACAATCTGGTATGTACAAATCACTGATGGCAAACATGGTACAATTGTACTTTTTTTGATACATTTTAAACACAGTTAGTACCGTGGTACTACCACGAGTCATATGGTACAATTTCAAAATACTGTTGCATCAAAATTTGGTATTTCAGATGAAACAGATAAATATTAGCCATGTCACAGAATTTAATTCCGTTCGGAAGTGGAATTATTTCCGTATTTTGCTTCTAAAGAAAAAGTAAAGCTTCCGAACGGAATTAAATTCTGTGACATGGCTGTATATCATATAAGTTACTATTTGTGTAATAGTGCAAGCAAAAGAGATTTTATTAAATTTCATGAACATTTTGGAACTGATATCAATTTGATCTTTAAATATGCATCTATAAGATGATTATTACGACAATAAATTTTTGGTTGAATTATCGAACAATGTGAGCCTTTGACATATTCATTTACATTAAATGATTTTGAGGCTGAATTCAAAAACTAAAGCTTAAAATGTAGTTAATCATGATTTCAAAATCGTTAGAAGTTAACTCTTCTATTTCTTTTATTCTTACAATGATAATTCTAGTTAATTTGGAAATATATATATTTATCAATTTTAACATTTCGCAAATGACTCGATACTTCATAAATAAGAATATTTTTAGATAATCGCGACAATTAACGCAATAATGTTGCTATAAGATATATCGAATTTTAGATAAAGTAAATTTGTGGTAAAGTTTTATGATTATTTAACAAATATTAAAAATGGTACCATGGAGGTCTAACAAGTACGAAAAACAAAAACCCATTTTCCATCACTGGTACAAATTCGTATGTGTTCGTACATTGTACAAGCACAACACGTACACACAAGTTGTGATTACCAGTGTTGTCAGATATTTTTTTTCTTCCCCCCAAAAAAATGTATAAACCCACTAGATTCTACACTTTTTTCAAAAAAAAACCCCTAAAGTTTCATCATTCATATCTCTATTAAATTTGAATTGAGGTACATACTATCATTCATATATAATATACTCTACTAATTATTAAAAAAACATTTGAATTATTCTTCGCTTACATTTTTATGAACTTACGTAAGGTGAACTATTAGGAATAAAATTTATATACATATAAGCATCTAGATGGTTAGTTTTATTAAAATCAGGTTTCTCCAAAAATTTCAAGAGTTGCAAAGTCTTCTTCACTAGCTGTGTACATATCATTCGAATTGAAAAGTTTGAGCATTTCAGGTGTTGGAATAAAATCTTGACATTTATTGTTTAACGAGTAATTGGCCCTTAAAATACTTTCAACTGTTGAAATATTCATTCTGTTTCGCAGATTATTTTTTACCACATTAAAACTGATACATTGGAATAAGGTAGTAGTAATAAAGATAATCCTAGTTTACTAATTCTGCAAAATTTTGGGTTATTGCTAGCATCCATCCCTCTTTTTTCCAACTTCATAACAAAATTTTTCTAAAGAGGTCGTATTACTCCACGATATAAAGTGTAAGTTGTTTCACTCACTAAGAGTTGCATCGATATCTTCACAAATGTTTTTAAAATGAACAACGATACTGGTAATGTCTGGTTTTTTAGCTTTCTGTGCATTTTCGATGGAAAAAGTGACAATTTTTCCATAAGATCAATAATATCTGGAAGTCGCTTTTTTATTTGGAAACATATTTCCAAAGTAAAAGTTTTGCAATTTTCTTTAATGAGCATAATGTCTTCTATTTGCATCGAAAAATTTTTTAACGTGTGTAGTTGCCAGACTAAATCGTCATTTCGTTACAATATCTTCGAAATGCTCGATTTCGAAAATCCCCTAAATAAAATTTTCTTACCCCCAAATTTCCACCTAAATAATATTAGGGGTTAATAGAAAAAAACCTCTAAATCTAGGGGGAAACCCCCTAATCTGACAACACTGGATTGTACATACATATATGAGAGGGTAAAAGTGGAAATGTGTGTTGTATCAAGTTATGACAACGATAATAGGCCCCGGAAAGATAGTTGCCAGATAAAATAGGTGTGAATTCGTCAAATTTCGAACGGAAAATCGTCTAAATAGTCATACTAATTTTAAGGAATCGTCAAGAAATCACCAAAAAGAGACAACAAAACGTTTCTCAAACAAAACATACCTATATTTTATTTAACAAAAACAAAACATAACATAACAAACAAATTCATAGTTTTTATATAAAATAAACTAAATTCTTATCAATAAAGTGATCAATTGTATTTTTAACTAAAAAGTATAGTCACATTTTTTAATTAAAAAATGTTTGCAAGATTTTATCAACATGTATATAAAAAATTTTATGTATATTAAAAAAAGAGACTTATAATGAATTAAAGAAAGATATTATAATTTTTATATAACTATACATTCGTATTATATTGCAATTGAACAATTTTATTAGAACAGGTACAGCTTTTACAAAAATTTTTACAATATTTGCAACACACAACATTGTTCCGCTCTTTTGCCCATGTGTTCATTTTGGGATTTTTAAGCCATTCATTTCTAATTTTTCTTGGTTTACGTTTGTTCTGATAAAATAAGTTTAGAGATAGTATTCTGTATAAAGAAAACAGCATATAAAATGTTTTACTTATAGATTTAGAACTGAAATTTTCGTCATCCGGACTTTCTTCAGTAGATCGGTCATCTATAAAAAAAATCTTTTAATTCTACACATCTTGTAGGATAAATTTTTTTTTTAATATTTTAGCATTTTTTTTAAATTTTCAATATTTGCACTGTAAGTCTTACTTATGCTTTGGTGTTGTTGTTGTTGTTGTAACAGCAGTAATTGCTGAGTTGACAGCCCTTGGCCGAGTGATATCGGGTCATTCCGGTGCGTAGAACCGGCTGTCGTGGGAATGCTTTGGTGTCATAGGGCACTGCTAAAAGTTCAATAAATATCGAGATATTTCTAGTATCACAATATTTATTGAACGTGTAGCAGTGCCCTATGACACCAAAGCATTTTTTCTTGTCGGTTTTAATACCAATTCTGACAATATTGGTTTCTATGACACCCCTGAATGTTTAAGGTACTTTAATATATCTACATATATGTATATGCACACACATACACATATGTACATATATAAATATGCAGCAGTTGTAGAATTTTGGGCAAGAGGTTTAAAAATCTTAAAACACTAAAACATGGTGTAACTATGCAAGGTAAGTGCAGTAGCCCAGCTGACTGACTTTGTTTACAATTTACTTATGCCAAAAGTAATACATTTTCAAGTATTGTTGTTTCTGTTTTGTGTTGTATTTGTTGTCGATTTGCACTCACCTTGTATAGTTGCACCATGCACTAAAATTATTAAAATGAAAATAACTAAGTTATAACTATATATTTTGCTCGTTACTAATATAACTTATTGACGCAAAACTGCTTTGCTCTTAAAGAAGTTCAAAATTATTTTAAAAATGGTGTCAACTGAAAAATATTTAAAAATCGTCAAATTAAAGGTAAAAATCGTCCAGTCGTCAAAATGCCATTTTCGTCACCCAAAATCTTAAAAATGACGATAAGTCGTCAAATCTGGCAACCGTGCTCGGAAAGCTTATTTGTTTGTTTATCAATAAACAACAACAACATAATTTACTCATACATCTCTGAGAGTATATACAGTTGATGACAAAATAACGCAAACTTGTTTATTTACTATTATATTAAAGATATAAGTATTTCGTTTAGTTCAAATTATCTTAGTATTTTATGGTTGGTTTAAATACCCTTTCATCTTAACTACTGTTGGCAATAAAATTTCGAACCGTTACCAAAAAATCGCAAATAAAGGGATTTTCATTAAGAACTTTGATTTTCAAAACAAAATAAAAACAAAGAATTTATTTTTTTTTATTAAACAATTTTTAAGCTTGAGGTCACTTTTTTGTTTTTTATATAAAAGATTTTTTAATTCTTATATATAATTCACTCAATATTGCGATTTCCTTTGGAAATCTTCTTCAGGAGTTAATTTAATATTAATTAATTAATATTAATTTAATATTATTATTATTAATATTAATTAATATTAATTAATTAATATTAATTTAATAATATTATTATTATTAATATTAATTAATATTAATTTAATATTATTATTATTAATATTAATTTAATATTATTATTTAATATTAAATTAACTCCTGAAGAAGATTTCCAAAGGAAATCGAAATATTGAGTGAATTATATATAAGAATTAAAAAATCTTTTATATAAAAAACAAAAAAGTGACCTCAAGCTTAAAAATTATTTAATAAAAATCATTAAAAAGGTCGAAGAATATAGAATAAAATTATTTACAAAGAATTTATATAAAAATCATTCAATTGTTTATTGTATTTGAAAGATTAAAGTTTGTCAATTACAAATGAAAAAATATATCATACCTTACCACATTATTTTTAATTTTCAACTACGTCACGAATTTTCAGTAATCTATTTGATTGGATCTGTATCTATCCACCTATGTATATAATCTATTGGAGTTCAAAATTAACAGCTGAGTTTCGCAAAATTATGTATGTGGTGGGTAAATTTGTTTTGCAATAAATTCATTAAATTCGGTGACTGTGTAAAATGTTGCATCGCCCTGTTCAAACCCCGTTTTAGTGATATCCATATCTTCAATAATAGAAAGTGATTTTTTAAGTGATTTCGGATTGGATTAAAAAAAAACACATAAAACTTAAAACAATCTTTATAATTCAATGTTTAAATATGATTTCATGCACATAAACGTTGATCGCGCCTACGCCTCAAATGGCTAATACGCTGGGTCCAATTTTGGCATACACTTTCCAATATATCGGATGGTAACTCATAAATATTTTCTTTAATATTAGCTTCCAGTGCGTCAAACGTTGTGGACTTGTCCTTAAATATATATTAGCCTTAACATAGACCCATACAAACTAATCTCAAAACGTTAAATCGCACGATCTAGGTGGCCAATTGACCGGTCCCAAACGTGAAATAAACTGTTCACCGAACTCGCCTCTCAATTGTACTATTGGTTCGCTTGCTGTGTGGCATGTGACACCGGGACACGTATAACTTCTTTTTTACCGGTATAACATTTCCCGTTGGCTTCATCCCATCCCGATTTTGACTGTCGCATAGTGTTATAGACCAAACTGAACATGTTTGTTACACGAAAACAGCTGAGCTGTCAAAATAATCTAGCCAAAAAGAAATTTGTAAAAAAATAACCCTTTAGAACAAAATTTAGTTATTAACATCGGTATCCATTAACCGTAACCGCATTTCCAGCTGAATAGCGCTACATACAGTGTCAAGTGTGATAATTTTTTGGAAAAACGTACTTTGGAGTGATGCATCAAGGTTTTGCCGCTGGGGATTGATGGAAAACGGGATGTATGGCGTCCGATTAATCAGCAGCATCATCCATAGTGTACATTAAAAACAATTAAACACGGCGGTGGTTTGGGTGCGTTTTCTTTTCAAGGGATTGGGCCAATAGCCAGAATTTGAAAAATTATCCCAAACAGCCACTTCACGACTTGTTAAGCGTTGTTTAGAGCGACAAAACATAAATGTTTTAAATTGGCTAGCACAGTCCGCTGATCTCAATTCAATTGAGAACTTGTTAAACGAAGTTGATAAAAGTTTGGAAGGGAAGAACAGCAAAAATTTAAATGAGTCACTTTGCAGGCATTTAGTCGAAAATATGCCAAATAGATGTCTTCATGTGATAACAAGTGGTAAATTTATAATTATTTGACGGAAATTGGAAAATTATTAGGAATAATAATACAGTGATGATTTCGTAAAGAGGAGCGCAAAAAAAAGCAGACAGGCTTTTATTTAGTGAAAAGTTTTGTTATCTTTGTCCCGGTTTACATTATGAAATTTTTGTCGCTACGATTCTTGCTTTGTAGGCGAGAGCGGTGAGTCGTACATGCATATTTTAATATGACTCACCGCTCTCGCCTACAAAGCAAGAATCGCAGCGACAAAAATTTCATAATGTAAACCGGGACTTTAAATAAATTGAATAAGTTACTGTTTTGGTCAATGTTTTAATTATATGACCACCACTGTATATTTCCCCTTTAAAAAATAAAGTTCTTATGGAAAAAACCGTTAGGTGTAAAGTCATGACGATGTACAAATTTAATTGGGGGTTTCCTTTATAAACTTAGTAGTCATGTCACACACATATTGAAAACTTTCCAATTAACAATGTTACCAATTTATTTACAAGTTATCAAATATTTCTTGTTCATTAAACATCATAATATTTAATAAAGTCATAGCTCATTACTTATTACTTCGTACTTGTTACAGGCTCCATTGGATTAAATTTACTTAATTTTAGAAAGTGTTTTGTTTTTTCCTCCTTTTAATAATATGTAATTACTTGAAAAAGTATGAGTTAGATGATATTTACTTACTTTGACGATGTGTTGATGTTTTTTTTTTCTTTTTCCTATTAATAGTAATGATTTATAAACTCTAAATTAGACAACACTGCTAATGAATATACATACATACATATGTACATATTTATTAGCTTTTGGCTGCTCCACTCACTCACTATTTATACTAGTACATATTTTCATATACATACATACACATGTTTCTTCTTCTTCTATGCATACAATTTCATTGCGAATCATTTAGTGGGGAAGCTTTTTAAAATTACTGCGCTCCTATTAACTGTTTTAGTTAGTGAGCGATCCATTTTGTTTTTCAACAAAAAGTTTTATTAATAAAAATGGTGGTTGTGGTAGTTGGATTTTCTGTTTGTGGTTGTTGTTGTTGCTTCTACAGCATGGAGGACTTTTTTGAAATGAACTCATATGAGTGAGTTTATGTGTGTTTGTGCGTTCGTTTGTTTATAGTAGTAAGTGCGTTTAAGAAGAAACTTTTTTAAAAATTTGTTTTTGTAATTTTTCTGCTCTTGGAAATAGAGGTAGAAGAAGTTTTTGAACCTTGTTTCAATAAATACCAAAAAGTGTTTTTTAAAGTTTTATTTTGATTCTCTTTTATGTTTGGTTGTGTACTCGTAGAAGTAAAATTTATGCTTTTGACTGCTTCAAAAGTTCTTACATTTTTGCTTTTGTTTTCTTATTTTTAACATTAAACATGGTTGTTTGTGTGGTTGTTCTATTGCAAAAGGGCTTTTTTGCTTTACTTGCTGCTAGTTTCATAATAAGCTGTGTTTCAGTTAAAAGGCTTTTTATTACAAAAAGTTTTCAATATTTTGCTTTTCGAGAGCGAGTAGATTAAGTTTATCCCCGTTAATTGAATATGTATGTAGGTACATTTTTGTAAAACTTTAAAAACTTTGTTAAATAGTTAATAAGTAAATGAGACTGTATTAGTTCAAATTTGAGACTTAAATAGTTGTTAAAATTAGTTTTAATAAGTATAAAAGTTATATTCTTCATTGGAAATTTCAGAAGTAGGGGTAAGTAGCTATATAAAATTGGTATAAAAATTAATAGAAACAATTAATAACTAAAACCCATGCTTTTTTTGAGAACAAACATGTTTGAGGTTGTTTGCTCTTACTAGTGTTGTGTAAGAGCAAATATCATCAAATAAAATATGTAAAACTAAATGTAAATTGTCCTAAGTAAAAGAACTTTTTTAAATAATTAATAGAAATTTAGTGGTTACGTCTTCTTCGTCAGATACTTGCCTCGTGTAACCCTACCTTTAGTGTGCTAATTAATTTCCAGTTTTTATAAATTCACCTCAAGTATTTATAGCCTTTTACAAAAAAATCTTACTTGAAGATCGAAGTTCATGTTAGTTAATAGACATATAAAGGCTAACATATCTATGTATGTTAAAAAATAATCAGTACCTTAACTATTGCATTTGATGTATGTAATTTATTTTAAATGTTAACCCATTTTGTACCACGCTATATAAATGTTTTAATATTTAATGACATTTTTAGGGCTAGTGAGAAATCGGTCAAAAATCATTTAAAAAAAAATTTTTTTCTGCCAGTGGCTACCTGCGAAAACTGCTGGTCGATATGCTGTGTGATATAAAATATAATAAAATACATTTTAAATAAATATAGGTGCTAAAGCTACAAATAAATAAAAACAATTAAGGAACTTAGTTATCATTTTAGTTTATTGATAAAAAAATTATTTTAAATTTTTGTGGTAGACTTTGAAGCAATTGCCCACATGTAAGTTTACATTACATTTAGTGCAAGTATAGGCAGTATGCTTCGTGCATATTTTGCACCGGCGATAGCAGCCCTTGACACACAGAGACATGTGCATCCCTTTTATTTTTGGGCAATGATGTTGGTCGATCTATGAAGTCGTCGTAACTTTCGTTTTCTTCATCGGATGAAGTTAATTCGGTGTTTGATACCGGTTCGCATAATAACAAAGTTTTAGTTATGAAATTCTTAAAATCAATTTGACTCATGGGCTTCTGATTGGTTTTTTCAGCAATCATGCAATGCAATTTCCATGCATTGACACTGGCACTGTCCAAACAGGTAACCCAAAGTGGCCACCACCACTTATTCCCTCTGATTCCAATCCAATAATTAGCAACAGCATTATCATGCAAATCAACTCCGCCCATATACATAGGTATTTATTGTAATTAGCTATAAGGTTGGCTTGGGGTACAGCGATCCGTTTCTTTTGTTTTCTATCGTACCGCATTACATTTTTTATCGGATCGATCTTATCATAGTTCGTAGCCAAAGTGACTTCTGCATTGTCTCTCCATCGAACCAGTGCAATCTTATGCTCTTGGTCGAATAAGTAATCCATACACGGTTGCCAGATTTGACGATTTAACGTCATTTTGACGATTTTGGTTCACGACTGGACGATTAATAAATTTTGTGGCCGAGATTTCGACCACTGGAACAAATTGGGTTAATACCAGTGTATTTATTCCCAAGTTTCGATTTTATATCCCCAAAAATCTCCAATTAACCATTTGTTATATAAAGCTTTTATATTTCAACACTTGTATGTTGTTCAATTCAAAGTAAACTAAATTGTTTTTAATATATCGTAATATAAATCCCAATAGCTTTTAGTTACATTTACAAGAGAAGTAAAAAACTCTCTAACATTTACAATTAACCAAGAAGTTTAAAATTTAGTAGGAACGTGTATTTTGATGGACCGATCATCACAAAATTCGTTTCGCTGATTTATTTGTTTGAATTATTTGTGTCGAATTTCCACTTGATAGTTATTTTTATAAGAGATTTATGAGCATTTATTTATTTTTTCAGAATTTTGTATGAATACTGCTTTTCTTTAAGCATTTATGTACCATAAAGCCATTTGTATGGAGGATATGAGAAATTCTTACCATTTTTAAGAGGACTTGTCTTTCTATAATAAAAATAATGTGGGGAAAACTATATTTAAAGAAAATAGCAAACAAATTTTGAAAAATATGAGGTTGTCTGAAACCTTGAACTATAACTCAGATCATAATCAGCCGATTTTACTCATTTTCAATACATTTCAGTGAAACAAAGAATGTTTGGGAAAAATATCATTGTTCTAAGTATCTTTTTAAAAGCTCTATCGAGCATTGAACAGACGGACATAACTAGATCTTCTTGATGACCCAGAATATATGTACATACATATATACTTTTTGACTATCTTTTTTTTATATGAATGATAAAATTCATATGATTCAAATATTTTTGATGTTAACCATAGGTTTAAAATTAAATTGTAAATATAGTTTGATACAAATTAAAAGCTACAAAAATAAAATGTTTTTATCCCTAAAAATTCCCCCAGTAATATTTGTTCATCTTGCAACACTCTTATTCCCTTTTGTCTCTTTATAGTTAACGATTCAAAACAACGGTTATTAGTTCATTCGGATAGTCGGATTTCCTAAAACGTTTTGTATATTTTTAATATAAAATAAAAATTGTTTCTGATTTTAATATGTAAAATAATATTTATACTGCATAAAAAACATAAGCCAAATGTGACCGTACCTTAAGCACGTTAATAATAATTTAAAATATTAAATACGTTTATCTGTTACCAATTATTTGATAAACGAGCTTTATTTACTTTGGTTGATTGTAGTTATTGTACATACATCTCTACATCACTATAAAGTTTTGTATGTTTACTCTCGTACATTATACAAACAATTATACAAATTTTATGAATTAATAAAAATGGATAAGCCTGGGCACATAAAAAGAAAAATATCCGAAAATTCTTTATAAGTTCGAGACCGATATTAGCTCTCCATTTGGTGTTTACGTTCTAAATAAAAAAATACGCATTGGATTAAATTTTCACAATAAAAAGTATATAATTTGACCGATTTTAGTCATTAAAATTAAAGTATCTATTTTTTATGTGAAAAATCCACAAAATTTTAATTGTTTTCATTAAATGTGTTCACAAAACTTTATTTGTTAAAACAATAAAATATTTTAACCACCATTGTCGAGATTGCAATTATTTTAATATGATCTAGGAAAATGGTCCAACGCATTATGCCATATTCGAACATATATGTAACATATTAAAATGTTACACAGGCTCCAAGATGTAGAGAAAAAAAGAACAGTGTAGGATTTCTTTTGACCACGAGCATTTACAAAAAGCATGGTTCTAAGACCAAAAGCACGGTGATGGGAAAGTGATGGTGTGGACAGCGTTTTCTAGGCATGTTGTTGGTCTTATACATAAGGTCGATGTACGAATGGATCAGTACGCTTATTAAAGTATACTTTTAAATACAATGATTCCATACGCTGAAGACAATATGCCACTTATATTCGACAACGACCCACTGTGTGTATTTGCTTGGAGCAGATCGCAATCCAAAAGAGAAACTTTAGAATGATGTAGAGTTACATGTAATGACGGTAAGATCCAAAAATTTATATTATACATATTATGATTAAAATAAAGTTATTTTTTTTTGTTTTATAAGAATACAATTTTTATTTAGAGCTTAATTACAGGCATTTTTTAGGTAGTTGTATTATGAAAAGAAAACCATCAAAATGGAACAAATTAATAAAACAAAAAATGGAGAGGCGTGATCTTAGGGTGATCTTAGGTGTATTTTCTATAACACAAAAAAAATTTCTGTATAATAGGCTTTCCTATACACATTTTATAACATAGTAACTAAAAATTGAAATTGAGGGTGAAAAAGTATTATTTGCATACGATATCGATCAGAATTTGGATTTTACATCGCTGCAATTGACATTAAATACATCATTAATATTTTAATTTTAAAATTATCTTAATGGATTTATATGTACATATGTATGTATGTATGTACTATTTGTATTTCTTATATATTATATTTTTAATCTAAAGAGACAAATGTACAAATAAACTTTTATTCAAAAAGCACTAATTTCACCCCCCTTTATCCATATATTATTTTTAGAATTTTGACTTTTAAGCACAAAACTGGCTTTTTCATACGGTACTCGTACAGAAAACGCTCTTAATGATTCCCTTCTGTTTGAGCTTGCGGATTACTGTTTGAATGCTTTTTTCGGGCTCTTTAACTGCTACAAAATACGAATAGGAGTTCAAATAAGTAAGTAGTACATATAGGTACATATTATTTTATATTATTTATGCTTTTTAGCTGGTTGGTATAAGTAATAAAAAAAGAAACAATGCAAAAAAGCATTTTAGAAAAAGCATTATTGGTTTGACAAGAAAGAGATTTCGAAATCTACATAAACTTGATGAGAGCACACGTTTGTATCGCAATATTTAAAATCACACAAAATAACTTTCATAAAACTTAAGAATAAAAAAGCGGCAATTTGAAATTAAGAAACTTTAAGAGATTTTTTGTTTCATATGTTTTTTTATTGGGCAAAGCGAAAACTTTTAAAAGTTATAGGTACTGGGAGCTAAAAATCGGAAAGGCTTTAGTAGCTAGATGAAATTTAAGATTGAAGGGTAGACAAATAAATAGCTACAACAAAAGTGTAACTCAATTTAAGTATATTAATAATAATTATGTATACACATACATACGTATGTACATCCAGACACACTGACAAACATACATACATACATAGGTACATAGAAATAAAATAAACAAAAGTCTACTTACTTAAACAATAAGAATAAAAAGAATGAATGAATATGACCCCCTGAAAATAATGAAGCTTTATCAGAAATAGAAAAATTAAAAAAAATATTAAATCAATGAATTCTTCCAATTTTTGGTAAGATTTTTTTTTTTTTTTTTGCTATTTCCACCCTTTGTTTCTTACAAAATCGCCATTAACTTTAGAAAAATAAATAGATACCTAACAACAATATAAAATAAAACAAATTTAAACAAACAACAGATATGAAGTATCTGAAGCGCTTAACACAGTCAGTGCGCAGCAAGCAACTGGCGACAGACGCAAGCCGTCGTCGTAGCATGCATAATGGCTGACGACTGGGGTTTTTAATAAAAACTCACTCGGTGTAGAATTATTGTAATCCATACCAGGCGCACAAAGCGCCACAGTAAGGTGTGTTAATATTTAATATAAAATGAACACAAATAATATTCAATACTAAAAAAGCACAATACAACAAACACACACATCCATTAATACAAGTATGGATGTGTGTATATCAGTTTGTGTGGTACACATTATTAATTCACCTTATCTGTTTGTTTATAGGTGTGTATACGAGTATTTTAGTTTTGTTTTCGTTTTTGTTTTATTGTTCCCCTTTATATGACTCAATTGTAGAGACATTTTTCTTGTTCGTACGTCTGCCTCTACGTTATGTTTGTAAAGCTTCGTTTGTTTTGTTTTATTTGTTTTTAAGGCTTTTTTGTTTGTACAATAAGGGGAGGTATTTATGTAGTTTTCGGTTTCTCGCCGCGAATTATATTTGAGTTTTGACCACTGCTTCCAGAAGACCCTCAAAATCATCATCCGGTCATTGTTAACCAGCGTTACCGTTGGCAAATTTGAGAAAGTCGCACAAAAAGGGGATTTATTAAAAAAAGGGGCACCACTTTAAAAAAGATGGAAAATAAACAAAACAAAAATAAAAATCGTATTTTTTTCATTTAAATGTTGTATATGATGTATGTTTACATATGCATATAATAAAAAAATTAATAAAAAAACTAATATGTATCAAGTAAAACAAACAAAAAGGTACACAAAAAGTGGCAAGGCATCTGTAAAAGGGTCAAATTGCCACTTTAGTCGCATCAACGGTAACGCTGTTGTTAACAAATGTTTACGAAATCAAATAACACTGGGGAAGAAACTTCAAAGTGACTTTTTTACTCAACAGTCAGAAATTTTAAATAAACGTTTAAATTTTTTAAAATTTATTTTACAGTTTTAACGGTATTTATCTAGAATAAATTTCTGTTTTATGTCTAACGATTTTATTTTCTCAGTTATTTCTCTCTATCATCAATTTATTTTGTAAAATAATGCGTTATTTTGTGGTAATATGTTTTGCTGGGTACACATAATTAAAACATTTTCAACTTTGTTTTAATATTAGTTTTATAATTTTATTCTATTTTCTTCGACCTTTTTGTATGATTTTTATTAAATAATTTTTAATTTTTATTTTTATATACATAATTATTTTTGTCTCTAAAATTATTTAATAAAAAAAAAAATAAAAAAAATATTAGTTTTAAAATATCATAGTTTCAAATTGTTCCCTAAAAATATTGTCGGTGTGTATAAAAAAGTGTTTTAATGCAAAATTATAAATTTGTGTACCGTTATTTATAGAAACAAAACATAAACGTTTTAAAATGGCTAGCACAGTCCGTGTTGAACTTTAATAGTTTAGCTAGTTTAGTTTAGCTCAATTTATTGGAATGAAATAATATTTTTATGCAAAAGACAAATTGTTGTAATGTAGTATGTATATAATTCATAAAAATGTAGTAGATTTACAACAGGGTGTTAACAATATATGTACATAATTATAAAACAGTAGTGAATGTGTTAATTACTTGTCGCTTAACGATTTTCTTTAATTTTTTTATTACCATAGAATAATGATGCCGCACAGTGGGTTCGATTATACCTAAAATGGATATTAATTCAAGGAAGGGTACAATTAACAAGATAATATTTTGTTTGTATTAACAATACCTTAATTAGGCAAAAAAACAAAACTACTAACGTTTTTTAATGGATTTTTATTTCTTTTATTTAATTAAAGTAATTTATTTGAATATTCTTTATTTCTTATTCATCACTTGAACTATCATAGTCTTTATCATCATTACAATTGTCATCTGTATCATCATCATCATTATTATCACTCTCATTGTTGTCATCATCACGATTTTCTTGAGAAATTTTTTGTTAAAATTAATAGATTCTATTCTAACTTCGATAAATTTTCTTCTAACGTTTTTTAATGGATTTTTATTTCTTTTATTTAATAAATGTAATTTATTTGAATATTCTCTATTTCTTATTCATCACTTGAACTATCATAGTCTTTATCATCATTACAATTACTGTCATCTGTATCATCATCATCATCATTATTATCATCACCATCATCATTATTATCACTCTCATTGTTGTCATCATAATGATTTTCTTGAGAAATTTTTGGTAATATTAATAGATCTATTCTGACTTCGTTAAATTTTCTTTTTTTTGTTCATATTGCCTGCTAATGCTCGATATAAATGGGTGTGAACTTAATAGAAATCTATTAAAAATATCTTCATTCGACTTTTCCCGGTTGCATTTTCGAGCAAAGTGCTCTCTGTAGTTTTTATTCCTTGCTTCTTGAGCTTCTTCTGATAATTCTTCTATTGGTAAAAGCGCGTGTTGTACTATCTCCGGGCCGTGAATTAAAAATGTATGTAATGTGGGAGGCATGCAAAACCAGGGATATATTTCAACAAAGTATGTACGTTGCTGTGTTGTGAGCGAAATTTCGAAAACTCTCCAAATTAATCTCGTGACCACATGAAACAACAATTAGTATTGTGTACCTTTTTTTTATTAGTGTTAGGTCCACTTTTGTTATTTCAGCTGATATTTCAGCATTTTTAAAAAAACGTCTAGCGGTGTTTCCATCGTTACAGTTACCAAAGCCCGGCTTTGGCTGGTCAACAATTAAACCTGTTCTTTCACGAAACTCTTTCTGAATTTGTAGTTTTGTTTCAGCAACAATTTTTTTGGCCTTATCTGATCGTGCTTGCCATTTTTTAATTAGAATTTAATACGATAAGTGGAGAAGGCACTCAAAAAATCGAATCCACCCGTGTAGTATTGATAGCCCAAACTCTAAAGTGTCTGTTCTAACTTCCCTAACAATCATGCTGTCAACTGAGTTGAACATCTTACTTGTAGCGCCACATACATAACACTTTTGCGTGGAATTTGTACCCGTTATTGCGTTGCACACTTTTCCATCTATCTACCCTTTAAGAAATTTTCTCCAACTAAAACTAACGTTTCTTCAAGATTTTTTTTTTATCCTCGACCCTAATTTTTTCTAAATTAAATACACTTGTTGTTTCTTTGGTGTATTCTATCTTGTTGATGAAGGACGAGGATTTTTCCAAATTACTTCATTTCCACTAACAAATTTAAGTGGTATGATGGATGTTATAAACACTATAAAAAACCTGTTTATACGAACTATGTCCGGAGCTTCCATCAAAACCCCACTTTGAAAACAAGGTTAAGTTTGATAATTTTTTTTCTGTTAAAATATCGTAACATTTTGGCAGTATAACTAGTCTTTCAACCGTGTGATTTAAAAGTCCCTGAAGACTAACTTGTGCTGAAGTTTCACAAAATTTTTAAGAAAATTGATTTTATCCTTCCAGTCATTTAAAGCGGTATTTCTCATAAAGTTGTATAGTTCTAGGCGCGATATAAAAATAGTTTTGGGGCTTATTCCTAAAAATATTAAATTTGTTCTTATTTAATTTAACTGTTTAATCGGTTTTCCAATTACCTTATACCGATTACTTTATTTAATGCAAAACACAATACGCACTTTACAAAAACTTCAAATTTTAAAACAGCAAAAACATAACTGAAAAACGAAACATAAAAACAAGCACAAAAATAACGGCAATAGAGATGGGCGCGTGAAATAGTAACAACGAAAACGACTTTTTACATAAAATTATTAATTTCTTAAAACGGGGCAACAAAAAGGCAAACTTTTTTGTTTGTAATATCAAGTAGAAATCCCATATTTTTCAAAAAACACAACTTCAAAGCCGGCACTTTACTACTTTGTTACTTCTGGTCCATCATATATGGAAAATATCCCGATTTTAGAGCTTTTTTTTTAAATATTACAAATATTTCCACACATATTTTTATAAACACAAAATCATTTTTTGTATACTTAAATACCTGAAGTTGAAAGTTCCATCATAGAAGTTTAACTTTATTAATTTTAAATTTAAAAAAATAAGCACTGCTTTTTATCAAATTTAAATTTTTTGTACACTTAAATACCTGAAGTTGAAAGTTCCATCATAAAAGTTTAACTTTATTAATTTTAAATTTAAAAAATAAGCACTGCTTTTTATCAAATTTAAATTTTTTCACTTTTTGAGAAAACAGCAATAATTAGCTAATTTTTACAGCTCACTACGGATGACGTAAACAACTTAGATGGTTTAAATTTTAAATAGTGATGCAGAATTTTATCTAGTTTTATTCGATACCAATCATTATTGAAAAACTTAATTCTAAAATTTCAATTAAGCGCCACTTTGGATACATTTCAAATAAAAGCAGACAGGCTTAGAATTAAGCAGTGATTTTTTTTTATCTTTATAAATTGAATAAGTTACTATTATGATGAATGTTTTAATTATATGACCACCACTGTATGACCACATATGTATGCATACAAAAAGTAATTTAGTGCTGCTTAGTCGCGCGGTTTGGCTTACAATAAATTCATTGTTTCGGTGGTCGTGTGACAAGTGGCACCGTCCTGTTAAAACCACATGCCAGTGTTAACCATTTCTGCTATTTTTCGCTGTGAGTGGCCATTTTGGAAATGGTTTAAAACCAATTCTCGCTCTATCGTGTAGGCGGACTCATTTGAACTATTTTAAATTAACAATTGACGTTACAAAATCGGGCTCGTAATTTAACAGAAAATATTGTTAGAAGTAGAAAGAAAAAAAAAAAACCAAATAGATATTGACTGCATAAATAAGCTGTGATGTGAAAAAACAAGATTTTTTGTTTTTTTTTTAGCTTTAACATATGTATGTACTCATACGTATTAAAATGCAAATTTTTTGCAATAAATGTGTTTTGTTTGTTAGACTATAACATCTTTTCTTTTAAATGACACCAATTTTTATTTTAAGCGCATAAAATAAAACTGCATAATATCTTTAAATTTAAAATATGACTTCAAATGCTTTAAACCTCCAGCGATAGGATAAAATTGGTTTGTCAAAACCATAAGTCTGTAAATGAGCTTTAACTAGCTTAAGCCAATTATGTTTGGGTCCTTCAGGTTTCTTCAAGTCAATTTTGTTTGGTTCTTTATTCTAACTATTTATTATCTATTTGCAGTTATAGAACTATTTATTATACAGGCATCCCTCGATTTACGCGGTACTTTATTTGCGCGGTTTCGATATAACGCGATTTAATAATAGTGACCGTTTTTCTGTATAACGCGCTTTTTTACGCGTTTTTAGTATAACGCGATTTAAAAATAGTGGCAACCCTCAAATTGCGCGCATTTCACCATTATTTAGAACAACATTTTTAATTTTTTTTTCAAATATTTTTTTTACAAATATATATTATATGTACTAATAAGTATTTTTTTAATACGGATTTTCGATCCCAAATTTAAATTTTGCATATAGCTAGTGTTTCAATTTGCGCGGTTTATTATATTTCTGGTCCCAAAACAGAATTTTGTATCGATAAATAATCTTTATTTACGCGGTTTTTATTCGGTCCCAACGTACCGCGTAAAGGGATACCTGTAATATGAACGATTGCAATGCGTAGCAAATATTGAAGAATAGATAATTTGGAGCGGAATTGAACAACACTTTTACAATATTCCTAAAATATTTTCAAACAGATTTCAATATTGAACAGTTTTTGTTAAAAGTTGAAAGAAAATGAATTGCTTTAAATTTTTTCTTTTGTACGATTGTTTGTTTCAAAATGCAACCAAGTGCAATTTTATTTTAAAAATCTATTTTTAAAATTGACAGTTTCTATCTAGTGCAGCTGTTTTCAATGCTACAGCTAAAAAGAAATACTTATACTGCACCAGAGATTGATGCAATAACATGTAAGTAAAATAAATAAAATATTTTTCATTATTTTCCTTCCAAAAAAAGAAACTATTTTATAAAAAGTAATTATATTAGTTAAACATTAGTTAGTATTAGTTAGAATAACATTTTAAATTTTCCTATTATAAAATAAATCAGAAAATAAGTTTTGTAACAAAATATTTTATTTCAGAATTGCATAATCGCACAGTAACAGTTAAAGAAATGGCTTTACCCGAAGCACTTGAAAAAAATTATAAATTATTCCAGGTGTGCTAAATCAATTGCTAATTTTGATACATATAACAAATTAATTTTATTTTTAGGCTAAGAACGATTTGCCTGTTTTCCTAAAAGGTGGACCAGCTGACAAGGCCTTGTTTGGTTTGACTATGGGTCTATGTGGTATCGGTCTTTTGAGTATTGTGCATATGGTTTATACCATGGGTTTCAAAAAGAAGTCGAGTTAATTATTTATAATGTTCAAGCTGATGTATATGTACTCAATAAAGTGAAAACATAGTTATAATATATGTGGGCTTTTATTT
Organism: Bellardia pandia; assembly: GCA_916048285.2. Taxonomy (NCBI): domain Eukaryota; kingdom Metazoa; phylum Arthropoda; class Insecta; order Diptera; family Calliphoridae; genus Bellardia; species Bellardia pandia. Next base: position 36,671,394 of record OU696530.1, read on the forward strand.
AAAATTCATTCAATTTGATTAAAATCAGCGTTGTCAACTTTGAAATTTTAAAACGCACCAACATGGAGAAAAAACGCGCCATTTGAAAAAAATCGCACCAAATTTAGATTTTCTTTTTTATTTAATAAAAGTTTATTGAAAAATTTCACAAATAAAATATAATATCAACAGTTCATTCAGTGTTTTTATAAAAAATAAAAAACTTAACAAAAATAAAAAATAACCTAAACAAATTTGTTTTTTGTACCAGATGTAATTTCTTTTTTACCCGGGGTTTACACATGCAAGTAACAGTTCGAAAAACTCAATACACTCACATTTTTTTCACTTGCAGAGCTAGTCGAGTTTTTCGAATAAGTTTTCGTATATAATACGTGCACAGCACTCGCATGCAAATACTTGTTCAAATTTGGGAAAAATGTTGAGCAACATTAAATATTTCATACGGAAAATTTGACGTGTAGCTAATGTATTTTTGTAAACAAAACACATATGTTTTGCTTTTTTGTGAATTTAAATCGAAAATAAATAAAAGTTAAAATATTTAAAAATCTGTGTTGAATCGAAATCGTTAAATAAAAATGAATAAACAAATATTACTGGCCGCTTGTGCAGCAGCACAACAAGTAATAGATATTGTTGCGACAGAAGAGCTTTTGGATGACAGTCAACTGTTATTGAAAATTCCACGTAAAACAATTGCCACTTTAATTATTTCGCTGTGAAAAAATAGTATTGCCAGATACATTTTATATGTTTTTCAAAAAATTAACAGAGTATACTACTTCTGCAACATCTTTTCATGAAAATTTCATGTGATTTTTTTTAACATGTATTTTGAAAGCATTGCACTTGAAATTTTGAACAGAGTACTAGGCTTAATAGTAAAACTATATGCTATTCGGAATTGACAACACTGGTAACAAGCATAATATTACTTGGATCACCTTGTTTGAATATTTGGCTACAGGTTGACTCAAATATTTTGTGGCATCCTTAAGTTATGCTGTAGAAACTTTCGATAAAAAAAGCACATTGCCTACTTTTAGGACGCCAAAATTTTCAATATCTTTGAAAAATTTGGAATAACGGAATTTGTTTTGAATTTATAAAAACTTATCACGATTTTTTATACTCACCACGATTGTTTATACTCATCACAATATTTTCACTACATTTTTAAATTCACTTACTACACGAGCAAAAAAAATTTTTCCGCTAGAATTTATTTACGCACCAAAAATGGTGCGAAACACACTAAGTTGACAACACTGATTAAAATACTTCAAAAATATTGTAAACTTGGCATCACTTATAGTGGTTTATAAATCCACTATCTTGTCAAATATATCTGGCTTTTTTACTTTTTTTCTCAATACATACGGCAACCCCGTGTTAAAACATTGTGAATCATTTAAGCTATTTCATATTGTGAATAATCAATAATAAAATATTTTTCTCAGATATATTCTTTTTGTTTGTTGATAAAGTTTTTGTGTTTTTTGTTTAACAAATTAGCTTATTAAAGCCATTAAATTTATAAAATAAACTAGCAAAATGAGCACTCTTAATAAATATTAAATAATTCTCAATAAGCAAGTTATTTTAAAACAAAAACAACAGCAAATTATTTTTGCCCAATTAGAAAAGTAAAAAGTAAGAGGTTCTAAATAAAGAAAAGATAATTTATTTTCTTGTAACGCTAAGAAAATAAATATGGAACCAAATGACGAAGTAGTAGAACGACAAAAACTGGTAGATGTAGAAACAGAAGAAGATGTCACAAATAGTGCCCCCAAATCAGCACCAACTCCTGCCTCACCCATGGCCGTGCCCAAAATTAATGTAAGTTTAAGTGAATATTATTTGTTGCTATAGTTGTATGTAAATTGTCTTCATTGAGCTTTGTATGTCTTATTAACAATAAGACACACATATTTACTCCACCCATTATTTATATCAATATGCATTGTTTTCTTTTCTATAATAGGTTAAGAGTATTTCTAGTGGCGAAACTACTCGCAGCCGTAACTCTGCATCATGTTCTATAGAACGTACAACCACAACTTCCGAAAAAATAGGTGGTCAATCATCTGCCAAAGTAACATACGTAAATGAACGACGTACCCGGCCACATTTGCACGGCACCAATGATGAACGTTTTGAATTCAAGTCCAGACCTCGAAAGTTATTAAAAGGTAGAATTTGATATATTTCTCATCAGCCAAAACATCATTTAAGGCTTTCTTTTGCCTCCCTTAACTTTTTCTCTGTGTAGTTAATTAAAAGGGAGGTCAGTGGTTAAAGGGAGGATTTATTAATGGTGTTGGTTTGCTTTTCTATCTATTTATTTTACGTAAATGTTTCATTACAGTCGCTGAGGGCGTGTCTGGTGTTCGTTCATGATATTACATATTCATAGTTAATTCTTTGTATCAGTTGTATGATGAAATACGTGATTTATAAAAAAATTCATTGCATTATTATTTTGTTTTGTCATTTTGTTTATTACATTGATTTTATTATCTTCATTTGCTGTTTAACATATTTTTTTCTATTCATGTTGTCGCTCATTTTTATTAATATTGCTGATAAATCTTAATCATAAACTAAAAATGTAAATATATTATTGTAGGCTACGGATTTTAATCAAAACAGTTTACAGAGGAATATTGGCCATATTACTATTTTCATAAAGAGTCTGATAATCTAACTAATACTGAAACAATGCTAGTATGTATCGAAATGTACAAGAGTATATTTTTTATATAAATTTTAAACGTAAATGCTATAACACAATTACCGGAATCGTAAAAGCTTATATTGGTCCAACATTAATAAGTCCTAATGAATAATATCAGCATTTAATTTGTATAATGCAGCAACAAATTCGATAGCCAAACATGACATTATTATCGTACTCATTTTAACATCCTGTTTTATTTTTCATATAAAGCTAAATTTTGTTTGTTATAAAGAGTTCTTCAAAATATAAAAACAAAAAAATTATATGAAAATCAATAATATACCTATTTATTATATTGGAAAGAGTAAGTTTTGACAATTATAGATACAAAATTTATCAGGCAGTTGTCCATCACGAAGATTTTTTTTATCAAAATATCAATCACATAGACAATGATTGGTCACGGATTTTTAGTTTTAGGCCTGTAATAAATTTGATTAGCTACATATCAAACTATCTTGACAAAATAGATCCTCAAAAATAACTCAATGGTACTAAACATCTGAATTTCATAAAATTATGAGGTCGGGAAATTGGATTGGAATAATCCATTTTTTCGGAGGCTGTGTAACATGGATGACAGTGCCATCCATTTAGCATTTTCAGCACTTGGATTTTCTGAAGCCAAAATGTGACAATTTTTTTTTGACAAAAATCTTAATAGTGGCATTAGAAAGTTGATTATGTTGACCGTAAAATATCACGAATTTTACAAAATGTTGATATTTTCATTATGAATTTGGAGCGAAATTTAATTTTGTTGATTGGTTTGTAATAAAAAGTTAGTTTTGTACTAAAATCTAAGCTTTGTACTGAAAACTTTGTTTTCAACAACAAATTTTATTTTGTACTAAACCAATATACATCGAGAATTATGTATTTTCTTAGATTTTTTAGAATTTTTGAATTAACCACATTTCCGGATTTATTCAAAGAAAATTGCGACAATTTGGTTCTAAAATATTTCTTTGAATCAGTCGCAAAAGTGTTTTTTAGCTCTTAGTGCAATTTTCATATCATTAAAGACAATTTTAAAGCCTTTTGTATATATTACCTGAATCAAATAACATTCTCAGTTTTAATTGCTTTAAAAAATACCCTTAAAACTAAAAACATTTCATATGCTGAATCCACATACATATGTATATAAGTATATAAAGGTAAAAAAGGAAGCCTTAGAAACAATTATTCAAAAATGAATCACTGTTTGCTAAAATTATTAAAATGTTATATTGTTTCTAAGATTTTTTTTAGTAAATAGCTCAGTATTACTTTAACAGTAGACATTTTTACGCGCGTTTATAATAATTTGAAAATATATAATAAACACTTGTTGATATCATTCATACCTCGTCCTTATGTAATAATGTCAAAATTCATATTAACTCATTAAAAAGTACAACACATTTAACATGTCTAACTACAGTCACGAATTAGCCAAGTAGAAAAAGTAGAAACAATAAAATCACATCACCCACCACTAAAAAAGTTATTAAACATTATTCATGCATACAATCCCTTCCTTCTAAAAGTAAAAACCAAAACGAAATACATATAACTGTTTCCCTCATAACAATAAATGCTATCGTGTGGCTACAAGACGCCGAAAAAACGTAGTAGTCAGTCGATATTTTGGCGCCATACACAAAGGATTGGATTTCACAGCAACAAGAAACACACTAAAAAAATAGCAAAATTTTGTAAATTTGTACAATTTTCATTTCTTACTACTGTATATTAGCTATTTTTATTAAAATTTAGTTTTATTTAATTTATTTTTTTTAATTATTTTTGTGTTTTTAATATTTTTATTTTTTTTTTATTTTATTTTTATTTCCTTAACAATTTGTTTGTGTACTACCTACTCCATCAAACAATTTAATGCAAATAATCGAACAAAAAACCTCATCTTAAACAATTGCAACATCAACAACTAAATCAACGACTATTAAATATAAATAAACTAAATATAATATTAAAATAAAATTGAAAATAATTCGGCTGATATACTAATTATGTCTAAAGACCATGAAGATAACGTTGATGATGATAGCATTAATGGCATAACGCAATTGAGTAGCGAAACCCTAAGTGATGAGACTAGTATAAACAGCAACATTAAAAATAATAACAATAATAATAGTAACAACAACAATAACCACTACAACTACAGCAATAAAAGTAATAATAATAATAATACCGTAAATAAACTACATCATGCTACAAGTACTAGCAGTTTAAATCAACCGTCACTGACGACTACAACTACCGTTGCTGCCCTTACCTCTCCGGCTGCCACTAGCAATACTGTCAGTTCTAGTAGTGCCAGTGGTGTTGCTGCCGGCAGTAATAATAGTAGTAGTAGTCATCATTATCATCATCAGAATCAGCATCAACATCACAATAGTAACATTAACAATCACAATGTAATTGATAATACACCACTGATACAACGTCGCAAACCGAATGTTAATAACGCAGCCATCAGTGTTAGTGCTGGCTATCCGGGTCTAATATCATCAGCGAACATTGGCAGCCTCAGTGATAAATTTGATCAGCGTCCAATAAAACACCATTCTTTTGTCTCAGAAGTACCGGATGTAAAACATATGGAACGTGCACTTTTAGGACTTTTAGATGATTTCCATTCAGGAAAACTGAAAGCATTTGGTGAGTTCTAATTACTTTTATACCAAAAAAAAATAAACAAATCTTATTTATTAACACTTGCATTTAGGTTCCGGCTGTACAATGGATCAAATGACTAAAATACGCGAACAACAAGAAAGTCTTGCCAAACTGCATTTTGAATTAGCGGCAGCCGAAGAAGATTCTCTTGAGAATGGTAATGACTTCAATGCTGCTAAAGCTCAAGAAAACATGTTACAGCTGATGCAACGTTTAGAGCAACTGTCGATTTCAATCGAGCAATTACAAACTAGCCACACAGGACTCTGAGATTTGTTTCAAGCAACGTGTACCACAAGCAGTTCGGACATCAATGCTGATGCTGCTACGCCATCAGCCATCACATCGGCTGAAGCTGCTACACGTTTGCTTTTATTATTGTTGTGATTTCATTTCTAAAACTTTAAACGTACATTAATCCAAAAAACCAAAAAAAAAAAAACTTATGGTTCTATAACTGTTCTATTTTTTATACTATTTTTCACTTCATACAGTGTTAATTATTTTTATAATTTTCTTTTTTCCCATTTTTCTCTTATGTAAAGCTATTGTTTTATTTTTATGTTTATTATTTCGTTATAACATCCTTTTCTGATTTTGACTTTTAATATGTATATGTTTAATTACTTTTCTGTATTCATAAATACGTTAATGTTTAAGAATATTTAATACAAATAAAAAGACCTTTTTTATGGTAGTTTTGTAGTTGTCTTAAAATGTCTTATTATATAAGTGATTATTTAAAACAATGCGATTGTTCTCCTTTTTTAAATAAAAATTAATCAAGTTTAAAAAAGTACATATTATTAATTGTAGTAATATAATGCAAATAATTTAAATGGCGTAAGTAACTATAAGGTAGGTTTTCTAAACCTTAAAGTTTCCATCTGGGGCCAAATTACCGCATTCGTGATCGAATGAGCTATCGTATCGAAAAATGATTTCGATATGGAAATTATCATAAAATGTACTAAATTTCTTGCACGATCGAATGCCATAATCTCAAATAAGAAAATTACGATCAATTTTACTGGATATCGAATGCGGTAATTTGGCCCCTTATAACAAGGATTATGGCAAACATGAGCGCCAGGCATGTAATGAATGATAACATAATTTTTTTTGTGCAAATAAACTATTTTGGTTAAAAGCTGATATCTTGCACAAATATCGAGGTATTCGAATGAAACTTGGTAGTATGATAAAAAAAGTCATGGGCAATAATTCTGGAATCGAAAAAGCTAGTTTGACATTTTACTAACAAAACTGTAAGCGTTTTAATCATTATTTTACGATTTTCAGTAAGTAGGCGTGGCAGTGGGCGGAAATGACTAAAATTATTTTAAAGCTGATGTCCTACCCTATGGATTGTTATAACTTTTGTTTCAATATCTTCAGTAGTTTCCGAGATATAACGCTTTGAAAATCATGGTTTTGCGCCAAACACCTTCTACTGAATTATGTTCTCTTGGTGCTTCCAAACATTTTTGACGATTTTAAAACAATTTTTTTGTGCAAATAAACTATTTTGGTTAAAAGCTGATATCTTGCACAAATATCGAGGTATTCGAATGAAACTTGGTAGTATGATAAAAAAAGTTATGGGCAATAATTCTGGAATCGAAAAAGCTAGTTTGACATTTTGCTTACAAAACTGTAAGCGTTTTAATCATTATTTTACGATTTTCATTAAGTAGGCGTGGCAGTGGGCGGAAATGACTAAAATTATTTTAAAGCTGATGTCCTACCCTATCGATTGTTATAACTTTTGTTTCAATATCTTCAGTACTTTCCGAGATATAATGCTTTGAAAATAATGGTTTTGCGCCAAACACCTTCTACTGAATTATGTTCTCTTGGTGCTTTCAAACATTTTTGACAATTTTAAAACAATTTTTTTGTGCAAAACTATTTTGGTTAAAAGCTGATATCTTGCACAAATATCGAGGTATTCGAATGAAACTTGGTAGTATGATAAAAAAAGTTATGGGCAATAATTCTGGAATCGAAAAAGCTAGTTTGACATTTTGCTTACAAAACTGTAAGCGTTTTAATCATTATTTTACGATTTTCATTAAGTAGGCGTGGCAGTGGGCGGAAATGACTAAAATTATTTTAAAGCTGATGTCCTACCCTATCGATTGTTATAACTTTTGTTTCAATATCTTCAGTACTTTCCGAGATATAATGCTTTGAAAATAATGGTTTTGCGCCAAACACCTTCTACTGAATTATGTTCTCTTGGTGCTTTCAAACATTTTTGACGATTTTAAAACAATTTTTTTGTGCAAATAAACTATTTTGGTTAAAAGCTGATATCTTGCACAAATATCGAGGTATTCGAATGAAACTTGGTAGTATGATAAAAAAAGTCATGGGCAATAATTCTGGAATCGAAAAAGCTAGTTTGACATTTTGCTTAAAAAACTGAAAGCGTTTTAATCATTATTTTACGATTTTCATTAAGCAGGCGTGGTAGTGGGCGGAAATGACTAAAATTATTTTAAAGCTGATGTCCTACCCTATCGATTGTTATAACTTTTGTTTCAATATCTTCAGTACTTTCCGAGATATAATGCTTTGAAAATAATGGTTTTGCGCCAAACACCTTCTACTGAATTATGTTCTCTTGGTGCTTTCAAACATTTTTGACAATTTTAAAACAATTTTTTTGTGCAAAACTATTTTGGTTAAAAGCTGATATCTTGCACAAATATCGAGGTATTCGAATGAAACTTGGTAGTATGATAAAAAAAGTTATGGGCAATAATTCTGGAATCGAAAAAGCTAGTTTGACATTTTACTAACAAAACTGTAAGCGTTTTAATCATTATTTTACGATTTTCAGTAAGTAGGCGTGGCAGTGGGCGGAAATGACTAAAATTATTTTAAAGCTGATGTCCTACCCTATCGATTGTTATAACTTTTGTTTCAATATCTTCAGTACTTTCCGAGATATAATGCTTTGAAAATAATGGTTTTGCGCCAAACACCTTCTACTGAATTATGTTCTCTTGGTGCTTTCAAACATTTTTGACGATTTTAAAACAATTTTTTTGTGCAAATAAACTATTTTGGTTAAAAGCTGATATCTTGCACAAATATCGAGGTATTCGAATGAAACTTGGTAGTATGATAAAAAAAGTCATGGGCAATAATTCTGGAATCGAAAAAGCTAGTTTGACATTTTGCTTAAAAAACTGAAAGCGTTTTAATCATTATTTTACGATTTTCATTAAGCAGGCGTGGTAGTGGGCGGAAATGACTAAAATTATTTTAAAGCTGATGTCCTACCCTATCGATTGTTATAACTTTTGTTTCAATATCTTCAGTACTTTCCGAGATATAATGCTTTGAAAATAATGGTTTTGCGCCAAACACCTTCTACTGAATTATGTTCTCTTGGTGCTTTCAAACATTTTTGACAATTTTAAAACAATTTTTTTGTGCAAAACTATTTTGGTTAAAAGCTGATATCTTGCACAAATATCGAGGTATTCGAATGAAACTTGGTAGTATGATAAAAAAAGTTATGGGCAATAATTCTGGAATCGAAAAAGCTAGTTTGACATTTTACTAACAAAACTGTAAGCGTTTTAATCATTATTTTACGATTTTCAGTAAGTAGGCGTGGCAGTGGGCGGAAATGACTAAAATTATTTTAAAGCTGATGTCCTACCCTATCGATTGTTATAACTTTTGTTTCAATATCTTCAGTACTTTCCGAGATATAATGCTTTGAAAATAATGGTTTTGCGCCAAACACCTTCTACTGAATTATGTTCTCTTGGTGCTTTCAAACATTTTTGACGATTTTAAAACAATTTTTTTGTGCAAATAAACTATTTTGGTTAAAAGCTGATATCTTGCACAAATATCGAGGTATTCGAATGAAACTTGGTAGTATGATAAAAAAAGTCATGGGCAATAATTCTGGAATCGAAAAAGCTAGTTTGACATTTTGCTTAAAAAACTGAAAGCGTTTTAATCATTATTTTACGATTTTCATTAAGCAGGCGTGGTAGTGGGCGGAAATGACTAAAATTATTTTAAAGCTGATGTCCTACCCTATCGATTGTTATAACTTTTGTTTCAATATCTTCAGTACTTTCCGAGATATAATGCTTTGAAAATAATGGTTTTGCGCCAAACACCTTCTACTGAATTATGTTCTCTTGGTGCTTTCAAACATTTTTGACGATTTTAAAACAATTTTTTTGTGCAAATAAACTATTTTGGTTAAAAGCGTGGCAGTGGGCGGAAATGACTAAAATTACTTCAAAGCTGATGTCCTACCCTATGGATTGTTATAACTTTTGTTTCAATATCTTCAGTAGTTTCCGAGATATAACGCTTTGAAAATAATGGTTTTGCGCCAAACACCTTCTACTGAATTATGTTCTCTTGGTGCTTTCAAACATTTTTGACGATTTTAAAACAATTTTTTTGTGCAAATAAACTATTTTGGTTAAAAGCTGATCTTGCACAAATATCGAGGTATTCGAATGAAACTTGGTAGTATGATAAAAAGAGTTATGGGCAATAATTCTGGAATCAGAAAAGCTAGTTTGACATTTTACTAACAAAACTGTAAGCGTTTTAATCATTATTTTACGATTTTCATTAAGTAGGCGTGGCAGTGGGCGGAAATGACTAAAATTATTTTAAAGCTGATTTCCTACCCTATCGATTGTTAAAACTTTTGTTTCAATATCTTCTGTAGTTTCCGAGATATAACGCTTTGAAAATAATGGTTTTGCGCCAAACACCTTCTACTGAATTATGTTCTCTTGGTGCTTCCAAACATTTTTGACGATTTTAAAACAATTTTTTTGTGCAAATAAACTATTTTGGTTAAAAGCTGATATCTTGCACAAATATCGAGGTATTCGAATGAAACTTGGTAGTATGATAAAAAAAGTCATGGGCAATAATTCTGGAATCGAAAAAGCTAGTTTGACATTTTGCTTACAAAACTGAAAGCGTTTTAATCATTATTTTACGATTTTCATTAAGTAGGCGTGGCAGTGGGCGGAAATGACTAAAATTATTTTAAAGCTGATTTCCTACCCTATCGATTGTCATAACTTTTGTTTCAATATCTTCAGTAGTTTCCGAGATAAAACGCTTTGAAAATAATGGTTTTGCGCCAAACACCTTCTACTGAATTATGTTCTCTTGGTGCTTTCAAACATTTTTGACGATTTTAAAACAATTTTATTGTGCAAATAAACTATTTTGGTTAAAAGCTGATATCTTGCACAAATATCGAGGTATTCGAATGAAACTTCTTAGTATGAAAAAAAAAGTTATGGGCAATAATTCTGGAATCGAAAAAGCTAGTTTGACATTTTGCTTACAAAACTGAAAGCGTTTTAATCATTATTTTACGATTTTCATTAAGTAGGCGTGGCAGTGGGCGGAAATGACTAAAATTATTTTAAAGCTGATTTCCTACCCTATCGATTGTCATAACTTTTGTTTCAATATCTTCAGTAGTTTCCGAGATATAACGCTTTGAAAATAATGGTTTTGCGCCAAACACCTTCTACTGAAATATGTTCTCTTGGTGCTTTCAAACATTTTTGACGATTTTAAAACAATTTTATTGTGCAAATAAACTATTTTGGTTAAAAGCTGATATCTTGCACAAATATCGAGGTATTCGAATGAAACTTGGTAGTATGATAAAAAAAGTTATGGGCAATAATTCTGGAATCGAAAAAGCTAGTTTGACATTTTGCTTACAAAACTGAAAGCGTTTTAATCATTATTTTACGATTTTCATTAAGTAGGCGTGACAGTGGGCGGAAATGACTAAAATTATTTTAAAGCTGATGTCCTACCCTATCGATTGTTATAACTTTTGTTTCAATATCTTCAGTACTTTCCGAGATATAATGCTTTGAAAATAATGGTTTTGCGCCAAACACCTTCTACTGAATTATGTTCTCTTGGTGCTTTCAAACATTTTTGACGATTTTAAAACAATTTTATTGTGCAAATAAACTATTTTGGTTAAAAGCTGATATCTTGCACAAATATCGAGGTATTCGAATGAAACTTGGTAGTATGATAAAAAAAGTTATGGGCAATAATTCTGGAATCGAAAAAGCTAGTTTGACATTTTGCTTACAAAACTGAAAGCGTTTTAATCATTATTTTACGATTTTCATTAAGTAGGCGTGGCAGTGGGCGGAAATGACTAAAATTATTTTAAAGCTGATTTCCTACCCTATCGATTGTCATAACTTTTGTTTCAATATCTTCAGTAGTTTCCGAGATAAAACGCTTTGAAAATAATGGTTTTGCGCCAAACACCTTCTACTGAATTATGTTCTCTTGGTGCTTTCAAACATTTTTGACGATTTTAAAACAATTTTTTTGTGCAAATAAACTATTTTGGTTAAAAGCTGATATCTTGCACAAATATCGAGGTATTCGAATGAAACTTCTTAGTATGAAAAAAAAAGTTATGGGCAATAATTCTGGAATCGAAAAAGCTAGTTTGACATTTTACTAACAAAACTGTAAGCGTTTTAATCATTATTTTACGATTTTCATTAAGTAGGCGTGGCAGTGGGCGGAAATGACTAAAATTATTTTAAAGCTGATGTCCTACCCTATCGATTGTTATAACTTTTGTTTCAATATCTTTAGCAGTTTCCGAGATATAACACTTTGAAAATAATGGTTTTGCGCCAAACACCTTCTACTGAATTATGTTCTCTTGGTGCTTTCAAACATTTTTGACGATTTTAAAACAATTTTTTTGTGTAAATAAACTATTTTGGTTAAAAGCTGATATCTTGCACAAATATCGAGGTATTCGAATGAAACTTGGTAGTATGATAAAAAAAGTTATGGGCAATAATTCTGGAATCGAAAAAGCTAGTTTGACATTTTGCTTACAAAACTGTAAGCGTTTTAATCATTATTTTACGATTTTCATTAAGTAGGCGTGGCAGTGGGCGGAAATTACTAAAATTATTTTAAAGCTGATGTCCTACCCTATCGATTGTTATAACTTTTGTTTCAATATCTTCAGTAGTTTCCGAGATAAAACGCTTTGAAAATAATGGTTTTGCGCCAAACACCTTCTACTGAAATATGTTCTCTTGGTGCTTTCAAACATTTTTGACGATTTTAAAACAATTTTTTTGTGCAAATAAACTATTTTGGTTAAAAGCTGATATCTTGCACAAATATCGAAGTATTCGAATGAAACTTGGTAGTATGATAAAAAAAGTTATGGGCAATAATTCTGGAATCGAAAAAGCTACTTTGACATTTTACTAACAAAACTGTAAGCGTTTTAATCATTATTTTACGATTTTCATTAAGTAGGCGTGGCAGTGGGCGGAAATGACTAAAATTATTTTAAAGCTGATGTCCTACCCTATGTATTGTTATAACTTTTGTTTTAATATCTTTAGTAGTTTCCGAGATATAACGCTTTGAAAATAATGGTTTTGCGCCAAACACCTTCTACTGAAATATGTTCTCTTGGTGCTTTCAAACATTTTTGACGATTTTAAAACAATTTTTTTGTGCAAATAAACTATTTTGGTTAAAAGCTGATATCTTGCACAAATATCGAAGTATTCGAATGAAACTTGGTAGTATGATAAAAAAAGTTATGGGCAATAATTCTGGAATCGAAAAAGCTAGTTTGACATTTTGCTTACAAAACTGTAAGCGTTTTAATCATTATTTTACGATTTTCATTAAGTAGGCGTGGCAGTGGGCGGAAATGACTAAAATTATTTTAAAGCTGATGTCCTACCCTATCGATTGTTATAACTTTTGTTTCAATATCTTTAGCAGTTTCCGAGATATAACACTTTGAAAATAATGGTTTTGCGCCAAACACCTTCTACTGAATTATGTTCTCTTGGTGCTTTCAAACATTTTTGACGATTTTAAAACAATTTTTTTGTGCAAATAAACTATTTTGGTTAAAAGCTGATATCTTGCACAAATATCGAGGTATTCGAATGAAACTTGGTAGTATGATAAAAAAAGTTATGGGCAATAATTCTGGAATCGAAAAAGCTAGTTTGACATTTTGCTTACAAAACTGTAAGCGTTTTAATCATTATTTTACGATTTTCATTAAGTAGGCGTGGCAGTGGGCGGAAATTACTAAAATTATTTTAAAGCTGATGTCCTACCCTATCGATTGTTATAACTTTTGTTTCAATATCTTCAGTAGTTTCCGAGATAAAACGCTTTGAAAATAATGGTTTTGCGCCAAACACCTTCTACTGAAATATGTTCTCTTGGTGCTTTCAAACATTTTTGACGATTTTAAAACAATTTTTTTGTGCAAATAAACTATTTTGGTTAAAAGCTGATATCTTGCACAAATATCGAAGTATTCGAATGAAACTTGGTAGTATGATAAAAAAAGTTATGGGCAATAATTCTGGAATCGAAAAAGCTACTTTGACATTTTACTAACAAAACTGTAAGCGTTTTAATCATTATTTTACGATTTTCATTAAGTAGGCGTGGCAGTGGGCGGAAATGACTAAAATTATTTTAAAGCTGATGTCCTACCCTATGTATTGTTATAACTTTTGTTTTAATATCTTTAGTAGTTTCCGAGATATAACGCTTTGAAAATAATGGTTTTGCGCCAAACACCTTCTACTGAATTATGTTCTCTTGGTGCTTTCAAACATTTTTGACGATTTTAAAACAATTTTTTTGTGCAAATAAACTATTTTGGTTAAAAGCTGATATCTTGCACAAATATCGAGGTATTCGAATGAAACTTGGTAGTATGATAAAAAAAGTTATGGGCAATAATTCTGGAATCGAAAAAGCTAGTTTGACATTTTGCTTACAAAACTGTAAGCGTTTTAATCATTATTTTACGATTTTCATTAAGTAGGCGTGGCAGTGGGCGGAAATGACTAAAATTATTTTAAAGCTGATGTCCTACCCTATCGATTGTTATAACTTTTGTTTCAATATCTTCAGTACTTTCCGAGATATAATGCTTTGAAAATAATGGTTTTGCGCCAAACACCTTCTACTGAATTATGTTCTCTTGGTGCTTTCAAACATTTTTGACGATTTTAAAACAATTTTTTTGTGCAAATAAACTATTTTGGTTAAAAGCTGATATCTTGCACAAATATCGAGGTATTCGAATGAAACTTGGTAGTATGATAAAAAAAGTCATGGGCAATAATTCTGGAATCGAAAAAGCTAGTTTGACATTTTGCTTAAAAAACTGAAAGCGTTTTAATCATTATTTTACGATTTTCATTAAGTAGGCGTGGCAGTGGGCGGAAATGACTAAAATTATTTTAAAGCCGATGTCGTACCCTATCGATTGCTATAACTTTTGTTTCAATATCTTCAGTACTTTCCGAGATATAATGCTTTGAAAATAATGGTTTTGCGCCAAACACCTTCTACTGAATTATGTTCTCTTGGTGCTTCCAAACATTTTTGACGATTTTAAAACAATTTTATTGTGCAAATAAACTATTTTGGTTAAAAGCTGATATCTTGCACAAATATCGAGGTATTCGAATGAAAAAAAGTTATGGGCAATAATTCTGGAATCGAAAAAGCTAGTTTGACATTTTGCTTACAAAACTGAAAGCGTTTTAATCATTATTTTACGATTTTCATTAAGTAGGCGTGGCAGTGGGCGGAAATGACTAAAATTATTTTAAAGCCGATGTCCTACCCTATCGATTGCTATAACCTTTGTTTAAATATCTTCAGTACTTTCCGAGATATAATGCTTTGAAAATAATGGTTTTGCGCCAAACACCTTCTACTGAATTATGTTCTCTTGGTGCTTCCAAACATTTTTGACGATTTTAAAACAATTTTATTGTGCAAATAAACTATTTTGGTTAAAAGCTGATATCTTGCACAAATATCGAGGTATTCGAATGAAAAAAAGTTATGGGCAATAATTCTGGAATCGAAAAAGCTAGTTTGACATTTTGCTTACAAAACTGAAAGCGTTTTAATCATTATTTTACGATTTTCATTAAGTAGGCGTGGCAGTGGGCGGAAATGACTAAAATTATTTTAAAGCTGATGTCCTACCCTATCGATTGTTATAACTTTTGTTTCAATATCTTCAGTACTTTCCGAGATATAACGCTTTGAAAATAATGGTTTTGCGCCAAACACCTTCTACTGAATTATGTTCTCTTGGTGCTTTCAAACATTTTTGACGATTTTAAAACAATTTTTTTGTGCAAATAAACTATTTTGGTTAAAAGCTGATATCTTGTACAAATATCGAAGTATTCGAATGAAACTTGGTAGTATGATAAAAAAAGTTATGGGCAATAATTCTGGAATCGAAAAAGCTAGTTTGACATTTTGCTTACAAAACTGTAAGCGTTTTAATCATTATTTTACGATTTTCATTAAGTAGGCGTGGCAGTGGGCGGAAATGACTAAAATTATTTTAAAGCTGATGTCCTACCCTATCGATTGTTATAACTTTTGTTTCAATATCTTCAGTACTTTCCGAGATATAATGCTTTGAAAATAATGGTTTTGCGCCAAACACCTTCTACTGAATTATGTTCTCTTGGTGCTTTCAAACATTTTTGACGATTTTAAAACAATTTTATTGTGCAAATAAACTATTTTGGTTAAAAGCTGATATCTTGCACAAATATCGAGGTATTCGAATGAAACTTGGTAGTATGATAAAAAAAGTTATGGGCAATAATTCTGGAATCGAAAAAGCTAGTTTGACATTTTACTAACAAAACTGTAAGCGTTTTAATCATTATTTTACGATTTTCAGTAAGTAGGCGTGGCAGTGGGCGGAAATGACTAAAATTATTTTAAAGCTGATGTCCTACCCTATCGATTGTTATAACTTTTGTTTCAATATCTTTAGTAGTTTCCGAGATATAACGCTTTGAAAATAATGGTTTTGCGCCAAACACCTTCTACTGAATTATGTTCTCTTGGTGCTTTCAAACATTTTTGACGATTTTAAAACAATTTTTTTGTGCAAATAAACTATTTTGGTTAAAAGCTGATATCTTGCACAAATATCGAGGTATTCGAATGAAACTTGGTAGTATGATAAAAAAAGTCATGGGCAATAATTCTGGAATCGAAAAAGCTAGTTTGACATTTTGCTTACAAAACTGTAAGCGTTTTAATCATTATTTTACGATTTTCATTAAGTAGGCGTGACAGTGGGCGGAAATGACTAAAATTATTTTAAAGCTGATTTCCTACCCTATCGATTGTTATAACTTTTGTTTCAATATCTTTAGCAGTTTCCGAGATATAACACTTTGAAAATAATGGTTTTGCGCCAAACACCTTCTACTGAATTATGTTCTCTTGGTGCTTTCAAACATTTTTGACGATTTTAAAACAATTTTTTTGTGCAAATAAACTATTTTGGTTAAAAGCTGATATCTTGCACAAATATCGAGGTATTCGAATGAAACTTGGTAGTATGATAAAAAAAGTTATGGGCAATAATTCTGGAATCGAAAAAGCTACTTTGACATTTTACTAACAAAACTGTAAGCGTTTTAATCATTATTTTACAATTTTCATTAAGTAGGCGTGGCAGTGGGCGGAAATGACTAAAATTATTTTAAAGCTGATGTCCTACCCTATCGATTGTTATAACTTTTGTTTCAATATCTTTAGTAGTTTCCGAGATATAACGCTTTGAAAATAATGGTTTTGCGCCAAACACCTTCTACTGAATTATGTTCTCTTGGTGCTTTCAAACATTTTTGACGATTTTAAAACAATTTTTTTGTGCAAATAAACTATTTTGGTTAAAAGCTGATATCTTGCACAAATATCGAGGTATTCGAATGAAACTTGGTAGTATGATAAAAAAAGTTATGGGCAATAATTCTGGAATCGAAAAAGCTACTTTGACATTTTACTAACAAAACTGTAAGCGTTTTAATCATTATTTTACGATTTTCATTAAGTAGGCGTGGCAGTGGGCGGAAATGACTAAAATTATTTTAAAGCTGATGTCCTACCCTATGTATTGTTATAACTTTTGTTTCAATATCTTCAGTAGTTTCCGAGATATAACGCTTTGAAAATAATGGTTTTGCGCCAAACACCTTCTACTGAATTATGTTCTCTTGGTGCTTTCAAACATTTTTGACGATTTTAAACAATTTTTTTGTGCAAATAAACTATTTTGGTTAAAAGCTGATATCTTGCACAAATATCGAAGTATTCGAATGAAACTTGGTAGTATGATAAAAAAAGTTATGGGCAATAATTCTGAAATCGAAAAAGCTAGTTTGACATTTTGCTTACAAAACTGAAAGCGTTTTAATCATTATTTTACGATTTTCATTAAGTAGGCGTGGCAGTGGGCGGAAATGACTAAAATTATTTTAAAGCTGATTTCCTACCCTATCGAGTGTTATAACTTTTGTTTCAATATCTTCAGTAGTTTCCGAGATATAACGCTTTGAAAATAATGGTTTTGCGCCAAACACCTTCTACTGAATTATGTTCTCTTGGTGCTTCCAAACATTTTTGACGATTTTAAAACAATTTTATTGTGCAAATAAACTATTTTGGTTAAAAGCTGATATCTTGCACAAATATCGAGGTATTCGAATGAAACTTGGTATTATGATAAAAAAAGTTATGGGAATAATTCTGGAATCGAAAAAGCTAGTTTGACATTTTGCTTACAAAACTGTAAGCGTTTTAATCATTATTTTACGATTTTCATTAAGTAGGCGTGGCAGTGGGCGGAAATGACTAAAATTATTTTAAAGCTGATGTCCTACCCTATCGATTGTTATAACTTTTGTTTCAATATCTTCAGTACTTTCCGAGATATAATGCTTTGAAAATAATGGTTTTGCGCCAAACACCTTCTACTGAATTATGTTCTCTTGGTGCTTTCAAACATTTTTGACGATTTTAAAACAATTTTTTTGTGCAAATAAACTATTTTGGTTAAAAGCTGATATCTTGCACAAATATCGAGGTATTCGAATGAAACTTGGTAGTATGATAAAAAAAGTTATGGGCAATAATTCTGGAATCGAAGAAGCTAGTTTGACATTTTACTAACAAAACTGTAAGCGTTTTAATCATTATTTTACAATTTTCATTAAGTAGGCGTGGCAGTGGGCGGAAATGACTAAAATTATTTTAAAGCTGATGTCCTACCCTATGTATTGTTATAACTTTTGTTTTAATATCTTTAGTAGTTTCCGGGATATAACGCTTTGAAAATAATGGTTTTGCGCCAAACACCTTCTACTGAATTATGTTCTCTTGGTGCTTTCAAACATTTTTGACGATTTTAAAACAATTTTTTTGTGTAAATAAACTATTTTGGTTAAAAGCTGATATCTTGCACAAATATCGAGGTATTCGAATGAAACTTGGTAGTATGATAAAAAAAGTTATGGGCAATAATTCTGGAATCGAAAAAGCTAGTTTGACATTTTGCTTACAAAACTGAAAGCGTTTTAATCATTATTTTACGATTTTCATTAAGTAGGCGTGGCAGTGGGCGGAAATGACTAAAATTATTTTAAAGCTGATGTCCTACCCTATGTATTGTTATAACTTTTGTTTTAATATCTTTAGTAGTTTCCGAGATATAACGCTTTGAAAATAATGGTTTTGCGCCAAACACCTTCTACTGAATTATGTTCTCTTGGTGCTTTCAAACATTTTTGACGATTTTAAAACAATTTTTTTGTGCAAATAAACTATTTTGGTTAAAAGCTGATATCTTGCACAAATATCGAGGTATTCGAATGAAACTTGGTAGTATGATAAAAAAAGTTATGGGCAATAATTCTGGAATCAGAAAAGCTAGTTTGACATTTTGCTTACAAAATTGTAAGCGTTTTAATTGCGTGGCAGTAGTCACAAAAACTATAATTTAAATGCTGAGATTCTGATCGATCAATCACCACAACTTTGATTCAAAATATTCAGTAGTTTCCGAGCTATAAAGCTTTGATTAAAGTAGTTTTTTGATTTGATTATTATTGATGAAGCTGGGAAACTAATAGGCATTTCGATTAAAACCGAATATCTCCGAAATGGATATAAGTGGATTGAATCACGGTTGGACAATAAAGTGGAAGATGGGTAATAAACCTGAGATTACTACATTGTTAAAGCAAATGTAAGTGTTGCAAGCATAAATAGATAATTTTCTTTAACGAGGATTGGACTATGACCCTGAGAACCTGTCCGTTTTCAACCATTTGCTCTTACCGGTCTTTAAAACGTTGTATCTGATTAAATACTTTACATGTTTTTAGTTTAAATAAAATCAAAACGGTTTTTTATTTATAATGTTTCCATATTAATTTATTCATCATATATATATATATATTTGTTGTTTTTGTTGTATTGAAATAAATGTTTAATATATGTATAATTGTAATTTTTTTTGTTGTTGTTACATCGTTTTTGTTTTAATATAATTATATTTAACTCGCGTAATTTCATACGAAAATTATATATATATATATGTATATATATATAAACGTATGTATATATGTAATTTGTTGTATTTTCTTTATATATTTTTTTGTTTTTGTTTTAAATAATGCACATAATAATCATAATCGTAATAATAATAATAAACAAACATAAAAAAGTTAAACAATTAAAGGTTTTTGTTTTAGTAAATATATAATAATATATAGATGTAGATGTATTTCTGTATGTATATAATTTATAAAGTAGAGTTTAATAATGTTTTCTGTTTAATTCATTTCTCTTTACTATTATTATTATTAGTCGTTTTTATTTATAATTATTATTACTTTTTGCTGTTTTATTTTGTTTTTTATATAATTGTTTTACAAATACACCGCATACCACTAAATAATGCACATAAGTTCAATTGGTTTTAAATTTATTTAAATATATAATAATAATCATAATATTGTTTTAATGTTTATTTATATATATTATTTTTGTATTATATATTATAATTCTAATTGATATAGCAAAAAAAGAAATTATAAGTAGTTATTCATGTATGTATGTATCTTTTTTTTATAAAGAGAATATAATTATTATATTAAATATAAATTTTAAACATATAACAAAAAAGTTTCATGTTTTTTAATTTTGAATATTTATTTTAAAGGATTTTTACTATAGTTTTTGTTTTTATATCATTCTTTTTTTTTAGTATATAATATATAAATATAAACATATTAACATTTGTTTTATTACTTTGTATAGTTTTAGAGTTTGAAACATCAAAAATTTCTGCAGCATTTTATATATGTATATGTAGGTATAAACATATTTTAAATTTCATTTTCATTTCAGTTTGTTTTGTTATTATTTTATATATAAATTTCATTTATATTAATTTTGATTTTTATTTTATTCATTTACTTTTCTTAATTTTTCGTTTTATTTTGTATATAAAGTGTAGGAGGAAAAAGAGCAAAACAGTTAATGTTGTAATTTTCTTTTTTTTATTTTGAACTTTTTTTATATTATATTAATTACTTTATAGCTTTAATTGTTTTTATTTTGTTAGTTTATTATAAGTGTAGCTGTTTTCATTTTTTTACATAAATTATTTGATTTTATAAAATAAAATTAAAGATAAAATCAAATTTTTAAACATAATTACATATATTTTTTAAAATAATGTTTAATATTAAGACTATTAAAGTAATATTTATATTGTTGTTGGAAAAATAATTCATAATGATTGTAAGAAGTAAGTGACACATTAGAGTCCATTATGATTCCCTTCGAGAATAGAGCAAACAAGAAATACGAAAGATGAAAGGAGATTTTTAAATTAAGAATTAAACATTTTAAAAAACAATAAAGAAAAAGTGTAACTATCAATGCAACTAATCAATGAACTCCAGTACGACTACATTTTCCTTTCATTTATCCCACTGTGAATTTAAAGACATTTGCAACCAGTTATGTCGTCTAGTTCAACAAAGTGACTGCCCAGATAAGTGAACCTATAAGTATAGCAGCATAGTACAAAGACAAAAGTTGTGTGTTGAAAAAAAAAAGAAATAATTCGTACTCGTTTGTTAGTTTGATTGCATTCGAAAAAGGATTCGTAAATTCATTCTCAATTAAGTAAATCCTATTTTTGAAACTTCTTTTTAATAAATTACACTGAGATCTAGATTTTCAATTGCTGTTAGGGACTGAATGGCATTTTCAATGTTTTTTTTTTAATTTGTGTCTGTATCGATCGTCGGATTTTCAAAAAAAAAAAATATTCCTTTGGTGTTCTTCTCATCTAAGTAAAAAATAAAAAATTATACTGGGATCTGGATTTTCAATTGCTATTGGAGAAATGAAGGCCACTTTCACTGTTATTTTCAAGTTGTTTCTGTATTAAATATATTGATCGTTTGAGAGATCTTGCTCTAACAGATTTAAAAAAAAAAAAATAATGTTCCATTGAAGACTCTAGTTCTCATGTAAGTTGTTAAATAATTAATATATAAAAGATATTTTTTTTTTGTTTTAATTTGTATGGAAATATTTTCAAAGTGATATGATATAATGATGTTAAATGTTTTTATAAAACTCCATATCTTGCTTCTAAACATAATTTATTATCCCAGCAAAAAAAGTGTTGAAAAAGATGTTATTTAATCAACACAGCTTGAAAACCTGAAGTACTTTAAATTCTGGTGAATATTTCATGTCATTGAAAGAATATTGTTCATTTTCGGCTACTTTTTTTTACATATAATTCATATTTCTAATAGTGACAAATTTGATATTTAGATATAATTTTTAAGTAGAAAACAATTCTTTTTTTTTTGTATTAAAAATGTCTGCCCAGATAAAGGCTGCCTACTCCGACAAGAAGTTAATATAAGTAAAATCAAATACAAACTTAAATTTTGTTAAATATATTGATTTGTTCAATAATATTTTATTAAGTAATTAATAAATTAAATATTTGTAAAACTCAACACTTTAGACGATTTTTAAGCACATTTTAAAGAATTTATAAAAACCAATGAACAATTTGGAGCAAAGAAGTTATTTATATTTACTTCATAAAAGCAAAATAATATGTAACTATTTAAGCTGCTTTGGATGTAATTAAGATGTAGTTTTTAAAGCATACCTGGAACAGAACATATTTGACTATTCAGATGCACTGAATAAGCAAAACTTGTTAAACTTATACATAATACAAAACGGAAACAACTACGAGATTAATCATCAGAGATTGCGTTTCATACTAAATATTTTGCCGAAGTTCTAATTGTCCTGAGAACATGGGAAGTTCATTGAGATATGTTATGGAAGAAACAATCTACCTTATGTCAATTTTACAGCCATTATAAATCAATTCTAAAACTTTCATAATCTTTTTCTATTAAAAAAAAATTAAAATTTTAAGACTTTAAAGCAAAGAATAGCTAAAAATTAAATAGTGAATGAAATTATATCAAAATGGATTTGCTAAGTAATAGGTTATTTTAAAAGTTGTATAAGTATAGTAAAAAATATATAAAAATAATAAAAACATATAACAAAATTGTAAAAAAACCTTTAACCATATAAAATACATACATTTCTTCATGCTATTCCTTTTTACATATTTGTATCAGCATTTGTTATAAACATATAAAAGTTTCAACAGTTATAAGACCACAAAATGAAGAATATACCTAGACTTTTACTAAGTTTTTAATTCTATAAATTATTTGATTTTATATATATATATATATATATGTATATACATATAGTGTCTATATGTGTATATGTATGTATGTATATAGTGTGTTTATGTATATAATTCAACATATGATTTGTTTATGCATTAAATGGAATTTAAAATAGAAATAAAAAATATTAATTATAATAATATGGAATTAATTTTAAGTTGATTTATCACTTTTTATATATGTATATAAATATTTCGTTACTTCATAGCTTTACAAAAAAAAATATATATTTATATATGTATGTATTGTATGTATATGTAAGTATATATTTAAAAAAAGCTGTTAATAAATTCTTGAAATTTATATAAATTGTTTATTTATCGTTTAACATTTACATTTATAGTTTAATAGAAAAGAGATGTCTATTAAGAAATTCGTTAGTTTAGTTTTGTTTTATATACTTTATATAATGGACAGATTTAATAGTGTTTTGTTTTGTTATATACTTTACTTGATTTTCTCTAGATTTCGTTATTATTTATATAATAAATTTTCTTTCTTTATATTTTAGTATAATGCTTAATTTAAATGTTCTTTATACATATAAAAGTGGAAAAAATGTTTTGCAAGTACATTAAAGGAAATTTCTTTTCATTTTATATCATTTGATTTTGTTTCGTTACGTTTTGTTATAAATTATAATTGGTTTTATATAAATTATTATAAAACATAATAATCTTTCATTTATTAGTTTTATTATAATTTATAATGTATTTAACACCACTCAACGTTTTTGGAATAAAATAAATATTGTTATATATATTTTAAGGGGGTTTTAACATTAATATTTGAGACAACAAAACATTTTTTTAGATGAAATAGTATTTATTATTTTTAAATAATAGCTGTTGTATTATTGTATTAATGGTCCTTTGCCTACAAACTTGTATTTTTTCGTAAAAATTCTCAAGTTATACATTTTTTATTGTATTTCTTATAAATCTTGTTTTTATTTTTCATTATTACAACTAGTATTTAATTATTTTTTTTACATTATTTGTGTATATTATTGTTGAGTAGTGTTTTATTATTTTGTTATTTAAAATGATAAAATGCTTTGAAAGTTTAACCCCCTTATTCAAAAACGATTATTAAATTTAACAAACGTTTATTATGACAGATTTGCATATAAAATTTGCTTAATAAACGTTTGTTAAATTTAATAATCGTTTTTGAATAAGGAGGTACATTTTTTAAAGTTTTACATCTATAAAACAGTTACACAGTTTTCATTATTTGTATTTATTTTATGGTAATGAAGTTTTCGTTTTATTAAAAATAGAAAGTATTGAAAAAATCTGGCTAAGTTATAGTAAAATATTGTTTAACGATAGTTAGAGAGAGAGAGAGATATATAGGAAGAAAGAGGAGTTTAGAGAATAAGAGTTTTTAGAAAAGTCGTCTCTTAATATTTAGTTTTTTTCTTTTTGTTTTAAATACAGAGAATTTAATTATAATTAAAGGGATTTAATTCGTTATAAGAGTTTTCATATACATCCATATGTATGTATTTTTAAATATAACAGTTGCTAAGTGTGTCAGCACGATATGAATAAGTGGACATTTGTATAATTTTTTAGAAGATTGAGAACGGGGTAATTACAATTCAAAATCAAATCGGAAGAAAACGCTTTGAATTACAAAATAATATGCATGCAAAATAAAACTTATTACTTTTAGGGTTTTAGTAAAGTAATTAAAAGTTTTTCTTAAACGATTCTGAAAATATTTACACTTTTTTTTGTAAGAAAAATGATTTTTAATTGAATGCAGTGATTGGAATCACAACATTTCGATACTAATGCCCTTATTCATAAAACTTACAGGTTTATATTTTGTATGGAAATTTGCTTTATAAACCTCTTATAAACCTGTTGTAAGTTTTTATGAATAAGGGCATAAATCTATAATTCAGATAAAATCCTATTTATTTAATTTTCGAATAAATAATCCAAAATATTACAAATTAGATTATTTTCAATTTCTAATTGAATTAATAGGACACTGAATATGTAGTTCAAATCCGAACTGAGCATTTACTTTAAGAATTGTATGACTAAGTAATCTCCCTTGTTTTTTTTTTTTTTTTTTGTTTAAATATACAATTAAATATTGTTTTTTCCAATTGAATCGAATTACTAAGTATCCATAGAGCAAGATAAATGTGAGAAAAACAGCTGCCAAACATTTAAAAAACAATTAAATATCGGCTGTTCTGTTTTTGAATATTTGAATGAATATTTCACTAAACGAAGGCAAACACTCTGAAGCATCCTAATGGTCGGCAATTTAGGGTAGCCATTATCTATGCCTCAAATATTGATGCTAGCGCTTGAAGGACATTGTTTCTACAACATAATTTGTTCATAATTCTACGACATAATTTGAACTAATGAGTTAAAGCGTCTTTCAAAAGTGACCCCCAACATTTTTGGGTATCAAATGTCGTAATATAATTTCAGCGACATGTAACGCTGTCCATGGAATTAGTTAATTTAGTTTATTTTTTCATATATTTTTTATGTCAAATTTTT
The DNA here is from genome assembly GCA_916048285.2 of Bellardia pandia. Classification (NCBI taxonomy): domain Eukaryota; kingdom Metazoa; phylum Arthropoda; class Insecta; order Diptera; family Calliphoridae; genus Bellardia; species Bellardia pandia. The sequence goes on from OU696530.1 coordinate 36,697,091, forward strand.
TTTGTATACTTTAGATGTGTTTATCGTTTGGTAAACTTCTAAAAAATTACAGAAACGAGCAGCATGAGTTCATATTTTTTTTATTCGAGCCAATGAGATGTTGCTACTACAACAGAATGCTCCTAATATATCAGACAACTGCTGTTTGCATGAAACAATTATCTTAAGCTTTCCCAAATACGACAAAAAGTAGCTGAGTTTCGTCTCTATGCTTCTGAATGCTGTGAATATTGTGTTAAATAAATTATAGAGTTAGAAATAATTTAAAAATAATAAAGACAAAACGATTAACAATCAGAAACATTTCAGGTTGTATAAAAAAACATTTAAGGAAGTACATACATATGTTCTCTTTTACTCTTAAAACACAATATTTGACCACTTGTTCTCTAACTTTCATAAGCAACTGTTATTATTTAAACCTTAAAATTAGGATCTCATTTTCTTATTATGTATTTTATTTATTTTTTGTTTGTTTTTCAATTGTATTCATTTAATTTGGGGTAGGATTTTCATTATAATTTTAAAATATTGTTTTAAGCCTCTTACAACAAATAAAAGCAAATATCTATATAAATAATACAATATTTATGAATAATATTAAGAAAAAAAAGCAATTAAAAAAACAAAATTATATAGCAAAGTAGCATTAGAAAAACAGATGTATTATTAAAAACAATAAAAAATACTGTATATTTATCTCTTGCAAATGAAACACTTATTCTGGAATGTTTTAGTTTTTAATAAGGTAGTCGCGTATTATGTATGTATGTTTTTATGTTTATATGTATGTATTTATGTAAATATGTAAATATGTATGTGTGTATGTATATGTAAGATACTGAAACCCTTGTTTTATTAAATAAAATTAAACCCCAATTCATTGTAGTAAGTATATGTTCAACATGATTTTCTATCGAGATCTCTAATCAAGAATAATCTCGTTGAAAACTCTATGTTTGTCGTAAAATTTTCTTTTTTCTTAAAAAGAAAATCCAACCACATTTTATTGGATCCCAAAATATATAAATTCGTTTCTAGAAATTTAACGCATAAACATTTTAACTAATGTGGCAAAGAGGAAAGTGAAAAATAAGAATGAAACCATGAATATGACAGCCTTTTCTTGATCAGAGAAACGTTTGCGATTCGAATAGACGGAACTGAGTTTGGTTACGAAACGTCTTAAAGCACCGGCATTTTGATTGTGAGCGGTACCGCCGTGATGATGGCCCAAAACATGTTGATGGTGGCTTATGGCAGCCGTTGCAGCTTGTAGCAGAATGGGATTGTTGGCAAACAATTGATTGGCGCTGGCAGCCAGCAGAGAGGCAGCTGATTGTGGATTATTGGAACTGTTACTGCTGCTGCTGGTACTTGAGGCTGTGGCATTAAGTTGATTAGCGATATCGGGAAAACCGTGATGATGGTGATGGTGATGATGATTGGGATCATCGCAACCGGCAAAACTAGCAGCCAGTTCACTGGCCATACTGCCAATGGGTATAAAACCAATAGCATTACTGCCAATCAATAGCGTATTGTTGCTCGGTGTATTGTTGGCATTGGAGTTTTGATTCTTACTACTACTGCTGTTCGAACTGCTACTCGAACTGCCAGCTGAAGCAGATACGGAACGATGATGAAGATTTGAGTTGGCATTTGAATCGTTGCTACCACCGCCGTTATTATGATGGCCACTGTGTCTACTGTTGTGATGGGAATGTAGGGGATTGTGATGATGACTATGTCCTCCCATATGGGAATGATGCGCATGGTGATGAGAGTGACCATGACATGAGCCCGGTGTATGGCTGTTATTGCCAGAGGCTGCATTAAGGCCGGCAAACATTTGAGCTGCAGCATTGCCCAACAGATTACCATCAATATCGTCTAGTGAAGGTATGAGTGGCACTTGATGACGGAATGGTGGTGTGTATGCGCCCAGTAAATCTTCTCCATTGTTTGTAACTCGTATGGGACATACGCGAAATTGGTATAGGCCACCTGGTTCTAAGTTTTCGATTGTAAATTTGGTCTCACTGCCACGGTATATCTGAAATGATTAGAAGTAAAGGTTCATAAATATACAATTAATAGAAAACACCTTCAGATATTTATAAAACAAATTGGTAAAATCGAGATAGAACCAATTAAGATTATATATGATGAGAGAGGTTAATTTTAGTGAAGACATTTTGAGACAAAAAAATTCTCTAAAGTTTATAAAAAAAAATATTCAAATATGTCGAAATTAATCCAATGCAAATTATTATTAGGAAGACTTAAATCGGTTTATAAATGAAAAACTGTTTACTAAAAAATAATATTAACATACCTTTTTAAATTCACCATCTTTGCCAATGGCATACTGCAGCATATATTCCACACGATCAGAGAACGAATTTTTTGAATGCTGCCATTCCAGTGTCAGAGGCACACCCAACATTAAGTTACCCAAACCCGTTAGGAAACTTGGTGTTTCTGGTAGCAGTCCGGAAGGTATTACGCCAGCCGATGAGGAAGCAGAGGGCGAGTTACCACTATTTGCATTAGCAGACGATGTAGACGCGGAGGAGGCAGCTGTTGGTAAATTTTGAGCAATACGAGGAGCTTTAATGCTATTCGGTAGACAGGCAGAGGTAGAGAATACAAATTCTTCCGAATACTCGCCTACACCAGCACGATCATTGCCGGCACAAATGCGGAATGTATAAGCGGTACGTTCCTGCAGCTTGTTGACTTTGCACATGCAATTGGTGCCAGAGTAAACCACTTGGAATTCTTTGGCTCTTTGGACAAACATTTCCACATAGAATTTGGTGAAATCTAAATTTTTTCCATCACCCCATTTTAGTTTTATGAAATTGTGTCCCACGCCGGAACATTCCAATTTGGGCGGCGATGGTGGCGAGGGCAGTGTGGTCAATTTGGCATACAGAGAATATGGACCAGAGCCTATGGCATTAATGGCCTGTACACGGAATTTGTAGGAAGTTTCCGGTTGTAAATTGGTGACGGTATATTCACAGGCATTGTCCGTTGTCATTATGGTGCGTTCAGCATATTCGATGGTATAGTTGGTAATATCTGAACCATTGCTTTCGGGAGAAGACCACCGTAGAGTGGCATCGTTTGAGGTGAATTCCAAGTCTTTGATTTGCGGAGCAGATGGCACAGCGGCCGGTGTTTGGCAATTTACCAACGGTGACCATTTACTTACACCCGCCAAATTGCAGGCATTTACACGGAAATAGTAAAAAGTAAAAGGCATTAAATTGCGTATATCCGCACTGGTCTGTAAACCCTGATAGCAAGTGTTAAATGCTGTCGAGGGAGGAGGTTGTGGTGTAGTTGACTCGGTGTCGCTTGACACGTTTAAGGCTGTGGCGCTTTCTAGTCTGTATTCTGCAATGGGGGCGCCACCTTTATTTGCTGGTTCTTGCCATGAAACATGTAATTGTGTAGCTGACTTTATGATGACCTTTAAAGACTCTGGGCAATTGGGTGCTGCAGCTGCCGAACTAAATTTAAACCAAGGCGACCATGCTCCTGCGCCTATGCGGTTAATAGCTCTTACTTGTACCTCATATTGGTTGCCAGGCTGCAGATCTTTAATCACACAATAGGCATCTTTGCCGCGGTATACACTGCGTGGTGTTTCCTGGTCAGAAAATTTACGCAACTGTAATTCAAACTCTAAAATGGGAGCACCACCATTATATTCTGGCTTATCAAGTCTCAATACCGCCGCATATGGCCCAGGCGAATTGTCATAGTAAGGTGAAGGTGGAGCAGCAGGTACTACAGCTTCAGAGGTAATATGACTGACCTCCGAAAATGGACTTACACCACCGGGTCCCTCGCAGGAAGCTCTCAATTGGTAGGTTGTGCCAGGTTGTAAACGATCGCAAGTTGTCTCATTCTCAATGCCCGTATAAATACGATCGAACTTTTGACCGCCCACATTAATCTCTAGATAATAACGTTGTATCTCAGAACCACCATTGTCGGTGGGCGGTTCCCAACGAACACGAAAGTGAGTACCGTGGATTTTTCCTTTAGCATAAGGCTTACCGGGGCGACCTGGACGTTCTGGTGCTGTCTTATAGGCTACCTCATTCGACCAAGCGGATGCACCGGCCTCATTTTCCGCTCTCAAACGGAAATAGTACAAGGTTGCTCTACGTAACTGGCAACATTCGTACGAACAGTCTTGACCGTTGTACATATTCAAATAGCCATGGCCGGAGGCACGATCTAGCATTTGTAAAACATAAATACAAGTAGCACCATCTGACTGACGTCTTTCCCAAACCAGCCTCAATGATGAAGAATTAAATGCTTGTAGTGTAGGTGGTTTTGGAGCTGATGGAGGATTGCCTTGAGTACTAAATGTACATACAGGTGAATATGCCGAAGGTCCTACTTCATTTACAGCTGCCAAACGAAAGTTGTAAATGGTTGAGGGTTGTAATTTGGTCATTATGTATTGTTTTCCTTTAGTTTTAACAGCTTCCACAAATTTACAGGCTGCGTCGTTCACCACTCGCACGCCCGTTTTCCCCTCATCATATTCCAACAAATAATGCTGAATGGGCGAACCATTGTACAGAGGATTATTCCAACGTAAATGCAATGAATTCTTCGTACACATGACCATACGAGGGGCAGCTGGACGATCCGGTTCACATGCTGGCGTTGTAAATTCAGTGGGCTCCGAGGCTGTACCATGTAAATGTTCATAGTGCACCTGCAAACGTACCACATACTCTTGACCAGGCTTTAAATCTTGAACAATGCAATCATATGAGGAACCTTTATACAGACTTTTATATTTGCAATCTTTTGCACGATCACTAAGGAGGACATTGTAACGTAACTCTTGCATATTTATCAGTTGTAATGCAGACTCACTGATACATTGTGGAGCCTCCCATACAATCTTGGCCGAACGTGATGTGATGTCAGTTACTTCAGGTTTTTGTATAGTCGACAATTGTTCCACTATGGACGCCTGATAATCTTCTTCTTCATCGCCATCGGCACCATTAACACCTAAAGAAACATTTTCATCACCTTCTTCAGATGAGGCAACTGAAGAGGCTCCCTGTCTGTTATTATAATTAGAAACATTACCATTACGTTGCTGTTGTTGATGTGATTGTTGGTTTTGTTTACGTTGATTTTGGTGATGATTGTTGCTGTTATTATTGTTGTTATGTTGTGACCTTAAAGAACCATTATTATTAGTATTGTGACCATTCATTTGTGGCTCTTGTCGACGGGGAGACGGCGAATGAGTTGGCGATGAAACAGTAGAACCTAAAAGTAAATTAATATTGTTTAATTTTAATGCATCGAGTAATAAATGTAGTACATAAAGAAATTAATTCAGAACAATGAATATGATTTCAATTTGTAAATAAAAAAGGTTTTTACGCTATAATTTTGCATTTTTGATTGGTATATAAAATAAAATAATTTAACACATTTCATATAATAATTTCACAAAAACTTACGTTGTTTATCAAGTTTTCTTAACAGTTTGGTATGCTGTCTCTGAGTTCTTTCATCCTTATGATAATTATTATTAGGTGGCGATGGTGAATGATTGGCGGAATGTGATGCTGGTGAATGTTGTTGTTGAGACGAATTAGCTACTGACGATGAAGATTGTTGCTGCTGTTGAGGTTGTGGTGTTCCGGGTTGAGGCGGTGGAGCCATATGCCCATGTGGGCCTACCTGATAAGGGCCGGGACCTTGCCCACCGGCACCTGGAGGAAACCCACCCGGTATAGGTGTATAAAAGTGTGAAGTGCCATTGGTTGTCAGCTAAAATTATAAAAAATAATAAGAATTCTTTTTAGTTTTTCCTATTTAAAACATAAATACAATTTCAATACTTTTAATAAAATTGGTTCTCCAGAGGATACTTTTAAATGTATACACTTTTCTGGACGTTCTTTGTTTTTCATTATTTACTAAAAAAAAATGCTGACGTGTTTTTCTCCGACTGTTTCACAAATCCTCTAACAGTTTTGTTCTAATACACAATTTTGCAAAATAAAATATGTCCACGTATTATATTGTTTATATTCTGTTGTTGTTTCTTATATTATTTTCTTTTAAAAGCCTAAATTGTTTTGGTATTAGTGATTTTTTTTCATTTGTTTATTATAATTAAGAAATGTAAACAATTTGCTTTTTCTACGTGTACTATTAAATGATCATTCACAATAAATTAATAACGCAACACAATTTCATGAAAAAGAATTAAAGGTTAGCCATAACCGTAATTTTTTTCTGGCAACAGTTAGTGCTGCAATAACCGTAAACAGCTGTTTATGTATTTAAATTTAAATTTCTTAAAAGTGCAGAATTAAACGTGTGCCAAGATAGCGTCGACTTTAGGTATTTAATTTTAGGTATTTAAAACCCGGGAAAATAAAAAATCCGGGAAAGTCAAATATCGGGCAAATGAAATACACAAATTTTGTGCATTTTTAAGTAAGCTTCTGATATATAATCTGAAGTGTCCCAGTCAAAAACGATACAGATTTTAAAAGTAGACACCTTAAGGGACAAAATAAGCGAACCGTGCAAAAAATCGTAGGAGCCGTTTCTCCACAAAATGAGTGCGTCCATATTGGTCAAAAAAATCGTTGCTGATTTATTACAGGGAACTCTGATTAGTCCCACTCTAAAATGATACAGATTTTAAAAGTAGACACCTTAAGGGACAAAATAAGCGAACCGTGCAAAAAATCGTAGGAGCCGTTTCTCCACAAAATGTGTGCGTCCATCTTGGTAAAAAAAAATCGTTGCTGATTTATTACAGGGAACTCTGATTAGTCCCACTCAAAAATGATACAGATTTTAAAAGTAGACACCTTAAGGGACAAAATAAGCGAACCGTGCAAAAAATCGTAGGAGCCGTTTCTCCACAAAATGAGTGCGTCCATATTGGTCAAAAAATCGTTGCTGATTTATTACAGGGAACTCTGATTCCCTGTTGAGAAGCCTTTGTATGTTGAAGGTTCCACTTTAATGCGGCCTAGAACCGTAACAAGGATTTTTTTTTACAAAATTCGGCTAAAAAAGGGATTAAAAATAAATTTTGATGATATGAATATCAGTGATATGTGATTTAAATGGGATTGAGTTTATGTTACACAGACACCGAAACAATGAATTGTTGCAAATCAAATTTCCCGATCGCAAAGTTCTACGAAATTCAGTTGTTATTTGGCAGCCTCGATCATACGATTTAACACCACTGAATTATTTTTTGTGGGGCTATGTTAATGATAAAGTTTATTCAGAGTCAATCGAAAAATTTACAGCCTTAAAACTCAAAACCCGTGACGTGATTTGACATACATACATATGTATTTCAAAATTTGATTGAACATTTTGATAAGAGAATCGTTATCTGTATGCTTGGTTGTGATGAACATCTATACGATATCATTTATAATTGCCATACATTACATTTTCCAATACAATAAAAATGTCATATAAATTATTTGTTTTATTCTGTTTTGAAAAACAAAGCTCTTGTTGAAGAGATCCCGACAATATACATTTTAAATAGGCTTCAATATTATATTAATTAATACACATTAACAGAATGTAATTATTTTTGCTTTTAATTTACTACAAAGTATTGTAGTTTTCGCATATTTTATAATTTTAGTAAACGAAATTATAATTTTATGATCACCTTAAAACCTTCAGTTCAATTTGTTTGCATGGCATCACTTGTAAACAACAATTACTTTCTTTGTGTGAAATAAATTTGGCAGCACTTGTAATATTTAGTGTATGTAAGTAGTGTAATAAATAACATAAGTAGTTGGTATTTGGTATTTTAATGTAGTATGTTGTGGTAAGTATGAGTGATAACTTTTAATACAAATATAAAACTTACATAATTAATAGCTTTTTAAAGATTTTAAGCCTCATAATTTTTGTCTCAAAATGGTTTCCTATGAATGTCAAGCTTACAATTAATAAATGATATATGAGGAAACAAACAGCAAACAACTATCACTACTTGCTGTACAATAAACTACAAATACTTTAATACATACTTAAGTATATGTATATACGTACATATAAATAAATGAAAGACTTTCAATAAAACATTATATAATTTTCATGATGACAGCTAACATATTGGCTTTTAAAATCCATTGTGGAGTATAGTATGTACATACATACATATATGTATGTATACAATATATATGTATATATGACTAAACTATGTACATGCACTTCTCAGCCATTAAGAAAGACAACAACTTTTTACAATCTCCATAAAGTACTTATGGGAAAAATGAATGTTTGCAAACATTATGAGTGTTATTTTTCTTATTTTGGGAGGCTGGAGACTTTATTGCTCTTGCCATTAGTTACATTCATATTTCGGAGTTAGTTAGTTATACTACATACTAAATTTCATAAATATAATTCATGTGATTATATGTTTGCATTTCTGTACATATGTACAAACAAAACATAGACAATAGACAATACATTAGAGACACAATTCTTAAAGTTTATATGAATTGTTATACAATAAATTGAAAATTGCATATAAGGCGCCATTAAAATGCGGCATAAAATTTTTACAGATTTTGGTGTTTTTTCAGTGCTTTTTTGTTGGGTTGTTAAAAATTATAGATTGCTGCAGATATTTGTAATACATTTGCGTTTACAGAAAAAAAATAATAATAGAAAGACGTTAGTTATTCTTCAATGGAGAGATAATGGCCAAGCGTTATTTTATAGTTAAACATGAATATTTGGTCTAGCAAAATTTTAAATAAAAAAATATCATTAAATAATATGAAAAAAACCTCTAACTAAAAAGACAACTCAATGCCAATTTCTGCTTATACTTTTTTATTTATGATTTTGTTTGAATTATGGTACGTTTGAGTTTCTTCTTAACAAAAAGCCATATAATGCTGCCAACTTTGAAATAAACCATTGTCTGCTTTTTAAAAGCTAACTAAAATTCAAAATTTAACTGAAAATTTTGTTTAATAAACAAGTTTTTCGATTTTATCAATAAAACAAGATTTAAAATTGGATTTTTTCATTTTAAATGCAAAAAACCCATTTTATATTTATGATTACCTCAAGGCCGTTTCATATTCCTAAAAAACAAATGTGTGTAAAAAACACTTTTCATTTTTTCTTTCTTGCTTACAAGAATGTACTTTGACGTGTAATTAAATATGTATCATAATAAACAAGCAACTTGTTTATATTTTAATCATGAAATTTTCAGCTTGACTTCCCTTTTTTCCCCTCGTAAACAAAATTTGTCCTACGTTAACAAGAAGGTTGTTGGAGATTTTTTTCTACTTTTAAATAAATTTAAAAAAATTTTGCTTGAATAAAATTACCGGTTAACCAGCCAAAATGCGGGTGCAACAATTTGGCTAGCTGACTTAACTCTATAGACAAACTTGTATAAACACAAACAAATTAAAAAATCTTAAATAACAAATATGACAAAGAGGCGTTTGTGCTGGTGCTGCTGTTAGTTTGCTGAAAGCGTATTTAAGCAAAAAACTAAATAAGTATAAATAAAATATCGTGTTAAGCTACTTCTCATACCAAATAGACTGTTGAAAGTTTGAACAAAAAAATATAATAAAAAAGGATAAGTTGTCGAAAAAGTACTAAAGTAGCGAAAAAATCCTAAATTGTGAAAGAAGCTTTAATTAGCACAAAAAGGAACTTAAAACTATTTACATTAAATAAATTTAACACAAAATTTTGTAAAATTTTAACAGCCAACGTTTTTGTACACAATTTTAAGATTTCAAGTTTTCAAACCGTTAAGCACAATAAACCGGAATTTACTTGCAGGCATGCGAGAGAATAATCAAACTTTTGAGGGGCCTCGCAAAATTTATAGCATTTTCTGATAGGAGGATTACTTTTGCGCCACCTTGTATTTGATAGGTATAAAATATGACTTTATTTATATTGAAATTCAGCCAACACGGAAAAAGGTTATCCTTGCAAAGTATAAACCAGAGAACGGATTGATTGGTTAATTTTAGATTTTGAATACAATCACAAAAAACGAACCTCATGTTGACAACATAAATCAATTCCGTAAAGCAATACATGCCATTATTCACAAAACAGAGTGTAACGAAAAATGATGCTTGCATTGCATGTCTTGTACAAATGTAAAAGTATACTCCCAAAAGCAACGAATACTTAACGATTGGTACGAATGTTTAACGATTGGTATGAATGGTTTCAATGCTTGCATAAGTTGTACATACTAACAAAAAATATCAAACTTTACTAGTTTACTGTCAACAAATCGCACATAAAGCAACAACCAAAAATAGTAATATGAAAGCAACGAATACTGGACGAGTTTTTTCATGTGGCATTAAATTATTTCGTTGCTTGATGTATAACCGCATAACAAAGAGGGAACGTAAAATAGCAAACAGTAATAAGGAATGAGTAAACAAACAGCAATGCACATTTTTACTATTGTCGAGTAAAAGCAATGCAAAAGCAATGAATTTGCGAATGGTTAGCAAATGTGAATGGTCTCTTTCTGTTCTCTGGTATAAACAACTAAAGGGGTTTTCAATAAGGGTAAGTCGTCACAATCTGTGACGACCAGTATGCTTTGTACCAAAAGAAGAAGAAAATAAGAACAAAGTGAGTCTGTTGCTAAACACAGTCGAGTTTGAGATAAAATTCGACTTTATAGATAATCAACTTTTTTATTATAAATATAAAACGATTTTGCAAACCTTGAAATTGAGAGTTTGGTAGTTGCTTTGGCGGCATCTGTTGGTTATTTTTTAGTCATCACTTAGGCTATATAGTATACACAGGGGAAACTTATAAATAATTTGACATTGAACTAAATGACATGTAATTCCAATAGGACGTTTTGGTGGACTACATTCGATTTGTCTTTAAATGTTGAGGATTCCTGAGGTCGTATTTATACACCAATCAATCGATATCATCAAAGTCTACAGAAACCGGATCTATGATTTCTATAAATTTTTGCGAAAAGTTGAACCTCACGCCTACGTGACACAAAGCGATGCCATGGCGCAGAGTTAACGATGTAATATTGCATTCATAATGGCATACATGCACTTTCAATACCTGATATAGGATTAATCGATTTTTAACATACCAAAGATAACAAGTTATTGAATCAAATTTACATTATCACTTTACAGGTGACCACTTGATCTGAAGGTCATTTAGTTCGCCTTGGAAAACGATAGTTTTTTTTTGTTGAGTTCTTCATGTTCTTCTGTGTGGGGTAAACGTGTTGATGTTGAAATTCAAGCCATATTTTAAAATGGCAGCCATATTCATTTTGCAGGAAAATGGCAGACAAAGTTGTGAGATCAAATGTTTTGACAACATTGTTTGAACGAGAACAAAACAACGACAAGAGTTGTTCACAGAAGACAAATTCATGTGCGGACATTAAATTGATATCATGATATGATTGAATTGATATCATGATATGCTGCAGAGATTAGATATCATGTAAAGACCAGGGGTTGCGATGATGTTGTGAGATTTGACAACAGTAACCCTCGCATATAAAAAAAAAACACTTTTAATTAATTGCTCCACATTATCAAATTTAATAGCATTTAACTTTAGATTTTTCACCCTCACGCACCATCAGCAATACAAATTTAACTACAACAAGAACAAAAAACAAATAAATAAAAATCAACGTCAACCAACCGCTCATAATTTAATTTATTTTTTAATACATACATATATGTACATACATATGTATTCTTATATACTAAAGCAAATATTTTGTATATAAATTCCAACATGTTTAACAAATTTTTGTTACATCATACATATTGTTAAAAAATCCACAACACACATACAAAAATACATCTAATTAGCATACAATGTGATTTTAATAGCTAAAAGAAAAAACCCTCCATATCCACAACCATACAACATCTGTAAAAATCTCTGCAACATTTTCCAGTTATACTAAAAACAATCTGAAAAAAACTCTTGTTAGAAATATACAAATGCTTAAAAACATTGTTTTGGTAACAGAGAGAGAAAAACAAAAAATTTCTGGTTTACCCTTCTCTTAATTTTCAGGAAATTTAAAGAAATAATAGCAATAACAACAGCAGCAGCGCAAAAAATCTCATTACCTACAATAAAAAACAAAATTAAAAATATGATTCTTGATAATTTGATGTGGTTGTTGGTTTGTATTTTATTTTAACAATTTTGTGAACAACACTTTCATTTCTTACTTCAAGCGTGACACGAACAATGGCTTTAGGTGGTAAAATATATTAAATGCATACATACATACATACATAAAAACAAATTACAACTCTGCATGTTTACAGGTGTGTATGTGTGTTAGGTTTGTTTGTTTTGCATTTGTTATTTATGCTTTTCAAACATCAACACTAACAACGGTAATGTTACTGTTATTATTTTTGTTTGTCTCTTGTTTGTGTGTGTGTTTGTATTTTTTTTTCATTCAACACAAAATTATTTGTAAGTTTATCTTAATTTTTCTAAATAAATAAATACATTATAATTTTGTTGTTGTTGTGGGGGCCGATCTTAAAAGTTTTTTTAAAATAAAAATGCATCCAACTTGGGCAAAAATATGTAAATTGTAAAAGTTAAATCATTTTAAAAATAGATATGCGGGGATGGATAACATAATAAAAACAGCATTTCAAGAAATTGAAAGTAAAATCAGAGACAACAGTCAGACAAATATGTAAGTGTTTAATAAATTAATAAATCCATCTAAATATTCAGAAATAGGCGAGGAAGGTACTATTATCAAATAAACTGAATGTTAAAAATAGGTTGTGGTTTTTCTACACCGGGAAAATTGTTAAGAAATATGTTAAGAAAATAGCGTGATAGAAACTGTTGGTGCGAAAAAATGTTAGAAATGGGTGGAGGTTCAACTAAATAATAATACTATGTGAGACATAAAGGTATGTATATTGGTACGGAGTGATTAATACTTCTAAACATTAATAAAATATAAATGTTTTTCCTTTTCCATTAACAAAAATTAATTGAGAGTATTATGTATGTATTTTGTACCATTGTTACTTAAACGTGTTTTACTTTTGTTTTGAAAGCAATTTTCCACCTGCTACCATACGTAAGTATATTTGTAGGTGGTAATTTCACTTACATAATTGTTTACACGAAAAACAGTTATTTGGGAAATATTATTTGGTATTTAAATTTTGCTTAAAGCATTAAATTTAACACAATGTATGTATGTATGTATATTAAAAATATGAAAAAATTAAAAAATTTCAATTAGAAAATGGTTAAAATTAGAAAAATGTAAAATAAAAATCCCTCTAATCATTCTTTATACATCCCAGCAAAACGTTTACTTTTTAATGTCTGCTGAATAAATAATATGTGTCTGCATTAAATATTGTATTAACATACATATCAGAGTAGTATGGAACTGGGGAGGCAAACTGCCTCCCCAGTTGTTTTCGTGCCATGAAGATGAAAAAATTTTTTGGTGCAATGAAGATGAAAAATTTTTTGTTTTGTAGACAAGAAGAATTTTTCGTTGCTTTGTTTTGTTAAATTGGTTTCGTTTTTTTTTTTTTTTTTTTTTTTTTTTATTTGCTTTAGTTGCAGTTTTGTGTTTTTTCGTTGTTTTGTTTGTTGAATTAATTTGATTTTTTATTGCTTTAGTTGCATTTTTTTTTTTTTTTTGTGTAGTAATTTGTAATGCAGTATAATTGGGAGGTTAATATTTATTTCATTTAGTCTGTATTAGGAGAACTAAAATTTTGTAAACTTTGAGTATTAGCAGAGAAAATTAAATTTTTTCCGAAAATATTTGAGTAAAACTCAAGGAGGCAAACTGCCTCCCCAGTTGTTTTCGTGCCATGAAGATGAAAAAAATTTTTTTGGTACAATGAAGATCAAAATTTTTTTGGTGATTTAGTCTGCATTAGGAGCATTAACATTTTGTAAACTTTGAGTGTTAGTAGAGAAAATTAATTTTTTTCTGAAAATATTTGAGTAAAACTCAAAATTAAAAATTTTTCTTATTCAAAAATTGATATAAAAAGTCATTCTGTAGATTATTTTTTGTCATTAATCGTATTATTATATTCGAGAATACTTAAAATAATGGTAAGTATGTTCTGACTCAGAATATTTTCATTGTACTAAATTAACAACAAATTTTCAGATGTTCGAACAAATTATTAACATAGCATTGGGTATTAAGCCAGAGTACACAAGAATCGATGACATCCCTTTAAACCAGCCCTACAAAATCTTAAGTTTTGAATGGAAAGAATCACAATATGGATCAAAAACCGTTGCATATTTGGAAAACAATAAATGGTTTTATCTTCCACAAAGAATTACCAAATATTTAAATAAAGAGGATCCATATTTAACTAAAATGAATGATGTAAAGTGGACAATTATTTATAAAGGTCGTCAATCATTAAATGGTCCTGCAATATTTGAATTAAATTTTACAAAAAACTAAATAAATAAAACACATTTTTTTAATTGTTATAAATTTGTATAATTTTTTTATTTTTGTTAAACAAATATATTTATAGTTATTAATTACAACTTAATATTTAATAAAAACTCATCGTCCTCTTCCATAAACTTTTTGTAGATGTCATCATCTTCTTTAGTTGATGTTTCGGCTGTTGTTCTCTCCGCTGGTATTTCCAGCCCTCCATCTGGTATGTATGATTTTGCTTTGTAAAAAGCAAAATTATGTTTGGCTAGGAAATGTCGCCTTTTGTTAGCTTTGTTGGAAAAGGTAACGTAGGCGCAGAACTCGCACTTTAGGGAATTCATGTTTAAATAAAATTTGTCTTAACAAATATTTATTACAACACCTTAAACTTTTAAAATTCTTTGAAAAGCGCAATGTTAACTTACTTTGCATTTAACCTTGATAATATGCAATTTCATAAAGATATTTTGCTTAATCAATTAAATTAATTTCATAATTTTTTACATACATAGACAAAAAATGTTTCGCATGCCGAAATTATTATGAAACTTAAAACACCAAAATACAAAAAAAAAAAAAAAAAAAATATATATAGTTAGCAATTTGTTTATGTTTGAATAGCACATTGTATCAAAATAAATTAATGAACCTGAGAATATTGTCAAGTATGCACATTTTATTTTTTTAACAAAAGTTCCTTAACCCCAAAGAAAAAAATATTTTATTTAATTTTGTTGTCGATGGTCATGGGCAATATCAGAAAACAGTTGAAAACTATATTAATAAAAACATAAATGTAAAGTAAAATCATATATTTTTAAATCAACTGTTAAACAAATTAAACAAAATGGATTTGAACAGAAAAAAGGAAACAGAACCCAAAAAGGAATTATTGGAAATAAAGGAGGTACTCATCCTACCACCCCTCGATATGTCACTTTTTCTATCATTATATGATGGCAAGGATCAATTACTTTTGGATGTTTTACTTCAAGTTGAAAAGGAAATCGGGAAAAAATAAAACACCATAATTTATTAATTTAATTAATATTATTGTTTATTTTTGTAACTATTAAAATAGTCTTAAAATAAAATATAATGAATATATCCTAATTTATTTGTTTTATTTATTTATTTAAAATTACTGGAAAATATTCTTAAATAAATTTACAACTAATATATCATTTTGATACAAATTAAAATAATTGAATAAGGTTAAAATTTGTTTGAAACTTATTTTTTTGCATCTTAAATAAATAAAAATACAGCAATAGACTCCACATAAAATTGAAGATTCGCTTTGGATACGTATTTTATTACATATGAAAGTTTTGGAATTTCTACTTAAAAACGAAATGAAAGGTTTAATTGGCGGTTGACCAGCAGAGCAAAAGAATTCAGCTGGTTTATTTTCAGGGAAGTAAAAAGCAACCCAGTGCTGTCCAGGTTTATAAGAAGGATCAGTATTAGCAATATAAAATGATGGCTTGATAACTGCTTTTGTTGGTAATTTATTACATGGAAAAACACCTTTAAATTTATTTTGTGTTGTAGAATTTGAATTTAAAGTGTGTATAATTCTTGTTGAATTCATAGCGTTTGAATAATATTCCGAGATTTATCTATTTCTATTATACTATCAAATTCGCAATATACTAAACAGGTAATTGCTTCAGAAATTGGTTTTCCAAAACGTCCTTCAATGCGAATTGTTCCTTGGTTAATTAAATTGCCACAATTTGAATTGTTATTATGATCTGGCGTTAAATCAAAAGATAACAAAAAATATCCACTATCAAATAATTCTTTTGTTATTTGATGACCTTTATCAAAATGATGAATTCCAGTTCCTTTAAATAGTGTTTGATAACCACGAGTGCTTATTATTCCACCATTATTATAGTTAAATTCAATGGGCTGTGCGGGAAATTGTACACCATTAACAACCAAGTTAAATCTTTGTAAGTTAAAATGTTGAAAGTTAAATGGATTTTCTTTTTTATCACCAGTATATGCTTTGTTAGAAACCATACCAAAAATTAAAAAATTTGGTAATTGCCCAAGTATAACATTATCCAGAGATAATGAATGATTTCCAGGATGTATAGTGAATGTTTTCATTTCAATTCTTTTATATGGATAAATAGCATTTTTTGATTGTAATACATTATGATGAGCCATTAATATATTATTATTAATAGCAAGGTGATTAATGTATAAATTAGCTTCGTGTATTTTTATTTGAGATTCATTTTTATCTCCTTCTAAAATATAGAAGTCTGCCTTCTCTAAATTTAATGTCACTTTAAGATCTACATTATTAAGTAAATATTTTTGTTGATTAAATACATCTACATGTAGTTTTCCAAAAAGCTCTACTTTTTTTCCATCTTTGAATATTTTTTTTCTTTTGTCTAATCCGGGGTTATCTTTTTCAATTAATGAATTGATTTTATTCGTATCAGTAGCCCAACCACATGATTCGAGATGTGTAGATCTAGCATCATTTCCATAATTTAACAATGTTTCCATATATGCTCTATAATGATAGTTATTGTCTGGTTGACATACATTTTTATTGTTAAGATGGACTGTACAATTTCTAAATAAGGAATGCAGTAGGTTATTAACAACACCTCCATTTCCTTTAAATTCAACCACTAGTCTTAGGTAAATACTATTGAGATCTCTATATGTTTCGCTATTTCCCAATGAAACAAATTCAATAGTACTAGAGTTATCCAATGATGCTATTGGATTGTAACATATTTCTTCTGTTTTAATGATACTCGTTTGAATTGGGGGAGACTCAAATAAATCTAATTCACTTTTCATACATTCTATAAATCCAGACATTTTAAATTTCCAAAAATATCTTTAAAGTTCTTTCTTCTACAACGTTTTGATTTAATCTGATGTCTTTGCTTTAAACGTTTAAGTTTTATACGTTTGCCTTTGCCCTTTTGTAATGTTTTTATTTTATCAATAGTAGCTTCTTTAATATTGTTTATGACTTTTCGTCCTTGATTTAATAAAATTTCTTTTACAGGTTTTGTCCCAATTTCCTCTAACATTTCCTTTCCAATATCTAATGATTTATTTTTTAAAATATTCAACCCTGTTTTCAATAAAGGTTTTAGATGTGAGAATAATGACGAAAAAAGTGATCCAATACCACGTCCATGTTGTACAAATCTTGGTGTATGATATATTTCACCAATGTTTTGTACATTACTTCCAGACTGATTATTGTAGTAATTTGTATACAACACATCCATGGTTATATAAAATATGAGTTATCTTTTTAATGTATCATCCTTTTATATATATTTTTGAAGTGTAAAGTACAATAAACGGGAATATATTCCTCTAAATCAATATTTTTTCCTTCGTCATTTCGAATCATTATAGAAATATCATTGATATTAAAAGTTTCAATAGGAAAATAATCAATTCTATTAAAATGTATATAGTTTTTTAATGATGATATAGAAAATATTTTTAAACATTTTGTTTTTTTACTACCCACATGTCGAGGTTTAATTATATCTGTGTAAATAAATATATTTTCGTTTACATCTGGTGATTCACCTTTATTAAAATAATGAGAAACATTATTTGGGAATTTATTTAAAGATCTTTCCAAATTATAATTTGTTGACGATAAAATAGAATCTTCTCTATCATTTTCTAATTCTTGAATTAACTTGGAATCCTTTTTATTATTCTCCGTTTCCTTGGTACTAATTTCAGCGGTTACTCTATTTATATTTCTGTTGTCTTTTTCTTTAAACGATATATTTTCTGGAGTAATGTTATTTAAGTTAGTTAAATGTTTCGAAGTTATATTATTAATATTTGAATTTATTTCTTCATGCTCATTTGATATATCCATAAGTTCCTTAAATTTTAATTTGATATTGTCGTGCTCTGTATTGGTATTAGGTGTTGATGTTTTAGTTATTTGATGATTTAAAGATTTTTTTTTTAAATTTGAAATATGCTCCTTAAATTTTAATTTCATATTATCATGTTCTGTATTGGTATTCAGCTCTGATATTTTAGTTATTTGATAATTTGAAGATTTATTGTCCAAATTTGAAATATTACGTCTTTTACGATTTATAGTATTTTTATTAATTATGTTCTGTTTATTCATCAATGAAAATGAAATATCTGATAATCCAACCATCCATTCATTATTTAAGTTCATTGATTGTTTTAACAAGTTTGTAAATGTACTCGGAGAGTTCTTATAAATATCCGATGAATCATTACTTAATAAAGTAACATAAATATCATTTTCTTCTATACTTGAAGACATCTTTAGAGGAAATGATGAAATAATTTGTGGACTACAATCATATATGTTTAAGTTATGAAGTAATGTCATTTTGATTAATCCACGAATTGTACTCCTTCCCGAAACCTAACCATTTTACAAATAGTTTTTCCCCACGGCGCTTTAAGACCTTTTCAACCAAAAAAATGTTAGGAACTTTAGTTTTTAATAATTCTTCGTCATAAAATCCTCCTTTTATTATATTTCCATTTAGATCAACAAGCTGATATGTTATAGGATTTGTAACATAAATTTTATTTATTTTAAAAACTTCTGCAGACCAATTTGGTGTATAACCTTTCTCGAAAACATTTTTATATTTGCTTATTCGTACAAAATCATTTAAATTATATTTTCCTTTTTTGAAAATTTTTAAGTTGTTGTACACACTATTTAGAAGCTTTTTCTCATTTTTTTGGTTAACAGATTTAGGAGCCATTTTTATAGTATGATGATAAGATGAATTATATTCTAGTAATATTTTATCTAATATATTTATCCATTTATAATTTCCTTGCATACTAAATTTTTTCCACATTTTATTTTTTAGTGTTCTATTAAATCGTTCAACTATTGAAGCCTTCATATTTGAAAAAGTATGATAATGATTAATGTTAAGTTCTTTCATAAGAGTTTTGAAATTTGTATTATAAAATTCTTTTCCTTGATCAGAATGGATATTTTTTGGGGACTTGTTATTGTTTAATTTTACAATGTTTTTAAATGCTTTTGAAATCTCTGCACCGGTTTTGGTTTTTACTGGTAATGCATATGCATACTTTGAGAAAACATCTATAACAGTTAGCATATATTTAAAACCTTTATTAAACTTTGCATATGGTATCATCTCCACTAAGTCTATTTGCCATGTATCTAAAATACCCCTTTGAATAACTCGACGTCGTTTAAAGTTTTTTCTTGCTTGATGATGAAGTTCGTTAACAAGAACTTGTTTACTCATATTTATAATAAGAAAGTGCAGCTTTGATTTATTTAAATGTTGTTTATGAAAGTGTAAACATGTTTCAACAGTTTATATATCCATTCACAATGATGGTTTGCGGTCCCTCAGGATGTGGAAAATCTACATTTATTTTAAATTTGTTAAAAAATCAACACTTAATATCCGAAGATATAGATCGAATTATATGGTGTTTTGCTGAAAAAAATTCACTTCCAAAAATTAAAAATATAGAGTTTATTGAAGGAATTCCGGAGAATTTTAATACTAATGAGAAAGAGTCAACTTTGATAATATTAGATGATTTAATGCTTGAAACATCTAGTAAACAAATTTGTGAACTCTTTACTAAGGGATCCCATCATCGAAACTTAGCTGTAATCTTAGTAACACAAAACATTTTTCATAAAGGCGCTTATTCAAGAGATATTTCCTTAAATTCAAAATATGTAGTAATGTTTAAAAATCCTAGAGACAAATTACAATTTCAACATTTAGCTCGTCAAGTATATCCTGAAAATTCGAAAGCTTTGGTTGATGTATATAATAAATGTACACAACATGCTCATGGTTATTTATTAATAGACCTTACTCAACAAATACACAACGCCTTAAGATTTAGAACTGATATTTTTAATAATAGTCATTACTCAATATTTGCAAATATAAATAATGAGCTCCAATCTAAAATTATTAAAGGAGAACAAGCATATTCTTTACGTCCTTAAAAAAGCAGAGCCTAAACTACGAAATGCAATACTAAAACATGTAGATGATGTGGTTATTAAAACTATATATGAAATTCTTTTTAACGTTATTAACAAAAACCATAAAATCAATAGAACAGTTCTTGATAAAATAAAACCATATAAGAATACGATTAGAAAAGTTTGTTCCTCACAAACTTCTTTGAAACAAAAGAGGAAACATCTTATTCAAAAGGGTGGATTTTTACCAGTCATAATTTCTTCAGTATTAAGTGGAATCATTGGGAAAATTTTAGAAAATGTCAAATAATTTATCAAAACTTATCGTTCTTAATCCATCAACTTATGATAAATTTCAAACAAAATATTCTGATTCTGATTTTTTACATCGAAAACTTTTACCAATTTACGCATCGCATACACTTAAAGATATTAACAAATGGTATTATATTAAACAAGAGCTTTCCAAATTTTTAATTGGAAAGCAAAAAACATTATTTCAGAATACAAGTAATGCAAAGAATAATTTACGCGATAATGAAACCCAAACAAGAAAAATATATAAAAAACATACTGAAACTCAAACAATGAATCCAGAGTCAACTAGTATTGGAATACAATCGAATATAAATTTACCTGAGGATGTTTATGCTACTGATGATATTGATGATCAAGTTGATATGGATACAACAATACAAAAATTCAATCCTACTTCAGCATCTTCAGTAGCTAAACGACTTAAAAATTTTTCAAATAAGGGATCACCAAAAATAAGAATATTATTAAAAGATGAAAATCATAAAAATTTGAAGCAATCAACTTTACCATATCAATATTCTCCACGAATGACTAGAAATCGAAAAAAATTAGATTATGAAACTGAAAATGTACCATGGCAAAATATTTAAAATAAAACACATTTAATAATTAAAATATATGTATAAAATTGTTTTATTATTTACATATGTTGAAATATATTTAAGTATATTCATGTATATTATTCATTTAACATAAATATTAATAAATAAATAAATAAATAACTATATATAAATATGTACAGCACTTTTATTAAATATATGAATTAAACATCTATGTTCATTAAATATTCATCATCAGATGAATGTTTTAAAAAATTTGTATAATCATCATCAATATCTAAAAATATATCATCGTCTTCATCCATAAAAAAGTTTTCATAGTCAGATTTCAGTTTGTAATGTCCACGAGCATATGTATTTACTTGATCGGATGCAATAATTCTTTTATCATCCGCATAACTCAAGACAACTTTATACAACTTCTGTGTATACAACTGATGAAACTTTGATCTAAATGTATTCATTGAATCAGAAATAATTTTTCTTTCAAACAATGATTTTTTATAATCTATAAGAGAAAAATTTTTTATACAAGATTTTTTTACACCTTTTGATTTTTTTACTTCATTCATATCAACTGTTTTATATGAATACATTTTTGATCGAAGTCCCACAAACTCCTTCATTATTTTTCCATGATTCTCATCCTTCATCATACCAAGAACTTTTTTGTTTAATATTGGGAGATTAAACTTGTTATTATGCTGATACTCAGATGTATCAAATCTTAATGCAATATCTTCACGAATATCACTATAAAAATCTTCCGTTTTTATGGTATATATAAATGAGTCAGTGTCCATATAATTAAGTGCTAAATTAGATTGAAATTTTGGTTTCATGTATTGATAATGGAAATCATACATTTTCCATTTAGATAGTTCTAGAACAGCAAAACCTAAATAAATGGGTTTATTGCAAGTTATTTGCACAACTTTTAGCTGAACTGCAAACATATTTTCAGAAAATTGAATGATACTTGAGAAATTTGGTTTAGATATTAGTGCTCTAGCTCCTAAATGATTGCATCTTGTTGTTTCCCAATTTGTAACAATTTTTACATCTTTGCGTTTATGCACATTTTCCATGGTTTTTCCATAAACGGAATTATTGAGCAGTTTAAAAAAGTCTTTTTCGAAGGAATTTTTTGCTTGTGTTCTATGGAAAGTGTTTAGGTCTATGTACTCTTTTAACCATGGTGATTGTTTAAATTTTAATGCCCTATGGATTTTTTTTAATAATAAACCATTCTTCAAACATTGTTTAAGAACTCTGTAATGGATTTGATATTTTAATTTACATGTCAAGTCTGCAATAAGCTTCCTACATTTGGAATCACCAACAATTTTGTTTTCTGGACAAAACGGAAGATCGTTGTGTGATTCATGTAAGTGTTGAGGATAGTCTAAATCTACCTCCAAAAAATAACCAATAGATGATGTATCTGATATATTAGTTACATCTAGATAATTTAATGATTCCTCATCATAAATCCATTCAAATTCTCCATATGGGAGATATTCAGACATTGCCCAACCGTATAAGTTATTGGCATCTAGGTACATTAAATATTCCGATGGTTTACTATTATCAAAATCTTCCAAATATTTATTATTTGCTTTCGAATATCTTTTAGAGCATTGCACCAAACCACCCCTGATGCCATTTTGTATAAAATTATACATATTTATATCAGTAAGTAGTTCTAACTCGATTTTTGTCGTTTTTAGCATAGCATCCCATGATAATCCTGGTACAGTATAATACTGACATGGATCGAGTTTATAAATATTTTTGCAAATTTTTCTAAAATTTTGAAAAATGTCAGTTAAAAGCAGAACATCTGTTTTTAAATATAATTTTGTGTAATCCAACATGTTATTGCATTTAAACGTTTTCCAAACAGTTTGGGCATGCTCATAGTCTTCAATTGTGCATTCAGAGTTATTCAATATATTATAAAATTTATCTCTCGTGGGAAGACTTTGTTCATTAAAACGCTCCATTGAATCAATGTAAGAATATGGAAACACTCCTTTTCTTCTAATCAGATTAAAATCTTGCTTTTGTATGAAAACTTTTTTGAGAATATGGTAATCATCATCATTTAAATTATTCGCAAGTGATTCTAAACTAGAAGCCATAAATCTACAAGAATCTAAAAAGCGAATTTCAAAACACTTCTTTTCATTGATTGGTATATACTTTGATAAAGATATATATAATTCTTTGTTAAGGGGAATTACTTTTATATCACCTTCAAAGTTTGAGAGTTCTTTCATGAATAGGTGACAGTCATAAGAAGAAAAGTTATGAAAGAATACTGGTATAAAATTAGCTGTTCTATAAAGAAGATTGCAAGAGTTATGGGCTGCACCTCTATATTTACCAGTCAAGTGACAGTGGTCGCGTACTTTGTCATCTCCTAAGCTTTTCTCACATATATGACATATTGTTGAGAGATCATGTAGAATTTGTTCGTCATTTGTAAGTCCGGTCATAGATATATTTTTAGCTAAATAATTTTCATAAATTTCTTTTGTATCTCTTATTAAATTATCTATAAATTTAGTAGGTGCATCATTACCAAAATAAATATTAAACCTATCCAAATTATCATCATAACTACACTTTATATAATAACTAAAGGCACATGCTATATGTTTTTGTATATTACCAGATATGTCGCAGTTAACTAATTTTTCCAAATATGCCTCAAAATCCGCATACACAACGAATGGTACGTCTAGCTGCTTTTGGTAATTTTTAAAGTGTAGTATGCATTCATCTTCCTTTGGCATCTTCGACACTACTTTTCTGCAGCTATCTTCATGATCCCGAATTAACTTTTCATTTTGAGAGTACTGAAGACAGGCATTACATAGGTATACTCTTGCTTTATGAGAAGTTAAACTATTCCTTAATAGCCTAAAAATAATTTTTAGAAAATTAAAGTAAAAATTAATATATTTAACAAAAATTGTAAAGGTTATGTTTAAATTACCTTGAAATGTCTGTAATTAAGACATAGTGGAACCATTCCTCATCCGTTAATAAAAGAAGATTTATATGCCGCTCTTTTACCTTGCTGGTGAGGTAGTATGGACCAACAATATTATTGTTCTCACAACCAAAAACGTTTATACTAATATTGTGGTTATTTTCTTCAAAAATTCTTATATCTTTTAATTTTAACGGAAATTCCAAATTCTTAAAATTTATTTCCTCTTCTTCTATAATTATTGTAGCGTCATTTATATTAATTTCAGTCAATTTGGATTTATTATTTACGAATGCGGCTATTACACTCCACTTGAAACAATAATTGTCTTCATTATTCACATTAAAGCATGCTTGCTTTTTCTTCACCCACATCGGCAATGGGATGAACTTCGATCCACGTGTAAATGAAGCCATATTAATATTAATTTCAAGCTGCTTCATCCAAATTAGTGACCATCCACTATCCCTTTCCTGAAATTCACTCATTTTGTTGCTTATATGATCATAATGCAACTTTAGGGATTCTTCAATATTGTCGCTCAATGTGATCAAAGACATTTTTGAGCGATGAGTGATGGAACACAGTTCTAGGTTGTCTTCTTTAATTTTAACATATTGACATTCAAGTTCCATATTAAACTTGAATGTTATATATGTCTTTAATGAACTTATTATTATAATTTTTAGCTCCTCATTTATGACATCGAAAAATTCTTTGGGATGAAGTATATCCTCTTGTTTATTCTGATATACGTATCCTTGTATTCTTCCTTTAAATGCCGATTTGAAGCATTTAAATTGCTTCAAACCTGAAGGATCATTAATTAACCTTCCAATTTTATTGTTGGTGGATACAGAAGCATGAGATCTCTCATGCTCCTGCAAATGACTTCGGTTAGAAAACCATTTTCCACATTCCGAGCAGTGAAGGAATTCGTGTTCATTTAACATTTCCTTTTCAGCAAAAAGCGATTTACAAAATTTGCACTCAAACATCATTTTTTTAAATTTTCCTTTTCAACGGTTTTGTCACTTGCAAATATGTCAATAGACTAATGAAAACAATAAAATAATGCTTTACCTAAAATTGCTTATTCAACATTTTTTTTGAAAATGTTATATATACATATTAATTAAATTTTACAAAGAAAAGTCAGCAAAGTTTTTTCTATAAAGTCAATAAACTCTAAAAAAGTGCTAACTTATTAATGCTTTAAAAATATTCGTAGTTGAATTTATATATATAGTTTTAGTTTTAAAACAAAATAAAACTATAAGGAAAATAAAACAAAGTTTAACAGTTTTATATACAACATTTATTTTCAAAACATTTAGTTTTTCAATATTACCATAAATTTATAAACTATTTAATAATTTTTCTTAAAGTATTATAGACGTTTTGACAATAAATAATATTTGTTTATTATATCATCTATATTGCATTTTAGTTTATCATATATCATACAACTGCAGTTATCTGGACCCTCAGTGGCATCATTCCTCGACCATGGACAACTTGTATAATGTACACCATGAATAGAATTAGTTATCTCATCGTGATTTGATCTTTTATCCATTTTTAAAAAACATTCTATCAATTGTTTATGTTCAGGAAAAATATAGTCATCAAAATCATTTAAAAAAATAAACAATTTTTGAAACATTTTTTGCAGTAGACACAATTAATTACTAATAATAATTTTTAGATTGAATGAATATATTTTTTAAAATTTTAACATTTATATACAATTTTTATTTAAACTTATATACATATACATTTATAGTTATACACATTAATTAATTCTAGATACTTTTGGTGTTTCCCAACTAAAAAAAGGTTGTGAATTAGGGATGAAAAAGCTATCATCAACATCGTTGTCAGTCTCAACGATCGGGATTGACTCTTCCAATTCTAGGACATAATTTTTATTTTCCAACTTCTTCGTTAGTATAAATTTTTCATTAGCAATTCCTTCAATCACATTATCATTCAAATTGTTGTATTGTTTTGGGAGGTATAGCAAAGCGTCTTCTAGTTCTGCAATTACAACGTTTCCATATTTGGTCTTTTGACGAAACATGCATAAAACTTTATGTGGCTTTGATGATTGTAAATCTTTAGTAGATAGATAAGGTTTTGTCTTCAATTTATTAAAAGCTGCAACAATTTCAGCACTAGTAACTTTTGCGGAACTCATTTTTTATGCACTTTATAAAAACGAATATCTAATTGAATTCTTATTTTTGTACTTGGTATTTATATCTTTACAGATTAATGACAAAAAACAATCTACAGAATGACTTTTTATATCAATTTTTGAATAAGAAAAATTTTTAATTTTGAGTTTTACTCAAATATTTTCAGAAAAAAATTAATTTTCTCTACTAACACTCAAAGTTTACAAAATGTTATTGCTCCTAATGCAGACTAAATCACCAAAAAAAATTTTGATCTTCATTGTACCAAAATTTTTTTTTTTTCATCTTCATGCCACGAAAAGAACTGTGGAGGCAGTTTGCCTCCTTGAGTTTTACTCAAATATTTTCGGAAAAAATTTAATTTTCTCTGCTAATACTCAAAGTTTACAAAATTTTAGTTCTCCTAATACAGACTAAATGAAATAAATATTAACCTCCCAATTATACTGCATTACAAATTACTACACAAAAAAAAAAAAAAAAAATGCAACTAAAGCAATAAAAAATCAAATTAATTCAACAAACAAAACAACGAAAAAACACAAAACTGCAACTAAAGCAAATAAAAAAAAAAAAAAAAAAAAAAACGAAACCAATTTAACAAAACAAAGCAACGAAAAATTCTTCTTGTCTACAAAACAAAAAATTTTTCATCTTCATTGCACCAAAAAATTTTTTCATCTTCATGGCACGAAAACAACTGGGGAGGCAGTTTGCCTCCCCAGTTCCATACTACTTATCAGTTACATACATATATGATGTGTTACATATGTGGTTACATAATTGTTTACAAATATCTACTGCCGCATTCTCTCAATTTCTGAAAGTCAAACAATGTTTATTCTCTAATTTTGTAAAGAATGGAATAATTAATTACAATTTGGTACCACGTATAGTGTCATAAACCTCTCAATTGTTAATTAATATCTAAAGCTAGATTTACACGATTGAAATTTTCTTCAAAATTGCAAATTAATAACTATTAATTATAAATAAATTTTGAAGAATTTTTGCTGTTTTGCTCTAGCTTTAGTTTCTAATATTTTCATTATGCATGCGTTTATTTTGTTTATTTAGATTTTATTTAGAGAATTATACCATAAACTCTTTGTGTGAAAAATTCATATTAATGTACGTTATAATGATTATTTTAATTTAATACGTATTTGCACAACAATATTAATTATAAATTATTAATAATTTGTATAAAACCAACAGTTTAAAAAAATGCTTATATGAAGTCTATAAATAATGAATATATGTAATTATATTTTTTCTAAATATAGCTTGGCACGTTCAAAACAATTAACTGGTAAATATATTTGGCAGATGGCAGTTTATTTAATAGTTTTTAAAATTTAACGGTATTATTGAAATATAAAAAATGGCTTTAAGTAGGAAAAAATTATTTAATATTATATTTTAAAATCCTAATAAATAATGCAAAGCAAAATATAAATAAAATAATGATTCGATAACATTAGAAATCATTAGATTGTTGAAACTATAAGTTTCATTAAAAATAATATGAAATAAATATAATAAAAAGTGGCAACGCTTAAAGTGGCTACACTCGTTCTTGTTCGGTCAGAACTGGATGTTACAAATCCTTAGAAATCAGGGCTGTATGTAAGTATTTAGGATTAAATACTTTTGTTTATGAATTCTACCATGAGAAGTATTAGTAATAATTTAATAATCATACAGTTACATTTTCAACTATAGAACTAACTATGCCATTTTCATTTGTAATGTGCTTAATAAATAAATAATATGTGGTTCAGCGAAGATTAAAAACAATACATATTTTTTAAATTTATTGTGTTTAAATTTAATACACTCTGTTTCCGTTTAATATTAAAATCAAAATGTGTCATGTATTAACTGTTAGGAAATATACACAAACATATGTTTTTTCTGTTAATTTTTATTATATTTGCCATTTAATATTCATTAAAAAATTTTCAAATTGCTGCCTCAATTTTATAAAAGTTTCAAAAATAAAGCTTCTACGAGTATACAATTTGACAAACAAATCCCTTTCACGTGAATTTTAAAAATTCAGTTGTATTTGTAAGAAATTTTAATGGTTTTTTATATAACTTTGTGTTATGACATTTAAATATGATATGTATGTATATGTTTAAAAACAGAGAATTACTTAAGTAATATTCGAGGTTTATCACTTATGTTATAAAATTTACAATTTTGCTGTTTTTGCTTCAAAATTTACACTAATTCGGGTCTTGCACTTTGATTAATTTTAATATAGTATGAAAGATAACGCAGGCGATGTAAGGGAAATAATTTTTTATGTTTACATTTATCTTATGCCCCATTTGACCAGACATAAATTTATTTACATGGCGAACAATTTATTGTGTGCAGATAAGTTTGTCGCGTCCATCCACGTGAGATTGTGATCTCTGCAATAGAATTTGAAGTTTGTTAATATAAAAATTACAGATATTACGTTACATGCAGACAGCATGTTAAACGAGAGATATTCATGTGCAAAAATTGTTCGCTAGTCAAGACAAGGGGTTAAATAAAAGAATTTTCCATTGACAAGATAATCTAATTTCAACAATTTAACAAATATTTTCCATTAATAAAAATGTAAATATTTAATAAAGCAACTCTTCAGTGAAATGTAAATAATTTAAATAAACTCCTATGAAACATTAGGACATTATCTACGCAACAAAAATTCACGTGCGGACAAGAAATTGTTCATTGTCAACGTAACCTAATTTCAACAATTTTACAAATATTTGACATTAAAAAATACTACTTTAAAACGTAAAAAATCAATAAAACAACTCCTTTTTTGTATACCCATAATAAATTTAATGGAAATGTTTTAAATTTTTCAATTCATATAAAACAAAAAAACCCAATAAAACGACAAACATCACTAAAAAAAGTACACGAAAACATTGTTAAATGCTTGATGAAAAATTGAGTTTAACACCCTGAAAATAAAACTAAATGAAACACAAAGCAAAAGGTAATAAAAAAGAGTTGAATTAAAAAATAGCAAGAAAAAAACTTTTGATGAAAACCTTTCAACTATACTCTTATAGTTGAGGGTCAACTGTCACGTCAAACACCACACGTTTTCAAAACCGAAAAATGTAAATTTTACAAAAAAAAAAAAAAAAAAAAAAAAAAAAATTGAAGCGAACACCATGTTACGTTTTTCGTTGCTGTGGCTTTATAACCCTTTTTAATGGCAAATTCTATTAAAGTTTATTTTTTTATAATTTTGTTTGTATATTTTGGTATTTATGTTTGCAAAATAGTAAAAAAAATGTAAAGTGGCCGAGGTTGTAGTAGCGCATTGCCAACAAAAACACATGTATCATATAGAAAAATTTATTTAGAAAAGAAATCCCTTCATAGTTTGAAAATTAATATGAAACTAAAAGAAACAAGAATACTCATTAACTTTGACCTACATGTTGAATACTATTCTAATTATTTTTTTACACAGTAATTGTGGGGTTCTTTGTAAAACGTTTACACTGGGGTTAAGGGTTAAAATTTAAAGATAATTTTAAGTTTAGGAAAATAATATAGATACTAATAGATGAAATGGTTGTTTTCTTTGTAATGTCGGTGTCTTTTTAAGTGAAAATGGGGTAACAATGTTATTTAAACAAGAACATAGGCAAGAGCTTAACACATGTGACAAATTCATGTGCATACAAGAAATTGGTGTTTGCAGTTGAAGCCGGCTGAATCAAGACTTGATCAATTTTTATAAGCCAATGTAGCGGATTGTAATAAATAAACCTTCTTTTTGTAGGAAACTTTAAGAAATGTATGGTAATTCTTGAAATTTAATTTCCAAATGTTTTTAGTAGTTATTAATGTTTTAATTTGGCTCATGATATTTTTCTTCTCCAGTGAAATTTTTTTCTGTTGTGCTCCTGTGAAACGTACTCAAACTTTTTCCTAGCTGGTGTAAACACTTTGTGAACAAAAACATTACGGCCACCATAATAGGCGAGCATTTTGTAATGCGGTAACTCTTTGTTGGCAAATTTTTGACGTTTCTTCTGTTTGCATTGTTATTGTGAGTTTTGTTGTTATATTAATATTACAATTATTATTAATATCATTATGATGATAATTAATTAAAAAAAAACAAAATAATATTACTTAGTCATGGCGATGATGAAAAGATGTTAAAGTTGTAATGATTTTTCAGTTGTTGTTTTAATTATATTTAACAACAATGAAAATAATGAAAAATTTATGCAAAACCATATTTTTTGAAGTTTTTTGTTGCTGCTACTGCCGTTCATTATTTACATAAAGTACACCACAAATTGTACGTTACACAGATTTTGCGGTTTAAATACAAAAAGCAAAAAAAAAAAAAGAAAAACAAAAAACAATTAAATACAAGAGTTCAACATGTTGCATTTATTTTCTTGTATAAATGGTATTGCGTAATTTCCGTAATATAAACATAGAACCGTATTTACAAGGATATTAAGTGGGTTAAATACAAATTTAATTGGTCTGCTGAAGTGTCATGCCTGCTAGATTAAAATTGTAACAATTAAATATTAATACATACTCGTACATTTTAAAAATTTTCCAGATTTCAATATGTTTAAAATATGTAAATACAGCCAGAGAAGGGGCAAAAAGTGATATTGGTTGGCAACTAGACTCAATGGTTAATAAAACAAGTTAGAGTGCTATATTGGGCTGTGCCGAATATTTAATACCCTCCAATTTTTACCAATTATAATTGATGCAATTTTTAAAATAACGTTATTTACAAGATTGTTTGTGAAGATTGATTGTTATAATATACATATATATTGACAATTATGGATTGACAGCTATAAAACCCAGTAACCAATATTAGTACGAGTTCTGGATTAAAATTTCTGATCGATATTTATTAGCCTTTTTGATGGATTAAGTTGTTTTTTTTGGAAATGGTCCAATTATAGGCAGATATTCTTATATATCTTACGTATATCTTAAGTCGAATTTCTACATAATAATGGTATATTTAAGTTACATATTAGTATTAAGGCGAATTTTGGAAGCAGACCTTATATGGTAAATTATATACCGAAATTCACAAAATTCTGTAGTATGATTTTTGTGTATATGTAAATGATCTATGTAAAGTTTTGAGTCGGTACCGATATTTATAAGATATATAAAAAGATTAAATTTTCGGATGTGGTCTCTATATGTAAGCTATGACCAATTATGGGGTGACCATCACAAAATTCAGTACAACAATTTATATGTCTATAAGGATTATTTATGTAGAATTTTAATATGGTAACAATATTTATACCAGATTTATACTTATTTAAGTGAATTTTGGCAGTGCACTTTATATGGGTCTATGGTCAAACTTGAAACGAACTAAACCAAATTTCGTTTAGCGATTTATATTTACATGAAACTTATTTTTGCTGAATTTTGTATTGATATTCCAATTTTATAGGTGTTTATGTATCATTGAGCCATATTTCGGGAAGATATTTGTATGGGGTCTATGAGAAATCATGGACCGATTCTTACTATTTTCATCTCAGTTTCTCCTTTATAATAGAAAAAACATGTACAAAATTTCAATATATATTAAAATATGATATATATTAAAATTATATTAAAATGGCTAAAAGCTATAACATTTTTGTGGAGATTTCCTCACATTTTGGTCCATAACTCTAACCAAACTACTTAGAAGAATAAACGGTTTTTTGTAAACTTTGTTGTTTTTGGTTGCGTATTTTGAATGTGACAATATTTTACACAAACAGACAGACGGACATAGCTCAACTAAGTCGAGAGTAGCAAAAGGATCAAGAATATATATTGTATTTTGTTGGGTCTCAGATGAATATTTCTAAGTGTTACACACGAAATGGCAAACTTATATGTATATACCCTCGTTCACCACTTCTGGTGGTAATGGGTATAAAAAAGATTTCATACGAAGGAGGATAGAAGTAGATCACTAAGCCTATGTTGAAAACATGAAATAACATACATTTTAAGAAAATTATTACAAATTGTATCATTAAAATATATTAATTGCATTAAATTTTAAGAATCATTAATTTATTGCATTAAATTCATATTTGAAATATTATATAAAAAATTTATAAATTTGCATTAAAAAACACAAAAATACAATCGATAAAACAAAATTAATAATTAATTTTTACAATTAAATTTAAATTAATATAAACATACATACATATGTATATTAAGCGACTGACTAAATTAAATGTCAATATTTTTAGTAATATTAATACAAACAAATAAATTTTTTCTTTAAAACAAAAAAGTCAATTTAATAAATACTTTAAATAAGTATTTTTTAACACTTAAATAAATAAATAATTAAAAATGCAATTAAATATAAATTAAATAATTAAAAATCGCTAACATTAACAGATTATTAACAGTAGCAAAGAAGTATGTATAGAAATGCTATATAAAAAAGACATAAATTGATAGAAAAAACTAAGAATTTTTAATAAACAATTGCTATTGCTAATAAAAAATTATATTAAAATATATAAAACATTAATATATTTAATAATCAATAAAATGCTTATAAAAACTGCTTTAATAAGCCTGTGTTTTAAATACTCATAAATTTCAAGTTTTTTAGGTTAAAACACAGTTATTTAAATTATTGTTCACATAAAATACGGTCACAATACATAATATTTGTTTGCGATCTATTAGCAACATTATATTGCATTTGTAAAGGAGTATATGTATTTATTTAAGTAGAATTGAATTCAACAAAAAAAAAAAAAAAGAAACAAAAACTAAAGCGTATACAAATTTAATTGATTTATTGTTAATATTTTAAAGCTCTATTGAGCTATTCTTACGAGTCAAAATAAAGTACATAAAGGCTTCATTAGTCTTTACTTTCTGTTGCTGTTCTGTTCCGTATCGTTCTGTTGTTAAATTTTTGTAGTTAGTTTTTCCGTATAAACGTATCAGCTGTTTTAGGTAAACAAAGTTTTTTTTATAGTACAATATGTCATTACTTTCGACTAAAGTAATGAGTTTTTCGTCATCCATGGTTTATTTTTTATATTTTTATAACTTTTATTGAACATTTTTGTAATAAACCAAACATTTTTTGCTGTGCAGATGTCAGCTGTTTTGTGCTGTCACTTACAATTAGTTAGCAAATTTTTGTTTTCAACAGGTTCGTTTGCAACGGCACGGAAAGTAACAAAACAACTAACGACTTCTGCTCATTTTATATTTAACAGAATCAAGTCAGCTGATTCGGAACAGAACAGAAAGTAAAAACTAATTCTGCCTTAAACAAAAAAACTCTGTCATTCCAAAAGTAGTGGCAACTTTTTTAATTTCTCTTTGTTTGAAAGGTTGTTCAAAATAATTGTTAGTTTCACAATTATCATTAAAATAGAGTTAACTAGTGAAAAGTTTACTATGGGAAGAAAACCTTCAATTGAGACTCGACAAATCATAATAGACTTACACAGAAAATGTAAATCCGTGCGTGAAATAGGTAAAATCGAAGAGCCAACCAAAAATCTAGTGATGTGCGCCAGTAGGATTAAAAGATATTTGCATCAAAATGGCCTACATGATAGAGTACCTTTTATTAAGGACTACAAACAAAATATTAAACACAAAGTTTTACATTATTTTAATATAACTTTTTACTTTATTTTGACGCGAAAAATCTGGTACTTTTTCTTTGATATTGAATTCAGTTTTTGTTAATGAGTTATATTTTTATGAATTATGCAATATATTTTGTTTCAATACAATACAATATTATAAAATATTTTTTTACATAATATTAAGTGTTTACTTTATATTGACGCTCACATTATATTTGTACTAGTGCTGAGCAATTGAAAATTAAAATAGTAAAAAATCGTGTAAAAATTCCTTGAGAAACCTACATTTTCGGTTCAAAATGATTGCACAAAAGAATAAAGCACATAACGTAAACAAAAATAAATTAAAAATCTTATTAACATAAACCAAGAATTTACAAAGACATCACTGAATTTATATTTTCAAAATACAAAATTGTTACTGAAAAATGTGAAACATTTACAATGAATAAGAGTATTTCCGTCGTAAGACAGTAAGAAAACATTGCCCAAAATTGAGAAATGGGTTTTAAATAAGCTTACATCACTCTATTCAGGCATAAATCTACATAACGATAACAAGAATTTGGATGATCTTTTAAAACCCAAGAATATAAAAAGGAAATAAAACTAGATAAACAAATGTCAATCTGCTTTGTTATATGATAAAATCTCTAAAATGAAAAGACAAATAAAATTCTGAAACTGTATAGAACAACATTCGAGATCCCCATTGTTCATATTGTTTTATAATCGTGTCTGACTCGCACAATAATTACGGATAAACTTTATGGGCTAATATTTATGAAGAAGAAAATAACAAATTCTAAAATATTAACACTCACTTTCGTCTTTCCCTCAACTCGTAATAGTCAACTGCTCAAATTGAAACAACCACATGCATATGTATGTATATTTTCTTTTATAATTTTGAAAAATATAAACAATTTGATATAAATGAATTTCATTAATAATATTAACTAATTAAAAAAAAAATAAACATAAGTAATATATATTTGTATTTACTAATTTATTAGCTTTTTTCTCTTAATTTGTATGGATTTTCCATTGAAAATATAATATTACTTGTAAACGTAAAACACAACGTCAGCAAATAAATACCACTGTATTTGCAAAACATTTAAGATTTCTGAGAACTATAAAAATAACACAATATAAATACCAAAATAGCAACAAGTACGATAATACGAGTATGTTGGTTAACAAGTAAAACGGAAGAACATTTTTAAGCTGATTTTAATTGTTATAACAATTGTTTGTCGTTTAAATTTTTGTTTTAAAATAATAATAAAATAAAGTCCGTCTCAGTAGAAAATTTGCTTGATATTACAAAATTTGTATGTCTAGTTAATATAAATAATTATATATTTAAGTGACATTTTAGTTTCATAGCAAAAAATTATTTCACAATCCATCCCTGAGTAAAACGTCAATTTATACTGAATAGCAATTTATAATAAGAAGACAGGTAAGTCCCCGTTTACACAGGGAAACATTTGGAAGGGAAACATCTGGAATTCTCTTTTGTATTTTCCTTCGCGGTCATACAGGGAAACATTGTTGTCGGAAACATTCCAGTTTATATTTGTTTTTTGACATTTGTCTAATTGCAGTGTTGTTTGTTTAATTTCTACTGTTTTTGATTTGCTAATGTAAGTATGTATATTTGATTTGTGAAATAAATTATAAAAGATAAAATTTATAAAAACATTTATTTTATTTAACATTATTTATTTTTTTTATTTTTATTCAAACAAAGTCAAATATAAAACATAGACAACAAAGCACGCCGAAAAGAAATAAAGCAAATGTCAAAAAGCAAAGCGAATGTATACAATAAGAATGAAAACACAAAGCGTGCATTCGAGAACGGGAAACAAATTTCATATTCTCTTCCCCACCCATCCCTCTCTACCAAACAAAATGTTTCCGTTCCAAATGTTACCCTGTGTAAACGGGGACTAACTTTCACACCAAGTACAACACTATAATATGGTGAATTTCACGTCAAGTGACACAATTTAAAAAATCGATGTCTTCCGATTTGGATGAAATTTGCACCAAGGTTAGTACTATTGGATAGCAGGCCAGACACAAATTTTCAGCTCTATCAGTCCAGAAGTGCCGGAGTTAGAGGGGGTGAAAGTTGGACATTTTGGTCAATTTTGGTCATACAGGGTTTTTTTAAAATGAGTGTGACTTTTCACCTATTGGTCATAGCAAAAATTGTCCAAAGGAATTTAGATAGCTATTTCCTCAATCATTTCAAAAATATTTTTTTTTAATTTTTTTTCAATTTGGGCCCTTTTTTCTCAAAAGAAAGCTTATACAATTTACTTTAAGGCCTTTATAATCGCTTAATGGGATGCGAGTGGGATATCTATCAAAAAAATTATTTTTTAACTCAAGAATAGGATTTTTCAATATTTGGCACATGTATCATTTAATTTTCCCCCATTTTTTTTTTTTCAAAATCGAGTTTTTTTTTTATTTTTCCTCAAAAGAAACTTTAGATCATTTCCTTTAAGAGCTTTGTGGTCACTTAATGGGATGCAAATGGGGTATCTATAAAAAAAATTTCCAACTCAAAGAAGAAAGTGTTTCAATTTGTACCATATGGTACACTATCTGGTACATAAATTAAAATTTTTGTTTTTATCACAGACATAGAATCAACGAGTTTTTTTTAGTGAAATCATGCGAAATTTTGTTCCATCTATCCTGTTTTACTTTATGTTATCCTTGTAAGAAATAATTCTTTGCCTAATTTGTTGTTCAGATATTCACGCAGGTGCTTAATAAGATTGAGGTCTGGGGACTGCGGAATATGATCTAAAACTATCTAGATGATATAGACAATGATTGACCAACCACTTTTTCACAATTTTGGAGGTATGCTTAGGATCATTGACCTGTTGGAAAATCCAATTCTGCGCTATTTCAAATTTCTCTACACTAGGGGATACATTGCTTGTTAAAAGCTCGAGATAATCTTCTTTTTCATTGTAGATTCTATAAATATATGATTACCAACCCCTGATGCCGCCATACAACCCCAAACTATTACTGATTCCCCGTTATGTTTTACCGTCTTGGAAACATATTTATTACTAAAGGCTTCGCTCTTGGTTCGCCATTTTTTGGAGGGTTTTTGACTCCAAATATCTCAAAACTCTATGTAGCGAACTGACTTCTCAAGCAAAATTCATTATATGCTTGCTAACTTTAATTCAGTGCAGTAATAATCCTGCATATTTGTTATAAAAATGAGTTAACTTTAAAATTAGGCCCAATTAAAATTTTTCCATAAAGTATGCTTTATGACATCGATAAACAAGCAATATTGTTTTAATAATAATTTATTTTATTATAGCTTTTTTTTTTGGATGTGAGGTTTATGTAAATAATAGAATATGTAGATTAATAAATATTAAAAATAACTGAAACCTGTTTGCCGTTTTTTACTCGTAACACAAGTGTGGTCAGTGTAAGTGTGAAAATTTTGAAATATAAAACATTTAATTGGCCTTATTTTAGGCGTTGGTTTACAATCTGAAAAGTTATTTTAAATTCACATGGCGGTGTTTGGAGAACAATTTATTAATGCATATGATGTTATTTTCTTGTTTTTTTTTTCTTGGACCAGCACTCAGGGGACGACCCCTACTTATGCAATGCATTGTGTTGGAACTAGGAAAATAGGTTATGGGAAGGAGGATATAGGGAGTAGTGTTTGTGTACATTTGATTTGAATTTGCCTATATTGAAAGTGGCAGGGAATACTTCTGCTGGTAGTTTATTCCACATACGGACAGTACGGCTAAAGAACGAATTTTCCCTGTAGTGTGTTGTGCGATTAACTGTCCAAGCGATCACAAATTGGTGAGCCCTGACTGAAGAACGTGTATTACGTAAAAAACTACGTGTTTCAGGAACAAGTTCCCTGATTTCAGCAGAACACATTCCATTATAGTATCGACAGAACAGTGAAACACAACCCACATTGCGGCGATATTCCAATGAATCAATAGAGTTGGATACCCTACTGTCACCGATAAGCATCTTCACCCTCTCCTGTACGCGGTCGAGTAAGTCCAAAATAGACTTCGAAGCACCGGCCCATACATGAGAGTTGTATTATATTTTCGGCTGAATATAGGTGGTGTAAATAGTAAGAAGATCAGATGGAGTGAAGTATTTTCTATATCGTTTTAAAAAACCAAGGCACTTGAGAGCTTCTTTTGACACTGGACAAATGTGTTTGGTTCAGCGGACATCACACTGGATTCTCATGCCTAGAACGTCAAGAGCGTCTGATTCCTTAATATTTACACCGCCCATAAAAACAGATGAAAAGAATAGATAGGGTTTGAAGTTTGACATAGAAGGTCATGTATAAAGATGAGAAATAAAGTGAGAGAAAGAATGTTAAACATCAAATGTAATTTTGCCACATTTTAGTAAATTTTCTTGAAATTTTCTGGGAGAAAAGAAGTTCGGTCTTTGTATAAGCAATTATTTTGAACGGTTTGATAAATCTATTAACATATTTAAATAATCTTAAATTAATTTTCACTCCGATCTCTCATAAATAAAAATATTTTAATAAATTTAATTATTTTCTGTGTG
Source organism: Bellardia pandia (assembly GCA_916048285.2). Lineage (NCBI taxonomy): Eukaryota > Metazoa > Arthropoda > Insecta > Diptera > Calliphoridae > Bellardia > Bellardia pandia. The sequence continues at coordinate 36,736,043 of OU696530.1, forward strand.
CAAATATTATTGGTTTTTGCTTTTCAGACAGGTTATCAAAAAATTACATTTTACCAGATTGTGGTTAATCAATTGTTGTTTGTGCCATGTTTTTTTTTGTTTTTTTTTTTTGAATTCTCATTTATTATTACGTATTTATAAAGCTAATTTTGTGGTTTAGGGAACCACGCAGCAACAGAGTGTATTGATATTGTTGATTCAAAATAAATTAAATTTAGCTAAATGAAACACTCAATAATGACACCATGGACATGTTAAATATTCCTTATGTCACTACAGGACCTATGATGAGCACCGCAAGTGTGTCACTCTATGTACATTGTACAATCTAACACTAATAATTTCTTAATTAAAACTTTTAACAATATGCCAATTTGTGTCAACATTTTATTATTACTTTTATTCTACTTTATGTATTTGTACTATAGTTTAGCCTTAAGTAGCAATTTTAAGACATTAAACAAAGATTTTGAAATCTCCTAAATAAATCTGATACAACAATCATAAACATTCGAATTTCTATTAATACAGGCTGGTTGGTAAATGTAAATATTACAAAATTATTGTTTAATAACTAAATTATTTTAAGCACTTCTGTTGGCAACACAACTGGTTTGCTAATAGGATAAATAAACAACATAGATTTTTAATTAAAATATTAATTTTCTAAAGAAAACAGAACAATGATTATGCAACAATTACAAGTTGTTAGTTAATACTGTTGATATTTGTTATTAATATGTATTAGAATGAGGTTAATGGGGGGGGGGGCAAAGAGTGACATTATTACTTCATAACTTAATTTCACAATTGTGTGGTGATATGTTGGTATTTTTATGGTTTACAAAGGGCGGAAATAATAAGAAAAATGTAATTGAAATATATATACATATATATATGTATTAATAGATAAATAAATAAAATCAGTTTTTATTTACCAAAATTTTAATATGATAATTGTCTGTATTTGGCCAATGCTATTAAGAATTGTCAACTGTCAGTTGGAGAGAGAAGACGGCTTCAATATTTACTTTTTCACCTTGCTTGTAATCTCTCTCTTGTTTATACATATATCCAAGGTGAATTTAAATACTAGGTGACAGCGTAGCGCCAGCTGATTATTCATGGTGAAATTGAAAATGTCAAAAAGTTATATAAAAAAAAACTTTTTGACAGTGACGAAGGTTTTTACATATAGAAAAATGCCTGTTGTTCTTGCCTTGTTGTAATTGTTGTAGCAATGCTGTCACCTAGTATTTAATTTCACCATGCATATATCTCTATAATAAGTAGTAGAAACAATATTAGTTTACAGCATTTTAGCGTGCTGGAATCTTTTATATTTTGTTTGCATTTAATTTTTAAATTTTAACAGAGTTTTCTCTACTAAAATAAATAAATAAAAAGTAAAATGCAGGAATACATAATCAATTGTAGCTAGATTAAAACAAGTAAGAAAGTGTAGTCGGTCAAGCCCGACCATATAATACCCTATACCCAGTATATGCATAAAACAGTTTTTCAAAAATGGGCGCTATATGGAAGATATAACTTATTATGGACCGATCATTCAAAAATTTTGTGCCATGATTTCTGTGAATATAAATATTATATGTGTTAAACTTTATCTCGATATAAATACTTTTAGAAGATTTATGGAGCTTAAAGTGAATTACGGAGAGGGTCTTATATGGGTGTTTCGACTAACTATGGACCGACCATTATAAAATTAGGTGTCATTATTTCTGTATATATGAAATTTATCTGTGTTGAATTTTATTTGGATATCAACATTTTTAAGAAATTTATGGTCGTTAACTAAGTCATAATTTATATTTAATGACCATTATGTACATACCCATATGTAGCTCTCAAATGCAAAAAAAAGCTTAAAGTATTTGCCAAAGTATTAAAATATGTTTGTAATTTAAAGATATTTAAGCCTTTGTAATTTGTTATATGTATGTATGTACATATATAGTATATGTATATACATATATTTTAATATCAATTTTGCATTAAAATATTAAACTTCAACAATTTTAATTAAAATCAAAGAATAGTTGTATTAAAAGAAACAAAATTTAATAAAATTTGATTGAATTAGTAACTATGTTTGTAATCATATACGTTTATACGTATGCTTGTATGTTATTTAAGAAAATCGTATAATATGAAATCAATGCTACTATGTTAGAAAAAAATACACATGTTATGTTCGGGTCATATTTTGAACCCACATTTTTTTATTGAGAAAATTCAAATTTCAAAAATATTTTTAGGCTTGTGATCAATGCAATATATCGTCGTTAGAGTGATTGTGTGTCGGTGTGACGGACAAACACGTTTTTTTCCAAGCGTTGGGTTTATTAATATATTAACATGATTGAAAATGTTCAAAGATCAAAGATTCATATTATTTCTTGAGTAAAATTTTAATAATAAAAATGTATAACTATAGGTAGATTAAGATATATATTGATAAAGATGGAGTTTAATTATGGTAAATTAAATAAGAATAGATTTCAAAGTATTTGTTTAAAAATACTCGTATCTAACTCTAAATACAATTTCTAGGCCATATTTGCAAAAACCAACCATTAAAGATTTTAAGAACTCACGCCTCTATTTCAATTCAAGCCGTAAACTTAATGAATATGAATGAATACTAATCATACGTTTAACTGTTCACAACATAAAGCCAATTCCTTAACACTAATGCGCTTTTTATTATAATACATATTAGCTTTTGTAAATTGCTTGCTTTCAATGCAAAATTTATAATAATTAAATGCCTTCTATTTGTCTTTATATTACAACAAGGTTAAAAACCTTTATATAAACACACAAAAAGTCTTGTTTAAATATGATTCATACAAATGATGGGCACAGTCAAACTCGAACAAAATGCCAACAAAAGAAAACTATTTCCTTTCTTAAAACCGAGAGGTCAATATAGATAATTTTATATAAAAAATATAGAAAAAACTAAGAATAAATCTATGTATATAAATTTGTTGAAACAAAAACTTACAAATGGCGGATGTATGTGTCCTTGGCCGGCATGTAGTTGCTGATATTGTTGCGGCGACAATACCACATGTGTCAACGTGCCACTTTCATTGACATATGGCTGCATTACCTGGCCCTGAGGTACCTGTACGGGTACCGGCATTGATGGTGGTGGCGGACGATTTTGTGAAACCATTTGTACGGTTGTAGGACCTGTAAAGAGACAAAAAAAAACATTCAAGCATTTTTATAGTTTTAATATGAAAACAAATGAATTTGCAAAAAAAAAAAAGTATAAAAATATAAAAAAAAAATAATTGGAGTATGTCCGAAAGTTAAAGCCTTTTAGCTTTATTTTTTCTTTATTTCTCTTTTTTTTTTTTTTTTGGTTTGTTTTGTCTATGTGAGTGAGTATATAATGTCATTGTATATTTGTATTTATCTATTAAATTTGTAAAATATAACTAAAGAGCCGACTTAATGGCGTCATGTTTTTTTACTCAACTTTTTTTGTCTGCTTGTAACTTCTCCACTTGTGCTATCTGTGGTGTGTTCTTATGATTTTCGTATGATGAATGTTTCTATATTTATTTTGGAGGGGGGAGGGGGGTGATGAGGGTGGATAAATTTGGGTTGGGTGTTGAGATTTTAATACTGGAATCTTTAATATACAAGTCAGTTTTGTGTTTACCCTGGCATGGTTTGCTTCACTCATGTGTAAGTTTGGTACTTAGTTTATAAGGGGAGTTTTGTATTAAGTTTTCTGGTTAAAGGAAAACTAAACTAAAATAATGGCTAAAATTCAGAAAAATATACAAAGATTTTAAAAAAATAATCTGTACGAGTGCTTACGGTTTTACGATACAATATACTGAAATTGGGATTTATAAACTTTGAACATTTTTAAAATTTAAGTCCTTATTAGAAACTTATACAAATCTACATAGTATTCACATTATTCTCGTTAATAATATTTTGCGCATAAGTTGTTCCATTATTGAAGAAGTAGCAGTTTCAGTGTTATTTAATTTTTACAACTACTCAAAAAGACTTCAAAGAAAATATTCGTCCCTGTCTGAAGTCTCTGTTATAAATATGTACCTATACTGTGAGTGTCAATATAAAGTAAACGCCTACTATTAACAAAAACTAGAAAAAAAAGTAACATAAAAAAATAATTAAATTTTAAAGAATAAGTGCCAGATTATTCGCGTCAAAATAAAGTAAACAGGTATATTAAAATAATGTAAAGCATTGTATTTAATATTTTGTTTGTAGTCCTTTTGCCTTTATCACAGCTAACAATTTTCTAGAATCAACGAGTTTTTTGTTCAAATCAGGCAACACTTTGTTCCATTCATTTTGTATTATTGACTTTAGTTTATCTATGCAAGAAATATTTCTTTGGCTAATTTTTTAGTCCCGATAATTTCCGGGTTTTCAATTGGACTGAGGTCTGGGGACTGTGGAGGATGCTCCGTTTTTGGATAGAACATTATCCAAAAGGTTTGCTTAGGATTATTGTCCTGCGGTTAAATCCAGTTTAGCGCACTAATTTCTAAGTTCTAATTAGTCTAAAATAAAAGGCCATACAACCCCACACCGTTACTAAGCCATTACCAGCATGTTTTACCGTCTTGGTAATATATATTTTTTTTTTGCAAAATTCAAACATTTGGTTTTGTTATTCTTTGATATGGCGGCACTGTACCAAGTAGGCCATTTTGATGCAAAAAAAACTTACTCCGCCTTCAGGTTTTCCAGAAGTTTTCGTAACAATTTCAGCCATTTTTTCAGCACTAGGTTGAGTTTGTCAGGCAAATTTTATAATTGTTCAGAAAATACTTATCTATATTTTTGTGATTTCACGCAAGGATTTACTTTTTCTATGTAAGTCTATTATGATTTGCCGAGTCTTTTAATTATAAATTATTAAATTCTACTTTCAAACGAAATAAAAATTAAAAGAATTGTCACCACTTTTGGGATGACAGGGGTTTTTGTGTTTACTTTATTTTGACGCGTTAAAATTGGTCTATTTTAATAATAATCAATTGTAATGCTTTTGTTTTTTTAGTGAATTCAATTTTACTTAAATGACTATATAAAAACGCGTTATAATTTTTTTAAGATTTTAAGATTTCCTTTTAATAACATGTGGTGTTGACTTTATTTTGACGTTCACAGTACATGAAATAAGACAATTGTGTTGACTTAAGGATGCATGAAGACAAAAAAAAAAAAAAAAGAAAACATGTAGAGAAATAAAATATATCTGATGAAGAAACAAGTTGGAGTGCAATATTCGGCTGTGCCGAATCTTTAATACCCTCCACCTAAACATAATTAGAAATACAGAAACTACACTGGTTATAGGACTAGAATACCTATCATATTCTGTAATTTCTATCCAGTCTTAGTGCAAATTTTATTATTATTTTATATATTAGTTGAAAGGCAATTTTACAATCAATATAATTTATTTTAAAGGTTTTGAAATTTTATCTAAATTTGACCATTTACAATTGATGTAATTACCGATTCTTTCTATAATTTACAGAGTTTGTCTGATTTTCATAATAATCTTGAGTGTAATTTAACAATTTATAACATTAAAAAAACATTTTTTCATATTCACCACAAGTTAAGAAACAGAGTATAAAAAAGGATAAGACAAAATATATGGGTGGCATAGTAAAAGTGGAGCAGTTACGGACTGATATCTTCTAAATCCATTATCCACTAATGTGGTTTCTACATATTTGAGGCTTATTTTGGTTGAATTTCATCTCAATAACGTTATTTAAAAGAGTTGTATGGTTGTTTAGTATGCTCGGAAATGGACTTAATTCGGGACCTGTTGCCAATTATTGACAGACAGCTATAAAATCCAGTAGCATAATTGCCGTATAACCGATATTGGTATGATTTCTGGATTAAAATTTCTGATCTGTATAAAAGTTGGTTCGAATCAATATTTATTATACATTTTTGTGGGTTTATTTGTTTTTCGGAAATAGTTCTTATATGGCAGCTGTGACATATTATGGTCCGATCTTCTTTAATTTTGGCAGAGTGATTTTTATGCATATGAGGATATTTCACGTCGAACTTCAACATAATAACGGTATATTTAAGATATCAAATTCACAAACTTTTGTGGGATGATTTTTGTATATACATACATACATATGTAAATGATCTGTGCAAAGTTTTGAGTCGGTACCGATATTTGTACGACGGATGTGATCCTTATATGGGAGCTACGACCAATCATAAAATTTAGTACAACAATTTATTTACCTATAAGGATTATTTATGTCAAATTTTAACCTTTTAACAGTCAACTAAAAAAAATCGTTTTGTAATTTCCTTTTGCATGAAACTTATTTTTGCTGAATTATGTATTGATATTTCAATTTTATAGGCATTTATGTATAAGATTTTTGTATGGGTGCTATGAGAAATCAAGTACCTATTCTTACTATTTTCCACACACTTTCGTCTTTTATCATACAAATAACGTATACAAAATTTCATGGTATTATCTGCAATATATTTAAAAATACTGCAATAAAATTAATAAAAAATATCAAATTATTATGGAGGTTGCCTCACATTTTGGTCCATAACTCTGGTTGTAATATACCGATTCTGCTGATTTTCAATACCAAAGTTACCTGCAAAATAAGAAATATTTTTCTGGAAATTTCGGTTTGGTTAAGTTGCGTAGTTTGGACGTAAGAGTGTTTTACACAGACGGACAGACAGACGGACATGGCTCAATCGACTTAGAATTTCAAGATGATCAAGAAAATAGTTTTTTTTGGGTCTCAGATGAATATTAAAAAAGTTTCACATGGAATGACAAACGTAATATACCCTCAATCACCACTCTTGGTGGTGAATGTTATAAAAATAAGCATGTGCTTTTTGGTAACTCATATATCTGTCACTCATTTTTCACACAACCCCCCCCAACCCCGAACGACCAACAATTGTATGCCCAAGACCATTTCCTACTCCATTGAATTTTTTGTTTTTCTTCAGCTTTTTCAATTTCGTTTGGCCAACACTACATGTTTTATGTACATGAGTGAGTTACTTAAACTGGATACAATATGTGGCAATAAAAAAATAAAGAATAAAGAAAATATTTATGAAAAATTCAATTTATCTTGATTTTAGCACTTCTTTTGCTAATACGTGAGTTTCAATATTAATTAAAGTTTTGCTGTACATATGCTATATAAATGTATGTAACAATTTCAAAATTAATCAGTACATTTGAAACCTTTAAACATAAAACTGATTAACATACGTATTTACCCAAACAATGTGCTTCCAATTTAATTCCTTAAAATATACTCTTCTATTTATACAATGCGCAATTTGTCGACGTATGTATGTACATAGGTATTTATTATTTATGCATGTGTAGTATACATTGTATACCCAGCAGAGTCAGAGTAGCGTACTAGTAAACATTGTGTACATTTTAAAGTTTAAAGTGACTACATCCTACATTACTTAAATGAATTAAAGTAATGATTGTCTATATACTAGATTACCTTGAATATATAAAGTAAACAATTGATTGATAAAACATAAATTGGATTTAGCCAAGTAATTTGACATAAAGGAAAATTATTATTTTATTGTAGTCAGTGCCGAACTGCCGGGTATGTTTAGACAACTGAATTTGAATTTATCATCTGATTAAGGTACAAGTATACTTTAAGGAATTTGGTTTATTATTGCTTAAATTAGTGGTGGCTGTTGTAACAATAGCTTCACTAATGTTAAAATAGTTTACTTTAGCAAATGCAAATAAGATTTCAAATGTACTTAAAATTTCTAATTTCTATAATTAACATAAGTAATAATTTTTTATTTATTTTTACCACTTTATTTGTAAAGTCAAACACTTTATAGGTTTTAATATTTTAAACACCTAAAAAGTATGCTTTAAAATTTGTTGCAAAGCATTCCATTATAAATTCTTTAAAATATTTATAATTATCTATCTATATGTCGTCACCTAAAATGCAAAATAACGTATCATCACTTTTCACAATTTTACATGAGAAGCAAAAAACGTTATAAAATGGAAAATATTGCATCTAGAAATTAAAAATTTTGTAGCTAAGCTCAAAAAAGGATAGGAGATCAATTCCAGAAGAAAAAATATTTTTTTTCAAAAACATGTTGAAGTTATGTTTGTTACGTTATTTTGAATTTAAATTTTCTGAAACAAAATGACGTAATATCAATGAACAAATTTTAATATGAAGTGAAAAAATGCGAAAAAAAAAATCGAAAAACGATTAAATGAGGTTCAATAAAAGGCAATGGAGTTGTTTGCTTTTATTAATATTTCAGTTTACTGTGTTTTATTGCATACAATTCGGTTTAACTAAACAAAAAATGTAATTCATTTAAGGTTTTTTCTAAATACATTGTAGTTTACATACTAAGTAAATATGATACATAAAGGTAAAATTATTTAGTTTTTTATAAATAAAAATTAACATTAGGAAATAGGTTATTATTTGAAGGATATGTTATCATAAACTAAATGACAGTCTGCTAGAATCAAAGTTTTTAAGTCTTGCAAATGTTCTTTTTGGAAATGGAAATGCCGCTTTGAAATTTTCTCACAATATTTCGAAATACATCTAGCTTTCATTTGTCTAGACATTATTTCATAAACATTTCCCTCAGAAATACTTTCATATTTCAATCAACACATCCGACTTAATTTACTATTTTCTCTTTTATTTTTAATTTTCTTAGATATTTTCATTGTAATTATTTTCAATATTAGAACACATTTTGTATATTTTCACCAATATTTATTAACTTTTGTTAGAAAAACAAAATTTTAAATTGTTACAAATGTGATGATGATACGTTGTTTTGGTATATGAATATTGTGTACTTAATGATACGTTATTTTGAATTTTCTTTATAAAATCGTTATTTTTTGACGCAGATGCATAATTTTTTTGGAGACGTGTGTTTTTATCTAATGAATCATAATCAATCAAAAGCCCGATTTTCATTTTTTTGATGATCCGTCATTTTGCATTTCAGGTGACGATATATACATATGTATATAAAAAATGATGTGTGTATGTATGTAACATATGAACTCCAAAACGGCTGGGCCGATTTTGATGAAATTTTCAGGGAATCTTCAGAATATTTAGGCGGGTGACACTGTGAACTCTGATTTTTAATTTTTAGGCTGAGGATTTTTTTCCATAAATTAATTCAGAGTAAACATCTCTAACTACTGCAAAAATTTCTTTCACATCACTATATTTGTTAACTGGAACAATACAGTTAAGTCTATTTTTATGTTAAGTATGTTGCTTGAGCACGATGAACAGTTTATTATTTGTCCTGAAAATTTTAGTACTTATATATATTTTTTTTGCTTTTTTGTATTTTATTTTTTATTTTTGAAAGCCGTTGCCATTTTTTTTTTCAAAATGAGATATCAAACTCTTAAATCGGTTATGTAGTTCCGAAGATATTTACAAAAAAACTTTGTTAATAATTATCCAATATCAAAACTTTAAGACTTTCGAAATGTTGCATTCAAAAATCCGAGTTTTCGGTTTATTTACAAAATATTTATATCATTTGATAACACAAGATATATTTTAATATTACATATTAAAGTCTTGCCTTTGCTATTACCATCAAAAAAGCACAAGGCCAATCATTGACTATTGCTGGCTTAATTTTGGAAAATTCATGTTTTTTACACGGCCAGTTGTATGTGGCTTTCTCCCGAGTTGACACGCCAAAAATTTTATACGTTTTTACACCAAATAAAAAAACAAAAAACATTGTCTATCCGCTGGCCTTAAGATGAAGCAATAAATAAATATAATTTTCAATTTGCCTTAAGTTATTCTGTAAACAAACTTTATGATAGGTATTCCATGGATTTTTCTTTAAAGGCCGTAAATTTCGTTCAAAGCTCAATTTAAATTGTGTGGTAATACAACACTAATGTTTGCTTATGGCCAGCAACGCGGACTAGCTCAGCTAGTAGTATATTAAATATTAAGTTTCCTAGCATCTAACTACATTTCTATAGACTCATCATATTAAATTTTTAACTAAATAATTTTAAAAGTGGCACATTCAACTAATTGCAATCTACTGTAAACATACATACACATTTCATTCACTTTTTTTATCACCTAAAAATTTTGCTTTATAAAATGAAATGAAATTAAATGCAATGTGTGCAAATTTATGTTTTTTTGTTAGAAATACTTTATTTTTCTTTTCATTTTCATATTATTTCATTTTAGTTTTCTATCTAATTATGCTTTTCTAACCATCTGCCATGCATTTAAATTATGTATGTATGTATGTATGTAGTATGATGCCATGTGACCGAGTGTATAGAACAACTTAACTCCTTAAAGTATACGATTATATCTATATATTCATAGAAACTAGCACAACATTTGTTTCTCTCCAACTACACTGAGATTTTCAAAATGTTCAAGATTTTTTATCTCGTTTCATAATTTTTGTAGTTTTAAGTTTTTCTGCACTTTCAAAAAAAAAAAAAAAAAAAAAAAAAAAACAAAATATCGCCAACAAAATGTCTTTTTAAATACTTGCATATGTTTACGAGTATTTCATAAACCAGAAGTGAGAAAATAAAACTAGAGAATAGATTACATACATACTTTTGTATAAAAAAAACATTAAACAATTTTTAAAGAACCTCACGGAATAAGAGACACAAATGTGTGGGTAAGATTTCATATTGCAATTTGGTGGTAGTTTTATGACGAATGCAAAATAAATTTTAACTATCTAAAGTGTTAAAGAAATGGGTTTTATTGAGATGCTATGGATCACATACTCGTATATCTTTAAACTCAATCTAGTTTTGCTATTACATACAGATTTAGAAAATATTGAATGATAAATATGGAACCCTAATTGTAATATTAAACGCTTAAAACTAAGTGAACAGTATTTATAAGAATTTACATTCATACACATTTATGTTTTAGCGTTTTGTAATATTCTACAAAATAATCTTAAGCCCCATTTACGCCCGCTATTTAAATTTTAATACTAGAATTAAGAATTAGTTCATTTGAACTTTTACGTTGGAAGTGATAATTTGAAATTGTCACGAGGTAGATGATGTAACAATCTTCGTTGTTCTGAAGTCAGTCTGCCTCTGGCCTGTATTTGCTTTGGAAAGTATTCTGTGAAAGTCATTTGAAAATAGTTGTTATACTGTAATATCGATGTTGCTTCCATTTTAGAGGTCTAAGAATCGATAATTAAGTATTTAAACATTTCTATGGATCTATTCAAACCTGCATATTGATGGTCATATGCTGGTATATTGCAATTAACCATTATTTTCGACATAAGGAGAATTTGCCAAACTTAAGGAGAATATAAGGAGAATTTCCGAACTGTGAACATCTGTTTAAACCACTATTCTAATCATTAGGAAAGTATTTGTAAAAATAAGAACAATTAACCATCAGCAATCTATCATTCTCTATAACGACAATGTGAAAGTATAATGTGATTTTTCGAAAAAAAAACAACTTTTTTTAAATCGGTCATTCTCAAAAATGTTTTGATTTGCCAATGAATTAAAAGTGATGCGAGTTTCCCTATAAACCATAAGCAATACCTCAAGTATATTTAAATAGAGGCAGACATTTAAACTTGTTTAAATGTTATTCAAATAACAGTTTAAAATAATTATATGTAGCACAAATTTATTAAACCCCATACCCAAAAACATTTTTATAGAAAAAATAAAAAAACTACTGCCTATTATAAGGCGCTTAAGAATGAAGGTTAAGCAAATAAAAACAAATTATAAATAAGAGTGTTTTCAAATTCGCTTAAGCTAAAATATCCAACTCTTTTAAATGTTTTCATAAAGCCAGAAGACGCCAAAAAAAAAGGAGAATAAATTGAAATCTTAAATAACACTAACACCGAGCGACACTAACTAACACCAATATAAACTAAATAAAAACCAAAAAAATAGAAAAAATTACATGAAAAAGATGCTGTTAACAAAAATGTCAAGTTAATATGTTGTTACACAAGCACACCTAAATTTAATAACATAACATACATACACAAAATACCAACACACATACAAAAACTCATATATTAAGGATCATAAGGATATCTTAGCTAGAGTGTAGGTAGGAAGGTAGGTGCGACATTTCTATACATGTAAGGATTAACATACCCTTAGTTGAGATTATATAGCGGCAAAATGTATTCAGACACTTTCGGTTTAACTTTTTGACATGAATTTTAATGTACATATACATACAAATATTTTTGTATAGTTTTATTTTGTGGGTTAGCAGCAGCAACTCGTGTTACACAAACATTTTTTCCCTTAGATTTTTCTCATATTTTTCTTTAAACATATTGTATATAGCTCTTTTTTCACATGTATCCGTATTTATGTAAATTTCTCGCCCGCAAGAAAAAAAAAGAAAGAGTTCTATTATTTAAAACAGTTTAAGGAGAATGCTATTAAAAGAAAATATTTAAGAAACTTTTGTTAAGCATTTTAGCTAGTACTCTATACTTTAAACATATAATAAATATTTGTAGCATTATAAATATATCGCACCCTAAATACAAAACGGTCACAACTCAACATTTTCCAAAAATGATTTTTTTCCATAAATTAATTCAGAGTACACATCTCTAACTACTGTCAAAATTTTTTCACATCACTATCATTTTGAACTGGAAAAATACATTAATGTCTATTTTTATGTTAAGTGTGTTGCTTGTGCAAAATGAACAGATTTTTGTATCTCCTGAAAATTTTAGTATTTTGAGTTGTGAACCTTTTGTATTTAGGGTGCGATATATTCCTTAAAACTCCCTATATATTGATAAATATATTTACCCCTCAAAGCAGGCTACATAAACAAAACTTTTAAAAAAATAATGCAATATATAGGCAACTATTATATTCAATAAGTATGTATACATACAAATACTATGCTTTTCTTATATCAACAATTACATATTCATATTTTTTCTACAATAACTAACTATTTACTTAGAAAAGTATTGCGCAAAAAATAGAAAAGTTTAAAGTATAATACAAATATTGAGAAAAATAAGTTTTAAAAATGTAATATATTTTTTTCCAGTTTCAAGTTTGACGAGCAAACTATAAGAAACAAATAGTTTTGAACAGTGTTACAAAGTTTTTAATAAGATTGGTTGGAAATTTTAATAAAAACAAATATACACCACAAACCACATTTTTAATACTTTAAATGAAAGCTATACCAAATGTCATATGACCAGTAAGAAGAAATAAAGGAATTACAGAAGCAGTTGTCAATTTATTTGAAATATTTTATGAACATTTTTTTTTATAATAAATGCTAGCTTGTATAAAATTGGATTGCCATGGCTCAAAATTTATCATCATTCATTATTAATTTTTCTTTTTTTTTCACACCAAAAGTATGCAACACAATTAACATTAAGTAATTTTTATACATATTAACACTAAAAATTGCAAAATTCTAAAAACAACACATACATACATACATACAAATTTACACTTATACATTTATATATGTATATATCTTGATTGTTTTTAAAGTTTTTAATTCTCCTAAAATCTAAAAATGAAATTACTTCAAAGTAGCTTAACATTTAATAGAAACCATATATGAGTTTAGGTATTATATTCCATAGTTTAAGGATGTAAAAAATATTTGTTTGTATGTATAAAAAATAATTACAGTTATGCTTTGCTTAAATAGAGATAAGAAAAGAAACCTTACTCCATAATGGATGCTTTGTAATTGTCTTAAAAATTTCAAATTTCAATATACAATTTTATTTCCAAAATTAGGCAGGTGCAATATATAATGGATAGAAATTAAAACCTGAAACTAAGATATATTTAAGATATTAGTTAAATATTTCGTGCTTTGCACTACCAACATTTTCAAACAATGACAAGATTTAGTCTGTCTAATACATGAGATCTGCAGACAGTTTATATTTTATATTAATTAATTTTATTAGGCCCATTATTACAACTTGCCTTTAATGTTCTTAATAATAAAAGGTAACTTTAATTAAAGTGAGGAATAAAGTGACCTTTAAAATTTTTCGTTATTACAACTTCCTTGTAAAATAAAATAATTTTTTTCTAAAATATGGCAATACCAGTTAAAAACCGATTACTTTTGACAAATTACTGACAAGAAACAGTAAATTTTTTGTGTTTGTGAAAACATTTGTGTGTGAAAAAATATAAATCAAACGTCTGCATTCCATTTTTGTTTATTAAAGTATTTATTGGCAAAACAAAATTAAAATTATTTTATTTTTCATGAAGTTGACATTTTTTCCAGAACATATGGCAACTTCAAATACATACCTCACTATAAAATTTAAAGGCAAGATGATCTTCCCTTTAGCTTATCGGTCGGTTTTAGATTAAAGTAAACTTATAATAACCAAATACTTCTTATCTGTCCGATAACATCATACCTTTAGCTATTGTTAAGTTGTAATAATGGGCCTTAATATTATATAACAAATACAAACGGAATGATAAGAAAGACAAGTGTAACTGTTTTTTTGATGCACTCCTTAACTTCAGAATATACTTTTTAACCAGAAAAAAACATGCTGTGTAGTAACTTAAATATTCTTCAATTTAAACTAAGCAAAGCTCGTGGTGTGTTGGCTTTAATAAAACGATGGGCTAAGGAGTTTACTGAACCAATCATTACTAAACGGTTATACACATCTTTAGTCAGACCAATCTTGGAATATGGATGCTATTTGGGATCCGGATGCGGATTATCTCAAAAACATTATAGAATCAGTGCAAAAACAATTTCTTCTTTTTTGTTTGGGTAATTCATCATGGAATTCTAACGTCATTATTCCTCTTTATACTACAAGGCTTGCATTAATAAAATTACCAACGTTGGAGAGCAGAAGAACTATACTTAGCGTTTCATTTTTATTTAACCTAATAAATGGTGCAGTCTGTTCCGACTTCCTACTCAGCAACATAAACTTTAAGGTTCCTCATCGATCAACTCGTTTCTACATTCCAATTTATATTCAAATTAATCAAACAAATTATACTAATTCTGATTCTCTAAGAAAATTGTGTAAACATTATAATGATTTTTATTTTTTAATTGATTTTTTTGTTAATGTTAATGTAATTAAACGTAATATCACTTTATACCTTAATCAGTGTAGTTAAATGGCTGTCTAAATTTGTTGTTATTTGTATATTATATAAATTTTTTATAATTGGTCTGTAAAGATTTATTCCGTAGACCTAAAATAAATAAATAAAAATAAATAATCCACACACTCTAGCATTCAGATAAACTTTAAGTTATTCTAGCTTTTTCTTAAACAACGTAACAAATACAACATAAATTAAAATTAGAACAACATGCTTGTTTTTACGAATGAAACTCTCATACACAATACAACTATTTAAATGCAGCAGAGTTTCAAGAAATGTAAATTTTGAAAACCGAATTGTTACCAAGTAATCATTTTAATATAATCTCTCAAATGTCAAAAGCTTCATAATAATTTTTAAAGAATGGACAAAGAATCAACAAATATCCCAAGTAGAGACCTACCGAAACTTAGACATAGAATCATCGAGTTTTTTGGTCAAATCAGGCGAAACTTTGTTCCATTCATCCTGTATTGCTGCCATTAGGTTATCTTTGCAAGAAATGTTTTCATACCTAATTTGTTTGTCCAGGTGCTCAATCTGTATATCATATTCTTTTTGAAAAAGCACCCTGTAAAATAATTTAAATAGAAATATAAATGTAATATAATCCCAAAATAATTATACATATAAACATTTAAAATAAGAAATATTGCAGTCAGATAAACTCTGCAAATAAATGATTATCTGGCAAAATGAAGATAAAAAGTAACCAAAACTATCGAACCACAAGAGTTTTGTCAAAAGGGCGTTTACAAACAGAAATATATAAAACCAAACAAGTTTTTTGTTAACACATTGCACTCGATAATTATACATAAATTTTACTTTAATCTTTTCAAATGTGTACATTACTCTTATACATATAAATATATGTATGTATGTATGGGTAAATGTATATATTTATATCAAATGTATAAATATAAATTTATTACTGCATAAGAATATTTTGGATAATATTTTCCAGGCAAACTATATTCTACTGCTAGAAGTATACATATGTACATATGTCTATCTATAGTAGTTTTATTTAAAATGTTTCTTAAAAATTATACACATATATTAGGGTAGCCATTCCAATACTGATCGTTCGAATAATCCAACAATTTCTTACGAATAATTATTCGAAGAATTTCAAAATGACCATTTCGAATAACGAACAATTCGATCAATTTTATGAGGAATTATTGTATAACACGAATAAATATATTTATGTTTATTTAACGTTTCTGTTTAAAATTTGCCATGATTTGATAATTAAAAAAGTCTTAATTCAAAACTATCTATTCAGTTTTAATTTTATTTTGCAAAATAAGACATGTTTAATAAACAGCTATTTATGTCTATTAATTAAATTATTATAGTCTATTATTTAAATATATTTGAGATAATGATATTTTTGAATTTCAGGTGTCTAAAGCTATGTATAGACGGTTGTCTGATGATACAATGTTGTCAGAACTAGCAATGTAGTGACACTGAAAAATTGTTAGCAAAAGGTAAATTGAAAACTTTATAATTTCATTGGCACACAATTGTCACACAATGAATTTATCTGTCAACCGAAATTGTCAGTTCACATGGTTGTTGGATTGTTGTGTGGCAAAGATTGTCAAATTCGTTGTAAGGTATTGCATGTGTGTTTAAAATTTTTAAATATTGTAATGAAAAAAAAAAACAACTTAAAAAAATTATATCTGCATATGTTCTAGAAAGTAGCGAGAATGAAAAGAAAATAAAAAAAGCCGATATCCATTTTTTATTTCTTTAATTTTCTTCCACTTTTTTCCAAAATGTTAGTAATGCACACTTTTGTTTGTTTATTTATTTATGTATATGCAGAGTTGCAAATAGAAATAATTTCTCTAACAATGCTGATATTGTCAGATGCATAAACTGTGCACATATGACAATTAAAAGTGTTTGACAATTGCCTAAAAACAATCTTACAATGACAAAAATAAGTTAACACGATTGTTAGATATCTGACAATATGTTTGTTTTACAATGAACTGAAAATGCTTTTTCTTACAACGTTGGAAGACAAAAATTTTAAGTTCACATGGTTACATTTTTCAGACAACGTTGTAAGATCTAACAACCGGCTGTACAAAGCTTAATAAAAAAAATGCAATATTAAAATATCTATGTACATATATGAAGAATCCTCAGGTATCACCCACACATTTAAGATGACAGTGATTATATTAACATTGAAGTAAAAACAACTACTAAAGCATTGTATGACTTGATGAAGGAAAAATTGTCATTCGAATAAATTGATTAATTCTAAATTTGTGATCGAAATATTCGAACAAGTTAAAATATCTTATTCCAATTATTCGTTTTATTCGAACAAAAGAAAAATCTAATAATTTGTTTACTCTAGTATGTATGTAAGTTTTTAGTATTAAGTACTTATGCCAATGTATATGTTGGCTTTTACAAGCAGACAAATCTTTAAATTCGAACACATATTTTGTATATAAACCAAAATTGTAAATGTATTGTTTGTTGTTTTAATATAGACTGAAGTTCAAAAACTACTACTACTACCACTACAACTACTGCAACATACTCGTAAATAAAATAAAACATTCATACATATGTACCATTCATTCATGTAATAAAACATATCAATTAAAGTTTAGCATACATATAGGGTTATAATAACGCATAGATATGTATGTGTGTATGAATAATTGCCAGCACTAGTCTGCATGCACGATTATTAAAATATTTAAAATTTAAGTAGTCAAATATTTTCTCTATGAAAATACATACATACATACGAGTATAACACAAATGCAACAGAATACTAAGTATAAATATTTGTTTGTAAGTATCAATGCATTTATAGTATTTTATTTTTGGTTAAATCCTTATGGGTCTTAAGGATATTTAAGATTTTATTACTTATTTTTTATTTGTAATTTGTCCCAAATACAATTATTTACTGTTATAATTGAAAATTTGCCAAATAAGTGATTTGTTTTAAATATTAAAGTAAATAATATTAAATAAATATTTTACAAACAAATTAAATCATAGTTTCAGTTAAGGTTCTATTTCGTATATTTTATATACAATAAAAAAGCAATAAAAATATGAAAAAATATTTTGTTTTGTTAAATAAAAGTTTAAAGTATGTTTTGTTATATTAAAAACATTTTATTTTTAAAAAATTTAGGAAGTGATATTAAACTATGTTTAAGGAGATTTCTCAGTCATAATAAATTTGTTACAGGCAATAAGAAGAAAACAAGTAAGAGCTTATATTCGGCTATGCCGAATCTTATATACCCATCACCTATGCATATACCAGTGTGATCTATGAATACTTGAAAGAAATTTTTGTTATATTTGGTATCGGATCCCTTACATGAGTGCTATCAACTACCTCTGTATGTTATGGGGTCTATATTGTACCGTAATTTCTATTTATTTAAAGTTTATTTGGTTTAAAATTCATCTCAATAATAACATTTACAAGAATTTTATGCATACTCTAGTAATGCCACAAAGTATATGGAGGTGTCACGGTGTCACGAGACGGAAGATAATCACATTTTATATTTATCTCTTTCTTTCAGAACTGCTCTTCTTGGAAGTAGACGTCGTATGGGAGTTCATGGGCAATTATGGAGTAGTTTTCACAAAAGCCAAGAGAATAATTTTTACATACGAGTACTTATAACTAATCTGTGTAAAATTTCGATTTAATACGGATGTTAATGTAGGTTAGGTTAGGTTACATGGGTAGCCGTATTCTGAAACAGCTCACTGGGGTCCATTATATTGGTCCCATTGTGATACCCGTTGGTGGGCGACCTATCGATTTCAAATCGTATCGATTGCTTCCCTGTCGAACCATCCAGACTCCTTAGCAAAGGTGCTGATGCATCTTGGATTAATCCTAGATAGTGCACATGGAAGAAAGGGTGCCCGAGTATCCGTTCCCTCTTCATCGATAGGGTAGGTTAATGAATTTTTCGGAAGTAGTCCTCATAAGAGAGCTATAACTTATTATGGACCGTTCAGCATAAAATTATGTACCACTATTTTTGTGAATAAGCATGTGAATGATTTGTGTAACATTCAATTTCGACTTGTTACTGATTTTTACAAGGAATTTATGCGCATTTAAGTGATTTTTGGAAGTGGAGTTTATATGTGGGCTATGGTCAAATATGGACCGGTTATCATGAAATATGGCACAACGAATTATCTAAGCATATGGATTATTTGTGTATAATTTCAACTTGATAGATATTTTTATAAGAGATTTATGCGCATTTAAGTTATTTACTGGAGTGGACATGAGGCTATGTAAAATGTAAACCGATGCAAACAAAATATCATTTTAAGATTTCTCACATACTTCTTTTCTATAGATATTTTTGTACCATGAAGCTGTATTCCGGAAAGACATTTGTATGGAGGCTATGATAAGTCGTGGGCCGATTCTTAGCATTTTCACTATTCTAAAGAAAATTGCAAAGATTATATGAAAAATATCGAGGTTGTCTAAAATATTGGTCTATAAATCGGGTCCTACTGAACAGATATTGCCCATTTTCAATACTAAGCATTTCGGTGGAACAAAGAATATTTGGTAAAAATTGCACTGTTCTATGTCTTTTTTCTCAAAGCTCTTTCGTGCCTTCAAGAGACAGACAAACGGACGGAAGGACATGTAAACTTTTTTGGTTCTACGACCAATATTTCGATGTATTACAAATGAAATGACAAACTTAATATTGGTTTATTTTCTCTGAAGCCTTTTGTAAGACCCGGTTTAGGTGAGAAAACCACAAACAACTGATTTTCTACAATATGAAACTCGGTGTAGCATCGGCGGTTTTGCTACAAAATGTGTGTTTTTAAGCCATCCAGCGAAACAATTCAAGCACTTAAATATCTAAATTTTTTTCTTATTTTTAATGTAAACAATTTTCGAGAAAATTAATTATTTTTTCTCTTTAAACATACAACAAAAACAAATAAATATTCTCACTTGTTAAAAACACTTGAAAGGAAAATACAAGAAAACTAACATTAATTTCTTATTTTTTCCAAACACTTGAGATCTATTCATCTTTAGGATTGACGTATGTACAGTACAGTATTTGCCTGAGGTACTTAGACTTAGACAACATAATAATATTGTCGTAAATGTTGTTGGTTGTTGATGACGACGATGAAATGTACATGCATACAAACGATGTCGATATCAAATATGTTGACGTTGAATATTTCTATATACAACAAACATTATTTTTATTCTGTTTAAATATCAACTTGTATAGAAGAAAATACTGTGAGCGTCAAAATACAATCAATACCACATATTATTAAAAGAAAAGCTTAATTATGTTATTATAATTAATATTATATTAGAAAATTAGAATTGTATTCACAAAACAAGTAAATACAAATAAAAGCGTATACAAATTTAATTGATTTATAGTTAGAATAGACCAATTTTTATACTTTAAATTAGAGTAAACCTTATCCTT
Organism: Bellardia pandia; assembly: GCA_916048285.2. NCBI lineage: Eukaryota > Metazoa > Arthropoda > Insecta > Diptera > Calliphoridae > Bellardia > Bellardia pandia. The sequence continues at coordinate 36,756,869 of OU696530.1, forward strand.
ATATAAAAAAAAAACCTTGTCACTCCAAAATTAGTGACAATTATTTTAATTTTTCTTTGTTTGAAAGTATAACGGCGTTCAAAATAATTGAAAGTTTCAGAATTTATCATTGAAAAGATTAAGTTGTGACGTTAATTAGGGAGAAATTAATAATCAATCATACACAAGGTTATTATCTGCGTGTTATAGGTAAAGAAGTCAGGAAAGCATCACTACATAGTAAAATAATTATAGACAAGTATATCAAACACAACACCGTAAACAATTTGCCTGCTGCAAAATACACACAGTGTCTTACAAAAACTTTAGTAAGAGTAGTAAGAGCAAACCCTAAAGCTGCAAAAATAACTGCCATCATAATGGTCTACATGGTAGAGTGCCGCGTAAGAAGTCCTTTATATTAAAGAACAACCAAATCAAACATTTGAATTTCGCACAAAAAAAATATATAAAATAATAAAATATAAAATATTTTCATATATTTGGAGTCAAAAAACCCCCAAAACCTCCAATAAAACAGGAAGATTAATTGAACATTTTAAAAAACAATGTAGAGAAATTAGAGCAGCACAGAACTGGATTTTCCAACAGGATGACGACGTAAGCAAACCTCCAAAATTGTGAAAGAGTGGTTGCTCAATCATTATACAACAACGTTAGATCATCTTCCGAAGTCCCCAGACCTCATTCCAAATGAGCAGCTATGGGAATATCTGGACAATTAAATTATACAAGGAAATATTTCTTGCAAGGATAACCCAAAAGGCACTAGTACAGGATGAATGGAACGAAATTTCGCCTAATGTGACTAAAAAACTATGATAATGATTCTATGTATGTCTAGAAGATTGTCAGATGTGATAAAGGCAAAAGGAGTACAAATAAATACAATATTTTGCATAATTTTATTATACCTGTTTAGTTTATGTTGACGCGAAAAATTTGCTAATTTTCCGTTAAAATTGAATTATTTTTTTATGCTTCTTATTTTTCTAGTTTTGGTTCATGAGTTATATTTTGGTAACGTGGATTCATCCATCGTTCTGAACAAAATATTTGTTCGGACAAAGTTTTTTTCATATGCAGTTTGACGTCTCTCTTTTTGAGAGAGAGAGAGAGAGAGAGAAAATATTTTATACGAACAACTCTTATTTTGAATTGGTTTAATTTAATATATTGTCTGGACAAAAATGAACTGAGTTGCCAAAAGATTACATTTCTATTTGTGGTGTTTTTGAAATTAAATTATTCATTTCATTTATTCATTAAAAGTTTTGTAAATAGTTTTTGAAAAATATACACAATATTTTAAAATAATTTAATATTTATTTGTTGACACTTAAAAACCAAAGCAAAATAAATCAATGGCCGCAGTATTACCACTTTTAAAACTAATAGCTTTTGTTTACATATGACAGCTTTGATTTTCCAGAAAAACCGTTCGAAATCGTGCTGCAAAAAACTCTCAATAAAAAAATTTTTCTTCGGACAAAATTTTTGTTCGAAACAAATGGATGAATTCAGCTTTATAAGTTACTTATGAATTATGCAATATATTTTGTTTTAAATTTATACTCGTAGTATATATATTAGAAAATTTATTTTAACAATATTAGGTGTTTACTTTATGTTGACGCTCATAGTATATGTGTGTGTGTGCTTTATATAAAAAATACAAGTATTAGACAGTGCGTCAATATCGTTGAGTGTAGTAGTACATCTACTGTTGAGTATAGGTGGTATAGTAAAATTGTTAGATTAAACAGCAACAGCAATAATAACCACAGACAACAGCAACAAACAATGATACAACAACATTAAATATCAATGCAGATGCTTAAGTTTTGTTGTATATCTATAAAATGACAACACGTTGTAGCCATCTAACAAATCTATTTATCGAAGTAGGTATCTTGCCACAGCTAGAAGACACCCCACACATGTGTGTGCCTGTGTAAGCCAGTCTTTAAAAAATGCCTTTCTATATATAATCATTTTAAAATGTTATAAAAAAGATGTACATATGTATATGTATTCTAAAATAAAGGCATAAATACTTATAAATACCTCATAGATATTTAAACACTATAAAAATTGTGTTGTTTGTCAGTCTGTCTCTGTATTTGAATTCTTTATTCAGTCTAGGCCATTAGTTTGCTGCTGTTGCTGCTGCTGGTATATTAATATATTTTCAAACATCTAAGTTGTTTGCATCTCTCTCTCTCTCTCCTGTCTCTTTCGGTACACATGGTTTCATTAACTTCCACTTGACTTTACCGAGACTAGAGAGACAACAAAATATCAAAAAATAATGCGAATAAAAAAGAAATTATAATATGCAACATGGAAAAAAGAATAGGTATTGTAACTTATTTAAATTTATTAACCCCTAAACCAGTGGTCCTCACTAGTATTGTTCAGAATACGAAGATTTTCGGCTATTTACATGTACACAACACGATCGCAAACAATACTCACAACAAGAGCGTAAAAATACTAATATTTCATTCAGTTGTTAGTCAACATTCAACAAAGCAGATCTATGCCGCATGTTTTTTCTTTTTCAGCTAATTTTTGTTGTTGTTTTCAGTACACTGAGAAGCAGCGATCACATAAATGTATACATTTTTGTAATTGAGGTTTATTTAAACATTACATGTTATTTCTTTCTGTGTAGTGTCACCCATACATATGTAATTACCAAATCCTCTCTTTTTGAGGACCACTGCCCTAAACACATGGGGAGTATTAGATATGTATGTTCTTATGTGTGGACATTAATGTTTGTAAAACAGGTATTTTATTTGCCCGATTTTTTGAGACATTATATGCATAATATGGGGGGTTTCAGCAAGAATTTGTTTTCCAACAGGACCATATATGAATAACATGGAAGTTTTGATATGTTACTTGTTAACTTATTCGTTGTAGCAACTTTAACAACTTTTTACAATGAATGCAATTTTGCTTTACAATTTGTTTTCGGTCAACATAAACATCCTTTTCAGACTGCAATTAAGAATTTTATCAACACAATTTCCGCATACAAAATCCAAAATCAATTTTTGAGTAGAATTTGCATGTAATGTGGTCTGCAGGCGTGATTAAGCCTTTTAAGTCCGCTGGAAATGCAGTTACTGTAAGAGGAATACTAAGAACTGCATTATGGGATGTTATTTGTTTGTCGGGTCTATTCATTTATTGTATCTTTACTTTTTAATAAACTAATAATAGGTACTCGCATTTCATATCTTCAACCAAATGAATATTATTTATTAAGTCCAGCCAGTGCAGGACAAAAACTTAGTAATCTTAATCCTTCTAAATTATAGTGGCATTATTTCTTCTTATATACGGTTTAGATTTCCTTCTCAACAGATAATGTAATGTTGTATGTATACAGCTATAGACAGATTAAATACGCATTGTTTTTTGTAGTGTAATGGGCATTGAATTCTAGGTTTTTTTTTTCTCGATGTACAAACGTTTTGCCGTCCGCATCAATCAGTTTAATTTTAGTTTCATCTGTAAAAAGCACTCTTTCCCAGAATTTAATTACCTTGTTCCGGTGTAATTTTGCAAAAGACAATCGTGCATTTATATTCTTTTTTGACAGTGCAACGAACTGTTATCTTTCGCGGTGGCTTCTTCTGATCTTTCTTTGCATTAAACAAATTTGCATCTAATTTAACTGTGCGCATTATAAAGCATATTTCAAAAACATGCAATTATTTCAGACATGTTTGTTTGTATTGCACCTTTTCAAGTTTTGGTTGACAAAATTAATCACCTCTATCGTGAATAAAAATTCCACATGAAATTTGTTCCCTTTTATTTTTTAACATTGAATTTTAATAGGAAAAATGTGAAAAGGGAACAAATTTCATGTGAAATTTTTATTCACTTACACAAGAATTTACCACCGAAATTAGCATCAACTCTTTTTGTTACAAATCGAAATAACTGTGCGCTATTTCATTGTCCAACCAAAAACACTTAATTTTTTAACAAAATATGACAAAATAAAGAACGTGCAAAAGTAAACAGGATATTTCCAACGAGTTTTTGGAAAAGCAGAGTGGTACAAAATAATAGCATCGTATGTCATTATAATTTCACTTACGTTTGACACTTTATAGAACATTGGTGCGCTTTTTCTTTGTCAATAGTTGTATATATAAATATTTGTCTATATGTTTCTTGATCTCAATTTTTATAAAAGGCACATATAGATCAATGTGTATATTTACATTTCTGATATATCAGGGGGCTACTATAATCAAACTTCTACATTAGATATTGAGGCCGTGCTCCATAACTAAATCTCATAACACCATATGGATTTTAATAACCGAGTTATAAATTAGAAGTTTATAATCTAGATTAAATGTGGAGTTTCTGTCAATTAAGTTGAATTGCTTTTAATTTAATTTGGGTTAATTTCGCATATACGTATATCATCATTTAATCATTTAAGTCCAAGTAAATCGACAATAGAGCTGTGTACCGAGGTATGCCTTCGTTTGTTAATTTGAATGGGTGAGCATGAGCCATTTATGTAGATTTTTGCTCACTAATCTTACTTTTTCTTTGCCTTAGCCAGCTTTCTAATGAAGTATAGGTAAATAGATGCCTCTTGAAGGTTTCCGTGAATACTTTTTGTGAATACTTTTCATTATCAATTATGGTAATAATTGTTGGTTTCAACAGGACTGTACCACATGCCACACGGCCACCGAAACCATAAATTGTTTCATGATATTGCAAAATAACTTTAACTCTGTATTTATATCCTATACCATCATAGTGGGCAGGGTATATTAGATATGTCCATATTAACGGTCATAAATCTCCTAATCAAAATAATTTTCATATACATAAAGAGAAATCATAACACCAAATTTTATATGTGTCGGTACACATGTAACCAAGAATGATAAAATAAAGATTACGCCATGCGCATGTTTTCCCGTTATGTGACGTAGAAGGGTCATTCTAAGGGTTACCAATAATGTTTCATGTGTTAGAATTAAAATTTCTTGCGAAAAATTTATGTTTTATGTGATAGTTGGCAACCTTGCAATTGAAATCTCTGAGAGTTCTAGAATAAAATCTGTTTAAAAAAGAAAAACAAACAAAAAAAATAACAACAAAAAATATAAACATGAAGAGTGCAGTGAGCAAAAGCAAGCAAAACATGAGTAAAAAAAACAAGTGAGAAAAAATTAGCCAATAGAAACACAGAATGTGTGACGTCACAGGGCCTAAATGCGCAGAACATTTTAAAATTTTACGCGCGTTGACGTAATTTTTATTTTATCATTCTTGCATGTAACTATACAAGGTGAGTGCAGTAGCAGACTGACTTTGTTTACAATTAACTTATGTCAAAAAGAATACTTGTTTAAGTGTTTTTGACAGTAGTACATTATTTTACACACACAATATCCCCGTTGTTTATGTTTTGTGTTGTATTTGTTGCAGATTTACACTCACCTTGTATAATTACACCATTTAGTTACTTAAAATTTGTGTCAAATGTGGGATAATTGACTTATCGAAATGAAAAAGTGCCACTAGAAAGCGTACTATGAAAATACACTTTTAGATTCTTTTAATCACCTATCAATCTATGTGCCAAAATTAACATTTCAATTTGTTTTATAGATAATAAGAAGGACCATCAATATTGCGGCAAAAGTAAAATTAAATCCTCACTTGCTGAACTCAAACTCAGCATAATTTGTGACAATTAAATGGTTTAATTTTATACAATACAATTATTGAGTGAGTGAGAGTAAATATATAGAAAATTGTAGGCTCACATGATACAAAGAGAATAAGGTTCTCTTATTTATTTGTAGCCATATTAACTGACATTTAAGCGATTTATTATTTTATTGTCTAAGATCGTGCTATTTTTAAAATCCCAATTTTCGTTTACTTCTGTATTCTGAAACGTTTTGTCAGATTGATACTTAAATTAAAAAAAAAAATCGTATTAAAAAGTCCGGAATATCAGCGGGACTTATCAAGATGGTGCAAATATTAAACGGTTATACGAAGTTTATTAATGTTATAAAAACAGTCCTCTCGGAATATTAATGTTATAAGTCTATAATTTACCCACCACTGAAATTTTTTTGTATTTCCTTAAGATTATGGACACGATAACTTAATAATGTGAATAATAACGCTGAATAAAACTTAATTTAATACAGTTTTCTTTATATTATAAATTATTTTATATTAATACAAATTAAGTCCATTTAATAATAATTCCCGGTAATCTTTTCCTTGACTGGCAATGACTGTGTTTATTTGTTTACAAAAAAAAAAAAAAAAAAAACAAATTTCAAAAAATCGACTTTACGTCAAATAATTTTTTCAAAATTTTTTTAATTATGGCAGGCTCCTATGCCAAAAAATTCAAATTTTATAGGTAACATTAAAGGGTTAATGTTTTATTAATGGCTGTTGTTGCATTTTTACATGTGTTTTTTTTGCACCCAACAACAATAACAATAACAGCAAAAATAAGAATGAAAGGAAAAACAACAACAACAAAAAGAAAACAAAAATAAAGAAACTTCAGACAGATACAAGTGGGTTTGGTTGGTTCCATTTGTTTCTTTATTTCTATTTTCACAACTTTTTCACTTCTGTTTCATATCTGCTGACTACAGCACTCACTGTACTATGACTGTCATTGTTGTCGCTGCATCGTGTTGTTCTTGTTGCTGTTGTGTTTTTTTTTCTACATTAAAATTTGTATCACAGTTGCGATACATCTTATTTATTTCTCTGTGGTGTGTTATTTTTTTTTTGTTCTTGCTTGATGTACAAATAAATAAATTTGTGTATTGCAAAATAACGCATAGAAAAATGAATTCATTTAAATTGTGATTTTGTTGTTGTTGTTGTTGCCTGCATTTGCTTTTGTGTTCAATTCATTTTTCTTGTTAAGACGAAGAATAAAAAATAAAAAAAAAAACCTGAAATAAATAAAACAACACTCGAGACACCATTACCACCATGACGTATACGCAATTTATAATTTGCCTTGGGTTAAAAATGTAACTCATACGTCATGTCTGTCCAAACGTTTGAAAGTGTATGTTTGTTTGTTTGTTTGTATATTTGCTTGTACGAGTGTGTAGGTAGCAGCATGTGTCGTCTGTCTATTTGACTGCGGTTCTCGGTATTTAGTAAGAGTTTGTAAGCGAGTTTGTTTTGCTGTCTAGTTGTTGTTTGCGTGATTTTCAATGGGGTTTCTTAAATTTTCCATTATAAGCAAAGAGTACTTAGTCAACACCTTCTTCGGCTCTTTGAAAACTTCTACAATATATAACTTGTCGTACTGCTGCTGCTGCTGCTTATATATTTCCCTGATTTGTTTCTTGTTTGTTGTTTTTGTTTGAAATCACCCTTTTTGAGACATAGACAGTTCAACAACTACTATTATTATACAAATACAAGCTGTCTGCTGATTACTTTGGTTTTAATAACTAAAATGCGTAGTATACTAGTGCTATCTATGTTTTACTCTAGTCGTACTAAAATAATATTATAGTTTGTTGTACTAGAAACATCTATTCTCCGTTTTTTTTTTTGCTTCTTGTTAATGCATTTTTATCTTGTTTTCTTGCGCTTTATTTTAATACATTTTTTTTTGTACAGAATCAAAAGTGTGTAGAAGTAGAAGTTGTTTAGTTTATATCTTGATTTAAAATAAAATAAAAAATGTTTACAGTGGGGTAAAAGTAAGAAAAAGGCATCTTAAAGTTTGAAGGGTATTTGGGAGAAACTTTGTTTTTTTTTTGTTAATGTATTAAAATGTGGGTTTAAAGACATACACATACTGTGAGCGTCAATATAAAGTAAACAGCTAATATTGTTAAAACAAATTTTTTATTATACATAGTATATATGTCGTATTTATAAAAAATTAAAGTAGACTTCAAATATACTTTAAGAAAATTTTGTATAAAAATTTTGTCTAAAAGCACACGTCAAGCCCATTTTATTTTTATAAATATGTACATATTATAAGTATAAATTTAAAACTAAATATATTGCAAAATTCATAAGTAACTTTTGTAAAATATAACTGATTAAAAAAATCAGAACGCTTCAAAATATGGTAAACAGATCATTTAAAATTATGTGAAACATTGTATTTCATAATTTGCTTATTGTCCTGTTGCCTTTATCACATCTGATTAACTTTTAGACATATTTAGAAATTTTATTCTACTCATCCTATATTACTACCTTTAGGTTATCCTTGCAAAAAATATTTTTTTTTTGTTAAATTTTTTTTGGTCCAGAAGAATTTGCACAATGATTAAAAAACCAATCTTTGACAAGTTTCGAGATATGCTTAGCATCATTGCTCTGCTGGAAATTTTAGTTCTGCGCTAGTTCTACTTTCTCTGCTTAAATGGCGAGATAATCTTTATTTTTTATTGCAGATTTTATAAATGTAAGATTACTGATCCCTTATGTCGCCTTAGAACCCCAGACCAGTTTTACCGTCTGGATACAATATTTATTACTGAAGGTTTTGTTCGCCATATTTTTGGGGTGTTTTTTACTTTAAATATCTTAAATTTTCCTTCATCAATGAAAGCAATAATCTTCTAGAACATTTTATACTCGTTTGTAAATTCAAACTTTTGGTTCGGTTGTTCTTTGATATAAAAGGCAAATATTTTTTAATCGTACTCACGTAAGATGATTTGGTCATTTTTTTTATTGGACAGTGATGCCTTCCAAAGATTTTACCTGTTTCACACAGGGTATTTAGTATTCTATGTAAGTCTATAATAGTCTCAATTGTTGTTGGCTTACCCATTGCAGATTTTTCACTACTTCGTCACAACTTAATCTCTTTTAATGATAAATTCTTAAACTTGCAATTATTTTAAACGACACTTTACTGTTATACTTTCAAACAACGAAATATTAAAAGAATTGTGACTTATTTTGGAATAACGGAGTTTTTTTGCATAAGGTTGATGCCACTTTTTACTTTATTTTGACGTGTAAAATTTTGATCTAACAATAAATCAATTAAGTTTGTATATAGTTTTGTTTTTGTTTCTTTTTTTTTGTAAATAATTATATAGTAATATAATATACTTTTCTTTTAATAATATGTTTTGTTGACTTTATTTTGCCGCTCACAGTATAAATTTGTATGTTGCTCCACTGTGCCTTAAGTGGAGTACTTCACCACTAACAGACATTAGAGCAAAAGTGTGTGTACGTTTTTGTGTCTATGGCTCAGTTTATGTGTGGCTTTACTTGTAAGCATTTCTGTCTGGTATCTTCTGGTATTTTTTTGCAGGTAATTTGTGGTATTTTATTATTATTATTATGAATAATTTTTTTTGCAACATCTTGTTGTAAATGTCTCAAGTTGTAGTTGTTGTTGCTATTACGCAATATGTCATCATAGCTTGAGAAGATTTAATTTGTTTATGTAACACCTTTTTTTTTTTTTTGCTAATAATTTTATAGCTTGCCAGACATTATCAGACAACACATCTTACAAACCAAACTTACATTTAAATATATTTACATACACCTTGTACATTGTTTACACTCATTCATTTGTATATTTTACATGTAATCATTACTTAAGAGAATTCCTTCTTTCTTTGCTGCGTTTCGACTAGACGTTCAGTTGACGAATGCGTTTTTTTTTTCATTCCCTTTGTTTGGTGTTTGTTTAATTCTTGACATGTTTTATTGTTAATGTGGTAGTTGTTATCATTGTTAATATTTGAAATATTTGTTAGAGCTAATGTTGTGTTTTTTTTATTTTGGTTTTTATCTTGTCAGGGGTATTGGTGTATAAAATGTGTTGTTGTACAACAGCAACAATAACAAAAACAACTAATTTGCATAATTATTTATTAACCTCAAAGATTTGAAATCATGTTTGAGTGGAATTATGTACATAGCTGAATATTTATTGTTGTCTCATGGTGATAATGGAGGTTTCCGGCAAAAACATTTGTGTTTTAGTTTTTTGTTTTAATGAGCCTTACGCACAATATTCATTGTTTTGGAAACGTATAGACAATAATACATGTACAGGTGGGTAGGTAGATCCCTTTGGCTTTTGAGTACCCACCCGTTACATGTGAAATCTCTTGTCTTGTCTGCAGCACTTACAATTAAAAGCTGTCAAACTAGAGCATAAATAAAAGCTGTGGTAAACAAACTAATCATAATAATTGTTAGTTTAATGCATATAAAAAAAATTACCATTATAACAATTATTCATAATTATAAGTTTAAATTAAAATATTGTTTAATAAAATATGGTGTTTTCTTACTATGTCAGTACTATTGTCATCATTTTACATACCTGCAATGAAAGTAAAGAAAAATAAAAATAAAAGTTATTAATATATTAAATGATGATTATTTATATATTGAATAACTACGTTAGCAAATATTATATAGATTTCAATAAATCCTTTTATAATAATTAACATTTTTAAAATTAAAACAATTAAATTGTTTTCAGCTTTAATTTCAGTTGGAATACATTTTCAATGAATATTAAAAGCACGCCATTAGCAAATACATATATTGGAGAACAATTACAATTTTCAGCAGACTATGAATAGCATGACACACGCCTATTAAGTTGGATTCACTCATTCGTTCTGAACAAAATATTTGTTTGGACAAAGTTTTTTTCATATCAAGTTTAATGTCTCTCTTTTTGAGAGAGAGAAAATATTTTTTACGAACAATTCTTGGCTTGCATTGGTTTAATTTTATACATATTTTGTCTGGACAAAAATGTACTGAGTCGCCAATAAGTTACATTTTTTTTCATACAAATAATATTGCCTTATGTATTTCCATGGTTATAAGAAAAAACAACATTCTTTTTGCATTCATTTTGAATACACAATATTTTAAAATAATTTAATATTTGTTTTTTGACACTTAAAAACCAAAGCAAAATAAATCAATAAATCAATCAATTAATATACCTTGTTCACATATGGCAACTTTGATTTTCCAGAAAAATCGTTCGAAATGGCTGAATCGGTATGCAAAAAAACTCTCAGTAAAAAAAATTTTCTTCGGACAAACTTTTTAAAAGCCTATGTAATATATACATTCTCCAAGTAACTTACATATCGTTAACTCAAATGCCAAACAATGAATAAAAAAATTTTCGAAATCGTTCTAATACAACATAACAATACACATATCCAAAGCTATTTCTGAACTTTTGGCGCATATAAATAACAAACCAAAATCAAATAATTCAAAAATAACAATCACTAACATATAGCGAGACACAACAATGAAAAAATCTTAAGTACAAAATACAATATTTTACTAAACTAGAATTTTTGTCATTTCTTTTTTGCACTATTTATGCAATCTTAACAAACAACCTTAAGTTCAAATTGCTTTGACTTGGTACAGATAATTAAAATGATTAATTTTTTTCACAAAACTAAAATCTAATACTAATTGCTTAGTTAATATTTTTTCCTGTTTGGGCTCGATATAATAAATACAATTCAGTATAAAGAAAAAAGGGAATCGCATTATTAAATATTAGAAGCATCAGCCCGAGTATAAGCCCGCAATGTAAATCGCTTTCATGTTTACAAATATCTCAAAAGATTAAGTCAATACCACATATTAAATTAATAAATTAAATTAATATAAAAATTAGTAAAAATGCAATATTTTATATACACCAATACCTCGTTTTGCGTCGTTTCGTTTTGCTTAATTAGTACTAATTTTCAATGTGCATCGTTAGATTTGCAAAATCTGTAACATCATTAGATGCTAAAACGATGACGCGTACAAGGTGTGCTTTGATGATCGAAATGGAATCCTTGCTTTCTATTTGAATTGAAAATCAAGTTGCGCAGACCATACCTTTAAGTTGAATGGTATTTCAGACAGAAGCAAAAAGGTTATTTGATGACATTAAAAGTAAAGTATTATCCAACGATAATGCTAGTGGTAGTAATATAAACAATTGCTACAAGGAAATTTATTTTACGTTGAAATAATTTTTATTATTTTGACGCATACAAATTCAACAGTAAATCAATTTTCTCTTCTTTTTTTGTGAATTCAATTCTACTAAAAGAACTTCTATATATAAAAATTTAATATTGCAGTGTACCTGATATATGTCTTACGCAGAAACACTCATTTGTCACATGAAATCCTTGATCAACCGTTTTGTTTGACTTTCCCACATTGCAGTGTTAAATATCATTGAGTAGATTGCATTACAACTGTTCAGTGATAGAAAAATAATAAGAAACCTTTATATTTTTCATGAAACTAATATAGAAATATACTGTTACAATAATCGAAATTGATATTTAGAAAATAAAAATTGTAATTGAGAAATTAAAATTTATATGAAATTTTTCAAATATTTTTTTTTACTTATGAAATACATAACACGATTTTCAGTTAGAAATGTAATACAATTTTTTGTTTTTCAATAACAGTTTGCGTTTTCTAATTATCAATTTCGACTTTACAATTTCATTTTGTATATTCTCAATATTTGTTTACATTTCTTAATTTTAATTTGTTTTTTCTCATTTTTTGTATTTCTCATTTCTAATTTGTTATTTCTTAATATCAATTTGCTTTTCTGAAATTAAAATTGTTTTTTTTTTAACAAAAATTTGGATTTCTGAATTTCAATTTGTTATTTCTCAATATCAATTTGAAAAGGAGTAGTTCCGAAGAGTGCTTGGTAGCATTGTTCTGTATAAATGCATAGGAGCGGCATTTAATTTTGCCATTTATCCAATAAATAGGATAAAGAAAAACAACCCTACTCTTCCACGATATTTTGGGTCTACCTGGGGTCAAATTCATTATTTTATGGTTTTCGATCGGTGGTTTTTCCATCAAAATCAAGCAAATTTATAAACGTATCATTTCCACAAATTTCCCGGTGTAGATGTTTCTTGGCAAATTACAACGAGCTTTTAACATTCTGTTTTGCTTATTACTTTTCTAGGACTATGGGCCTCCAGCATCCTGAAACCTATTTGTAAAAATGAGACTAGTAACAGATGTACATTAAACAATTTTGAGCTCTACAGATTAACAAAATAGGTTTCTTTTGCTTTTAATTTCTTTTCGTTATTCCATAAAATTTAGGCAGTTAACTTATGATCATTAAAGAGATTCAGCTCATCAGTCTCGATTCGCCAGAAATTGAATAGTAGTTTGAAAGTTAGAATTAACAAAGTTATTCGTTTTTAAGTTTTTTTTCTTCGTGTAATTGTTTTTTGCAACACTAGAAATAGTGATTAAATTTTTGAGTCGTTAATGGGATCAAGCTTTGGATTAAATTAGAATGGTCTTTATTGAGGACAATGAACAAGCCAATGAGGTAATGGCGAACGACTAATTATGGGAAATTATAGTTACTAACGCAATCCGATTAAATAAATTCTTGAGCTCTTATTGGCTAACTACGGCGTACGACTAGCAACGAAGTTTAATACGACGAGATAAATGCAAGGTAGTCGGCTAACGACTAATTATGGGATAAACTAAAGCTACATATGCAATTTGATGAGATTGCTTCGGCTATCGGCCGGATGGATAACTATTGGTTTCGGCTAAGGTATAAGTAATAATTTAAGCCTCGTCTGGCTGTGATTTGTTATCCGGGGGCAAAGTCTAAATAAATCGGTACTTCGATTATTGCTTTTCCTATTCATATTTTCTTTAAAAGTAACATACTCGTAAACTTTTTGAAAAGTATAGATAACATATGAAAAGTAGATTAATTGACTTTTGCTATACTTTTATATTTTACTCGCAATATAAATGCCATTTAACTATTGCTTTGAATAACCTTTAGGGTTATTCTATAGACAAATTATATTGCTTGTATTTAGGCTTATACTATAAATTTTGTGTGCAATTATACATATTTGCCGCATTTTAATAAATATTCTTTGTAATATGTAGAGAAGACATTCACATTTTACCATACATTAATAGGTTTACATATATGTAAAGAAATTTCTGTTGCCTACTTTTAGTTGCATATACTTCATGTTCAGATGTGGCAGTTGTTTAGCTGGAACAAAAGTAAATTTAAATTACAAACATCATAAAAGTGGAATTGCTTTTGTTAATGTTTTAGAATTCTGTTTTCCCAGAAACAGCTAAAATAATTTACAATTTTTAATTATTTAAAGCATACCTTTAGGTTTAAAACCATTTATAATTATATAGCATTTTTTATCTAGCCTATTTTGGACAAATTTAGCTTTAACTTATAACATAATAACCGTAAACAAATTTATTAAAATACGTTGACAAAATAACTATGTATTTTAATTATATATAGCATAGCTTTAGGAGAAAAAAAGAATTAAATTTCACTTGCACGCAGTTAATATCTTCATTTGCAATTTTGTTGCAGTTTTACCTTAATTTCGTGATATTTTGTTTGTACAAAACAAAATCACATTTTTTTTAAAAATTTACCGAATATAACAAACAAAATAAATACAGAAACTATGCCACACTATCAAACTAATCACACTAATTATCAACAACTTGTAACGGAAAACTGTTATAGCAACAACAACAAAAGTGTAATAACACTAATTAAAATTGCATTCTTTTGCCACTGTCTGTTCTGTATACAGCAAACATTAAAAATAACACGAAAATGCCTTAAATACAAATTTAATCAAATTAAAAATTTTCAGCCGCTAAAGCTCGCGCAGTAACTACTCGTAATGACGAAAACATGCCAAACATCATTATCATGGTATGACGACAAAATTTCATGCGTTTTATTCCCCCAAAGAACAAAGTCACGTCCTCAATTCAATGGGGTAGGGCGGGACATGTTGCTAAAGAGAAATTGAGAAATGTAAACAAAATCGGTGGAGATTTAAAATTGAACTGTAAAAAAATTACACACACACACACATGAACACTAATATTGGTTATAAAAAAAAGAACACAAACCCAAACAAACAACAACATTTAAATGAGTTTCGGAGAAAATGTCAGATTTTTGTTTTCAGTTTTTTAATTAAATTGTTAAATAACTCGGAAATATTTCTAAAGCAATATAAGAAATTTAATAAAAAACATTTATCTAAAAGTTTGAATTTCTTAGAGTGAAAATGGTAAGTGTCATCAGCAAACTATTGCCATACATTTGTTACAAATTGATTGTGGGGATGTCTTCTCAAAGCTAATTGATTCGTAGAAACTACGAATCCAATATGCTGATCTTGTTGCATAATACCATGGCAAGTAATATTCAAAGTTGCCTTAAGAACTACCAAGGGCTGCATGCAAATCACTTAGGCTCAACATTAACGTCAGATTTTAATTAAACAGTTTAAAAAAATTACAAATTATACGTATATATTGACTCCGTATAATATAACAAAATATGAATGCTAGGAATGGGATCTAGGTTTTTTTATATCCCCAATAAACGTAAATTTCTATACAATATGGCAACTTTGTTAAAAGAAAGCAAGCAAATATGTACATACATATGTACGTACATATGTAAGTGTAACATAACAGTAGTGTGTAAGTAACAGTAGCAACCCAGCGGGAAAAATTCCATTTGCAGGCCTTATAGAAGACCTGCTTATACATTCTAAACGATTCGATACTCATATTATATGCCTTCTCTCAGAAGGCATTCTAGGAGGCGTTTCATACACATTCAAAACTGCATTTCAAAATAATTTCAAGAAATCATGATTTAAATAGCAAACTCGAATGGTTTTGCAATTATTCCTGTATATTGTCACTACAACAACAGACATCATCATTTTACTCTCTTTTTTATACGAGTAATAAAAATGAATAAAGAGAGCGTCTATAAATTTAGTATTTTATTAAAGTTTGTGGTGTAAAGTAAAGCAGAACTTTATATACATGTGATTTTTCAATTAATTTAAAATTATGTTAAAACCCTTCTTTTACTTTCTTCAATGAAATTATTAATTTAGCAGACCTTTAATTACGCCTTGTATAAAGCATTTATTGTTAGACCTGTCCTTCTCAAGTAGGCCTTTTAGCAGGCATCTAACCAGTAGCGGCATCAAACAATGACACGCCATGTAAAATTTAAACGATTGGGCAATGCGGCTGGAAGTGCTTATGATTGCAAAATAAGGCCTTGTAGAAGGCCTCTTTATAGCATCGTTTTCCCGCTGGGAATTTTCCATGAGTGCTAGTTTACCACTAACGCAAGTTCAAACATATTTTCTACCGTGCATGTACACACATATGCATGATTGTATGTGTGTGTGTGCGTATTTCATGTAACAAATGTGTTTAACACATGTGTAAAATGAGTATTAATGTTAGAAAACGATTTGAAAATTGTACTTCTGGAGTGAATGAATAAGTGTGCTGTGTGGTATGTATTCAGGAACTGCTAATGCTAGCTCTGCTACATCGTTTGCTGTACATATATGAGCTGTATTGTTTTGTGTTTGTTCTCGTTATTGTGCTGTGTTGTGTTCATTTAATTGTAAAACTCAAATCAAGTGGAAATGAAGCATTAAAGTGCAAATAATAAATTAAAAAACACCTTAAAATTCATTACGAGGAATATGAAATACAATTAATTTGCTAAAGAGTTTGTAATTTAAGTACAGCTTTTGTTATTCTTCTAAGGTTTGTTGCAGTTGTTTGAGGAACATTAAGGTGGCCTAAATTTTAAATCATAAAATTAAGGTACAATAAAAATTCTTCTAAGGAATTTAAAAATATAAAGGCAAATAAAGAAGAAAGATATCAACACAAAAATACGAAATACTTGTAATAATTACACATCCAAAAATATGAGAATATAATTAAAGAGAAAGCAGTAATAATCTTTACTTCTTTAATACTTTAATTTTAATTAAATAACAACAGCCTGAAGTTATGCAGAGCATTTTGTGTAAGTATTTTTAGTATAAAGACGATTTCAAGGCTACAGCTGTTAATATTTTTATTTACTAAATATAAAGACCTTATTTATTATATTCTTTAAAATGATTTTGACCATGTAGTTAATATTAATAAATAATTTTAATTTTTCTTAATACCCATCACCCCTAAACCTTTCATTGTTGTTTCTCCCTATGTATTTCATTATATTTTTGGATAATTATCATATTTACCAAAGACAGACGCCACAAATAAAGCGTAATAATTATGAAAATCTTAAGAATAAAAAAAAAAATGCAATACAAACGCACAAGTAATTAATTTTAATGAAAAATGTGGCTGCACAAAAATATTCATAATTTTTCTTCATACAAATTGCAGACAAAAGGAAAAACATTTATACACAAACGAACAAGTGCATGTCATGTAATTTTATTTTAAATATGTAAAACGAAATTTATCGCCCAAAAAATTCGAACCAGTAAAAAGACAAAATACAAAAAATTGCCAAATAAAAGAAAAAAAAAAAAAAAAACAATCAATAATAAATGCAGGCTATTCGTGATTTCATGTTTTAGTTTGGGTAATTACAATGAATTTTAGCAACATTTTAATATTAATTTGAAAAAATTTTTAAACTGTAATCGTTTTACCCGAATAGAGCTGATAATTTTCATTTTTCATTGCAAAAATACGTCTACATATAATGAATATTTTCAGACACAATACGTTCTGCTGTTCATTCTTTTAATCGTTCATTTTCATTACATTTTGTTCAATGCCAGACATATAAAGTAAACAAAAAATAATAATACCAAACCCCGGCCGACAAAACTGAAATAAATTTTGAAAACAATTAAAATAAAAGATTTTTTTTTAACGATTTTTTTCTGTCGTGTTCTTTTTTGCTGTTTCTCTTTAAATTATTGGTAATAACGAATGAAGAAAGCAAATGATTGTTGATGTGTGATTAAATATGGTTATAATTCAATCACACTCAAGGGAGTGTTGAAAGCCAAAAAATAAAAGAAGTGTGCAATATTACAGCAAAAATAAATTAAATTTTTTTTACAAGTTTATAATTTCTAGAGAATTGTTAAAAACAATGCTTTTTGGTTTATTTCATATTGATAGGCAATAAAATTGATTTTAGAATTAATCCTTAAAATAGGCAATTGTTTTTAGACTACGTTGAATAATATTTTAAATTTGGCTAGTTATGTCTTTGCGAAATAAAGTTTTTACTAATAAAGAAGTATTTATCAATGTATTTAAAGTTTATGAAGATTAAAATCAATTAATTCTGCAAATACTTGCATTAAATTTATGTTTTGCATCTTTTTCTTTTCAAAACATGTTTCCACCTGAGACTAAAGGACTTTTAAGCAAGCGTTTTAACTCAGCAAAAACTTTACTTCCAATTTTAAAGGCATTCAAGCATTATTGTATTATTTGGTAGCATTATTTGATGGCCAATTTATTGTGCTTTTAAAGGTTGTTAAATTTACTACTGACACACTTTCAAAATTTTCCATGACCAGATGTGTGGCTGAATTTTAAGTATAGGTTTGATAAGAGCTTGTCGGCACAGATCTTTGTTCTTAAATAACCCATAAAATTTAAATCACACGATTTAGGAGACTAATTCAAATCACCCATACCTGAGGGTAACCGACTGGTTTAAGCTATCAAATTATGTTTTTCTTACTGCACAAATAGAGGCTAATTACAATTTTACTTGAATTTTTGGGCATCTTTTACATAAGAAAGTTAAGGTTCCCAAGATCATTAAACACAATATCATGTTAACAGATTGGTTCCACCACAGAGTGTCATTACCAGTTCAATACCCGAGACATGTGTGATGAACCTTCGTATTTAAGAGAATTTACAGAGATATATGTACACACAGAAAAAAATCGTTTTAGAAACGCCAAAAACTGTGATAAATCAACATTTTTCAACTATGATTTTGCTGCATAGGTGTTTCATGTTAAATCAACATGATTTTATAATAAACCAAAATTACATTTCTTTTTTTTTAAATAACTTCAAATCATGTTGAAATAACATTGTGACTCATGTTGAATGAATGTGATTCTCGTGTTGAAATAGCTATGCGATCCAGCTGAATCAATATTGTTTTGTGTTAAATCAACATGATAGTCGAGTTAAAATAAAACGATTTTATGTTATTTTAACATGAATAATCATGAATAAACATATTAAAACAATATGAAAGTTTATGTTCATAACCTTCAAACAATATTGACTTTATTCTGGTCTGTTCAATAACAAAAAATACGCAATTGGTTTTTGTCATTGAACATAGCAACATTTATTAATATTTTCTGAAATATTTATTAATTTATTAAATTTAGATACGGGTATACATAAATACATATAATTTTATATAGTTTAATTAATTACAAAGATTTGTTTCTCATATTTAAATAAGGGAGGGTGGGCTTGTAAATTCATGAAGCTCTTTTAAAATTACTTGATTTTTTAATTTTCCTATTACAAGAATTTCAACTTCATAACTTAGATCATACATTTCTATTTGATCTTTTACAATGTAAGTGATTTTATATACGTAAATTTATAAATCGTTCTTTGATTGTTGCATAAACATTAGACCTCGCCTCAAAATTTTTTTTTTCGAATTTTGCATTTGGGGATTGGTTAAATATGCGATTTGATGTAAAAATTCATGTGGTAAAATTTGAAGTCGATCAGAGTGTGCCAACCCGTGCCACGATGAGGTCAAAGTTCAAAATATATAGAAAACAATCGTTTTTTCATTGATGACAAGTTATTTATTATAAAAAAACATGCAGTTCATATAATGTTTTTTAATTTAAAAGATTGCAAGTTATATTGAAACCAAACATATCAATACCATTATTAGCAAAAATCCGAAACCACATATGGTATTTATCGGAAGAGTTAGTTGCATTTGCGTTTTTTGTTTGCAGCGTACCCTTTGACGTAAAAAAAATGGTTGCGGCACTTGCAACAGATATCGAAACTGAGGAAGACAATATAATTTCCACTGCCTAAACAACTTTGCGCTAGTATTGAAGAATTAAAAGAATTTCAATCTAAAGATTTGAGTTGCTTTGTAACACATAAAAATAAAACTTTTTTTGCACGTTTGGAAATAGACACCAATTTTTTAAACTTTGATCCCTCAAATTGGCACGAAAGAGCAGAATACATTAAAGGATTTCAAATTCTGAAAAATATTAATGTTGTTAATGATGCTGCTGAGAGAAAAGTCAAACTTATTACAGATTTTAATCGGTCCTTAACACAAAGCGAAGAAGACAAGCAGTACTTGCTTCATGTTGTTAAGAACTACCGAAAGGAATTCCCATCATATACTAAATCGTCGCTCTTATAATAATTTAATAATATTAATTCTATTCTTTTTTGTTAATGAAATGTTTGAATATAAAAAATTGCAAATTAAGAAAACATTATATGAACTGCATGTTTTTTTATAATAAATAACTTGTCATCAATGAAAAAACGATTGTTTTCTATATATTTTGAACTTTGACCTCATCGTGGCACGGGTTGGCACACTCTGATCGACTTCAAATTTTACCACATGAATTTTTACATCAAATCGCATATTTAACCAATCCCCAAATGCAAAATTCGAAAAAAAATTTTGTTTCCATATAAGTGAGGCGAGGTCTAATAAACATTTTCTTATAAACGCTTCCAAAAAGTATTATTTTATAATAAAATACAACGTTATCAAAATTAATTAATTTGTGAACACATGACTAAATTTAAAATGGGGTGGATTGTACTTAAAGTATTTATTTCAAAAGCTTCTAAAATCCCATTTTCATAATCTACAAGAACCCTATAGCATATATTGAATTGTATCCGCGGTGTCAGACTTGCTTTAAACGAGCCATGTCGAAATGAGCCTTTGTATGCAAGAGGAGAATATGTGTATCGGAACGAAGCTCGTTTGCTTTAAACAACATTCATAGAGACAACATAAATTTCGTGGTCGATAGCGCAGAGTAGACACAGATGTCTAACAGATGCTGGTACTACAGATGTCGGTATAGAACAATTCATAGCGACGCTATCAACCCGCAGACTCAGAAGAGCGCATAACTTGCTTGAAGCTAGGCATATCGGAATAAGTGTGGCATACATTTGATCAAAGCTAGTTTCTATTAAACAACATTCATTCAAAAGAACTAGCCGTTAAAAACAAGAGTAGCTCTGGCACAAATGAGGTCAGTGTGAAAAAGTTTCTTCTCATGAGGCATGTGGGAATGTTCCTTTGTATGCAAATGGTGAACATTCAGAAGTTTGTGTAGGATCTATTGCATAGACTCTAGTTTATTTTTAAGACCATTCATAGAAAGAACATCAATTTCGCGATCTCAGTATACCACTTCCTTTATATTTAACTGCCCAGTCAGCCGCTATATTTCGACTGTCAGTCACAGGGTTGCGGGTTCGATTCCCGCCAAAGGCTCTGGGCGTTTTCTGCAGAGAAGACATCTATACGCTGTTTAAGTTCTTTTGTTATGAGAATTGCACGGCTGACATGTGTCCAGCCAGAATATTTGTAATTATTACTGAAAAGTAAAGTAAAGAACAATCTTATAAATTAAGTGAATTTGAGACGCTGTGCTGTATGGCCTGACAAATAATATTTTGTTTTCATTCCTTTTGAAATATAGCAAACAAAATTAAGTTCTTAGTCTCTATAGCAGTTCTGGACACTCATAATCAAATTTAAACAGTGCACTGCGCTGTTATCTTAAAGCCGATCACCATATTACTTACAGATTATTTTGTAAGTGAAGTTTTTGCTGTTCGGACATAAAAATAACTCATTAGGTGCATATTCAAGGTTGTACAGAAAGTCAATCTGAACTAGTAATTTGGTGGCAGGCAATCATTCCAGAATGCTGACTGCTTTTGATTATTTCTCCAAATACCTTGGACATACAAATAGTGGTTAAGTACCATTTTAGGGAATAATTTTGTTCGAATAATTCGATCACATATTTAAAATTTATCGCAATATTCGAATAATTTAAAATTTTTTTCTTAATCAAGTTGTACATTAAGTAGACGCTACTACTTAAAAAGATATTTTTAATAACATCACTTACATTTTAATAATCCTCAATATCACCTTCTTCAACACATTCACCACCATTTTAGTTTAGGTAATAAGAATAACACTGGATAAATTAAAAATCGGCGATGTATATATATTCTAGTTATTTCAATTCAAAGTATTGATAAGTTTGAGTAAAATCTTCGTGTTTTAAAAAGTTTCTTACTATATTTGACATTTGTTTGGAATCAAATTAAATACATTCTTTTTAGACGCAAATATATACATATGCAGCATAATTTAGAAATTATCTAGATTTTGTTAATATTTCGCCACCATATGTGGACACTACAATTTCCAACCTCTTCACTATTTTTCTTACTAAATATCAAGTATTTCATTTTAGAAATATAATTTATTGCAGTACATTTATATATTTTCTTCAGGAGCTACCAGAGAAATCATTTATAGTGGTTGAAAAACTTTATTTTTATTTGTATTAAATGTGTTAACACCTTAAATGATTACTTTTTTAATTATAGAATTTTTTTTTTTGTTTTTTATAATTCATTTATTTACAATCTATCCATTTAAGGATAATAAGTAAATTGTATAACAATCATATAACATTTAGTGTTGAACTCCACTGAGAACAACAGCATAATATAATTCTTGGGATAATATAAAATTTAGACAGTTTAAACAGTATTTACAAATTTATTACATATGTACATTGTAGTAGAAATTTTTGATTTAGAATTGAAAAGGCAGATCCAGAATGTGGTATTTTTTAAGTCTTCTTACTTCTTCTGAGTCATCAAGTAGAGAAATAGCTAAAAGGTTAGTATGATTACTTAATCTTTCAAGATAGTTCTCGCTGAATCTTCTGATTTCATCTTTAACTGTTGGTATATGAAGATCATCGTGAAACGATTTATTGGTTACAAACCATGGAGCTGTTACAATAGACCTTAGAGTTTTGAACTGATATCTTTGCAAGATTTCAATGTTGGAATTGCTGGCTGTTCCCCATAGTTGTATTCCGTACGTCCAAACAGGTTTTAGAATTGATTTATAAATTAATATTTTGTTTTCTAACCGTAGTTGTGAGAATTTTTAAAAATAAACTATAAATTAAGACACAAATATGTATTCGTTTTGTTCGATGACTATTTATAAAACTGCAATTATCCGAACAGAATTATTCAAAAGAAATTGTTTGATAGTTCAACTATTGTACAGATTGAATTATTAATGTAAAATACATATGAAATATGTAACTAGGTTTACTATCTTTCCTACTGTGTAATATAACTACATATATTTATTTTAAAATTTAAGCTTTTAACTTTTCCTATTTCTCTTGAGCCTAATAATAATAAATCGAAAAAGTTAATTTTTCGCAATTTTAATAAAGTCTATTAAATGATTTTCTACTGTTGCTAAGAGAATTAATTTGCCAAAAAATATACAACAAAATATGCGTACTTTTGTTTTCTTCACTCTTTTTATTTCATATATATATATATGCATTAGATATATATACACTTATTATCTTGAAAACAAAATAATTTATTTTCATTTGGGGTTGCTGTTTGTATTTGTTGCCAAAATCTATGATAACAGTCTTAATACACAACAAGCAGCAGCAGTAACAGTTTATTTCAAGGATAAAAAATAGAAAAAAAATCACAAATATAAATATAAATGACTATAATATGCTTATATTGGGATTATTTGGAGTTTAGTTATTGTTGCTCTTTTTTGATATATATGTATATTTTTTTCGTTTATATTATTATTCACACATTCTTTTTTCTATCTCGTTTTTGCCTGCCATATCTTACATTTTGTATTTATCGTTTAATCGAAATTATCAATAAGAATATGGCAAAAACAACACGACAATGTGGATACTTTTAGGAGGATTATTTTAAATGAAATATATTGCCTAGTTCACAGGAGTCAAAAAGTAAAAACATACGCACCAACCATAAAGCAACCACATAAACAAGTTATAAATGACAGCTTTTTTGTTTAAATATGTAAGCATGAATTGGTTTAACAAAAAATATGAAAAGAAAAAAAGTTTATTAAAAATTTATGTTTTTCTGTTTCTCTTTCTTTCCAAAAACAAATTATGTATGTATTCACGATATTTCCTGACATGTAAAGTTTTTTGCTTTAACATTAAAATAAATATGTCTGTGGTTAAAATTATTTACGAGTGTTAATGGATAACACTTATACATAATAATTTGTTGGATTTTGTTC
Source organism: Bellardia pandia (assembly GCA_916048285.2). NCBI lineage: Eukaryota > Metazoa > Arthropoda > Insecta > Diptera > Calliphoridae > Bellardia > Bellardia pandia. The sequence continues at coordinate 36,781,221 of OU696530.1, forward strand.
TAAAAAACAAAGAGTACATTTGAAAATATTTTAATCAAAATAATAAATTATTCAATCAAGCACTTCTGTACTAAAGTTATAATGAATAAGTTAAGTTTTAAAAATATGTTTTTAAATAATGACAATTTTTAACACTTGAATTTGTCTATAAAATAATGAAAAAATAATGAATGTACTGTTCTTTTAAAATTGTGTCTTATTTAGACATTTTTCTATAGAAGAGTGTCTTTTGGATGTCTCATTAAGGGTCTCATCAAGGCACCTTTCTATAGAATAGTGTCTCTTTAAGACAATTTTCTATAGAATAGTGACTCCTTAAGACAGCTTTGTATAGAATAGTATCTCATGAAAACATTTTTCTATAGAATAGTGTCACATCAAGACTCTTGTCTATGGAATAGTGTTTCATCAAGAAACCTTTCTATGGAATAGTGTCCTTAAGACACATTTCTATAGAATTTTGTTTCCTGTTCTTTTCTATAGAATCATCAATACACTTTTCTTAAAGAAAAATAATCAATATAAAAAAAAATAATCAAGACATTTTACATTTTAAGACAAGTTTATTTAGAAAGAAGTTCATTCCAATCTTTAAGTAATTTAATTTAAAAAAAATATTTTTTTTTTGTTAAAAAACATTAAGTTTCTTATATTCTTTAACTAAATCATCATAATTTGATGCCATTGAAGTACATCCTCCAATTGTAATAAAGTGCCAATAAAATTCTTCCACTTGAATTGTTATTAATTGTTTTTATGCTGAACTTTGTGTTTTTTTTTTATTTTTTTTTTTTTTGTTGGTGATGTTCTTTTACAACCAATTTCTCTATACCAATTATGGAAAAAAATTTTAACAAATGAAAATGAGGAAAGACAACAAAAAACGAAACTCTTGAATAATTTGTTATGTCCACTAAAACTTCACACACACAATTTCCAACTTACTTAGTAAAGTTCATGTTGATGAAAAATTTGCAAAACAAAAAAAAAAAAAAATAACAAAACAATCTGGTCAATAAATTATAACAAACAAAAAAAAAACTTTTCTCATTTTAATAATGGCAGTTGAAAGCAACAAAATGATAGCAAACGGAAGAAAAAAGATATTGAAATAAATGTTGAGATTCAAATCCCAGCAAACAGTTAAAGATGTATAGACGACGCCTGTCTGTTAGCGTTTGTGAATTCTGTGGCAAAAGATATTGAACTTTCGAAATGATTAATTAACTATTGTTAAAGACCAACAAAACAACAATAGCATTGTTAAAAATACCATCAAGATTAACTACACCACAGTGGTTTATGAAATTAAATGAAATTATTGTTCCCCTCGATGATCTTTTCCAACACAGAAATTAACTTATTGAGGGCAAATTACGAAAATTATAAAAAACTGAAACAAATCTGAAGTATATTTGTATTTATTTAGTTTTTGTTTTTTGTTGTTAACTTTTGATAAATTGTTGAGTTAAGTAACCGTAAACAAAAAGTCATTATAAAGAATATTATAAAAAAAAATATATAAACAAAACCCGTAATGAATTCAATAATAATTTGCACATGTCTTCAATTGACCCAGTTTATTAAAATAAAAATTGTAGTATATTTTTTTTTCTTTGGCTATGAAAGTGTTTTAAAAATAAAAACAAATACAATAACCCAGTGTTGGCAAACATGGTACATTGTACACACAGTTGGTACCCTGGTACTACCACGAATAATTTGATACAATTTCAAAATATTGTTGCATCAAAATTTGATATTTCAGATGAAATACACATATAAATATAACACTTAAGTAACTATTTGTGCAAAGAGATTTTAATACATTTCATAAACATTTTGGAACTGATATCAATTTGATTTTTATAAGACGATTATTAGGACAATAAGAGAATGGGAGCCTCTGACATATTAATTCACATTAAATAATTTCTAGGCTGAATGAAAAAACTTAAGCTTAAAATGTAGGTAATTGGGATTTCAAAATCGTTAGAAGTTAACCCTTGTTTTTCTTCTATTCTTGAAATAACAAATCTAGTAATTTTGAAAATGTAATCGAAGGATGCATTACATACTCGTAAACGAGTATATTTAACATGGTTAACTTTTCCCAAATAAGCCGATAGTTCATAAATATGAATATTTTAGATAATCGCGATAATAAACAGAAATAATATTCTTAAAGTTTCAGAAGTGGCCCTCTAACTATATATATAAACAAATCCCAAATAAAGATAATTTACAGGAAACATTTTATTACGAAACGAGCTCTGTTTCTTTGAATTTATCTCTTCTTGGAACACAATTTGTATATGGTGAACAAACTATTTATCTGGTAGCATTTTTCAATAGAGACCAGTTTCGTAGCATTTATAATATCACCAGAATTTAGATAATGATTCTTTGAAGAAATCTTACACCATATTATTTTTTATCACTTGCAATAAATCAATACCAGTCGAGTATAAATTTGTTTAAACATTCGTTATATTTTTGATAAAGTAAGTTTGTGCTTAAAATTTATTATTATATAACAAATATTAAAAATGACACCGTGGAGGTCTAAAAAGTACATTTTACATATTTATATAGTTGGTACAACATCAAAAAACCCTTTTTCCATCACTGCAATAACCTCAAAAGTTTTTGCATTTAAACAATTAATATAATTTTATTTTATGTGTTTTTTTTCATACTTTGGCTTTAGGCAAAAACATTATGCAGGTGTTGTTCGTAATATTTTGGAAACGTTTGTTTTGTTGTGGAAAAAAGCACGGCACTAAAAGTTCAATAAATTTATAATTTTAAGGTATTTAACACAAGGTTGTTGACAAAAAAGTGCAAATAAAAGTAAATTAATTATTAAATTAAAATATGTATATAGATAAAAACAGAAACTAAATTTAAAATATAAAGTTTTTTATATAGGTAAAAATAAAATTAAAACATAAAAAAAGTTAAAAATAACAAATAACTTATACAAATTTTATTTAGTATAAATTAATGTGTTTACTGAATAAATATTAGATCACATCATGATATAGTAAATTTATAAATTTTCTTCAGTGTAAGCATACACTCAAAATATTTTGTAGGTAAAATTAACTGAAAATGTAATTTAAAATAAATGAACATTCATTTAAAAACCGGTCAACTCAATTTTCATTTAAATTACATGAAAGGTTCATTTAATTTTCTATGTTAAAAAATTAACTGATAAGTAGATCGGGTTTTAAGTAAATTTTCAGTTATTTTAAATTACAGTTTCGTTTAATTTTACATACAAAATACTTTGATGTAAACAACTGTCAATATTAAATGCAACTGAAAATCCGTATTAATGTGCACTTAGTTTTTTGAATAAATGTTAGATTCAGTTAAAAATAAATTTTCTTAGAATTTTAAATGTTTATTTAGTTAAAAACAACTGCACGGAATACTTCCTAAATAAACTACAGTCCGTTACTGTAATAATATTCTGAGTGTAAAGCACACATTTAAGAATGCTGCTACCTCTCTTTGCCCCTAACCGGCAGCTCTTACGACACTTCTTGACGAGCCATCGTTTTGTGTGAGGAATAATAGAATTTTAGGCTTTACAGGAATTTGTCTTGTGTGGACAACTCTTGTCGATGTTATGTTGTTCTTCAAACAACGTTGTCAGAGCATTTCTCGCACAATTATGCCAGTCATGTAACTTTTACAGAAATGGACTTCCAATTTACAAAAATAACAAAGTAAACTATGAACATATGAACATTAACTTCAACACGTTTCCTCCACCCAGAAGAACATGAGATGTAGTGTAACCCCCAAGTCAAAAATTTCACTCGGCGTGTTGCCTGCACATGAATTTGTCTTGTGTAGATAATACTGGTTTTTTTTGTATGCACAAGATTTAATCGCACAAAAACTTTTTCCATCAAATGACCTTTTCATGTAAATGTAAAGACTTTTTTAAAGATTGCAAAGAAAAACTTTCTTGAGGAGACAAGAAAGAACAGTGTCTTGAGGAAACATTATTCTAAACGAACATTGTCTTGAGGACACACACTGTCTTGAGAAGAAGCTATTCTAAAAGAACATTGTCTTGAGGACTCACTATTCTAAAAGAAGAGTGCCTTGATGAGAGACTATTGTAAAAGAACAGTGAATTGAGGAGACAATATTTTAATGATTTCCCCACACGGAAGAATATAAACAACGTTGTCTTCGTAACTCTGCCGATGCAATAAACAATGTCTTGTCAAGACATAGGGTGCCCCGATAGACTAGGCGATAGAGTGTCGGACTATTAGTCAAAGGGTTGCGTGTTCGATTCCCACCAAAGACTCTGGGTGTTTTCTGCAGATAAGCCAAAAGCTTCGCGGTTTGTGTTTGTTAATTATTTAAAAAAAAGTGGTTAAACTTCAAAATGTAGGAAATTGTGAATATAAAAATTAAAATTAATTATTCTAAAATTCCAAATATATTTGAGCTGCAAAAATGAATTTAATACTGCTTTCAAAAAATTAAAATCTAGCTGAACCGATTAACATTTGTGTAACTAACACTTTAAAAGTATAATTTTTTTTTTTATCTAATAGTTCACCTTTAAGTTTTAGCAGTTAAAGGGTTAACCGCATTTAATTATACTTTCATTATTTACTCAAAAAACATGTAAATATATATTTAAAAACATATAATAGATTTGTTCACAAATTAAATAACAATAACAAATTCCTGATAACTCCTATTAATTAATTAATAAATATTTTCCATTATATTTTTATTGTATTTACCTTAATGGCAAAAATAATTTGCAAACAATTGCGAGTAAATAAATAACCAAATACAATGCTAAATTAATTAATTTATTACCCACTCACACTAAAGTAAATAATTTAGTTAACAAATATAAACAGTGGCTCACATTAAAAATCGGGCAAACTCTTTAAACACTATTTGAAAAAAGAGAGCTTAGGATTTTTTTTAAATTTTTTTCAAAATTAAATAAACTATTTATTATTAAACACAAAAACAGGTCTAACGACTTTAAGACAATGATACAACAACCAGTTCTTCGCTATCAGCGATGTGTGTTTCGGGTCATTGTCCTGGTAAAATTTAAGATTATTGGCAATACCCAATTTATGAGAACTTTGTTTAACATTTGCCTTCAAAATATCAAGATACATGCTTTTATCCATTATGCCTTCTATAAAATAAAGATTTCCAACACCGGAAGCAGCCATGCAACACCACACCATCATGGCCAAGCCCTCGTGCTGCACATTAGGTTTGTGCCACACATAACGCCGGCCATCGGATCCAAAAAAATGTAATTTGTTTTCATCCGTGAAAAGAACCTGTAAATTTTTAAACTGTTGATAGATAATGTCCACAAGTGTTCATTGAAAGTAAATTTTTAAAATCATCTTGCCCGACTTTGAATGTGATTCACTGTATGCACAATACTAAAAAAAAATTAAATTACCACAATCCAAACACTACACAAAAATCAATATTTATTTAAACATTTTCAGTTATTTAACAATTAATGAAACTTTATGGGAAGTAGACACATTTATTTAACACCTAACAATAACCAAATATTTAACAGAAACTACTCAACAAATTTTCAAATAGACAAAAATTATATGTATTTCACAATTAGTGAGTCTATCTTAAAAAGGTCATTGTTATGAATATGGTATGTATGTACATACATACATATGTACATATATTCTATGTGTAAAGTTGCCAGTAAATAGTAAAATTATTAAACCATAAAAATTTCTAGACCAGCAAAACTATTAAATTTAAAAACAACAAATCAGTTAAATTAACAACTTTACACATTTGTTGACTGTAAATTTTGTAAATAAAAAAAATATACACAACACAACAACTTGTATACAAATCAAACAAAATGACATGACGCAGGCAATAATAAACATAATTTATTTATTTAGTACTCATTGGTATTTGTTATTGCTGGTTTTTATTACTGTTATTATGATCGCTCACTCTCTCTTTCATTTACTCTGACTCTGCAACATTTTCAGTTGTTTTCTTCATTGAAAATATTTAAATCAGCTTTGGCAAACATGATACAATTGTACATTTTAGACCCAATTGATACCACCACTAGTCATTTGGTGGTACAATTTCAAATGAAATAAATAAATAGATGATTTAAGTTATCATTTGTGTAGCAGTGCAAGCCGAAGAGATAATTTATTAAATTTCATGTACATTTTGGAACTGATATAATCAGGATTTCAGAGACTTTAGAAGTTAACCCTTCTGTTTCTGCTTATTTTCATAGAATAAATCCAGTAATTTTGGAAATGCAATCGAAGGATGCATAAATAAATATTTTTTAAAATTGCCTTGACTACTTTGTAGGCCTCCTTAAATACATGTTTACGCATTCTAAAATATTCGATACTCATTCCATAATAATATCTTATTATGAATTTTTAAGAATATTATCCATAATATACCTCTTACAAGACGTGATACATGCTGTTAAGCTATATTTTTCAGGTATTTGAAAAGGAGTATCCCATAGTCATTTTATGAGGCATTAAGTGTAAATTAAAACGATTTTGCGGTATTACGGCCTTTATTACCTTTTAGGGGAGAGGGGAAGATAAAACGAGTACACACTTGATTTTGCTTGCAATTCGTGTTACTATCTTATTCGTATTACATATGTGTAAAAAATGTAATTGTGCTGTGTTGTGAACACCGAAGAAATTTCAAGGAAATATTGTATCAATCTTTTCAATAAAAATAGCTTCGTGTAAATTGGGACTTATTTAATAAATATTAAAAATGGTATCGTGCATGTCTAAAAAGTACATTTTATTTATATAGTTGGTACAAAATCCAAGAAGCTATTTCCATCCCTTATTTAAATTCTTTATTGTTTTTGTAGACATTTTTTGTTGTTGTTGTTGCTGGTATTTTCCGTTGTTGCTGTTTTAATTTATCAACTCTTATCAAATAATTGTCATTTGAGCGGAGGTGGACCTCTGAAGGTAACATGTTTTGTTGCTTTAGATTTGTGAGTAATCTATTAAAGCAGGGGAAGTTTACTAATACCTGTAGGTTGGACATTTGATGATAATAAAAGGGTGTATTGCTGTCCCAACTAAAGCAGTAAATTCAAAATTTTTGCACCATAATATCAATTGAAAGCAATTATTTCAAACTCTTTAAACAGAATAATAAAAAAGGTAAAGGATTTAGAAGCTATGGGTGATTGTATGTGAGAGCATATATTCCACTTCATCTGGGAAAAGGTAGATAATTGGATAGTGTTAAATTTGAAGATAGAAAGTCACTAAATTTATACCCTAAACATTGGAAAAATTATGGTAAAAGAATCAGTGAGCCATTTTTTACTCTTGTGAATTCTTATCACAGGATTTCACATGCTATTCATTTTTTCACTCAGTGAACAATTTCTTTACATAAAAATATGTTAACATGAACATTAACACGTTTTCGCCACATATAAATACATACACAATTTTATGTCCGTAATTCAGCAGAACTTTTGACAGACCAATATTTTGTTTAGGCAACTTCCCCAACTTCTATGCAAAAATTGTCTGACAAAAAAAAAAAATATAATAAACACAAAGAAATAATAATATAAAAATTATGTGTTCACCATAAATGGCGTCACTTTGACAGTTATTTTTTAAACAATAGTTTTTAACATAACAATAACAACAGTGATCACAACATTTTTAACGCGTATTATAATAATAACAACTAAATAAAAAGTCACAGACTCTTGCACCCTCTTACTCTTACTGAGCTTTATAAATTGAGCAGGGTTGGAAAAGTTGGTACTAATGTAGCTACTTTTAGTAATTGCTGTCCTTATTGAAAAAAAAAAATTTTTCATAGTTTTTCTTTAAGTTCAGCACCAGAAAATCAACAGGTGACCATAAATACTGCATAATGTAGCAGAATCTACTACATTTCGTTAGTATTGAAAATCTGGTAATTTTGTCTTATTGACATGTGGAAAATGCGTTTAATTTTTTATTACTTAATATTTACATAACTCACTCTTATAGCTTATAAAGTTTTTCATTAATTAGTCCATTTTTAAATGTCATCATTTCATATATAAAACATACCTGCAATGACAAAAGAGAAAAGTAAAAAATTAGTTAATCAATAAATAGAACATGAAAATTATTTTAAATTTGATTAGAAATTCCCATAAATTTTCGATCTAACATTCGGAAGTGTATCATTTTAATGTGTCGTTTAAACTGCGGACAGAAATCAGAAATTTTAATTAGAAATTCTGACATTATATGATTAGTAATGATAAACAAATGCAACAAGTGTACAATTTGTTATGTGTCTTCTTAAATTCGGACACCATGTAACCAGTTTTGACAAAACAGTTCACAGTTGAAAAATCTCTGCAATCAGCTATTGGTTTAAGAGTTGTACAATGCATAGTAAACAGTAGTATCAATTTAGTGCTATTGATTGACTTTTTGTTTTTTCATACTTTTAAGGCTGGAACGAGTTTGCTTTCAAATTCTGTGTGTTTCAAGTCAAGAAAACAGCTGATTGCAATTTTAGCAAAAACATTTTTTAGTTTTTCTTTACAAAAAATCTGCATTAATTTTTAAAATTTCTGCGCATCTACGATTCATGGATCTCACAAGTTTTCAACATATTTCGAGAGTTATGAAATTGCAATGCTTCTTGATTTATTTCACATATCGTTTTTGTTTTTAGATGTATAATCTGCTGTTTTATTTTTGAAAAACCCTCAAAGGTGTTCAATAGAGTTTAGTTCGGGGAATTGTAACGGTAACACAACAATATGGATTTTGTCGTGCTTAAACCAAGACTTAACTAGTTCGGCTGTGTGCCTGCGATGAAGAATACATTGTGTTATTATGGCTTTTCGTATGTATGAAACTGACCGCATAAGTTTACATCCCTTAGCACGTACAATGGGGAGCACAAATGCGTCCATGTTAGTAATTGTTAATGCATAAAAGTAAAACTAGTGAAGAAACTTAAAAAAAAGTTTTTTGTCATTTATTTTATGTTTAACATTTAACAAAATATTTTATAAATCAAAACTAAAAGTATCAAGTTCTAAGAAAAAAGACAAACGCAATTAAAACAAACCGCATGTACTCAATTTTGCACCATATAAAAACTTTAGGGAATGATAGAATTTTCTATATTTTAGCTCCTTATTTCGTAAAACACTTTTAACACATTTTGGAATAATCTTAATCTATTTTTTAATTAATAAACTTGATATGCTCTCTCATTTGCGCTGAAATCAAAGCTCTTTTAAATTGGTTCGAGCTAATCGGTATTGTCCCAACTGTTTTTTTACGATTGTTCTGATATTTTGCTGGTCATTCAAAAGAAAATTCTGCTGACTAAGCACTTCGTTCACGATTTTATAATTGTGCCAGCTGAAAAGTAGCTTCAGTCACATAATAGACACTCTGCACTACAAAATCGGGAAAATGAGTTTGCAAAATATGCAGATAGTGTTCTTTCCTCATTATTCCTTGGATTGTTCACAGAGGTGCCAACATGTACCATGAAAACGATTAAGTTTGGATTCGTCTGACCATGGGCCAAATTACCGCATTCGTGATCGAATGAGCTATCGTGTCGAAAAATGATTTCGATATCGAAATTATGATAAAATGTACTAAATTTCTTGCTCGTTATCCAATGCCATAATCTCAAATAAGAAAATTACGATCAATTTTACTCGATCACGAATGCAGTAATTTGGCCCCAGATTAAACGTTTTATTGTGTTTACTGTTGAGATGTAAGCAATATTGCAAAGACCTCGGTTCGCTTATTGCTTTTTTGCAACCTATGATTTGTGTTTTGGGAACAATAAGAACGTCCTTTTTGGACTCTAATGACCACTGATTGACCTACTTAAAGCTTTTTAGCTTTTATTCCCATAGAATATTTCCTCAACGGCTCATGACAGTTTCTTCATTATTTATTATAATTTGTATTACTATTTAATTTGTTTTGGATAATTTGCAAATATCTTTTAAAAGACACACTTGCGCTAAATTGAATATAGGCAAGTTTAGTTTGTACTTATTGTTTATTTGCCAAAAATTTTTATTTTCAATTTTGTTAAATATTAAACATTAAATAAAATAAATGACAAAAACTTTTTAAAATTTTCTTTATTAGTTTTATTTTTATTTACATGTACTCTTTTGTGCTCCCCACTGTTAATAGTTTTCATTCATGTCCACTCACTGTTTCAATTAAATTAGTTTTGAGTACTTTTTTAACAAAGTTAATTAGAATTATTATTATAAGTTACACTGCAATTTTCCATCTCTGGCATTATACATATGTACATACATATGATTTTTGATTTGTTTGTTGTTGTTGTTGTTTTCTTTTTCTTCAAAGGACTGGCCAGAAGAGGGTGTGTTTGTAAATCGCAGAGAGTACGGCATTAATAAATCATATAATTTTATGTCAATTTTAATGTTTTACACAAGTCAGTATGTAAATATTTTTTCCTGTGTAAAATTTCTTTTACGATGCCTGGTATTTGCACGTGTGTGTCCCTGAGTAAGTAAATGATTGAGTGAACGGGTGAGGAAGCATGTTGTTGCTGTTTACGCATTAGAAATATCATAACAAAACATTACTAGAGTTTATGGTTTTTGATTTATACTCTTGTAACTCCAACCAGTATGTACATAAGTATGTAACCTACATATTTTGGGGGATTTTTTTGCTTTAAGTTAATTTTCTATAATTTGGTTTTTATTATGTATTTGTTAATGTTCACGGTGTTGGTGTAATAAAAATAAAACAAGTACGTATTTATTTGCATTTGTACCTAATAATTATTTATAATTAATAATTAAAATGATTGAATGAAATTCAAAAAACGTAACAGTTAAAATAGTTGATTTATTTATTTGTATTTGGGTTTTCTGTTGTTATTATTGCTGATTACATAGTATTTATTTACTTGCGGTAGATTTAAAAAAAAAAAATATGAAAGCTTTATAATTTTCTATTCATTCTGTATAATTTTAAGATAATTGTTGTAATTAAATGTTATTTGTTGTTTAAAAATAAATATTGAAACAAAATGTGTAGCCTACTTGGCAATTATAGCACTATTGTTTGATGTAGTTTTATAAATAGAATGTAAATAAATAAAGAAATTGATGAATTTATCAAAATTTAATTCATAAGTTTTAATTTCCATTTAAACAAAAACAAAGCTGTTAAAAAAAATATTTTTTTAAACATAAACTTGCCTTAATATTTTTCCAAAAGTTAATTGATTTATCTTTTACAACCACTTGTAAATGCCATTGAATTGCCCTATAATTAAATGCTGTTTGCGTTAAACCAGAAAAAATAAAAACCTTTAAAAATGATACCTTTTGCTTTAATAGAATTATTATTACACAAAGCATACACAGCACACAAAAGAAAATAATTTTTTTATAAAAAAATCATTTGCAATTTTAAGCATCATTTGTTTCATACAAACGAAAATAAACAAACAAAAAAATCAAAAAGTACAACCGGGAATAACAACAAAATATCAACGAGTTTGAACTGAGGACGACAAAATTTATTATTTTACAACTATGTATATATGTATGTATATAAACGACGACCTACCGCAGTATTGTTTGTATACACATACATATACATACATATGTACATATATTTATTTTACAATAAACCATTTTTTCTTTTTTTTTTAAATTTAAATTTTTTTTACATGCATTCATTTAACAGTGCAAACATTGAAATATCGTACAACATCGCATGTACATGTTCATACATACATACATGTTTGGATATCTGGTGGTATCTTGTTGTAAATTTTTTAACAATTCTATAAATATTGTTACAAAATATGTTTATTTAATAAATATTTTGAGCACCCTACATTGTGCAGAAAGGAAATAGAGAATAAACTTATCGAACTTATCAGATTGGTAAATAAATCTTATTATCGTTGGCTTAATATAAAAAAGGCCAAGTTTGTTTCAAAAAAAAAAAGCCTTTCTTCGATACCTTCATTAAAACAAAAATAAAAAAAATTAATAAGAAATAAAATGTGTTGCTTTTTTTTTATTAAAAATTGTATTAAAATATTTATTGTATCTAAAATTTTACGGCTTTTATTAAGTTTTTTCCTTCGTCTGTCAAGTAGCAAAAAATCGAGTTAGGCCTTTTTTATATTAAGCCATCGATATACTATTGGCTTGATTATATATTGGGTGTAGAACTTAAAAATGCGAGAATAATAACAGATGGCGTTGCTTATGAACGCCCAGAATAAGCAAAAAAGTTTGAAGGTTGTTGTTAAATTTAACTAGATCTTGCAAAGTCATGCTTGCAGCAGAATTTATACAAAAGCAGTGAAAGTGGGTGCTAGGTATCCAAATTATTCGACTGTTTCTTTGTTCGAATAAAACGAATAATTCGAATAAAAAATTATAACCTGTTCAAATAATTCGATTACACATGTTAAAAGTAGATGTCTACGCTTAGGAGAGGAAATTGTCTACCTGTTTTAATAAACAGTGTGAATATTTCACAGTCTGATCATGTCACATACCTTACATCTGGATAGACGCCTTACCTGGTGTCGCCACTAGAAGCCAAGAGGGTTCATATGAGACTGAAATCTTCTAATCTGCACTGGCTAATTAACGAACAATATAAATTAAGCCTTGATTGTAAAGTCATCCTGTATAAGACTGTTTTAAAACCAATTTGGACATATGGAATTCAAATTTGGGGAACTGCAAGAAAATCAATACTGGGATTTTATGCAGAGGGCCATTCAAAAATTCTTAGGACCATGACGGGAGCACCATGGTATATTTGGAATGAAAACCATCCGAACCCGCTTGCAAGAGTGATTCAAGGCTTCGCAGAGCTGATCTACCACCCTACTAATCTAGGGCCAATTTGTCAATTATGGCTTTCTCAACTGAGAGCTAATAGTTTCTAAGGTCTAGGTATAAGATTTAAATACTTATTTTAAGGCATATGAAGTAAAGGCTGATTCAATAAATAAACAAATAAATAAAAATAAAAAAAATTAATCGAGTTATTCGAATAATTTAAATGTTCTGAATAAAGTGAAAGGAAAAGTTTTTATCTTTTAGTCTTAAGAACATCCACCTTAAATAACATTATTTATATAAATTTTAATGTAATATTTATTGTATATTTTAACCTAATCATCATCATCAATGTCATCCTTAATATCATTTTCTTCATCATTTTCATCACCTCATGCAGCATTACTTTAGGTTAGCTTATATGTCGCCGGTTCAGTTAAGAAAGCGATTTATTATCATTCCAATTCAATGTATTGATATATTTTAATAATATTCAAGTGTTAAAACCTTTTCTAAGCCAACATTATGATTAGTATTACCATTCTTTTTTTACGATTTCTCCACCATATTCTCACATTTCATTCTAAAATCTTTCAGTATTTTTTACTACATAACTAAGATTTCTTATTAGAATAAAAAGATATTGCAGTAACACTTAAATTTTTTGTATACATAGGTAGCTATCGAAGCACTCATCATGGATATACAAACTTTATTTAACTTTCATATTGTAGTTTCACTAGACGATATTTTTAATTTAAAAATTAAAATTTAAAAATCTCTTTAAAAATATAAAAAAAACAACATATTAAAAAATATCACATACAGCTATGGGCAGAGAAATAGCGCACTTTACTGTTTTAGTAGTGTAACAGGGATTGAATTCTTGGTTTCCTTCTCAATGTCCAAACGTTTTTCCGTCAGGACCAATCAGATGATTTGTGGCTTAATCTGTGAAAGACATTCGATGTTCTCGATGTTAGCTATTGTCTTATTCAAGCGAACTGTTGTCTTTAGCGGTGAATTCTTCCGATCTATCTTTACATTAAGTAAATTTACATCTGGATTAAACACATTTAATGACATTATAAACCATCTTTCGAGAACATCTAATTGGTTCAGCTATTTTTGTTTGTTTTGCATCCTTTTGATGAAGTTCCCAAATAACATTTTTTTCAAATGAGCAGTGCGGTCTTCTTTCCATTTTGATTGACAAAATTAATGATAAACAATATTTTTGTTACATTGCACAATAATTTATCACCGAAATATTGTCCAACCAAACAACTTAATTTTTAACAAAAAAGCTGAGTGGAGCAAAAGATTAGCATAGAATTTCATGTTATTATCATGCCATTTATCAATATAATATGTTTGGCACTTTATTGTCCATATCTGTATAATTATTCGTTTTATTCGATTCTTCTTCACAATATTATTCGAATTATTCGTTATTCGCAAATGATTAAGCAGTTTTTTGTTTAAGCTTTTTTTTCAAATATAATTTGTGAAGGTAGTAAGAATAACTGAAGGAAATTCCAGTACATCGAGGGCATTTAATTGATTAATATTAACACAACCCAGAAATATAGATGAAGCAATGGTTAGCGTGAGCACTAAAATCGATTACTTTCTAACGAATCTATTAAGATTGTCACAAGTACTGATTAAAACGAACCATGTTTTGCCTTATTTTATCAATCTCTGATAGGTCTGATCCATTTTAAATGACCCCATTCAGACTGTAACAAAATTCTGATTAAGTTACCATTTATATATAGCCTCATTACTTGATATGTGAATACAGAATTTAGACATAGAAGACATTCATCTAACTACAATTGGTTCACTTTATTACAAAAGGATACTAAGTGCCAAATGACTCTGTCATATATTTTAATCGAAGTTAGTCAAATAACAAGACATTTAAGAAATATATTAAAAACAAAATGTTTACTTATGCAAACTTATTGTTAAACTTATTTGCACATTACAATAACAATGATAATTATTTTAGGTGAATTTCCCTAATTTCTGTTTAGGATTATAAACATTAGAGTGTTTTACACACACAAATAGATGAATTTTGTGATTTCGTTTGAAATGTCTTATAAAATTTAAATTTTAATATCGAAATTATAAAACTAATTACAACTTTGCTTTCGCTTAAAATAAATTTAATGCAAACTTGTGAGAAAACTGAAAAATTTTCTTAGCCAATTTATTATTTTAAATTTTGATATTATTACTAACAAATGAAATGTTTTAATTTGACCAAATGTTTATGCACACAAATATTTGGTTTATTTTTTTTTATCTTTTTAAATAAATTGTTCAAACCAAAAAACACATTTTCGCACACATCCGCAACCTCATACATAATAATAAGTATTTCAACAACAACATTTATTTTGTAAGTTTTTTTTTAATATTTTATTTTATTTTAGCTTGTTATTATTGCTGGGTTTTCAAATTGGTATTTTACTGCATTGCCAGTTATTTTTATGCCGAATTTATTTAACTTTTTTTTGTTACAAGTTGCAGGAAAAAAAAATAATAATGTTTTGGCTGGTGGTGGTGGGTGGTGTTTGTTTTGGTTGCCCTACCTTTGGGAGATGCATAATACAGGTTTTTACAAAAGGTAGTAAATTTTGCGGGTATGAAATGTATTACCCCATGTCTTGACAAGACATTGTTTTTATCTTCTGTGTAGGCAACGATTGTCAAATTCAGGCAATGTTGTTGAAATTCATGTTTTTGAAATTTTTAAAAATTGCAGCCTTTTTGTGAGAAAACTACATTTAATGGCAGACATTGTTGTGCGGACAAATGCCCTGTTCGCATATGAAATTGCACTCAGTTAGCTGATTTGGAAGGGCTTCTAAGCTTTAGAATTTGAATGTTTTTTTTTTTTTTGCATTTTACTTTATAGCTTAATGATCTTCTGCATAGCGAAAACATGTTGAAATTGATTTAAAATTGCGGTTTCTTTGTGTGAAAATGTCATTTGAATTAGAATTAGTTTTAAGAACTTATGACTTTTAAAAACTCAGTTCAGACCCATAATAATGCTAAATATATTTTTTTTTTAAGTCATGACTGTAATTTAACGTGGCAGTAAAAAATGATTAAGGACAGCAATGTCACTCTTACAGAGCCATGAACACCGGTATACAAAATGTTATGATCGGTCTAAAAATAGCGACAAAGTAAACAAAATACTAAAAGGGCAGTATTTGTAGGCGTGGAAAAAATTAAAAAAATATTTCTAGAATTGGTTTTACATTATTTAAAGTAAACGAAGCTTAAGAAGGGCAATGAGTAATCAAATTTTCATTAATTCCTAATAAAGCAGATTTTGTGAAGCTTCTGTGAAGCTGTATATAAATTAAAAGATTATCTGCCAAATTAAAAAGTTTTTGAACCCTAAGTGTTAAAGTTTAGAATTCTGATGGTTTAAAAGAGGCTTAAGGACGAGACATCTGTAATAAAATGATCATTAATACACATTAAAGCTGATTCAAAGAAGCTTTTTTTAATGTAAATTAAAATATTATCTGACAAAATAGATTTTTAAGCAGTTTTTAACATATAATTCAGCTAATAATTTTGATAGTTTTCATTTATTAGTTTACTTTTTAGTAAGGAAGTATAGTCGGTCAAGCTTAGAATACCCTACACCGAGTATGCGAGTAAAAACAGTTTTACAGAAATGGGAGCGCGAATTCTATGCAAATACAAATTATTTACATTAAATTTTACCTCGATATCAATACTTGTAAAGGACTTATGCAAAAATAGAAACGCAAAACGTTTCACTTACCCATTTTTAATTTCATATCTCCTTTTATATCATCTGTCTTAAAGTGTTCAATACAAGCGCTTAAGCTCAATGAGACACTTTTAATTTTTTTTTTATCAAGGTGGCAAAATTGCATTAAAATTTATATAGAAGTTAGGCAAACTTGTGACGTCACAAGAAGAAATTTTGCTCTCAATTTTACTCTCACAGTTTTTGTAAAATATAACGGACCTGCGCAATGCGCAATCTTTATTATTTGATTCATAGTCGAAGTGGGTCTGATATGGGATCTATTGGACCAATCATCATAAAATGGGACCGAATGAGTTGAGCATATATGAAACATATTTGTGTTGAATATTATTCGGATACCAATATATTTTTAGGCCAATTATGCTTCTTTAAGTGATTTTCAAAAGTGGGGCTTATATGGGAGTTATGATTAATTATGTACCGATTTGATTAGGCTTCCGAAATTTATGCCATTTATGACCGATTAATCCTATTTTTGGAGGACATTTGTATGTGGGCTAAGTGAAATAATGGACCAAGTACATGTTACTTTATCGGCTAGAGATAAGGGAATCCAAACTAAAGTATTATCCTGGTTTACAAGTTTTATCACTTAAATTTTATACAATTCTTGGAACTGATGAAATATTTTAAAATTTGGTTTGAAATTCACATTGACAAATGGTCAAGTTTTTGCCTTAATAGGATTGATAACTGAGCTCATTTGCACAGTAAGTGAGTAGAATTTCAATTAAGAAATAATCTAAGCATACATGTCAAAGCAACAATTATAACATTACACGTATAACATATAAAGATTTTTAGGACATATATCGAAAGAGCTTTCAAGAAGTTATTTGGTAAGTGATGTACCTACAAGTAAAAAAAGTCTGTTGGCTTATTTCAGTTGTAAACATGTGTATAATTTAATGTAAATGTTGAAAAGGCCTACTAATTGCAGTAGACTCCAAAATGGTCTTATTAGTTACTTTATTGGCATTAAGTAATGTAAACTGTAGTGAGTACAGCTATTAAGTACTGCTTAAAGCAAATTATTAAACCTAAAATTGCAATACAAAGTTTTACCTAAAATAAACGGTATAAAAAATTCGTTGTAACCTTGTGTAACTCTTAATTTGCTCTTATTGTTATTTTTGTTGTGGCACAAAAAAATGTATGCTTATGAAATATAAACATATTATTTACTTTTTTCTCTCCACTCGCGCTTTATTACATACATACATGTTAAAACAAAAAATATATTCATACAACAAAAAAACGAAACAAAATATTTATATTAAGTTCGTTAAACTTGAGAGTCAACAATTTATATGGTAAATCGCTGTTCCTATACTTTAGTTCATATATAAATTTTTATTAAAGTGGGGTCAGTGTTACAGCAACACAAGATTAGCTGGCCACATTTTAAATGTTTAATGTAAATGTATTTTTTATTTAAATATATACTATATATGTATGTATATTAAAGTTAAAATGAATTTAGTAGAGTTAATTAAAAATGGTTTATTATAAGTATTTTATTTAAATTTGGTTTCTATTTATTTTTTAAATTTGGTGAAAATTAAAACAAATTTAAATTAAAAAGTCTAGAGTTCTGGATATATAACAAAGAGTTTAAATACAATAAACAAGTAGTAAATATAAAACAGTAAACAATTTATTAAATCTTAAATGAATTTTCTACTTAATTTTCTACCAGTTAAAAGAATTAGAAAAATAATTTTGGTACAAATTGGTAAGTCAGTGTAAATTACGCTCATGTTTCAAATACGAGACCGAAATAATTGCTAATTAGCCAGAACAGTTCGCCATTGACCTAAGTAGTGCGTTATTAAAAATTAGTAAAATCTACTAGCTAGAAACCAAGATATCCAACCATCATGTTAGAAAAAAAACTTTAAATCAAATTTTTGTTTTAAATTTTTACGAAACCTTAGTTATTCTTCAAAATATTTTCTAAACTTAATTAGTTTAACTAATTCTCTGAATACTTTCGTGAAATTAATAATAGTATAAAAAACTTATTTAGTTTAATTAGAGACCTCTAAAGATTGTTAAACTCCAGCATTTACATCATTTAACAAGAATCTGTTCTATCGAAATTATTCGAACGATTATTTCTAAAAAGATTAATCCTGGTGTTGGAACCCCTAAGGATAATACCAGACCATCAATTCGGGTTTCGAAGCAAACATGGGACTCCGGAACAATGCCATAGGATTGTAAAAATAATAAGAGACTCTCTTGAAAACAAATACTACTGTTCATCAGTATTTCTTGATGTCAAACAAGCATTTGACAGAGTATGGCATAAGGGCCTACTATACAAATTAAAACATTTGCTGGATGCTCCATTTTATCTACTGCTCAAGTCCTATCTCAGTGATAGAAGTTTTTATGTCAACATCAACGACGAAAATTCTGAAATCGGAGTTATAAAAGCTGGTGTACCACAAGGAAGCGTATTGGGTCCAACTCTTTACACATTATTCACCTCTGATATGCCAACTTATGATGATGTAGTAGTAGCAACGTACGCCGATGATACCGCTATACTAGCAGCTAACGAATCCGCAGTCATGGCATCAAATGCCATTCAGACCCAGCTTAACCTACTTGGTAATTGGTTAAAAAAGTGGAACATTAAAGTGAATACAGAAAAATCTACCCACGTTACATTTACACTTAGAAATGGTGACTGCCCTATCGTATATCTAAATGGAGATGAAATACCGCAATCAAACGACGTCAAATATTTAGGTCTTAACATTGATCGTCGCTTAACTTGGAAAACACATATAAAACTGAAAAGAAAACAACTGAAAATTAAAACAAATAAAATGTACTGGCTTCTTGGCCCAAGGTCAAAATTAAGTATAAACAACAAATTACTTTTATATAAAGCTGTGTTAAAACCTGTATGGACCTATGGTATACAATTATGGGGAACCGCTTCCTACTCCAATATAGATATAATTCAAAAATATCAGTCAAAAACACTTAGGCTTATATTAGGTGCTCCATGGTATATACGAAATACCACAATTCACAACGATCTCAATATGCCATATATAAGGGATGAAATTAAGAACTACAGTACAAATTATTTGCAGAGACTTAGCGACCATCAAAATATTCTAGCAGTATCACTCTTGGATGATAGTGACGAAGTAAGACGATTAAAAAGACTGCACATACTTGACTTACCATTTAAATTTTAAGTAACATATGTATATTATACAAATATAAATTTCTTTAAAAATTTTTTTTTTTTTTTTGTTAAATTTAATGAAATTTAACGCTACTGTTATTTTTGTTAATGTATCTATTAAATTTGCTTATTATTTTAATTTTAAATAGATTGCAAATAAAAAAAAAATAAAAAAAAAAAAATATTAAAAAAATATATCATTTATATTTTATATTTATATTTTTTTTGCTTGTTTGTTTGTTTATTTTGATTTAATTATTTTCTTTAACAATACATTCACCCAAAAATAACAAAAAATCCCGTTGAAATTGTTTACAATGGGTTGCGTGGTTAATAAAATGGTTATTTTTTTTATACACTAGAGTATTCAGTGTTTGCGTGAGTGATATCTCCTCTTGGTTCCATACGTTTTAATATTATTTTTAATAAATTTGAAATACAAAACAAAAAAATTATACATCAACACTTAAATTTTTAATACAAAAAACAGTACACCGAAATGAATTCCCCAAAGCTGAGAATGATAGAGATTATATTTTTGCACAAAGCAACAATTTACTTTATATAAAAAGCAGGTTATAAAAGGTTTACAAGTAACTTAATTGTTTTGGCACGAGAACTGATACGATTTGAAGCTTTTTTTTATTTTATCCCTAGAGATGAGGATATCCAAACTAAAGGAACCACTTTACATTTGGTTCATATGATCTAGGAGAGGATAAATTTACTGTTAATACAAGTAAGAAAGTCTGACCATATAATACCCTACACCCAGTATATGCTTAAAACAGTTTTTCAGAAATTATCGTTATATGAGAGATATAACCTATTGTGGACCGATCATCCAAAAATTTAGTGTCATGATGTCTGTGAATATAATTATTATATGTGTTAAACTTTATCTCGATATACATAAATACTTTTAAACGATTTATGGAGCTTAAAGTGAATTACGGAGAGGGTCTTATATGGGAGTTTCGACTAATTATGGACCGATCATGATAAAATTGTACCTTATTATTTGTGTATACATATATGAAATATGTTTGTGTTAAATATTATTTGGATACCAACATTTTTGAGAGAGTTATGCTCTTTAAAGTGTTTTTCGGAAGTAGGGCTTATATGGGAGCTACGACTAATTATGGACCGATCTGTACAAAATTCGTACATGTTATTTGGCTTTATTTACCACTCATTTGTGATGAAATTTGTTTGGATACTTGCATAATCCAAACATTTACGATCGTTAAACCCCAATTATGGGAGGACACTTGTATGGGGGCCAGGTGAAATAATGGACCCATTTCCAGTTTCAATCTCATCCGTCCTTGGGCCAAAACGATTTCACGTACCAAATTTTATCGAAATATCTTCAACATTGCGACCTGTATTCTGCGCAAAAGCTTTACATGGACAGCCAGCCAGCCAGCCAGACGGACGGACGGACATCGTTAAATCGACTCAGAAAGTGATTCTGAGTCGATCGGTATACTTTTATTTTGTATCTCAAATTTAAGGACCAATATTTCTGGGTGTTACAAACATCAGCACAAATCCAATATACCATCCCCACTATGATGGTGTAGGGTATAATAACAAACAAATTGCCCACGAATATAGAAAAAGTTGCGAAATGTTAATTTGTTTCCCAGCAGCAGTTCTGCCTGATTGTCCCAAACTTCTAATTTTATCTAAAATTTGGTGTCACTATTGGTTACTTTCTGGAGTTTATTAGAAAATTAATTTTAAGTGGCTACACTTTAGATTACATAGAGACACTAATGTGACAAAAAATATGTATATTGCAGTAATTAGACATTAGTCAAAATTACTGTCTAAAAGTGACTGATTGATTGACAACTCTAAAAAGTACTCAATCTCAGTAGTTCTGGCTTATGATTGATTCCACTATGTTCCTAAAACTTTAAAAACTTCTTCATCTCTAAAAAATTAAGAATATCCCGGATAGAAAAGGAATTTTATGAGAGTAAAACCCATTGGAGTTAATTGACAACTACATTAACATAAAGCATGGATATTTTTTTATGTTAGAATCAGTTTAAGAACTACAATCCTCTCAACGACCCTCGCAAACAGCAAATAGCAAAACCTGCAATAGGTGGAACAATTTGGACGATGACTAGGTCTCATAATGCCACCATTTTTTTAAAAAATTATATCACTATGTAACGAAATTTTAAATTTAACAAATAGGCTTGACAACATATCATTCGTTATACCGGGATTTGCCTGTACATATTATTAAACTTGCGAAAAGAAACAGTTTATATTTTAAATTACAAAGCGACACTAAGTGGCAATTGACTCTCAAAGATATAACATTTGTGGCGGTAAAATGACCTTTTAGATTATTTGAAGACACTAAATTGTCAATTGACTACAACCTAGATTACCTGGGATGTAAAAAGTATCCAATTGATTTAAATAGATATAGGAATTATACAAAAACTGTAATTTAAACCTTACATTTGCCTTTATTTTAGCAATATAAAAAAGTTACTGAAACACAAATTTGCATAGTTATCGTCTTTAACCGATCTAGAGATAATAAAGGTTAAAGGTCATAATAATATTTCTATATATCTGCTCGTTATTTGTCCTAAGAGTTATTACAAAAGTTTGGAGAATAAAATCCACTTCATTTAAATTCCAGACATTTGTAGAGTGCAGTTAAAAGTTACTACATTTCCATTGATAAACAGTGTGAGATCTCTAACAAAGTTGAGAGAAAAAGTTCTTTATTTATATTAAATTAAAAGAATTTCGATGCAAGTATAAAATTATATAAAAACTATTGCTCAACAAAATTAATTAAATATGTGATGCTTTACACTATCCAAACTAGAAGAGCGCAAAACAATGAAATGTAGGAATATTTTTGTTATTCACTGTATTCAATTTATAACAGAAATCTATGAATTCTTCTTAATTAAACACTTCCTACAGCTGTTCAAAGGTTATTTTTTTATTTACTTAAGAGAAATATTTGATCAACCCTTTCATTAAAGTTTGCATTAACCAATGTATAATTCTGTGAATAAAAATCAGTAATGGAATGCAAATATTTAAGGAAGGTATTGGAATACCTGAAGGAAATTGTAAAATCAAGACAATGTAGTAAATATTGAAAGAAAATTTCAACGCATTGTCTTGCCCAGACAGAGTTTTAAGTCATGCTTGCAAACATACATATAGTGATATACCAATTGAACTTTGTGTTTTTTTAAGCAAATGTCAGCTGGTAAAAATTATCTAGATTGTCAGTACTACATAACGATGGTCTCATGTAGAAAGGCCTTAACTCGCATATTTGAAACTTTACAGGAGAAGGTAAAAACATTATAGAAACTGTAATATTCAACATGTAACTTTTTTGTACAACTGCTTATACAAGCGTTATTTTTTACACTATTGCAATAAATTTTTGTGAGGAGGTGTATTTGCGTTAAATGCATTGGAATCGCAAAAAAACTAATTTCGAAAAAATAGCGAGTTAGGGCCTTTCTACATGAGACCAACGATAAACGTATTGACATATTAAGTAATATTGTAGTTTAGAGCACTGCTGAGATTTCACTGATCTTTTACTTCTGATATTTGTTAAAATCAAGAATTAAAAATCAAGTTTACTGAAAAAGTCATGTGGAAATTTCCTAGTGGGAGTCTAGGTAAGGTTGACATAGAGTAACAGACACAGATTTCAGTTAATGTAAAACAAATAATAAAATATTTTATTAACTTTATCGAATTTAACGAATGGTTTATGTATAAAATATACAAAAATGAAATTCATGTCAATATACCAGGTATGGAGAATTCAGTACTATTGAATTTTTGCAGCACCTTCTTGACATAGAAAACATTCATTAACAAATCATTCTTCTGAGAAAGCAAAACAAAAAAATATAGTAGTCTTGAGTACATTTCACCAAAATAATTAGAAACTATCAATATACAAAAAGTACTTTAATATACCATCACATTTCCCAAGCCTGCAATTTATATAACTAAAGTAAAATTGGACGTAGAATAAAATGTTTGGTTGATTTCTTTGATTAAATGAATGAATACACGTTGAAATATTTATACATTCCACATAAATATAGTTTTTTCCTGTACTGAAATTGTTCAACTATCTTTGGGTTTTTTGTATACAAAATAAACGCAAATAAACAAATATGTATGTATGTACATGAAATAATCATTTTATACCATGATATGATGCATTTAAATTTTAAAAGTTCTTAATGATTTACTACATTATCATCATCAACAACAACAACACCAAGAAAATTAAATGAAAAAAAGGTGTTGATGTTCCTGTAGAAGTGTCACACAGAAGGCGAGGAGGTAGAAATGCAATCAACAACTACTACTACACTACTACTCTGTGTTAAAACTAAATGATGCCAGTAGAATTAAGATAAAAAATTATTTATACGTATTTATAAAAAAGAAAGATATAAAAGTATGTAGGTATGTGTACGAGAAAAAACAGAGAAAATATAAACTTTAAGTGAATTTAAGTGATTGTTGGATTGACAGCTCAAGAGAGAGAATTTAATGCGTATTCTTTCCGTTCTTTCTTTGTCATAAGGTATGTTCGAATGTACATAGTATGTATATGAACGGCAAATGAAAATGCATAACATGAAAACGAATTTAATGCGAAATATGTAAATAAAATTTTGTATGAGAAAATAAGTTTTAATTTAAACTTTTTAATAAGTTTAAATTCATATTTATTTAAAATTTTGAAATTTTATAAAAAAAAAAATATAAATAAAAGAGAAAATAAATTGCTTTTATTTCAAATACGGTATTCAAGATTTTACTACTTTTAGTGAAATTCTAAATCGATTAAGATCTGCGTAAGACAAGATAACGAGAAAAGTACACAGCCGAAGTTAATGTTATTCCCGCAAAAATGATTTGGTAGTGACAATCAGCAAAATCGGTTGATTTGAAAAAAAAGTTGTGCACAAAAATGTCAGACAACCTTTAACAATTTTGTTGTATTTTTTCAAAACGATTTGCAATGCAATTTATTTCTTTATCCCAATTTACACGAAGGCATTCTTTAAGTTAAGCTGATTTTTTATGATTTCTTTTGGAAATCGTGGTGAGGGGAAGATAAGACGAGTACACACAAGGTGAATTTATACTAGGTGACAGCATAGCGCCAGCTGATTATTTTTTGCTCTACTCATGGTGAAATTGAAAATGTCAAAAAGTTGTTTACAAATAGTCAAAGTTTATATAAAAACGTTACAAAATTATTTTGTATTTGAAAAATTGAATTTTTGTCGCCGTTTTGTCTGCGTTAAATAGTTTAAAATTCTATTATATTAAATAGTGTGTTTGTTTTTGAGTTATTTTGCTAAAAATTTTTAAAGAAAATAAAATTTTTCTGTTTTTTATCAATGCTTGTGTTTGTTTTCTTTATTTTATACCAGATATTTTTGACAGTAACGAAAGTATTTTACACAAACAAAATGCCTGTTGTTCTTGCCTTGTTGTAATTGTTGTAGCAATGCTGTCACCTTGTATTTAATTTCACCATGAGTACACACTTGATTATACTATCAATTCTTGTTACTCTCTTATTCCTATTACATACACATGTGAATACAAATGTGTGTATATGTACTGTCAAATAAAAATACAAGCGATTTATGCAATAAAATTGTGCTGTGTGAACACCCAAGAAATTTCAAGGAAAAAAATGTATTAAACTTTTCCATAAAAATTGCTTTGTGTAAATTGGGACTTTATTGGAGTCATGATTGTTTTTTGGTAGTTTTTATACTGTTTAAGAAATAAATAACAACAAATACACATGATATAAATCAGTGGTCGGCATTCAAAACCACCAGCGGCATGATATGATAGGTTATATTTACTTGTAAACACCACGAATGTCAAAAACGTTTATACAAATGATCTAACAGAGAAATAAAGTGTTTTCAGCAGCAGTAGTTCTATGCGAATGTACCGAACTAGTGATTTTAACCATCATTCAGGCTAATTCTACAACTTAAGTTGTTAGTTTGAATCTCTAGTTCATGGCAAGTTATGTGCTTGTCCTACGTGGATATCAATTGACCCTACATACATAAATTACAAAGAGACTGTCAGATGTCTAAAGTAATCCACGCATGGGAATTAATTCAAATATACCAGGTGACTTCCGCTCGTCAGTCAGTCAAACCATTGAGTTATGAATTAAAATTATGAACCTGTGTTAGCCACCAGAAATGGAAAAACAAAGAATTGGAAACGATGATGTGACGTCCACCAAATGACAGAATAAGTATCTATGTATGAGTCATGATTGATGCAAGGCTAAATTTAAAAGCAAGACATGGAGGAAGAAAAAATCACACTCATCAATTTGTTAATTCTCTATGCAAATCCAACATTTTCAAGCCCCCTTAAGGTGAAATCCATAGCAAGGAAACGCATATATATGTTGTAATTTTTAAACAACCTCAAAATTAAAACTATGCTCACATTAAGCAGTCTCGATGGGATGACATACAAAAAGGGAGATAGGCATTCAGACTCATATGAAACATAAAAGTTAGGGGTAATAAAATAAATGGAAAGCTGAATTATCATCTCACACAGTTCCTATCTGGGCACGGAAGTTATAGAAATGAAATCCATACTGAAGTAGTTGCCTCCAATCACTATTATGTAAGTAGAGAAGTAGTGCAAGACATTAGTCTTTAAAAATATTACTTTCTTATGTTTATTCTGTCAATGCCAATGTTTTTTCAATTTATATTTGGAATATTTACCCAAAATCAGGCCTATCTAATTGAACTAATTTATTGCATTGTTTGCCATTATTGTAAAGATTGACATTGTCTGCTGTCTTACAAATGTTTTTCAAGATCAAATTAATATTTGCTATTTCATCAAATATTTGACAAAAAAAGTGAAACCTTTCGTTGTGTAAAATTAAGTTAAGCAATTTTGTAAATTTTTTTATTTTACAATATTTACAGCAACATAAATATGTTAAACTTAAATCCGGCTTTACGTGTTAAAATTCAAAACTGCACACAACTAAAGTTTCTCCATTTACCCAACTATTTTTTTTTTTCAAATATTTATTTTGCCTTAGTGGCTGGTGCATGCTCATGGTGAATAAATTTCCTAAAATATATACATACGAAAAATAATAAAAAACAATGGAAAATTTTTTTCTTTTTTTTTCAGTGTGTAGATTTTCCGTATGATTCATTATTAAATATTGACATAACGTGACTTTGTAAAATTTCTCAATGAATTGTAAAAATATCATACCTTGTCTAATTTCTAAAAATGCAAAAGAAAAAAGTGAACAACTATAGAAAAACCTAAAACACTGCAATGGGAACTAGATAGACAGACGGTCTGTGTTCAAAAAACCTAAAAAAAAAGAAATTATTTCTGTGAAACACTTGCTGCAGAAATATTTAAAAATTTTGCTTGAATTTTGTCATGAAATTCCGGTTGAGTTAGAAGTCTAAAAACAATAATAAATATGTGTTAAACAAAGTACTCGGTTTAAACTGCAGTTTAACTGAACAGTAACTGGTAACAATTTACAATCAATTAAGATTTAACACGTAATAAAATTTGCTTACGGCAAAGAAAGCGAAGAAAAAAAAAAACAAAAGACACAGTTAGACAATCGGACGGAGGTATAGAAACTGCAAGCGGATAAACAGATAAATATTGCAAGACAATAGTAAAGTTTACAGTAAGAAGAAGTTTTACTTGAACTCCCATACATATGCATATACATTTTGAAATATATTGCACTTGTTCCTCAAAAGCATAACAACTCAAAATTCATGAACTTTTAGTAGAGGCCAAAAACTGTTTCTGTTGATTCTAACGATATATTACAGCAAAAAATTATGTCATTGTAAGAAAATACCTTAAAAAGGAATATAACGTTTTGTTTCTTTTTATTATTAACTGATTTCCAAAAAAAACTACTTTTTGAGTTGTTATTATTCTTCTGAAAAAAATTTTCATCAAAATGGCTACAACACGAATTTAAACACTGAACTGAACAACTTTCCTATATCAACTAAAGAGTAATGACTCAAAATTAAAACAAAACTTAGAGCCATCCCTAAATACCGGCGGTAAGCGGCACGTTCTTTTACGCTGAGCGTTAACGCTGTTACCCCATCTCTAAACAAAAGTGGCAACGTTATGTCAAAACGATAAAAACAGGGTTATCAAACAAATAAATAAAACGACCCTGTTTATTGTTACAGCTGCACATTGTTGCTTTATTTTTGTTTTTTTTTTGTTTTGTTTTCTTTGGCAACTAACTTCACTGTGTCTTGTCATGTCTTGTCAACATCGGATTTTCCAATAGCAAAGCGTTGCCGCCGCCTTGTTTCGGTATGCTCCATACAAAATGTATGAGCAGGAGAAATTTTGACAGTTAAAAAAACGCTTGCCGCCGGTATTTAGGGACGGTTCTAATGAAAACCGTTGACAGTCGAAAATAACGACAACTCGAAATATCGCTCTTTATATGAAAAAACTTTGATCTGTTTTGCTCAAGCTTTTGTAAACAACTAAAAATGAGAAAATGAAAGTAGTTTTTTTCACGGAAGAGAAGACAAATCAAAGGGAGATTTTTGCAGTGGGTACATATGACCTCTGTGGTTTGGATTTTTGAAGAAAGTGAAAATTTTGAGTTGTTACTCTTTTGAGGAAGAAGTGCGATATGCATATTCCCGCAGCACTCAGTAGTTTTATTAGTAGTCAATTCCCCATTTTCCCACCCCCTTTTGGACAGCCATTTTCATTAGAGTCCAATTATTTGCCAATTCCATTTCCATTTGCCAATGCAAACAGAAGCCTTTTGGTTACTTTATACCTAACGTGACCAATGGTGATCATACATCCCTCTATTGGCGGAATTATTCCGCTTTTTTGGAAGCTCATCCTGCCCAGATTTTATAACCCGCTTTTTACTGTTTCAGTTTTTTGTTAATTTTAAAGGAACTATAAAAATTAAAAACTGATCATTTCCCATATTTTTGGCAACAAATGGATTGCGCGCCAAAACAACTGGTCCTTTTTTGAGTCTAAGAACGAACCAAACCAATTTCGAATACTCTGTTCTGAGGTGAGGCTTACCCAAGAGAGAGCATTCTGCATCGATCGACATAAATATTAGTAGGACGGAACAGCTCTGGACTAGAAGGCGGTCGAGGCAAAAATTCACAACCACTTTTTCCAAATTGTTTTTAACAGGTCTTGCAACATGTGGCCTAGTATTGTCATGATGGAATATTACCTATACGTTTTCATGTCTGGCCGCATATTCTGGGCATTGTTCGGCCAATGTTCGCTTTAAAAGAATCAATTGCATTCGGTACAAGTTTCCTGTGATGATCTAGCCATATTACAGTAGATCATAATAGATAGGACCCAATTGTTCCCACTAAATACAGAGCATTACCTTAGAGCCATGGACATTTGGCTTTATGTCAATTCTGCTGGTTGGCTGGTCTTCACATACGATCTCTCCAACGCATTTTTTAACGCAACTAATGATTCCGTGCAAAAATATATCCTTTTATAGCCTTAGAGTCTGAGCGATATATGCCTTCCGTGTCAAAATCACCACTTCTGAATCTCACAATAAATGACAAAATGTTTTCCGCATTTTGAAGAGACATCCAATAGTATCATTTTTGAAATCGAAGCACAAACTAAGAATTAGGATTGTCATTACAATCGGTCAGTCTTACTGTTTACAAATTAAATATTTCTTAGTTTTTTGAATTTACCCTTAAATGATAGTTTGGGACAGCCTAACATAACTGCTGGAATGCAGTCGCCTGACTCCAATTTTTATATTTTTGGGTCATTTGATACGTATTTATGTATAAAGAGAAGTTAATCTAGGGTGAGGTCATCTGTCACTCAAGCGTTGCTAAGTAATGAAGACTTTAGCATCTGTCCCTAAATGGCAGTCACATAGAACTGCTGCAGTTTTAACAAGTAATCAATCTGCTTTAGACATTAATTTTCTCTATTGTATAAAAACTCGTCTGAACTCAATTAAAATATTTTTTGGATTATTTTACATGCATGTGTTCTTTGTAACACAATGAGAAGGCGATTGGTTACTTTGGAGATCCCAAGTTATGTACCTTGAAGTCATTTGTCACTTTCGTGTCTCCAGAAAGTAATTTCTCCCCAAGAAGTAATCTACAGAGTGTACAGACTTTAGTATTTATAATTTGTGTAGGGTCGATTGATTTCATAGGACTTTAGCCAGTAGTATCACCCAGAACTGCTTGGCTAGGTTTGATACTCTCAGTATCAGGGTTTGAAATTAACAGCAAATAATTTCTCTTTAAAAATACGTTTGTTGTACTTGAGTCATTATTATTTAAACTTATTGTTTGGTTTTTTTTTTGTTTTCTTTTCCAGCAGTTACTACTTTATCTTGTTGTTGTCACAAAAGCAGGGGTTCTCTAATAGACAAAATCAGGCAAAAGTTTTAAAAATACAATACAATACAAAACTCGTTTATGTTGTTAAAAAAGAAAACTAAAATTTGTATGTAAAATCCTAAAGATTGTTAATTGTAACATATGTATTAAGGAAAACCTAAACAAACTTCACTAAAGTATATATTTTCTATAGCTTGAGAACTCTTAAAACCCTTCACCCCAACTAAAAAAACATTAGGAAACTGAAAACAAAAGACTTTTAATTTCATATTATAAGTTATTTCTCCGTTACGTTTCTCTATTTAAAGGAGTCGTTGTTGCTGCTACGAGTATTTTCTTTAAATATCTCTTATCGAGACTGAAAGTAACAGTGCACGTCAGTTGTATTGTGCTTTTCCAGTCAGTCGTTGTCGTCGTCGTAGTAGTTATTGTCATCGTCCACTACGTAGATTTCTTTTGAAATTTACGTTACGTGTTACAGGGTTGATTTGAAAAGGGCGGAAAGGAAAGTAGCACCGTAACTGTAATATGGAGTTGATATGTATCTATGTGTAGTGGCGTGTATGTGTCAAATGGCAAAATTATTGCAATTTATTTTCTTGTCTTAATAAGTTGCATTTTTTATTTAAGTAAGTTTTTTTTTCAGAAATAATTTTTCCAACAAATTTTTGTTTTTAATTTTTTATTTTTTTTTTCTATTTCTCTAACTTTGTTCTCTCGCTTTAGCAAAATAAAAAGTGTCACAGTTATTGTGTGTTTATGATGTCGACCGATACTTTCGTCTCTACTGTCGTTATAGTTGTTTTTAATTTTAATTGTGTATTTTATTTTTTTTAGAAATTCAAAAGCGGATATTGTCACTTTTTACTAATTATCACGCAAGCTTTTAAAACAATTGAATTTGCTTGTAGTTTATTGTTTAGACAACAACTAAATTAAAACTTAAGATTATTTAATTGTACAGTGTAAAGAAAATAGAGTTTGTGTATGTGCAGCATTGCTACTTAGTAGTGTCTTAGAAACGTGACCCAGTTCCACTTGCATGTTGAGTCGTCAATGAAGGAATTTGTTTGCATTTAGTTTAAGATTTAAGTTTTAGTTTTAGTTTATCGAACAGAAAATAGTTATACTTCTTAGAAATTTTTTTAATATAATGTTTGTTTTTATTATTCGACTAATGCTTTAAGTAGGTGAAGGTTATGTCTTATTAAAACAGGGAAAATATTAACATTTTTTATACAAATACGTAAAAAAGTAAATCTTCCACAACATTTTCATATGAACATAGCATATCTTGTGATAAAAGCAGTCATTCACCCCTATCGTGAATAAAAATTCCACGTGAAATTTGTTCACTTTTCACATTTTCCTATTTAAAATCAACGTTAAAAAAATAAAAGTGAACAAATTTCTCGTGGAATTTTTATTCACGATAGGGGTGATTGTATTTCTTTGAGACAGTTATTTTCACTAATGTCTAATTATCTTCCTGTGTCTAATGTAAATATTTTTGGACTATTTTACAGGTATGTGCACTTTGCAAAATAACTTTACTACAGGTAGTTTACTAAGTGGTTAATTATTATTTTAGTGTTTCTTTTTGTAAGAAGGAGAAAATAAAAATGACAAATAAAAAAAAAAAAACATTGAAAAACACAAACTAACTTTTCCTCGACAATTGGATTTTTACTACGAAACGACTTGAGTTTTTTCCGGAAAGAACTTAAAACCAGACTAAAAACTAACTAACAAAAAAATAAAATGCAATACTACTCGTATTTGCTCAAGATTGTGAATTGCGCTAATATGTGTAAAATTTCATGTTATTTAAGGAAAATAATCTTGTGTTTGAAAAATATCGACGTTGGGTCAACTGAACCGATTTCTACCATTTTCAATAGCCGTGATTTGCAAAGAATATTTGAGAAAAATTTCATGCTCCCCAGTTTTTTCTTCCAAGCTCTATCGTGTCTACAACAAATGGAGGGACATTGCTAAATCCTCTTAGAATTTTAAAAGAACTCAGTATATACATATGTATGTATATACTTTTTGGTTCTACGATCAATATTTCGATTTGTTACAAACGATTATTATGTTTGTCATAATCATCTTTTCGTTGTGAATATAAAAATTAATTTCAAAACTGTAAATATTTGATATGGAGTATTTTTAAAGAATTAAATAATGTTGATTTTTAACATAAACAAAAAAAGCTAAACTAGTTAATTATGTATGTTTTTGAAGCAATATAATACAGAATTCTTTGGCCCAATTAGCTATTAGAAAAATAAAACAATTTACAGAGTGAAATATGCCAATGTAACTGGGGTATTTAAAAGTTTGTGTTTTTATCTAAACTTTGCAAAGGAAATAAAAAAACAAAAAAACAAAATTGTATCATTTTCATCTCTGATATCAAACGCACAGCACGCAAGTTGCACATGCACCTTCACATACAACTAAAATTTTTGTAAATGTAAATGTAAGCGTAAGTATGCTGGTGTTGCTAAGATTTGTGTGTGAGTGTGTTAAGTGCAATAGAACAATAACAAAGCGTATGAAAACAAAACTATATACTCGTACATACATATGTTGGTATTTAAAAGACACGTACATATGTACAAAGCGTATCCATAAGATACAATTTCAATGCGAAAGTTGTTTATGGTTGTTTAGTTTTTGTTGTTGAGTTGTTGCTTTTTATCTATACCATGAAACACAACATGTACTTTTACGAAATAAACGCGATTCTTGTTGTTGATGTTTTTTCTAGCTGCTGCTGCTAGAAAATCGTATTTAATGTTGGCATGAGAGTTGAGTGTATCTGTGTGTAGTACGTTGTTACTGTGTCTAGTAAAAATGACGTTAAACTACAAGTGTGTTTTGTTGTTGTTGTTTAGTATTGAATGTTGTAGCAAGTACAAACTTGTAGCTGCGGTGTTAGTAAAAGTTGTTGTTGTTTTGTGGTATTAGTAGCGATGGTTGGTGGTGGCGGTGCTTGCTAGTGATGATGGTGTATAAGTTTATACTTGTATGTTTGTGTTGTTGTTAAGTTTGGTTTGGTTGAATTGTTTGGTTGACTGGCTACTGACCTAAATAGTTTTGCATTGGCAGCAGCAGCTATACAAAAAAAAAAAACCTCACTAAACTAACGGTATTTGTTTAAGTATGACTTTTTCGCAAAATACAAACAACACACACAGTTGAAATAACGATTTGCAGCAACAGCAACAACTAAGAAATAAAAACAGCCAAATGAACTAAACCCAGTAGAAGAAGTAATAGAAATAGAGAGCGTAATATTATTGAAAAAAAGAAGAAAACAAAAAAAAAAAAAAAACAAAAAAACTACGACAGATATGCTTTGCAAATGCAGCAGTTGTAATCAGCAGAAAAAATGGTAGGTATGTATGAAAACGCAAAATTGTTGTAAGAGCAGTTAACCGCATTTTCATATCTAATAGATACATTTTTAACGTTTCCAAAGAACTCAATTCAAGTTTTAAATACACGCAATGCACACTGCAAAAAATATACTAACACACACCTACAAATTCACAGTAGTTCTAGTAGTAGTAGGGTCCCTGAAATTCAAATATTTCATAATCTTTAAATTAGTGACGAGTCATATTCATATTCGTTTTGTTTGTTTTTATATAGTCTGCCCCTGGTGGCTATGAGTGCCAATTTAGCTTTATGACTTCTTATTTTAACATGTGTGCAGAAGTTTAGTTACACTAGTACATAGATTACAACATGATAGTCAGGTAACTGGCCCAAAGTGGGCAAGTTACTTACAAGTAGACTGTGTTCATTTACAGTTTAACATCGAAAACGGCAATTACTAATGAAAAAGTCATAGAAAACTTGGAAGAATTCCTTAAGGCCTTATGACACTACATTTTTAATGCATTGTTCAAGTTTTGGTGAACAGTACAAATATAATTAGCCAATTCACAATGTGTGCTATTCTGTCCTATTTGTCTTATTGTCTAAAAATTTATGACTGTCATAAAAATGTTGTTGGTATTTCATATTAAAAAATATAATATGACAATACAACATTGAAACTCATGTTTTTTTGCTATGCTATTTAATTCAGTGATGACAGACTTACATTTGAACTTTGTTGAATCTGCCATAATTGTATCCATTGCATATTTTTCACACAATTCCTCCATAATTTTTTCTTTTTCTGTCTTGCTGACCATTTTTTATTTTAATAATTTAATAATAAAAATATTTTTATTTATATTTGACGTTTGATGTTTATTGAATGTGTGTATTCAGTAATTACGTTTATGAAAATAAATAATATACAACAGGCCGTTCACAACAGTGCTATTTGGCCCTAAATAGTATTTTATGACTTAGGACTTTAGAACACATTGTGAATTGGCTAAATGTAATAGAAAAATTTACCAAGTGCAAAGAGTTCAGCAGTATTAATATAAATGGCAAACTGTCAAACATTTTACTAAAGTTATCGATAAAAAATGAAGTTATGTCAAAAAAAAAATGTAAAATTGTTCAACTTAAAATTGACATTTCAAGCTTGAAATATTAGAAGTGTTGCTGAATCAGCGGTTTATGGGCAAATTTGGCGATTAACCGTTTTTTGTTTGTTTTGTTTTTATGTTTCTCATAAACAAAAAGTTGACAGCATTTAATAAAATATACAAAACCATAACAAAAGAAAAAAACTAAAAGGCTTTTTTGTTTACATTTTTTATAGTTTGCTTTTTCTAACATTTTCTGTTTCTTTCTATCAATTCTATATCAATTCAATAAACAAAAAATGTAGTGTCATTAGGGCTTTACGAAGGTAATTTTAAACGGATTTGGAAAAAAATAATTACTCAATAACTTACTTTTCTATACCGTCAGCATTACTTAGCAGTAGTCGTATAATGACTTATTAATTATCTGTTATATAACTACTTAATTTCTATTCGTTCTGTTTGTGATTAATAATAGCTTCTGTGGGACCTGTTTTTTCTACAATATTTCGATTTTTGTATATGACTGGCTTAGTATTACTTGGCTTTAGTTAAATAACTAGTCTCTTAAAAGAAATATAAGCATGGACAATAAGGATATGTTGGTATCATTGAAAGCAGACAAATTGTACTCCTAGATCC
The DNA here is from genome assembly GCA_916048285.2 of Bellardia pandia. NCBI lineage: Eukaryota > Metazoa > Arthropoda > Insecta > Diptera > Calliphoridae > Bellardia > Bellardia pandia. Next base: position 36,816,856 of record OU696530.1, read on the forward strand.
TTCTTTTCGAGTAACTTGGGTTTCTCTATTCCGAACGTTACGGAAGGAAGGTCTCTCCCGTGGCACAAAAAGGTGATTGAGTTGGCGGTGGTGTCTACATCCAATAATTTGGGATTATGATATCTCAGATATAACAGAATATCGGTAGAGGATATACAGTTAGCCAAGCTGTAATAAAGTCTCTGATGTATACATAACGTGACCAGAGTTTTTTTTTTTTTTTTTTTATCAAAAAGAGGGATTTTAGGAATGAAAAAGCGGAATTTGGAAGTAAATATTATGAAAAAGTGGGATTTTGAAATTATGATATGAAAAAGCGGATATTTTAAATTAATCGCATATTTATAATTAAATTTTAAACTTTTTTTTACTATTAAATCATTAACTCTATAACTAGCTTTAGAATATTTAATGACAGCGTTTTAACAAAAATGTGCCGCAAAAACTTAAACAAACTATGCCAAGAAATCGGTGTTGTAGAGTATTAATCATTAAAAACGAATTGTTCAGATTAAACCAAAATTTGGATTTCGACTGGAAATCTTTTAAAAATTAAAACCTTATTCAAGGTTTGAGTAAATCCAAATAACTAAAAGTAAAACAAATCTTTAAAATAAATGTTACGAAATTTACCAATTGATTGCAAAATTGATTTGCGGAAAAATCTTAATCTGAAGCACTTCCAAAAAAATAACATTTAAGAAAGCAGAAATCAATAGCAAAATCAATATTTTTTTAAATAAATTTGCCATTTGTAAACGTCAACGTAATTTGGACAAAATTTTAGATGGGCATTAGAGTTTATGATTGGAACATGGGCAACGCTTGTGGGTTTGAAGCGTGTGCTCCTATAATTTTCAAATTAAATGTATTTGAAAATTAAAATTTCAAAATATTGGTGTGGTTTAAAATATACTCAGATTTACTTCATAACTTAAACAGCAAAATTATACACAGACACAATTAGAAACCAATATATTTTCCCAGTCGAAAAATATAGTTTAGGCCATATGTTTTAAAATTCCAAAACTGGGTATACAAAACGACAAACTGTTTTGAAAACCTTAATGTAAAAAAAAACATTTTTGTGAATTTCGTCTCATTTTTTAAGAATTACTGGATTCAAATGTTATTATAGTTTGAAATTTTTATATTTACATATTTTAAAATTATCAAAAAACTAAAACAGTAAAAATCTAGGTAGGATGAGCTTCCAAAATCATACATAGGTACATAATAGGTATTGTAAAGTTTCCGTATACGATAAAGAGGTAAAAGCTGAAATGCAAAAATTTTAAACAGACTACACTACTGATTACAAAACGACACTAAGTGTCACTTGACTTTGCAACTGATTACTTTGCTGTTGTTTCCTAAAATCAATTGTAAACAGACTATTTTACATTACTTAGGGACAATAAAATTACAATTAACTACATGCTAGATTACCTGGGTAAATTAAAGTAACTAAAAGTTTTAGCTTTTCTGGAATTACAGAAGACACAGACGCAATAAATGATCTAATGAAAAAATATTAATTGAAGTAAGCCATGCCAATTATTAAAACTGAAGGGTTTTGCTAATGACACACAATTCAAACAAAACACAACGGGGTTGCAAATGTTGAAATTTTAGTCTCAACAATTTGTCTTGGCTAGCCTGCGGTTTACACTGAATGGAAAAATTTACCTTTCCAGAAACAGTGTTCTGAATGTTCTACACATTTAGTAGGCCTGTTGGACATAGGTTACTTCATTTATTTAACCAACGAATACAATTTTAATTGATACCATTCGTAATTCTTCCATTCCATCTCTAATACACAAACATATGAACATTGATTATATCCTGATTTTTTACACATACATATGTATGCATGTACATATGTATGTATGTATGTATGTGAGCATAAAGTATTTAAAAATCAAGTGCTGAGTGCTCTCTTTTTTTTTTTTTTTGCCTGTATTTTCATCAGGCATTCATGTGAAATTTTCATTCATTATTGTTGCTATTTTTGTGTCTTAAATTTTGTTTTTCATGTTGTATATTTTTTGCAGAGGGGTTTTTCATTTTTTGATTTTCATTGTTAAACAGTTTTTTCGCTTTACAGTTTTTTGCCTCATTCATATGGTGTTGCCTGTTAAGCCTTGTTAATTGAAGTGTATTTCATGGATTTTAATGAGATTTCAAGAGCTTTTAGCATGTAGTAGCAACATAATGAGGCGTTGACAACCAGCCAAAAGTAAGAAAAAAAAAGTTAAAATAATAAAGAAGCATTAATTTAAGGATTTCTCTTAATTATGTGCCAAATTTCCAGTGTGCAAGCTATTTGAGCTTACTTCCATTGAAAGAAGTAAGGATTTTTAAGAAAATGCGCTTATGGCTTTTAAGTAAAAAGTATTTTTAATTGTTGTTTATTTGATTTAAAACAGATATTCCTTAAGAAGTTAAAAGGAACCTAAGAAGAGAAGAAAATGTTGTTTGAGCAATTTTCTTTAAAAGTTGAGAAATTGACTGAAGAATTTATAAAAAGCTTTTAAGGAAGTTAATATTTCAAAAATACTCCTAATGACCTCACCTGCTGAAAATAATTATTTATGATATCCAAGCACAATTAATAAAGAGTGATTATATTATGATTTTAATCCACTACTTGGTAATGTCTTTATTGGGTTCTTTTTTCATGCAGCCAGCTTACCTACAACGCTGCAGAATAAATAATTAAAAATAATTAAAATTTCTTTTAAATTGCACTAGCGGTATGATTATAAAACATTCACCTTATATCTGTCTGTTTAACAATTCTCTTGAATTTTGTGGGGAAAATGTTGTTTGCTGCTGCTGTAATTTCATTATAATTATCTGTTGTTGACTTATTTTATTTTTAATTAATTTTTAATCAAATGAAAATTAAACCCAAAAACCAAATGAGGTTTTAATAAATACACTGTATAATATTTGAAACAGGTTAAAAAACTTAAGTACAGCAACATGTTGCTAAAGGTATAAAGAAAGTTAACGTTAAAGCAACACTTCAAAAAGATTGGAAATCTGTGAATACACGCAGTTAGTAATATGTTGCAAAATGTATAAATAAATTTAGCTTTAAATTAACAATTTTTTAACTTAAGCAACATGTTGCAAAATTATGTATCTTTAGAATTAATCTTTGATAATTAAAGGGATTTTTAAATAACTCCTTTATAAAGAAAATGTTTAATTATATATTTATAAAACTCTTGTATTATTAATACAAAATTTGTCATTATTAGTTTGCTGTAAGAACTTGGTAAGAACACGTTCATTTTAAGCAGTAGAATAAATTGAGAAAATTTATTTTGTGTAAAGTAAATATTTTAACATTACTGGGGCCAAATTACCGCATTCGATATCGAGTTAAATTGATCGTAATTTTCTTATTTGAGATTATGGCATACGATATCGAGCAAGAAATTTAGTACATTTTATCATAATTTACAAACATTATTTTATTACTGTTTTAAGCAACAAAGCAAACCAGTAAAGTTTAGTTTGTCCCAAGAAACCATTTCATTATAGCTATCAACATGTAGCTTAACTTTAGTTAGAGAAGAAATGTTAATTAAAGCTCTAAACTTTTTGATTTTATGATATTTACCAATAATGTTATATTACTGTTTGAAGCAACTGGGAAATTAATAACGTTTATTTCATCCAAAGAAACCAATTCAATATGAACACTTATAGCAACATGTTGCTGGCAGCAGTTGTCATTTCATTAAAGTTCTGTACCCTTTGATTTTATACTATTTACCAACAGTGTTCTATTACCAAACATTTTCAAATATCTCTACCACCCACTGACATTTCAGGGCTATGCCACATATATTATCTTTTGTCATATTAATTTATTTTTGATTTTTTTTTCGGCTTTAATACTTTATATATTCATGCACACGTTCATGCTGCATATTTTTTGTGATTAATATATTTATGGCACAATTATCATTGATACAGTGAATCACTCGCCCGCTCTCACACGCAATCATTCACTCAAATTGAACTGGAGGTTTTCCATAATTAAATGGGTTTGATTGCAATAAGATTTATGAAGGAATTTCCATGCACTTAATTCTGACGTTTATGGACACAAATTTACGATGAATTTATAGCCTCTTGTACGCAGTAGTAAATTTATTTAATTGTCAGCAATTAATGATGTTGACGATGATGATACATACCTGCAATGGTAAGAGAAGAGGGAGAAAATTGCATAAATATTAAATTAATTACCACACTATTTTTTTTATATTTTTTTTAATATATTTATTTATATACATATTTAATTTAATCTATGGAAATGGTGTTGCAAAAAATTGTATATGATATAAATCAAATAAAAAGTTAATAATATGTATTTTTTTCCAATTTTATTTTCAAATTTATTTACAAACAATTGTAATCGTGTTATTGAGATTTATGTTGGCATAATAAATAAAAATGAAATGAAATTATGTAAATTCATTTAATGTTATTTTTTTTCATTACAAGAGGATAAATTAAAAAACACCTGAATCAATAAAATGTGTTTCTAGGCAACAAGTTGCTTGCTTAATTATACAATGTTTTAAAATATTAACATGTATAACCAAATAACTTTCTATGTTGAATTGTATTTTCATGTTCCAGCTACATGTTGCTAAAACTGAATTTCAAATGTTTTGAATTTTAAGAAGCTGTTGGTAAGAAACGGAGAATATAACTTTACAAGTTTATATATATATATTTAATGAATTAACGCAATAAAGAAAATTAATTTAAGCAACATTTTAAAATGTCTTCTTTAACAACATGTTGCAAGAGCCTAGTCTGCGGCTCCAAGGGGAAAGTTTGGAATAAAATGCAATTTTTCTTCACGCAAAAGTCTCAGCCCTAAAGCGAGCTGCAAATTGTTGATATCAAAGCATCCGTTTCTAGTAGAGCAAGTGTCTACTCGTTCTAGGTTAACCACAGAATGCATTCTAGTACAATTCTTTTATGGATCCCAGGACATGATCCAATACAGGGCAACTGTGGGTGCAATGGCGATAGAGTAGGCAATTGACGCCTTCATTGGTATTTCTATCACGAGTCTTTAAATTAATGTTCAGCAAGAACTGTTTGAACTTTCCAAGACAATTTGGTCTAATGAAATCACTGAAAGTCCCTGTTGTGTTTTAAAAGAGTTAAGAATATGCTTTCAGTAACATTTTGAAGTTGATTTAAATTTTATGAAAAATAGTAAAGTTTCCATTTTAAAATACATACAGGTTTCAATTAACCATATGTGGTCCCAAAGTGCACGCAAGATTTGATTTTTTCGGCATTTGCTGTCAAAACAAAAATATTAAAAAATTTGTTAGTTGTCAGTTTAGGGAGCATTACACGAAATAACAATGCGTTTTCATTTATGAACAATAATAATAAAGTCTGGCGGCAACATTTTGGTAACTTCGAAAAAAAATATATCGAAAAATTCAAAGACATTGAATCAGTTGGTGATTCTAAACACATTTTTCATAGAAAAACAAGACGTCAATGGGGAATTTGAGATTATTACTGAAAGTCCGGTAATATTCATAGACAAATAGCTGTCTACAGCGTATTCTCTTAAAAAGTTAAATTGAGCCAATAACACAAACAATGACCAAAGATAGTGAATAGAGTTCGTTGAATAATTTGTAACATCAACAAGTGGATGCTAAGTTCTTAAATGACGATGCAGATTTTCCCCTTGATGGTTTTGTTTATACAAATTCATGCACAATATGTCACTGTTTTGTGCGGACTTTGAGCTGAACTGGAACTGGAAGCTGAAATGTTCAAGCTCCTACATATGCTTGATATCCTTATACTGCGAACTTCATGATGCTATCAAATAATAACAATCTAAAGAAAAAAATTGCAATATTTTTTAATCTTTAATTTGAATCTTAAGTAAATTTTGTCAAAATAAAGTCGAAAAATGTTGTCATTTCATTTAAGCCACATTGTAGTACAATGATACAGTTTTCCAATCGTGTAAATCGATAAATTGCCGAATTAATAAAGTGGAAGTAATTTCAGAGCAGAACTGTGGAAATATTTTGTAACTCGTTTCGAAAAGAAATTCTTTCGAATTTGTATACTTTTTATATTCACCCCTATCGTCAATAAAAATTCCACATGAAATTTATTCCCTTTTCACATTTTACCTATTAAAATTCAATGTTAAAAAAATAAAAGGGAACAAATTTCATGTGTAATTTTTATTCACGATAGGGATGATTGTATTTCGAAAACGTTTGCTTTCGAATCGTTAAACACAATAACCCACTGTTTAAATAATTTGATTTTACCCAAGTATGTAAGTAAATACCTAGATTTTACATTGACAATTTTGTTAAAAAACAAAACTTTAAAAACATCTTCTCGCTATTCCAAAATATTGTTAATGTCTGACATCCTTATACCGGCACTTTCACTGTAAACCTTCCCCAAAAACTAATTAATGCCTATAATTAATTCATTCAATTACAATAAACTTTCCCCCCTTACAAGAAAATGTATGTAACTAATAAAAAATTGTCCAGGCCTGCCTAATTATTCTCTTGATAGTTCTTAAAACTATTTCATAAATTGCATGTAAAAGTTAAAGTTAAGTTACTAACTAGCTAATGCTGTGTGGCTAACATTAAAGTTTCGATTGTAAAGTAAAATTTCCTACTGGTAACATTTGTCTGGAGAAATATTACTTTAAGTAAATTTAACAAACAAAAATTGGATAAAAAAGTATAGGTAATGTAAATTCCCTTAACATTTACGTTTACTAGGATTTTTAGAGTAGAGGAGCTAATTATTTAATTGGTGTTTTATTTATTTAATTACACACTATAGAGATATTTGTAAGTAGTAGCGGAAAATATAACAAGGCGAACTATACAATAATTAACAAAATAAATGAAACAACAACTTGCTTTTATAGTTTTATGACCCCACTTAAAATGCTGTTAAATGCATTTAGCAAACTAAAGGTACGGTCACACTTGGCAAATATTTCCCGGATGAGACGTAATCACTACATAAGATATATTTGAACTCGTTTATTTATTTAAAAAAACTTTTCTTATTTAGGCCAAATCACAACAAATATTTAGTTTTATTTTATTTGATGCTGTTTGATCTTGCAAAACTCTTGTAAGAGTAAACAACGTCAAACAAATTTGTGCTAATACAAGTGGTTACGCTTTTTTAAGTAAATATTTGCCAAGTGTGACCGTAACTTAAGTATATATAGGTACATTCTTTAGTTAGTAGTAATAATAGACGATAAATAAGGGTAAAATTTCGATTTAATGGCATTTTAAATGTTATTTACAAAACTATTTACTAGATACTTAAATTAAGGTAAACATTTACACTCACTGTTAAATATACAAACAAACAAACTTTTATAAATATAAATTCAAATGTAGTTATTACTAGAGTTTCCTACAACAAACCCCTCTAATTTGTATATACGTTAAAAAATTACTATATAAATGCTTATTTAGAGCCATAAACTTAAAGAAGTGGCATGTTGAGAGCTGATGTCATAAAATTATTAAACAAAAAAAATATATATATATATATTCTTACAACAACAATAACGGCAATGAAAATTTTATTAAAATATGCGACAAAAATTATGCTACATTAATTGTATCTAAAGATGTCGCTGATAATGTACAATATTTTTCTTCTATTTGCTGTTGTGTCTGTTTGTTTGCATACAGTAGTGATGCTTACAGATTAGAGAGTAAATATATAAATAATGAAATATTTGTGTAACGCATTATTAAGGGTATTCAATAAGAAGAGCAAAAAGAAACAGTAACACTACACTGTTTTGTTGCAACTTTCTCAGACCATTTTACATAAATGTGATGAATATGGTTGATGCAACGTTGAATTACCTCTTTTAATACAGGGTTGGTAGAGAAATTGTTGTTCATAGACCTTTGACTTCAACTAACTTCATATGATGAATTTCATGTAAAAATCGAGATGCATTGAACCCGACCCCCTCAGATATCGATGAAATTTTGTTCATAGCTAAATTTGATCAATACAATTAAACTCTCATTTTTAGAAATGACTGTTTTGCGATTTTTTGGGCGTGACACAGTGGGAACGTTTTTGAAAAAACGCGAAAATGGTCGAAAAGAGCTCCATTTAAACTACAATAACTCAGAATCGGCTAAACCGATTTCCATGATCTTGGTATCATTAAAAAGATATTTTAACAGGCTTTATGACACGTTAAAAAAAATACACTGTAAAAAAAATTATAACAAAAAAAATTTTAACTGACGAAAAAACCAAAAAGATCAAGGGTTTTTTTTACAGTGTATTAATTTTTTAGAAAGGTTTATCCTTCATCTATACCATATCAAAAAATAAAAATGGGTTCTTTTTTAATTTTTTTTATATAATTTTTTAAGTAGTGTCACTTCTAGTAATTCCGCAAAATTCTGAAAAAAAAATCAATGTATTCTTGATAATAATTTTCTATTTTGTCATAAACATTTATTACTTTACCCATAATAAAGAGAAATATATATAGAACAAAAAAAATTTTTTTCAGGTCTATTTTTTCTTCCTCTTTCTTGCCTTAAAAAATGCTATATAATTGCACCTCATGAACGTACCGAAATTCATAAAATGTATTGCTCAAATTTAGCTATGAACAAAATTTCATCGATATCTGAGTTGGTCGGGTTCAAAATTTCAGTTTTATCTCGATTTTTAAATGAAATTCATCATATAAAGAAATTACACGCTCTAAGTGGACTATGTATGCTGATCACAGAAACAAGAGAGTGCTCGACGAGGAAATGACTTATGCAGCAATTGAATGGTTTTAATGTCAAATGGCAACGTTTTTAGGCAAAAAGTACTCACAATATTATGACGCTATATCGAGCATGTGTATGTGTGATCAGACTCCTTATCGAAAAAATATGATGTCTTCAGTACACATTGTGGATGCGGATCCATAATCACATGTACTGTGTTCGAAAAAATAATAATGACAAACTTCTCAATTATTTTTTGTTAATATTTTAATAATAAAAAATTATATACACACATCGCCATAATTTCATATATTCGTTAATCAAAGAGTACCATAAATCTTATGTAAATAATGTTATTGAGATCAAATTCAAACAAAAAAGCCTCATATTATATCTTAACCTTTTTTTATACTCTGTTTCTCAACTCGTTGTGAATATGGAAAAATGTTCTTTTATAATTTTATAAATTGTTACATTACACTCAAGATTATTATGAAAATTAAACAAACTCTGGAAATTACAGTAAGAATCGGTAATTACATCAATGGTCGAAATTAGATAAAATTTGAAAATATTTAACATAAATTATGTTGGTCGTAAAATTGTCTTTCAAACAATATATCAAATAGTAATAAAATTTGCACTAAGATGGAACACACAGTACAAAAACAAAATTTCTTGGGGCTTTTTTCATTCTACGATTTTGGAGCCATTTTTTATTTCTTTTGAAATGTAAAATTACCTCCCAAAGAAAAAATGCATTATAACCCCAACAAAAATGAAAAAGGCACAAAAATTTCGTGTTTTGTAATCAGTGTAATTTTTAGGGGCCATTTTTTGTGAAAAACTGATGTAAGTATTCAAAGAAATCTATGATATACGTCAATGGAAAAAGAAAAATGGGAACAACTCAACATCGTTAATCTGATGGCATAGTCGAAAGATTAAATCGCCCTCTAGTAGAGGAATATTTAAATTCAAATAACCAGTGACAAAATTAAGGATATATATGATCTGCGTATTCTGAAGGATCCAGCGAAAGTCGGCTTGTAACTACAACGAGTGAAAGAATTGTCTCCCAAACTACAAACTGATTGTGATGGACCAAAATTAACGCTTTCCATTAGCTGCATATAGGAAAAGTAAGTCTGGGTATATTTAGGACGAACAGGTATAACTGGGGGTAGTGTTAGGATATACCTAAAATTTGATTTTTTGAACGTAATATTTTCTTTGTTCCCGCTTTATTTGAATAAAAATTGTAAACATTTAAGCATTCTTATATTGCAGCTACCCTAATGTAAATTAGTATGTACAAGCAATTCATTATATTTGAGCTAAATAAACTCACTTTAGATTTTACACACTTCCAGAAGACATAAACGAATGTTTACAATTTCTTAAACATTTTGTGGACCAAGTCATCTCGTCGTAGATAAGTGTTTTTTTTATCATAATTTGCTACTTTGTAAATAAAAATAATTTTATGAAAAAAATCTTAAATGCTCACTATAAAAACACAAAGTAATAGACATTAAAAAACACACACAGCCTGATGATTTTAAATTATAACTAAATGTAAAATGTTATCCAAGTACGAGTATAAGTGCATTACTGTCTGTACTCGTATATTTAGCTATTATTTAAATAATTTACGTCTATATATTTTCCGCCATTTATGATTTAGCTGTAATTTTTTATATTTTTTTTGTGTTGGCACTTATAACCAACCACACCATTACATTCAATTCGCCACTCTTATACCCACACTTTATGTCTCTATTCGTTTTTACTCCCTGCTCTGCAGAAAACTTTGCTTTTAGCATTATTTTTGTAAAATGTATTTAAAGAATTATCTTAGTAAATGATTTGAATATGACTATATTTCATTGTGGTTTTCAGATGATGAATGGTTCTTCGCTATATGTAGTTAGTTACAATATGGCTGAGTTTGTATGATAAAATTAGTTTTGGAGTGTTTACTTTGTAAATACGTATCTTTTATGGTTTTTATTTAAAGCGTATCTCGTAGATACCGAGTATAAATATTAAATATATGTATGTGGTTTTAATTTATATTATTTTGTTTGTTATACATATTACGTATGTATGCAATGTCGAAAGCGTGTGTTTAAAATGATGAATGAATGAGTAAGTGAATAGAATGGAATTTTATGATAAAAATTGTATCATATTTGCACTGTGTCACTATAAACACGCTACCCAAATTGGCAGATATACTTGGTTTGTTGTTAAGTTTGGTACATTCTTTATTTACAGCACATTTATTTACAGCACATTTATTTACCTTAATTAATGTGTAATAAATGAATTCAATGAATTATATAGAGAATATCAGTAGTTTCTAGCTAAAAGTTCTAGGGAATGTTAGACGTTTATATGGATAATAATTATTTGTATTATTTATATTATGACAAACTAAGTTTAACTACTACTACTACTTGCTTTATATAGTGTGCTTTCAAATGTATTACGTTCATCTATGTACATTAGCATAGTTAGAAGGGTTTAAATTTTATTTTTATTCCAAACTAAACTCATATGAGTCATTTCCTATCACCATAACTTTGCGACTATCAGACTTAAAAACAAAGGGCAGGCAATAATAAAAAATGCAAATAAATTTTATAGCAATGTCACCGCCAATTACTAAGCAATAAAAATTAGACTTTTGCCTTAAGATTATTTAAAAGGGGCTTCATTTACTGCAACTGAAAGGTGACTTTATTGAACTTCTTTTAAATGAAATAAATTTCTCAGTAAAACCAATAAAACCACAACTATTTATGACGTTAAACTCTAGACATGAGTTAAACTTGATATAAAAGTTGTTAAATTTGAGTGTCTGAGGAATGTTTTCTCATTATGCGATTATCATTTTTCCCAACGAAAAACTGCCGATTAAAGAAATTTGGTTTTCTCAATGTCTAATTTGCTTCTATGTATTCTGTGGCAAAACTAGCCATTCCTCATCTGCCGATTATTTATTTGTTGTACAGATAAATTAAATCAGCTGACTCCGTTCATATTTTTTATGTGGCAATACCTTGAGTTTTTGTAAAAAAACTAAATAGATTTTAGAAAAATTGTTTAATAGAGGAATAAACATTAATTTGATGGAGGATGAACTCGAAGGACATGAATTCCAAGTAAATGCTGAAAACTCATGATAATGATAAGCTCATGCCAGACCTAACTACCTGTCAGACATTATTTATTATTTATTTTTTAAAATATTTGTTTTTTTATTTTATTTTTTGTTATTTTTTCACATTTGGAAAACAGCTGATTTATGTCAACAACTTGTCACTTGAAGACAGAGTTCCCAATTTTCACATACATTTTGAGAGGTATTGTCAAATGAAAATAATGTTTCTGTCGGTATATTGAGAAAACGAAAATTGTTAACGGACATATTATCAGTCTAATAAATTTATGTCGACATTTAGTAACAGGCAGTTTGTCGACACATTGAGAAAACGGGCCTTAGTATAAGTAAAAGTTTTTACATAAGACTTGTAAAGATTTCGAAGTAGTAGTAGATATAATACGTTTAAAATCTTAGTATAAAAGCAGAATTAGTCTGTACTTACTGTTCCGTTCCGAATCAGCTGACTTGATTCTGTTAAATAGAAAATGTGTAGAAGTCGTTAGTTGTTTTGTTACTTTTCGTGCCGTTGCGGACGAACCTGTTGAAAACAAAAATTTGCTAAGTATTTGTAAGTGACAGCACAAAACAGCTGACATCTACACAACAAAAATTTTTGGTTTATTACAAAAATTTTAAATTTCTTTGAATTTAATTAGTTTTTGTATAAAAGTTATAAAAATATAAAAAAATAAATGATGGATGGCGAAAAACTCATTACTTTAGTCGAAAGTAATGACATATTGTACAATAAAAAAAACTTTGATTTGTATTTTTTGATTTATTTTCGCGGTGTTGTCTGTTTACCTAAAACAGCTGATACGTTTATACGGAAAAACTAACTACAAAAATTTAACAACGGAACGGAACAACGACACGGAAGAGAAAAGCAACAGAAAGTAAAGACTAATGAAGCCTTAAGACTTGTTAAGTCTTAATATAATTCGTGAGTGAAGTCGTAGTATAAGACTCTCATTGTCTTAGTGTAAGACTTCTGAAGTCTTAGTAAAAGACTTGTGAAGTCTTAGGGTTAGGACAACGTGTCCACACTGTAACTTCACATTACAAAAAAATTTGTGTTTTGACAGTAAAATTTCTAAATTTTCATACCAAATATTATCCGAAAACAACTGTGATTAAACTAATTGGAAAACTCAGGAAGATTAGAGAAGTAAGTGATCTTAAAAAACTGTGGATTATAAGTTGTAGATAACAAAGTTCTCTCTCGTAGTTTGCGTTCAATTGGCACAAGTACTAAAGATTAATGAGCAGCTACATGGAATGTGGAGTGAATTACTGATCACCAAAAAAATCGATGCTGATTGTTGTAGAAAGTCCTAAATTATTAAGCACGTTTTCATCTTGATGACTTCTTCACCGCTTCTGAGGGAACAGAGTATTATGTCTGGAGCTAAGAAGAAAGCAAACATTTAATTTTTGTGATTCCAATCAATTAGTGCACCAGGGGTTCCTGGTGTTATGCCGAAAATATTCCTCATGAACTCACTTGTTCATTGCTGGCTTGTTCATTTAGAAATCATTTCTGCCTTTTAAATCGTTTTGTAATTTTTCCTCAGTGATGGAAGTTTGCCAACCAAGATCAATGGAGTAGATGGAGTCAATTCTATAGATTTTATATTGAAATACCGGAGTACACCAGTGTTCTGTTCTTTCTACCTCCTTTTTTGAAATCTTCATGAATGATTTATTAGCTAGCAATCAATTTAAATTCAATTTATTTAATACAAATGACAGTTAATAAAAGTTTATTGCAGAAGATCTGCGGTTGCTTGATTATAAATTTCAATTGGCAAAAGTCCATAAGTGCGAACATTTTTTATACCCCTTAATATATTTGTACTTATAGTTATTTGCTTTCAAACTTTTTTCTTCACAATTTGAAATATATTCTTGATAAATAACCAAACAAAATTATTCAACAGCTGATAGGTTTGTAGCATTGCTAATGCATAATTAGTGGAGCTTTATGTAAATTTTTATTTTAAACTTCAGTATCAACATTTACAATGGCAACATTAACCACGCAATGATTTGACACTATTGTAACAGCGTAACATTTCTGCGTTCGCGAAACGCAATGACGCATTCGCAAAAGCGTAGGTGATGCGTTGAACGCAAGTGATTTACAAAATTAAGGCCTTAATTTTGATAAACGAGTGCGTATGTGCTAGCAAAGCCGTGACGGCTGTTATTCCGATAAGATTTCACAAACCGTATACTGCATATTCGTACTTTATGATGCAACACGAAAATTAACAATCTAAAGCAAAAAACTAAGTTTTCTAACTAAATACATTTTGCAACACCCTTTAGTATAATATAGATAGCTTAGAAGAATTTAATTTTTTGTTTGGTTACATTAGTTAACTCTTATTGTTAATTATTTATAAAGCAATTAACACCCTCCCCCCCCCTTTTTTCAAAACCACTTCATTAAAATTCTTATATATTGGAGTTTTTATTTGGAATGTAATTCCGTTTTGTTGAGGTTTACTTCAACTTTTCACATTTTTATACCCTCCACTACCATAAGTGGTAAATGAGGGTATAAATAAGTTTTTCACTCCATGTGTAACACTGAGAAATACTCATCTGAGACCCAAAAAAGTATATATCGAGCCATAACCGCGAAAATAATGTATCCCACACCATAATCGATTGTTGTTTTTTAATCGAAATCGATAGTTCAACATCATTTAAAATTATTAAAATTAAATGTATTACACAAAACAATATTTACATTATAAATTTTAAAATAATGACTTTATTCAAACTGATTTTATTTAAAAAAAACCTTCCCCTGTAAAATTTTGAATTTGTGGGATACATTTTTTCGGCGGTTATGGCTCGATATAGTAGAACAAGAGTTATGGATCAAAATTTAAGACAATCTCAATAAAAATTTATATTTTTAAACATTTTCTTGCTATATTTTTAAATATATTGCAGATAATACCATTAAATTTTGTATACGTTGTTTTTATGATAAAAGAAGAAAGTGTGAGTGAGGAAAATAGTAAGAATAGGTCTATGATTTCTTACAGCCCCCATACAAAAATCTTCCCGAAATATTGCTCAATTATACATAAATGCCTATAAAATTGAAATAGCAATAGAAAATTCAGCAAATATGAGTTTCATGCAAAAAGAAATCGCAAAACGATTTTTTTTAGTTCGATCCATGTTTGACCATAGACCCCATATAAAGTTCATTTTCAAAATTTACTTAAATACGTAGAAAACTGGTATAAATAATGCTAAACAGTTAAAATTTGACATAAATAATCCTTATTGGTAAATAAATTGTTGTACTAAATTTTATGGTGGTCGGCCCATAATTGGTCATAGCTCCCATATAAGGAACATATCCGAAAAAGTCAGTTATCTTTATACAGTGACTCAAAGTTATAATGGGACACGCACATAATAATTTTATAAATTTATTAAGCCAAAGAAAAAAGTTAAATTAAATTTAAATTGCTAGTATGATATTTTATTAAAACATAAACAAAATTCCAGCGGTTGAAATTGTTCCCCATACCATAACTGACCCCAAATCGTGTTTTATTGTGGGTCTCAAATTTTGTTCAGAGAGCGCTGTATTCGGCTTTCTCCATACGTAAGAGCGCCCGTCTGACCGGAAAACATTAAATTTACTTTCGTCAGTAAATATTACTCGACACCAGAAAGAAAAATACTTGTGTTTGTGCTCTATAGCAAAATTTGAGACCCACAATAAAACACGATTTGGGGTCAGTTATGGTATGGGGAGCAATTTCAGCCGCTGGACCGGGTAACCTTTACATTGTTGAGGGAATTATGGACCACAAATATTATATTAATATTTTACGTAATAATCTTGCTGAAACAGCACAGAAATTTGGCCTAACAAATGATTATTACTTTTACCAAGATAATGACCCTAAACACAAGGCGTATAATGTTAGAACCTGGCTGCTCTATAATTGCCCGCATGTTCTTGAAACTCCTCCACAGTCGCCGGATATTAATCCAATAGAGCACGTGTGGAGTCATTTAGATGACAAATTAAAGAATTGCCAAATTAATACAAAAAATGACCTTATTATAGCTCTGAAGGAGGAATGGGGAAAAATAACACCTGAGTATTGTCGAAAACTTGTTGAATCGATGCCAAATCGGTTAAAAGCAGTAATACAGCAGAAAGGACTTCCAACAAAATACTAAACTTTGTAAATAGAATAAAAATTATTTATTTTTGTAAGCATATTTTCATTTGTCCCATTATTACTTTGAACTCAAATTAACATGTTTTTTTAATTTTTTTCTTATAATTTTGTTTTAATAACAGTAAATGAATTTTTTTTTATGTTTTTCATAAAATATCATACTAGCAATTTAAATTTAGTTTAACTTTTTTCTTTGGCTTAATAAATTTATAAAAATATTTAGTGCAATATTGGCTTATGTGCGTGTCCCATTATAACTTTGAGTCACTGTATATTAAAGGGTTGCAAATGTTGTCTTGAATGCCACTTAAGACATTTTATTTTTTAGCAAATACTTCAATGCACTTACTTCTTGTTTTGCATGACACACACAATGTGTGCCAACAACAATAATAAACAACGAGAGAACATAGCTGATGAGTAACAAGTTGAACACATTCATGACAAAAAATTTTTGTTGTATTGTTATTGTGTGCGCTCGCTTAGATTTTTTATATGGTGCAGTGTACAATAATCAGATTTTTACATTACTGTCATATACACTACAGCATAGTCTTTAGTGTAGACAGAAAACCAAATGTTTAAAAATCAAAGGCGTAATACAATTTTTAAATAAAAATTTTATTAAGAAACAATTCAATAACTTAAACTAAAAAATAATACATTAAAACTAAAATTATAATTCAGTCTTTTTGTTACACATTGATCGGCCAAACACAAAACAAACAAGCTTTATTTTTTTTTGTTGTATTGTTATTGTGTGCTCTCGCTTAGATTTCATTGCTTGACGAATAAACACATGCACGAATAAATGGCACGTCGTGCTATTGATCGGCCAAACACAAAACAAACAAGCTTTATTTTTTTTGTTGTATTGTTATTGTGTGCGCTCGCTTAGATTTTTTATATGGTGCAGTGTACAATAATCAGATTTTTACATTACTGTCATATACACTGCAGCATAGTCTTCACTGTTGACAAACAACCAAGTGGTTTTGCGCAGACCTTTACTGTATATGTCATACAAATATCGGTACCGACTCTAAACTTTGCGCAGACCATTTACATATCTCCGAAAGTCATCCCACAGAATTTTGTGAATTTCGGTCCATTTTTAACCGTATCCCTCATATAAAGCCCTCTTCCGAAAATCACTTTAATACTCATAAGTCTCTTATAAATAAAGGTACCGATCCAAAATTTTACACGGATCATTTACATACATGTCATAATCAAACATCTGGATTTTGAGAATATCGGTCCATATTTGACTATATCCCCCATATAAGGTCCACTCTCGAAATCCACGTTAATACTAAAATATATCTTAAATATACCGTTGTTATGTTGAAATTCGACGTGAAATATCCTGATATGCATAAAAATCACTATTCCAAAATTTAAGAAGATCGGCACATACTTTGTCATAGCTGTCGAAACACAAATAAACCCATAAAAATGTCTAATAAATATCGTTATCGAACCAACTTTTATATAGATCAGAACTTTTTATCCAGAAATCATACCAATATCGATTATACGGCAGTTATGCCACTGGATTTTATAGCTGTCTGTCAATAATTGGCAACAGGTCCCGAATTAAGTCCATTTCCGAGCATACTAAACATACAACTCTTTTAAATAACGTTATTGAAATGAAATTCAACCACAATTAGCCTAAAATATGTAGAAACCACATTAATGAATACTGAATTGAGAAGCTATCAGTCCATAACTGGTCCACTTCTACTACGTTGTTGTGAATATGGCAAAATGTTGTTTTAATTTTATAAATTGTCAAATTACAGTCTAGATTATTATGAAAATCAGACAAACTCTGTAAATTACAGTAAGAATCGGTAATTACATCAATTATAAATGGTCAAAATTGGATACAATTTTAAAACATTTCAAATAAAATCACACTAGTGAATTACGACCAACAGAATAAAATTTGCACTAACACAGAATTAGGATATACTAGTCCTATAACCAGTTTAGTTTCTGTATTTATTATTACGTTTAGGTGGAGGGTATTAAAGATTCGGCACAGCCGAATATAGCACTCTAACTCTGTTAGTTCTTTACTGGGTTAAATAAGATATATAAAGTATTTATTTAATTGATTTATTTATATGTTTTAGCAATAAAACTCTGCTGCACACACAGGTGGCAATTTGTGAATGTGTTGGGTGTTTAGTGACATTTATTTGCGGTTAAGATAAAATAAATTTATTCCATAAACAGCTGACTGCTGTCGCAACAACCGCAAATGCCGTAAAACCAAATAAAGGCAAAATTAAGTTATACCACGTAACATCATCATCTATTAATCGTGGTATTTATGGATTAAGTTTTGTTTTCTTATTTTTTTTTTTTTTCTGTTGGCCAAAACAAACTAAAATTCTCACGAAATATTAGAAATGAAAGCAAACAGTTTGTTAACATTTTAAAACATTTAAAAAATGTCATAAACCTAATTTATTATCTAAAAGAGAAGGATAATTCAGGTTTCAGTTGGAGATAATGTCAATAAGATATTAGAAAATATTATAAACTTTTGCTTAGATAATATTAGACATTGTTACAAAGTTTGCATTCAAACAAAAGCTTATATGATAAACTTGCTTCATTTAATATGATAAAATCACCACATTATGAGAATAGTAGACAATGTTTTTGTCATGTTCAGTAAAGAAGACTAAAGGTCATTAAAGACGATCAAAACTAGATTTATCGCAGATATAAATATTTTGAATTTTAAAGCATTGCTTTCACACAACTTCTTACAATATTTGATAGAAGCTGTAAAGTCGGCGATATTTCATAAATTGGGATGCCTCAAAACTTGAGAAGCTCGACCAATTGCACAGAAATGATACATGATTTTTGGTTAGTGATTTCCTCCTTAGTTTTATGCATTTGTTCATCACATTTGGATGTAAAATATTGTCAGAAGCTGTATGGAAACAACAACGATTCTTATCGCTTCCAAATCAATAATGTTTTTTACAGTGCTGGGATGTTTATTTCAAGTTTCCTGTAAAAAAAATGCTCACTAAAACTAGTTGCTTGAAACTTTATCAAATCGATAAATTTTAAAAGTTCAATTTATTGTAGTTTTGGGTTTTATAGGTGTTTATAAATGAAAGTAATATATATTAAATCCAATACAACTTTAGACTTTTTCATAATAAATCATATTCATAATTAAAATTTTATTTAATTTATTAGTAAAATTTGCAATCAAATTTGTTATCAAAAGTGTTTTTGACAAATTTTTTCAGTTGCGGCTAAAAACTTTCAGTAATTTTTTCTCTGTAATCAAAGGTTGACCGTCCAATCAACTCTAAAAAAAGCGACCTCTCTAATGCGATTTATCAACGCCCGATTGTTCTTTGTTGTGCGTTTTTTGAAAGATATGAAGCGTATGTTGAACTATCAACAATCGAACCGACTTTTCAAAAATTCATTAGCGATTGATATTTTAGCGACAAATCACAATCATATTTGTCACTATTCACAAAAACAACAGTTTCGATGTGGCCAACATATTTATTAGTAACTGAATTTTTCAGTCTACAGGAGAAAAGTTTTTAGTTGTGATTACAAACTTTTAGTTTTTTTTATCGGTAAATAGTCAAAAAGGCGACCTCTCTAATGCGTATAAATATCGCCCAATTGTTCCTTGTTCTTCGCTCTCGAAACTATGAAAGGTATGTTGAACTGCTATTACCATGTCAATTGAATCGAATGTCTGTTCTTTGATAGAGAGTTAGTTTTGAAAACTTTATATAGGAATTCGGAGTTCTCCAGTGCTCTGTTCTTGTTTCCTAACATTTTTTACCTTCAGTAATGATTGATTATGACAGTCAAAATTCGCAGACCATAGCTGCCAGATTTGACTATTTATCGTCAAAGTGAATTACGGAGAGGGTCTTATATGGGAGTTTGGACTAATTATGGACCGATCATAATAAAATTGTACCGTATTATTTGTATACATATGAAATATATTTGCGTTGAAAATTATTTGGATACCAACATTTTTGAGAGAGTTATGCTCTTTAAAGCGATTTTCGGAAGTGGGCCTTATATGGGAGTAATTATGAACCGATCTGCACAAAATTTTGTAGACGTGATTTGGCTTCATTTGCCACTCATTTGTGATGAAATTTGTTTGGATACTTGCATAATTTAGACATTTATGATCGGTAAACCCCAATTTCGGGAGGACATTTGTATGGGGGCCAGGTGAAATAATGGACCGATTTCCATCAGTTCTAATCCCGTCCATCCTTGGGCCGAAAAAATATCACGTACCAAATTTTATCGAAATATCTTCAAAATTCCGATGTGTACTCCGCGCGCAAGGTTTACATGGACAGACGGACAGACGGACATACATCGTCAAATCGACTCAGGAAGTGATTCTGAGTCGATGGGTATACTTTAAGGGTGTTGGACAAATATTTCTACTATGGTGGTGTAGGGTATAAAAATACGGAAATCTTTGAAAGTAACTACCTAACGTATATGATGAACGAATTGGATTCTTTAATTTAAAACTCAATAAATTAAATTGTTTTGACATTGTAATTTAACCTCAATTAATAAAATATGCTAAATTCAGATATGTATTTATTTATAAAATTCTGTAAGTCTTGTTTCACGCTCTTCCGTTTTAGCTGAACAGTTTTTGTTCAATTCTCTTTTGAACTTGCCATTTCATTTACACACGTCAATTCAATTTTCGTACTTTTTTAATGCAATTTAACATGCATGAAGGAAAAAAAATTCCCTAGTACCGTCAAGTTTGTACCCCTTTTATTCTATTTTCCTTTCTCATTCAAAAATTCTTGCCTTGACGAGTCAGAATTGAAAAGCTTGAAAGCGGACTAAAGGTACGGTCACTCTTGGCAAATATTTTTTGGAAAAGACGTAACCACTAAATAAAATATATTTGAACTGGTTAATTTATTAAAAAAAATTAAAATAAAAATTATTTAGAACAAGACACAACAAATATTTAGTTTTATTTTATTTGATGCTGTTTGATCTTGCAAAACTCTTGTAAGAGTAAATAACGTCAAACAAATTTGTGCGAAAACAAGTTAAGATATTATAAAAATATTACACAAGTTGTGTTTGTGTTTAGTGACTTTTAATTTTTCCGATTTGTTTTGACAATTTTTAAAATTTGAAATGACGTCTTTTTTCTTTTTTATCGGGATTTTGACGACTTTGGCGATATTCATCTGGCAGCCCTGATTATGACTAATCTAATTTGTTGGCAATCGATTTATTCAGTCTCCATAACCGTATATTTTAGTTGCAACTACAAACTTTTAGACAGTGTGAATTAGTTGTTTCAATCATTATTCATCTTAAGCAACTACACAATGAAATCATTCGATTGGCCACAACAAAAAAAAACCTTAGACAGGTTTAGATATATTTGGTTGTCTCAATCATAATTCATCTTAAGCATATGACTTCTTAATGCAAGACACCTTCGAATCTGTTTTTTCTGTATACAAGTAATCTCTAAGAATCAGAAATATACATTGTTAATACTTATTAACATATTAATTATTTTTTAGAATTTTCCATATTTATAACTAAACCTAAAAAACAAGTTTAAACTTTAAAGCCTTTATCTAATCATTACCGCCTTGCAAACAACTTTCATTTTATTCTAACTTAATCGTTAAATGTTTATTGGGTGTTTAATACTTAATCGTCTTTGTAATTTATTTCAAATAGAAAAATATTTTTGCTAATACTTAATGTTTGAACAAAATACTTTATTTCAGCATTTATTTTATTTGATTATATTAAATTTTTCTCTCACTTTTTTTTTTTTGCTTTGAGTAACAATTGCTAGTTAGTTACTTGGAATTTTAATAAAAATAGAAATGCAAATTAGATTTTGTATAAATTAGAATATCAAATGCAATGTAAAAAGTAGGTAAAAAGCTTTTATATACATAGTTTCAGGGAATAATTAAAATACCATGAAGATAAAGTGCAGAGAAAATTTGTTATTGCTTTGCATTGAGGCGGCGGACAAAAACAAAATTGTGTGTAATCAGCTCTATTCTATATGTTAAAAAACAAATTCATATTGGTTTAAAGAAACTCGTAAATAGATATTAAAATGATTCGCAAAAGCGTTGACTGGTAAGAAAAACAATTATTCAAAACTGTAAAAGCTTTAGGTATTCAAATGTAGAATTTGTGATAAATAAAAAAAAAACGAATCAAAGAGCCAAATTTTAAATTAATTTTAAGGTTTATAAATTTACCTATTGACTCCACCTCCACTACTCACTCTCCACCTTTATTTCATAATACCAACACAATGTACTGTATATAGTGGTGTAACCCCTGAGAACAAGTTCTTCAAAAGTAGATAAAGAACTTCTACTTCGATCTCACATGAAACTAAAAGATTTATAGGCTATCCAGTATGTCCCTTACTTTTTTTTTACTGAAGACTTTGCGAACGGGGATTGAAAATGGGATTAGAAAAACTGACATTTTCTTAATCTGTTTTCATAAGAAAGACCGAAAACAGATTAAGCGGGTTATCTCTCTCGAATTTGGGGAATACTCCTGAATAAACATGAGGACCCAAACAAGGTCACTCTACCATGTCACAAGCGTACTATATGTATTGGGATAATCGTTCTGTGTAGTCTCTCCTTCCCTAACTCGTAAGTTATATTGAGAGAACTCTCGAATATGGGGAATATTTATTAGTCACTTAACAGAATACAGATGAATCCTTTAAGAATGACATTACAGCATGCCACATAATTAAACTATACCATTTATGGAGAGGCTCTGCACTTTAAGGGCATTCTTCTTAGTTTTGAGATTAACTATAATCTCTAAAGTGAATCACAAGCTTCCACAGATAAGATGAGATGATAGAAGACATGTAAGATGTTAGTCATCTTCCTGGTTATAAATGAGACCATTCACAGAGGAGCTCTTCACTAACAAGGGTCATCTTATTTTACTTTAGGAACTAACGATCGTGACGGTTGCTTTTGCTGC
The DNA here is from genome assembly GCA_916048285.2 of Bellardia pandia. NCBI lineage: Eukaryota > Metazoa > Arthropoda > Insecta > Diptera > Calliphoridae > Bellardia > Bellardia pandia. The sequence continues at coordinate 36,840,153 of OU696530.1, forward strand.
GGACTATTTTATTCGAGGAACTTGGCTCCATGACCTTAAGAAGAGTGGAGCATGTGCATGTTTCCCTTTTTTTTAACAAACAGAAACTGCGAATGTTTTTGGCTTATCTGCAGAAAACACCCAGAGTCTTTGGCGGGAATCGAACCCGCAACCCTTTGACTGATAGTCTGCAACACTATCGCCTGCCTAGTCAATCGGGGCACTGATTTTGGATAAGTACGATTTTAGTTTAAGTAGGATTATAGTTTTTTTTTCAATTATAAAACTCTAGCAATTTTTGAAGAAAGCGGCTGATTTCCATACTAATACGAGTAGCTGGTGTAAACAATTCAAATAATTTCTATTTATTATTATGAGGATGAATCATCAATTAAAACTCGCCAAGCGATTAGGTTGCCAATAAGTCTGTTTACTTGCCATAGCAAAAGGGAAACCGTGTAAATAAATTTTTTTATATTGAAAATATCATATTTTTTACAAATTTATTCATGCATTTGCATTCTGTTTACTTATGACTTTTCTACTAAATGTTGTAGGTGAGTTTTTGCTTTGCAGCTGAGTTGTAGTTGCAGCTATGGCTGTGTTTTTCATAATTAGTGTTAATTGCTGTTAAACTGTTAAAAGGTGTTAAGTACGTCGAGCAAGAGTAGAATTTTTTCTCTGCTTTGTTTTGTATTGTATTGTTTCTTTAATTATCATATTCAAATGTTAGATGTTGTTGTTGTTCATTGTTGACTGTCAGTTAGTTAGTCTTTGTTGTTCAAGTTAAGTTAATGTTATTTTTTGAACAGTAGGTTTGTAAAAGATTTCAGGCAGCAGTTTAAATTATACCCGTGTTATAAGTGACTCATCATCAGAATTAAAAGTCTGTGTTTTTATTTCAGCTCTACCCATTTTTGTTTGTACTCGTATACTAGGTATATAATATTTTAAATTGTACTACAATTTACAAACTAAACATTAGAATTTATGTTGTTGTTTACTTATGTTTTGCCAAGTCATTCTTTGTAAGCTTTTACATCTACATTTTGTAAGGGTTTAGTAGGCAACAAAAGATAAACAAAAAAGAACTTATTTTTAATGTAAATTTAAAGACAACTTATTTTTGGGAATAAAGATTAATTGGAAAAGGGGCAGTTTCGCACAATGACAAACATACACCTTAATAATTGAATACCATGGTTTAAAAATCAACAAAAATACCGGATTATTTTCTTGTTTCTTTTTTTTTCAAATAAAGTCTGGCAAAGTCGCAAAAATGACCGGAGACTCTTAAATGATTAGGGACATAACAAAACAGGAAATACCTTAGGACAAGGTTACTAAGCTTAAAGAAAATAAGAGGGGAAAAAAGAGTATAAACCCATTGACGAATATTTCCGCACACTTTTACTTAAAGCAATATAAAATAAAATGTACTGCAGAATTGCCTGGTTTAATGTGAACAATTCTTTAATTCTTAGAATATTTTACATATTGTTTATATAAAAAACCGAATTTAAATGTTACCAATACTTCTTAGTTTTTTATCTGTTTATTCCACAGCCCTTCCTTAGAATAATTGGATATTTAAATATGCCAAGACATAAGAAGACACTGAAAATTTCTAAACATTTTTCTAATAATTGTGTCATAAGTTAAGGGTTTTTGTTTTCTCGTTTGCAGTTTATTGCTAGTTCAGTTTATCGAATCAACATTGTAAGGCTTGTCTTTAATTTGTTTTGTATAAAGTTTGTTTGGTGTGCTTTTTCTTTGTTAATATTAGTTCTATCAGTGTTTTGTCTTTTATTTCACATAAATTATTACACTTGTCTGCCACATTGTCTAAACAAAAGATCATACAAATCCTCATACACATATTCACTAACACGAAATATAATTTCCATCCGTTTTTATCTGTATGTAAAGTTTTCTTTGTAGTTTTTAGTTTGCAAATATTTTCATGTGTGTTTGTTGGTGGCAAAAAAAAAAAAAAAAAAGTGGAGAAAACAATCTATCTATCATAACCATAAATGGTGGTAGTCCTGCTGCTTCTGCCCAAAATTTAAACAAAACTCAATCAGACATTTCATAAAAGGGCTTTTAAATGATTGGTACAAATTGTACCATTAATATTGTACAGACTTTTTTCGAACTAATTGGTTCCATAATTTGTTGCAAATATAAACTTTAAAATCATAATTTTAGTACTCTGGGTACTTAAAAAGTACTTTTTAAAGACTATTTTAGTACCAAATCTTAAATATATTTAGTAGGAAAAAATAAGTTAAAGACAAACCATACTTGAGTCCTTTGTGATACCTCAAAGAGGATTGGAAAGCAAGTAAGACTTACGATGTTTTTAATAGCTCCATCAGGTTGTGAATAATAGAGTCACCCAGCATCTCACTCATGTCATATAAGTGTCTTTACTACTATGAGACCTCATGCAAAAGTCATAAAATCGGGGATTCAATATCACGCAAAAGTTTTATCAGAGACATAGACCACATTTGCAATACTTAGACTACACAGAAGCACGAATAAAGTCTTTATTTATTATGACGTATACAATGAACGTCTCCGTGAATAATACAACCACCCAAGTCTCCTAGATCAGCATACTTGAGTCATTCTATATCGCTGCGTTTGTGATACCTGAAAGTGGATCATGAAGCAAGACTAACAAACAATTTAGAACCTGGACTGTACGAAGCACGAATAAAGTCTTTTAATTATTTTGACGTTTCTAATTGATTTCTCCGATCGTGGATAATAGAGAAACCCAAGTTTTCGACTCGCCACATCGAGATAGTGGTATATGTAGATGATAGCGTAGTGTTGTCTCATAAAATGTGGGATTCATGTGTTGAGACAAAACATCACGTACTATTAAATGGAAACTCTGGCAAAGTCGCAATGTTGTCTTCTTAAACACTTGTAAGATTACTTATAAGTTTCCTAAGGAACCTTACATCTTCTAGAGAGTATGATCAATCTTAACAGACTTTCCACATTGCCAACTACTAGTTGTTCAATCTTACTTATTAGAGATAATATGAAGCTACAATACTTGCAACCAAGTTTCACGAGTTATGTAGATAACTAAACAAAATTATGACAAAATGTATGTAGATTTGCCACGATTTGCTTTTAGGATGGTTGGTAACATCAAAACACTTATCAATTGTTCAAGACCTTTAACGAATAAAACAAGAAAATGATCATAGAAAAATCTAAAACTTCCAGGAGATATAAGCATTCATCCTGTGAATCAAGAACTCTCAATGGATGTTACAGGCTACTGAAGAGATTGGCTACGGAGTTTCATTCTTAAATACCTCGGGAGTTATTGTGCATTTCGATTCGATATACAATGTAAAAAAGTATACAGATTCGAACATTTTTTTTTGAATCTAGAGTGACTAATGAATATTCGCCATATTTGAGAGTACTCCCAATATTAACCAGGAGAAAGTTATTATCAGTCTTAATATGGAACCAAAGTCGTTTATCTTTGTACAGATCTTTGATTGAAGGTAAAACTACAGGGGACTGGTGTACACTGATATGATTGGTTAAGAAGTGATATTCTTAACAGCCTTATCAATACACAGGAAGGCTAGTAATAATATTTCTCATATTCGAGCGTTTTGTCAGTATAAGAGTGAGTGAAGATCAGCCTTTACTACTATTTATTATTATATAAGAATTATAAGGATCTATAATTGAAGCTAAAACTGATGAAAGAATGATGCATAAATTAACAATAAATTACAATAAGAACAACATTTAAAGCTAAATACAAAGACCTATCATTGCAGTCAAATGTTATCAACATAAAGATTGATAATATGATTAAAGCAGAAAACGGGCTATATAACGACCTACGATTAAAGCTAAAATTTATAATTTCAAAGACCTGTGATTGATGTTAAAATTTATCAACATAAAGGCCAATGACTGAAGCATAAATTTGGCTATACAACAATCTGCGATAGAAGCGTACAATTTTTTTACAAATAAATCTACGTTTAAAGCTGAAATAGGACAATATAGAAATCTACTACTGAAGCTTAAATTGGTCTACACTAAGATCTACGATTGCAATTACAATTTGTCTGCATAGAGTGTATAGCTAAAATGTAACTAGATAAAGACCTCCAAGTGATCTATACAAAGACCTATGATTTTAAGCTACATAAAGAATGACAATTGAGATAAATTGATCTACCTTAAGGCTTAAAATTGAAGACTTATATGAAGATTTATATATAAATCAAATTGGGATTTTTCTAAACTTTTCTCTAAAACTATGTAAAAATAAATAATTTTTTTCCAACCTACTTTAAAACTAAACTTTTATTTCTCATCTCTGTCCTATGCTCTACTGCTGCTGATTTGTTTTGTTCAAAGTTTGTTCACAAATTTGCTTCTGCTCATGTTTAGTTTGAAATGTTTGTCTGGTTGTCTTTCAAAGTTGACTAATGTTTAAGTTGGCTGGCTGGTGTTTTATTCACAATATTTTTTGGGTTGCCTAAAAATTTGCTTTCATTACTGCACCCAGAAAACAATACAAGACAGCAACAACAACAAAATAAGCAATGTTTTACAAAATCTACAGAAACGACATCAACAACTATCAAACAAATCCCTGAAATAAAAAAAGAAAAAACAAATTTTGTATCAGCAAACTTTCAGAGTCCATATCACAGTTTATTTTGTATTTATGATGACGGTGGTCGTATGCAACCATCATCATCATCAAGCCTCAGTTAGCCGACTGTAACGGAATGTTGTGTAATGACGTAAAAATGTAAGGAAATTCTATTTCTTACAGATTCATACATTACGGTGTTGCGTTACTTTACATCTCCATAACCATTTGCATTACTTTACACATAAAAATATCCATCAGCTGTTTCTTACTGTTGCAGTTACATTCCGTTACAGTCGGCTAACTGAGCTTTTACACTATTCGTTTTTTTTTCTTTCTATAACTCTAGCTGTTTTACCGTTAAAAATCAACAACAATGTAAAAACAAATCTTAAAAACTTGCGAATATGGTACTTTTTTCTTGTATGTATTTCAAAGTTTCCCTATTTATTAAAACAGTCACTCACTTGTCTGTTTCTTTTTTGTGTTTTTTGATGTCTATGTCAAGCCATGTCCATAACAGAACAAGTGGTAGCAAAAACAATCTATTGGTGGCTGGAATTTCGAGTACCCTTTAAAGGCGATATTTTTAGCCAAAGGTTAAATGTTAAATTACATTGAGCTTTGTATTCCCTTTTTTCGCTGCTGCTATTTAGCAAGACGAAAATGGTGTCAGTGAGAGTGAATGTTTTAAATAAATTTTAAATAACTAATTTAACTACAGGTATACAAATTTATTGGGACAGTTGTTGAAGATAGCAAAATTTTTGCCTATAGCAAAAGCTTACATTAAGAAAATTGTGAGTATAATAGTTTTTCTATATAAAATTTTGTGTATAACAGTTTTTCTATAGAAAATGTTCAGTATAACAGTTTTTTTTTATAGGAAATTTTCAGTATACAAATTTTTCTATATTTCTTATTATAGTTTATTTGACATTTTTCAATAATATTTCAATAATTGTTTAAGTTTAAGGTCTTTTTTCAAGATTAATGACTAAATATGTATGTAGATGATTTATTTTGTATTATTTCATTGAATCCATATATGTATTACATTTGCAATAGAGAAAGAATATAATTCAAAACTTTCATATTTGAATAACTCATTGATAAGAAGAGGAAATAATTTAATAATAGATTAGAACCAAAGGCTACAGTAAAAATAATTAATTATTATTCTAAACATAGTAAACGTAGGTATTATTATAAATACGGCTAAAGGTGGAGGTCCACAACTCGCGTTTTCGCGTCAACGCGTTTTAAGCTTTCTAAACGTTTTAAGCGTCAGGCATTTCAAGTTACATGCGAAGATTTTTCGCGTCAATATTTTTTTTATATATGTATATGTATGCCGTATGCCCAGCTGATTTTTTTTATATGAAGTTTTTTATCGGTTTGTTTGTCAAACTCATATAAAAAATGTTATTTCAACTGTCATTTTTTCTGGTGACATCATCTTTAAAATAAATTTGCTTTACATTTGTCAATGTCAGCTGTGACGCGTGCACCGCGTTCAAAAGTAGAAAGTAAACGATCTTTTCACGTTTTAAGTGTCAGCGAGTCCTACGCTTTTGAGTGTGTAACTTAATACTATGTTTCCACGGAACATGCTTCACTCTCTATTCATGCTTCACACCCCAATCATGTGCGAAACAACTTGCTTCACCATACAAAATTTTAAGAGCGAATCAAGTAGATTCATATTGAATCAACTTGCGAAGCACGAAAAAATGCACTCTTCTCTAATTTTTATCGCAAGTTTATCTGCACTAGATGTAAAAATTTAATATTATTGTAAACAAAGCAAATTATTTTCTTGTTGCTGGAAGTAAAGAAAGTAAATACGTACGAATGTATGTTTTTTTCAAATAAGCTAACTAATTTCCACTCACTTTTTTTGTCCATTAAAAAAAAATATTTTCCACAAATTGTAAATTCTGTTTTTTTATTCTGTTTGTTTATTAAAAACAACTGTCAAATCGAATCAAGTTTTTTGGTCATGTAAACAGCATGATTCATAAACATGATTCAAAAGGCGAAGCAAGTGATTTAAGTCGTCGTGGAAACATAGTATAACTCATACAACTACATTGATTCTACTTTTTTGACAGTTGCTTAGAACGCGTGAAACGCGTAGACGCTTGGTGTGGACCTCCAGCTTAAGAATTTAATCGTAAGAATATTAACTATAAATAAAAAAGAATTTCATAAGAAGAATAAGGGAAGATAAGGAATATATTAGAGGAAAATAATTCAACTGACTTATAAATTAATAGGACAATATAAGGTCAGAAGTAGAAACAATTCAAGATACACAATAGAACCGAACATTTATAAATCAAGAACTTATATTTCGGATATATCAGCACGATTGAAGAAATCAAAAATATTCGAAACTGATAAATATAGAATGGCTTACAAGACATTAGATAAATTATTTTGTAAAACAAAAGATCAAATAAGAAAAGGAGATGTGTCAAAAGTTTGCGACTAAAATGACAAGGAAAATTGTAATAAAGAATATATGCATAGGTGCAACTCATTCTCATTGTAGTAAATTAACTCATTATCCAAACTTTGAAAATGTATCGGTATTAAACACTGAAAATAACTAAAAACGTTGTTATATATTACAAATCATACAAATAAAGAAATTAGAATTAAAGATGGTTAAGATGGTATGTATCAGAGGCAGGCACTAATAGCAGGGGCTGAATGTGCTCGAGTATTCATACATATGTACACAACTTGAAGGTAAGCAAAACTCGTCCAAATTATCAAAGGGGAGCAAATAGCATTGGTCTAAATTAAGAACTATGATTGAAGTTTAATTTGAAGTAAATAAAGACCTATGATTGCAGTTTGAATTGATCTACATAGAAATCTATGATTGAAGAATAAATTAATCTACATAAAGACCTAAAACTGATCCATACATAGACCTATTAGTGAAATTAAAATGTATCAACATAAAGACCTATCACTGAAGCATACATATAAAGTTTTAATTGGTGTTTATCAGGTGTTGGCACTCATAGCCACCGGGTGTCGAATGTCACTCACTATTCATATGTACTCAACTTTAATGTAAGCCACACTCAAATGGGAAGTAAATAGAAGATTATGCATCAATACCACTATGAGTAAATAGTTTGTTTGTTTCGTTTATGCCGATCACTACACACACTACAAACTATATGAAGGCCAGTAATGTCAGCTAAAATTTGTCCTAATAATAGATCTACTATAAAAATTAACTAAATCTTATAGATAAATTTCGAAATCATATACGGAATTAAATAATACCCATTGTCATTTGCCATACCGTATTTATCTTTACAACCTTTAGCAAACTTCTTTGAATATCATATTTATTTAAAAATGTTCTTCAAACATTATTGATTTTTATAATTATTAAGGATTTTCCTTCAGGCTAATTTGGTCTAATGTTTGTTTCCAAACGTAAATAAAAAAATTCGATTTTTATTTTATTTTATTTACCCAACGTTTCGTTAGTTTTATTCTAACTTCTTTAGGGATATTTTTCTAAATAATATAGTGACAAATAAAATTAATTAAAAATATGTATAAAAAGTTTACCAAAATTGGGGTGTGTAGTGTATTTAAGCCAAACAAAAATTTTGACACAGTCATATTTATAGAGCCTGCCACGAGTATCAACCAGAAAGCCACCCAGAGTTAAAAAATTACACCAAAAAAAAAAAAAATTACTTTTATCTTGTTTTTGACAAGACAACCAGAAAAAAGTATCAAACATCAGACCGGCATTCTCTTAGACAGACTCACTTACATACTATACACATTGTGATTTTGTTTTCTTTAATCAGTAATATGGGTATGTTAGCAACAAAAACGCTAAAACACACATTTAAAGGAAAAGCCAGTACAGTGGAATAGTTGGAAAATAAATTATATTTCTAGGCTAAAGGTTCGATATTTGTAAAGTTGTGTTAGATCAATAGATACGACTCTCACGACTGAACCTGTAATTGGTCTATATCAGTAATGGGCAAACATATACTATCACTTTAATATTTGTGTTGGTTAAGCAGCAGAGAGCTTTGTGAAGAAAATCATAAACATTTATAATATGGCGTAGCGTGACCATGCTTTCACCAACTGATGCAAGTTTGATATATGAAAAGTACTCATTTTAGTAATTAAATTACGGTCACACTTGGCAAATATTTGCCGAAAATCACTAAATAAAATATTTTTGAATTCATTTATTTATTAAAAGAAAACTTCGCTTATTTAGGACAAGACACAACAAATATTCAGACATTTTTTTATGCAATGCTGTTGTAAGAGTAAACAACGTCAAACAACGTTGTGTTAAAACAAGTGGTCACGCTTTTTTGGCCATGTCTGACCATACCTTTATAGTGTCATGTGTCAACGTAGCTTAAGCTGAATATTGTGGCCTAGCACGCGTGATAGGGTATTTTACGACTGGTCCAAATAATTTCTAAGTAGAGATCTACGATTGTAGCTAAAATTGTGGTCTGTATCGAGATCTAAGATTTAAGCTAAAACTTATCTATGTCGAGGTAATGTTTTGTCAATTTACTATTGATTTTGGCGATCTACGATTGATGCATACATATTTAGAGATCTATGATTAAAGCTAAATTTGTTTTATTGATCTACGCTTCACGTTACAGATCTACGAATGAAGCAACCATATTCCAAGTAGAGTTTTACGATTGAAGCTAAAATTTGTCTTTGGATAGATTCAATTATATTCAAATTTTTGTATGTGGAGATCTACGGTCTATGAAGCTCTAATTGGACCACATATGCTAATGATATAACCCAGCATACCATTCTAGGAGCGCTCCGAAAAAGGAGTCAGAAAAGAGTCCAACAAAAGAGCATTTTCGGAGCGAAAGAAAAATTTGCTTGTTACTGTCCTGAGTCGGCACGCAGTATGACTCAGAAATTCCACTTAATTATGTGTGTACCAAAGCGTTGTTCTCCTGCTATTTGTGCTTTGAACAAAAAAAAAAACATAGCTGTACCATACAAGAATGATAAAAACAAGATTACACAGAGCCCAAGAAAAACCTCATAAAAGACTCTTTTCTGGCATTATCTAAGAGCTCTTTCTGACGGACCATTTTCGAATGTAATGACCCTCTTTTCTGAAGGTTTTCGGAGCAATTATGATTGTTTTTTGGGCTCATAAAGAGCGTTAACGCTCCGAAAAAGGTGACCGAAAAGACTCTATTCGGACTTATATGACATGCTGGGAAGATTGAAGCTAAATTTGTTGTAAGTATTAAGTCATGATAAAAGTTAAAATTTTTCTATGTAGAAATCTACGAATGAAGCTGCAATTGTTGTATGTAGAAACCTACGACTGAAACTAAAATGAAGTTAAAATTAGGCTCCTTTTGAAGTTAAAAATGGAAAAAAACAAAGGTCCACGATTGAAGATAACGTTGAACTTCATAAAAACCTATAATTGGGGTAAACATTCTACTACATGCAAAGTTAAAATTGAACAACATAAAGACCTACGGTTGAAGATGAAATTGAACCACATTAAAACTTACGATTAAAGATCTGATTGAACTGTAATATATACGATTAAAGCATAAATTGAACAAAGATTTAACAAGATGGTCTTCATGTTCGATTGAAGGTGTAATTGTGCTACGTAGTAATCTACGATCGAAACAAAAATTCGACTCAATAAAGACCTACAACTGAAATTAAAATTTATCTATGTACATTGTACATAGGAAACCATCGATTGAGCATTAAATTTAACTGCGTATCAACTAAAAGTTCAATTGCACTACATCAAGATATTCGATTAAAGCTTAAATTGAACTGCTTGAAGATCTTTGATTAAAGCTTAAATAAAATTATATAGGGCCCTTCAATCGAAGATGAAATAGTTTGACATGAAGAGTTTCAATTATATCTTAAATTTAACTACATGAATTAAATAAAGAACTTCAATTGGTGTTAAAATTTTGCTATATAACGCTTAATAATTAAACTACATAAATACCTTTGATTGAATATTAAATTGAACATCACGATTGAAGTTTAAATTGAATTCTATTTAAGTTTAAAGATAAATTAAGCTGCATAAGGAACCACGATTAAAGTTCGATTGAATTTATAGTTGTTTGACATAAAGACGTAATATTGAAACCAAAATTGGACTATATAAAAACCTATAAAGTTTGCTTGAATGTATGTCTGTGGAGCCTCAAATTTGAAACGAGTGTTAGAATTACATTTAGAATATTGAAATAACAACACAACCAAATATAGAAATCAAACAAATTTTTTGCCTGATTTTACTAATAAAAAAAATTTGTAAATCTTGTATCAATAACGAATAGCTAAGGCAACATGCCGGGATTCAAGTTTATTGCTGAAAGCTTACAACCTTCTCTATAGTTTTCATGTCCATTACTTTAAATAGGCGCTATCATTCATTTAGAAACTCGCGGATTACCTATTTTTTTTTTGCTTTTTTTCTTTTGCTTTGTGACCCAATGTGCAGCAACGTTATTATTAAATACCATGACACCAGCTCATATTCTTAGCAAAAGGGAGTATTATGGAAAATATTTTGAAAAATACAAAAACCAACAACAAAAACAAACATACAACACTTTCAATCCTCCAACCGGAATTGTGCCACATTTTTTAACTTGGTTGCAAGCAAAAAAATTAAAATATATAAAATATTTGTTTTTATTCGATACAAAGCAAAGAGTTAACAAGAAAAGAGTAAATGTGAATGGCTTAAATTTGTTGTTGATATTTTGTACTTGTTGTCAATGTTGCTGTTGTTTTTATAGCTGGTTCTTTAAAAACCACTTTTTCGTGCAAATATTTTTCAAGTGAACAATTTTTTGAATACAAAAACAAAAATTTAGTTTTTATTTCAGTTTTTTTTCTCGTTTCATAAAGGTAACAAGTTTTGTTTAGTGGTGGGTATTTTATTTCTACTTATTTCTGGGGTTTGGTTTTTTTATATATTCAGCTTATATTTTTGTATATAATGTCTTTTTTTTACTTTTTGCCAAAAGTAGGAGAAAAAAATGGTATTTTTTTGTAAGAGAATTGCTGGTGCACTTGTTGCTTTCAAAACAGGTATTCAATCTTATAAATGTATTTATTTCAGCCACCTAAAGATTTGTATGTGAGAAATAAAACTGAAATTTGACTACACCAAGATAGGAACGAGGGTCATAGAGAAAGTTGAAGCACTTTTAATATTCTCAACAACAGCTTTTGAAATATTTAGTTAGAAAATTATAAATACAAATTTTACATTTCTAGCCACCCTCGTTATATTGTACAAAAAGAAAAAAAAAGTATTTGAAAATTATCTGAAATTGAATTGAATTCAACTGAACAGAGGTAAGGTGAGCTGAACCGAAGACAACAAAAAAATAAATCTACACACATTCATGCACAAATGAAATAAAATGTAGCGGTACATTCACTTTATTTATTTATTTATTTTTTTTTGGTTTGATAAACTTTTAAATAAGTTTTAATTGAATTGGAAGTTGTTTTTTTCCTCCCAACTTCTTTATTGTTGCTGCTGCTGTTGTGGCGTTATTTGCTGCAAATGTTGCTGTTTATAATGCATAACAAATCAAATCCAATAAGATTGAATTAAAGTTTTTGTGTCGGTTTTTTTCTTTTTGTTCGTTTGCAATTTAGTCGCTTGAATTCAAAATTTTATTTAATAAGGAAAACAAAGGTGCACGATTTTCTTTCGCCAATTTCCTTTCGAAAGGGCGGAAGACAGCGTTAAGGGGAAATCCTAATTTGTACTTTCAGTTTCTGTCAAAGCTGGCAAATTATGTGTGGTAAATTGCAAACTTAATTTAATATAATTAGCAGAAAAATGGTAAATAGAATTTCTCAAGTCTACCAACTTGTTTAGTTGTCTTATAAATGAGATTTTTAAATGAATTAATATTGCGCTTAAGCCTTAAAGTGGGGCGTATTATCATACAGTGTAAAGTCCTCAATTTTAAATTCTTCAGGCGCTAATTAGGTTCGAGTGGCGCATTAAGCATGGCATTTAATTTACTGATAATTTAAAAGCTATTGCGTTTGATTCAGTGCCTTTTTACCGAACCTTGTTTTGAAAAAAACTCAAAAAAAATTGACTTTGTTCGAGTTTAGAATTTCATTTTGAAATTTGACCACCCTTTACATATAATATAGTCACGTCCTCCCCTTATTTCACCACTCCATCTTCAGCACATCAATCGGCCCTCTTTTTCAAAACCTTTTTTTTTGCACATTTTATTATAGCATTTGATATTATTTCATTTCAACCAATAGTCACGTTTTATATCATGAAATTTTTTTTAAATTTTTTTTACTCATTTCTCTTGAATACATTCAAATTATTCACATTTTACTACATATGTATGTATTTTCATTACACTTGTTTATTAAATATGTACATGTTTTTTATTTATTTTATTTTCTGTTTTATTTTCATTTGATTTATATAGATGATGTGGTTGCAACATTAAAATAATAATAATATTTTTTTTATTCAAAATTCTATTGTTTATTTCTGTGACAGTACACTGTTCATTAGACATATTGTTATTACTTTTTAAATGTTGTTTTATTAGCAATAGATATTATGCCTAAAAAACGCCTAAATTAACACATGTTTAAATTCGAATTTAAACAATTGTGCCAATAATAATTTCTTAGAAAATCCCGGCAATTCTGGTAACGGACCACGGACTCACTACTGGTTATCAAATTAGCTGTATAATCACAGCAAGGCAATTGAACATATTCCTACTTCGAGTTTTATTAATTGTACTAAGGTAATTAGATCTGAACCGGGACATAACCGCTTAGAAAGGTCACATACTCGTATCTGGAAACAGTTTGATAAACCAAGCGCCAAATGACCCACAAATAAGGGACAGAAAATGTACAGGATAATGTGGCATATCTCCCCTAAAATACCACACATACTGCCGTATTTATAAAAAATAGAGTAGACTTGAAGTGTGCTTTTAGAGAAAATTTTCATACAAAATTTTGAGGTCTATTTTAATTTAATTTTTATTTTATTTTATTTTAATTTTTTATAAATACGGCAGATAATCTACTAAGGACCAGTGAAAAGCATTTCAACATTTTATTCCACATTTGTGAAGATTTTATGTCAAAGAGTAAATAAGAGATATGGCATCAGCCCGAAGATAATATACATACAGGTTCTACAAGTGCTAGTAGGACCCTCTAATATAAAGTTTTAGAACTAGAACCGATGCCCAACCCTAAAGAGTTTAAACAAAATTTTTTATACTTTGTGCTAATCTTGAACATGATATCCTGCATGCATATATATTTTATATTCAATTGTAGAGAAATTAACTTCAAAAGAAACCAGCAAATTTATATTAAACAGAACGAATTAACAAACAAGCTAAATGAAAAAAACTTTTAACTAGAATATGAATGCAAAAATGTTATGGCACAGCCAATGAATCATTTGGGGGAATTTGCCAAGTAAGAAAAATAAAATAATGGAATTTGCCAAGTTAATACGGCAAGAACAGCAACAAATAACAAAAGCTACATTTGATATCGCCACCAACACCAGCCAGCCAGCGGGCCAGCCAGTAACAGCAATTGACATTCCACCGTGAAACTGGTTTCATTGGAAGAACTTGAAAATATTTTTATTTCATGTTTTATTATTTTCAGTTTTTTTTTGTTTGTTTGTTTCAATAATTTTAATGATTTTTCGAAACGAACAAACAAAAATTCCAAAGTAAATTGTGGCTTCATTACTTTTTAGCCGTGTGTTTTTTTTTTGTTTGATTTAATTTCAGAGATAGAGAAAAGTTCAGCAATTAAAAATGGAAAAACCAGAAAAGTAATGAAAATATCGATTCTGAGCTGTGGCCTTGAAATAAAAGTTTATGGTTTAAATGAATCAATGATTATTGCAGGGAATGTATATAATAATTAAAGGGTATTTCAAAATATTTCCTTTGAAATTGTTTTGCCATTCGCACTATCAGTCACTATCAAAGCAGCAAAAATTATGCATTATTTTTATAAATATGTTGTATACCAATTAGACCGTATTCAATGATATTTTCTTTGCTGGCCAAAATGTTGCCTTCTTCTTGCCAATTTGCTCTAACGATGTCTTCTTACTAAAACTGGCAAAAATGTTGCATTTTTTTTATTGTCTATTTAAGCTGAGAGATATTTTCCGATTATCAAAATGCTAAAGCATTTTTCACATAAGATCCGGCTGCATAAATATATTCAGCTGTAAATAAAATTAAACCATTAAAATCTGGATTTAATTTCGAGTACATACGACTTAAATGTGGTAACGTTTTAAACATTTCCTTTTTTCTTCACATGAGTACATATGACACACTAGCTAATCATTTCCAACATTTTTACACAAGTTTTGTTCATTTTCAATTTTCGAAAAAGTTTCAATTGCATTTCAAATGAAAGAACCACAAAATGTCAGTTGTGTCATTTCTATTTTGGGATTTTATAACTTTTCTTTGACACTTGGCTTTATTTTTAAACTAGTAAGGAATAATATTAATAAAAAAATCTGCAAAACAACAAGAAACTAAAAAAAAAACAACTTCAAAAAACTGCACACAAGAAACAATAAAAATCACTTTCGTCGACTAGTTAAAAAAAGTCAGTCAGTTAAACTTTCACCTCCTTATTATTTCTCAAACACTCACATAAACACTTCACAATACGGAAAATGCAAAAGTTTTCTTTGTTCTTTTTTAAGTATTTTACATACATCGTACATACATACATACTCATATTGTTGCATGCAACATTTATGTGTGTTAGCAAGAACTCAATTTTGTGCAAAATATCAGCAGTAGCAACAGCAGCAGAGCAGCTCGATAAAAATAGCAAGACTCCAAAGCATTTTTCTCAGCAATGAAATTTTTTAAGAAACTAAAAAGACAACATTTCTGTAACATGGAAATTCAATCATGTTATCAATGTCTGTTGTTGTTGTTGCTCCTATTGTCTATTACAGGATTGAAACAATTGTGGAAGTGCAAATGATGTTTTTGACTTGAAATTCTTGTAATTTTTTGTCTGCTTAATCTTTAGATTTCCAAAAAATTTCAAATTTAAAAAACAACAAACAATTGAGAAAACTTTTATGGTGGCCATTTAAAGTTTGTTTTTCGATCTTTCTTTCTTGCACATTTCAACGTTCAGCAAGGACATGGTTTCTTCTGTTTTGTGCAGTTTTTTATTATTTAAACTACAAATATTGATAGAAATGTATAAAATTAGAGAATTTGAAAAATAAACTGAAAAGGAAGTCCGTTATGTAATAAAGAAAACATGTCAAATTGGGGCCATCCGTTTGTTAAACATTGTAACATATCAAAAACCTTCATAACCTTACCAACAACAAGGCACTTGTATAACAAACATTAAATGTGTGAGATAAAATACACCATTTCCCAAAATAATATTCAAATGCACCTAATTCTGTTTTTACACGGTTATTGGTTCCAGTAAAACCCGTGTAAAAATAAACCGTGTAAGAAATGACTACGAAGTGAAACTGAAATCGTTTTCAATTCCACATAGAAAATTTACGGCGTTCTAGAGAACGTGTTTAACTTATATTCTTATTAAATATAATCCCAAAAGATTTTAAATCGTGCTAAATGGAATAAAATTGCGTAAAAAAATTTAAAATTTCTTTTATTTTCAAACCGTGTTAAATCCATACCGCGTAAAAAAGACCGTGTAAAAACAGAGTTAGGTGTATACATACATATATTTTATTAAATCATTTATATATTATTGGCGTTACAAGCTAAAATGTCAAAATATTTTAAAAAATTTTCTAAAAAATAATAAGCTATGTGTCTTCTGGCGCCACTCAGGGATTTGAGGTTATAGCCCTACTCTTTGAAAAGTAGCATTATGCCACTGTGATATCTGTTCTTAATCAGCCTTGTTCTTGCCAAATAGTTCATCGACATGATACAAAAAGTCACGCACGTTTATACTTCAACAGGTTGTCATGGAAGAGCAGCCTCATGTTATTCCACGAAGTATTGAATCTGAATCCATTTAATTTTGTTAATGTTAGAGTGTCTTGCACCTAAATAATTACATATTTTCAGTATATCGCAAACGTTCAAATCAAGCGGCTGATTCAATTTTAAAACAAATACAAAATTTACAAGACATAGCAAACCAAATTTCCTGATTTCTATAATCACAAAATAAACATTTTATTTAGATTTTCCAAATGTGTCTCGTTCGCTATCGTAAGTGTAACTTTTTTCATAAATAAATATTTTTATTATTCAAACATGCATATTTAGAATAAAAGATGTGCTGAAAGAATGAGGAGATCCACAAGTATTCAAAATATTTCGATAAAGCAGCTGAGTAAAAAAAAAATTAAAAAAAAAATAACGCTAAAGAAAATGTAAGGGTTGCAAACTATCATAGGGAGGAGTAGTGATAAAGCCAGAAATTAATTTCTAGTGTTCTTAGAGTTAAACTTAAAAGTATGTGGAACTAATAAAAAGATAATCAGGTATGTGATGGAAAACGATAACGAGTGAGTTTTTGAAGTTAATTTTTTTGTAATATTTCTGTAATAAAATAGTTTTATCCCACAAAATATAAAGATAATTTGCTATTAAAGAGAATCTTAAAACAAAAATTTTAAAAACTTAATTACAAATACTTTAAAATGGACTTCAAAAACTCACTCGTTATCGTTTTCCATTACATACCTGATTAATATGAATAATAAATTCAGTTTTTTTGATATAACTCCAACCTATCATTATTACACATGTCACGTGCAAATATGTCGCGTGCTAAATCATACTATAGATTGTGAAAAAACAAATATACACATTTCAACATGACAACTATCAACAGAAAGACAAATTATTGGACTTTAGTTTAAAAAAAATCTTTTTAAAATATTGGTAATTTTAAAATTTTCCTAAATGAAGATCAAAACATTCAAGATTTCCTGTTTAATCTGACTTTTGCACTAAACATAGTACTACTAAACTGATGTCGAAAAATTAACAAAAAATATTGTTAAGATTTGTTTATTTTTTACTTCAAATGTCGCGTTATAGATCGTAGAAATCTGTATATATGTGATAGATTATATTGTTGTCTATTAGAAAATATTTGCAATTTACGGGAAAATATGTACGGTGAAAAAAGCGAATGCAAATATTTTAACATGACAACTATCAGCGAAAAATCACATTATTTCACTTGGGTTAAAAATCGTTTAAAAAATTAGATTCCAATTTGCGGATTTTTGTTTTAAAAATTAAAACAAGAAAAGAGATAGTTAAGATTTGTCGCGTTCTTGACCACTGAAATTCACAAATTTGCTAGATAGGCCTTATCTAAGCCGCAGGTTCGTTCAGTCTTACAAAGCTTATTTGCATAATAAGGTGTTCAAAAATTCATGCAATATTTAAATTTGTCGCTATTAGTGCAGTAAAGTGTGGGCCTTATATCAATTTAACAGCTGATAGTAAAATAAATGGAACTAATGGAAATTTATCGGTCAGAGTATGAAATATGCAGATTCTAAATTGCCAAACTTGAGATACAAAGTACTCGCATGTGATTGCCCTCATCGAGTCACTGTTTGGCGGAGATTGTTGGCTCGAGACTAGGCAATGTGTGATTGTTACTGGGTCTCGTGATATTATGTCGCGAATTCTTTCTGACGATATAAAATGATATTGATGTAGAAAACATGTGGTTTAACAAGACGTTACCAGATGACGAATGTCAAGTCAAACCATTCACTCACTGCATGCGACATTTAGTATTGGTATTTTCTTATGTTTTGTTAATTAGAACTGGTTTTCTAGATCGTGCGATTTAACATTATATGCATTTTTCTTCTTTGTTTTATACGTATTTAAGTAAATTTTGGAAGTGGACTTTATATGGGGTCTATGGTCAAACATGGACCGAACAAAGAAAATTTCGTGTTGCGATTTCTTTTTGCATAAAACTTATTTTGTCTTGATATTCCAATTTTATAGGCATTTATGTATAATTGAGCAATATTTCGGGAAGATTTTTGTATGGGGGCTATGAGAAATCATGGACCGATTCTTACTATTTTCCGCACACTTTCTTCTTTTATCATACAAACAACGTATACAAAATTTCATGGTATTATCTGCAATATATTTCAAAATATTGCCATAAAATTAACAAAAAATAAAAAATTTTTATGGAGGTTGTCTCACATATTGGTTCATAACTCTGGTTGGCCTAAACCGATTTTGCTGATTTTATATAGCAAACTTCGCAAAAGCATGTCTGATAGAATTATTGAAGATTTGGATGCCGAAGATATCTGGGGACTTCAGAAAATTGATTTCAACAGACAGACAGACAGACGGACATGGCTTAATTGACTCCGCTATCTATAAGGATCCAGAATATATATACTTTATAGGGTCGGAAAATTATATTGAGGAAATTACAAACGGAATGACAAACTTATATATACCGTTCTCATGAAGGTGAAGGGTATAAAAATGTGTATTGTTTTGGAAATGGTGTTCTTGTCATGTATGACTAGAATAATGTATGACGTCTAAACGCAACCGTAAAAATGCATTGAGAAAATGTATAAAATTTATAAAATCATATAAATACTTATAGATATATGTATGTACATACATATGTATACATCTATTATATATTCGTACCTATCTATATACATGCATGCATCCATGCTCAAAGCCTTAGAAAAGTTATATAAAAGTGTAACTCTATGACATTTGCATTCTACATTTAACAAATAAACATGAATGCACATAGAGATTGTCAGTCAAGTCACAAGGGGAAGTAAGCTAAGCTAAAGATATGCCACAATTAAAACAGACGTTGATATACATACGTACAATAAGTAGAGATTTATGGTTCGTGAACAAAAGTCTGTTTACAGATTCATCATTCAAAATCCTTTACAAACGAATTAAACGATCTGAGTGCATTGACATGTACTTACACAAAAGTTCTTAGCAAATATATAAAAGATTTAAAGGATTGAATGTTTTAAAAATATAATCCTCTATTCTACATCTAATTAAATGTATCTTTAATCAATATTCTGTTTGATTTTCGAAGGGTTACATATCATTACTATAACAGTCATTACCATTTGAAGAAGACGTTTTTCTGAATTATTGATAAGTTTAAAAACTAAGTAATTCTTTATTTTTATGAAACCTTCCCCTTTCTTTCTGCCTCATACTTGGCCGGCAAACACATGCAAAACATACAATTTGACATTAGTCGATTGAATATCTTGTCAAATGTGTCAAATTGCAGTTTATGTGACAGCACATTATTCTTGTTTTAGTTTAGTTGGACATTTTATGCAATTTAAGTTTCTCAGTTTATTTTCTGTTGTTTATTTTTGTATTTTCTTTATTTTTGTTATACTATGAAATGGTTGAAATTTTATACATATTTAAAACTTTTGGTTTAAATTGAATTTAGTCAATAAATTGAAATAAACGGAAATTTTGCAAACACTATGCAAAATAGAATAGAAGTAATAAAATTGAAACATTTTGGAAAAACTATAGCCAAATCAATTTAAGAAAATAAGCTAAGAAGAAACAATGCTTGAAACTTAAGTTGCTGTTTATATCAAACAATATCTGCGATCGCTAATCATATCTACCAGGTTAATATAGAATTTTCTCTTAGTGAAAATATTTTGAAAGAACTATAACCAAAACAACTTGATTATATAAGCAATGGAGGGCAGAAAAAGCCTGAAACGTACAGTACAATTTACTCCGAACCAAATCAGTGATCGGCCGGTATAAGCACCAGGTTAATATACAATTTTCTTTAGAGAAAAACAATTTTGAAAAAACTGTAGGCAAATCAACTTTACTAATTAGGCAAAGAGAAACGTCAACGCTTGAGAAGAGACGGTACTTGAGAACATTCAAATCAGTGATCGACACTTACAAACAGCAGGGGCCGAATCCTTTGGTATTTTACCTTAAATCTGCATTTTTCTTTGTGTGATTCTAAACAAAATTAAAATAATACTCGTGTAATATAGCAGCAAATACTGTGATGATTTGGCAACAAAATACAATATTATTCATTTCCATCAAGGTCAAACTCAAGAAAAAGTCATTAAACTTACAAAAGTTAAAATAAAAAAATACGAATAATAAAAAGACACAAAAAATTATTAAGAAACAATATTTATTATTGTTGTCAATTGTAAATGATTATTATTATTATTACTGTTGCTCTTTTAATGGTATTGTTTTCAAAAGTCTTTGTATGAGTCTTCTGGTTGTAGCCTCCCCAGAGATTGACAAAAAATGTTGAAAAACATTTGAATTTGAACAATAGATTTAACAAACACAAAGAAGAGACAGTTTAACATAAACAAGTTGTTTTTTCATATACGACTACGAATATTTGTATATGAACAATATGACTCGTAATTTAATCAAATTCGTATAAAATTTTTTTATAGCTATTGCAGATTTTGTTGATATTTGTTTGCTAGTTGAAGTAAGATTATCAGGGGATTTATGCTGTAGAAAATTTGTCAATGAACTTAAATGAAGAAAATGTTAAAGCTTTAGTTAATTTTTCTTTATTTCTCAAAAAAAAAATAAATAAAAAATCATCAGAAATGTTATAAATTAACAAAAGTTTAAGAGAACCATTAACAATGTTTTATAAATACATATATATATGTCACACAATAATAAAGAAAATTAATTAAATTAAACTTTAGAAAGAAAGAGAAACCAAGTTGCGTATTAATAAATATTATTTTTCACAAAATCGAAAAGTAAAAGTATTTGAAACAATTGTAAAGTATTTATTAACAATACCTATACAAGCAAAACGGTTGGCTATAAAGTTAATTATAATTATTTTATAGAATTCTTTTCTTTATTAGGTAAAGGTTTGTCGTAGAAAAGATTTAATCACTTTGGGTATTAAAAGAAAGGTATGAATGAGTTTTTTTTAAACAAGTCAGGTGTAAAGAATTATGACAGTTGTTTGTAAAAGTCGATGTAATTGCAATTACAGTGAAAATTTAATGAAATAAGTTTGGTTAAATTGTCTAGCAAGGCAAGAAGGCTTAAAAGATGGAGAAGGTTGCGAGACAAAAATGTGATAACCGGAACTGAACAATATTTTCTATTTTCTAAACTTTGTATAGACATATACCCTTAGTATGTATTAAGTATACATTACACAAATTATATTTTTTTTTATATATTTTTTATAATATTAAGTTTTTTTTTAATTTTAATGAATGAATGTTTGGAAGAAACCCTGAAAATAGTTACTTAATGTTAGTTAAATAAATTTATAAAAAAAATATAATTTGTGTATACAAATTTCAAAGTCATTTAATGCCACAAATTGTTGACCTCGACAAAGAACATTAACATTTAAGATGGCATTATTTCATTCAGCATAACACGGAACAGGAAATGCTGTTACTCAAGATCAATTGAATGAAAACATACACAAACACAGGCGTATCCAGCAGTTTTCACGTCTAATTCTATTCAAATTAATGCAGATTCAGCCATCAAGTTTGGCAAAAGAATCCAAAAGTACGGTTTTTCCAAATTGAAACTATACTCAGTTTGTAATGAATTACATCCGATGAAATACAATTTAGTTATTAGATCCCGGAACACTCAATCTTGTCAGTGATTTCCTACAGATTAGTTAATCAGGAAATCGGTATTAAATACATTAAAATCAATACAAAACACACATAACCTTTAATAACCTAACAGTTACAGTGTTAGCTCCTTATTCAAAAACGATTATTAAATTTAACAAACGTTTATTAAGGCAAATTTTATATGCAAATCTGTCATAATAAACGTTTGTTAAATTTAATAATCGTTTTTGAATAAGGGGGTTAATATTTAGCCACTAGTTTGTTTACTCAAAACTAATGATTTCTGTAATACTTACTCACTTAAATTAAAACTTAAACTGTCATAATTATCATACAAAGATTCCTTGTCAAAAATGGCTTACCTAAAATGAAACAGAGAAAAAAAAATATAAAAAAAATAATTAAAAATTTTTAAACATTTGAGAATACAACACAATCATAACAATAATAATCATTATCAACAATATCCAGTATTATTTTAAAATAATTTGTAAAATGCTTACAATTTTTACAAATAAATCAAATAAAGTAATAAATTTTCAAATTATGTACATACGGACACACAATAAATGCAAACGCCAAAAAAATATTTCATTTAATTTCTAAAAACTAAAATTTATGAACCCAAAAATAACCAAATCACACGGTCCACAGAGACGACGACGACGACGAGTACCAACAAAACCATTTTGTTGTTGATGTTGAAATTCACATTCATTAAATTTTTATTAATGAATTGTGATGCATCAATGCAATTGGTATTATTATTTTTTGGGTTTTTTGGGTTTTTTTTGTTTTGGGTATTTCTGTGCGATTATAAAACTTACTGTAAATGGGACTACAAATTGTATACGAAATTAAAATTTATGAATAATTTAAAATAAACATTATTTAAATGTGTATGTGGCTGTGTATTGCTTTGTTATTGTGAGTATTAGTCAAAAACATTAGCAGCGTAAATACAAATTTGCTATTTGTACTGTAATAATTCAAACGGAATTTTGCGAAAGCAAAACCAATATATGTACATATATTAAATCACTTTTCACACATTTTGTTTTTGTTTTTATTGAGAAATGCAACAAAATTTCGGCTCTTTATGAGCCATGAATAAATTTTATAATATGTGAAAAAAAAGGCAAAAACAAAATACAAAAATTGATTGCATTTAATTAATTTATTAAAAATAATGTTTCAAAATCATACTATTTTCCCAAAAAAAAAAAAAAAATATGGGAAAAATGTGTGTTTTGTATATGAATAATTATTATTTTATTTAAATAATATCCAAAAATCAGGGATAAATTGTAAACAATGTTCTATATAGTGCACAGTGGCAGAGAAACAATATATTTTCCAAATAAATCTGCCATTTGTAACACCTTGTCGTAACAAGCCAGTAGTGTGTTCTATCGCAAACAATTCCTTGTTCCCCCATGACTTTGTGTGAACAACTCTTGTCTATGTTATGCTCTTGTGCAAACAACATTGTCACAACATTTATTTAAACAATAAGTATGATTTATTATAGATCAAGCTACAAATGTTCTGGCAACTTTGTCTGTCATCAAATGATATTTTCACACAAAAATATTGTGATTCTGTCCCACTGTGCAAAAGGGTCAACTGAGAAACCAAATGTTAATAATTTCATTGGATGTGTAACTGAAAAATTAGGAATTTTTTCAAATATTTAACTTTTATTTTGAAACATTTGTACAATATAAATTTATGCACACTATAAGAGATTTTTAATTAACTATGACCTTTTCATATTCTTCTAGCAACATATGGTTTTCGCGCCTCGTCTTTTGAGATTAAGAACGAATCAAGTTCATTGCGGATACCATTTTCTGAAGTGAAACGAATCCCAGAAAAAGAGAGAGAGTTCTGCATGCATAGATCGAAACTATCAGTTTCGAAACTAACGAAACATCCAAGGACTTCCTTCTAAATTGTTTTCAGCAGCAGTTTAGCAACATGTCACCGAGTGTCATAATGATTGAATATTATATTTTCAAGTCTAACCGCATATTCTGATTGTTTTGCAGCCAATGCTCACTTCAAACGAATTAGTGGCATTCGGTGTAGGTTCACTGTGGTGATCTGGCCATCATACGAGTATTTTGTTCCTATCAAAAACAGAGAATTACCTTGGCGCCATGGATGTTTGGATTTGGTGTCGAATCGCCTGGTTGTACTGGCTTTATGGTCTCTTACGCTTCGAGTTACCTTAATGCATCCATTTTTTATCGCAAATACTGATTCAGTGCAAAACTGATTTATTTTCTTCAAGCTCTCCCGACTTCAATTCAATCAGCCATGTCACAGAATTAAATTCCGTTCGGAAGTGGAATTAATTCCGTATTTTGCTTCTATAGAAAAAGTAAAACGAAAAATTTGTTCAAAATGAAACCTAGAAATTCTTAAAATTACAATTCCACATAGCAAATTAAAAGTGGTTTCATTCCGAAAACAATTTTCGTTTTACTTTTTCTATAGAAGCAAAATATGTAATTAATTCCACTTCCGAACGGAATTAAATTCTGTGACATGGCTGAATGATTCCTGTTGTTTGCAAACATTTTTTAAATTGTCGTTTAAGTAGTTCCCAATGATAGTGCAAGCTCTTGTTGAGATTGACAACAATCTTTAAGATGGTTTGGACTAACTTCGTCTTCCGTGACAAAATCATCACTTTTGAAACGCAAAAATATTCTTTCGAACGTTAAAACCGATGATGAATTGACCATAAGCTTTAGTAGCAATTGGTGGTTCAGTGGCAATTTTTTTTTAAATTATTGTTAAATTGTAATGTTCAATAACTTTTAAAGTGATAATAAATGACATTTATGTACCCTTCAAAATGACATATACGCCATCTATTATGAATCGCATCATTTTTTGTTTAAGATACACCTAATATAAATGCCAAATTTATCAACAGATGAAATTACAATTCTTGCAAATGGCAAAAATTAACTTCATATGAGAGGGAAAAACAAAATTCAACTGTAGAATTTTGGATGCAAGTTTGTGAACAGAAGAATGCTTTGTATGAATCATCTTTTGTTATGAATATGTTTTGCCATTTAGTAATTCAGAAGTTATAACGTATACGAGTATTTAGTAAAATGAATTCTATAAAAAACAAGTAAGAAAGTATAGTTGGTTAAGTCTGAGTATTTAATACCCTACACCTAGTATATGTGCAATAACAGTTTTTGAGAAATGGACTCTATATGGGATCAATGATCTATTATGGATCAATCATTATAAAATTATGTGTCATAATTTCTATATCACTAGTAATAATGGACTGATTATCCTAGATTCTGTCCTCTATATTAGATGTGGAATAAAAAAGATTAAAAAAAATGTTTTTAAATTACAGAAGATTAAGGCCTGATTTAGTAAAATTTATAGAACATTTGTCGTCTTAAACACTTGTATGAAAATTCCTCAAAAAATATTTCAAAACTGTGTGATATTTACGGTTGGATACCTGACAAAAACTTTAATTAGTTTTGTATTATTACTGCAAAAAGTTTATTTTTGAATCATGTTTAGCTCAGATTGTTAAAAATTAATTTAAGAAGGTATTTTAAAAAATTTAGCACATTTGTTTTTGGCATTTCAAAACAAAATTTAAAATATTTGAAAATTTTTTTAAACTGATTTAGCCGCAGTACTTTTTGGGATCTGGTCACACTGCTTAAATAAAATTTAAACTCCATATTTCTTCACAGTTTTCTTTACCCAGTTTATCATATACATATTTCTGAAATTACAGCAGTTTGAGTTAAAAGTTCAATAATACCATATAAATCTCATAAAACTGAAATTTCATTTTTATAGTTAAAATATAATGAGTAAACGATCCCTTATGAATATAAATAACATGTTTAAGAAGAAATACAATTTAACTCTGCTTCAAAAAGACTCTCTTCTTAACTTCTTAAATGAAAACATTTAACATTTAGTTAGAATAAAGAAGGCAAACAAAATTAAAAAAAACAAAAACTGAAAACCCATAAAAATATGGACCCTATTCTAACTGAAAAATGCAGAATTATAATTGGATGCCAGCAAAAAAAAACCCATACAAACCAATTCATCTACAGCCAAAATACGCCAAAATAAAATACACAAAAAAAAATGGAAAAAGAAAATTATATGAAATAAAAGTTTTTCTTTATTTTGTGAAAAAAAAGAAAAGAAAAAAATATTCAACAATAAAATCCATATGTTGCCAAATAAAAAACCATTAAAATTAAGCCATAAAATGAGCAACAAACAAACAACAGCAAAATCATTACAAAAACCATCAAAAGAAGAGCAGCAAAAACAAACAAGCAAAATTATATTTTTTTCTGTTCGGTTTATCTTTTATGACAGTGTATACACGTTTGTATATGTATATAGACATACTCGTATATCCAGCTGCCTAAAAGGCAGTTTTAGCAGTTGGGTTTGTTAATGGCTCCAGCCTTCTTTAAATATCAGAGAAGTTAACACTTAAGCGTGAGCTGTCCACAACCTCCCAAATAAATATTAAATGAGCAGAAATTATTAAATTTATAAACAATATAAAATTCTAATGAAAACCAAAAATAAAATTAAATATACATTTTTAACCAACAAAATTATTTTATTTTCACTTGTTGTATCGTGATTAATTTCCAACACCACCATAGTGGGGAGAATATATTGGATTGAAAATCGATTGACTAAAAATCACTTTCTAAGTCGATTAAACGATGTCTGTCTGCCCGTATGGCTGGCTGGATGTCCATGGAAACCTTGTACGCAGAGTACAGGTCGCAATTTTGAAGATATTGCCATAAAAGTTAGTACGAGAGCTTTGTTCGCCCCAAGGACGAGTGGAATTGAATTTGTTTCCAATCGGTCCATTATTTACATTATATCCATTTGATTTATGCACGTATTCAAACAAATTTCCTCACAAATAAGTTGTACATGAAGCCTAATCACACTTAGAAATTTTGTACTGATCGGTCCATAATTGATTATGACTCCCATATCTATAAGCCCCACTTCCGAAAATCACTTTAACGACCAAAAATCTCTTAAAAAGGTCATGTTCATATCTAAATAAAATCAACACAAATAAGTTTCATATATACAGAAACCATGACACCTAATTTTATAACGAACGGTCCACAATTAGTGATAGCTGCCATATGAGAACCTCTTCTGAAATTCACTTTAACATGCATAAGTCCTTTACAAGTCTTGATATCGAGGTAAGCACAGAAGTCGCGCTATTATGGCGCTCCCATTTCTGAAAAACTATTTTCACTCGCATACTCGGTATAGGGTATTATAAGGTCAGGCTTGACCGCCTATACTTTCTTACTTGCTTTTGATTAAAAAATAAATTTTTTCTTGGCGGTATTGAAAATTTTAATTTGTTAAGAAATTTTATTTAAAATTTACGGGCAAATAATAAAGTGTTTCAAATTCATTTAAATAAGCAGCTTAGCTTTGTTGCTGGCAACTTTGTTAATGATTTGTTTAACATTTAAAATGTATCATTGAATTAATAGAAGATGCATAAGCTAATTTGTAACAATAAAATACAGACTAAAGTGCAATGATTTGTGATAGCTATGCTGCAGCAAACAGTTTTTAGAAAGACTCATAATTATTAAACTAATAACTATCATCCCAAATACAATCTGGAAGCAACTGCTTTTGATATGGCGACTAGTTGAGATGGTGGTAATTATTGATTTGTCTTTCAGTTAAGGCCTGATGGTCTGGGTCCGTATATTATAGGGTCAGCAGTTTTTCATATAAAGTAACAGGTTTAAAATGACAATGGGACATAAATGGAAGATGCGAAGAAGTTGTGCTTTAAAATCTTGGAGGCCCCTATCTTGTAAAACGTTGTAATGATTTGATTCGAATACGACTCAGACCCAGGGTCACAAAAAGTTTATTTGAACCACCTTATTTCCTTTCGGTTTATTTAGGCACTCTGACGAAAACACGCAAGAGCTACAAGCTTGCAACTATGGGGCGGAATCTCTATTAGTTTGAGATAAAATGCTCATAATTTTGCTCAATCGGAAACAGTGACACAAAGGCAACATTCACATTAGGATAGAGCAGTCAAAAGCTGCAACAAGATACCAAACGTCCCTAATCTGCACCGCACGCAATCAGTCATTTGGTAAACATCGATTTCGAAAAAGGTAGTGATTGTTTAATTTTGAAATTCATTTGTTTTACATTTTTGCCTTAATTCTTTTAAATTTTTTTCTTTTTTAACCCATTAGAACAATTATGCTATACGAACTTAAAAATAATTTTTTGTTTCTATAAAATATAATTTAATTTTTAAGTTTTTTATTCAATAAGTCTTGTTTCACACTCTTCAGTTTTAGCTGATCAATCTTTTGAACTTGCCATTTCATTCACACACTTCAATTCAATTTTCGTACCTTTTAATGCAAATCAACATGCATGAAAGAAAAAAAAAACAAAAGGAAATAAGAAAATTCACTAGTAAAAAAGTTGAACAAAATTCAACTTCGCCGCGCGGCCGCTTCTCACAGCATTGTCAGATTAAGTGATTTAAGATACTTCAAACTTTTTGTATAAATAATTTTGTGAACAAACCAAACTTTTATATACTGGTAATACTGTTGCCACCTTTGGCCGCATGCCGCTTATATTGGCCTTCCATTATTATCTTTAAATAATCAAGTGTCGTTATGTTTTAAACACAATTTTTCGAAACAAGAAAACTTTGCTTTACAAGAGAAAATACATTATAAGCTGTGTAGTTTTTCAATTAAACAAATGTATTTGAATTTTAAAAGAAAGTCCCTTTCAGTGTCGTCTTTTACAGCTTAATCTCTCTTAAATCGAAATAACCTAAAAAGAGCCAAGGAATTTTTGGGTTTTATGTAAATCTCCATTTAAAAACAACTGACAATTCGATAAAAGATGCGTTTTTGTTATTGTTGTTGCTGCTTGTAGCTCTATTTGCAGCTTTACAGTTTGTTGCCAATTTTGTTTGCACATTTAATGTGCTTTTTTCCGCCGTTAACGTTGACGCATTAGTAGTTGTTGTTATTGTCAATGTTGCTTTTGTTATTGTAACTTTGCCCACTTTGGCAATATATTGGCACATTTTTTTTTTGTTCGTTTTGTTATTGTAATAATGGCCTTACTACTGCCACAAAATCTCAACAAAGATGAAGAAAATGGAAATACAGTCGAGAGGAAAAGCAGATAATACATAAAATCAAGCAACTAAAGAGCATGAATAAAGATGCCAGTAGTATGGAGTACAAGTAGCTTACTCAGCAATACATAAGACAGAAATACTATTTTTATATGAATGCTTAAGAAGAGTGAGTTGCAGCGCAAGCAGAAGGTTGAGAAGAAAATGTAATAAAGAAATGAAGGACCTGTGGTTCGGCATGTTGGTGGGTTATTTGACAGAAGACTGGGAGAGTAGCAAGTTTTGGTTACATCCCAGCATACCATTCTAGGAGCGCTCCGAAAAAGGAGTCAGAAAAGACTCTTTTCGGACTCATATGGCTTGCTGGGATGCATGTATATTGTACAAGTGTGTGTGTGCTTGCATACAACAAACAATTCCCAGCAAGCCATATGAGTCCGAAAAGAGTCTTTGCAGACACCCTTTTCGGAGCGTTAACGCTCTTTATGAGCCCAAAAAACAATCATAATTGCTCCGAAAACCTTCAGAAAAGAGGGTCATTACATTCGAAAATGGTCCGTCAGAAAGAGCTCTTAGATAATGTCAGAAAAGAGTCTTTTATGAGAGTTTTTTTGGGCTCTTAAAGAGCTCTTAGATAATGCCAGAAAAGAGTCTTTTATGAGGTTTTTCTTGGGCTCTGTGTAATCTTGTTTTTATCATTCTTGTATGGTACAGCTATGTTTTTTTTTTTGTTCAAAGCACAAATAGCAGGAGAACAACGCTTTGGTACACACATAATTAAGTGGAATTTCTGAGTCATACTGCGTGCCGACTCAGGACAGTAACAAGCAAATTTTTCTTTCGCTCCGAAAATGCTCTTTAGTTAGACTCCTTTCTGACACCTTTTTTCGGAACGCTCCTAGAATGGTATGATGGGAATGCTCTGATACAAAAACAACAACAATAATACCATATTACGAATGGAAAAAATACCAAATGTACAACAACAACAACTTGTATTGTTCCAACTACAGTTTGTTGTTGCTGTCATTGTTTTCTTCTCTTTCTCTGTTATTTCCCTCTGATTTCAATTTCCCATTTGTAGGTTGTTGAACTGTTTTTTTTTGTTTTAGTTGTTGCTGCTGTTTGTTGTTGTTTGAATTTCTTTCTGTTTCATCGTTATAACAAGTCGTCGTCGACGCCTTCGTCGTCGCCATCGCCGTCGTCATCTCCATCATCATCTTTTTTTAGTTCATTTACAAGCAGCTTTGTTTTCTTTTTTCTGGCTTGGCTGTTGCTGCAATCAAATCAATGTATGCTTGGCACTCCAGAGCCTGAGAGATATTAAATCCTTAGAGTTGAGGATTTAGTTACTTAAAATGTTGTTAGCATGTTTTAAGCAATTTTAATTGCTAGAAGCATGTTTATAAACTTTGTGGTCAAATTCGTGTTTCTGGGAAAAATTAGAAATTTTATATTCAGGCAAACTTTCATGCACGTGCTTATATAAAAGACGTGATGAAAATCAAAGTTTTACAAATTTAAACTAGAAATTTTACAATACGAAAATTCGAGTTTTTAACCCTTTAACGCCTAAGACCGTCGATAGACGGTCATCAGTTGAGTAGTAAAAAAACCGGTTTTTTCCGTTTAGCTACTAAGACCGTCTACAGACTGTCTTCCTTGTTTTTGTCCTGTAGCTTTCCAGGAGTATTTTTTTTTCTTTTTTGAATTGGAACTGAAATTCGTAATTTGCAGATGAAATACATGATAGAACAAAACTTTATTTCTGCAATTTGAACGTGTTTTCAATTTCAGGTATTTATAAACACGCATAAACACGTTCTTAAAATGAGTTATTCGAGATCTAATATTTTAAAAATAACTCCAAATCTTAAGGTACGTAACCACTTGATTTAGAACAAATTTGTTTGACGTTGTTTACTCCTACAAGAGTTTTGCAAGATCAAAGAGCATCAAATAAAATAAAACTAAATATTTGTTGTGTCCTGACCTAAATAAACGAAGCTTTTTTAAATAACTAAACGTGTTCAAATATATTTTATTTAGTGGTTACGTCTTTTTCGACAAATATTTGCCAAGTGTGTCCGTACCTTTATTATTATTGTTCAAAATGTTTTGTTACTCATGAAGTCATTTCTCAATTGGACGTTTTTGATTGTTGTGGATTCAAATAGATCTTCATAAAAAGTGATTGTTCTCATGAATAATAACTCTTTAGAGTGGCTAATGAGAGATCTACAATGCGATGGACCATTATACCAAGAAATCTCCTGGATTCTGGATAGTGATCTTAAGGATCTTTCATTATTGTAACGTACAACTTCCAAAACATGATTGGAATATTGTTATTTTTGTAAATCCTTTCAGATCTAAATGAAAGGTGATTATTGCCTTGGATAAAAACTATTTGGAGCAGCTGAATATGACCCAGGTATAATTCCACTTGTGTTGGGTACTATCGAGTTTCATGGCTGTCGAAGCGGTAACACAATTCCTTGGTGCCAAATTCCACGAATACAGATTTGGCTCTAAAGACACACATCCTATAATTTCAATAGTTTGTGCTTTCTTTAAACGAGTGGATTTATATCTAAAGATGTATTCAAATTTAAGTCGCTGTGATACTCTTGCAAGTCATAATAAAGAGGACAAGCTTATTATGGTATAAAAGACATGGAAAGGGGATAGAGAATGATGCCGTGAGACAACCACTCACACGACAGACCCTGAAGAAACTAATTCTGTCACTTAAACTGACGCTGAAGACGTTCATTATATTAGGTAAATGAAGTGTATTTTCTTTCCATGAATAGACGACTCGCGGATGTCAACGTAAATGTTGTCAAAATGGAGCATGGCGTAATATACTCAAATCAAAGTTATTGTACTGCTTCAACGTTTGGTAAATAAAGAGGACATGCATATGAAGGTACAATAACCATGAATCAATGAAGTAGAATCTTGAATAAGGATTTATTGGAGCCGTTATGACAGACATCTACGAAAGATATCTACTGCACGACAACAACGGGAACTTTTTTAAAGCATTTTAATTGCATGGAAAGAGATGCAACCGCAACAATTTGTTGCAAATAATTTGAAATCCTTTGAAGAGAGACACTTATTCTATCAGGTGTTTTATATGATCGCCGTTCTAAAGTCACATTTAGAATATTTATGTCACTGTAGTTTAAATGCAGCATGATGAAAATCATTCAAAACAATCTACAACTCTATAAAGCATTATTTGCTTTTTTGCTCCACCTGTTAGTAAATGATAAGGAAGATCTTATTATGATCATAAAACCAGGCAAAATTTTTGTTGTTGTGAATGTGGTCTCGTTGATGTCGCTAAGAATCCGTGTTTACTACAATAATTCTATGTCTTTGCCGAAGCGACATTCAATTCAAGCAATATAACGCAACACCAGATCCTGTCACTGTCACTGAACATTCTTATCCTACCATTGAGAATGTGAGTGCCTTCGTTAAACATATACTGGTGTACGTACTGATCTGGTGTACGTCAACGTCACTGTTGTAAATATAAAGCATAGCTAGATTGACTCGAATCAATTTTCACCACCCGATAGAGGCACTCGTTCACTGAGATGTTCCTTTCCGTTGTAGATAAAGAGGAGGATCTTAATATGGTCTCCCGAAATTGGCCAGAAATTTGTTGTTTTTGCAGAAAATCAAAAATAGTTAGGAAAATCTAACATTTACATTCTGTGTACAATTTCTGGTTACGTGAGTAACCAACCCGTACTTCTGACATATTTGAGAAGACCAAAAATTGACACATCTCTGAAAGTGTTCAGAAAGAAATCTGTAACAAAATATTTTAGTCTCGCTCAGAGGTTTATAAAAAAATATTTTAGTTTTGCTCCTCTAGATCGGGACGATCACACAGATGTACCGATTTTTCCACCAGTGACACAATTTTGAAATAGTACAGATCATGATTGAAATCATTAGAGGTCGACTATTCGCAATTTAATTTCCACGCATGCCATTATATCCCATGCTCATACTCTAGGCTGGGACAGGTTGAGAACATTAATTCATGCAAAGCGGTCCACGCCACTGTATTGGCGCCATATATTAGTAGAGCAATCAGACAATTTTATCAAAGAAAATTTTTTTACTTAAAAAAACGATGAAATTCATAATGAGCAGTTTAAAAACCGAATTTTACAATTTTTAAGATCCCACATCTGACACAAAATGTTGAAGTTGTCTTAATCATTAATATAAACGATTTTTTCATTAGATAGAGTTCAGATTATTGGGAAGAGTTTAAGCATTGATTACAATGAGTCCAACTTTTTATACGCAGCACCACTTTGCGCCAACAAATGTTTGTTTAAATCCTTAAAAATTCTATTTGCGCTAAATCACTAGATTCTTATTGAACTTTATGAGCGATTTGGAAACATATTTCCTGTTCAAACGTTGCTCCATTTAATTTTTTGTTTTAAAATCCAATTCGAATGATTTTAAACACTTTAAATCTCAGAGATCGTCATAAAGAGAACATGAGACATGAATTACAATAATATATTATGCATATATATATATTTTCGTTAACTTCGTTGACATTTGTTGTTTACATGCTGCGATTTGTCGTTGCGACTCTGCTGTCGTTCTATTTTGGTGTCCCTTTTAAATTCATTGTCTGGTTACATGACGAAACATTTTTTGCACAATTCGTGCGACATTTTGACATTAAATTGTTCTTTTCTCCTATTTCGCTTGTTTCTGATATTTCACTATTAAAATTTCTATTAAATTTTTGGACCACATAGTATTTATTTATTTAAAATTAAAACAACAATTTGTTTTCCTTTTAATTTACAGTTATTTATTCGCCAAAATTGTTGCTAAAAATTTTCTGTAATCCCATAAAATGCAATTTCATCGTGGCAAAACTGCTGGCAATGAAATAAATATAATACAAGAAAAAAAGAAATGTCAAATTTGTTGCTTCGTTTCACAAAACCTGCGACACTAGCTACCCCGTACTTTCCACTACGTATTTCATCAATAAACTCGAGTCACAGGATAAAAGTCGCAGGTAAAAGTCGCAGCGAGTTAACTCCTTCCATGTAACAGATTATGTTCACCCTCCGGGGGCTAAAAGAACCCTCCACTGTCATATATTTAAATTCGGCTCTCCTATTGTGTTTAAATTCAATATTACAGGAAAATATATTCTGAAAGCTTAACTCTGCTGTAGAAAAGTTAAGTAATTATTATCATCATCTATTATGCAATATTTTGTACAATGGGCCGGTCAAGTATTAAACAGTGTAGCACGTAGTTGTCAGTAATTCCATTTTTTTTTTTACTAATTTATTTGAAAAATTCCTTTGATTTCCCTCATGAATTAATTTCTTTACATCTCTGTCAGCGCGCACACATCAATATAATTTTTTATGCTGCATAATGCAGCTGCCATAAGTATTTATATAAATATTTCTTTACATATACAAAATGTAAGAGAGTCTGTGCCATTTTGTAAATGTGGCAGCAACCTTGTCTTTCCTTTTTTTTAACGATGCTGACGTACGTCTTTTTATAAAAATGCTTTTTTTTCTTCTTTCAATACAACATTTATTTGGGTTTTTTGTTCGTTCAACTGCATTTTGCCAGCCAGTTTAACGTTACATAAATGCCTTCAATCTAGCAGTTTGCATTCATACCCTCGTGTCCTTTTTTAACATTTGCAGTAGTAGTTAATACGACTACTACTGGAGCAGCATCAATTGTTGTTGCTGCTGTTGTTTTTATAACGTTGTTGATTATTGTTGGCAACACAAAAAATCCAATTTTTTTTTGCTTGCATTCTGGTTTGATTTTGGGCTTGAAATTGTTTGAGTGAAAACAACAACAAGACTATTGAAATTCCTTAATATTGCTAAGGAAGTGAGATATACAATTTAAATAAAAAATTAAACACCAAAGTGAATAAATGGAAAATAAAGAAAATGTTTAAGAAACGAAGAAAAAAACCCACAAACACCAAGATATTAAAGCAGAGAAATGAACAAAAATTTGTTTATGCTCAAAAGAAAACGTATCCAAAGAAATAAAATCATTTGAAAATGCACGCACTTCAGTGCAACACCACTAAAAACAGCAGCTATAGCGGCTAGAACAACCAAGACTGAAGGAAATAACCCAGCAAGCCTTATGAGTCCGAAAAGAGTCTTTTCAGACCCTCTTTCGGAGCGTTAACGCTCTTTATGAGCCCAAAAAACAATCATAATTGCTCCGAAAACCTTCAGAAAAGAGGGTCATTACATTCGAAAATTGTCCGTCAGAAAGAGCTAATGTCAGAAAAGAGTCTTTTATGAGGGTTTTTTTGGGCTCTGTGTAATCTTGGTTTTATCATTCTTGTATGGTACAGCTATGTTTTTTTTTTGTTCAAAGCACAAATAACAGGACAACAACGCTTTGGTACACACATAATTAAGTGGAATTTCTGAGTCATACTGCGTGCCGACTCAGGACAGTAACAAGCAAATTTTTTCTTTCGCTCGGAAAATGCTCTTTAGTTAGACTGTTTTCTGACTCCTTTTTCGGAGCGCTCCTAGAATGGTATGCTGGGAATGCATTAAATGACAACGACAATAACAACAAAGAGACAAAAGAAATGCCTTCTAGATTCAATACACAAATACCAATTACAATTTCGCTGTGCTTTTCTTTTGTTAACTGGCAACACACTGTCTTTGCACAGTGGGCTGTTTAAAAGCAATTCAATACAAATTAATTAAAAGATTACATTGAAAAATTACCAGACACTTAAGGTGCTATCAGACGGGATGTATTTTGCATATGTACTGTCACTTTTCTTACCCATATGTAATTCCGTATGTATGTCAAAATTTCCATTTTACATACGATTCATAATTTTTGCTATCACATCTGCTTATGTTTTTCCATATGACATAACCTATAAATGTAAACAAAAGCTAGCTTTGTAACGTGTATAAATTTTGAGCGTGTTCTAATCGAAAAAATTACATATGTATTTCCACATGTATTTTACACATGCAAAGTTTCATATGTATCACACGATGTGTACAACTTTTACAGATGGAAAATTTGACAGTACATATGTAAAATACATTCCGTCTTATAGCACCTTTAGCAAACAGCGATGAATTTTCTGAAAAAGTCATTTAAGCACTGTCATTAATTTTCTGTCCCGCTTCGAACTTCCTAATCTTATCCTTCAATTATCCTAGATTAAGAGATTTAACTCACCATTGAACAGTATCAAATTTGCATAATTTGCAAAAATACCACTCTCCATTAATGACAATAACGGCCTATTATGCACTTTAACAGCGATTTCCTTTTATTCCTGCGTTTTCAACTTAATTTAAGAAAACAGAAAAAATTACAAATATCCTTCACTACATAAAGCAGCTCCCAGCTCCATTTTGTTGTTGTTTGTTTTAAATGAAAATCGTGTGCTTGGTTCAATGCTGCTGCTGCTGTTGTAGGTGCATCATTTATTTAGTATGTTCGCTCGTAGTAGTAGTTTATTTGTGCCACTTTGTGTATTTTTTCAGGCAGCATTGTTGTCGATATTTATTTGCTGGTTTCGTTAGTGCAAATATTTATAAAAAATAAATAAAAATTACAAAAAAAAATAGAGAAGAACTTTCAATATAAAAAGCCTTTTGACTTGAAGCTGAGCTAAGCTGGCTGCCTGTGTTTACTGTTGCTGTTGGTTTAATAAAAACCACAACAACAAGCTTCCATTGCTGCTACCGACTCATCAGCAGCATTAAAGTATTTTATAAACGATTTGTTGCTTTTGCTGGCATATTTTTGTTGCCTACATAATCAGAAATCCTTTAAAAGCCAGTTTGTTGGTTTTTATTTTGGCTTTTTGTTAATATTGGTTTTTGGCTGGCAAAATTCTATATAAATAAATTGATAATAACCGTCAAAAGCTTGAAATATGTTTGTTGGCGGAGGGGGTGCAGCATAGAATGAAATGCAATGAGAATATTAATTTTGATTTTAAATTAAATAAATAAATAAAATTATCTTTTAGGAAATTCATTAGTTTTAAATTAACAGAAAATCGAAATAAAGTCCAAAATTTATAGTTATCATTGAGGAGCACAAATGAGTACATGTTAGTAATTTGTGCACTTGTTATTGCATGAAAATAAAATTAATAAAGAAAATTTAAAAATGTTTTTTTTGTCACTTATTTTATGTTAAATATGTATGTATGTATGTATGTATGTAAGAAAATAATTAATAAATCAAAACTAAAAGCATCAAACTTAAAGACAAAAACAAACGAAACTAAAACAAATCGCTTGTACTCAATTTTCCACCATACAAACACTTTACTGAATGGCAATATTTTTAATATTTAGTCCAAGGCCCGCTATTTCGTCAACGTTTCGGCATAGTCTCTACCAACATTTCGCTTATTTTCTTTGAATCCTGAACTCGCTGCCAAAGTTCCTAAAAATGGGTTGGAGTTAATCGGTATTTTTTCAATTGGCTCTTCACGCTTGATCACAAACTCTCAATCCGTTTAAGGCCGGAACTTTTTGCTGGCAACTGAATCAAAATCAAATCCTGCTCACTAAGCAATTCTTTCACGATTTTGGAAGTGTTCTTTGGGACGCTATTGCTAAATATGCAGATAATCACCTTTACTCATTATTCACTCATTAGTTCAAGATGAAAAAAGAAGATTTATAGAGAAGTGTCGGTACTTAAGGGCAGCTTAAAATTATCTAAACATGTTATAACATTAAAATAAATATTTTTTTCACAAATGAAAAAAGCTTTGATTTTTTTCGGTTCGGCCTGACAATTCGATTTTGATCGCACCCTACTCTTTAACAAAATTTATAAATTTTTTTAATATTTAACCATATATACAAAATAAATATGTCTTCTCATTCATAATAGGCAGTTGCTAAAGTTTGTCAAAACTTTGTACTAAAGCATGCATGACCGTTTTAAAGTAATATCGTTCTGCTTTTCACGCCGATTTGGACGTTTAATTGCATGACAGGTTTGAAAATCAGCATCCAAACGTATTTTTCTTGCGGTATTAACATATTGTGTTAAATTTTTGTGCGATCTATGTCGGAGAGACCTCGATTATGACTGAAATTTCTTTGTAAGTTCCTTGGTTTCTTTTAATAACATATTTTTGCTTCTGTTTGTTTATGACCAAAGCTTAAGGTATGCTAGTATCATTATATAAGATAATTTACAATACTTTATGAACACTTTAGCTTTTTTGCAATCATTAAAATCAACAATCGCAGATTTTCCAAGTTTTTTTTGTATATTCTCGTATACTCATAAGAATATATGCCAACTGCTTAAAGTTTTTGTCAGAATAACTTTATTTATGTTTAAATAATTTGCAATTCACTGACAAAATAAAGTTTACTACACTTTTAATCCAGAAATTATATTTGACATAATTAAAATCTATGTAAGTATGTTTTCATTTTCGTTATCATTTTCGTTAGCACAAATTTGTTAAATGAAAAATAATTAAAAGCTGTCAAATACAAAGGGTGTAATTCCCCCTAAAATATGCTACACACAAATGTTAATGCCAAAAATATTTTGACAATAAAACCTAAAAGTATTTTTTCGTTTCCTTTATTATTATCCTTGTATGTTATTACACAAATTCGTTTGTCATTTTCATATGGTTAATGTTAATGTTGTTGGTTTTATTATTTTCAAGACAAAATTCACTCATCATAAATATGTCAGCGATTTTATAACACATACATACACTTACACACACACATACAACGTATATTGTATGCGTGTGACTGCATTTATTTTCATGTTTGTTATTTGTGCACAGCAGAGTAAAATGAGGAAAAATATAAACAAAAGCAGGACACGCACTGAATAAGTAAAATGAGTTTCACCATAATAAAACTGTACATTAGGGTGGCCCATATTTTCAAGTAAAAATTTCAAAATGACCTTGGACATCTGGGCATCCCTTAATTTTTTTACTAGTACTAAAACTAGTATTTATGCAAAGTTTGAATATAAAATTCCAATAGAAAGACTGTGCTCAAACCAATATAACATTAATAACGAAATTAAAAAAATTAGGTTATTTTAAATAAAGTACAATTAGCTGAATAGTAGAAAAATAATTTATTTTACAGTAGAAAATAGATAAATAATATAAAAGAATTTGTTAAAAAGTGGTAAGTTAATTAAAAAAACAGGTTTAGTTTTTCAAAGATGACAGCTTTAAACTTTCAATTAAGGCTTGTTTTGTCGTTTTGGTCGGAATAGACTTTCTGTTAGCTTCAACCACTTGCAAAATCAATTGTTTCTCTTCTTCGTCGTTTGTCAGCAGCTTATTGAATTCTTCAAATAGTTTAACACCACGTTCAGCTACATCATTTATAACTTTTAAATTTTTTGCGATTATTGTACCATTAATGTAATGTTCATTAATGTGCCATTCATTTGGGTTTATGGTCAAGAAATCTGAATTTATTTCTAATTTTTCAAACAGCTGCAGTGATCTTTTATTGGCAAAGTCAGCCAAAACGGCTTGGTCAGTTAAAAGTAACGAATCTCCTCTTATTTTTCGGCCAAGTGGCTCACACTCTGTTTTTTTAACAATTGCCTCCTTCTCCTCATTTGATATTTTTTCTGAGAATAAGCTTAATCCAACTAATTCATCTGAGAGGTACCACATATGAGATTTTATTGTATTTTTGACCACTTCACTAACTTGACGATCACTCACTTCATAATTAGTCATATCTTTCCACAGAGATAGGTCTGACCAAGCCGCATTTGTAGCCATAGGAGCTTCAAACCAATATTTAACATACACTAGGAGTCCAAAGTTTACAAAGCGTTCTACCTGAGACTTTTCTTTTTGTGTAGTTTTGAAACCGCCTTCGTCACGAAATAAGTGAATTTTTATGGTATATATCAGCTTTGACATCCAACGAGCATGATGTACTGCACCAGGAGCTCTCCAATGAATTTTATCAGGAGTATGACCCAAAGCAAGTAGTGACAATTCTATTAGCTCCATGTAATCATCCCTGGGCTGCTTTTTGCTTTTTAAGGCAACTAATAAAACTTTTACCGCATCAAGTTTTAAAAATTCTCTACCTGCAGCTTCTTCTAATGGTTTATAGTTTTCTTTACGTATAGATGCCCATGATGCTTTGAATCTTTTGAATAAGGAAATATCAGGAGAACTGGATGGTCCGAAGCAAAGAACAAAAACTTTACTCAGAACAATTTCTAAAATGTGATGTCTACATGCTAGCCATAAGAATTCTTGTCCTGTTTTTTGCTCCAGCATTACACAAGCTCCATTTTTTAATCCAGTATTAACGGATGTAGTGTCAAAACACATTCCAACTATTTTCTTCTCCAAACCCCATTCAGTAAGTGCATTATAAACAGCTTTAGAAGTGTTTGCGCCAGTACCACTTACAAGTTTTGGCACTCTGAGTAACTTCTCCTTACCATTTGCTGATACTAAAATTGGCAATCGATCTACTTTTTCACTGCCCAAAATATCATGCAGAATTTTTCCGTCCCAATGAACAATTATTGGATGATCAAAAGAAACAGACTGCTTTATTTCTTCAAACACACGTTTTCTTCCTTCTTTTCTTTTGCGTTGAATGGTACTTCTTGATATTGGCAATGAATTAGGTTCATGTCCCAATGCTGCTGCAATAGGGACTATTATTCTTAGGGCTTCCCTATCAGAAACCTTATTGCGATCTAATGCACTAGTAACGTGTTTGGAGAATAATAATTTCTTTGTAGTTGTTTCAGTTTGAATGTCTGTGTGGAATTTCCTTTTTTTTAGGGATGTTGATGGCTTATACAGCTCCTTTGATTTAATTTCAGGAGAATCAGAACACTCAAGTGCTTCATCTTCTGCGTCTGAACTTGAAGAAGTCACATCTAGAGATATCATGGATGCTGAGTCTAGTTTTTTCCATTTTTCAAGTCGTTCGTGTTCTTTTTTTTTTCTTTGAGAAATTCTTTCTTGCTTTTTGTTGTACTTCTTGTCTGCTAATGAAATAATCATTTTGCGTTCCGTTCTCTGATCAATTAAAAACTCTCTGTCTTCGTCTACTTCGCACATGGTAAGTGCATCATTATGAGCGATGTCAAAAACCATATCCAACTGCTCTTGAAATTTTGAGTTACGATTTTTTTGAACATCAGATATTCTTCCTTTATTTTTCTTTAAGAGCAGCCATTCAGAATGTTGTTTTTCGAGCTTAGCAATACAATGCTTCGGAAGTCTAATCGGAATAGTGGCTTTTTGCCACACTAAAATTAATTCCTCTACAGTGCTATGACTTGCATTTCGAACTGATTTTTTTTCTTGTAGGAAAAAGTGAAATCTAAGAAGAACTTGTCTTAGAGTTGGTAGTTGATTACACCTAGATATTGGCTCCAAATCTTTTACACCTATCAAAAATACAGTGCCTGCTTGACGTGTTAAACTTGATGACAAAGACATATTTGCAATTTTTATTTTTTGTGTGTTTTTACTTTTTATTTTCTTGATAAAAACAGTTTCTAAACAAAATATTCACACTTTCAAATTAGAACCTTTCTCTATTACTATTATGATACTAATGAAATATTACAAACTCTTTTAAAGTTAGTTTTCATAGAGATAAACTCACAGAAATATTTCGGGGAATAACCCAAAAAAAAACGAAGTTTTGAAATAACTGCTCAACGTATACACAACACGCAGCACTCATATATATCGGACAGACTGACAGAGAGTAAACAATACAAGAAAAATACCTCCTACAAAAACTTTTGCGAAACTAAAACTAAATAAATTTCAATACAAATGAGACACATATATGTAGCATAAGTATCTGCGAAAAATCCTATGTTACATACACAATGTGTATGTGACGCTGAAGAGCGAAAAATTAAAAACAAACAGGTATCAAAATTTTAAACAGTTTATAAGCGTTGAGCACTGCCTTCTATCCCACGTAGGGCATTGCAATTTTTACACTACACTACTATCAACTACAGTAAAAAAACTAGTGGGTGCCCAGGTGTATAAAGTGAATTTGAAAATTTTGGGCCACCCTACTGTACATT
Organism: Bellardia pandia; assembly: GCA_916048285.2. Lineage (NCBI taxonomy): Eukaryota > Metazoa > Arthropoda > Insecta > Diptera > Calliphoridae > Bellardia > Bellardia pandia. The sequence goes on from OU696530.1 coordinate 36,882,960, forward strand.
TCACTGTCATTATCAACATACATAGTATGAAGTGGATCACTAAAGGATTTAACCAAAAATACAACAACAGCAACAAGAAAAAGAAACATATTGCGAATCCTTTTTTGCTCAAAAAAAAAACGAGCACAAAAAATGGTTTGTCCTATAATATAAAGAACGGAAAAAGAACTGCCATTTACATTTGGTTGTGTTGCAGCAGCAAAATTAAGCTGCTACACATACACTACATATGCTTGCTACTAACAATGCATATGTATGCAATAGGATGTTGCAACACAGACATAGCCATATATCATCACACATACTTTCATATTTACGCTGATTATTCAACGATTTCAACTTTAATCCATATAAAATTTGTTTGTTTTTTTATTTCAGGGTTCTAGTCTATTTTATTTTCCCATCATCCATCCTGCAGAGAATTATGCAGGCGTCACTAACAGATGTCAGTACTGTCGCAATATTTGATGAAGACAGAAATGAAAATGATGTTTTTCGACAATTTTTTCTTCTCTTTTTTTTTTGCTACAGCAGTCCTTGCATCAGTGGCAGTGTGTTTTTCATTGCGTATTTTTTTCTGTTTTTGTTCTAGATGAGGTTTTATTCTTTATTATAAAAATGGGATTTGTTTGTTTTTTTCTTAAAAACTTTTACAAAAGAAAAAAAATTACAAAAAGGAACTCAGTGGTGAAGAAAAAAACACCAAAGCTGACTCAGAACCAATTTGCAATGATGACATTTTGAAATTTGAATAGTTTTTTTTGTTTTGTTTTTTTGTAAAGGTGTCAAAGAGGAATGTGTAGCAAAATATTTTTATTTATTATAAGCGTAGTTAGTTTGCTATGGGACATCACAAGATTGTTAGTAACACACATATTAGATTTAAAGTCAGTTGTATTAGAAGAATTAACTTTAACATGTGGGCAACGAACATTTTAAAGCCATCAATGCTGGGACAATGATAAATGTTTATAGGCAAATCTCATTAATTGCCGTTTGGTATTTTAAGAGTTAGCTTGTTTTACAAAATATATAAATTGACTTTTATTCATATTCATTTATTCATATTCATTTGTTAAATCCTTCTAAACATTGCTATCGAATCTCATTTTCTAAGACTGGACTCGAGACATAGCAATTAAATAGCAAACGCATGATTTTCAATGTGTTTCAATTACATTCAAGTAGTCCCTCCAAAAATATTCTAGTGCCTATGTTCTCCCGTGTCCAGAAATTTTTCGTTTAAATTGTGTGAATTGAAACAGATATGCCATAAATTGAAACAAATAACTGTTTTTCTCACAAAACTGCAACTGTAACTATTTTTGGCGAGTAATCGCTGTCATGTAAGAAAATTACTCGTCAGTTTACAGACAAAGTGTGTCTATAAAATTTTTGTGAGAAAGGTTCACGCTTTGAACTGTCAAATATACTCGCAAATAAAAACGCAGCGAAATATAATTTTAAAAATAAAAAATATTCAAATCGCAGTGAATAATGACACATTACTTTATATTTTATATATTTATGTACCACTTTAACAAATTTCTTTTAGCAAAACAAAGTTTTCTTTTTTACACCACGAAACTATTTTTATTTCATTGCAAATTATTTTGTACAGACATAAAAGTTGAACTATACTCGTTCTTTATTTTGTATAGTCGACGTTTGTATTTTTGCCGCCGTCGTTGAAAATTTTTAAATTTTAGTAAATTTTGTCCACCGTCAACGATATCTGTGATTAGCGATTTCAAACACTGAAATTTCACAACGACTTTGAGTTGTAGATTTTGGCATTTCTAACGTAACGACGTAATCGCTTTTGATAGCTTTCGACATGAGTTTTAGACACATTCTTTTGTCACTTTTCGAGAAACGATGAAATATTTTTTTTTTCATATCTTTTCAACGAGAGAAGTTTTCACTAAAGTTACAGAACATGGGCACAGGTCTACAGTCTAAAACAGTGCAATAAAAAAGTGATTGAATACTTTTGAACCACAAATTGATACTCATTTATATTTAAGAAAAACTAAAAGATTAAACTAAAATTAATTTTCTTCTATAAACATCTGTGCTCTTGTTTTGATGAATTGCATTAACTTTAATCCATCTAAGCTGCATACTTATTCTACACCGGTAAAAATCTACAGTAGCACTCACTCTGCTTTAACTTTCATTTGACAATATTGTTCAATTGGTAAAAGATGGATACAATTATTGGCGTTCATATATTTTTCTATTACGTCGACCTGATTTCCATTACTGCATTTTAGGGAACTTAATTGGAACAAAAAATCGATTTTTTTTGTGAAATTCAAACGTTTGGTCGATCTTTTTATGAAAGGTTTCATGCGTGGCATTCTACCATGTAGGCCATTTTGATGCAAAGATCTTCGAATCGTACTCGGTTTTCGTAATATTTCCAGTACTTACTGTAGTTCTTACTTAAGTTTTTGTAAGACGCTTTAGTCGTTTTTTACCAAATATTAGGTTTGGAATACTTGCCTTTAATTTATTTTGTACACTGATACTGATAACTTCTAACGATCTTATCTATTTCACTCAGGGGTTTACCTTTTTAAAACTTAAACTCAAATACTCCTTAGCTACGCTTCTATAAAGAAATATCTCCACAGAACTAGCCGTTTAGAAATGTCAAATATATTTTCGAAAACTCATGACCTTCAATGAAAAGTCATGCATATTTCACCCAAATCACACCATTCATTTCAGCATCAGTTGAATCACTGCATCAGCTACTTCTTTGTCATATGATTTAATAATAATTTGATACTATTTTGCTTTGCTTTAAATTCTTAAACTGATACTTTTCAAAAATGATTCTTTTTTTTTACTTATTTATTAATTATAAAAGAGATTTTTTTAAAGAAAAACTGTAGGGTCATTTTACTAACCACACTCGCCGCCTTTATTGTTTTCTTTTTTTGTGTCTTCACTTACTTTAGATTCTATACAAAAATGTTGATGTAAGAAAAGAGAAAACAAAAAACGTAACAAGAAACTAAAATAAATTGGAAGTACATAAATTGCCTTCTTAACAGCTTTTTACATGGCTCATGGCAAGGACTTTTATATAAATAAATATATATACAAGAAACTTTCGTACAAACATATATCCAGTCACTAAGTCTATTACACATTCACAAAATTAGGATCATAAATTTTGTGCCTTGATTTAAAATTTGAGTGAAAAAATATAAAATAAAATGTAAATATACTCGTAAATGTAAATTGCTGGCTGATAAAAACACAAACTAGTAGAGAAAAATGTCAAAATAGTAAACAGCAATAATGAAAGGAACACATTTGAGGAGGAATATTCACATCTGTTCAAAACAAGCAATATTAGATATGAGATATATTAAGGTACGGTCACATTTGGCAAATGTTTACTAAAAAAAAGCGTAACCGCTTGTTTAAGCACCAATTTGTTTGACGTTGGTTTCTCTTAAAAGAGTTTTGCAAGATCAACCAGCATCAAATAAAATAAAACTAAATATTTGTTGTGTACTGACCTAAATAAACGAATTTTTTTTTAAATAAATAAACGAGTTCAAATGTATTTTATTTAGTGGTTACGTTTTTTTCGGCAAATATTTGCCAAGTGTGACCGTACTTTTAGACAAGTTGCCGAAAATAGATTTGACGTAACATTAGGTTTTTATAAACATACAGAATTGGAAAAAGAATAAGAACGGCTTCTTCATTTTAAATAATGTTCAGAAGAACTTAAAAATGAAGATGTTTGTTTATTATTACTTTCTAACTACTTTCTATTTATCTATTGATGGTCATAATTTAATTGTTTATAAATTTATTTTATAGTAGAATAGTTAAAACCATTTTTCTATGTTCGATTATGTTTTCAATTGCCTTTATTTTGTAAAAGTTTTAATAATGGTTCTTGCAAATTAATGCACTTTAATAGAAAAAGAAATTAGTTTGAAGCTTCAAAAACAAGAAAAAACATAAGTAAGAGTGAAATTGCAATATTGATTGATTGTTGCAAAAGAAAGAAAATTCACAGAAAAGTAAAACCAAGGACAAGGGAGACAGGAAGCGAAAACCCCGACACGGTTTTATAAAATACGTAAAAGCAAAATAAAACCACTTTGGTCATCTGAAGTGCTTAATCTAGTCGCACAAATAGAAATATGCTTCAGGAAGCTGTATTCAAAGCCAGTAGTGCCAGGAAGGTACATTTTTTGAGCATGCAGCAGGTTAAAAATTGGTTGTGTTTTGAAACCAAGATACATTTTTTTGATGCTGATGGTAAAATCAGAAAATAAAGAATTTGCCTGGGGTCAAATCCTAAATATCATAAAAACCGTAAAGTATGAAAGATATTTGTTAATGAAATGGAAATGTTTTTCTTCTTCATCTAGTGTCCTGTGTCAAAAACGAAATTCCGCCCTTTTTGGAATTCATGCAGGACAATGATCTCAAGAACGACTCCAAACCGGTTATGTTTTGATTTAACAAAACAAAATCCATGTTATGCATTTGCCGCTACAATTACCGGACTTAAACCTTATGAAAGCCCTTTGGGGAGTAGTGTTCAGATGAAAGTACGATAAATTTGTTTGGTGCTAAATGGCAAAACCTTCGTACGAAGAGTAAGTCGTATAAGGAATACAATTTCCCCAGCCTAAAGCAATAATAAACAAGGTATTAAATGATTTGCAGTCAAAAATTTAGAATTTTTTCTATAGTTTATATTCCAGAATGTCAACACATCGGAATTGTGAACACGTATTTAATATCAATAACTAACAGAAATTCTTTAGGCCATGGAAAATATGACGGTCATGCCAATTATTATGTAAAGAGGGTAGTAGTTTTTTAATTAATGTATAAAAACTTGCCAACATTGCAGATGTTTCCTTAAATTAATAGTACAACGAAATACTTACCATAATTTTTTATAAGTTATTAATAGAGTCTGACCGAAACCGTTTTTTTTAGACCGAAACTGAATCGAAAATAATATTCGGCTTAATCCGAAACAAACCGAAACTTTTCAAATTTACTACTAATTTTGCAAAAGAAATATAGATTTTAATTTTATAACATGTCTATATAATTTTTAGGTGTCCCAAAATAACAACGCTAAATTGCGGGCTCCATAAATCGGTTTTTTATCGTGAGCTGACAAAACTTTTTATTATATTTTTAAATAAAAAACGTGTATCAAAATTATGTATTATCTATGGTTTTCCGTTATAAAGGTATAAGACCAATTGTTGATATAATCCGAAACCGAATACTCGGTTGGATTAATTATGATGTAGTCAAATAAAGCGCTCCGTAAAAAATATATTCTAGTTTCTTTCAAAATAAGAGAAAACATGTTGGGAACAAACTATTGTCTGCTATTGTATATTCAATATATTATGTTGCCTACTTCTAGGAGGTTAATTTTAAAGAAAACCATTGCATCTATTAAGTGAGTTTAGAATTTTGTTTTACAAATTTTTTAACAAGGTTTAATAATGCTTTTAGAAAGTATTATATTTACTGCCAGTACACTGAAAAAAGCACCTTTTCTTGAAATTTGTACTAATAGAAGCTTTGCCGGTTTATTTGTTTTAAATATTTATAGTTTGAATTTTTTTCTCAAACAATTTTTTTTGTTTTCAGTGTTAAATCAAGTACAAATATAACATTTTTTGTATTCATTAACAAACAATTTAAAACCACTTTCAACACACTTGTCTTTAAGACACCCACACAAATATTATACATTTCATATTAAAGTCCTTGCACTATAGTTGTTTTCTATGTTTCCGTTAAGTACTTGGTTTGTGAGCTTCACTTTACTCCTCTCAGCCACCTCTTTGTTGTTTATTTGTATCACAAAAAGTAGAAAGAAAAAACTCATACAAAAATTATAAAAACGATTTCTAGTCAGTGTGTCAGGAGTAGTTTTGCCATGTATTTTATTTCCTTTTCTTTTATATTTTCAGCGTTTTTTTTTTGTGTCTTTTGTGCCCAATGTTTCTTTAATTTTTCCCTCTTGTTCTTTGCTTACAAAGATTTCTTTTTCATTTTGCTCGCCACTCTGCTTCGGCTGCTGCTACCAATACTTATCATAATATTTGCAGACAACAAATTATAGTTGTTTGAGGCAAAAAAGAAACCCAAGAACAAGAACAGTGATACAAAAAAGTAAAATAAAGAAGAAAAATTAGAGGAAAAAAGGAAACGTAGAGCTGAAAAAAATATATTACCCAAACGTGTTGACAGTTTGGCTGACTTACTTTTCTTTATGGCGAACCGGAGAGTTGCAAAAAAACAAATGAACGAGGATATTCAGTTATAACCAATATACACAATATAAGAAGACCAACCGCTAACTGCAGTGGGAAAAGACAACTACAGCAACGAAATTACTTTGTGTATATGAGAAAGTATGGTATTCGTACAGTTAACCATTTACACCCACTAGTTTTGTTATCTTACACATTAACCCATTGGGGGGATCTAAATGTGTTTAATATTTGGTATTAAATAAATAACGGGTTTTTAATGTTAAGAGTGTTTCATGTGACATAAAATCACAATTCATGCTTTTGGAATGCTGAGAAAGTATCGTTCTCGACTAGGAAATTGAATGAAAATTGGATGGTTTTAAACTCATAGAAATATGATTACGACAAGATGGTGCCCCGCTGGCCAAATACTAAGGTGACTGCTGCGGTGACTTCATTGTATTGATATAGCTTCTTCTAGACATTGTTACATTGCAAGTCGTTATTAAGGCACGTTTCATCTTCAATGTGTTGGTTGCGGAACGATTTTGTTTCAGTTTGTCTTAATTTGTCCTTTTCTCTTTGTAACTAACGTCATAAGCTTGTGAGGTAATCTCGAGTATTGATCCATCCACCATTAAGGGCTATTGAGCCCAGTCTACATCCAATATATTTAAGGCACCATCATTATGTTTTCAAATATATTCACTTTCCTCGGTGCTTCACTGTTTTTCGGATATACCTGGGGACTTTAATTTCTTGCCTTCAAACGAAGGTTTTGTTTTGATTTCTAGAAAAACACCACTTATTTGTAACAATTTGTTTGCTTCATAATGAGATGTTTCTAGAACTACGGTCTTTTAATTCAACTTCCTGAAGCCACTATTAATATATGTAAATAAATAAATTTTGAGTTCTTCAGGTGACAAAAATGTTTTTTTTTTATTTGCTGCCACTTGTATCTGATTTTATTTTGCTGTGAATTGCTTGGCAAACCTTTTTTTTGGAGCAATTCATCAGTATTGCATTTTCACTTGTACTTTGATTTCAAACATCCTATCGAATGGTGATAATATAACAGCTAATCATCAATTTTTAGCCTTACGAAAGCTTCTGATAAATATTGCATTCCTTATTTAATCGTCTTATTTCCACAAGCGCCAAAGACTTTTCTTTCCGTCTAGTCTTTCTGTCAAATATTTTTCTCTAGCAGCTGCCTGCTACATGTTTTAGATTAGTTCCTCCACTAGATTGTCATGACACACAAACAGGTTTCGATATTTATTCTTTTGAGAATAGACCTTAACTTCGCATTTAAGATCTGTTTCTGTCTTACAGTATTTTTCCATATGGCATTGTTTTAAAAATTTAGAAGTTAAAGGAAGATTTAGTGTCCCTCTTATGCTGGCACCTGTGACCCCGATGTCTAAAGTGGGACTCACTAGTGGATTTTTTTTGCAGTTTGTGTGCCTACGTATGATTTTCGAATTGACTTCACTATTATTTCGTCCACATACCTGCATGATCGTGACGTCCTCCATGTATTTACACTCTATCATAGTATTTTCCTTTAGAGTCCTTAATTCTTAACGTCTGGACCCAGGTATAGAAAAGTTGATACCATCGAACTTTTTTCGAATTCTATTTTACTAAACATTCCCATAGTACTATCCCAAGTGGCGACACAATTTGATAAAAATTCTTACAAAAATCTTTAGGAAACCATACTTCTGTATCACAAACTTCGGTATAACTGACTTTTCCTATAAAAATTTAAGTTTAACATAATTTCCTACAGAAAAACTTCAGTAAATATTTTTTCTGTAGAACATCTTTAACATAATATTATTCTATACACAAACTCTTAAGATACACATGGCAAAAATTTACTCAAAAAAGCATAACCACTTTTTTTTAGAACAAATTAGTTTGACGTTGTTTACTCTTACAAGAGTTTTGCAAGATCAAACAGCATCAAATAAAATAAAACTAAAAATTTGTTGTGCCTTGTCCTAAATAAACGAAGTTTTTTTTTTTAATAAATAAACGCGTTCAAATAATTTATTCAGTGGTTTTATGTCTTTTTCGGTACCATACCTATAAATATATTATTTAATATAAAGAAAAACTTCAGTCCAAAAGGATTGTTATTAATTTGTATAGTAAATTTACAGCATTACTGCACTTTCTACCAAAAATCTTCAGTAAAATAGTATTTCTATTGGGTTAATTTATTTTTATTTGTTTGGTTACTCTCACAGCGGGTTAAAAACTAAATAAATTCTTTTAGAAATTATGGAGCTAAGCATATCAACCAAAAGATGAAAAAACTACAGTTTTCAACATACGCTTAAGAGGGAAACAATATATATGAAATACAAAGAAATAAACTTATGCAACTACAGTAAATGGGTGTGAGACATTCGTCGATTATCATAAGTGATAAATGAATGGCACATATTTTAGTTTCAATTTTTTGTTTTTTGTTGGAAATTACTTAAATTTCCAAATGTAAGATTTGTGAACACAAAAATAGCTTTTCTTAAAAAATATTAAACAACCTTTGATTAGAAAAATAAAACCAACAAACTTTAGTTTAGACTAATTGAAATAAAATGTATGATTAAAGTAGGCTATGCATTATCTCAGCATCTTTTGTCAATAAATGGCAAAAAAAAAAAGAAACATATTGCTGTGTTAAACATTGCAAAATAATATCCGTGGTGATGGTCTAGAGAATTGATTGAAAATTTAACGAAAATGAGGTGCGAATTTCCAGAAATTGATCAGATTTAACAAAAAATTTGTTCTCGTGCGGGTTAATAAAAAAACAGTTTTTTACAACTGCTAATCGAAGAAAAATTTCCAACGCCTAATATGTTTTATCGCGATATACATACTTAAAAATGTCCCAAATTACCAACATTTTAAATAAGCATTTTGAATTGTTCTCAAAGCAGTCCCTGTGAGAAATGTAAAAATTAACTCATATTTTGAGAAAAATTTTCTTTAACTTCATTTAAAGCAGTGGTCGGCATAAAGATATCATGAATTATAATAACATTTGATGCACTTCTAATGGCCAGTTTTTAACTTGATATTTAAATACGAAATCAGTTAATTTTTCCTTTATTTAAATATGGTTTGATTTTTTCAGCCTCAAATTGCGTTTGGTATTTAATTATGATAAAAGTATGGTAGCACTATTAAATGTCAAATAAATATAAAGAACTTCTTCATTTAACAGCTGATTTACTATTCAGTTTACACGTTTTTATTCGCGGCGAGTTTATTTATTGAATATTTTTCTCAAAGAATAAAAAAACTTCAATGCACAATTTTCATAATTTGCAGAACTGTCAAAATCACATAGTAGTATGAACAACTTAAGTTGTATTTAAATGGACATAGTCAGTGATTAAAGTTATATTTAAATATGATCTATAAAAACGTATTTGGTATTTATACAGAACTTAAGTTTAAAACCCCTTTGATTTTGATGTTAAAAACTGGCCATTAGTCTGATGTAATGTGATCAGCTATTGAAAGAGATTTTGATTTCTAATTTATAATATCGATAATTGTTGACATTCGTGCCAACTGCAAATAAATCGTCCCCTGGTGGCTATTAGTGTTGATCACCGATTTGAGGACATTAAAAGCAAACAAAATAAATTTGTAATATAAATTAATAAACTTTATTCTATTGTATGTATTAAATTTTATCTCTTAGAATATCATATACATATACATACATATGTATGTCCTTAAAATTCAATTATTTATTTTGCCAAAATTATCTATACCAACCATTCAGTTTTTTTATAATAACATTTATGTCCTTTGTATTATAAATGCTTCAATTCAACACACTTAAATGTGTGTGTGTGTTTGTGTGTAAGAAAATATTGATTTGTTGTCCATGTTCCTTTGTACTCTTCTCTCACCATCTTTGAGCATTGATTTCATTTGGTTTATTGTTTTGTTTTGTTGGTTTTTTTCTCTTCGTTTTTCTTGCTCGGCTTTTTTATATTGACCTCCTGCAAGTGTTGTTGTTTGTATAAGTTTTGTTTATACCTTTTTAATATTTTCTTATTATATTAAGATGTACTAGTATTTTCTGAACAATATTTTTCTCGTGTTGGATTAAAGTTAAAGGTGGATTTTAGTTTTATGTGTGTGTGTGGGGCGCCGATCAGGGGTTGAGTCAGGGGTTTTATATGCTCTGAGAGTAAACAACAGGAGAAAGGTTTTTATTTATGTGTGTGTTTGTGTAATTTTAAGTGTGTTAGTTTAGTGTATTCTTCAAGTTTGTCCTTGAGTAATAAATTTTTTGCTTATTTAAGCCCTTTTGTTGTTGTTGCCTTTGTTTTATTATGGGAGTATTTATTTTTTATATATATGTAGATATTTCCCTTTTTTGCACATTTTTTATTTGTGGGTTTTTAGCGTCTTGAGCTTTTTAAGACAAATTATTTTTGGTTGGTTGGTGATGGTGGGTTGATGATGTTGTTGTTTATTTATTAGACTTTAAAGATTAAATAATACTTTGAAATATGGTATCATAAAAAAGTAGAAGAGAAAGAAATACTGTATATAAGTGGTATATAAGTAGATAAATAATAACCGATTTAAGTTTTACTTAAAGCGAAACTTTATGCAGACACTCAAGGATAAGTAGTACAAGTCTTGTAGCTGGAAATTGGATTAAATATTAAAAATTTAGGTTTTGTAATGAAAATTTGTAAAATTTAAATTCGACCACACTATAGAATCACTGGTGTTAGCACTCGTTTTTGTGAGTGTGTTGAATTTTAAACAAAACTGAGGTTATTCTGTCAAACAATTTCATCAGTAGAAATATACAAGTATAATGTACAAATGCGGATGCGCTATGAAAAATCAAAGTTTAAAAAGTGCACCAAATCCTTGAAAATCCGACATGGCCGGGAAAAATGCTACAGCTTACAACAACAATTTTTAAGCACAAATCGTAAAAAAACACGAAAACAAAAAGCTTATTCAATGAGACCAGACCACGTCTGTCATCTTTTTAACCATGCCTTCGAATATTTATAAAATAAGGAATGCAGAAACGTTTGCTGGCTATCACAAGACGCAACCTTCTTCAGTATAGCTTTCTGTCATGATTTTAATAGCCAAATTGCACGCAAGAAACTGTTTATAAACTCGAAAAACAGACTGTACAAGCTAAATTTCGCCAAAGAACATGCTTTCAAGGAATCTGCTTTTTATAATGCGGTAATGTTCACCGATGTATCTAAAGGTACGGTCACACTTGGAAAATATTTACCGAAAAAGACGTAACCACTAAATAAAATATATTTGAATTTGTTTATTTATTTAAAAAACACTTTGTTTATTTAGGATAAGAATCTTGCAAAACGCTTGTAAGAGTAAATAACATTAAACAAATTTGTATAAAACAAGTTGTTATGCTTTTTAAGATAAATATTTGCCAAGAGTGACCGTACCTTAAGTTTATCATATTCGGTTTAGATGGCATGTCGTATATGTGGTGGAAACCGAATAGAGAACTCAACAAAGAAAACCTAAAGGCAACAGTGAAGCATGGTGATGGCAATGTCATGGTTTAGATCTGTTCGCCGAGTATTATACAAAAAACTGGTCGCATTTATGCCAAATCGGCTTAAGTTTGTTGTTTATAATAAAAGCTATGACAACAAATCAAATCAAATATTAAATCGTGTAATTGGCAGTTTTTATTTCCAGTACGCACCTGCATAAAATAAGCTGTGACCGGAAAAACAAGCACTTTTTTTGTTTTGTTAGTATTAAAATATATAAAATGCACATTTTTGCAATACATTATTTTTGTTTGGTAGACTATAACTTTTTTTCTTTTACATGACTTGAATTTCGTTTGTTTTTATGGAGCTTTGAAAACAAACAAAAAAACACTAAATAAACTAAGCTGTGAGTAATAAGTGTCTGAAGCCTTTTAATTGTCCCCAGCTAAGCCAATTGAACAATTTTAAATATAATTTTCTTAGTACCTTCAATATTTGGGTTACAAGATTATTGAAACTACTGTATAACTATTTGTATGTCTCCACATTGACGAGTGCTTCTATTCTATATTTAATAAATTTTCATGGGGTTTGACATAATTTTGTTGCATTCTCCTATTATTATTTTATGGCAATTTTAATGACATGTGATCATGGCTACATGTTAAAAATATCATAAAGTTTCGTACAATTTTCTTATATAAACTTTATATGGAATTTAACCGCTAAATAAAAATAAATTTTCTTCATATTCATGGCTTGTTTTGTGGTTTTTACCCATTGTCTCCAGCAAAACGCCAACCAAACAACCAAAATCTGTCAGTAGAACAATTTAATAAGCATCATAAAAACGCCATATTATCATTAGTAGTGATAGTAGAATAAAACTACAACTACAACTGCGAAAAACTTGGTAATAAAATTTGACAAGCAAGAAAATCATAATAGTAGTTTCAGTTTTTATTTAAAAAAATATAAATTTCCACAATCTTTAGTAATAATAACAATAATGATTTGTATTTTTACTGGTTTGCGACTCACTCGTCAAAAGTTGAGGAAACAGAAAATATGTTCTAAAGAAATAAAAATGTTGTTAAGACATCATATACATACATAAGTTAATATTTGTGTTATAGTTGAGAGAGAAAACACGAATTTACAAAAATACTTTTAGAATACTTTTATTAGCTTACAATAATGCCGTGGAAAGCGCTACTTAGGAAACCAACGATAGATCCAATAAATAAAGCCAAAACTCCCAATGTAAAGAACATTTATTTTAATACACAATAATTTAACAAGCCTTCTTAAATAAATAAAAGAATTTACTTTTGATTAACTAAAACCACAAAACCAAATGCAAAGAAAAAGGGAAAGGGAAAACTACACAAATACTCCCATATAAAGTAAAGTTATTGTATTAGTTTGTGTATAACTGAACATCATTTTCGTGTAAAATAAAATAATCAGTTGAATGCTACACATGCACATACAACAGAGCCTATAAATGAAGACAATTTTGGCAAAAAAGGTCATAATTATGCCTGTTTATGATCTCCAATTTATAAAAGAGTTCTGCAAACAAAATTGCAATTTTCTGATAGTGTAAACAGCCACTTTATACAGCCAAAGAGAAATGTTAGTTCATATAGCAAGGAATTAAAGAATTTGTTACATATAAAAGAAAACATGAAAATAGTCTTTGATAAAAGGAATGTTACTAACGTGACAGAAAATAGGAGTATTAAAAAACTGCGAACGTATTATGCATGCAGGGAAAACACAGATATATATACAGGTACATGATTACTGCAATTATTCTTACAATATTATGGTCACTGTAATTACTAATATAATTTATAGGTTACAGTTAGATCAATTATGTATATGATTGCCACAATAATGTGTATCGTAACTTTAACATGCTTGCCGCAATCATACAAATAATTACAGTTACCTATATATTGTTAAAAAATTGTAATAAGTTTACAACCAGATATTTTGACAGGTTAACATTGATTAGGCAATAGAAGAACTATATTTACCGACCCCAACCGCCGGCGAAATTTCTCCAAATATTCAGCGATGTATCAAAATCATACGAACATCTAATCAGACCAATTTGAATTTTATGGTGCAAAAATACCAGCGAAAAAAATTCAATAAAAAATAAAGCTAATCCAACTAAGTTTACAACATGACATTTTGGCACATCTGAACGGAAATAACCATTTACTGATACCAAAGCAACTATTAGATCCATAAAAAAATATGCATCACATCGGATATGGTTCAATCTATAGAAGATAGAGATATTTCGTTGAGAGATACTTTCTGTTCCTAGATATGCAGTTTGCAAAATCTTACCGCACTAAGATTTCTACAAGTTTCGTTGTGTTATTGTTTTTATCAGACAAATAAACTTTATCTCCTTGCCAATGAAATATGGATGAAAGATTCTTCTTACAACGAGAAAATAAAAATCTGGCGCAGGTTTTTGTCATTCTAAGACGATGAAAAACTTTGACAAAACTTGTATTTGAAAGAATTAAACCACTTGGAGCGCAGGACGAAAGGTGCGATAAGAACAGAATGTCACATAAGTACCTAATTAGCATTAACTTCCTCAACTCACAAGAGAACTAAGCCACATTTTTTACATTAGAAATTTGCAAGGAGACCGCATTAAAATTTGCGCTGCTTGATTGACAAATGTTCAAAGGCTTCGACTCCCTTACAACCTAAACTTTATTTGACTATGTGTCAAGGAAAGAGAAAGAACCCACTTCCAAGACCAGGGGGCTAATTCCTGGACTCGTGATCGAAATAAATTTCGATCGTGCGAGTTTTTCTGATTATGGCACTCGTTACCTTGCGAATCGATTTTTTAATAAAGTGTTGTAAAAGATAAAAAAAAGACTTAACCAACACTACAAATATGTAAACAAAAAACATATGCTTACAAAGAAAATTAAATAATTTATCAAAAGAATTGCGAATTTGTTTTATAATTTTGAAAGTTTTTCCTTTTTTAATCGCGGTCATCAACACTTAGCGGTTTTTCGTCAAAAGGACCTCCTCCATTTTTCTTGATTGAAGATTTATTGTAAGAAAGCTTTTTCTTAACCATTTGCTTTTGATCAGAATACACCTACCGAAAATTACAAAAGTCTTTATCTGCAGCATGTTAAGGTGGAAAACAATTAATAATTTACCTTGCGCCAAGTTTTTACATCTTTTAGCGGTGGACCGGAGGCATTTAATTTATTAGTTAAAGTTTCCCAAAGTCTGTTAGCAGAAGCTTTTCCTTGGCATGTATTTGGTAAAACGCCTTTGGCCAAATTGCTGTGCTCAGACATAAACTCAGCAAGAATTTGTTTTTGTTCGAAATTTATTTTTTTTATATTCGACCTAATAATTAATATTAATTACTTAAATTGCATAAAACTTATTAAAGATTTAACTTACATACATTTTCTTGTTGTTTGCGTGTACCGAAATAAATAAACTGTGGTTAATTTTAAAAAACTGTTGTGGCACTTGTAAAGCGTTCAAACAAGAATAATTATTTTTTACTTTTTACAAAGGTGCCAAAAAAGGACGAAAATCTATACGAATAATTAATTAATATAACAATTAAAATCTTAAAAAACACTTGTTATCCAACGAACTATTTAAAAATAAAATTTCGACACCAAATTTGGTATCGAATAAAACGCGCACGGTTACATTCGATCGTACACTCGCTATCGAGTGCCATCATAAGTAATTTCGATACAACTTACTCGATAGCGAGTGCGAGAATCCCAAAATTAAAAAAAATCCAACTTCGAGAAAATTTCGCACGGTATCGACTGCGAGAATCAGCCCCCAGATTAAAATGTAGCTCAAAGGCTTCGAATCCTCTACTGCGACTTCTGTAGCAATTGAAACGGCCAGGATACAACAGAGCATCATTGTTTAATATTTAGAGACTTAATAAATCATGAAAAAACTTGTATCTTACGCAATTAAACTACTAGGAACCCAGGAAGAATGCCAAAATAAGCACAGCATTGTATATGCGGTAACTGTGTTTGGTCTCTAGTGAGCTATGCTTTCTTAATAATCTAATGAGCTTTATTGGATTCCTAAGGAAAGCTTAGAGAGAGAACCTACTTGCATGGAGACTAGATTAAAATTCGGCCTAATATGGATAGACAGAAAAAGCATCCCGAGTGACACAGACTTAAATACTGCTTTATAACGACTCCTGCAGCAGTTCCACAGACTAGACTTATTACTTAATATTTGATAAACGAATTCAAATTGACAAAACTAGTCTGTCTGCTTTAAGTTGATTCGTTTAGATTTCACACTTTCGTTCTTCAAAGCAATAGAATAGCTGCATATTGACGATAGCAATTGAACTTATGAGAACTTATATTGTATGCTATAATTTATCTCTTTCTACTTCTTTAGAGATTTCGGAGGTTGAAAGATCTGCTATCCCTACTAACATTTTTCCTGTGAATGTCGCTCACACTTGCACACACAAACAATTCAATTGACCTTGTTAAATATTTCAGCATAATTCTACGTTTTGCTTTTTCATATTGCTCTTACAGTTTTTTCCAATTCTATTTTTGTTTACATTCTGCATCATTAATTTAAGTTGTTTATGGCATTTGTGTTCATTAATTTTTTCTCAGAATTTCCTATTGACATTTATTTCTTCAAGTATTTTGGTATAATTTCATCATTTCTATTATTTCATGTTTTTTCTGCCTTCATTTCTTTTTTATTCATTATCGACTCGTTGTTCAAATATTTGTATACATTTACGCTCAGCTTAAATCTTGAAAGTATTATTTATATTTTATGTATATTTTGCCAATTTGGTTTTAACGAAATATTTGCTGACATCTTCTGCATAAATAAAGCAAAAAAAAAAAAAAAAATTAAAAGATGACCATGAACCATTTGAAGTATACATATGTATATTTAGTATGTAGTATCATCAGTTTGTATTATTTGTTAATGTGCTTAAGTTTATAAGAATATTGTTTTTCTTCATTTGCAAGATGTGCTCTCCTCGTAATCGTATCGGAAAAAAAAACAAACGTCTACGTACGCTTTGTGTCAATTTAGTAAAATATTAGTACTAACATACAGCAAATACAGCACTTGAATTTAATTCGTTTTGTGTTATTTACATAAAATGTCATTGAAATAGCGCCAAAATTAAAATGAATAGAACATTTGGCATAAAACTAAGTGAAACATTGTCTTTGTGGAAATTAGTAATGGTAATTTGCAAAATTTTCTTTAATTAATATCAAAGCTAAGTTTCTTTAATTAAAATGGAAATTGACATATAATTTAATAAATGGGTCAATTGCAAAATATCTATGCCAGAATTATATGTAACTAAAACGCCTGAAAAAGCATGGAAATTTGTGTCAATATTTTAAACTCTTTAAAGCCCGGGACTTGTGCTGTGGGGACATATCATTTGACTTGTCGCAATAGATCAACAAATTGACAATTACTCAATAAAATGTCAATTTATTGCTTTCTAGGCCAATGCCATGTACCTTAGCTATGACATAGTGATATATGAAAATTTTTGCAACAATATTTTGAAGTGCTACCGCCTTTTATTTTGTTAGGCTTGGAAAAAAAATAGACGGGACAAAAAATGGGGGACTTTGGTTGAGGATAAATGGCGCCTCATCGAGGTCAAAGTTCAAGGTAAAAGTGAAAAAATTAATAAAATGCCCAATAACTGCCGCGGAGTCGCCCCTAGAGTAGTAAAATATCAGACTGACCCCCATTAATTTTTCCTTCCCAACATTTTTGTAGAACATACTTACACCCTATCTTCGCTCCTTAAGGGACTTGCCATACAAAAGTTAGAGTTTTATAAATTTTACCCCCATCGACTTAACAAGTTTCAGGGCGCCTCTGGAGAATTCAAATGTATGACCAACCCCCAATAATTTTTTCTCCCCAACATTTTTGTAGAACATACTTATACCATATCTCTGCTCCTTAGGGTACTTTCCCTTCAAATACAGATTTATAATTTTGCCCTCTGACCTAACTATTTTAATTGCGCCTCTGGAGGATTCAAATGTATGACCAACCCCCATTGATTTTTCCTCCCCAATATTTTTGTAGAACATACTTATACCCTATCTCTGCTCCTTAGGGTACTTTCCCATCAAATACAGATTTATAATTTTGCCCACTCGACCTAACTATTTTAATTGCACCTTTGGAGGAGTCAGTTGATTTTTCTCACACAACATTTTTGTGAAAGACACCCACCTTCTATATCTGGTTCTTAGAATACTTCCCTTCAAATAAGGTTTTATAAATTTGCCTCCTCGTCCTAACTACTTTCAGGGTGCTTTTGAAGGACTCAAATGTATATTCCAAACCTTTTTCTCTGCTCTTTAAGGTACCTTAAATATACAAATTTTTTTTATATAAATTTTGTTCCTATTGTTCTAAGTGGTTCCAATACAAAAAACCAGTTTTATGTATCTTTGATATTTGTATTAAATTGAGTTCAATTACAAGTTTGAGTGCGATATGTATGTAGGTAAGTATTTTATTTTAATTTATTAATTTATTTTTGTAATAAAGATGATATTTTTTCCTATTTTCGGCAACGACTTGCAGTAGAAATATTTTTTCTTCCTCGTTGCGGCACAAAATATTGTTGTAGTCCTCTATTCGTATAGTCCTCTTTCGGCAGAATCGTTGACAACATGCAGTGTTTGTAGTGCTTGTTGGTAGTCTTTTCCCAAGTTTCTGGATCACTATCAAGAAAATCTTTTGACAATCCGAGGCGAGGAAAAATTTTTCCTGTGTCTGATGTAACATAATGACTCAAATTCTTTTAACACTTTTGAAGTCACAAAAATATACTGGAGAAATATTTACTTTCGTGAAGTCCGTTTAATTTATTTTCGCTTAAGTCGAGAAATTTGATGAACAAAAACATTTTTACAGAGTATATGCCTTTGGCCATCCATCGAGCATGACTCGACTTAAGCGAAAATAAATTAAACGGACTTCGCGATGTTACTATGTATTTTCATAGTAACTCTTTATATTAAAGCTTGGTTTAGTGCTACCAAAGCAGTAGAAGCCCCAAATAATGACTTGAACTTTCTAAAAGCGATTATTCATTATGCTTCAATTGATGAGACAGTTTCATGTCAGTTGGTTAAGAGATTCTGTGGACATCTCTGGTATCTTAGTGGGGAAGCTATTGCTTTTGCATTATTTGATCAGAATGTACCCTTTGATACAAGGCGAAAAATTGCAGATGCAATTCGTACATTTGAGAGGGATGAAGAGAAATTCGCTGAAGAACTGTCGGGCAATGACATGGAGTAATGTTATGATGAAGATAGCGAGGCAGAAGAGGATAGAGTAAATGTTTCTCCAGTATATTTTTGTGACTTTAAAAGTGTTAAAAGAATTTCATTGACACAAAAAGAAGTATACGAAAAATGAATGGAGAAAAATTTGAGTCATTATGTTACATCAGACACAGGAAAAATTTTTCCTCGCCTCGGATTGTCAAAAGATTTTCTTGATAGTGATCCAGAAACTTGGGAAAAGACTACCAACAAGCACTACAAACACTGCATGTTGTCAACGATTCTGCCGAAAGAGGACTATACGAATAGAGGACTACAACAATATTTTGTGCCGCAACGAGGAAGAAAAAATATTTCTACTGCAAGTCGTTGCCGAAAATAGGAAAAAATATCATCTTTATTACAAAAATAAATTAATAAATTAAAATAAAATACTTACCTACATACATATCGCACTCAAACTTGTAATTGAACTCAATTTAATACAAATATCAAAGATACATAAAACTGGTTTTTTGTATTGGAACCACTTAGAACAATAGGAACAAAATTTATATAAAAAAAATTTGTATATTTAAGGTACCTTAAAGAGCAGAGAAAAAGGTTTGGAATATACATTTGACTTCTTCAGAAGCACCCTGAAAGTAGTTAGGACGAGGAGGCAAATTTATAAAACCTTATTTGAAGGGAAGTATTCTAAGAACCAGATATAGAAGGTGGGTGTCTTTCACAAAAATGTTGTGTGAGAAAAATCAATTGACTCCTCCAAAGGTGCAACTAAAATAGTTAGGTCCAGAGGGCAAAATTATAAATCTGTATTTGAAGGGAAAGTACCCTAAGGAGCAGAGATAGGGTATAAGTATGTTCTACAAAAATATTGGGGAGGAAAAATCAATGAGGGTTGGCCATACATTTGAATCCTCCAGAGGCGTAATTAAAATAGTTAGGTCAGAGGGCAAAATTATAAATCTGTATTTGAAGGGAAAGTACCCTAAGGAGCAGAGATATGGTATAAGTATGTTCTACAAAAATGTTGGGGAGGAAAAATTATTGGGGGTTGGTCATACATTTGAATTCTCCAGAGGCGCCCTGAAACTTGTTATGTCGATGGGGGTAAAATTTATAAAACTCTAACCTTTGTAGGACAAGTCCCTTAAGGAGCGAAGATAGGGTGTAAGTATGTTCTACAAAAATGTTGAGGAGGAAAAATTAATGGAGGTCAGTCTAACATTTTACTACTCTAGGGGCGACTCCGCCGCAGTTATTGGACATTTTATTAATTTTTTTACTTTTACCTTGAACTTTGACCTCGATGAGGCGCCATTTATCCTCAACCAAAATCCCCCATTTTTTGTCCCGTCTATTTTTTTTCCAAGCCTAACAAAATAAAAGGCGGTAGCAATTCGAAATCGAAAAATCGTTCACTATGTCATACCTAATGTACCTATACTTATTTTTGCAGATTTTTTTATTGGTACTATTATATAATAGATATCTGTGTTTTATGGAGCCATAAATTTTCAATAGGGTTGTTCTTTAATTAATGAATTAACGTGTACAAAATTTATGGCAAGAAATTGTCAAAACATTTTTGAAATATACATACACCAATACCTCACTTTGCGTCGGGTTTACGTTCGGAAAAAACACGACGCAAATTGAAACGACGCAAAGTGAATTAAGATTTTCTATAGCAAACCAAATAAAGATCGAAGACAGGTTTTAGGGTTACGAAAATACTAAGTCGACGGCTTTCTTTCACAAAAAATTAGTCCAATGTTTGCTGAACAGCTTTTTTTCAACATAAAATAAATTTCCTTGTAGCAATTGTCTGTATTACTACCACTAGCATTATCGTTGGATAATGTTTTACTTTGGGTGCCCCGATAGACTATGCGATAGTGTGCCAGACTATCAGTCAGAGGGTTGCGGGTTCGATTCCCGTCAAAGACTCTGGGTGTTTTCTGCAGATAA
This sequence comes from Bellardia pandia, assembly GCA_916048285.2. NCBI lineage: Eukaryota > Metazoa > Arthropoda > Insecta > Diptera > Calliphoridae > Bellardia > Bellardia pandia. Next base: position 36,904,140 of record OU696530.1, read on the forward strand.
GCCAAAAGCTTCGCAGTTTGTGTTTGTTAATTATTTGTGTTTGTTAATTATTAAAAAAAAAAAAACTTCTTATGTCGTCGAATAAGCTTTTTGCTTTTGTCTTAATTACCATTTTACTTCATGGTAATCTCTGCGCAACTTGATTTTCAATCCAAATAGAAAGCAAGGACTCCATTTTGTTTATCAAAGCACTTCTTGTACGGGTCATCGTTTTAGCATCTAATGATGTTGAAGATTTTGCAAACATTTCAAAAAACAAAATAAAGACTCGAACCCAAAGCAATGCAACCTCGAAAATCTAACGACGCACCCTGAAAATTAGTACTAACTGAGCAGCGACGCAACTTCGAAAAAGCGCAAAACGAAACGAAGCAAAGCGAGGTATTGGTGTACATATAAATTTGTCAGAGTTTGTTCATATGGTTCATTGTTGCCCATTCTTAATCGCAAACATTTCTAATCTACGAATATTTAAAAAAAAGTGGATCTGCCCACGTCATTCTACCCTCGAGGCCATTTCCAGTCTATAACAGACGGCCAAACATGGTTAGATCGTCTTTATAACGATCCAGAATGTGCTGTGAGCGTCAAAATAAAGTAAACACCACATAAAAAAGAAATGCTTAATTAAATTAATATAAATAATATTATATTAGTTTATAAGTATTATATATATTAAATAGACTTGCAACAATAAAAAGAAACAAAAACAAAAGCATATACATATTTAATTGATTTATTCCTAAAATGATTAAATTTTAACGCGCCAAAATAAAGTAATCTGTGGCAACTTCCTTATGATATTAAATTTACTTTGTTTAAAAGAATAACGGCAAAATGTTGTTCAAAATAATTGCAAGTTCAATAATTTATTATTAAAAGAGATTAAGTTGTGACGATAAGTAGTGAAAAATATACAATCGGTAGACAAACATCAATTGAGACTTGGCAAATCATAATAGACTTACACAGAAAAGGTAAATCCCTGCGTGAAATACAGGTAGGTAAAATCGCTGGAAAGCATCACTGTACAATAAAATAAATTATAGACAAGTATACCACACACAATGCCGTAAAAAATTTGCCTCAAACGACCACAGCGTCTTACAAAAACTGAAGTAAGAGCTATAGTAAGAGAAGTAAGACAAACCCCAAAAATAGCTGAAAATGCTACGAAAACCTACATGGTAACTGCCACAAAAGAAGACCAACCAAACGGTTGAATTTCTCAAAAAAAAACATATGAATAAACGAGTCTCCACATTTTTGGAATAATATTCTTTTCACTGATAAATGTAAATTAAGAATGAAGCCTGCGAACCAAGAATGAAGCCTTTAGTAATTAATATTTTACCAAGACGGAAAAACATGACGGCGGCTCAGTAATGGTTTGGCAGTAATCTTACATTTATAAAATCTACAATGAAAAAGGAAGATAATCTCGTCATTTTTAAAATAATGTAGCCCCTAGTGTAGATAAATTAGAGCTAGCGCAGAATGTAATTTTCCAACAGGACAATAACCCTACGCATACCTCCAAAATTGTGAAAGAGTGGTTGCTCAATCATTGTCCAAAAACTAGAGATCATCCCCCACAGTTCACAGACCTCAATTCAATTAAGCACCTGTAGGAAAATATGGACAAAAGTATTAGGCCAAGAAATATTTCTACATACAGGATGAATTACTAAAAAAATTTTACGATTCTATGTCTAGAATATTGTCAGCTGTATTAAAGGCACAAGGACTACAAACAAAATATTAAACATGTTTTACATAATTTTAATATATCTGTTTATCTTATTTTGACGCGAAAAATCTCTTACGTTTCCTATAGAATTTAAATTTTTTTATGTTCCTTATTTTTCTAGTTTTTGTTAATTTAAATTACTTATGAATTATGCAATATAGTTTGCTTCAAATGTGTACTTGTAGTATATATTTGTATATAAAAATATTTTAGGAGTTTCGTTTATATTGACGCTCACAGTATATTCTTTTTTTGGTCTGCCACCAATATTTCCTTGAATTACTAGCGAAATGACAAAACCCGCATCTTTTTAATTATGAATATACAAATATTAAAACAGTGATAGAAAAATCGATTTACAACACAGTTAATTCGTTTAATCTGTTAATTACAATAAAGTTATTCATACATACTCAAAAGTTTATAATTTGCTAACGTAAAACCATTGCAAGCATCTCTAGTGTACATACCTGTAATAAAAAGAAGAAAATATTTCATTTAGTACAATTTCATTTATTAGTTTTGTAAAATAATTATATGAAATAAATTGTGAAGGCTCGAGTTCATTAACATTTTTAAGAAATAAAATTAATTTACTTTTAAATAATTTAAATAAAGTTTTATAAGTACAATTTAGTTTAATTTTAGGAATAACATTTTTACATTTTTCTTGATAAAAGTATATTTAAGGAAAGTCAGTTAGTTTTTTAGTTTCTAAAGAAAACTGACATGTATTCATGAACTTTACTACAAATTTCATCCTATAATTCATGCAACGATTTCATGCCTTAACAATATTTCGAAAATAATAAAAATTTCGAAGGACAGTTTCGATCAAAATCGTACTAAGCGATACAGCACATTTTCACCTTGCTTAATAGTCAAAATTGCCGCATTTGGTTTAAAGAAGCCATATCGCACCATAAATACAAAAGGGTCACCACGCGAAATACCAAAATTTTCACGAGAGACAAAAAAAAGTTCATCGTGCACAAGCAACACACTTACATAATATAAAAATAGACATAACTGTATTTTTCCAGTTAAAGAAGATAGTGATGTAAAAGAAATTTTTGCAGTAGTTAGAGATGTGCACTCTGAATTAATTTATGGAAAAAAGTCAGTTTTGGAAAATTTTAAGTTGTGCCCCTTTTGTATTTAGGGTGCGATATGTGATTTGAAAAGTAAATGCATCAACAACGTGTTACTGTTTGGTGAATATTTTGGCCTAAAGTAATATTGGACAAATCATATTTGAAGATTAGGCAATGACTTTTATTAGTGTTCGTATTCCCAATAGCATAACCGCATACATTCTGCCAAAATTAGATGATATTGAAGTGTACGACATGTGGCTTAAACATGACGGTGACACGTCATACAGCTCGTCAAATAGTTTAATAATCTACAATACCTTTCCCGTTACTCTCTCGTTTCGACGACCAGTGTTGGCCCCCAAATCTAAGATTTATTTCATCAACGTAATTCAACCACACTTATACTAAATGGTCCTGTACCAGGGACCGTAACTGTTATGGCTTTTATCAAAAAAGTCAAGAATCAAAAATAACTCTTATTTTCTATCTAAAAATATAAAAATCAAAAAACTCTTATTTTTGATTGTTAAAATAAAAATCAAAAATAACTCTTATTTTTGATTGTTAAAATAAAAATCAAAAATTTAAAAATCATACAATATGTTGGATGCATTTCGCCTAAGAATCAATATGGTGTAATTAAAAGTTTTCTACGATGTTCATTTATGTATGATTTATTTCTTTAAAAATTGAAAAATAACTCTTATTTCCGGTCGCTGTCCTGTACAAATGAAAGCGTATCTACCAGTAAATCATTGCAGTACATTTGACTTATGTGATATTTCATACATATCCCTATACTTTTTATACTAATCTTAAGAAAAAAAAAGAAAGCTTTTTAGATAAAATCTTGCGTATATTTTGGGATACGTTACCCGCACTAAGTACCCAAAGTGAGCATAAAATTTATAGGAAACTAAAGATGAAGAGAAAACCTGGAAGTGGTTAAAAAAGAGGCAAAAAAAATGATGTTGGATTTACTTAAAACCAAAATTATAAAGAAGTTTTTACAGACTTATTTGTATGAAATTTTATATGAAAACGCCATTTTTTTGTTTTGTTATTATTTACTAATTATATACATACACGATATATGTACGAGTATAATAAATTTAAATTAATTTTTAATTAATAAATTGTTAATTAAATATTTACATAGTTTAATTTTTTTTAACAACATAAATGAAATTTTTATTTAATAACATTATTAATTATTAATGAGTTTTATATGAAAAAAAGCCTAAAATACTATTGTTGTGTAGATTGTGTGAAGGTGCATCGATGCATAAAAGTTGAAAGCTTTGCACAAACTGGATTTTTACAGGAATGGTAATAGGCCCTTGTTTTCCGCTGCAGTCCGTACTAAGAAAGTTATATGTGACAAGACGGTCTGTTTGTTCTAGACGCAAAAGACGGCGCAGCCCAGGGATGCCAACTTTTGAGACTCAAAACGCGTAAAAATTTTTGAAAAAAGGGCTAAAAAGGGCTAAATTCAAAAAAAATCATTTAAAGCCACATCCTGTTAAAATTTTCGATAACGTGCGAAAAGGGGCTAAATTATAAATGTTTCTTTTAAAAATCAAAACAACAAAGACTTTTTATAAAATAATTTATTAGAAAAAAAATATTTTTACTTAATAAAAAGATTTTTAGCAATATAAAAGGTCTACATAACACATAAAAAACGATAGAAACAAAATTACTATAATGAGATACAATTTAAATTATCTACATTTCATATTACATTTTAATAAATAAGGTACATACGTAGATTAAATAGTATAGATTTAAAATTGGTCGTTACTGAACAAAATTTCGATTTCTTGTTCATCATCATTTTCAGTCCATAAGACACTATCAATAAAAAAATTTAGATTTTTTATATGTTTCGTTCGAATTAATTTTAATGCACACTTCGGCAGGTATTTTGTAGTTTGAACAACATACATTATCTCTTTTTAGACTATATTTTTTAATGTGTATTAAACTGTTATACGTATTTAATGACATTTTGTTTCTAATTTTATTTTTGAATAAATTCATGACACTAAACTCCTCTCAACTTCTGCGTTTGAGTACGGATATGTCAATATGTGTAAGGCAAAACTGGATAATTTAAGGAATGGGTTATTACCAATAGCAGTTTTGTAATTATGAACACCGATCCAAAACTTGTCAGTTCTTTCAGTATTATTCCATTCACATGTTTTTAAACTTAGAAGACAATTCTCTAAACAATCAATTTCTTTATCATCAACAATAAACTCTTTAAAGCTTGGTAGAAGGCTTTTCATATTATTCGAAAAAATATTTTCAGTACGTAACGATATTTTTTTAAATATTTGTATGTTGGATGGAAGTTTTGCCTAATTTCAATTATGACGGTTAAATTTGTAAAACAATTTTCAAAGCACATCAATTTGAAAGAAATATATGTATGTATGTAGATTATTTTAGATTCCTCTTCTTTTTATAAATTGTAAAGCAAACTAACGTTATTTCGATATTATTAGATCAAAGGAAGAAAAAGTACGAAAAAACTAAAATGTAGCCATATCGAGCAAAAAGTAATAACGGGCTAAAGGGCTAAAAGATAATTGTAAAAAGTGCTAGATTTACGCGTTTTTTAGTTTCGGGCCAATTTGCTTTTTTCGCGTTTTGAGTGACTCAAAACGGGCTAAATCTAGCCCGAAAAGGGCTAAGTTGGCATCGCTGGCGCAGCCCCTTCTACCAGTCTTGATAATATCAAAAAAGAACAAAAATGTGTAGTTATTCAGCATCCTTGGATATGCGGTTGTTCAGCGCTCGCTCCTCTATATTCGGCATAGCCAATTATTTTGTCAGCATCAGTAAGAATAACGTTCATCTGTAAGTTTTTTTATTGGCTTCATTTCGTTGTATAAAATAAATGCAGCTAATGCAGCAATGTCCGCCATATAATAAAACAAAATGACAAATGCCCTCTGTTTCACAGTTTGCATGTTCACACCACAAGTAAAATGTTGTGTCGACAGCAAAACTCTGTGGGACGTTTCAATTAAATACTTCTGGGCGAACGTGAACTTGTTTTAGGACATACATTTTTATTCTAAGTCAAACCTAAAGCTTAATTTATACCATTTCATATTCAATAAGTTTAATATTATTTATTTTCAAAAGAGTATTGCCTAAAACAAATTTAGTTCTGAGGTGCGTATGATTAATATTAATTTTAGCTTTATTTTGTAAATCTTGCTTATATTATTATTAAATTCAATACTTTACTTTTTTAAGACAATACTCGTATATTAAAAGAATTTCCTTGAAAAAATTAAAGAAGTTACTTTAAATATGGAATTTGGGTTGAGGTGCGTATGATTGATATTACTTTTAGTTAATTTAGAAAATCACATTTATATCAAAACATTTCTGGCGTTTTAATCAGTTTTACTATTCATTTTAATACTTCTGAATTTATCACAATTTCATAAAATTATTGGAATATTTTATTTATCAAAATACATGTAAAATTTGCACCAAAAGTACTGGCTTGTGATAAATAAATATTTAATACATTCGTGGCTCTTTCCATACTTTTATTTTGTGATGTGTGTGAAGATAAATTTAAATTTAACTAGCACAGACAAAAACCGCAATTTTTAGCCGCGCCCATTTTGCACTTAACAGAGCTCATTTTGCACTTAACAGAGCACTGTTATTCACTTAACAGCAATCATACTTAGAGGATTTTTGGCCATTGTGGGAATTTGGAGATGGGCTCGGGTATGACACTATATGAAAAAGTTGGTCCTATGGTCACTTTATACAACTGTAATAGTGGGATATCTGATATCTTATGATTGCTGTTAAGTGAATAACAGTGCTCTGTTAAGTGCAAAATGGGCTCTGTTAAGTGCAAAATGGGCTCGGCTAAAAATTGCGGTTTTTGTCTGTGCTAGTTAAATTTAAATTTATCTTCACACACATTATTTTGTGCCAAATTTCTATACTTCAATCTCGGCACTTTCTGTTATTCAGTATTGTCTCCATACTTAGATTTTCTTCCTAATGGCGGCTCTTTCCATACTTCAATTTTGTCCCCAATCACGATTCTTTCTATATTTAAATTTCAATCAAAATAATTTGGTAATGTCAAATTTAGAACTGAGTTTTTTGATTACAAGTACTAATCGCAATTTAAAATTATTTTGAAAGAATCTTGTTAAAATATCCCCAATATTTTTTTGTTTTGTAGAAATTTTGACTCAAATTGAGCTTTTAAAGCTAAATAATTTGACTTAAAATTTATGTACATATCCAGCATTTAATAATTGATAATTAAAGTTGAAGATATACTAAATAACATTTTATTTATGGCACAATCAAAGCTGTTGAGTAAGAGGTCGCCATTATCGGCTACACAAAGTTAAGTTTACTTACAACAAAGCATACACATGCGTTGTTAGAAAAACGTTCTTTGTTGTTGGTTTAAATAACTTTATATATTTAAACCAAAATGTTTATATAAAAAAATTCCCTCTTCAGTCATGTCCTGTTATTCAACTCCACTCTACCAGTCACAGTCTACATACAAGTTAAGTAAATAATTTATTTTAATGAAATTTTGTGAAAACTCAACAAGTTGCTTTATGGCATATTAAATATTTAAAGAGCAATTCTTTCCTTCAGTTTTATTAAATTTATGTTTCATAAACATATTTCAAATGAAAACATGTGTTTACCAAAAAGAAAAATATTAAAAAAAAAAAACACCGACCAGCAGAATTTTGCTTTAGACAGTGAGTAAAAATAAGTAGAAATTTTTACATAAAAAAAAAGTCTTTAAAGAATGAAGGAAAATTGGTGCTAAAAATAACACATTAAATAAGAAAAAATTAGGGGAAAAAACAGACAAGATAAATTGAAAATTTTGTGTGTAAATATTATAAGGCAATAGAAGAAACAGTTTGCTAAACGTTAGAATCAACAGAAAAAAACCGCAAAAACCCAACAGATTAAATTTTAAAAACACACTCTTACACACTTATGGGGCAGGAAGGCAGACGTGTATTAACACAAACACACACAAGTTAATATGAAACCACCTTTTCAAATACATTTATGAACACACTTACAAAACTTTATTCATTCATCCATCTTTTTGGTTTGATTCATTATTTCATTCATAGAATAATACTTTCATGAATGAATGAATATTCATTTACTTGCATTTCTTTTTAAACACCCGCCCACTTGGTTTCTTTCTTTTACCAAATCTGTAAACTATAAACAACTTGCAACACATTGGCAAGATTTGCCATCTGTTATAACAGTATAGTTCAGGTTTATTCCTGCCGCTCACATTCATTATATACTCAAATTTTGGGATGTGTAATTACCAAATCATTATACCTTGCTAGTTTGGGTAGTATGGGGTTTCTTTTAAGAATGTGCGCCCATATTTCTCGAATGGGGCAGATTATTTTTATAGAACAAATAAAGTATAATAATGAAGCATATATAGTGTTTTTCTTTCGGAAAACAAGTAAACTTGTATGCTTTTTCTAAAATTGATTGAGTTGGTTTTACTTAAATGACTACTTTCGATTTTGTAATGTTATCTTTGATAGACAATGTAAGCAGACATTTAAAAGAATTAAGAAAAAAATTTCTAAATTTAAAGACATTATTTTTTCTGAAGTGAATCCAGACTCAGAGGTCTGATAATCTGTAAACTTGATCAAATTGCTAAACTTGATCCGTTTTCTTGATTATTGAAAGTGCCTTAAGTCATTATATGATATTACAGTTTGAAATTTGTTACATTGAACGTCATGGCATATCACTTTTAATTACTTCTTTAGTTTGTGGTAAATATATATTTCAGTCCGATATTTCAGAATACTTTATACGTCAGATCAAGAAAGTATCAAATCTATGTTCCAGAAATACCACTCTGGGCTCTGGATCCATTCTTAAATGTCAGTTAACACATTTATTCCCCTATTTCCCTGTGTGCCCGTCTGCACTGTTATTTAATTATCGTATTTTATCATTATATCTGGCTTCATTACTTTTTTATTACCTTGTACTATTGGTACTGCTCTCGTAAAGATTTCAGATTTTTAAGCCGATGCTGAAATAAACGCAGCAATTGTAAATGAACAATTTTAAAAGAATAACTGCAACTTTTTTATTTAAAGCTTTTTTCAGACCAAAGTCGTGATTAAAGACGTTCTATACGGTACTCAGTCTACCATCAAGATCATCAGCTGGGCAAGTAGTGAACATATGCTAAGTCGGAAGACTGTATGATTGCTCAGTTATCTAATACACTGATACCTCGCTTTGAGTCGTTTTATTTTGCATTTTTTTTTGAAGTTGCGTCGCTGCTTAAATAATACAAATTTTCACTGTGCGTCGTTATATTTTCGAGGTTGCGTTGTTTTGGGTTGAATTTTTGCAAAATCTGCAACACCATTAGATGCTAAAACGATGACACGTACAAGAAGTGTTTTAATAAACAAAATGGAGTCCTTGTTTTCTATTTGTATTGAAATCCAAGTTGCGCAGAGAATACCATTAAGTAAAATGGTATTTCAGACAAAAGCAAAAGTTTTATTTGATGCTAAAAAAGTAAAACATTATCCAACGATAATGCTAGTGGTAGTAATACAGACAATTGCTACAAGGAAATTTATTTTACGTTGAAAAAAAACTGTTCAGCAAAGATTTGACCAATTTTTGTGAAAGAAAGTGGACGACTTAGTATTTTCGTAACCCTAAAACCTGTCTTCGATCTTTATTTGGTTTGCTATAGAGAATCTTAATTGTTTTTTTTTTTTTTTTTTGAACGTAACCCCGAGAAGCAAAGTGAGGTATTGGTGTACTAGGTTGAAAGTTGCTAAAAGTCCTTCTCGCTTTACGTTAATGAAGTATAGCTTTTGCCTTCCCTCTGCCAACAGTAGTACTTTAAATGAAAATACCGGCTAAATATATTCAAACTATATTTATCAATTTACTTTTGTATTGTATTTTTTAGGAAAATATAATCATATATGATATTCCCAACGAAATGGCATTCCAAAAGTTACTTTCTTATTTTATTACATTATTCTTATTGTAAATATATGTCCAAATGTCAAACGAGTCTTTTTATGTACTGCTAATTTCAGAAACTTGCCATTAATATATTCCTCAATAATTGCATTGTTCTTGTAACAATCGTGGCCCCTTCGTGGCTCTATCTATATTTCAATTTTAGTTCCAATCGTGACTCTTTCTAAACTTAAATTTTTAACACAATCGGACATCTTTTTGTAAATAAATTTTAAACATAATCGTAGCTCTTTCCTTACTTAAATATTAACCATATGCGGAATTTACGTATAGTGCCCTCAAGTTTATATCTATCTAGACCATATCTTAAAGAGAAATTTTGTAAAACTTAATATTTGGCCAACAACCAGAACCAGAGTCCAGCTAAATGGTTAAAGATGTTTTTTAGATTAATAAACTCGTTCAAACAACTGCTAATCTACCAAAGGAAATTACAGCAAAGAGAAGTGGATGTTAAGAGGACACACTTTATAATGTTTGTATAACTACTTTTTTTCTCTCATTCTTAAGTTGATTTTTATGTTGTATTTATTTTCAGTTTCACATTTTCACAAATGTCAGGTGGTTCTCATGGCAAAAAGTACATAACTGAATTTAGTTTTTTTTTTTAGCAAATAAAACGAAAGATACAAAAAAAAACCAAATTATCTAATGTTTTTGATGTTTATTAGAGTAGTGGTAGAAATACTCTATTTACCATCCAGGCAAATATACTCTTGTCTGTCAGTAAGTCTGTCAAGTCAGTTTTTTTAGTCATGCACTCGTTGATTTAGTTCATTTAGCTGTCGCTCTAAATATATTTGTGTACAATGTTTTTGTAAATAGCTCTTTGTTGTTTATCTAGCCAGCGCGCTGAACATTCATCCATACATCTGTTTGTGTCTGTAAGTTGGAGTTTTTGGGTGTTGTTGTTGCTGGTTTTGTTTGTCTGCAACAAATATGTACCTTTAACTAAAAAATTAATCTTTTAAGTTGTTGCTACAGCATCCATAATGTAATGGTTGTTGCTTGCTTGCTTTATGTTTTTGTTTGATCTAATAATGCTTAATCCATTTTTTTTTTGCTTTTATTAATAATATAGTGTTTTTTCACTTCATCCGAAAAAAGAAAGAAAAACTAAAGGTCATAACAGACAGAGTCAATGCAATGCAGTAGTAGTGTCTGTGTCAGCAAGTCACTGTCAGTTTATGTAACAAAGTAAAAAAACAAAATTGAAATTTACAAAATATGAAAGAAGAAATTTTTGGAAATGCTTAAAAATACTAACTAAATCCCTGAGAAAAATAAGCAATAAAAAAAATATTTACGCTTAATTAAAAATATCAAATAAGCTTTTGCATCCATTCAACTGCTGCCTGCTGGTGATCTTGGTCTTTGAGTTGAAAGGATTCGTTATGTTATTAAATTCATTAAGGAGAGAAATTATAAATTTTGTTGATTTGATTTTGTTAGTTGGAGAAAAACTTAATAGAATTAAATGGCAGTCAATTATTAAAACAAAATAGATTAGAAAGTATTTGCAAATTAAAAAAAAAACTAACTTTTTTTACACATTTTTTTGGTAAAAATTCTTAAAGGGAAGATAATTTAGTTGTTTAAGTTAAAATTAAATTAAATAAAGTAAAACGGAATTGGACTGCAGCCACATTTTTAATATTGGCACACAACATTTTCGTTTCAAACTGTAGAATTTATCTTGGCATTGTTTTAAATCGAGATTTCTATCTAGTGATTTTCATGTAACTAAAGTATTGTTCACATAAAATCCGCTTTTATAACTGTTTCAATATTTTTGTTTAACAATGAAAAGGATGCAATAAGTTTGCACCACAAATGTATAAAATTTTATTAATATTTACGAAAATCTAAGATGAGAAACTAAAATACATTTCCTTTAATAAAAACTCCGTGCTATTGTTTGCACTTAGAAAATGTCGCATTGCAACATGTTTCTAGAGGAAAAATTGCACTGTGGCAAGTTTTCTAAAGGAAAAGTTGTACTTTTTAAAAGCTTTAGTTTTTTTGCAATCATTAAAGGAATTTCTCAGCACTCTTAGAAATAAAATTCGACTGATTAATAATAGCTAGATTTAACAGAATAAAAAAACACTGAAAAAATTAAAGGCCGTATTTTATGTGAACAATTGTTTTACAACAAAAATTAACTTTGCATTTAAAATAAGTATTTGAAATATAACTGCCAGAAATTTATATTCAACCATGAAATGTTCAAGTAAAAAGGACACAATTACTTATAAAAAAAACTTGAAACAAAATTTGTTGTAAGCTAAAATTTATGTGGCGTAAATTTATCGATAAAATTTAAATATATGTATGTTTGCAATTAAAACAAACAAAAAAGATTTCAATTTTCTAGCAATATTTATAGACAATAAAATATAATTCTTAAGTTTGAAAAATTCCATCCATCCATCATTGAGCAAAGTTGCAGGGGGCAAATTTCTTTGTTATCAATAAAAAAAACTTTTTCATTTCAGTTTCATTATTTAACAAAAAATGTTTCCTAAAGATTTTTATCGCTGTGATTACAAAGTTATGAAGTAATAAACTGCTAAGCTTTAAGGATACATTCGTAAGTGTATTTGATACTCTATCCGTGTATATGTTTCTAATAAATGACAGAAATTGTTTTCTTAAACACATTTATAAGTTACCTCTCCTCAACGTTCCACTCTCATTGAAATTGCTGATACATCTTCATCACCTACATTATCATCAATGTTATGTCAAGTGTCTTTATACATTATCTCTAATCTGTTGGCTGGTGTTTGGTTTCAAACATGCAACCATCCAACCAATATTAATGATTATTGATAAAGTTTTTGTTTAACAAACACTTTTCTCATTTTTCTTGAAAAAAAAAATGTTTTTTTTTAATTTTTATAAAGAAAATTGTTGACAAAAGTGTTTGTTTTTATACAAATTGCGGAAGAGTTAATAATTAAATGTAGCTGCAGATATTAGTTTTTAATAATGAACATAATTTTCATAATTTCTATGTTATCAAACGCTTTTCCTTATCCTATTTAAAGTTATAAAAAGTCAATATTTGTTGCAAGAGTATGCAAAATATATCGACTTATCAATGAGAATAAGGAAGTAATAGAAAATTTATGAATAATTAAGGAAAATATTTAATATGAATTTAATAGAAAATAGTCCTTTTTTCGAGAGGTGTTATTTAGTGTTGATCGCTACTGGTAAAACTATCTCAAAGGCGACGGAGAATGCTAAACATGTATAAACGAAATGACGAGATATCGCGTTTAAGATACGGTAACATTTGGCAACTATTTGACGAAAAACATGTAACCACTAAATGAAATATTTTCGAACTTGTTTATTTATTAAAAAAAAAACTTTGTTTATTTAGGACAAGACACAACAAATATTTAGTTTAATTTTATTTGATGCTGTTTGATCTTGCAAAACTCTTGCAAGAGTAAACAACGCCAAACATATTTGTGCTAAAACAAGTGGTTACGCTTTTATAAGTACATATTTGCCATGTATGACCGTACCTTTAGAAGCGGAAATTTATAGATGGTTGCTTTCATGAACTAATCTTGTGATTCTGTCGAAACTCTGTGTCTATGGATATATGATTACCATAGAGGCTATATGAAGGACGGTAAAAACGACCTGAATAAAATTCTTGTCGATTGATTGCTCCGTGTGTTCAACTACGGCCGCAACGTGTTTAAATTGCAGGGTGACCAACGGATGTACCATAAGATGACTTCTGTAGAATTTATTAAAATAAGAAAGAGGAGAATGCTGTTGAACATCTTCTGTGCTACTAGCGGATCCGTAAAATTATAGGTTGCTTCTGTTTGCATGACATAACGGTATTGTTGGAGTTGGAGGTTGGAGGGATAAATGCCTTCGTTTATGTTATTAAATGGTTTGGTTAAGCACTAAGATAGAATCTAATTACATTATGACTTCAGTAGAATGAGAAACAAGTTATGATGGTTGATCACTTTCTTTGTCACACGGATCGGAAAATTGCACAACCAGTCGCAAATATGTTGAAGGGACAAGAAGGAAAAAATAGATTTGTTCGTGTGACTGCATGGTTCAGATAATAACCAATGAAGAAGCTGAACTCCTTACCCCTATTCTTTCTTACCAGGTATTACAACGAGGCCGATACTGAATATTAACTTAAGTTACATTAAGTTTCTGGAATATGTTTTTGCATGAGATGACTAAAACGCTAGTGTCTTTCTCTTTGTTTTCAACTGACCTACTATGCCTGTCAACCATTGCATTGAAGGCCAGAACAAATAGCAAGATTAGTAATTATGTAGGGAAGAGATATTAAAAATTACATTCAGTTGGAAACTATGGCCATGTAAAGAAATAAACTAAGTAGGAACACAAAATGGTTACATCTAAAGAAATTTGTTTTAATTAAGACAGAAAATTGTCATTTATAAAATGTTAAGAGTGTGTGTAACTAAGTTCAGAAAAGCTTTAATATAAGAATGGCGTTGGCAGGTCCATAGCAATTGAGTGTTAAATAAAGAACCGTTGTGATGGTTAAAATCATGACAATTTTATGAATTAAATTAAATTATATTAAATGTATATTTTAAGCTACGCCTTTTTGAAACTCATTGACAGAGAATGGTAGACGCTTTGTTTGATGTCGCACTCTCTGTTATTCTCACCCTTTCAGCTTGTCTGTCAGCCTGTCTTCCTCTGTTTTATTGTTAAAGTAATAATTAAGCAAGATAATGAAATTGCCACTGATGCTAATAATGATGTTTTTTAAGCATTATTATAATTATAATAATGATTACTACTGTCATAATAACTAAAAATGAAGTGAAAGAAAGAAAAAAATTAAAAGATTACAACATATTTTTTGAGTGCTGTTCTTTTTTGTATTCATATACATTTGAGCCAAAAGTTAATTAAAAAAAATAAATATATTTCTACTAAAAGACAAGAAAAGCAACCAACAGCAGCAGCTTTAGTAGATAAATAAAAGACTGGATGATATAAAGCTTTGTGGTGGCATGACATCAACTCTATAAAGTCCAATTTACAACATTAAGCTGACAATGTAGTAGGTGATGACGATGACGATGACGATGTTGATGACTGACTGGATGGGTGCATAGATGGATGGACGGATGTTTGCTGTATAATTCCATTTTTTTTTGCGTAGTTTTTGAAACAAGTATTAGGTTAGAGGGCATGAACTAAAATCTACTTGGTTTGCTTTTATGTGGTGGCCTTTATCGTTCAGTTGTTTTATATTTTTTTTATTATAAAATCCAAATGATAATATTATTAAAGAAAATCCTACTGATGGCCCTGACAAATGGCATGTTGGGTGTGTAGAATACACAGAAAATATTGCTGCCTCATTGAGACTATTACAAACCTTATTACAAGACCAGAGTATACACAAAAACATAAATGGGCAACTGTAAGGCTGAGCTTTTTAGTTTTCTATTTTAAGGCGTTTAATGAAGAGCTGTAATTAAATTATTGTACATAATTGACATGATTTTGATTTGAATTGATGCTACAAAAGCAAAAGATTTGTAATATAGAGCGTTAATTGTGTTGGAATCTCATTACACAGAAATAACTAGAATTATTTCGTAAATGTTGTTTCCTTTGACGATGAACTTGCTTTGTAAATTATTGTTTAATGTCATAGGATTGTATGAGAAATATTAATTACTATACAAATTTGCATAAATGATTAGAATTTGAATAGTTGATTAGAACATTTTCTTTTATAATAAAACTGACAGACTGTTTGTTAAAAGTTAAACTGGTTTTCTTACTCAAAAACTTATAAACAAAAAAACGCTTTTAATTAAAAACTTTAAATTCCTTATGCAAACATTAATTTCTAACGAATAATAAAATTATATTCATCTAAGCTTAGGTACGAAGGACCATTAGCTCAAAGAATTTTTTTATCATTGTCAATGGATAATATTTGATTATTGCATAACAATGACTTTCTATAGAAAATTGTCGCCTAACAATGATTTTATATAGAAAATAACTGAATAACAATGACTTTATATAGAAAATGATTGCTGAACAATGAATTTCTATGGCAATTGTGTAAGTTAATCTGTTATATCACAAATATTGAACAATATGAAATCGATTTGAACTAAATTTTATGCAACTTATACTAAATCCCATTTTTGCCATTGAATGTATTTTTCCCGGTCTCTCTCTCTCTCTTCAAATTAAAATATAAAATAAACATCTGACATTTCATTCCAACTAACAAAACTAACATTTTAATGTCGCTTACAATTTTTTATAAAACTTTTCTTAAATTCAATTTACCAGCAACTACAGCAAGCTACCAGTAGTTATACTTACAATTTACAACAATATTATTATTTATTTTATGATCTCTAACATTTATCTTATTCAAAGTTAAAAATAAAACAAAACAAAAAAAATCAAACATAAAGAAAGGGAATAAAATACAAAAAAAAAAAAAAAAAAAAAATTCATGTATCTACTTTTAATACGTTGTTGTATGTTGCAACAACATAATTTGTTTCATTTTGATTATAAATGCTACAATGTACGAAGCGAACAACTGAGTAGTACAATAATAATAATAACAATCGTAGTATGTATGGACTTTGCCACAAGCATTGTACATTGTAGGAACTACAACGTACGTACAATAGTTAGAACTTTGTATATGCAACACATTGAATTGACCTTTTTAGGGAACTCTGACTGTAAATAGTACAACAACCGACTGGCTGCAAGATAAATTACAATGGTCTCTAAGTTTAACAGCAAAAAAGAATGAAAAAGATTTATACATACCAAGTGTCTTGTAGAGGACTGTGTGTATGTAAAAATATTGTAAA
The DNA here is from genome assembly GCA_916048285.2 of Bellardia pandia. Lineage (NCBI taxonomy): Eukaryota > Metazoa > Arthropoda > Insecta > Diptera > Calliphoridae > Bellardia > Bellardia pandia. The sequence continues at coordinate 36,920,984 of OU696530.1, forward strand.
ATGTCCAAATTTACACTCAAAGAATTTAGATTTTGGTGCTTAGTACCGCAAAGAAAGACAACAAATATATCATAAATCACAAGCCAAACCAGAAAGGTTTATTTGTAGTATAGTGTAATTAGGCACTCAATTTTGTGTTTTTTACTGAATATTTTAACAATGCTCCTACTATTTTGAGTGTACTACTATATTGAGTGTATTAAAAAGCATTTTTTTATTAAAAACTAAAACAACAAGAAAAAAATGATTGTAACATATTCCTGCTCTTCCTACTCTCTGGACAACTTCTTCTCCTACTCCAACGGACGCCATTATTTTCCAATTTCAACTTGGATTTCTTTAAAAAGTAATGTTTCTGCTATTTCTTCTTTGCCTCTTTTTTATCTTGTCGACAATGTCTTCAACGTCGTCTTTAACATCTTTTGGTACTTGGTAACAAACGTACGATCATTGCCTGACTGTCATAGAAATAGCAAAGCATGCAAATGTGAGAACGGCGTTGTTAAGTTACGTATTCATTGCGGAAATTTAAAACTTTTGTGTCAGATTGTGTATGTACCAGTATTAAGTATGCAAAGTAGGTTAAATGCGCATTAAACTTAAAGTTTTCTTTTTATTTTTGTAGTTTTTTGTTTTTTTTTTTTTTTGTTAAAAATTTTGTTTTATTATTTATTTTTTTTAGATACTTTTGTTGTTTATTTATATACAACTAGCATCAAAATTAAACTTTAAATTCAGTGGGCAATAAAATTGGTAGGACGTTTTAAACTTTTTTTTTTAAGTTTAGCAGAAGAAAGTAGTTCGATAACAAGGAAGTTATTCTAACAAAATTTGTTGGATAATAATGATGATTTAATATAGAAAATTGTTCAGAACAATGACGATTTTCTATAGAAAATAGTTGCGCTATTTATATAAATTTTTATATAGAAAATTATTGCAAAACAAAGATTTTTTGTAGAAAGTTATTGCAAACTATGATTTGCAAAACAATATACATATGTATGTGTGTATGTACATTAGATATGACATAGTGATATATGAAAATTTTTGCAACAAGATTTTGAAGTGCTACCGCCTTTTATTTTGTTAGGCTTGGAAAAAAAATAGACGGGACAAAAAATGGGGGACTTTGGTTGAGGATAAATGGCGCCTCATCGAGGTCAAAGTTCAAGGTAAGAGTGAAAAAATTAATAAAATGTCCAATAACTACCGCGGAGTCGCCCCTAAAAAAATTAAAAAAATTAAAATTTATAAAACTCTAACTTTTGTAGGGCAAGTCCCTTAAGGAGCGAAGATAGGGTGTAAGTATGTTCTACAAAAATGTTGGGGAGGAAAAATTAATGGGGGTCAGTCTGACATTTTACTACTCTAGGGGCGACTCCGCGGCAGTTATTGGACATTTTATTAATTTTTTCACTCTTACCTTGAACTTTGACCTCGATGAGGCGCCATTTATCCTCAACCAAAGTCCCCCATTTTTTGTCCCGTCCATTTTTTTCCCAAGCCTAACAAAATAAAAGGCGGTAGCGATTCGAAATCGAAAAATCGTTCACTATGTCATACCTAATGTACATACGAGTACGTCCATTTAATAGTGCCTGCCACTGTTAGTAAATGGATGATTTTTTTCACATTTTTCTTCATCTATGTTGTAGTAGAGGTTGTACCAGCAGCAGCACTATTAAAGCTATGTGCAGCATTAGAGTTTGTTGTTTACGTGAGAAGAATTTTTGTCTACATTTATTCATATTGTTATTGCTGTTGTTGTTTATGTTTGTACCAAACACACATCTCATCTGTAATTCATCTAAGCCAGCCATGCAACCAAGCATAGAAACACATACTTATTTACTTTAATGCAAGTGCTAACAAAACACAACAACCTACACACATAAATACGTGCAACATGTTGCAAGTTTGTATAAATATTTTCTTTCTCGTATTTTTTTTATTTTTACATCTCACGGATGTTGAAGATGCATAAAAATGAAGAAAAACTAAAGCTTAAATATGAAACTAAATGCATTTTCTTGGCTTATTGTTGTTGCTGTTTTGTTTTCTAAATAAAAATTCAAGTAAAGTGAACTTTAATTTAAAATAATGAACGAATTTTTTGTTCTTGTTATTTTTGTGGCAACAAACAACACGTCGACTTAAAGCGCAGAGTAAGAAAAAGAACATTTCTTGATGAAGATTATGGTTATTTTAATAATGCCAAAAAATGGGAGGTGAAAGAGGCTTAAGGTGAATTAGAAATATTCATATTTAAATAAAATTTTTATTAGCAGTTAAAAGTTTTTGCACAGAGTAGGTATGTATATAATGGTTTTAATGGAATGTGTATCAACTTAAAATATGCTAAATTGCCTTTTTGTGAAATTAAAGGAAGTTAGATTAAACAAATTAAAAACATATTCTAGTAGTGTCAAGTTAAACTATAGAAAATTGTTCCATAACAAAGAAATTCTTAACAAAATTGTTGGATAACAATGATTTACTGGGGAAAATTATTGCATAACAATGATTTTGTATAGAAAATGTTTGCCCAACAATGATTTTCTATAGAAAGTTTTTGCCCAACAATGATTTGCAAACATTTTCTATAGAAAATTGTTGCCCAACAATAATTATCTATAAAAAATTGTTACCCAACAATGATTTTCTCTAGAAAATGTTTACAAAACAATGATTTTCTATAAAAAATTTTTGCAAAACAATGATTTTTTCCATTGATTTTTAAAAAACAATGATTTTCTAAAGAAAATGGTTGCAAAACAACGACTTCTATAGAAAATTATTGCAAAACAATGATTTTCTCTATTGAAAATTGTTGGAAATCAATGGTTTTATCTATAGAAAATTGTTGAAAATCAATGACTAGATTTTTGAAAAACAATGATGATTACTTATGTATAAAGAAATATTAAATTAATTCATAAATATATACAGACATATGTATGTATGTACATACATACCTTTTGGAAAAAGTTGAATAAATCTATTGTGGTTATTCTACCCCATTCTATTTTGATAAGAGTTTATTTTCGGAAACGAACGACCCGTTTAAAACGAATAACGCCAATACTGCACTATATTTTTATATTCACAATTTAATTAACAGAAAACTTTTTTTTTTTTGACATTATTGACAAACTTTAATTGAAGCTTTTATTTATATTAACTAGATATTTTTTTAATAAATTAAATTTTTAACAACTTTTTAAAGGCTCTTTTCAACATAACCTCACTTTTTTATAACAACCTTTAAGGTGGTTTTTCTCTAGGAGACACTTTTTTCACACAACTATTTAAACTAAACACTACTTGCCATTATTAATTTATATATTTAAATTTAACCCACAATTTAATTACTATATACTTTTCAATTACCAATATTTTTTAATATTTATTACATAAAAAAAACTATTAAATAGATTAAAATAAATGATTCTTTGTACCGAACCGATTTAAGCTAAATCTTTCGTAATACTATTGAGAAATATAAAAATATATTAAAACAAAGAGAAGCTCTTGCTAATTGAGTTCAATTACAATAACAAAAGAATGCATATTTAATGTAAACAAAAGTGACAAATACACGAACATGTACAAACAGCATGTAAGAAAGGAATGTGGAATAACGGGAATTTTAATATTGAGTATATATTTTGTTTGTAAAATATGAGAGGGAGTTTATTTTAACAAATGAGTGTTTTCTATGATGTAGTTGTTGTAATTGGGTTTATATTACACAGTGTTGCAGTGTAATAATTATATGTAAGTGGTTTTTGGATTTAGCTTGAAATAATTTTAATTGATTATTGTTAAATACCCATAATAAATAGATTATTTGACAAAATTTCTTGGAATATTACTAGTTAAACGATTTAAATAGGTTTTTATAATTAATGAATATAAATTAGCATAGAATTTATAAAGTACAGACAATTACAAGGAATTCATTTAGGCATTTTACAGATTATTTCAAATTATTGGCTTTATTATTTGTATTAAAAAAACTTACATACCTATGTATGTACATATGTATGTATGTTGTGCTAGTTTACGCCTGTAAATGAAAAATACATTCAAATTGCAAAAGATAAGCAGAAATGTACATAATTTTTGTTTTAATATCCCATCAAATTAAATATCAATTAAAATATGAAGGTGTGTCATTACATTAAAAAAAAGAGAAATACATACATACATATGTATGTACATTGTACATAGTATATATGTACATATGTGGGTAGGTATTTAAAATTTTGAAATGTTTCAAGTAGTAATATTAACTAACATAAGCATATAATTATGTATGTATGTGCATATGTATACATATGTTAAATGCTTTTTATTAAAAGCTCTTGAATGATTTTATAAAATTTTAAAATCTTTTTTCAGATGTTGTTATTAGTGTTGTATGCATTTATTATTTCACTTTGAACATGATCACACAGCATCTGGCTTTATATGTACATATATGTACATATATTAATGCCTGTCTGTCCGCCCAACTGCCTATTTAATGTACAATATAGCAATGTTTAAAGAAATCAACATCACTATCATTGGCATCCATTCAATTTGTTCATTGTTTATCATCTTCAATAACATTGTTTTTATTGCCTGTTTTTTTCCTTTTTGCTGTTTTAAACATAACAACATTAGAACAAACATATTTTTATAATTTACTCCCATCTCTATGTATGTATGTACATACATATTTAATAGACTGCCACTAACACCAACAGAGAAAATATAAAAAAATGTTTTTTAAGTCGCAGAATTTTAAAGAATTGAATTCTGAAGAAATAATAACACATTATTTAATAAAATAATATATGTGTGTATGTATTTTCTGACCATTGTAATATGTTTTTTAACAAATCTGGCAACTCCTAGAACTAGATTTTATATGAGAGAAAGAGAGATAGAATTAAGGTGTATTTTGCAGTGATGCCAAATAATCACATGACTTCATAAGCCCACCAGGGTCGGTGCCAGATACCCCCAAAATGAGTTCCTCGGCTATGTGAGAAATTAAAAACCATCACAATTTTTCCTTTATAATTGTAATGGTACTATATATGAAATCTACTAGTCGAGTACTAAAAAAAACTTCGTCGTTGCTGTATATTATGGTTTACGAGATATTCGCATAACTAATTTAAATTTTTAACTTTTGTATGCACCCTAGTCTGATTTTTTGATAATAGCCGGATCCTAATATTTCCCGATTTTTTTAAATATTTGTTTGTGGATTAATAACAGTTTTATAAACCTTTTCATTAAGTCTAAAAAACATGACTCAGAGTTTGTTTTATATTGTTATAGGTATCGTATTTTGTTTATATTTTGCAGAATAATTGTTGTTGTTGCATTAAAAATATCTCACTCTTTTAAATTGTATGACACATATATTAGAAAATATGTATGTCTTAAGTCAAACAAATAAACCTATAAATATACATATGTGTCTGTACATATAAATTTCCAAAAATTCCAACATGTGTTAAATACATGTGGTGTCTAAATGTGTGCAGTATGCTTTGGAATCAGGTGTAAGTAGCGACTGTTGTGTACATTATATAAAGTACAGTATATTTGCTTTGAATTATGACCGACAAAATAAAAGTTGTTAATAAAGTTCTGAAATGTATAATTTAACCCAGTGTGAATTAATTGATTTCTGTCGACTGTAAAACTGTCTTTAAAAAATTTAAACCTATATGAACTCTTTGACTTCTGCGGACTATACGACTATCATTAGCAGTGAAATTATTGTATCCGAGTAATAAAACAGAATACATGTGGAGTAATCGCGATCGAATTAGGAAAAGTATGAACTGGATTCTGAGTACACAGCAGTGGTTGACACTTACATATATGTATCATTCAGCAGACAACGTATATGAACGAAATTCATGAGTCAGATTCACACACGTACTAGCAAGAATGATAAAATAAAGATTACGCCATGCGCATGATTTCCCGTTATGTGACGTAGAAGGGCCATTCTAAGGGTTACCAAGAATGTTTCATGTGTTAGAATTAAAATTTATTGCCAAAAATTTATGTTTTATGTGATAGTTGGCAATCTTGCAATTGAAATCTCTGAGAGTTCTAAAATAAAATCTGTTTAAAACAGAAAAACAAACAAAAAAAAAAACAACAAAAATATAAACATGAAGAGTGCAGTGAGCAAATGCAAGCAAAACATGAGTAAAAAAAACAAGTGAGAAAAAATTAGCCAATAGAAACACAGAATGTGTGACGTCACAGGGCCTAAATGCGCAGAACATTTTAAAATTTTACGCGCGTTGGCGTAATCTTCATTTTATCATTCTTGCGTACTAGTAGCACATATACAAATTCCTCTCTAAAAATCTCATTGATATCTTACAAGATTAAAAAGCACTGAAATTATTACGTCCAAGTAACAAAACGAACGTTCGTATTTAAAATACATTTAATGGGGTCCTTTTTCATCGTATAGATTTCATGATAATGAATTATTAAAAAACTGCAATTAAAAATAAGTAAAAGTAAAGATTTCATCACATTTTCGGAAAAATTAAAAAACGCTCCGAAATTAACAAAAACGCGTGACGCGCATCAACGAAAGTTTTCGCACAAAAAAAATTTAAAAAAGCACCAAAAATGCTGCGAAACGCTCCAAGTTGACTACGCTGCCACCAGGAGATGGCCACATCTTGAGTGAAACTCAAGAAAATGAGTGACAAAATGTTGAGAAGATTCGATTTATGTCACATAACAATCGATCTCGAGAACATCATTGAGCCAACCACTGAAATAGTAATGTACGAAAGAACCAGGCAGAAAACTTTTAAAAAAAAAATTAAAAAGAAATATTAAATTTCAACGCCGATCTCAGACTATATTTATGACATCTGTCCCAATTCCCTAACAAAACACTGTACAAACTAAGAATGTATTTTAGTTTCTAAAATTATACCATGAGTATGAGTAGTTTTATATTTTTTTTTATATAAATATATTGGCATTATATGCTATTAAGGCTAATGAGAAATTGTTTAATTGAAAATGTGGTTTCTTTAGTAAGTGATATGTACAAAGATACATATGTATGTATGTATGTAAGTATAGGTATATGTTGTGCATGGGTTGTCAGAGTTGGGGCTGGTGATGCTGTGCAGCATAGTTTTTGGTATAAATATAACTATTAATGAATGATTGAATCGTATGAAATGAATAGTTTAGTTTAAAGTAGTATTTTGTGTTTTGTTTAAACACTTTCACACATAGAGAGTACATTGTTATAATTAGACATTAGAAGAGCACTTAATTGGGAATTTTTAATTATATGAGGCAAACCACACACACAATAGCCCAACAAAATAAATTGCTGCACAAGAAATACACAATGAAACACTAATTACGAATGCATCATTTCAAAAACAATATTAATAATGGGATAATAGTTGGTTTTACATTTTAAAAATATAAAAAAAAGAATAGTAATTTTGTTATACATATAAATACCAGCTATTATTCTAAATTATTGGTATTTTCTTGCATAAATAAATGTGTTGATAATGTTATTCAAACACATCGACAAGAGCTGTCCACACGGAACAAATTCATGTATGGACAAGAAATTGTTCGCTGAGTAAGGATTATCAATACGGCGGGTAAATAATTAACCAATTTTAGTCACAAATTACACGCAGCAATTTTTATTGAAAAGATTGATACAATTTTTTTCTTGAAATTTCTTCAGTGTTCACACAGCACAATTTTATTGCTTAACTCGCTCGTAAAGGCTCGAGAGAGTAAAGGTACGGTTACAAATGGCAAATATTTGACGAAAACGACGTAACCCCTAAGTCAAATATATTTAAATTATTAAATTTTATTTTATTAACGCTGTTTGATCTTACAAAACACTTGAAAGATCAAATAGCGTTAAAAAATGTGTGCTAGAAAATGTGGTTACACCGTTTTGAGTAAATATTTGTCGTGTGTGACCATACCTTATGTTTCCATGGTACATGTTTCGCTCTCTCTCGATTCATGCTTCACACCCCAACCATGAGCGAAACAACTTGCTTCACCATCAGCGTTGCCGTTTTGGTTAATTTTAACCAAATTTGGTTAATTTTTTTTTTCAGTGTGTAAATGTGTAATTTTTTTCATTTTGGTTATTTTTATTAATAATAAAAAATGTAAGAATATTTTATTTAGTAAATATTAAATTAGCATGACAAGTTTTAAAATTAAATTTTGTAGAAATTTTTAACGTATTTTTCTATATAAATGAACTTTTTTGTAACAAATTTCAAAAATATTTGTAACAATTTTTACAAATTTGTAAAAGGTTGTAGTCACTAAACAAACCTATTATTTTTAGCAATTTTTATATGTTTCTTTTTTATTAAAACTTGAATTTGTTACAAATAAATGAATAAAAAAAATTTGGTTAATTTTTCTCCAATTTGGCTATTTTTTATTTCAGTGTTGGTTATAAAATTTTTTTTGGTTGTGTCAACGCTGTTCACCATACAAAATTTTGAGAGCGAATCAAGTAGATTCATATTGAATATACTTGCGAAGCACGAAAAATTTTAAAAAATATTATTGTAAACAAGGCAAATTATTTTCTTGTTGCTGGAAGTAAACACGTACGAATATATGTTTTTTTTCAAATAAGCTAACTAATTTCCACTTACTTTTTTTGTCCTTTAAAAAAAATATTTTCCACAAATTGTAAATTCTTTTTTTTATTCTGTTTGTTTATTAAAAACAACAGTTGTTACTGTTACATCGAATCAAGTTTATAAGTCATGTAAACAGCATAATTCATAAACATGTTTCAGAAAGCGAAGCAGGTGATTCAAATCGTCGTGGAAACATAGTATTAACGAATTGCTAGTACAATCAAGTGTTTACTCGTATTTTCTTCCCCTCACCACGATGTCTAAAAGGTAACTTGGCTTAAAGAATTGCTTGGTGTAAATTGGGACTTAGTTTGCAAAAATATTTTATTGGGAAGATGACAATACAAGACGTCATTATTTCAAATTTGTTTATTTTACGTGACAGCTCTCATTAACTGTTAATTTGGTCCAGCTATGTATATAGTAGACTGACTACCCCGATTTTCACCAAGTCTAGTTATTTTTTAACCTATAGTGTTTGTTAAAATATTTTTTTAACACAAAAAATTGTATAACTTTCAATATAACTTCCGTTTAAAAAATAACTAGATTTAGTGTAAATGGGGGTTAGGGGTAATATCTTTCTTTGTTGTAATCTGGCCAGCTTGAGATCAAGATTTTTCTTTATCAATATTTAATGATTTCTAAAAACTTCGTTGATATTTACAGCTAAATAACCGATTATATTCGGAAACTGTTCGCTTTAAGAGCCGATCACTGATGTAATCATTTATTTCTCAGAAAGCTGGTTATTTAAATCATCTATTTAAATGGTAAGTCGAAAGGTTTCTAAAATGTTTTTATTTCTTAAGATTTGTATGATAAATTGCACATATTTTTTTTACAAGATTTGTTTTTGTTCCCATTTTTTTCTCTTCTCCATTTCATTTTACAATTAAACTCAAAACATGTGGAAATTGTTAAAAATCATTAATAAAAAAAAAACAAAAATACGAAAAAGTAATAAACCTTAATGATAATTGCAAACATCATTTAAAAAAGAGCAGCCATATACGAGTACATATATAAATGATGGTTATTTGAGATGGTATCGAAACTAATGGCAAACAAAATAAAAATTGTATTAAATGGGTTAATGAGCTCAACGAACAACATCATAATGAAGAAAACAATAAAGTCATAGATTTAAAATGATTTAAAATGAAAGAAATTCAATAAAAATATTGTGTATTTAGAAGGAAATAAAAAACAATTAAAAAGAAGCTTTAAGAAATGAAATGAATTTAATGAATGAAAAAAGGGAACAAATTTCATGTGGAATTTTTATTCACGATAGGGATGAATAATTTTCTATGGGGAGAAACACTAAATAAAATACTATGCAGCAAATCATTGACTAATACTAAAGCGTGATCCATTTCGAGGTTCCCTACTTTTGTAAAGAAAAAAAAAAACACACAGAAAATTAAAATTTAATGGAGAATGTTTATTATCATTTGACATTCTTTGGCATTTATTTTTTTGAAGATTATGTCTATTAAATAAATGCCGTTGCTACGTCGCAGATGGTCTATCCGTTGAGAAAAATTTTCGATGACTCGTTCGAGAATTTACATATCCCCAAATTCCACAGTTAAATTTAAATAGTTTGTGTTAACCAAAAATGTTTTCTTTGATCCTAATAAATGCTTTGTTTATTATGTTTTTAGTTAAAGCTTTATTTTAACCTGTCATATGTTTCCAAATGAATTGCATAATTAATTACAATCGATTTCTCTTGGTTGTCGTAGAAACTAACATCCTAATTACGATTTAATTAGGTTAAAAGCATATCTCATTCAATTTGCACGTTATATTATATCAAATTACTAATAAGTGTAACAAAATTTAAGATTCCCATGAACATTTCAACTTAATATTAATTGTATACATACGCCAACAAATTGATTAAGAACACATACCTGGAATTAAAGAAAAAAAGGTGTGAATTATAAATTAAATTGAATTGTCGCAAAAATACATGTATATGAAAATACCGTGGAGAGCACAAATGAGTTCATAAAGAAAATTGAAAAATGTTTTTTGTCCTTTATTTTAGGTTTAATGCTAAGCAAAATAATTTACCATACAAAATGGAAAATAATAATTTTTCGCAAATAAACAATTAGTATAAAAAATATCGTATGCAGGTACTAAATTTTGCACAAGTGTTTCCTTTGAAATATTTACACAAAAATATATTAGTTTACCGTTAAATTTGTATGTATGTAAAAACATTAGATTGATATTAATTAAATTTCACATGGTAAACACTTTTTGCAAATTAGCCACACAAATTAAAATATACTAAATAACAAAAAAACTGTTAAGAGCCATTAAAGACAATATTTCCGGAATGACAAAAAGTAGCTATTCTACTCGTGCAATAGATAAACAGCTTAAAGTAAGAAGTCAAAAAAGGGGTTCTATTGTATCCAAATCACAAATCATAGGTCGAAGAAAACTTACAAATTCGGAAACACGTCTCATGATAACACAAATGAAGAGAGATAGGTGTTTAATACCAAAAGACAATTTTATAGCAATAGGCCAGCCAACCAGTTAGTCCATGAACAGCTAGCTCTTCGTGATATTGGTTACATTTCAGCATTAAACAAAATAAATCCGGCATTGTCGATAAAAAAAATGTTGAGGTTTAAATTTGCCAGACAGCACAGAAATTGTACAGAAGATGACCGGAAACGTGTAATCTGATCAGACAAATCCAAATTTAATGATGTTCAATCCGATTGTAAACAATATTGCTGGCGCCTAACAGCCCAGAGCACTCATAGACACCATGTTAAAGAAACTATGAAGCACGGTGAAAAGAACGTCACAATATGGTGTATACAGAGTATACATATAATATACAGTCTTAACTGGCGTCGCCACATAGAAGTCAAGAACGTTCATATGGAACCGGAATCTTCTAATCTGCACTGGCTAATTTACGACCAATCTAAATAAAGACTTGATTGTAAAGTCATACTGTATAAGACTGTTTTAAAACCAATTTTAATATATGGAATTCAATATTAGGGAACTGCAAGTAATACCAGTATTGATCTTATACAGAGAGTCCAATCGAAAATTGTTAGAACCATGACGGGACCACCATGGTACATAAGGAAGCAAAACATTAACAGAGATTTGGAAGTAACACTGATTAAATATGAATTCAGACAAATTCGTGAGAGATATATCTTGAAGTTGCAAAACCATCCGAAACCGCTTGCAAAAGTGCTTACTAGACCTCAAACAGAAATATGGCCTCGTAGAGCTGATTTACCACCCTACTAGTTTAGAGCATAATTGTCCATTATGGCTCTCTCAACTGAGAGCAAATAGTTTTTAAGGTTTAGGTATAATATTTAAATACTCATTGTAAGGTTTATGAAGTAAAGGCAGATTCAATAAATATATAATAAAAAAGTTTAAGAAAATAATATGGGGTTGCTATGGAGTTGTGGTAACTCGTACCACTGCAAGGAACTTAAGGAATAATGAGGAAACCAGACTATCTGAGTATTTTGCAAACTCATCATTCTGATTTTGTAGATCTGAACAAATATCATGTGGACGAAGTTACTATTCAGAAGGCTGGTGACCCAAAGCACACTTCCAAAATCGTAAAAGAATGGCATAAGCGGGCAAAATTTTTTTTATGCAGTGGCCAGCAAAAAATCGCAACCTTAATCCAATTAAGAATTCAATCGTGATCAGACAGTTTGGACAATAGCGTGTAACTTCAACCCATCTGAAGAAGGTTTTAGCGCAAATGAGAAAGTATTCCAAAGGAAATAATTGGTAGACAGTGTGTTAGAACTTGTAAAAAGTTCTAATATTTGGCTTTGAATATTACAAATACGATATATCATTCTCTAAAGTTTTTGTATGGTAAACAATTTAGTACGTGCGGCTTGTTTTCTTTACGTTTGAATTTTTTCTTAGAAATTGATACGTTTAGTTTTCATTTATAAATTTTAATAAATTACTTTATTAAAAAATAAACGTAAAATAAATGGCAAAAAACATTTTCTAATTTTCTGTATTCGTTTTAGGTGTATGCAATAACAAGTGTGCACAAAGTAACTAACATGTATGCATTTGTACTCCCCACTGTATGGTTAGCAATAAACAATTATAGAAAATAAAAACTCATTGTTGTTTTGCAACAAATATTCTCTGTTTCGGTCAGTTTCGTAAATTGAATTTAATTTCTCATACACTTTTATATTTTTATTAAACGTTTTGCTTTCTGTTAACGAATATCAACTCGTACTCGTACTTTTGTTACATGTTATTAAACTTGAACAAAGATTGTTACAAATAATGAAATATTGTACTAAAATTGTTATAAATCCTCTTGTTGAAAGTCTTCCCCCCTTTAAAATGTTTAAAAAAAAAAACAAAACAAAAAAAAAAAACAGAAATAAAAGAAATAAAACTTTATTTCTTGCCATGTCAGAGTGACAATGTTGATTTTTCTTATTTAAAGAAACAATGAATGAAACAAAAACGAACTTTTCATTCAGTGTCAAGTATTTTTCCTGTTCATATTTTTCAAATGTATTTTATTTCTTTATTTCCTTAGTTTTTTTATTTTTTTTGGGGGAGGTAAAAAATTTGTTAGCTTTTTTCTACCAGTCACTGTTAGCAATTGCTAGTAAGCTGTTTTTTCTGGCCAATGTCTTGTATACTATTTTTTTTAACAAAGAAAATAAAGATGCTGAAAATTTGTTAAATAAACCAACAAATAAAAATACTATAAAAACATTGAGTCAGTTATTTGGGTTGTTACTTTTGTTTGTTTGGCTGTTGAACAATAAAACGAAACAAGGACTCGCTCGAACTCAACTCGAGTTAAGTTCAGTTGACAATGTTGTTTGTCAATTTGTCAAATGATTTGGATAAAATTATTAATGAAGTTTTCCGTTTTCTGTTTTACTACTTTTCTTTTCATATTACTTTTATTGTTGGCTTTGTTATTCCTCTCTCAGAAGATTTTCGTATTTCGGCTTACATGAAAACATTTTATTTGTGCAACAAAGAAATATTTAAGTTTAGACAAAGAAGTTCTTAGTAAGCTTTGGAGTGGAAAATAAGGCATTAAAGCATTGAGTTCAAGCTAGTTTATTTTGCATCCTAAAAGTTTAATAATGGGCAACATACATAGTTGATTTCAAATCAAACTAGTCCTTAAACCCCAGCAGACCATAATTGGTATAGACAACAATTGGTCATTTAAACCTAGTTTTAAGAAGATATTCTCATAAACTACTTTAAAACTATTTTAAAGAATTTAGTTTAACTGCAATAATCCAAGTTAATCTATTGATCCCCATTTAACAGCAACATATTGCTTTGGATTATTCCTTTTTCAATAATTTGTCACTATTAAATAATTCCCATAGTTTCCATTTTCATTATGCTCTTTTTATAAGTTGTTAAATTATTCCAAAATGATCTCATTCGGCTAAATAATGGCAACCAAAAAACGACACATGTGTAAATTATTTTTGTGTTTTGTTTGTATCTTTTTTCGTATTATTTATACATAAATGCATACAAACAATAGATATTATTTTTAAAAGTTTAATGTCTCATTTAATGAGACCCAGCTACAAACATTCGTACACACAATACAAAAACTATTAAAATATATATTTATAGTTTCTTTGTGAGTTGGATTAAAATGACAACAAGGGTTCAAAGTAATATGGGACATTCCATAGAAACATAAATGTAAATTATAAAACTACAGCTAAAGACAATTTGTAAGAAAATTTACTACTAATTTATATTAAAATGGGAATAATTTAATAAAATTTATTAATTTTTTAAAGAAAATGATTTTGATAATTTAGTTTTATAAGGAAACAAGTTAAAGCAACATGTTGCTAAAGCTATAAATTTCAAGAATTTTCTATTACAATACAAATAATGTCTCTGCAATGAAACAAGTTAAAGCAACATGTTGCTAAAGCTATAAATTTTAAGAATTTTCTATTATAACACAAATATTGTTTATAAAATAAAATAATTTACTAAAATTCAGAACAATTCTAGGAATATTTAACAATACTTTTAGGGTGCCCCGATAGACTAGGCGATAGAGTACCGGACTATCAGTCAAAGGGATGCAGGTTCGATTCCCGCCAAAGACTCTGAGTAGACGAGTCAGACATATGTAGACCAATCAGACATATGTAGTCAGACACATGTACACTAGTCAGACATTTGGTAGAGAATCTAAGGCATCGCAATGGACCATATTGGTCTCTGGGTGAGGGTGTGAGGTGACTTCCTACCTAAGCTAACCTAACCTAACAATACTTTTAAAACAAAGAAAAGCTAAAGAAATAAGTTCCAGCAACATGTTGCTTAAGCAAAAAATTTAAAAATTGTTCTATTGTAACACAAATATTTAAAATAAAATGAAATACATAATTTACTAAAATTCATATCAAAACCTAAAAAAAAAGAAAACAAATTCCAGCAACATGTTGCTGCAGCCAAAAATTTCACCACTATACTGTTCATAAAATTAAATAATTTACTAAAGTTCATACTCATTTTAAGCAAACTAATTATTAACTAACTAAAAATTTAAGAAAAGAAGGAAAGCAATATAAAACATTAGGATTGGATTGCATTATAATTTTTAAACAATCTAGAACGTTTAGAACTGCAAGCGGTAGGATATTAGAAATTGCAAACTATGATTTGAAAATATAATAAACAGAGACCCATAGTGCTTAATATATAACTCAGAACAACCCTTATTCCATCTACATTAGCTCCAGTAAGGGATTATAAAAGCGCAGCGCAAAAAAAAATATTTCTATTTCCCCAAAATATTATTCCTACAGCTTTGGTTTTCTACTCGCTTTATCTTAACAAAGCGAAAACAAAGCAACAAAATAATTTGCAATACTTTGCATAAACCACTTTTATAGCCACTTTTACTCAATGTAATGTCACAATAACTAACCCCCACCCACTCCCCAAAAAATAAAACACAAACAGCGAATAGTAACTTAATGCATGTTAAGTTTATGCAAAATCTTATTTAAACAAAACAGCCATATTAAAAAAGAAATGCTTACAAAATGCAAAAAAAAAAAAAATAATAACAGTAATAACAATAACCACAAAACATGAATAAAAAAAACATAAAAGATAAATTTTTATATAGAATTTTTAAAGAAAAACTAAATCAAGATAAACAAATATGTATAACAAGAATTGCATTTTAAACTAATGGGAGCAGAGCAATTTAAACATTATGTCAAACGAATATTGAAAACTGAGTTACATGAATTTTTTTATTGATTTTTTTTTTTGTTTTAAACCAAAGAAAAAATAGAAATTTTCACATTTTGTTATATAAATTATTAACAGCAACATGTTGCTGGAAATCTGAACATAAATTTCGGTTAAATTTTAATGGTCCTTTAATAGTTTGTTAACTAATACAGAAATTCCCACATTTTGTTATAAAAATATTTCCGAAACACTTAGTTCAGTATTTCAAAATCTACATTTGTAAAAAATAGAAAATATTTAAGATAATGTTTAACAATTAGTTGCCATACATTTTAATTAATAAATACTTTTTTACTTAGGGCGCGTTTTCACTATGTCATTTTTGTTGTCAAATTGTCCAAATTGTTGGCAATTGTATTAAAACGGGTTGTCATCAATAAATATAATTTTTTGCAATCATCATTGCAAACATAGATGACGCCATATGACAACCCGTTTTGATAAAATTGCCAACAATTTGGACAATTTGCCAACAATTTGACAACAAAAATGACATAGTGAAAACGCGCCCTTATAAATATTCTGAATTTCTTAAATAAATATGAAAAAACATTATTGAAGATAATAATTTTGCCAGCAACATGTTTCAGAGTATCAACTTTGTTTATGTTTTTATAGTTATACTGTCTGTTAAAATATTTCTTCAAACAAAAATGATTTTAACTGTCAGTATAACTAACTTTAGTTTAAAAAATAACTAGACTTGATGGAAATGGAGCTGAAATAGTAACATATTTAAAAACAGTTGTTGCTTGCAATATGTTGCTAAGTTGGAAATATTGTTTTAAATTGTTTTTCTACGAAACTGGTGCTGAAGCAACATGTTTGCTAACATTTTGTCTCTTTAAAAATACTGTTAGATATTTCATATATTTTGCAAAAACAATTGTATAACAATAAAAAAAAAACAACAAGAATCTTAAAATATTAAAAAAAATATTGCTAGCAACATGTTGCAAGAAATTAGTTAAAAATGCAGGATGCGCGTTTTTTAAAATGTGCGTTTTGTTTTTAGTAACTTATACGTCTGTTTGTAGGGTAATTATATTCTCACTTAGTTATTTAGCGTAATAGTGTAAACAGCGAACATTTTTGCTTCCAAAATGTCGAACTTTATGCCAACAAAGAGCATTTAAGGGAGGTATTGCTTCATTCCGTGAATTTAAAAAAAAACTGTTGCTGAAGCACATCCATTGCTCAACTGAAATTATGGTGAATATGCTTTATCGGTTTTACCGTGCGAGAGATGGTTTGTGCGGTTCAGAAGTTGTGATTTCAACAGGGAATAGTCCATCCAAACAAGTTTGATAAAGAAAAATTAAAGACATTACTTTCATAAATATTATTTAACTCAGCAATGTAGCAATTTCAAAACGTTTGCGAGCACCAGGATTCATTCAAAGGAAGGGAAATGATTGTATACACGAAAGGATGAAAAAAGGAACACATTTTCAATCGAATCATTACTTGCGATGAAAACTATATCCCTAACGATAACCCGAAGCGTAAGAGACCGGCCAATAAGCCAAATATCCATGGCGCTAAGGTAATGCTGCGTATTTGATGGGATCAAAATTGTGCTGAAATCTGGACAAACCATGAAAACGTAATATTCCATCATAACAACACTCGGCTACATGTTGCAATTCCTATAACAATTTAGAAAGAAGTTGCTGGGAAGTTTTGCCTCACTCGCTAAGAAGTCTAGACCTTACTCCGTTCAACTACTCCTAGTTTCTGTCGATGCTAAACGTCCGCTAAACGCTCTTTCTTGACCTCAAAAGTTAAGCCGTTTATTTGGCGCGTATGCATATGTCACAAAAAAGAGTAAAAATGTTTCAAAGTAACATTTAAAAAATTGTGCATATGTATTTATTTAAGTTATAATACGTAAAAAGTATTCAACAAAAATGTTGCGAGAAATTAGACTAATGAACATTTATAACAATAATGATTTTCTATAGCAAATTGTTGCAACACAATGATTTAGCAAAACAATGTTATTCTATTAATTTTGTTGCAAAAGAGTGTTTTTCCAATGAAAATTAAAGTGTTTAACCAAAAAAAGTTGCTAGCAACATGTTGCTGAATTATAAAGTTTAATTTTTTTATAATAAAACTAATGTTTTTTAAATAATTTGTTAATGTATTAAATTAAATTCAAGTGTTTAACTCATTTCTCACACAAAACATTGTTTCAATTAATTTTCCTTAATGAAAACATGTTTGAAACATCATTTACTTTCAAATTTATTTTGCAGTTTTAAGGCGGAAGTTAAGTATTAAAAGTACTTAAATAAATTGCAATACAAAAATATATAGTCTCACCAAGAGGGAGTACAAAATGACAATAAAAAAAAGTAAAACTAAAAACTAAATTCAACTTTTAAAAATGTTTTCTTTATTATATTTTTTAAGATACAGACACAATGGAAGAAAAAAATATAAATGACTGTAAAGACTAAAATCTAAAATCAAGCACTAAATGGACTGACTAATGTTATAGTTTGAAAGGAAAGGAAAAGACAGACGGACAGATATGCAGACAGCAAGTTAAATGGATGGACACATCAGTTAGACATCATTAATAAACACAAGAATACAAAAGAAATAGAAACACAGTAACAGAAATAGACAAATCCATATCAAACATTTGCATTTTGTTGTTGTTGCTGTTTGCTTTCTTTCGCTACTAAACCTTTAAGACTAATGACAAATTAACTAAACGATTAATCAAGTAGCAATGTTTTCTTGCTTTAATGGCTGGCTGAAAAGTGTCGTAGACTAGAATTGTTTCGAGGCGTTTCAGATGTTTAGACTTCTGTTCAGCTGGAAGTGTTTTAGAAAGAAATTACACTAATGAATTCTGGCTTCTAGTGTTTTCCAGTTCATTTTTTTCTATTGTGACTCTTCATTTAACTGTGTGGAATTGCTGTTGAGACAAAGAAGGCCACGAAGACCTTAGAATGAGTGTGTGAGTAAGTATATAACTAACTGTTTTGGGTCTTTGGTCAGGTTTTAGACATGTAGTCGGGCTAAACAGACCAGACAATCTATGATGTTATACATCATCATCATGATGACGATGACGTTGAGTAAAATGGAGTGAAATAAAGAAACATTTGCTTCTAATGCTGCTGCTGCTATTGCTAGTTGCTGTCTTTTAAATGATAAATTTCACAAAATTAAAACAGCTTAAACAATGTTCTAAAACTAAACTCTCTCTGGACATTCAGAACAACAAACATATAAGTTGTTTTTTCTGTGTTTTTTTTTTGCAGTAGTAGAATTGGGTATTTAGTATTATTAATGAGCATCAAATTACAAATCCTTAAATCGTATTAATTTAGTTTTGTAGTTTTATTTTTCCACTTGTCTCGCCATTTATATTCACTCACTCACTCGCTCACCAACAAATGAACAACAACATTTCGTAATGAGAAAATTTTTAAATTGAAGAAATAAAACAACAGGTTAATACATGTACATATGTTTGAACAAATACATTATGTTTGGAAAATCGTTGCAAATCCCTCATGTTAAGTATCAACTTTAACAAATGAAGCAAAAATAAAATTTTCACACTTATTTTAGAGAAGGATCCCATTCTCTAAACCACCCCTCCCCCACTTCGACCAAAGGTTATTTAAATATATTCACATCGCACACTTTGAATCACACACGGGAAGCAACATTATCATAATGTTGACGTCGATGTTATTGATGGCATTGCTGATAAGAACAACCAACAGTCAAGTGAAATATGCTTTGGAGCAAAAATTGTTTTTATAAAAAACTTTTCCAATAGGTTGTAATAAGCTGGAGGTGTAGCCAAATTATTAAAATAATGTGTGATTTTAGGTAAAGAGAAACTTAAAAATTAAAATCACTCTTTATTTTAATATTTAAAAAAAAAACTATATAAACATTAAAAAAACAAATATAAAAACATATAAAATATGTTGCCGCAACTTGTTGCGGAAAACAAAATCTTGTTAGTAATATTCTTTAGTTTTTACAATACTGTTAGATGATTTATAATTTATATGTAACTAAAAAAACACAGTGACAAACATAAAATATTGAATAATATGCTGCCAGCAACATGTTGCCAGAAATAAGTTTCTGTAAATAAGCCTTAGAAAAGGCTTATTAATTGTAACAACTTTTTTAGAGGAATATGTGACCATAGAAGTTTTTAATTGATTTCCTTACTTTTCATGAAAAATAATGCTGCAACATGTTGCTGAAAACAAAAATATTGTTAGCAGCAACATATTGAAAATGCAGTATTATAAAACTTTAAAAGTTTCATAGTTTGATAAAACTAAATAAATTATACAGTTTGTAAATGAATATGTGATCCGGGAAGTTCCTGTATTTCGAGGCATTGTTGCTAATAAATCAAAAAACTTTATAAATTTACTTATAAAAAACTATTGTATGTTTCAAACATTTTAAAAAAAAAAACTAAATAAATATAACTAAGAAAAAATAAATTAAAGAAAAAATAGCACTTTTTCAACTTTTCTTAAAAAAGCATCAAATTATTACGGCAATATTATTTCTTAAAAAACTACGTTACGATTTTTCTTAGTTTATAGGAAAATTATATAAAATTTAAGAAAAAAAAAAACACATAAATAAAACGAATATATTATAGCAAATATTAACAGCAACATGTTGCAATAAATTAGTTTCTGTAAATTTGCTTTGGAAAATTCAGATATAAAACACTGTTGGCATAAGCTGAAGAAGTAACCACTTTGTTAGGGGAATATGTGATTCAAGAAGTTACTAGTTCATTAACTCAGTTTTCTTAAAAAAAATTTGCTGCAACTTGTTGCTGAAAACCAAAATCTTATGTGTGGAAACATATTGCGATATTTCTGTTTTTCAATACAATCGGATTATTCATAGTTTATAGAAAGTTTAAATAAAAGTTTAAACAGTATCATTAGTAAAACAAATATAGTGAAAAAAAATGTTGCGAGCAGCATGTTGCAAGAAATTGGTTTCTGTAAATGTGCGTTAGAAAAGGAAAATATAAAAAACTGTTCAAATAAACTGAAGATTTCGTAAGGGGAATATGTGATTCAAGAAATTCCAAAAAAAAATGTTGCCGCAACTTGTTGCTGAACACCAAAATCGTGTGTGTTGAAACATATTGCGATGGTAATATTCTTTCTGCTTTTAATTACTGTAAGATTAGTCATACTTTATAGTCAATTTGTATTAAAGAAAAACAAATTATAAATAATATAAATAAAATCTTACCAGCAACATGTTGCAAGTAATTAGTTTCTGTAAATATCTTTTAGAAAAGGAAAATATAAAAAAAATTGATAGACTGAAATAAGCTGTAAAACAAGCCGCTTTTTAGGGGAATATGTTTAGCATCATGTTGCTGAAAGTAAAACACTTAATTTTCTAACAATCCACATTAGTGGTCAGCCCAGCCAGCAGCATTCGAACATTATTGGTTTCTTGCTTTTTAATAACAGGAAAGACAGAGTTTCATAAAAATTATCAAATAAGAAACAAAAATCATTATCAATAGCTTGCTAACCGAGAAAAAAAGTGCATAATAATCTTAAATCCATTACTCTCCATGCCGACCACTCAGCTTCATGCAGACATTTGCTGGCATTTTCCAATACTACTGTAATGTTAACAATAAAATGCCCAAGGCTGGCAACTCTTTAACAGCGCAATAAAAACTCATTGTAAGAAGATAAATGGCAGTTTGGTAATAGAATTTGAAGTTGTGTTTTTGTTCCGGAATATCTCGTATCCAGTAAAAGAACGTTTAGTTAAAATTTTCTTTACTGTTAGCATTAAAACTGAAACAAAAGCAAAACTTTGTTTGTATGTAATGATAAGTTGAATTGAGTGAATTGGGAGTTTTCCCATTTCCTCACAGTTTGAATAATGACGGCATTGATAGTTAAACGACAGCAAGAAACCCATAGATTTTAGGCACAAATACATAGCTACACACAGTTCCATATACTATATTAGTATACAACATGCATATGTCTGTATTGTATGCAAATAAGCATGTTTGGGGAGACCTTTTAAAACATATTTTACATACGTTTAGATAATGGTATCCTTAAAGCATTTTGCCAAATAGAAAATGGACAAAATGTGGGTAGATATTGGAAGGCAGAGAGAGAGAGAGAAAGAGTGGGAGTGGGTTTAATAAATATACCGAGAAAAGCCTATTTCCACAGTAATTTATGCATTTGAAAAACGTTTTTAATAGCATATTACAACACTGATACATTTCATATGAGATTCATATCAGATACTAAATACATAAAACTAAAACCAATATACATGTAGAATACATACATGTAATCAGACAAACTACATGTGTACGCATTCAGACACAAACACAGCTGTTTCAAAAATGCTTTACTAAAACACCAAATGTTTTTCCGTAGACCCATATGCTTTTTGCTGGCTTTTTTATTGATTTATGTAGCGGCCATAGCACGGACTATGATTATATGGTTAGTTTTGGGATATTTCCACTAAAATCCTGATTAACATAAAAATTTACATAAGAACTATAAGTTGAAGTAATTAGCTAAACATTATTCAAAGTTATTTAATTTAGATTTTTTTATGTTTTGTTAAAAGTTAGGTTTTCTAGGAAAGTGTTCAAAATATAAAGTTTACACAACAATGTTGCTAAACATTTTTAAAAGTAATATTGTTAAATCCAATGTCAAGACGAGTTAATTGAAATGGTTTAAGTTTCAGCAACAATGTTTGAAACTAAAAAGCAATATTAGAACATGTTTCTAATTTATTTATTTCAAAATATTGTGGCAGGACATTTTAAAAGTAAAATTTTAAATTGTGGAAGTCACATTGTTGCTAAACAGTTTTCTCAAAAACTGAATTATTGTTATTTTTGTATTGAAAATAATGTTTAACTTAAATAAAGGAAAATAAAAAAAATTACTGACACATTTACCGCTACATTGTAAAACTAGCAACATGTTGCTAAGCAATCTATAAACTTCTTTGTTACAGTGCAATAGCCATACAAATCAACGTTGGTTTTATATATTAAAAAAAAAAAACTAAATAACTGTTAACAGAACTACTTTAAAGTTAAGAAATACAAAAAAATATAATTTTAACCAAAATGAAAGTGCAAAATTTCCACACTTATCATAAAAAATGTTGACGCAACTTGTTGCTGAAAATTAAAATCCTATTTGTATTCCTTTATTCTTTAAAATATTGTTAGAAGATTTATAGTTTATATAAATAATTATAAAAACACTTAAATAAACCGAAAATATTGAATAACATGTTGCCAGCAACATATTGCCAGAAATAAGATTCAGTAAATAAGCCTTAGAAAAGGAATACAAAAAAAAAACCAGTTTAATATGTTGGAATAAGCTGGTACAGTAACAACTTTTTTAGGGGAACATGTGACCAAAGAAGTTTTTAATTAATTTCCTTACTTTTCTTGAAAAATAATGCTGCAACATGTTGCTGTAAACTAAAATATTGTTTGCAGGAACATATTGAAATGGCAGTATTATAAAACTTTAAAAAATATTGTAAAAGTTTCATAGTTTGATAAAACTAAATAAATTATACAGTTTGTCAATGAATATGTGATCCAGGATGTTCCTGTATTTGTAGGCATTGTTGCTAATAAAGTAAAAACCTTTATAAATTTACTAACAAAAAAATATTGTTTATTTCGAATATTTAAAAAAAAAACTAAGTAAATATAAATAAGAAGAAATAAATTAAAGACAAAATAGCACTTTTCCAACTTCTTTTATTAAAAAAGGGAGGGCACAATTTGTTGCTGAAAACCGAAACCTTGTTTGAAGAATCAAATTATTACGGCAATATTATTTCTTAAAAAAATACGTTACGATTTTTCTTAGTTTTTCGGAAAATTAAATAAAACTTAAAAAAACACATAAATAAAACGAATATATTATAGCAAATATTAACAGCAACATGTTGCAATAAATTAGTTTCTGTAAATTTGCTTTGAAAAAGAAAGATATAAAACACTGTTGGCATAAGCTGAAAAAGTAACCACTTTGTTAGGGGAATATGTGATTCAAGAAGATACTAGTCCATTTCCTCAGTTTTCTTAAAAAATTTCGCTGCAACTTGTTGCTGAAAACCAAAATCTTGTGTGTGCGATATTTCTGTGTTTAAATACTATCGGATTATTCATAGTTTATAGAAAGTTTATATAACAGTTTAAAGAACATCATTAGTGAATTAAAATATATAAAAAGACATTAATAAGCCGAAAATTGTATTAAAGTTGTTTAAAGAATTTGCGACAAGTTAAGTTTCTGCAACAAAGTAGCTAAACATTTAATAAAAATCATATTTACCTTAAAACTTGTCCACTGGAAATTATTTAAAGTATTTAATTGATCTTAAAATACAGTTTTAAATAAAAATGGCCACAATCATGCAAATCACAGCAACATTGTTGCTAAATATTTTTATATAATAGTAATAACTGCAGTAATCGAAAATATTTAGTAAGAAACAAATTACAACATTTGAAGTTCCCACAACAATGTTGATAAACATTTGTTAAATATGGGTATTTTCACGAATTACAAATTAAATTTTATGCTGTTGTTTTAATTTTGTTGAATACTGTACTCTGTATTTATATGTTTTTATCCTAAGCTATTTAGTAAAGTAACTTTAGATATTAAAACACAATAGAAACACACAAAAAAAAACATTAGAAAAGAGCTACTAACGTGTCGGGATTTGTTAATGCCACACTCTAGAGCTATGCGAATGACTATTTGTCACAGCCTACGTCCTTCTTTACTAACAAACGACTATTTTACAATTTCACTGTACAATGTTTATTAGCATTTGTGAGTATGGGTGTGTGTGTTCGGATATATCAGCACTGGTGTTATGACCATCAAACCATCATTGTCATCATCGTTCCCTGCTGTTGCTGTTGGAAAAGCAATTTCAGTACCAGAATTTTAATTGTATGTTCAGTTTAGTTAGTTATAAGAGAGAGATATAGAGAGAAAGGGGTATTTATTGGTGTTTTGTATCCGTATGAGCCTAAATTTTGTGTACCATGAAATCCTATTTGGTGTTAATCTTTTGGGCTAATGTTTTTCTCGCATGCTTTTTTATTTCTTAGCTCCATTTTCTATTGTAGTTTTATTGGAGCTCTATTTTATTGTTGTTGTATTCATATGACTGCGTACAACTAAATTGAAAGACATTTAAGCAATTTTTATTAGGGTCTCTATAGACAAAAGACAGACACTGGCACAAACATTACAATACATTAGAATGGAATATAACAAATGGTGAAATGTAAGGAACAAGACAATTTTACCTGTGTGTATAATTTTGCTTGACACTTTCTCATGTACATTAATGCCGATGTATATAGGTCTGTAAGTGTCTTTACTAGTATGCATGGGACAGGGTTTTTAATGAATTATAGCAAATTAAAATTAATTACTAAGAAGATTTATGAAGATTTAGAATAAAAAAAACACACAGAAAGAAAGAAACCCCAAGCCTTCAACCCTTTTCGCAAAATTTTCAGGGATTAGTTAGGAATTTAAGGTGGCAGGAGGTAGTAAATATATCAAAAGAAGTTTCTTTTGTATTAAAAATTTTGGTTTTCTGAGCAAATTTAATATGTTTTTGTTTATTGTTTGTTTAGCAAATAGAGGTTAAGCTTTAATGGCAACATTTAGGAGGATTATAAAATGGATTTAATTTATTAAGCAAAAATCACTTTTAATTTATTGTGTTAAAAAGTACATACATTGTATAAAAAAGTTTAAGTTTTGAATTTCATTTAAACAGTATATAGTAATAATGTTGTTAACATTTTTCAAAGTTATTTAATTGCATGACTTTTTTACCACATATTTTTGCTAACAAGCAACAATGTTGCTAAACATTTTTCAAAAGAAATAAGTTTTTTTTAACAATAAAAATGCTTTAGCTTTCTAACCAAATGCTTTCTATAAACATTTAAGAAATGTTAGAAAAAAAACAACAATGTTGCTAAACATTTTGAAATTAATATTTTATGGTGATTTCAGTTGTTTATCAATGTCAGGCTTAAATTAACATTTTTTACGTAAATTAGCAAAATGTTTAAAGCAAGCAACAATGTTGATAAACATTTAGCTAACAAATTTCCATGTTTTAAGTTTCTATAAATTTAAAGAATCAATTGCATAATTTTAAAGTAAATAAATTTCCAGCAACAATGTTGCTCAACCTTTTTAATACTATTATTCGAATATTTAATGAATATAAATTGAACATTTGCAAAATGCTAAAATTCCAGCTCAACATGTTTGAAATTTAATGATCTGAATATTTTATTTAATATAAATTTTACAGTAAATTTCTATTAGAACATTTACAATACAATTTGTTTAATCTTGCAATAATGTTGCTTAAAATTTTTTCCTAAAATATTTAATGGAAATTGCTGACCTCTTTGTCAATATAAGGTAAGAAAATATTTGCTATACGAAATTTGTTAACATGTTTATATTTTTCTGAAGCTAAAAAGCTTTTATTAATTCAGTTTTATTATTAACAACATGTTGCTAGATACATTTTATAGCTCATAAGTTTAGAATATTCAAATACTATTATGCTCAACAGAGTAGACCAGTCAACTCCTAAAGAGTTATCTAGACCACTTTAACAGCGTCATCTAGACAACTCTTAACATAGTTGTTCAGTTAACTCTAGTCAAACAGAGTCGTTTAGTGAAAACTCTTAACAGAGACGTCTAGAATTAATAATTACAGCTTTATTACCAGCAACATGTTGCTTGTGCTTACAAACAATCGTTGTTTAATTATTTATTTGTAATTTATGCATATAGTCCTATGTTTTCGAAAATCTTCTTAATAGTTTTCTCTACAAGTCTTACCATATTCTCCCGGAATCGCACACATGGCCTGATGATGATGAGGATGCTGTGGGCAAATGCCCTCATGCGGATGAGGCGCTATATAATATTCCGCCGGATAAAATTCACCGTGATATTGTATATAAACCGGTCCCGGACCCGGTGGTGGAGCTGCGGCAGCAACAACATTACCATTGCCCATATTCGAGCCAGTTGTACCACCGCCACCACCAGTGCCGCTATTTGAGCTAACACTGCTGGTGGTGGAGCCACTGGGCGATAAAGCACCATGACCATTTTCCATGGGCGGCGTAGGTTGCTGGGACTGATGTTGTTGGGGCGGCTGTGGTGGACCGCCGTGCGAACCAAGCTGTTGTGATGGTGGTCCGTGGGGAGGACCGCCATGATGATGGTGATGCATGTGTGGTGGCATAGGACCACCACCTGTAGCCGCCATGTGAGCTTGCATGGCGGCCACTAAGGCCATTTGTTGTTGATGTTGCTGGGGATGATGGACCGCACAGGGTACTAGTTGAGCACCCTGGGGCGGTGTGGCGGTTTGTTGCAACAGAGGCGGTGAAGCTGGCAAGGGGGGATTAGAGCCAGCTTCGGCAGGTGAGAGCTGCTGCTGTTGTTGTTGTTGTTGCTGATGTTGATGCATAACGTGTTGTGGTGGCTGGGCAACATGTTGCATGTGTGTATATGAAGGTGGCTGTTGATTGCTTGGTGGTGGTGGCTGTTGTTGCTGCTGCTGCTGTGGCACTACCATTACTATGCCACCCGAAGAGCTGGTCTGCTCCAACGAAGACGAGGATAAACTATTTAAAGACGAAGTGGAAGAAGAGGTCGAGGACACATTATTGTTACTAAAATTCTTATTTTGAGATTTTTGCAGCGAATTTTGTTTTTGGGGTCGTTGTGACTGTGCTTGCTGCTGTTGTTGTTGTTGTTGTTGCGACTGTTGTTGTGGGATTGGCGTTTGTGTTTGTTCCGTCACGGCCGAATTAGTCATACGCACCATGCTAATTATTTTATTTCTTTTATTAACAATTCAAAATTGAGTAAGTTTTTTTTTATTTTTAAAAAAGATTCGTTTTAATTTCGTTATGTTGAGTTTTTATTTGTGTTCTTTAGTTATTTTGAGACTTTAAATTGTTGCGAAACATTGTTGCTTTTTAACAATAATGTTAATTAGTTTTGCTATTTTTTGCTATTATTTATTTAGGCAGTTATTTGTTGTGTAACAAAAGTTTTTTTTTATAAAAAAAATCTCAAGTATTTTTTTTTTTTTTTGTTTTTTAGGAAAATTTGTGTTTTAAGCTGGAAAAATAGAAATGTTTGATAATTAATAACATTGTTAGTGTTGTCTTTAATGCACAAACAAAACAACGTTTGTGAAAAATATTGTTTTGTAAACTCAACTCACGTTTTTCTTTAGGATTTTCCAAGAATTTTTAATTTTCATTTTAGTTTCTAGTTGTTGGCTGATAATTTTCAAAGGTCAGGGTTATCTTTTGATGTGTTTTAAATGTTGTTGTCTTTGTTTCATTGATTTTCTCGCTTAATTATTTTTAGAGTTAATCTGTTTAAATACGATTTTTCTGTTTACTTGTCTAAATAAAATTCCCCCTTTTCTAATTATGTATATTTGTGTTGTGTTGTTTCGTTTCGTTATTTGCTCTTAATGTAGGTCATCATTATTATATTTCTTTTTTTGATTTGTGATTTTATTAATATGAAAAAAACACGTATTTTTATAGTTGTTCTTATCTGTTTTATTTTATAGTAAATAAATAATAGAAAATCCAAAACTGTTTTCATAAAAATAACTTGGGAGTATTTCCGTCTAAATGTTAGTTGCCATTAGCGATAGTTATTCATTCATGCTCCGAATGAATGTATATCACATACATTCATTCGGTGATAGTCTGTAGCTCAAAATAGAGAAACTCAATAAAATATTTTATGTGAGGCAGATTTTTAAAAGAATCGTTTAACAAAATCTTAACAGGATCGAGCATTCTGCTATTCAGAGTAGCAGCCAGCTTAATCGAAACTTTTCTAGCCAGTCAATTCTAAACAGATTAATAGCGTGTTCACATATGCACCTTAATTGCGTTAATCACAAATAACGCCATTATTGAGCTCAATATTTCATATAAAATCTCAATTAATTATTGCGCAATAAGTACGAAATTGTTATAATATTGAGTAAGATTTCGAATGCATCACTGTTCACAACTGTGATTAGTGCACAAAATTGTATAAAATGGCAAATGTCAACAAAAGAAAACAAAAGAAATCATTGAAAAGTCAATGTGAAGGTAAGTTTGTTTACATAGAAACACAACAACCATTTAAAGTATTTTTTGTATTGTTTTCCAACTGTCAAATGATTATTGAGCAAGCTGAAAATTGCGTATGCCTGAACACTTAAAATAATATTGTCAATTAACCGAATATTGACTCAATTAAGTTTCATATGTGAAAGCGCTATAAAGTTATCACACTTGAATGTAGTACATCAGTTAACTCTTAACAGAACATTCGAGTCAAGTCTTAATAGAGGCTTGAAGTCTTCTAGTCAATTGTTAGCAGAATTGTCAAGACAACTTTTAAAAGAGTCAACTATTTTAATAGATTTATCTGGTTAACATTAAACAGTGGCCTCTGGTCTACTGTTAGCAGAGTCAATTAGTTAACTCTGAACAGAGTCGTGTTGTCAATTCCTAACAGAGTCGTCTGTTATCTTAGCAGCGTTATCTGGTTAAAGGCTTCATTAGTCTTTACTGTCTGTTGCTGTTCTGTTCCGTGTCGTTCTGTTGTTAAATTTTTGTAATTAGTTTTTCGTCATCCATCTTTTATTTTTGATATTTTTATAACTTTTATACAAAAACTTAATTAATTGCAAAGAAATTGAATATTTTTGTAATAAACCAAAAATGTTTTTAAGAGAAAAGTTTTTATTCAGGCTACTAGTTCAAATAATTAAGAATACTATTGTAAAGTACTGGAACAATTGGCAAATTGGAATGCATTTTCTACCCGGCCAAGGGCGTCTTCAGCAATCTTCATTGTCCACTATCACTCAGTAAATATCATCTATTTAACTCACCGTTTTTGAGAAATAGAGTACAAGAATTATGATATTTCTTTTTAACGTGTTGTGAAAAAAAAATGTTTTTGTTGTGCAGATGTCAGCTATTTTGTGCTGTCACTTACACCTGTTTCACACTCAGCAGTTCTGACTCGTCAAGTCAAGTATTTTTCAATGAGAAGAAAAACGATAAAAGATAATTTTCTCTTTCCTTCTTTTGGTTTATTAGAAAATTTTTTAGAGTGTCAGAACTGATGAGTGTGAAACAGGACTTTCAATTACTTTGCAAATTTTTGTTTTCAACAGGTTCGTCCGCAACGGCACGGAAAGTAACAAAACAGCTAACGACTTCTACACATTTTCTATTTAACAGAATCAAGTCAGCTGATTCGGAACGGAACAGAAAGTAGAGACTAATTCTGTCTTAACTCTTAATTGAGTCGTAGAATCATCTAGTCAACTCTTAATAGAGTTGTTTAGTCAGCTATTAACAGAGTTTTAAATCAACTGTTTACACAGACGAATAGTCATCTGTTAACAGCGTCGTTTAGTAAATTGTTAACAAAGTCGTAGAGTCCTACTCTCAACAGAGTCCTCTCGAAAACATTTAACAGAGCCATATAGTAAAGTCTTAATAGTCTTAACAAAGTTGTTCAATTAACTCTAGTCAAGAGACGACTAGTCAACTGTTAACAGCGTCGTCTAGTTAACTCTTAACAGAGTCGTAGAGTCATCTAATCAACTCTGCACAGTATCGCCTAGTCTACTCTTAACTGAATCATCCAGTCAGCACTTAACAAAGTCGTAGAGTCGTACTTTTAACAGAGTCCTTTAGACAACATTTAACAGAACCATCTAGTCAAGTATTAACAGTGACAAATCAACTCTTGCAGTCATCTAAAAAACTCTTAGCTAAGGTGTCTAATGAACTATTTACAGAGTTTTTAATCAACTATTAACAGAGACGAATAGTCATCTGTTAACAGCATCATTTAGTAAACTCTTAATAGAGTCGTTTAGTCAACTGCTAACAAAATTGTAGAGTTGTATTTTTAACAGATTCCTCTAGACAACATTTAACAGAGCCATATAGTCAAGTCTTATTAACAGTTTAGTCAATACTTACCAAAGTTGTTCAGTCAACTCTAGTCAAACAGAGTCGTCAACTGCACAAATTCGTAGACCCGTACTCTTAATTCTTAGCAGTGACTAATCACATCTTGCAGTCATATAAAACCCTTAATTAAGGTGTTTAATCAACTGTTTACAGTGCTGTTCAGTCAAATTCCAACAGACTTTTCTGATAATTTATAATTTCTCTCCGAAAAACAGCTGTTTATTAAAACCGTCTGTGTATTTAATAAGTCTTGATTGTCTTTAATTTTCAATTCACATAAATTAAAGTTGTTTAGCAAAATACGAGTATTCGTTAGAAATTCAAATAAAAAATTAAACTTTTTCTATTACGACAAGGAGACGAGAATGTGTTCAACAGAAATAAAATACTTTATAGACTTGATTGCTAATAAAAATCTGTGTATTTGTTTTATTTATTTAAGCATTATGACAGCAAATATACAAGAAAAAAAGACGATATCGTATTGCCGCAAATAATCTGCTTCCGCAATAACAAAAAAAAAAAAAAAAAACTGAACAACAAAAAATATTGTTTAGAATAGAAAGTTCGTTTGAGTAATAAATCAAAAAAAAATATCTAAACAGAAAAATATTATACAAATAAAAAACTTTTACAAGATATTATTTTAGAAAATCAACTAGATTGTTTTTAGTTGAAAAAAAAAACAGTTTTGAAACAGGCAGCAAAGAATCTTTAAAGCACTACAAGAAGGGTGAAAATTTATAAATGTAACTACAATTTACACTGCGCAGAATCTGCCTTATTTAGTCAAATTCTATTGAAATATAGTTGATGCATTTAAGCATATATTTTTTATGAAAGTTACAGTTGAAAAACTAAAATTTTTTATTTGCCATTTTAAGCTTTCTTGACGATTTTTAATAACAATTTATGCTCAACATTAAGGAATAATAATTTATAGAGAAACAGCTTTAAAACTGTTTACACTTTGAGAAAATATGATTTAAACATACAATGTTATATAAATATTAGTTGTTTTAAAATATTTTTCTCTGAATTTCGTTATGTGCATGCCAGTATTTAACTTTAGTTAACTTTTATTATAAAGTAGTTATAGGGTACACAACAAATTAGGAGTGTGTGTTCAAAGCAGATTGTCTTGCAGATAAATGTTTGCTTGTGCCGAATTTAGAACAGGCGACAAAACATGACAAATCATTTTCAAAACGCTGATAAACACAAAGAGTATTATTGACTTTGTTTGCTAAAATTATAAATATGTCTGAAAGAAAGATCACATTTCAAATAACTTGAGTAAAATGAATTAAATTATTTGAAATATTTAAAAAAAAATAAAAATATACATTTTTCATCAGTTTATGCTAATCAATAAATATGTTACATAAATTGTATATCATTGGATAGGAAATTGTGTCTGTCTTTCAAAACTGTATAAATATTCGATTTATTCCAAAAAAAAAAATTTAGAAAAAAGAGATGGAAGTGATAAAATGTTTAAAGGAAGAGCTAAATTTGGGTTCTACGAGGGCTGTTCGGAAACTTCTTAGCCTAGCGCAGAAAGAGAATAGTTAGTTTTTCAAACACATTTTTATTCTTCAATATAATCTCCTGAAACTTCAATACACTTAGTCCAACGTTTATCTAGGAATTTTATCCCTGGATTAAAATAGTTTTCCTCAAGGCCTTCAAAATAGTGGTTTACAACTGTAATTGCATCTTCATTTGAGATAAAATGGCTGGCAAGCTAGGATTGTTTTTAGATTTAATAACAGGTAAAAGTCAATGGGAACTAAATCAGGGTGGTCAAACAACTCGTACTTAAATTGGTTGAATTTTGCCATTGTTAAAACGCTCTTGTGGGCTGGTGCTTTGTCTTGAGGGAAAATTAATTTTTTGTCTTGTAAGCCAGGACGTTTTTCTCGAATTTTTACATTTAATTGATCTAAAATGTTGCAATTGTACTCTAAAATTATTGTTTTACCCTTTTGCAGATAGCCAATCAATAAAATACCATTGAAGTACCAAAAAATCGTTGCCATAACTTTACCAGCCGAATTGAATTGTTTTTGCCTTCTTTGGGGCACTTACTCCAGTTTCAGTCCATTGTTTGGAATGTTCTTTTGTCTCTGGAGTATAGTGGTGGATCCATGTCTCACAACAGTTATGAAACGACACTTGAAATCCATTTTATTTTTCTTAAAACGTGCCAAACAAGTTTGAGAAGTTTTCATTCTTCTGCGTTTTTGGTCGACTGTTAACAAATGCGGCACCCATCTTGCAGAAAGCATTTTCATCTGTAGTTCTTCATGCAAAATTAAATGAACTCGATCATTTGAGGTGCTATTTCACGCACTTTTTCATCGACCATTTAATACCATATCGTGTACTTTGTCTACAATTTCTGTTCTTGTTGCTGTTTGTGGACTTCCACTACGTGGATCATCCTCGATGCTTGTACGACCCCGTTTAAATTCAGCAATCCAATTTTTTACTGTTGCATATAAAGGAGCACTTTCACCCAACACATTCACTATCTCACTATGGATTTCTTGTTTCGATAAACCGTTTTTATTTAAATATTAAATGACACCACGAATTTCTAATTTTTTCATTGTAAAAAATCGCGGATGCAGCTTTTTTTGAAAACCTGTTTCTATATGAAGAAGTTGATCGAAAAGAAATTTAACACGTGTTTATAGCACAGAGAAAGTTTCCAAAACACTTAAATTTTTTCTGTTTATACCGCGGTTTCTGTTCTAGGCTAAGAAGTTTCCGAACCGCCCTCGTATTTAAGACAGACACAATTTTCGATAAAAAATTTTTTTCTGCAGCGAGACAGACATAATTTTCTATAGAATATGCTGGTCTGTAGCAGGACAGCAAGACAGACAACATTTTTTTATAGAAAATACGGCAAGACAGTCACAATTTTCTATTAATCCCAATTTTCCTCACTGCCATTACACTGTGCATGTAACATTTGATAACACAAAATACCGAAAACAATATTTACAGTCTGATAAATTCTTCTTGTTGCTGTCGTTAATGGTAGATTGATTTGACAAAAATTAATTTCCTAGAAACTGATATGTCAAAGTTGTCAATTTAGATACACATCTCCACCCCACCACTAACAAAATATATAAAAAAATACACCCAGAACAAATTGAATATAGTAAAAGGAAACAAAAAAAAAAAAAAAAAAAAAAAAAAAACTCAGCATTGTGTATGTAAATGATGGTAATAGAAATTGAAAATAATACCCAAACAAACAATAACAACAAATAGATAAAAATTAAGCACCAGAGGAAGTATCAAAAAAGAATATGTAAGTACATACATATGTAGATATGTATAAAAAAAGAAAGACGAGACCAAATTATGACAAGACATTAATGAAAAACAAAAACAAGTTGAAGAGAAAAATAAACAAAACAAAAGTCAAAAAGAAAAGAAAAGAAAAATGGCAGCAACAACTAACTACGAGACATGTAACAATTGTGACAAATAATTAAAAATTGTAGGGATTTTTCGCATTCTTATGTTTTGTATTCAATAGTATAGGAATGTTTTGTTCAGACATTTCCATTAGAAACTTCTACACAATACATTATTGTGATACGTCTGCTCTAGACATTTTGTCTTAAAATATAAAACGCCTCCTAATGTCAGCCAGTTAATTAATTTTCACTTAATTTTCCATTATTTCCCATAAAGAACAGATTATTTGGTGAAATGTAATTATCTTTATTTTAAACACTACTCTTGTAACCCTCGCACAGTTAATGTCACACAACAATGCAAAAAGTATAAAACTAACTAATACTAGTAGTTTGGGGTTGATTACTTTTAGTGAATCCCCTCAAATTAACACTTCGGACAAGGTGTTAATACCTCAATATTTTTCTTTAGTTTTTCATTTCATTACATTTCATTCAGTTCTTTTTTTATTTGTTGTTTTGTTTGTTTGTTTGATATTTCATGTCTTTGTATTAACAATTGTTTTTGATAGCCACTTCCCAGCCCTGGGTATTATTACAATAAGAACAAATACATAAAGAAAGCTAGAAAAAAAAAGAATGGAAATTTGATGCTTTTTCAGCAAAAGTGACAAGTTTTTTACGAAATTACTTTTCTGCTATTTGTTTTAAATGTTGTCGTCCGTCTAGCTCTTTGTTTTTTTATTGTTTGCTGTTCCTATTCTTTTAATTATCTGTTTGTTGTAATAGCTAGTTATTATTGTTGTAGTAATTGTATTTAGAATCCAACAACGGTAATAATCTCTATGGCAGACGTAGACGTAGTAGTATTCTATTCTGTTCTATTCGCCTACTAATACCCTGGGATATAGTTAAATGTCTCTCCTCTAATGCTACTTGTAGTATTTACGACGTAGTCAATCATACGTTAAAGTAGTTTCTAGAAACGTAATAATTGTTTCTATTTGTTGTTTTTGCTATTACAAGAGTTTTATTAACTAAAATCGCTATAAGCTATTTATGTAAAAAATGTTTGTCTATTGCGAAATATTTACATACAAAATTATTGTGTGATCTTTTAAAACATTTTGTTGAAGTGCTACGACTAAAAATATGAACAGATAAGGGCAGACACAATTTTCTATAGAAAATTTCAGACTCGATAATTTTTTTTAAGTAATTTCCTGTTTGGACAAAACCAAACATGATTTTCTTAAGAATATTCTTGTCTGAAAAAAACCAGACATAATTTTCTTATGAAAATTATAGTGTAGACGAAACCAGACATAAGTTGCATATGAGAACTCTTGTCTTCTGCACAAAACCAGACAAAATATTATTAAGAAAATTCTTGTAGGTACAAAGCCAGAATTATTGTCTAAATAAAACTAGACATAATTTTCTTAAGAAAATTCTTGTAGGTACC
Source organism: Bellardia pandia (assembly GCA_916048285.2). NCBI lineage: Eukaryota > Metazoa > Arthropoda > Insecta > Diptera > Calliphoridae > Bellardia > Bellardia pandia. The sequence goes on from OU696530.1 coordinate 36,957,085, forward strand.
AAACCAAACATGGTTTTCTTTAAAAAAATTCTTGTCTGTACAAAACTTGACATAATTTTGTATAGACTGAATGAAACCAGAAACAATTTTCTATAGAAAATTTCAGACTGGATAATTTTTTTTTCTGAAAATGTCGTCTGGATAAAACTAGACATAATTTTCCTAAGAAAATTATAGTGTGAACAAAACCAGACATACAGGTATGTGATGGAAATCCAAAACGAAAACGAGTGAGTTTTTGAAGTCCATTTTAAAGTATTTCTAATCAAATTATTTAATTTTTTTTTTTAATATTCTCTTTAATAGCAAATTATCTTTTTGTGGGATAAAACTGTTTCAATACGGAAATATTACGAAAAAATTAACTTCTAAAACTCACTCGTTTTCGTTTTCAATTTCCATCACATACCTGATAATTTTCTTATGAGAATTCTTGTCTGCACGACACCAGACATGATTTTCTTAAGAAAATTCCTGTCTGGAGAACACCATACAACATTTTCTTAAGCAAATGCATGTTTGGACAAAACCAAAGACGATTTTCTTAAAAAAATTCTTGTCTAAACAAAGCTAGATATAAGTTTCTTAAGAAAAACCAGAAATAATTTTCTTAAGAAAATTATAGAGTGGATGAATTCGTAAGAAAACGCATGTCTGGACAAAATCAAACATGATTTTCTTAAGAAAATTATTGTCTGAATATAAAACAAGACATAATTTTCTTCTTATCTGCACAAAACTATGTCAAATTTTCTTAAGAAAATTCCTGGCTGGACAAAACTAAATATAATATTCTTAAGAAAATTCATGTCTAGACAAGACCAGAAATAGTAATGAATGATTTCTTAAGAAAACACATGTCTTGACAAAACCAGATATAATTTTCATAAGAAAATGCATGAAATTGCATGCATGTCTTGACAAACCTAAACATGATTTTCTTAGGAAAATTCCTGTCTGCACAAAACAAGACATAATTTTCTTCAGAAATTCATGTCTATATAAAACTAGACATAATTTTGTATAGAAAATATTTGTCAGTAGAAAGGAAAACACAATTTTCTATGTTACTTTATCAAATCTTGATCGAAATTGTAGTCTTCATTAATTAAAAACTTTCTTTCAAATATTTGCCTCTTGCCTTACAAAGCCACTTAACTACGTAATGCTTGGTTTTCACTATGTCAGTTTTGTTGTCAAATTGTCTAAATTGTTATGAAATTACCAACAATTTGGACAATTTGACAACAAAACTGACATAGTGAAAACCAAGCATAAGCGTTGCTATGTCTAGCGTAACAACCTCAACTTGTATATAATATGTATTAATTTTAACATGTACATGTATATTCTTTAGGAATCCATCTTATATTACCCTGTAATAATATTATTTATTACCACCAACAAAATTTGAGACATATTTTGGGTATGCAGCAACAATTTATTTTACTAAAGTAACGTAACGCCTGCGTTTGTTAACACTTTTTTTTATAAAGTAACACACAGCAGCCAACGTTTCCATCATTAACAAAATATTTCAAATTATAATTGTATTAGAGGGTTTCTTTTCTGTAACAATTTACAATACATGTTACATAGAAAACAGCAAGAACGTAAAAACATTCTCCAGCCATTTTAGAATTTGTTCTTTGAAAAAATCCTTTTTACCAAAGAAACCTCTAACTGACGGCATGTAATACTTGTAGATGGATGGTAACTGACTGCTGCTGCCACCTTCAAAAGAGTGAGGAGTCTCTAGGCAACAAACACTCAGCTGGATAATTTATTTTGAATATGGTGTTTAACAATTTTATAGTCATTATTTTGTTTTGGAAACTTGTACGACTTTTCATGAAAAATATGTAACAAATAGTAAATCTTCTTATTGGCAAAATATTACATTTTTCCTACTCTTGTAACAGTGTGGCACATGTTGAACAGCTGTGTTCGGTAAAATATTTACTACATTTTACGGTTTTTCTTTTATATGTATATTTGTTTGAAAATAAATCTTATTGCAAATATTCTCGTTATGTTGGTTGATGTGTTTGCTATGACATCATGTCTGGCCCATTATTATATAGTTTGACTTGAGCGAAGAAAGAAAATGTTTCGTTTTTTACGTGATTTCTTGTTTTCTAGTACATATTGAAATTTTATATGATGCCTTGCTTTAACCAAATTTATGTCGATTATTATTATTATTATTATTATTATTGTGAAATTTGGAAGTTTATGTTACAAACAAATTTAAAAAATAAAAAATTTTTAACATTTGAAGCAAATGGTAAAATAAAAAAAATAGTTTTATGACTATGTAGTTAAGCTGGAGTTTATGAAAATAAATTTAAATCGTCATGCTAGTTTTTGACTTTGCCATTTGATATGTAATTAAACGTCAGCAGGAACAAACCATGATTAATGAAAAACAAATTCCCCGTCAAAGTGCCACTGTTTATTTAATAATTTATGTCAATACACTAGAGCCACGATTTGAGCCGTTAATAGGGGCCGGGGAAATGCGACGCAAACCGAAACGACGCAAATCGAATCAATTTTTTTCTATATAAATGTATTGACACAAAATTTCAAAGTCGACGCAAATCGGAATCAAAAGGACGCAAAGCGGATTAAACCACATTTAGAAAAGCGACGCAAATCGAAACGACGCAAATAGGATAGACGCAAAGCGGGGCTCTAGTGTATATATTTGTGATCTGACTTATAGAAGAGTAAGCTGATATTACGAAACCCGTTTAGCAGTATGTGTGTTGAAATCAACTTTCCACAGACTCTGATCTCTGATGGAACCAATTCTTTTTATCAATATATAAGTTAAAACTTCGAGAATTTGTTATTGAAGATCAGCAAAATGGGTTTATAAACAGGCACAGATTTGAGCAAAAAAAAAAAAAAATACTACCAGGGCCCTATTCCACAAACAACTATACAACTTTTTATTTCGCACTTACCAAATTGCATATTTTTGCAAACAGATAGATAGTTGTTTTTGTTCCACAATATTCTTTGCAAATCACATTTTTCACTAAGAAAAATTTTGCAGAGACTTTGTTGGTTTTTTTGTTTGTGTTCTCTTTACAGTATTTACTCTCTCCAGCAAAGTGAGTGTGCAAAGTGTTCCACAAAACATTTAATCATCTTTGCATTTAACCTTTCTCCTAGCATTGCTAATACCACTTGTTAAAATGAACCGCAAAGTAAAATAAGAAAAAAACTTGCAGTGTTACATGTTATTAAAGAAAAAAGATATTTTTTTGCATGTTTTCAATAATAAATAAAGTTTTCAAAACAATAAAGTAGGTATTTTTTTATGTAAATTTAACCAACAACCCAGGTTCGAATCCTAAGCCAAGAAAAGTTATCAATACATTTTAATAATAATTTTCATGTAACAATTCCTATCTTCAGTAAAAATAATTTAATGAAAATTAAATTTAATGAACTCGAGCCGAAATAAAAGAAATATCAAATATTTAGAACATAAGAACATATAGACATGGGGATCTTTTTTTAAGTATGACAAAACTATGATGATTGCAATTCTCTTCAGCAGAGTTATCGGTTTTTCGGACACTTTCAGCCAAAACAACAACATCTAGAATGGTGTTCTGAAATAAAATATTTGTTATAACGTCGACAACTCTATGGATGTTCCTGCAACCTGTTAATTTTGCAACACCCTGCAATTTCATGGTGCTAGCAACCATTTCAGAACCAATGCAGCACAGTAGCAGTTAATTTTCAGCTGACAAAACTTGACTAAGCTCCGTATTGTGCTCTAGTTTTTCTTTATATATTTTTATGGCATATTTCTTCAATTTTATTTAAAATAAAATCAACTTGGATTTGATTTAAACGAAAGCTTTCTTTAAAATTTAAAGTTGTGTAGACTCACAAAATTAATTCAGTCTCTATGATTTCTTCTTATAACCAGGCTTTCACTATCGTCGAATAAAAACACACATGTCTTAATATTTTGAAAGCTTTATTAGTTATAATAATATGAATTTGTAAAGCGATGGTTTACTTTGCAAATGTTTGACAAACTTGTCAAAATTTGCTTTGCAAAAATAGAATTTATAGTTTTTATGTAACGAAAAAGCGTTATTTCAATATTAACTACTAACTTTGCACTTTGCACCAGTGAACGTACATGGAACAGAAATTGCAAAGATAATATAAAAATTCCAAATACTTTGCAAATGGAATACAACTGTCATGTATGGGCTGGTGCTTCGAAGTCTATTTTGGAGCTACTTGACCGCGTACACCAGAGGGCGAAGATGCTTATCGGTGACAGAAGGGTATCCAACTCTATTGATTCATTGGAGCATCGCCGCAATGTGGATTGTATTCCACTGTTGTATCGATACTATAAGGGAATGTGTTCTGCTGAAATCCGGGAATTTGTTTCTGAAACACATAGTTTTTTACGTAATAAACGTACCTCAATCAAGGCCCATTCATTCATTGTCGACAGGACAGTGGATCGTACAACACATTACAGGGAAAATTCGTTCTTTAGCCGTACTGTCGGTATGTAGAATAAACTACCAGCAGAAATATTGCCTGCCCTTTCAATATAGGAAAATTCAAATCAAATGTTCACAAACACTACTCTCTCTATCTTCTCTCCATAACCTGTTTTCCTAGTTGCAACACAATGCATTGCAAGAGTAGGGGTCGTCCCCTGAGCGTTGGTCCAAGCAAAAAAAAAATAACACGTATCACAATTATCAAATAGTATAGTTCTGTTTTGCAAATTGAAAAATTGCAATAAAATTCCATAAGTGCAAAGTGAAAAGTTGATAAGTTATTTTGTGGAATAGGGATCAGCTTAATTTTTGGCTATATCTTGATTAGCCTTTCATGTACATACGCAATGTGTATATCAAATGAAGGGTATCTCTTTACAAATTAAAACATTTTTTTTTTAATTTTAATCCTTTGAATGCCGCTAGCATCAAGCTATTTAATAAGCTACAATTAATTATATTTTTCCTTCCCTAATGAGAAATTAATATTAAAATATTTTCTTTAACTATATATTATAATTACGTAACTACTACTGCCACTAATATTACTTTAGCAGTATGTATAGTATGCTCAGCAAAAAATTTAAGCAAAAAAAAAAAATAATTAAAGAATAAATAATTAAAAGAATATATGTATATAATTCCACTAAAAGTTTTATGATATACTATAAATTTTCTTATTTTGTACCTTCACTTCACGTCATTATCATCTTCATCAACTTGAAGAATAAAATACAGCAGTGCTGTGGCAGCAATAGCAGCAGCCTTCATCTGTGTACAACTAATGTTTTTGGTGTTTTTCTATGTTGTTCACTTGTGCCTTTTTTTGTTCTTTTAATGCCATCTATTGCAAACGTTGAGGTTATTTTATGCATAGTTGCAATACATTTTATACTACTTGAGTTTTGTTGCAAACAGCAAAAAAATAAAAACAGAAAATGAAAATTATTATTCTTGCGTCATTTAGTTGTAGTTGCAGTTAGAGTAGTTTTTATATTCTTGCCACCATTTCTGGGAAATGAAAAGGTATTTAAAGTTTTTTAAGGGTTTTGTATATCAAGACATTTGTTGGAGAATATTTTCTTTGTGGTGATTTCTCAATTTTTTTTAAAAACGAAAGTTACTCTCTAAGCAACTTCAACTGGAATATTAACAAACAATCGACTATTTTGATGTACACAACACGAATGTGAAAATTAAAAAGTGCAACAAATATGAGATTGTGCTGTAGCTTAATTGGTTAGCGCATTTGATCCCAGCCGCTGCCACTCAAACAACATCAGTTTCTGATAATTATTAGTTTTCTATCTATCATATCTAATATTTATTTATTTATCACAGCGCCCTCCTTCGAATTGAAACCTTAGCATTGAAACGCCACCGAAGTAAAATAGTTAAAATAAAGACTATAAAATCAAGCTTTAAAAATATAATCCGCCTACTCACCACCAGAGGCGCTGCAATTCTGCACTAAAAACAAACATAATGCGCAATTGCAGAGTTGTGATATAAAAAGCTTTCTTCTTTAACCACCTTTACTTCTTCAACTATTCCCTTTCTAAAGAAAGTAACGCAAGTATATATAGGCATATAAATGCTTGAGTGTTACTTCTCTAAAAAAAAAAAAAAATTCAAACAGAAGATTGGTTTTATGCAGCATTATTGTGCATTTAGAGCAGAGGTAGGCAAAGCGTAAAATGAGGTTGTGTGTGTGAGCGAACTACCCAGCAAACATAAACATAATTATATAAATTATACAAAAAAACTTAGATAGGAAATATACACTCACAATATATTTTCCGTAACATATAAGAAATTAACAACGAGATTGATATATAAACGGAACTTCTAATACTCCAAACGCTGATTACATGCATGTTACCATATGCATTATCAATCATAAAATATTTTTCGTAGTTCATTATTAATTTGAAATGTTTGTTGGGAAGTATTTCTGAAAAAAATATAAAAGCATCCGCCGGATGTGCATTCATTGATGTCTCAATGACGACTGAATGAAAGAGATTAAGTGTATGTGTGAAGTGCTCTCTGCACTATTGTGCTATAGGATGCCGACCTATGATTTAGAGGGAGTTTATACGCTGCGACTTTTCTCCTGCGACTCGAGTTTATAGATGAAATACGTAGTGGAGAGTATGGGGTAGCTAGTGCAACAAATTTGACATTTCTTCTTTTCTCTTGTGTTATTTTTATTTCATTTACCAGCGGTGTGGTGTTGCCACGATGAAATTTCATTTTATGGGATTATAGAAAATTTTTGCCAACACTGCCAAATTAAAATTTTTAATTTTAAATAAATACTATGTGGTCAAAAAATATAATAGAATATTAAACAAGGAAATATCAGGAATATGAATGCGAATAATAATGTACCTGTTCTATATGGTCACACATCTGCGAATTTGCGAATTAGAAAAAAATTAAAAAATTAAGACACAAACTTTTTATCGTATCTATTTTTTACTCAATCAAGTTTGTTTATTCCACATACAAGTTTGTGTCCTAAGTCTTATATAAGCGAACGTTATTGTTCGACATCGTGGGCCAGGGGGTTAATGTCAAAATGTCGCAAGAAATGTTTCATCATGTGAGCAGATGAATTAAGAAGGAACACCAAAAAAGAACGTCAGTAAAGTTGCGGCGGCAAATCGCAGCATGTGAAACCACCCACTCTTTACTAATGTGACACGCCAGCTATAGATAAAACTAGTTCCTGAAAGCATCTCAATTATTAAACTCATTTTGAGAAAGACACTTTACATGAGAATATCGCGTTAAATTATCTAAGGAAATTCTGAAGCACTTGAATTGGCGCTGCGAGTTGTGGCCCCCATGAAAAAAGATGCTAAATTACCAAAATTTCGGGGCATTTTATCTATTTATTTTTGGGTATAGATGCACTTCTTTTTGAGGTGATTTTGCATTTTAAGGGCCATTATTACAACTTGCCTCTAATGTTCTTAATAGTAAAAGGTAACTTTAATTAAAGTGAGGAATAAAGTGACCTTTAAAATTTTTCGTTATTACAACTTCCTTGTAAAATAAAGTATTTTTTTTCTAAAATATGGCAACACCAGTGAAAACCCGATTACTTTTGACAAATTACTGACAAGAAACAGTAAATTGTGTGTGTTTGTGAAAAAAATATAAATCAAACGTCTGCTTTCCATTTTTGTTTATCAAATTATTTATTGGCAAAACAAATTTAAAATTGATTTATTTTTCATGAAGTTGACATTTTTTCCAGAACATATGGCAACTTCAAATACATACCTCACTATAAAATTTAAAGGCAAGATGATCTTCCCTTTAGCTTATCGGTTGGTTTTAGATTAAAGTAAACTTGTAATAACCAAATACTTCTTATCTATCCGATAACATCATACTTTTAACTATTGCCAAGTTGTAATAATGGGCCTAAGAGAAATTAAAAATGACCCCAATAGAGTGTCATGAAAAAAGAGCCCGAAAAATTTAGTTTCTGTACTTTGGACCTATCGTTCATTATTTAATTGTTTAAAATATACAAAAATTATATAAATGAAAAATGGCCTGAAGTCAATTTTATTTAATTTGAAATCATTAAAGAAACTGATAATGTAGTTGAATTTTTTTTTTGGGAAAAAAGAAATCAGTGTATAAATTTATAATAAATTTCCAGTGATGGCGTAGTTCCAATTTACACGTAGCAATTTTTATTGAAAATATCGATACAATTTTTTTCCTTAAAATTACTTCGGTGTTCACACAGCACAATTCTGATTGCTTAAATTGCTCGTATTTTTTCTTTGAGTGTATACACACATTTGTTGACACATATGTAATACGAATAAGAGAGTAAAGAGAGGAATTGCTAGTACAATCCAGTGTAGTGAAGTGTAAGGCATATTTTCGATATGGATCTCGTAGTTTTAAGAACGGATTTAGAACAAGGTCTGAGAAGTTTTCTTAAAACTGTGGTGTTGGTTGCCGGTGGTTCTATCTAATTTATATTTTCAATAATTATTACGCTTATAATTTATTTTAAAGAAAAATCGCGATTTTGATAAGACTCAAGGCTCAATATATATATAATATATATATATTATGTCCTGTGGTTCCTAGTAGGAACAAAGGGCCGCTATTTTGTTGCGGTTTCAGTAATCATTTTAGTTGAAGATTGAGGGACTGATTAGGCCTCCCATCCGATCCTAGTGTTGGAGTTGCCAACAACCTCTAGGCAGGTCAAACAGTTGAGTTTCAGTGCATCTTCATTTCGGTGGCCACCTAGTTACCTGAGACGCATCGGTTTTAGCATGCCATTCAGGTTACTCAGCTGTGTGCATTCTAACTCTAGCTGTCGACAGACGGGTGTCTGAAATACATTACCAGGGGATACTTGGTATAAGACCGGAAGTAGTGAGCTGCTTGGGAATTTCGGCTCAATAATAACCAGAAACCTTCCCTTGAAAATAAATTATCAGCGTAAAAAGATATTTAAACTGAATTTATAAAAAAAGTTAACGTGACATTTCATTTACATAATTTGGACAATTTTTCGCTATGAAAAATTACCTCAACATTTAAGGCCACCTTTCATATTAAGTTTAAAACCCAACTACTGTAACAGCAATTTCGTTTACGTTTACGCGCGCCAGGATAAATCCAAAAGCAAGCAAATTGGTTGAAACATGATTTTGCATGTCCGAAATGCGAAATCATTGCTTGCCATTAAAAATGGATTCATTACGATAAGATATCGTTTATAAAGGCCGGCCAACCAGCCGAATATACATCATGGCACAATATTAATGCTTTGTTTTTGGTGAGACCAAAAGCGTCCTATTGTGAGCTTCTGAAGTCTTTCCAGAACATCACCAGGAACGAATAAATTTCATGCCACTTTGCAAAATGAATTTGAAAACTACCAGATTTATTTACATTTAGTAACTGACAATCGTCAACCATTATAGGGTTCTTTATAATACAATTAAACCCAGACCTCTTTACGTTAAACTAAGTTCATTTTAACCAGCTCATTCAGTGTCTTTTACACTCACAACCAGGACATGAGAGCATGTGTATGAATTTTAAAAAATCATAAAAATTCTTGGTAAAAGTCAACAAAAAAAGAACAATAACGAATGTACTACAAAACTTATTTCCATCGTAATATAATGAAAGTTTGTAGAATTTTATGGCACGTTTTGTTATTTTATGTTTTAATTGTAATGTCTATTTGTCTGTGCTTTCGTCTGTCTGTCTGACTGTCTTTCATCTCTGTCTATCTTAGCAGTTGTTATAATAGTAAATGCAGACTTTGTAAAATGAAAGTTTACTATGACAGCAAAGGATAAAACCAATTTCAGTATTAAAAAGTATAACTTTTTCTTTCTTTTTTTTTTGCTAAAAGCTCGAGAACATTTTTAAATTTTATTGATAATTAAAAAAGTTTATTTTGTCTAAAGAGTTGTTGCAGTTAAACACAATAATTTACAATGACAAGAAATTATAGTTTTTAACATTTATTTAGAACAATTAAAGTCATTATAAAGACATCAATTAAATTCAAATAATCTTTAACAATAAGAAATTAAGGCAACATTAAATGTAGTTAGTTGGAAGAGATTAGAGAAGTCATTAGGTGATATTTTATATTAAAAATTAAGGAGTTGAATTGATAATTTCAAAAGTTATACATTGACTTTGAAGTTTAAAATTTTACCAAGCTTTTGTGACTTGTTACTTTGATTTCTTTAAAATAATTAGTTGCATGTTAATAGTTTAAAAACTTTCACAATTTTCCTTAAAAATATAAAATTTTTGTTAAATTTCTTTTAATTTCTTATACATAGAATTTCAAATATAATTTCAGTTATTAAATATTTCGGCGTTAGTTTTCGTTATCTCTGTTTTTCCTTTACTACTTATTAATGCTTCAAATATTCTTAATTAAATTGTTTTACAAAATCCAGCACCTTCGTTTATTTAATATTTGTTCAAGTGCTTCTGCTGTGTATTATTATAATAGAAACTAAAAGAACTATATGGAAAAAACGCTAACTTTTGCCAACAAATAATTTGCTTTTTTTGGTTTGTGTGCTATTTATACCCTACACCACCATAGTGGATTGGATTTGTGCTGATGTTTGTAACGCCCATAAATATTGGTCCAACACCCAACTTAAAGTATACATATCGACTCAGAATCACTTTCTGAGTCGATTTAACGATGTCCGTCCGTCCGTCTGGCTGGCTGGCTGCCCATGTAAACCTTGTACGCAGAGTACAGATCGCAATTTTGAAGATATTTCGATAAAATTTGGTACATGATATTTTTCGGCCCACGGATGGATGGTATTGAAACTGGAAATCGGTCGCTTATTTCATCTGGACCCCATACAAATGTCCTCCCATAATTGGGGTTTAACGATCATAAATGTTTGAATTATGCAAGTATCCAAACAGATTTCATCATAAATTAGTAGTAAATTAATTCAAATCAGATCCACACATTTTGTGAAGATCAGGTCATAATTTATCATAGCTCCTATATAAAACCCACTTCCGAACATCACTTTAAACGTCATAAATCTTTTAAAATTATTTATATCCAGATAAAGTTTAACACTAAATTTTTGGATCATCGGTCCACAATAGGTTATATCTCCCATATAACGCCCATTTCTGAAAAACTGTTTTATACTGGCTGTAGGGTGTTATATGGTCGGGCTTGACCGACTATACTTTCTTACTTGTTTTTAATAATATTTTATATACTCGTACTAATACTGCACAAGCAAATACATAAATATATTTCATTTATTTCTCTAAAAGCGAAGCAAAGTTAAGTTTTATATCTTTAGTTCTTCCATGCCAGGGATGGTAAATTCACCATATTTTTCATTGTAATAGTACATGAAATTTGTCATAGAAAACAAAACATTGGGTGTATACTTTGAAAATGCGGGATTAAATTTTTATTTTTATTTTGATATATTTATTCAAAATATTTGCCATTGTAAGCTAAGACTTTTCCCATCTTCCTGGCAACGTATAGCTGCCAAGACAAATGGAATGTTCATCTTTCGAGGTTAAGAACGAATCATGCGAATTTCGGACACACTGTTCTAAAGTGAGGCGTATCCCAGTTAGAGAGAGAGAGAGAATACTACAAGGTTTGTTACTTAAGGTAGTGATGATAAATGGGTTTTTGGATTTTGTACCAACTATATAAATAAAATGCACTTTTTAGACCTCCACGGTACAATTTTTAATATTTTTTAAATAATAAAGCTAAAGCACAATTTTACTTCACCAAAAATTCGATATATATTATGGCAACATTTTTAACACTACCTTATATAACGTATGTTTAAACAATTTTATACTCGTTTGGTATTAATTACTTGCAAGTGATAAAAAAGAATATGGTGTAAGAATCATTATATAACTTCTGGTGATAATATGAATGCTATAAAACTGATCTCTATTGGAAAATGCTACCAGATAAAGCGTTTGTTCAAGTATTCCAGGAAAAAAGTTACCAAAGGATACTCTAGCAATTTTATTGTAATGCAAGAAAACAGCTCGTTGCGTAATAAAATGTCTCCTGTAAATTGTTTTGATTGATGGGATTTATTTGTATTTGTCTAAAGTTACTTATAAATCTTTAACAATATTACTTGCGTTTATTGTCGCGATTATCTAAAATAATCTTATTAATAAAGTATCGGTTTATTAGCGAAAATTTAACCTTGTTAAACATATATATGTATATATATTGGTGTATCCTTCTATTGTATTTTCAAAATTACTAGATTTATTTTTTTAAGAACTGAAGAAATAGAAGGGTTAACTTTTAACGATTTGGAAATCCTGACTAACTACATTTTAAGCTTTATTTTTTGGATTCAGCCTCAAAATCATTTAATGTGAATTAATGTGTCAGAATCTCCCATTGTTCGATAATTCAATTATATTAGTGCCATAAATATTTGACTTGGGTGTCGATTCATCTGGTTTTCTTACGTTTCGGTTTATCGTAATTGATCCATTCATTTTTGGGTGCAAAAATGATTGCCTTTTATAGCGTCCAAGCAAAATTTCGGACGTGCAAAATCGTCTTTCAAGATCTGTAGTTTTCAGTTCATATGTTACGCGATTTCCTAATATAAAACGTTTAACTTAAGACATCTGAATTCTCATCTGAGGTCAATAACTGCACAGCTTTTAGGAATTAGTTTTATTTATTAATGCTCATGTCAAACGAAAACTGCCACATTACTAAATGCATTGCAGTGTGTGTAAAACAAATTTTCTGATTGAAATATTGATATCTCATATATATTGCTCACATTCGTGTTGTGTATATCAAAATAGTCAAATTGCCTTCGGTCACTGGTGGCTATGAGTGCCCGTCAAAGCCGGCGAATCGTTAAAATTATAACGTAGAATATACATAAAATATCGTACAGAAAATACACAATTATACACAAGATTTTCTCTAGAAAACACAGTTATACACAAAATCTTTTATAGAAAATTCCGAAAACTTATTTATATAAAATACAATTAGATATAAATGCTTTAAAAGTACCAATGTTTTTCTGTCATGTAAAAGAACATACGAGTAAGTAGCTACTTTCTCATGCCTGATTTATCTCTACTAAAGTGCTCTGCACAGTTGAGAGCTCAAGATTACTATACAAACATAAATATAATAAAAACAAACAGTATGCGATTTATTCAGCAATTCCGCTGGTGGTCTTATTATACACAGTAGGAGAAATGAAAAAACATGTAAAATCTTTTTTTACGTTTACAGGGATAATAATATTTGAAATAAACAGATTTTACAACAAAAGTAAAATTAATTTTTTTATTTGCATTTTTTCAGGAAATAAATAAAATATTTTATTGTTATTGTTATTTTTTTTCAAGACAACCTTAAACAGGATAAATAATTTTTATATACATAATATACATACATACATATGTATGTATATATATAATTGGCCATGTTCACAAATATACTTTAAACATTTTTACAGTTTTATGTTTATACTTCATTTGTTTTGGTTACCTAAAAGTAGGCTATAAAATAGGTAGTAAAATGTTTAAATTAAGCGAAGGACCATTTGATCAATTGAAATAAAGATTTGCAGTAGGATTTTTATTTATTTATTTTTTAATATAGGCAGTATTTTAAATATTGAGCTCAAGCTAAAATTAGAGCGTCATTAATTGTTAGACAAAGTGTTGGCAATTTTACTAATAAAATAATATGTGTGTGCAAAGTGTATGGCTAACAATTCATAATTCAAAAAGAAAGCAAAAATTTTATTAAATTAAACCACAAACATACAAAGTAAAGACTACGAAAATTCTCGTTCTTTATCGCAAGCCAAGATTGGTCTAGTTATTAAGGTTTAAATGCAAGTTGCAGACTGATGAATAGGTTATGTCTACACTTTTTGCTGTTAACTGAAGTTAAGTTTAGTTTTGATATTTTATTTTAAATAATAGTTTTTGAGCAATTAGTTGCTAAATATAAACTGTTAAGTTTAGTTAAGTCATTTTATTTCAAATACTGATTTCTAAGCAATGGGTTAGTTTAAATGTCAGTTAAAGCAAACCTAGTTTAAGTTAAAGATAATACATACCAGCAAACGTTTTAATACTGTAAACTAAAGTTAAGCCTAGTTAAGTAATTTAAGTTTAAGTAAAACTTTGATAGCAAAGTCTAAATTCCAAATTTAAGCCAGCCAGGTTTAATATCCGAACAACATTACTGTAAACTAAACTAGTTTACAATAAAACTAGTTCAATTTACGGTTTTAGTAAACCAGGCTTAAGATTAAGCCAACATAGAATTTGAATAGTTTTATTATTGTAAACCAAAGTCTAGACATGGATAATGACCAAAATTATATGTTACAGCAAAACGATTAAAATAAGAAACTAGATAAAATTTTGGTTTGCAGCAGCTTTTTGGTGCCTCGTCAGCTATGACTTTGAATATTTATATAAAATTATGTTTGCAGAAATGTTAGCAGTCTCTTATTAAAATACACAACTCTTCAGCAAAGTTTTGGCACAATTTAAGTCCTCCATGGGTCGCGTTGTGAGAGAATCAACTCTGAGGACTGACCAATATTAAATCAAAATGTACTAAACCAAATTAGGATGGTTGCACGCCCTCTAACGTCTATTTCCTATAGATATGTTAAGTCGTGCAAGTAAAATTCGCCCAGACTATCTAATATCTGATTTGCAAAGGCCGGGTAGTGACAGAGAAGAGAGCGTACAGTCTCATCCCGTCTCGTCGTGACAACTTCTACAGAAGTCATTGTAGCATGAACTCTGATCAGTGTCCTGAGATTACTGCAAACACGCTCCGTATTCGATCATGTGGAATATTTATCAGTGTTTCAGTTCTGCGATAGTCACAATTAAATAAAATAACCCTTGATGTCGCACAGGTGGTCTCAAGTAGCTATCTAGTTTGAGCGCATTTCTAGAGTTCAACTTGAATCCAACGTTTGCACGCCCAAAGCGGAATTCCAACCAATTGATAAGTTACCTCTGGGGAGTGCCTTGGCTAAATAATTCGCAATACAGTTCCCAGAGAAATTTTAATGTCCCGGTATCCTCAAGACTCCTACTGAGGAATGTCTCGTATGTATGTCGTATAGATACTGCAAAGAGTTTTGAGGGCAGCCTGACTATCGGCGAATATCCGCACAGAATACTCGGTAAAACCTTAGCCAATTTGCGGAACTTGCAACCTAAACACTGCACTGGTCCGGTAATATAACAGAGACCATTGTGCTAGTCTGTGCTATGTAAAAATCGCCTCCACTCCCGAGTTCGATTTCGATTATGGCTTACATGAGCTTAAAACTAGAATTATTTAATACTAAAACATACTTTAAATAAGCCTGTAGGCAGTCACAATCCTACTTTTTCTTGGCATCCCTATTTTCAGTCACTGTATAACTTTAAATATATAACAAAACCAAATAAGTATACCTTACAAAATACATATGTGCACATAGTTTTTGTGTTCACAATAAAAAAAAATTCGCATGTTTTTATATTATTTTCTGTTCTATCTGGGGGGATCTATAATGGCTTTCGTATCACTACTTTTACTTTACTTTAGCATCATTATACGTAAGGCAGACTCTCAGTGTAACTTTTAGTTTAAACTTTTTTTGTGTTTTTCTGTTTCTCGTTTTTGTTTGCAAGTTGCTCTCCTATGTAATAGTAATAAGTGAGTGCAAAATGTTTTCTAGTTTTACATTTTCCATAGCATACTTTTGTGCAAAGCA
Source organism: Bellardia pandia (assembly GCA_916048285.2). Classification (NCBI taxonomy): domain Eukaryota; kingdom Metazoa; phylum Arthropoda; class Insecta; order Diptera; family Calliphoridae; genus Bellardia; species Bellardia pandia. The sequence continues at coordinate 36,972,977 of OU696530.1, forward strand.
TAAAGGAGCGAGAGAAAAAAGCAAATCCTAGTTTTTTTTGCAACAAAAATGTCAGGACATGGTTTTTGTTTTAATACAAAAACAAAGACAACAATAATATGAAAAAAAATAAGAATTTGTGTTTTGGTGTTGGCAATAAAATCTGAACTTGTATTTTATATTTGCAACATTTGTTTTTTATTTTTTTTATTTTTTGATACATTTTCGACTATTTGCTTTCGGGTGCCCCAAATCTATGTATCTAGTTGTAGCAGGCAACATCTACATTAGTCGTTATGCCAGCCGTGTAGCAGTGAATAATAGCAAGCATGTTTATATGCATAATAATATGCTGAAATATATTTTTTATATTCCCCAAAAATTACTGTATGTAGTTGCATTAATGTAAATTGTCTGTTTATTCTCAAAAGTTTACACAGCATGTCACATGTATCACATGGCCGTTGCCGAAATGGAAATTTTATTTTTTCTTTGTTTATGGTGATATTTGTTCAGAAATAATAGTTTTATAAGTGCTGTTGTATGTACATTTTACAGAAGAACATTTTGGTTAGTAGGATAAGTTATATTTCAAGCAGGTAAGAGTAATATATTAAAAATGCCAAACAAAAAAATACAAGAGATTTTAAATATTTATTTTACTGTAATTTAAAGCTTAAGCTAGATTTACACGATTGAAATTTTCTTCAAAATTGCTCTTTAAAATGCTTCAAACTTGTGTAAACAGCAAAAATTCTTCAAAATTTATTTATTTATTTAATAATGAAGCATTTTGAAGAGAAATTTTGAAGAAAATTTCAATTGTGTAAATCTAGCTTTAAGGCCCAACTATAATATGCATAAGCAAGCTTAAGCAAATTGCAAAAGTTAACGAAAAGGCTGTCAAATGCATAACTAGTTCAGAGTTAACTTTCAGGTGGCTACAATGACTTTGAAACTTTTTGTCCACAGTTGCTCATTTATGTTAAAAAAAAATGTTTTTATTTTAACAAAAAGCCATTAAATGACTATATTTTATAAATATTATTATATTATTTTATAATTAAAAGAAAACTTCGTACCCGAAACGAATAATTTTTCCTTTTTTTTTAATTTATCGGCAAAAGTACTAAAATGTACAGCTGTGGCAGCACTACATTGTAAATAATAATAAACGTTTACATATGTTTTGTTAATTTTCGTATTGTGTTTGCAAAAATGGAGAAAAAACTTAAAAATTTAAATAATATAAAAATATTAAAGTTAGCCCTTGAAGGCCTGTGCACATTAAAAGAAATAAGTAAACTACACTGTAAAAGAAGAAGACGCTCTTGTTCTGTCAGAGAAATAAACCGCAGCAGAAAGACATTTTTGTTAAAATAAAAAGGGTCCCTTTTATTGTAAAGGCACTTATTTGTTTCCGCATTTTCTATTAAATTTAAAATAAATATATTTTCTTCTTTCTCCATTTTGTTCAAAACACAAACAAACAACAACAAACAGCTGATTCCGTACAGAATGTGCGATCAGTTTCGCTTTTTGCTTAAGCAAATGACAGTTGAAAAACTTAACGAAAAGTTTCGTTAAGTACATTATAGTTTGCCACATACAATTTATATGTGTTCGCACGTTTGCTTAAGCTAGCATATGCATATTATAGTTGGGCCTTTAGCGTGTAAACTATCCAAAACGAGAAAAATTCATTTATTGGGTTTTGGAATTTTTAATTGAAAAGAAAAGCATTGTTTCATTCACTTTGCACTTAACAACAAATTGCATTTTTTTTTTTGGCAAAGCGCTAAGTATTTCTGTTTCACAAAATTCTTTGCAAATCTGATTTTGCACTAAGGAAATTTTTGCAGAGACTTTGCTCACTTTGTAAAGTCTTTGTGCTTTCCTGCAAACTGAGTTTGCAAAGTGTTTAATCATCTTTGCATTTATATCTTATCAATTTCTCTTTGCTCCCTTTTCTTATTGCTAAATACAACTTATTGAAATGAACAGAAAAATAATAATGGAAAACAAACTGGCAGTGTTAAAATTATTGCAAATATTTAGAATATATTAAAGTTTACATTTAGACACGGGAATCTTTCTTTAAGAATGCTAAAACTATGTTTAGTTATGCGCCGTGTTCTTTTGAGGCAACATCAGGATTATCGGGATTTCGGAGTTATAGTGATATCAACTAGTTTTTCAGTCCGTAACCGTTATCACCCAAAACAACAGGGTCCGGAAATGAAAATGGACTCCAATCAAAGCCAAATTCCTCAACACGCTTGTGTTTATACTGTAATCTGGCCCGATTATCATAATCACATGCAATGAGTGGTTTTCATGTCGGTCCTCATATCCTACTCATGTAATGTAAGAGCATCAATTTTAATGATTGTGCCATCTACGCACCCAATACAAGGGAATCAAGTCATTATAAAACAACTTTTCATCAATGATAATGACGCCACCGATATGGGTTATGAAATAATACGTCGCCAACTCAAAGAATGGACCGGCAAACAATTGATTTTGCAACACCCTGCATTGCGGCAACTCCATTTCAAGACAATGCTATGCACAGTTGCAGTTGATTTTCAGCCGACAAAACGTGACTGCGCTGTGTATTGTGATCTAATTTTTCTTTATTTTTGATTTGATTCAAAATTTGATTCAAGCACACTTCAAAATTTATGTTTTGTAGTTCCGAAAAATAATTTCGGTCTCTATAACAAAAACTCACATCTTAACATTTTGAAAGCTTCACTAGTTATAACAATATGAATTTGTAAAGCAGACGTTTACCTTGCAAAATTTTGACACATTTGTTAAAAATTGCTTTTGTACCGCATAATTATTTGCAAAATATTTGCAAATTATTCTTTTCAGTATTAACGTACGTGGAACAGAAATAGCTTACTTAACTGGCCTTTTATAACAACCCTTGTGGGTCACTGGCCGAACTTAAAATAGTTTTCCAGGCGCTTCGGAATATCTAAAATTGCAAAAACTTTGCCAATTACACTTATCAGTTATTTCGCTCATACAATTTTATAGTTCTGAGGAACTATGCAAATTGACAAAAAATTGTATAAGTGCAAAGTAAAAAAGTTGTTATGTTGTATTGTGGAATAGGAACCGGCTTTGTGTATTTATTCCAAATCCCTTACATTTCCTATTGTTAAGAACTGCATTACTACTCTGCTTTAACTACCTCTTGTCACTAGCCTAATATTGTTCAGTTGGCCGAAGCTGGGAGTAATAATATTTTCCAATTCTATCGATATCAATTCATTGCAGCTATTGAATAACGACATGGAGCTAAATCAAATCAAATCTGAACATTAAGTTGAAAGTCTACACCAAGCGTTTACGCGTTTTTCGCGTTCTAAACAACTGTCAAAAAAGTAGAATCAATTTAGTCGTATATTTTAAGTTACACACTTGAAAGCGTAGCAAGGGTTGACGCTTGTAAAGCGAAAAGTTCGTTTACTTTCTACTTTTGAAAGCATCGTCGCAAACGTCGACCAGCTGATCAAAACAAATGAAAAGCAAATTTATTTTAAAGGTAATGTCATTACAAAAAATGACAGCTGAAAAAACATTTTTCATATGAAATTGACAAACAAGCCGATAAAAAACTGCATATAAAAAAAATCTGCTGAGCTTACGACATCATCTCCGAAAGTACATTGCCACGAAAAATCTTCACGTGTAACTTGAAATACTTGATGCTAAAAACGTTTAGAAAACTATAAACGCGTTGACGCTTTTATACAGGCATTCTTTTACATAAATATTTGAAGAGATAATTGAACAAATCACCAAAGGTTTACTTCCATTGTAATCTATTGTAATTTCGTTTTATTGTTGAATAAGTGAACAATATTAAAACAATCAGGTATGTGATGGAAATCGAAAACGAGTGAGTTTTAGAAGTTATTTTTTTCGTAATATTTCTGTATTGAAACAGTTTTATCCCACAAAATCCCACAAAAACATAATTTGCTATTAAAGAAAACCTTAAAACAAAAATTTAAAAAATTTGATTAGAAATACTTTAAAATGGACTTCAAAAACTCACTCGTTTTCGATTTCCATCATATACCTGAATATCTTCGTTACCGTTACTATTAACATTCATGTCACCGTTATTGTTAAAGTTACTGTTACTTCTACCGTTACTGTTACAGTTACTGTTATCGTTACTGTTACCGTTACTGCTACCGTTACTTTATTGTTGCCATTTATGATTGGTTTTCACTATGTCATTTTTGTTGTCAAATTGTCAAAATTGTTGGCAATTGTATGAAAAAGGGTTGTCATATGGCGTCATCTATGCAAACATAGATGATTGCAAACAATTTTGACAATTTGACAACAAAAATGACATAGTGAAAACATAGTGAAAACGCAGCCTTACAGTTACCGCTAAAGTTACCGTTACTGTTACCGTCATCGTTAATGTTTTCGTTACTCTTACCGTTACTGTTATTGTTGCTGTTAGAGTTACCGCTAAAGTTACCGTTACTGTTATCATCACAGTTACTGTTAGTATTGCTGTTACAGTTTATGTTATCATAATTGTTACTGGCGCAGTTGCAGTTACTTTGACTGTTACTAATAATGTTGCTATTCAAATGACTTAACCATTCAAATAAACCATTCCGTTTTCTTATTAAACAAGTGAACAAAATTAAAATAAACTCAGCAACAAATTTGTCAAAATTCGTCGCGTTATTTATATTTAACTAAGCCTGCTACATGCAACAAACTTTACAATCAACAAATTCCAATTTTAACAAGATCTAACTACATATTAATAAAGAATTAAATTTCATTTCACATTGTGATTTGTATGTAATTCGCTTAAAAATAAAATCCAGTTAAAATTTTACAAAACATTTCTGTTTCATACTTCTACTTGTGATAATATATTTTTATTTTGGGCAATTTTCTGGTTTAATTGTCATCAGGGTGTAAAAACTAGTAAAAACCATGTGTAATTTTGTTTACCATTGTATAAAATTGTTTGGTTTGTATACGAATTGCCAGCAGTTTCATGTTCGCGTAGGTACGAGTATATTTTTGTTTAATATTAATCTAGCATGTTTTTATCTCAATTTGTTTTTTTTTTTTTTGTTTTATTTTTGAGCAATCTAACGCTATATTTGTATTTGCATTGCTTATATTTTTTTATGAAAAGAAAAAAAAATAAATAAAACATTTCGTTGGAAAAACAAATATAATATAGAATATAAAATATAAAATAATAATAAAAAACCAGTGAAATGCTGATAGAAAATCTGTTGTTACTGTGAATGCATATAAACAGTCATATGTATGTATATTCAATTGCATTGAACCAGTGAATCGTGCCATCTATTTGGCCCGCTCCAACGCCCTGGTTCATCACCAGTTTAAAGTTTTTATGTCTATATTTTGTGTTCACAATATGAACAGCGTATTTATTCCTCATGGCATTTCGTAATACCCCAACATTAATTTAGTAGTTTTGCACGCGCAAATTGTTCATCTAATGAACAATTTCCGTACTAGTTTTTTTTTCTGTCCAGCTCTTTGATTTTTTTTTTTTTACTTTTTTGTTGTGTAAATGTAATGTTTTGTGTTATTTTTATACATTTACAAAGTAAAATTTCGTTTAATATACACATGTATGTATGTGTGTACATAAAATTGTACGCGTGCATGTGTTGTGTTGTATTGGTTGGCTGTTTGGTATTTATATCTTAATAGTCTGATATGTGTGTTAAAATGTAATTTGAAATTATACCATGCTGCTGGTATTATAATAAAGTGTTGCAATATATTTTGTATAATAAAAAAATATATATATTTCCATAAATATGTACGTATGTATGTATGTATGTAAGTATTATGCCAATTTGTATAAAAATAACAGTTTGTTATAATTGCTGCTACACGTTATGGTTAAGCTGCATTGATAAAAACGTAAGTAACCAATTTACGTTGGATTTGTCTGTACATTTATTTGTATAAACGCTTTAGGTTCTTTCAAAATGTGCAAATATTTGAGGAACTAAACGTAGTAACAATTTCAGCTGCAGTTAAACATGATCTTAATGAACTATACGATACACGATTCACTGTGTCATATCTGGCTATACTTGACCAGCTTCTGAACAGAATCATTTATTTAACCAAGTATTCACCTTTATGGGCATCTTAATAATATTAAACAAGTAAGACTGTATATGTATCAAACAGTTTTTCAAAAATGGCAGCTATATGGGCACCGATTAACCAAAAAAATTTGTGCCATGACTTTCGTGAATATAAATATTATTTATGTTATACTTTATCTCGATATACGAGTAAATACTTTTAAAAGATTTGTGGAGATTAAAGTGAATTACGGAGAGGATATTATGTGGGAGTTTTGCCTAATTAAAATTAAAATTAGGTGTCATCATTTCTGTACAAACTAGAGCCCCGATTTGCGTCGTTAATAGGGACCGGGGAAATGCGACGCAAACCGTAACGACGCAAATCGAATAAATTTTTTTCTATTCAAATTTTCAAAGTCGTCACAAATCGGAATCAAAACGACGCAAAGCGGATTAAACCACATTTAGAAAAGCGACGCAAATAGGATAGACGCAAATCGGGGCTCTAGTGTATATGAAACTTATTTTTATTGAATTTTAAGAGATTTATGGTCGTTAAATTGACTTTCGGAAGTAGGCCTCATGTGGGAGCTATGACTAATTATGGGCCGATCTTCACAATATTTGGAGATGTTTTTTAGCTTCATTTACCACTCATTTGTGGTAAAATTTGTTTGCATACTTGCATAATTCAAAGATTTATAATTGTCAAACCCCAATTCCGGGAGGACATTTGTATGGGGGCCAGATGAAATCCCATCTGTCCATGGCCCGAAAAAATATCATGTACCAAATTTTATTGAAATATCTTCAAAATTTCGACCTGTACTCTGCACACAAGCTTAACATGAACAGCCAGCCAGCAAGACGGACGGACGGACATCGTTAAATCGACTCAGAAAGTGATTTTGAGTCGATCGGTATACTTTAAAGTGGGTGTTGGACTTATATTTATGGGCGTTACAAACATCAGCACACATCACTATTGTAATGTATGGTACAAAAACACCACAATATTTCAATAGGATTGTTAAAATTTTCAATATAATTTTAAAGTTTTCAGCTAAAAACACCTTAGTTCAAAAAAATCTTATCTTTGTTACTATTTCTAGCACTCCAATCATATTCTCTATGTCTTGTTTCACACTTTTTAGTTTTAGCTGACCTAGTTTTTGAACTTGCTGTTTCATTCACTCACTTCAATTCAATTTTCGTACTTTTTAATGCAAATCAACAATGCATGAAAGAAAAAAACAAAAGGAAATAATAAAATTGACTAGTACCCCCCGTTTATTATATTTTCCCTTCTCATCCAAAAATACTTGCCTTGACGAGCCAGAATTGAAAAGTGTGAAAGCGGACTATATTCCTCTACATTTAGTTTTCCTTTTCTAATTTGTTAATCACCCTTATTGTGTTTGGCGTTTTTTCGGCGAAAACTAGGCGTTTTTTTTTAATGGTACCATAATTGTCGAAAAACGCCAATGAGTACAACAATTTTCTAATCTTTTACAAAAACCGCCATTAAAACGTTATTGTGTTTGGCGTATTCATCTGTCAAAAGTGCAAAAATTTGTCGTTAAAATATTTGTTCTCGACTTTAATTACGCTACTAAAATTTATAATAAATAATTTATTAAAAAATAATTGAAATGGAAGGAAATAAAATGTAAGTATGCAAAAATATATTGAACTAGGCATGTTCCAGTGAAATAAAAGTAAATTAAGTTTAACTTTTTTACTTTTGTTTTCCTGCAGTAGCTTTCTGTATTTTCTGTAAGTGAATATTTATTTCACATTAAACTTGAAACTTTAGCAACAATCTGCTAATTTTACAGAAAATCAAAAATACATAAGAAGTAAACTTCAATAAAAACTTGATTTTGTTCTAATGTTATGTATGTCTGTCTTTTAGCGTAAAAATTACAACTGCAGCACAATTTGCCAAATTAGTTGAAAAAATGAAGCAAAAGTCTTATTTGGCAAAAGGCTTTAATAAAAGTTTAAAGCCCATAAATATTAAAGAAGAGTGGAACGCGATTTCTGAAGATTTAAATTGTCTTGGTCCACCATCCCGTTCCGGAGAAGGTTGGTTGAAGGTGCGGAGCGATTTTAAATTTAAATTAAAAAAAAACTCGTTCACAGGTGGCGGACTTTTCAAAAAATTTAGTTTTTCTGCTGTGGAAGAAGCAGCAATTAATTTATTAGGCATGCGTATGGTTGTCCAACATAAAGACGCATTTGGATTTATTTATTTTTTTATTTATTTAATATTTTTTAATTTTTAAAATATTCTTTAATATTTTTTTATATATTCTTATTCACCAAAAAACTATATTTGAATTTTATTTTTGTTATTTATAAACATTTGATTGACAGTTCTTTAACAGGCTGTTTCATAATCATGTAGTTTAGCGTAATCTATTACATTTTTATTCATTTACAAAATTTTGCTTGTCGAAAATTTTACACGGTAGCATGAGATTTAAAATTCGACAGCAACTACGACAGCTGTCGTTTTTCAACTACGCCAAACACAATAAGGGTGAATAACCAGCGCTATTTTTTAATTAACCTTTAAGCAAAAACCCAAAATGTGTGTACATAAGCGAACCCGAGGGCCTAGCTGGGACTTCTTATTTGTTGTATGAATTTAAATTAAAAATCTTCAATTTCATTATCAACTTCTAACTCGTTTCCAATATCATCTTCATTTCCATCAATCTCATTCTGAATTTCGTTTTCTATATCATTGGCAATTGTCTCTGTCAATCTATCATAATAGTTCAGATCGGTCAGATTTTGCAACTGTTTCAAAGATTTTGTCTACTTCAGTAACTCATTGTAACACTATACAATTGTTAACTGCCAACACAACAATAAAAAACTAATTTCTGAAATGTACAAGCACATTGTTTCTGTTTTTTATACAAAAAACAATATATCTCGCTATAAATTGGTTTAATCTCTTTCTCTTTTGTTTTGATTTTAATTTGCTGCATTCTCTACATAATAGTATTGGGCCTGGCTGGGCCCTAGTGTTACAAACATATTAAGAGTTTTTTTTGGACAACACACCTTCATTGGATATTCATAAAAAGCTAATAGGCTCCGCCTAAGCTATCTAAGTAAAAAGCTATACAAATTTTCAAAACTGCCTGGCCAGGCCTTGATGTTCGCTTAAGGGTTAAGAGTATCTACTGCAATTGCAATTTACAAGTTCAACAACTGAAAGTGTTTAAATTTATTTGCCAGTCTTTTGATTCTGGGTTTTTTGTTTTGTATTGCATTTTGTTTTCCAAGAAAATAACGTTTCTGTTATTTGTTTATTTATGCATAATTTCATATCTATTGTCAAACTGTAATAAAATAATAAAAATAACAACAAATGAAAATAATAATATTGCGCAGTTTTGAATTTTTTACAAGAAGCAAACAAAAAAAAAAAAAAAAGAAATAAATAAAAAATATGATTTCTATTATTATTTTTTTTTTGTGAGAATAAATTGAATTTATTTATGGGAACTAACCACATGGACATGACAAGGTAAAGTAGGAAGCAGATGAAGATATTTTTTAAGGCAAAAAGCAGGTTGATGAATACTTTTTAAATCAATTTCACATCAACATCTAGAACACAAATTTAATGAAAATTTTACTTTCACTTCATTTTACAAATTTAGAACCTAGATGTTTGCAAAACTTTAATTAAATGTTTAACTAATTTAACAGCAGCATGTCATGTTACATGTCAGTAGAACGAAGTAAACAGGTTGTAAAAGTCACACTTGGCAAAATATATTTGAACTAGTTTATTTATTAAAAAAAAAACTTTTCTTATTTAGGCCAAAGTAAAACAAATATTTAGTTTTAATTTATTTGATGCTGTTTGTTCTTGCAAAACTCTTACAGATTTATTCCCTCTTTTTAAATTGTTCCACTGTGTGACGTTTTGTTTTATGATGAACGCGACACTTTCATCAGATCTCTGCCTCTATCCCTTAGAACGATAATATACCTAAAGTTTCCTAAAAAAAAGAGTGAAAAAGTGCTGGGATATTATTAGTAGTCGGTATAATATGTTGGCCGTTAATGAGTTGCCAATCTTTGGCAGAGTCAGACTTGGGTCTTTGCGGAGCGAAGATACAGTTGTAGTGGGAACGATCTTGAACAGTATTTTCTTAAAGTGACTAAAGAGCCTCATCACTTTCTTAGCATGTTTTTAGACTTCTGCCATTCTTAATTAATGCTAAAGTTATGTTGCTTTCATTAAAATATATGTTAAACTGTGACTAGTGTGACTAATGATAGAGTAAGAGTAGACAACGTCAAACAAATTTGTGCTAAAATAAGTGTGACCGTACCTTAAGTAATACTTAAATAGGGTTTTAGTAAACTAAACTTTTTATTCCAATGAGATCCAAACACATTTATAACAAAGCCTTAAATTGTTCTGCTGTTCTCAATTTCCAACTGGGTTTATTTAAATTGCCGCCAGTTTTCATTATTATGCACAAACTCGAGCACTATTTTTGAAAAGATTTTTGTGATTTTAGTTTTTCTTTAAACAAAAAATAAATAATAAAACAAGATTAAAATTCAAGTCACAAAGTTCGTGTTTAACAAAAAAAAACAAAAAAATAACACAAACAAAGAAAAAGTACTAAACATTAATATTAATAGTTTTGTTTTAAACAAAACTAAAGTATGTATGTCAATGCTGCCTCAAATATGTATTAAATAAGTGTGTTATAAAATAAGAATTCCATTACGTAGAATAAATTATCTGCAACAAAAAAACTTAGATAACAATGCTAAAACAAGCTTTAACTTATAACTATATTAAGAAATTCAGTTTGAAAATAAAGAATTTTGATTTCAAGAAAATAGTAAAATTTAATTTTAAACGCTTAAGTTTTTATCTACAGTGGAGAGCACAAATGAGAGCATGTTAGTACTTTGTGCACTTTTAATAAAATAAAAATAAAAAAAAATTAATAAAGAAAATTAGAAAATAATTTTTTGTCATTTATTTTTTGTTTAATATTTAAGTTTTACCAGAAAAACTCACAAAACTAAAACAACTCAAAGTTACTCAATTTGGCATCAAAAAAAAAAAACTTTAGGGGTTAAATCTCTTAATAATGTACTTATTCCAAACAAACAAATTGTTAAGTACTTAGGTATTTATTTAGATAAATTTTTATATTTTAATGAACATATTAATCTACAACTTCGAAAAGCCCAAAAAGCCTTTTTCTTATATAAAAAATTATTTTTCTCAAATTTTATCAAATCAAGGGTAAAAATAATTATGTATCAGTCCTTAATAAGGCCTATTCTCACATATGGTTGTCCAATTTGGTTCAACATATCTCCATCCTATATGGAAAGACTAAGAATGTTTGAAAGAAAATGTCTAAGGAGCTGCACCTCCCTTTATAGATCAGCAAATAGCGATTATAAAAAGTATATATCAAACAAAGTATTATATACGGAAGCCAAAGTAAGCAGGATTGATAATTTTATAATACATTTAATAAGAAACCATATTCTAAACAGTACAGAATACTTTCTTAACAATCTAATTATGGCCCCATACTACGCTAATGATGAGTATATAACTAAAACATTACAAACAGGCTACGTTCCACCGGAAGCCTTCCTCTTCCTGGATAAAAATGGATATATCCAGAATGAAAACGGCATACCTATAATCTACCACATTTATAGAAGAGCCAATATTAAATCCATAACCTGTAATCAACCTACAAATGAAAATATTAGATTCGACACTAGTGTTTATCTGGCTGATAAACACATGAAACCAAACCTTAATATCAAAAAATTTTGGTGGCTTGCCAACTAATTTTTACCCTTTAATTTTAACTCTAGACCATTCTTTTTACTTTCTATTATATAAAAGTGAGCTTTTTAAACAAATTTTTTCTTGCATTTAAACTTATATAAAAATATAATTGTTGTATATTAAATTATAAATATAACTAAAAATTAAGTTTTATTTTATATAGTATACTTCAGAGCCCGATTAAAGGGACTGTGTATTAAAAATTATAATTATACTGTTTGTTTTTTTATAGTAACTAATATAAATTTTGGAATGAAATAAACGATTTAAAAAAAAAAAAAAAAAAAAAAAAAAAAAAAAACTTTAGGGAATAATAAATAGCACACAGCAGGGGTCTAATCGCCGCCTACGATATCGAGCAAAATGTATCGAAAGTTTTTATGTTGGCATTATGACATTCGATATCGAATAAAAAGTATCGTAATTTGAGATGATGGCATTCGATATCTAACAATCAATTGAAGGTACGGTCACACTTGGCTGTATTGAACTATTGGTATAGTAGAAATTTACTGCATAAAATAAGCTGTGACGTGAAAAAGAACGAGCCTTTTTTTGTTTGTTTTAGTTTTAATATATTAAAATGTACATTTGTGCAATAAATGTTTTTTGTTTGCTAGACTAACACATTTTTTTTCAAGTTCCTGTTAGTTTACTATTTATGTAGCTTTGAAAACAAACAAAAAATGCACGGCATAAAATTAGCTGTGAGCCACTGTACATGTTATTTTTAAAATTAACATTTACCTTATTTACCTAAGTTAACTAAACAAAGAAAATAACAATTTATAACTACACTCTCGTTACTTCCTGCAAAAGGGCGTTAGTAGTTTTACAGACAAACGGATATAAAACATAACTTTCGACATTTCCCTGTGTGTACAAGTGAGTTAGTAATTTATACAATTTCTAACTTTTTGTAGCTATTGTTTGTTATACAGCCGAAATGTAGTATAACCAGTCTTCTGTATTTGTTAAAGACTTTTTTGTATTTTATATATTTTAAATTACTGCTGCTGTAAATGTTCTTTTAGCTTTATGTATCTTGGTAATGTTTTTTCGTTTTTCCTAAATGTGCTGATAACAATTGTCTCTTATTTGTTGTGTTTTTGGCTTAAAATTTGGCCAAAACCAGCAAACTGCCACTCAGCTGGCTAAGAAGTTTTAATACTCTAACGTTGAAACTCTATTCCAGCTGGAGCAAACTACTGCTGTTTGTTTGTTTACAGCCTCTTGTCAGGCGGCTTAAGAAAAACATACAAACAGAACCGAAATTGTAAGAGGAATAAAATACAAATGGTTTCGATTTAACTTTATAATCCTTAGACTTAGATGTTAAATAACAAAAATATGGCTTAAAATGGCAGTGTCAGTGGCATTGGCAGTAGTAGTAGTAGTATGTAGTTGGTATTAAACAAACACCAGCAGAAAATACCAAATGACAACTTATTGTAAGTAGTAGTGGCGTTTAGTAAAATATTGCTGTTGTTTGCCTAGCGGTTTTAATCAGATTAAAGGAAAGATAGACTGTGAGAGAGAGAGAGAAAGAGAAGTTTGCCACAATAAGTAGAAAAATAATATATACAAAATATAAATACAGTAGAATCCCGATAACTCGTAATCCCGATAACTCGTAAATCTCACTAACTCGTAATAATTGGTCGGTCCCTTGAAAAAATCGCGGTAACTCGTATAAAATACATGCATTTCGGTCCCCTCAATAAGTCGTAATTTTTTTGCAGTCAATTTGGCAAAACGTCTTATAAGTCGTTTTTTCTCACTAAAACTTCTTCTAACTCGTAATTGTAAAAAAAAAACAAAAAAATGATGTCGCCGTAAAATGATCATATTATTTATCGTTATGTATTTTGTGTTTACCATAGTGTTTTCCATAGTGTTTTGCTCTATTCAACTTGAATTTGTAGCGCATTTTCAGTTCATTAAGTAAAAATGTCAAAGCGGAGTTGCAGCACATTGTGCGTAAAAACAAAACAAGAAATTATTAATGCAGTAGCGAGTGGAGAAAAAAAAGTTGAAGTTGCAGCTAGATATAAAATAGCTCCATCAACTTTAACATCAATTTTAAAAAAACGCGAGTTTTATTTAAACCTTTCGTCAAACAATAAATTAAAAAGACAAAAAAAAATCTGAGCAACCATATTTAGAAAAAGCACTGTTAAAATGGTTTGAGCAGTGTCGTCATTCTAACATACCAGTCGGCGGAGCACTTATGAGGGAAAAGGCTAAAGCATTTGCTGTAAAATTAGGTTTTCCAGAATTTAAAGCGAGTGATGGCTGGTTTGATCGGTTCGAAAAGCGACATAACATAAGTTTTCGGAAAATTTGCGGGGAAAGTGCCTCTGTGGATGATGATGTGTGTTCAGAATGGCGTGCTAAGCTAAGTCAACTCACAGAGGGCTTTGACTCAAAAAATATCTTCAATGCGGACGAAACGGGCTTGTTTTTCAAGTGTCTTCCTGATCGCACTATGAGCTTAAAGGGTGAAAAGTGCCATGGTGGTAAAAGCAGTAAGGACCGCATTACAATAATGCTTGCTGCCAATATGGATGGCACAGAGAAACTAAAGCCACTAATAATTGGTAAATCAGTAAAACCTAGATGTTTTAAAAATGTGAAAACATTACCCGTCACTTACCGTGCTAACAAGAAAGCATGGATGACTGCAATCTTATTCAATGAATGGCTTAAAATGTTGAACAGTCAAATGGAAAAACAACATCGTAAAATTTTATTGTTTGTTGATAATTGTCCTGCACACAAAATTGATGAAGATTTAAGTCATGTTCATGTTGAATTTTTGCCGGCAAATACCACTTCCAAACTACAACCACTGGATAAAGGCATTATCCAAAACTTTAAAACATTATACCGAAAAGAAATAGTTTCACAAATGATACAAAATATACAAGAAGAAAAAAATCATAACATCAATTTATATTCTGCCATAAATTATGCTTTTAAAGCTTGGCAGAATGTTTCAAAATCCACTATAAAAAACTGTTTTAGAGCTTGCGGTTTTACCGATTCAAACGAAATGGTAGTCAGCAGTGAGATAGTTCACGTACCGCAATGGGATGAAATTCCACAAAATGAAGAATCCACCATAACGTTCTATGAGTACGTTCATTTTGACGATGGCTTGGCTACAGAAGGAATTGTGACGGATGATGATATTTTGGGCTTAGAAGTTGATGAACAGGACGACAACGATGAAAACGATGTGGAAATTCCACGTGTTTCTGTTAAATGTGCCAAATCTAGCGTTCAAAAAATTCGTGATTTTCTTATGCAAACAGAAACTGATGATGCATCCTTTGAAGTTATTTTTAAACTGGACAATATAATTGATCGTTTAAGTGTACAAAAATCACATCAAACACAAATTACAGATTTTTTACATTAATATGTATTGACATTGTAACTCTTTTCATTACTTTATTTTTTTATAAATTCTCATAAAACGTCAATAAAAAAAAAAAATCCCTCTAAGACGTATTTTTTAAATTTTACTCCCGATAAGTCGAAATCTCACTAACTCGAAAATCTCAATAAGTCGTAATAAACGGTCGGTCCCTTGCGACTACGAGTTATCGGGATTCTACTGTATGTAATTCACAAATACATAAGTAAAAATAACAGCAGGCGTATGCGTGCTGAGGAATTGTGAAAACCCAAAAATCAATCATACGCTTAGTAGCAAATATGAAGTAGATGTAATTGCTCACTAGAACTTCTAAATTTCTAACAAGAAATTCTAAACTCCCAGCCATTCAATGTGATATGCAGCAGAAATAAGTAACCATGGTGTAACTATACAAGGTGAGTGCAGTAGCACAGCTGACTGACTTTGTTTACAATTTACTTATGTCAAAAGTAATATTTTGTCAAGTGTTTTTGATAGTAGTCGATTATTTTACACAAACAAAATGTCTGTTGTTTCTGTATTGTGTTGTATTTGTTGCCGATTTGCACTCACCTTGTATAGTAACACCATGATCGTAACTGTTAAACGAAAACCTAAACAAAATAACTACAACGGCGGTTCGGAAACTTCTTAGCCTAGAACAGAAAACGCGGTATAAACAGAAAAAATTTAAGCGTGTTAAATTTCTTTTCGATCTGCCAACTCCTTCATATAGAAACAGGTGTTCAAAAAAAGAGGCAACGCAATTTTTTTATAATAAAAAAATTAGAAATGTCCTTAAATATTTAAATAAAAAAGGTTTATTGGATCAAGAAATCCATAATGAGATGGTGAATGTGTTAGGTGAAAGTGCTCCTTTATAATAAACATCTGCATGAATGTATTTGTTGTTAAGAAGTACACATGAACTTGCGAAATATGAGCACTTACTCGAAGTATATTTAAAAATAATGTTCTTATTTTTGAGTATAACAAAAATACCGAATATTTATATGCTGTTACTCGGCGTTATGGATACGAGTTAAGTACAGGTTTATTTTACGCTCGCACTCTCACCATACATGAAGAGAACATATCGAGCGACAACAAAACTTGACGTGGTGCTTGCAGTACTACGTGAAGTTTGGCAAATAAAATTTAAATTTAATATTTTGTTAAAGTGTTCACGTTCTCTTCATAAGAAATGGAAGTAAATGAGGTAAGTTTGAAATATATTTTGTTATTTCTTAAATTATTGAAAACTATTTTTAAGTCTTTATTATTTTTTATTTGCATTTTTTTACCACCATGAAGACAACATGATTTTTAAGGTACTTCTTTTTTATTGTTCATATTGCATAAGTTCTATTAACTCTATTAACTTCGGCTACTTACTTATTCGTATTTAATAAGCAAACATTCTCTTCACTTCCCTACTTGTTCTCTGAGTAAGAGTACAAATATATACTATATATACTCGACAGCGAGTTTCACATATGAAGAAAAAACTTACTCGTTGCAGCTCTCTACTTTATATGCAAGAGTAGAAGGCTGAATTTCAGTTTATGGGGGACACCCCTAGAGAAAAAATCTAAATATGCCATCCCCTTCAGAATGTTCCCAGGAGTACGAAAATCATAATGAAAAAGGGGGCTCACGCCCCCTATGGGCGTGGTAGTCGAAAAACGACCCGGCCCACCTACGTAGACAATATGGGTATCAAATGAAAGCTAATGTCTTCACGATTCCAAAAATAGCCATAGTTGCCAGATCGGGCGGTTTTTGCAGCCGATACGGCCATTTTTGTTAAATAGGGGCGGGGGTGAAAAACGACCCATGCCACCTACTTAGGCAATATTGGTATCAAATGAAAGGAAATGTCTTCACGATTCCAAAAATACCCGTAGTTGCCAGATCGTCCAGAATTTGAGGAAGATATGTTAATTTTTATAAAATGGGGGAAGGACTTTTTTTGTTTATTTCTTTTTAGCTCGGCCAGAGGCCGAGCACTCGAGATCCCCGCCGTCTAGAATTAAGACATACTGGAGTTAAAAACCCCTAAGCCCGGCCGTAGGCCGGTCACGCAGAAAAACTTTACTAAGCGAAGCCAGTATAACAAAACTCACAACTTTACGTGAGTTCTCATGCTTCTCCAAGGGGATTGATTTACTATGACCTCCACGCGGTAATCCCTGGGTAACGCTAACAATAGTAATTTTTTCGCACAAAATGCTCATTTTTGTTTGTTTTTAACAAAATATAAGCAAAAAAAAAAAATTTCCCCCACCCCAAATTTTGCCAAAATGGCCATATCGGCTACAAAAATCGCCCGATCTGGCAACTACGGCTATTTTTTGAATCGTGAAGACATTAGCTTTCATTTGATACCCATATTGTCTACGTAGGTGCGCCGGGTCGTTTTTCGACTGCCACGCCCATAGGGGGCGTGAGCCCCCTTTATTCATTATGATTTTCGCACTCCTGGGGTCATTTAAGGGGGCGTGGCACTTTTTTTTTTCCCAGGGGTATCCCCCATAAACTGAAATTTTGCCGAGTAGAAAATTGGGTTACTGAATTTAAACGTGGTCGTACAAGCATTGAGGATGAACCACGTACTGGACGTTCAAAAAGAGCAACAACAACAGTATTGTATCCAAATTACATGATATGGTATTAAATGATCGACGAATAAAAGTACGTGAAATAGTCAATATTATGGGCATCTCAAATGATCGAGTCCATTTAATTTTGCATGAAGAACTACAGATGAAAAAGCTTGAAAGGATGGGTGCCGCATTTGTTAACAATCGACCAAAAACGCATAAGAATGAAAATATCTCAAACTTGTTTGGCTCGTTTTAAGAAAAATAAAATGGATTTCAAGTGTCGTTTCATAACTGTTGATGAGACATGGATCCACCACTATACTCCAGAGACAAAAGAACAATCCAAACAATGGACTGAAGCTGGAGGAAGTGCCCCAAAGAAGGCAAAAACAATTCAATCGGCTGGTAAAGTTATGGCAACGATTTATTGGGACTTCAATGGTATTTTATTGATTGACTATCTGCAAAAGGGTAAAACAATAAATTCACAGCACTATTACAACATTTTGGAGCAATTAAATGTAAAAATTCGTGAAAAACACAAAAATATAATTTGCAACAGCCCATAACAGTGTTTTAACAATGGCAAAATTTAACAAATTTAAGTACGAGTTGCTTGAACAGCCACCTTATTCTACTGATTTAGCTCCCAGTGACTTTTACCTGTTCCCAAATTTAAAAAAATTCCAAGCTGGCAAGCGTTTTATCTCAAATGAAGATGCAATTACAGTTGTAAACCACTATTTTGAAGGCCTTGAGGAAAACTATTTTAATCCAGGGATAAAATTCCTAGTTAAACGTTGGACTAAGTGTATTGAAGTTTCAGGAGATTATTGAAAAATTAACTATTCTCTTTCTGTGCTAGGCTAAGAAGCTTCCCAACCGCCCTTGTATGATATGTTTTACTAAATATCTAATCACCCCTACATGAAATTTGTTTCCTTTTATTTTTTTAACATTGTATTTTAATAGGAAAATGTGAAAAGGGAATAAATTTCATATGGAATTATTATTCACGATAGGGGTGAATAAACATTTTCAGTAGTTGAGCAAAACAAAACCCAACAATCAATACTAATAAATTTGTTTTAAAACTACCAACCAAAAACCCTGCGGTTTTGCCATTTCTAATGAAATTTTTCTTTAATAAAGGAAAAAACAACAACAATGATTTCTATGCTCATCATACCATTGATAGACAAAGCAACAGAGTTTTAATACTGTGCTCATGTTCAAATAAATAAATCCTTAACAATTCACTTAATTTCCAGCATTTACAAAATGAATTGATTCTTTTCAATTCAAACTCTCATCTATTTGAAAGCAAAATGTATTCGTATAAAATCTCTCTGCAAAAAAAGGAAAACAATCAGTTATTCATACATACTCCCTGCAAACTCATAAATTAACAGTTTATGGTGCATTCATCATCACTAGAGTATTTGTAGATTTTTTGATGATTTTTTTGTTATACATATCAGCACATGGCATGTAAGCAATTGCAAACATGATACAACAAAATGTTATTAAATATTTATAAAAATTTCTATTTTGCCAGCACATTTGTTACGTATTATTTTTGGTGTTTTTAAAAATATGTATATTCTAGGGAAAATTTTATTTGCTTCTAATTTTAAAAGCCCTCTGTGTACATAACGCTGAGTTTTAGAGATTTTTTTTAGTTGGGCTGTGTGTCTATGAAAGTTTTGTAAATTTTAAATTATTGTAGAATGGTAGAGACATTTAAAATTGGCCATCAAATAGAAATAGATATTTTAGATTTTTTTTGTGTTTTTTTGAATTTTATATGAAATATTTAATATTTTTTTTAGTTAATTAAGAACAACATTTGAAGTAAGTAAAATTGAAATATTGTGCTGTATTTTGTTTAAACAAACACGTATTTTTTTTCTATCATTTAAATGATAAAATTTTAGGGAATATTTGCTACAGATTTCCATCAAACTTGGTATAGCTATATATAGGAAACAATCATCAAGAATAAGAACGAATCAAGCCAAATTTGTATGCGCTGTTGTTAAGTGATTCGTAGTCTAGAGTGAGTGTTTTGCATCGTTGCAAACAAATAGCAGGAAGTTATAAGGTCAAGACTATAAGACGGTTGAAGCAAAACTTTCTAAATAGTTTTTAATAGCTACTGTCACATGTGGCTGTTGAAATATCGCGCTTACATATCTAAGCTCATATTCAGGGGCCAAATTACCGCATTCGATATCGAGTAAAATTTATCGTAATTTTCTTATTTGAGATTATGGCATTCGATATCGAGCAAGAAATTTAGTACATTTTATCATAATTTCGCTATCGAAATCATTTTTTTATACGATAGCTCATTCGATCACGAATGCGGTAATTTGGCCCCTGGTATTTTTTCGAACAATGCTGGCTTAAACGAATCAGTTGCATTCGCTGATGGTCTGATCAAATTTCAACAGCTCGTAATAGATAAGACACGTTTACAACTATCAAATGCAGAGCTTTATCCTAGCTCCATGGTTTTTTGGCTCTGGCCTTGATTCGTCTGGTTGTCTGAGTTTCACATACCATCTCCTACGCTTTGGATTATCGTAATGTATCTATTTTTTCATTGTAAATCATGATTAGATGCAAAAATTAAATATTTTATAGAGTTTTAAGCAGCATTATTGGTATGCAAAATGGTTTTTCAAGGTCTCCCGACTTCAATTCATATGATAACCAAGTTCCCTGCCGTCTCTCATCTTCTGTGTCAATGTCCACCTCACGTAACATTTTTCTGGGACAACCATCCTTTAATAGTCTAGCTGAAATATTTGATATGAAATTGAAAAGAATTGATGCCCTTTTTGGAAGCAGTAATTGGCTACCGCGATTTAGTATTTAAATCGTTTCTGGTAAAACTGTTTGGCCTAATTCTATACATACTTATGGACGGACCCGTTACCTCCTCCCATGTATACATCTCTTTCTGTCTATCTCTATCCATTTCCTTTTCTTTCTATCTTTTCAGACAACACAAAAGGACCAGTGTTATTGGACCTAAGTGAGCTGTGTACTTTACGGCCTCCTGCTTACCGGATCGAACCTAAGTTCCCTGCGTGTGTATGAATCCTGCTGTTTGCAAACGTTTTGAAATTGCGGCTAGAGTAGCTTCCAATGATTTTGTAAGCTCTTGTTGATGAGTTTGTCAACAATCTTCATGAAGTAATGCCTGCAATTATTGGGCTTAAAACTTTTTGAACTAATTATGATTTCCGAACACTACTGGGTGTAGGGTATTAAGCCATAATTTTTCAAAATTCCTCTCATTACCACAAAATATTATAACAAACTTTTCACAAAAATAGCAGACTATAAATTTCCAATTTATTTTACACACTCAAAAAGTTTAAGTTTTTTACTGCTGGTTGTAGGGTTCTTGTGCATAATTTACCGAAATGTCATTAATCTTCTTTGATGCAGTATATCATTTTAGCGAATATTGAAAATTATTGAAGTCTTTTAACAAACTTTTTTAGAAAACTAGCAGCATATAAAGTTGCAATTAATTTTAAACACTCAGAAACATAAAATTCTTCCCACTGCTGGTTGTAGGGCCTAAAAAAATTCCGCTTAACCTTATCATTATAATGTATCCTTAAGCAAATGTTTAAATCAATTTAACTTTTTTTTAGCAAATGATGTCAATTGTCTAAAAATATTTCTTTACAATGGTATTCTTTAAATTATTCATTAAAATGAAACGAAGCCAATTAAAAATTTCTCTAATATTTTTTTAACAAACTTTTTAGAAGAATAGCAAAATATAAAGGTGCTTTTTAAAAAAAATAACAGTTTTTAAACCAATTTGAAACTCAAACTTTACTTAACTTTATTGTTCAACTGTTTTAACAAAATTTTTTCAAAAACTGGCAGAATATCAATTGAGATGAACTGAAAAAGCTAAACACATATTAAATAAAAATGATTTTTCTATTTTTTTCCTGACACAGTTCAGATATATAAAAAGTTTTAAAATGAGGTGGCTAAGTTGAAAATTTCATACTAAAAGTTATTTTTTTTTTTTCAAAAATACATTTTTTTCAAATTCGTTTTATACAAATTCCAAAATTATTTCAGAAATCCGACTAATGTAGTCTCATTTAGGACCCTTTGGACTACCCTTTCTATATAGTGGCATACGTGTGCAAATTAATATTTGGCCAAATTCAAGTAAATATGACTGTTAAGTGCTTAACAGTGGTCTGTTGACTGTAACATTATCAATGTTAAGAAATATGGTTTTTGTCTGTGCTAGTTAAATTCGAATTTATCTTTACACACATAAAAAAGATTTAAGCTATGTGTCCACGATCGTCAGATATTACAACATTGTAATATCTAGCAATGTGCTAGCAATGTACTGACATTAAAAAATTTTTACCAAAAGGTAAATTGTCAGTTTACACGACTGTAAGAAAACTAACAATTTCATTTGCACACAATTGTCACACAATGAATTTATCTGTCAACCGAAATTGTCAGTTTACACGGTAGTCAGATTGTTGTGTGGCATTGTCAAATTCGTTTTGCAGCTCTGTGTGTGTGTTTAAAAATTTTAAATATTGTCATGGAAGAAAAAAGAGCAATTGGAGCCATTTTATCTGCACTCTATGAAACAGGATTCATCAAAAGATATGACGCTATCCATTTTTTATTCTCTTTAATTTGATTCTTTAATTTTCTTCTTTTTATTAATGCACACTTGTTTGTTCGTTTATGCATATACAGAGTTGCAATTAGAAATAATTTCTATGACAATGCTGCCATTGGCGGATGCATAAACTTAGCACATATGACAATGAAAAGTGTTTGACAATTGTCTTAAAACAATGACAATAACAAAATTGGGTGTTTACACGATTGTTAGATGTCTGACAATATTTTTGTCTTCTAATGTACTGAAAATGCTTTTTCTTACAACGTTGGAAGGCAAAAACTTTAAGTTTACACGGTTGTTAGACATTTTCTAAACATTTTTCGGACAACGTTGTAATATCTGACGATCGTGGACACAAAGATTTAGTATTTCATTGATTTCTTGTAATCGGGGCATTTTTCATTGCAATGATTTAAATTTAACTTTTTTTTACTTTAGCCTGTTTCATTTACTTTATGTGCTACTGTGGACACACCAACATTTTCCGCAACTTTGTTCAAATTAAGCGGTTTCTAAACACATGAATATTATTTTTGGAAAATGTGTGTTTTTTCTGGTTTATTTTTTCATCTTATACAAAAATTTAATATGATTTTAATGTTGTAGTTGGCAGTGGTTTTGCGAATACTTAAAACCATATTTTCCAATTAAAACCACACTCTACGCAATACAAAACTATTTAAATATTTAAGTACTAGACGCACCAGCAGGAGCAGTGAGAAGAAAAATAGGGGAAATTGTGTGAAAAAAAAAATAAAGAATAATATGACTGGAACAATAATGAAGCTTTAAAATCAACTATTATTAAAACGATAAGTTAGCTAAAGCTTTAAGGACAATTACTTTTAAATCTAATTCAAAATAATTTAAAATAACAATAACATTCATAATTTCTATAGTTGGCTAAAATAAATTGTGTCATAATTATAATGTTTTGACTGCCACTTTACATATTAAGGTCCATCATCCAGCATTTTGTTTTTTTTTTTTGTCTGTTGTAACCATAATTAGATTTAATATGCATTTTACTACTAGACCATGAACCCCAGTCACCAGCAGTGAGCCAGTCAACCAACCAGCCAACCCAAAGTGACCAAGAGTGCGTGCACTACACTACACTCATCAACACTCAAGCTCATGAACATGCAATACTTGTGTATACAATACAACACACACACACAGAAACGCATTTGAACAGTTTATTTAAATTAATATTGTTAACGAGAAAAATCTACAATGGAAAATTAAACAATTTACCAATATTTATCGCATTTAGACTCAATTTTTAAGCCACACAAATATGCAGCAGCAATACACCAAACACACAAAAAATAGAATATTCAACTAAACTAAACTATTGTAAAAACTTACAATGTGTTTAGCAATGAATGGCCAGTGACCTAACATAACCAGTCAGCCGGCGGCAATTCAGTTGACCATTTTGGCCATTAATACTTTAGGCCAAAACTGAGTGTGCTGCATTAGAAACTAAATACCCGTTAAATGCCTAAATGTTTCTTTTTTTTAATGTTTTTTTTTTTTCAGAGTAAAGCAAATACTATACCTAGCATTTGTTAAATATATGCTACTCGTACTAGAGAGTAGAGTATTTTAACCACGTTTACATGCTGTTGTTACAACAAAACATTACAAATATGACATAAATTACAACGATGCACTCACTATTGTTGACAGTGAGGAAGTTTAGGGGGAAGGAAGTACAAATTATGCATATGCATGTTCCTTTTTTTTGCT
Source organism: Bellardia pandia (assembly GCA_916048285.2). Taxonomy (NCBI): domain Eukaryota; kingdom Metazoa; phylum Arthropoda; class Insecta; order Diptera; family Calliphoridae; genus Bellardia; species Bellardia pandia. Next base: position 36,997,452 of record OU696530.1, read on the forward strand.
GTTGGTACTTTTCTAAAAGGGTTTGGGTTGGTTGGTTTTTTCATAGGTATATTTATAATCTATAATATGATTTGTTAGAAAAACGTTTGCAATTGATTTTTTCCATAGCCTGCGGTTTTATATGTATGTATGTGTCTGTAAAGAGCAATTTTAGAAATGTCATGTTAGTAAGTTTTCTAAATCTGCAAATGTACATTTTTTTCGTTCGTTTATTTGGCTGTTGAATTTCACACTAAATTTGTTTGAAAGAAATTATTATTGAAATGAAAATGTTGTAGTTTAAACGACAGTATGTTAAGCAATGCAATCAAAAATTAATATTTCAGCGATCATGCAATTCATGAAATGTCAACGGTTTGTCTAACAAATATACTGAAGTAATATTAAGCTAATTGTTCAACCTTTTTATCTTTATTAAAAACAATATATTTTCTTCAAGCTTAAGTACAAAATTTATTTTTATTTAATTCTTATTTCTTGCAATATTTAATCAACAATTTTCATAAATAATCTTTAATGTTACTTTAGTATGTCATGCCGCGCTTGTTTGTAGAACAAAACATGACATATTTGGCGTGACACTTTACGATATTTTTTAAAGAATTTTATTTACATTGCCAGACATAATTTTGTCATTTCCAGGACCAGATTGAAACCATTACATTGCCTACGAAATATATTTAAAAATTATATCGATTACTTGAGTTTTGTTCGGTACTAACTTCAGGTATCAGGACAGTTGTAACACTTGTTTTCATGCTAAACAATTCAATATTGGCAGACATTTGTCGTTAATATAGTAAAATCAACTATAATATTTTAGTTCCAATTTTGAAAATTATAGAAATAATTAAACTAAAGCTATGTATACACGATCGTCAGACATTACAACGTTGTCATATCTAGCAATGTGCTAGCAATGTACTGACATTGAAAAATTTTTAGCGAAAGGTAAATTGTTACCTCCTTATTCAAAAACGATTATTAAATTTAACAAACGTTTATTAAGGCAAATTTTATATGGAAATCTGTCATAATAAACGTTTGTTAAATTTAATAATCGTTTTTGAATAAGGGGGTTAGTTTAGACGACTGTAAGAAAACTAACAATTTCATTGGCACACAATTGTCACACAATGAATTTATCTGTCAACCGAAATTGTCAGTTGACACGGTTGTCAGATTGTTGTGTGGCATTGTCAAATTCGTTTTGAAGCGTTGTGTGTGTGTGTGTGTTTAAAAATTTTAAATATTGTCATGGAAGAAAAAAGAGCAATTGGAGCCATTTTATCTGCAATCTATGAAACAGGATTCATCAAAAGATATGTCGCTATCCATTTTTTATTTTCTCTAATTTGATTCTTTAATTTTCTTCCACTTTTTTAAAAAATTTGTTTAATGCACACTTGTTTGTTTAGTTATGTATATACAGAGTTGTATTTATAAATAATTTCTATGACAATGCTGCCATTGGCAGATGCATAAACTTTGCACATATGACAATGAAAAGTGTTTGACAATTGCCTTAAAACAATGAGAATGACAAAATTGTGTGTTTACACGATAGTTAGATGTCTGACAATATTTTTGTCTTTCAATGTACTGAAAATATTTGTTCTTACAACGTTTGAAGACAAAAATTTTAAGTTTACACGGTTGTTAGACATTTTCTGAACATTTTTCCGACAACGTTGTAAGATCTGACGATCGTGTATACATAGTTTAAGACACATGAAACATTTAATTCCTTCACAACTCTGTGTTAATGCAGATTTTTATGATTAATGTTTTTTTGCAGGTAAACACGGTAAAAGTAAAGTATTTTCCTTAACTAAATGCCATGGACATTTCAATAATCCCTGTATGTTGTAGCTACTTTTTTCTCACTTTAAATCAATATTTGAGTAGATATGTATTGTAAAAATGTTTGAAAAAATTTTCAAATGCCGCAGGAATATACGACAATGAAATATTATTTTCTGGAAATTACAGATATAAATGTGTTTGTTTTCAATTGAAATTGATTTTCAAAAATCGTTTTTTTTTCTGGTGGCAGAAAAATAAGTTGCAATATAACGTGGGAATTTACACAAGGAACAGCAGGCATAACGTGTTAAACTCAAACGTTCTATATTGAAAACTGGCTTAACTTAATAATAATAATATTACAAATCATTTAAATAACGATAAAATATAATTTAATTTTACGCAGCTGGTTTTAGATTTTTATGAGTTCGAAGGACCATATTTTGTTCACAATTATAATATACTCATTATTTCATAGCAAAATTAAACCCAGATGATAACTAGTAAATTATGTGCAATCATTTTATTACAAGCGCTTAAGAAATGTTTGTTTTTTTTTACACAAGTCTAATGGCACGGTCACACTTTGCAAATATTTTTCGAAAAAGACGTAACCTCTAAAAAAAATTTTTCTTATTTAGGCCAAAGCACAACAAATATTTAGTTTTTTTTTTAATTTGATGCTGTTTGATCTTGCAAAACTCTTGTAAGAGTAAACAACGTCAAACAAAAAGTGGTTACACTTTTTTGGGTAAATATTTGCCAAATGTGACCGTACCTTAAGATAGAATGTCACAACATTTTGCATGAAAATGTTAAAATTTTCTTTAGTTTTGAAGCTTGAATCTATCTGCGTAATATCGGAAACTACTTTATCTAAATATAACAAAAAGGCACTGGAAAAATTTGTGGTATATTACCGTGTTGATAAAAAAAATAGTTTTTTTTCAGAAATTTAACACACATGTACATTAGGGTGGCCCCAAAATAAAGTTGCGGATGTTCCCGACTAATATGAAAATTTGTTTCATTTTAAGACTACGTTTCTCAATTGTTTTTGTCCTGGGGTCAATATTTGGTGAGCTGGATCAAAAGATAAAAATGTCGTTTTTAGACGCTTTTTGATTTTTATTCACATTTTTTCCAAAGGAACTATATGTAAATTTGGTATATCTTCCTTTAGAAGAAATGTATAAATACGTAATAAAATCTTTATTTATTAACATCATGCAATGAAATTTTCAATGAAGATTAATAATATCGTATCCAAATAACAATTTTTAAAAAAGATTTAACAAAAGTACAAAGTGAACCCCGCAATTCCTCAAAAAAAAAAAAACGAAACGAAAACCCTTAAAATGGGGTTTTTAAAATGTTGCTTATAACCATCACATTTCTTTTGCAGGTGATACAATACTTTAAAGATAAAAAAGAAATAAATAAAGATTTTTGTAATCCCAACTTTGGAATTATATAATATAGGCTCTCAAATGGAAATTTTAATAGCAAAAATAGGTCACATACGGACCAGCGTAGGTGCAACATTTTTGGAAAATGGGTTATGTTTTTTATATTAAAATTAGCTCTGTAAAGATAGCTTTCAGAAAACTATTAATTTGTTATATGTTCTTGAAGAAAGTTTCGTTTTAATAAAATAAAGAATTAAGACACTTTTTTGCCCAAAAATTTAAAAATCGATTTTTAAAATTTATTTTTAATATTTAAATTGAAAAGCATTTATTTTTGAATATAGAAAAATAACTTATCTTAGGCAACTAAAGGTTGCCGAGGATGTCTTAAGAGGTGCAGAAAATTCTTGCCAGTCTGCTACGTATTAAAATTACTGTTTCAAAGTATGCTTTGAATAATTACAAACAAGTTAACTTAAAAATTTACTTCATATAAAATATTATACAATATTAACCATTGCACAGCCAAGGTCAAAGGTCAGGGCAATATAATGAAATATATGAAATGTTTAGGAGAATTTAAATAAAGTCATAAAAAGTTTAGAAATATCAACATAATTGCTATTCCCGCTGTTATTTATAGACAGCTTTATATACATATGAATCTATAAAGAGTCTACAGATGAGACACTTGTAAGCAATTCAAACAAATTAAAAGTTTTTAAATCAAAATCCATTGCCTTTTTTTATTAGTTTCATAGCGCAGCGATTTATTTAATTTTATTGCTTTTTTCACCCTCTAAACATTGCCTGCCTAAACCGTATTGAATTTAGAAGATGTTTTAGCAAACAAAAAAAGTATTAGTGATAAATCAAACTACAAATCATACATCAAATGTTTTTTATTTGCGAGTTTTCAAACTTGCTAGTTGCTACCTGCTTTTCTGCAATTTTTTGCCAGTGTGGATTAGTTTTTCAGTTTTCTTTTTTTGGTGGATTATATATTGGATGTGATACAATTTCCTGTAGATTTATAAAGTAAATTGAGTTTTTATTTACTACATATCTACATACATATATCAAATGTTTAGTGTATATTTCTAGCTAGAAAATTTTCATGAAATGAATAGGAAAAAATTAGGAAAAAACGAAAAATTCTGCTAGTTTTCAAGAGTGTTTGGTTTTGTTTATTTAGTAAGTAAAAAACGGTGGCAGTTAAAGAGGGAAGTTACAATAGGAGAGACTTAAGGCAGAGAATGTGTAAAATTTAGAATTATTATTCGATGCGGGTTCGTAGGACCACATATACACCGGAGAGAAAGCAAAGAGGGAAAAAGGATCAATGGTCGAGAACTAAAGCAGACAATCTATAGAATTAAGAGTCAATGCTCGTTTGCAGTTCATTACGCAACTAAATGAGGAGAACCAAAGCAGATAATCTAGAAAAATATCGAAGGACCATATTTAGAGCATTATTTAGCAGACTTTCATTAAAAACTTTTTGGCAAATATTTACTCAAAAAAGCGTAACCACTTGTTTAAGCACAAATTTGTTTGACGTTGTTTACTCTTACAAGAGTTTTGCAAGATCAAACAGCATCAAGTAAATTAAAATTAAATATTTGTTGTGCTTTGGCCTAAATAAGAAAAGTTTTTTTTTTAAACAAATAAACAGTGGTGGTCCAGTATAACGATTGCCCAGTATAACCAACGTTTTTTTCTAGTCCTAGACTCTAAATAATGAACGGTTAAAAAATTAAGTGTTCTATATAACGAATGATTTCTTTTTCTATGCTTTGTTTTATTCTTTGTTTGTTTGTTTTGTGCACTTACACAAAGGGAACGAGATTGGTTGTCAACTGGTCGCGTTAAAGAATACATATGTCCGTTAAATCAGTCAATCTGTGTAAGTGAAAATGACGACACGTAAGTGACTTTCGCTGGCCGATAAAATAAAAATAATTGATGATTACAATAATAAAAGAACATTAAATGAGATCTGCACAAAGCATGGCATAGTAAAGTCTAGTGTTTGCACAATTATAAAAATCAGAAAAAAATTCTGAATTCGACTTCTAAAGGAATCAGGCGAAAAACTTTCCTCACAAATTGAGCTTGTTGAGCCTTTTAAGAAAAAGTTATCAGGACTAATACAGGAAAATAACCTTAGCTTGGATGCACTTTTCAACGCAGATAAAAGCGGGCTGTATTGGAAAATGTTACCGAACAGTACTTACAGGCACGCTGGGGAGACAAGTGTCCCAGGCAGAAAATTAAGCAAAAAACGGCTTACATTCCTTGCCTGCTCCAATGCAAGTGGTTCAAAGAAAATAAGGCTGCTTGTAATTGGAAAGGCGAAGAATCCACTATCGTTTAAAAATAATATTATTCCGATTGTATAGTCATTTTATAAATCGGCGTGGATGAATGCAAGCACACTCAAAAAAAAATTGAGTAATCCGTACTTAAATCAATCCGTAGCGGTGTCAATATTACCCTACTATTACGGATTTTCTTATACCGAGTACAAAATACTTGATTCAAGACCGGATTCATCAAGTCAAAAAATCTTAATTTTAGCTCTCCTTAAGAATGGTTGAGAATGAATTAATCCCTAAATAAGCTTGATTCAAGAATTATAAACTAGATTTAAGCACGAAATCAAGAACACTATTCTTGTTTTAAGAAAATCTGCGCTTGATTTGTCAAATCAATCCCGATTTTTACTTATTTTAAGTATGAACTAGTAAAAACGTACTTTAAAATTTCAGGCTAAAACTGAGAAAAATAAACTTAATTTTAGAATGCCATTTTTCTTTCTGTGCATTTTTAAAAATTAGTTTTTCTCCAAATTTGTCTTTTTAGTTATTATATAGTTCAAAAACTCCAAGCTTACATTTGTTTAATAAATGTTTGTTTATGTTTACACAACTTCCCTAGGCATACCTTCCCTTTATTTTCCTAGTATTGTATTTCCATTTAGCCAGTTAACAATGATTGTTTATGTTTGATTGAAACAAAATGTGTTTTTTTTCATAGAAAAATAAATAAATTAAAATTGTTATGTATTTATATTGTATATAGACAAAAAAAAAAGTAGTATCATTTGTGTGTTTTATTATGTATATTGTTTAAATGAATGCTTGGCATAGAATTTCAATAAAGAAAATAAAAATGTTTACATAAATTAATTAAAATTTAAATTGACAATAAGCGTGCTTAAATTGTTTATTAACAAACGTTTAGCGGATGATTATAATAGGATTAATATTCATTAGATTTGCATATTTATTTAAAAATGTATTGACTTTCATAAACAAAAACAATTAAACAAAGAAAAAAAAAAACAATTTATTTATATAAATAGATAATTTCAAGTGTGAACGAGAATAAACAGCAACAGAAAGGAAATAAGGGCAAATTGTTAATTAAATCCTGTAACATTTCCTAGTTTAAAAGGGGTTATTGTATGAGAGGAAATAGAAAAATTTTCTTAACTAAGGTTGTGAAAAAAAAGAACTAATAATTATTGTGGAATTCTCAATAAAGCAATTTCTCAACTATTGCTCTTGGATTTATAGAAGTACAAATGCGGCAATTTTGTTTACCAAATGCTTAAGGTACGGTCACATTTGACAAATATTTCCTCAAAAAAGCGTAACCACTTGTTTTAGCACAAATTTGTTTGACGTTGTTTGCTCTTACAAGAGTTTTGCAAGATCAAACAGCATCAAATAAATTAAAACTAAATATTTGTTGTGCTTTGGCCTAAATAAGAAACGTTTTTTTAAGTAAACAAATGAGTTCAAATAAATGTTATTTAGTGGTTACGTCATTTTCGGCAAATATTTGCCAAATGTGACCGTACCTTTAATAGCGGTCATAAAAGCACAATTATTTTGAGTGAAAATCTGACGAATTTCACGTGATGAAGTTCTTATAGATATAAAGAATTGTAAAGAGAAATTGAATTCATTGTAACAATTACGAAAGCTTATATCAGACAAGTAAAACGTCTAAACTTTCATAAGACATTTTATAATTTGATATTGCAGATTGTCAATACCAAATAGCTTAACACAATGATAGATCTTTAACATAATTTTAAATTAACTTGGTTTTGTACTTTAGATGTGAGAATGTTTTACACACACAAATAAATTTTTAAATTGTTTTTCACTTTTTCGAGATTTTCTCACACTTTGAATTATAAATTTATTAGTAATGAACCGATCAAACAGCTTATGACAATGATAAATCATTTGATTAAATCTCATTACTTGGGCTTTTGTATTTTTGCTGTAAGAGTGACAATATTTAGCAGGCTAAATTTGGTATAAATAATGGACTTCAAATTATTATAAAAAATCAATGACAATTCTCACACAATTCAACTTCTCAACCTGCCTTCTAATATAAATATGAGATCTCAGCGATCTTCGGTTGTCTAGAATCTCTCCTAAATATTATCAATTTAACTCAAGATTTATAATTCATTATTTTCTTACATTTACAAGGTTTCCTAGGTGCTGTATACAAGAGATCTTGGTTAACTAATGATTCCTGAGTAAGCCTATAGCGGGACAAAAGATGCAAAAGTTCAAATAAAAACATAAACTTAACAATATTCCTCAAATATCTTGAAAATTTTCCAGAATTCCTTTTGAAAATTCTTCGTACTTTAAAATATTTAACACTTTAAATCTGGTGCCAATCCCTTTACTAACACAAAGAAGTGCTAATCCCTTTACACACATCATTTTTTCAGATCTTTCCCATATTTCCATAAATTTTTGGAAAATTTGTAATTTTTTCCTTTTACAATTTTAAGCATTTATTTATATACAAAATCTGTTTGATTTTAATATTTAAAGACTTGAAATATTTCCTTACTCTCTTTCTTTTATTAACTACTTTTGCGTTCACATTTTTACGTATTCCCTTAGCTAAAGCAAACAGGAGTTTTATACATGTTCAATGTTAATACAGTTAGAAGTCGGGGGTTGGTTAATTTAACAAATGCTTTTTGTTCAAAAAGCTGTGCAAATAAAATATATAGAGAATAATCGTATAATACAAAAAAAATCACTGCATCATTCAAATCCTCTCAAACACATCAAAATCAATTGCTTTTTCTATTGTACATATTCGATATATATATTTTTTTTTGTGCAAAAATCGCACTTTCGCATACAAAAAAGCAAATAAACAAGTTCTCCTAAAATCCTTTTAAAAGGAATATAAAGCAGCTAAGCTGGGAGTACGAGGAGTTTTAGTAAAAGGTTTCCTAAAAGGAGAATTACATAAATTAAACATTGACAATACAACACTTTGCCTATGTTTATTACAACAACAAGCAACTGTGCAAAGTTAAGAATTGCTTCTGATAAAATTATAAAAGCTTTATTTTGAGGTTACTTAAAATTTTTGCTTATAATTTATTTGGTATTCAAACAATCTTAATGATTTTTAATAGCAAGCAGCTTAGGACAATGATAAATCTGCCACATGAATTTTTTTTAACTGATTTATTCTACTAAAGAAGTGAGAGTGATTTACTCACACAGATAAACGCATAGAGCTAAACATACTGAGAACTTACTAAGAATCATTCGACTTATAAAGGCTACAGTGGCGCAGTTGGCAATCATGTTAAGAATTTTCGTTAGAGCAAAATTCGAGATTGTCTCACATTTTGGTTAATATTTGCTTTTGTACCGAAGCGATATTGATGATTTTTAATACCAAACAACTTAGTACAATAATAAAACTTCTGCATGAATCTCAATTAATGCAGTTTTCTAATTTGAATGTGAGAGTGTTTTACACAAACATATAATCGATTTTTAAATTTTTTAGGATTGGTTTACATTTTGATTTATAACTTTTTCTCTACTCAACTCAACGATATAGATGATTTTTAATTGCAAACATCTTAGGATTAGTGTATCTGTTTGAATCGCATTTATTGCTGTTTTGTAATTTGAATGTAACAGTGTTTTACACAAATCGATATCAAAATTTTTAATTTTGTTGAAATTGGCTCAAATGCTGGTTTTTAATTGTTTTTGTACAGGGTGATTCAAGTAAAGATACTTTTTTCAATAGCCTTTTTTGGACAGACCACGTAGACATACATAGCTTCAAAAAATAAATATTCCAATGATAATAAACATTCCCCATTAAATGTGAATTTTCTGTGTTTTTTTTAAGTGGAGAATCTTGAAATGGATCACGCTTTACTAAAGCAATTTGAAGAATTTTCAGTACCAAATATTTTAGGACAATGATTAACTTTATGCATGAATTTCATTAACTTTGATTGTGTATTTTTGTTGTGAGAGTGTTTTAAACAGACATACAAACGGCCAGAGCCAACTAGTCTTGTAATTAAGTGACAATCTTACATATATGTAGGCTGCAAATCCTCAATGCAGTAACAACCAATAGAAATAACTTTTAAAATTATTTTTTTTTCTTTAATACCGTAAAAAAAACTTGTTTGGAGTTTTCTCACATTTAAGCTTTTAACTTTTTTTCCAGTCAACCGATATTGATCATTTTTAAAAGGAAACTGCTTAGGACAGTGATAAAGGTCCTTTATAAATATCAATAATTTCGGTTAAGTATTTTGGTTGTCACAGTGTTTTACACACACAAAGCTAAAAACACAATATTGAGAGCGCTACAGCTGGTATGAGTAATTATTTCAAGGCTAGAAATTTATATTAAAAAAAATTAAGTATATATACAAGTCTAATTATTTCAATATTAAAGTATGACACTGTATTTTGTTCATTTTATTATAAAAAAACTGCTCAGCCTGCCTTCTTATGTAAATATCAGAGTATAAGTATTAAAGTATATACGTTTGTTGCGAAATAAATGATTATATTTTTTACGACTAAAAGTGTATTTGTGTTTATTTGCTTGTATGGGTTGTACGTATTTATGGTCTTAAGTTTTATCTCCATAAACAACTAGAAAACATAACAACAACAACAACGAAAAAAAAACAGAAAAATCTATTTCAATAACTTGTGTACTGCAACATTTTCAACTAAAAACTAAATCACTTGTTTTGTGTTTTTTTTCTTGCTACTTTTTTATTATTTTTACACATACATACATATATGAATATATAAATGTGTGAATTCACACACACCACATCATATAACAAGGCGGATAAAATCATATTTTTAAGCAAATAAAATAAAAATTGTGTTTTATATGAATGAGGCAGGAAAAAGAAACACACACTCAAACAGAGAAAATAAAATTAATGTATAGACTCACATTTACTTGCACATGAGTTACTCATAGATAGTTGCATATGACGCAAAATATATGCGCATACAAATACAAATATTTGCAAGTAAATTGTTTGAAATAGTATTTGTGCTAGGAGGCAACTATTTTCTACCAACACACTCTCTCATATCTACAAAGGCCGCACAAAGAGCTGATCTTGTTAAACAAAAGTAGCGTAAACTAAAACTCATATACCACTCTTAAACACTCTATTTGAGATTTTACGCACAAGAGCTGAACAAATGTAGAAAACTCCTCTTTAGAAGTAGTAATAGATATATAGTAATAGAATATTTTTACATTAAATTTCTAGTTTATTTAGTTTAATATGTGTGAGAGGTTTTTAAAGTATGTACATATTTGGAAAAATATCTAAGCAAGTTGAAAATTACAAAATACAAAAATTTTGTGATGGTTAGGACAGCATAGCAAGCTTCAGGTAATGTAAAAAAGCCCTGGAATTATTTTTGTAAAATAAAAATCCATAAAAAAGTAATTTAGGGATTTACTTTAAGTTGCTAAAAATGTCAACATTAAGGGAAATAAGTCTTAGCAGTGCTACCAAACATTCAACTGTAGTAAAGAGAAATTGAACTTAATAGTGGAAAAAGTTTTGGAAACAAATTCAAACCACAGATGTTTTTTTTTAAATCTGTAAAAGCCAAATTAAATTTTAGTTGTTGCACTGGTCTCTAGCAATAATTTGGCTTTTACAGATTTAAAAAATATCAATTAATTGACGAGTTATGGCCAAAAAATCATATAAACAATACGCTGAAAATCGGCATTTGACTGCAAAGTTCGAAGATCGATTAAAAAAAACCGCACTAACATAAACAAACGCCGCGATACGGGTCTTCTAATTTAGTCTCTATTTTTGCCCTCACTCCCAGAATCGGTCGAACTTTTGCTAACCTGAATTTGTTACACAGTGTAATGACTTGGTTTCATCTGATGCATGATGCATAATCCAGGGCTTTTTACATTACCTTAAGCTTAATTAAAATATCAATTTATGATTTGAGTAGAAGACATATAAAATTCCTTCACACAATTTTTCTTAAAAACCTAAAGATTGCGTTCAATAATTTAATCAGTGGGAATATATTTATACGAGTGAAGCACGAATACCTTGAAACACCGCTAGTATCAGCTTTAATATCTGCAAATGTGGGCCACAGTGTTATAAATCCTCATATACCATATTTTATTAAAAAAAATGTTAAGATTTCTTTTCGTTGAAATGTAAAATTGTTCCATAGTGTCTCACATTTTGGTTAAGAACTGGCGTTGCACTGAACCGATACTGATGATTTCCAATACCGAAAAGTCTAGGACAATGCTGAATATACTGCATACATCTCATCAAATTTAAATGTGTATTTTTGATGTGAGAGTGTTTTAAACAAACATAAAGACACAGGGGTTTTATGGGTTGTATAACATAAAAATTTTTAAATTTTTTGCATTTTCAGCTTTTATTTTAAAACATTTTTATAGCTTATATAGCTTATAAGCAGCATTAAAGATATACAAAATCGTATTTCAAGGTTTGTTTTTGGCTTCTATTCATGTGGTAATTTCCCTGCTTTTGGATGAATCCTGGTGATCGCAACCATTTTAAAATTGCTGCTTGAGTAGCTAGCAATGATTTTGCAAACTCTTGTAAAGTTTGGCATTAATCATCATGAAATAATTTCTTCAATTCTTGGCCTGCAAGATCTTTGTCTTTCATTTCAAAATCACCACTTCTAAATCTAAAAATTCAAAATTTACGAAGCAAAAATAACGTCGTATAAAATAAAATAAGTTACTAAAGACAAAAACCGACCTTTATACACATCACAAACACTAGTCATTGTATATAAAACGATAATTTTTTTCGATTGGTTTATAGTCTATTTTGTAACGAACCGATATTGATGATTTTCAATATCAAACAGATTAGGATAGTGATAAATCTTCTCCATGGATCTCATGAATTCCAGTTTAATAATTTTAATGTTAAGAGTGTTTTACACAGACAGATATTAACCTCTTATTCAAAAACGATTATTAAATTTAACAAACGTTTATTATGACAGATTTCCATATAAAATTTGCCTTAATAAACGTTTGTTAAATTTAATAATCGTTTTTGAATAAGAAGGTAAATTTTTGAGATTTTCTCACATGTTGGTTTATAAAAGATTTTCTACTCAATCGATATTGATAATTTTCAGTATGGCAATGATTAATATTCTGCATATATGTCAGCCATTCTCTTTGATTTTTAATTTTTGATGTGTAAGTGTTTTAAACACACAGGCAAATAAACAGAGGCTTATAGACCTAGAATTTCATAAGAATAATGGCGTTGAGCTACAGCGGTTTAAGGCCTCATATACCACATAACAACAACAAATCAACTTAAACATTGTTGTCATTAAAATGATTTTTATTAAATAATTTTTAAGCTTGAGATCATTTTTTTATTTTTATATATAATTAACTCAATAATTCGATTTTTTTCAGGAGTTATTTTAATATTAAAATAAAGTGACCTCAAGCTTAAAAATTATTTAATAAAAATCATTAAAAAGGTCGAAGAAAATAGAATAAAATTATTTATCTTTAAAATGTTAAATTTGTTTAGAGATTGTGTCAGATATTTCCTTGCTACTTATAATGTGCTAGATTGATATTGATAATTTTTAATACTAAGTTAAATACTAAGATTAATTTTCTGCATCTCATTTTGGATGTAAAAATGTTTTGCAGAGATAAATAAATATATTTTTTCGAGATTTTCGCAGATTTTGAATTATAACATCGTTAGTACTGAAACAATATTAACTATTTTCAATACACACCCGGGCAAGTACCGCAAGTAGAATACATGCAGATCAAGTGCAGTTTTCAAGCCTATATTTCGAATAAATGAAGAATTCGTAGTGAAAAGTTGCATGGTAATGCCATAAAATGGGCACATGCCTTTTAAGACAAAGTTTTAAAAAAATTCAACGACTGAAAAATATGAAAAAATTTAACTCAAGCAGCTACCGGCACCAAAATGTAATATTGCAGCGAAATATCCAAAATATAATTCTACATAAATGGATAAAAATTTTATAAAAGTTTAGTAGTCTTGCAAGCAGTTTGCTTTCAACTGTGACTTCTGTCTTTTATATGCTGCCTCTTATTAGACGTTACCATTCTTTATGAAGTTTTGTTACGTTTTGGCTTACTGTCATTAATTAATGCCACTCCTTCTGATAGGTCATTAATTATGACTTTGGCCTGGGCATCACCATTCTTCAGTGAAATTTTGGCTCATTTTATACAAGGAAATGAATTTTAAATTCTTTTTTTAGCTTTCTGCAATATTGTATAGTATCAGTAATAAAGTATTAATTTGTGGCTCAAAAGTATTCAAGCGCTTTTTAAACATTTGTTCATTCCTATACTGTGTCGCGTTCTTGAACCTGGCTGTTTGTAGCTAATATATTAAAAACATTAACGCCATCAAAGTTTTGCAATAAACATAACGCTACTAAAATGAAATCAAAAATGGAAACAAGAAGGATTTTTTTTAAATGTCATTATTTTTTTTCTAAGGCAACTGAATGTCGCGTTCTTTAACCATATTTCTGACACAATTGGAAAACAATTATTTTTAAATTCTTTTATAACTTTTCTTTTATAAATATATTATAAATTTTTATGGCCGTATTGTATGAGAATATTGCTTTAATACTTTTTTTAAATTTTTGAAAGGTTTATAAAACAAATTTTGTAATTTTGTTTTGGAAATGCATCAAGAAATGTTTAAGATGAAGTAAAATTGAATGATAAAAAGTTGTTTTTTTAAATATGTATATTTTTGACATAAATTTCCAGCACGCAAACAAATTTGTTCCAGTCTTAAGAAACAGACAAGGTTTTCCTTACATATTCTTGCAATGAAATAAAAAAGGAAATTTTTATATTTTTTTTTTTGTTTTTTTTTTTTGGGACACTGTCATAAAAATGATTTCAACTAAATACTATAATAATTCTTATATTTTTAGGGGTCCCAGTGAAAAGCCATAATTTAATTTCTATGTTAATCGCATGTCCTTTTACTTTGAGTATTTTTTGTTTGGGGTCCTTTTTGTTTGGAAGTACGGGTAAATGTGTGTAAGAAATTTACCGTAGCCCAAAAGAAAGTAACAGAAAGAAAATCCCTTTTCTACTCTAAATTCATTTTGGTCATAATCTAATCTTTATTTTGTCTTGCTAGTTTTGTTATTGTTTGGGTAACAAGATTATTTTCATGACTCTACGAGGGGTGTTTTAGTTGGAGTTGTTGTTTTTTCATACAGTGTCCATATCCTGGCATTCCTTAAGATTTGTTTAAAGAATTTAGTTGTTGTATTGTATTAAGCTTGTTACCAAGTTCTGTAATGTTAGATTTTTAAAAGGTACAAAAGGGAAAGAAAATTGTAGCAAGGAGGGAAAATACTAATACAGTTAAAACAAAAAGTAAATACACAGTTTGATTTTGCCTTCACGAATAGCGCTTAGTTCTAGCAAACTTTTGCCGTTCATTTACATTTATGTTCAACTGTACAACATCTTTAATCATAATTGTTAGAGTTTGTGTGAATTTTCTTTTTATTTAGGCATTTCTCTTGTGTGTGTGTGTTCGTTTTTTTTCTGAGCTGTAATTTTTCATGGGTTTGTCAAAATTCCCCTAACCCCTGAAAAAAAGGCGTTAAATAATTTTTGTGCCATTTTTCTTCCAGCTTTAACTGGGATTTCATCTGATAATTTATGTATACGCAAACTTGAAATTTGTTTCGGTTTTTTTTTTCTTTTCTTTTTGCAAAAAATTCTCATTTCTTTTGCTCGTTTTATAGATAAAAGAACAAAAAAGAACGTAAAAAAAAAACATGTAAAATGTTGTTTCTAGTTGTCCCATTGTTTTATTTTTCTACAATTTCATTGTTACTGTTCTCCAATGTATCCAAACAGCTCTGTCTTGGATACATTTAGGTATTTGGCTTCATTTATCTTTCCAGGCGAGTGTTGGTTGTTGCTGTTTTTTAACCAGCTTTATAGTTATTTATATTATTTTCTTTATTTTGCTGACTTTAGTTTGTTTAAACTGGGTGGTCTGGGGGTCGGGTCTGTCTTGCTTTCTTTGTTAGCTGCTGCTATTTGCTCTATTTTATACATTTTGCGGTGTAATATATAGTTTTGTTACCAGTATTTATTTTATGTTTTAGAGTTGGTTTTTTGTGAATTTGTTTTAGCATGTAGAGTGTGTGTTTTATTGTATTTATGTATTTCTTTGTGTTTTTTGTTAAAACAAATATGAGTTTATTGTTAAATTGTCTGAGAATTTTCTAGCTTAAACTTATATATATATTAAACGACTTAAATATCCATGTTCAGACACTACTGGTCATGTTGGCTAGTTTTTAGTTTTTGTAGTAATGCGAAACAGTTAACAAAGGGCCCAAAAGCGATATTTTTACATAATATACATATTGTTTAAAAAACAAACAAAAAAGTCAGCAATCATTGCTTCTGCTATGAATACACGTTTTAGTACTAAAAACTAACTAAAGTTTTAAAACTAAATGAAAACTTAAGGCCTGATTGTTAAAATATTGTACTTATAATTTAGAACAGTTTTAGTGCTATTATTGGGTGTATAACCTAAAAAGTCGAGATTCATAACAGAAATTGAATGAATTGTGGCAGTGGAAAAAACAATCGATTTCTTCTTTATTCTTGAATTGAAAATGGTATATTTTTTACATAGAAAGGACATTGCTTTGAAATATTTTACGTCTGATGAGTAATTTTATTGTTTAACTAAAAAAAATTGTTTTAGGAAAATCGATATTTTACAACAAGTAAGAAAGTATAGTCGGTCAAGCCCGACCATATAACACCCTACACCAAGTATATGTATAAAACAGTTTTTCAGAAATAGGCGTTATATGGGGATATAACCTATTATGGACCGATCATGCAAAAATTTAGTGTTACGATGTCTGTGAATATAAATATTATATGTGTTAAACTTTAACTCGATATAAATACTTTTTTAAAAGATTTATAGAGGTTAAAGTGAATTACGGAGAGGGTCTTATATGGAAGTTTCGACTAGTTATGGACCGACCATTACAAAATTAGGTGTCATCAGTTCTGTATATATGAAACGTATTTGTGTTGAATTTTATTTGGATACCAATATTTTTAAGAAATTTATGGACGTTAAAGTGAATTTTGGAAGTGAGGTTATATGGGAGCTACGACTAATTATGGACCGATCACATTAAAATTGTATTGTATTATTTGTATACATATGAAATATATTTGCGTTAAATATTATTTGAATACCAACATTTTTCAGAGAGTTATGCTCTTTAAAGTGATTTTCGTAAGTGGCCCTTATATGGTAGCTATAATAAATAACGAACCGATTTGCACACAATTTGTTGATATGATTTGGCTTTATTTACCACTCATTTGTGATGAAATTTGTTTGGATACTTGCATAATTCAAACATTTATGATCAATTTCGGAAAAACATTTGTATGGTGGCCATGTGAAATAATGGACCGATTTTTACCAGTTTCAAGCCCATCCATCCTTGGGACGAAAAAATATTATGTACCAAATTTTATTGAAATATCTTCAAAATTGCGACCTTTACCCTGCGCACAAGCTTTACATGGACAGCCAGCCAGCCAGACGGACGGACGGACATCGTTAAATGGACTATAAAGTGCTTTTGAGTCGATCGGTATACTTTAAGGTGGGTGCTAAACCAATATTTCTGGGCGTTACAAACATCAGCACGAATCCGATATATCCTCCCAACTATGGTGGTGTAGGGTATAAAAATCAGATCTGTGCCCATGTCCTGTAACTTTAGTGAAAATTTCTCTCGTCGAACAGATGTGAAACAAAATATTTCATCGTTTTTTGAATAGTGAGAAAAGAATGTGTCTAAAACTCATGTCGAAAACTATCAAAAGCGATCCGTCGTTACGTTAGAAATGTCAAAATGTACAACTCAAAGTCGTTGTGAAATTTCAGTGTTTGAAATCGCTAATCACAGATATCGTTGACGGCGAAAAAAATTTACTAAAATTTAAAAATTTTCAACAACGGCGGCAAAAATACAACCGTCGGCTATACGAAGTAATGTACGAGTCAGAGAACAGAAAGAGACCATTCACATTTGCAACCCATTTGTAAATTCATTGCTTTTGCATTGCTTTTACTCGACAATAATAAAAATGTGCATTGCTGTTTGTCTATTCATTCCTTATTACTGTTTGCTATTTTACATTCTCTTTTTGTGATGCTGTTATACATCAAGCAATGAAATAATTCAATGGCACATGAAAAAACTAAAAACATTCACAACATTCGTCCAGTATTCGTTGCTTTCAGTGAATTAAAACATAAAGAAAGAGCAAAAACAATACAAAACCTAAGGTGAAAATAAATATTTTTTGGTTGTTGCTTTATGTGCGATTTGTTGACAGCAAACTAGTAAAGTTTGATATTTTTTGTTAGTATGCAAAACTTATACAATCAGCATTGAAACCATTCATACCAATCGTTAACCATTCGTACCAATCGTTAAGTATTCGTTGCTTTTGGGAATATACGTTTACATTTGTACAAGACATGCAATGCAAGCATCATTTTTCGTTACACTCCGTTTTCTGAATAATGGCATGTATTGCTTTACGGAATTGATTTATGTTGTCAACATGAGGTTCGTTTTTTGTGATTGTATTCAAAATCTAAAATTAACCAATCAATCCGTTCTCTGGTACGAGTATAGTTCAACTTTAATGTCTGTACAAAATAATTTGCAATAAAATAAAAATAGTTTCGTGACGTAAAAGAAGAAAATCTTGTTTTGCTAAAACAAATTTGTTAAACTGGTACATAAAATATAGAGTAATGTACGATTTGAATATTTTTTAAAAAATGTTAGAGACAAGGTAACAAACTTTGAGTAGCCGCCAAATGACACTCCCCATCCCTCCTACGATGCCAAAAAATCTGTAAATCAACTCGAAAATACCTCAGCTGCAACCAATTTCGTTACGATATGTGCAATAGCTTCCGAATTACCGAATTATTTCCAAAAGAAAACGATTCTAAAACAACTGTACAGTAGCTTAAAATAACAACTCTCAGCCATGACACAGAAATTAATTCCGTTCGGAAGTGGAATTAATTCCGTAAAACAAAAAAATATTACGAAAAGAAACCGCTTTTAATTTGCTATGTGGAATTGTAATTTTAAGCATTTCTAGTTTTCATTCGGAAAAAATTGTTCGTTTTACTTTTTCTATAGAAGCAAAATACGGAGTTAATTCCACTTCCGAACGGAATTAAATTCTGTGACATGGCTGTATAGTTATTTCAATTGAATTTGAGTAGTGAGAAAACAGCCTGTTATATTCTGGTATTTTGGTGTAAAATCAAGCTAATCAATAGTATTGTTCCTCATATTTATACTAAACAATACCAAAAATGTTCTTTGGAATTTTGATTTTAGTCTCTTACTACCCATCCTACATTGTTTGGCCAACTGTATGCTAAATGTTTTCTTGTTAGTTTAAGTCAAATTCTTCATAAATTCTAGTTTTTGTTCAAATTTATAAACGAATTTCTTTTTATTTTTGCTTGTAGCATTTGATTAGTTTTGCATTAAATTTTTGGCAAAATACGTGAACTTCTTAAGAACAATTCACGAGTAGAAAAAATAAATTTTTATATATTTTTTGGCATTTCCGTTCCTGTTTTGTTTTTTTTTTCTCATTTATTCTCTTGTCTTTCATGTTTTATTTTACGTTGAGACGTTCGTTATTTTGCAGGCATTTAGCAACAAAAAAAAAACTAGAATTTATGCTTACTTTTTTTTGTGTGTGTTTTTTTTTTATAAATTTTTGGAAGATTCCTTTTAGTATGTTGTCATTTTTTCTTGCCAGTATTTGGCATACAAGTATTTCCGTTACGCTAAAGTCTACAAACTGTTGTCACTGTCGTTGTCGTCGTCAGTAGGCTGTTTTTATTTTTATTTTCTTTGCTCCTTTGAACAGTGTTTTATGCAGTTCCTTTTTTTCTGTTCTACTCTTGGTAGGTTTTCCTTGAAAGCTTGTTGAAAATAAATTTAAAATCTGATTTTTTTTATGCAGGAGTTAAAATAGTGTGATTGCTCGTTTAAAAATTGAAAGGCGGTAAAGAGTCAGATAGTGAAAGAGAGAGTGTGAGAGAGAGAGAGGGGGGAAAAAGGAGTTGTCGTCTTCTTTTATTTAGTTGTAATGTTGAGTGTGTGCTTTTTGAATTTATATGTTAATGCTTAAACATTTTTATGTTTTACCATAAATTTATGGTTTTCCTATTTAAATATTGTTGTTTTTGTTAC
The DNA here is from genome assembly GCA_916048285.2 of Bellardia pandia. NCBI lineage: Eukaryota > Metazoa > Arthropoda > Insecta > Diptera > Calliphoridae > Bellardia > Bellardia pandia. The sequence continues at coordinate 37,017,412 of OU696530.1, forward strand.
TTGTGCTGCCGCTGCTGCTTTATATAAGTTAAAATTTATAATTCCAAGGATGTCCTGCTTAATGCTGTTTATTTTATTTCGTTATTTTGTTGCTGTTTTTGTATGTTTGTAGATGTTGTAGAAAATCATGTTGCTTGTCAACATTTTAAAAGCATTTTAAATGGAAATTTTTTAAGTATATAAAAAAACTGTTCTTTATGGCATAAATATTAAAGATATTTTCATGTATATTTTTTAATAGCACAATATATACATTGTGTAGCACATTGCAAAACATTTTTATATGATTTTAGAAAATTTAGGCCTTACACTAAATTTATAATTTTGTAAATAATAAGTTTATGAAGTAAAATTTGCTGATCAACATTTAAGTATAATAAAGTATTCAGCAACATGTGTTGAGTTAAAGATATATGATAGTTAATAAGAACTTCAAAGAGTAAAACAGCAGGATGTGTTATAATTTTATCATAAATTTAATACACATTAAGTATTAAATATATTTCCAGCAACATGTTGCAGAACAAATTTGTCACTTCAGCCTAAAAATCTTATATAATTTATGAAATTATTTAAATTTAGATTCGTTTTTGATTGAAATATAATGTTAGCAACATGTTGCTAAAAACAATTTTGTTAGCAACATGTTGCCGCAGTATTTTTTTTAATACCAAAAAGAACCTAATTTTGAAAACACAATTATAACTAAAAGTATTAAATGTTATTAAGCACAAACAAATTTCTGGCAACATGTTGCTAAATAGATTTTTCTTTTAACATGTAGCCAAATAATATTTCTATGAAAATCTTAAAATAACTTTATAATTTAAGTAAATTAAAAGGTTGTGACGAAAATTTTATTGCTAGCCACATGTTGACGTAAAATTTCCTTTAAAACATCTTAAAACAACTTGATTATGATAATCTACAGGCAAACACATTTATTATTAAACCGACACAAATTGCTATCAACATGTTGCTAAATACCAATTTCTTTTTAAAGAAAAACAATTCCCACTCTTTTCAATTCTCAATTCTGACTCTTCAAGGCAAGTATTTTTGACTGAGAAGGGGAAAGAGAATAAGAGAAGTACAAACTTTACGGTACTAGTCAATTTTCTTATTTCCTTTTGCTTTTTTTTTCTTTCACGCAAGTTGATTTGCATGACAAATTGACGTGTTGTGAAAGAAATGGCAAGTTCAAAAGTAAATTGAACAAAAACTAGTCAGCTTAAACTGAAGTTTGTGACACAGGACTAAGAAACTAAACAAATAAATATCTTGCTTAAAAATTATTTTATCATTACTTTGAAAATAACTCTATAATTAAAGTTTATTTTCAAAAAGATTTTGTTGTAAACCTAATTAGGTTGTAAATTTAGTCTATAAAGAAACGGAAACATGTTGATGGCAACATGTTGCTAAAGACGTTCATATTTTCCCTAAATTTTAAAACCACCAACAAAGTTATAAACTTAAAACAATATATTTTATGGTATAAGTTTAATAGCAGCATGTTGCTAATAACATTTACTAACTTTTTATGTAATTTGTTTAAAATATTTACACATGAGTTACCTACTGCCATTAAAAGTAAAAACAATTTCAACATCCTCTTAATAAAAATCATAAGAATTCCCACCAATAGCCTCATTTCCAAAATATCTTTCATCTTCATTTATGGTAGTCGTAAAATACATATTTAACTCATTAACAAAAACTTTCGTACAAACCCCAGAGAAACCTTAAAAATTTGTATTTGTATTAAAAATTAGCACGTTTCAATATTGTTTTGGCAAATAAAATAAATTATAGTGGTCGTATAGCTAGCAATGCCATCTCTCCTACACTGTCACAGACAGCAAGGAGTGGGGGTTTTCTCTCCCTTTGCTGCTGTCACCAAATGAAATGATGTTTAAACTTCAACATTCAAGTACGTATTTTTAGTGTGTGTTTATTAAGTGAGTAAAAGTGTATATAATGAAAGTTGTCTTTTTTTTTATTTTTGTGTTGTTGCAAAAAGTCTATTTACTTTGATGGATTAAACATTTAAAATATATAAACATTTATATAGAAAAATAAATGAACACACAAAAATGTATAAATGTATGTACACAAAGAAAAAAGTAAATGACAGCACTTTGGATAAATACTTAAACTAACAACTAAAAGTTCATTGACTTGAAATGCTGACAGATAAACCAAACGCCAAAGCGACTGAACGACAGACAGAAAGACAGACAAACATATTTGGATGGATGGTTGGCAGTTAAAAAAAAAACTAAATAAAACAGTTGGTTTTTTGCGTTTCTATCATATTGTTGGTTAAATAAAACTATGTAAGTTTGCCAACAGCAAGAGCAACACAACAGCTTTAGCAACAAAATAAAAAAAGTTTATTTAAAAAAACACAAGCTAAAAGTACAACACAAAAAATAAAAGTGTATATAAAGAATTAAAATAAATTTGTATATCATCGAAGTGAGGCAATTAAAGGCTGGCTAGGTAAACTGTGTGTAGAGCTACAGTGGAAAAGGCAGCAATTTGTGTCAGTTTAATAATAAATAATCAAGTTCATATAAGATTTTTCACAAAAAATTTTAGGGCAACATATTGCTAACAATAATATTTTTTTTACAGCCTTTTAATTTAGTTAAAAGTAATACTATTATAAAGTTATTTTAACATTTTCATAGAAATATTGTTTGGTTACATGTTTAAAGAAAAATCTATTTAGCAACGTGTTGCCGGCAATTTTTTTGGGCTTAATAACATTTAAGAGTTTTAGTTATATTTAGTTGCATTTTCAAAATTAAGTTATTTTCAAAATTAAGTTAAAAAAGATACTTCGGCAACATGTTGCTGGCACAAAAATGTACTACAACTTTCGCAACATGTGGCTATCATTATATTTCAATCAAAAACAAATCTAAAGTTAAAGCATTTCATAAATTATAAATGATTTTTAGGCTGTAGTGATAATTTTGTATTGCAACATGTTGCTGGACACATTTAAAACTGAATATGTATTAAATTTATGATAAAATTAGACCAACTCATGCTGTTTTACATTTTTGCGTTCTTTCTTACTATCATTTTTTCTTTTACTCAACACATGTTGCTGAATACTTCATTATACTTAAATGTTTAGCAACATGCTTTTCTTTATTTATTTATTATGAATTATGTTTAAGTTTAAGGCATTATAATCAAAATAAATACATATTGTTCTTTAGCATTAAATTTAATATATATTACAACGTTTATAAGTAAAATGGTATAAGTTTAGAATATAAAAAAAGTTCTCTAGCCACATTGTTGCTGACATCATTTATCTATAACTTAGATTTTATATTTAACTAGCTAAAACCCGGTGTGCTTCGCTACCCGTATTTTTTAAAATTAACTTTGTATGGGAGGTACCACGCCCACTTAAAATTTCCAAAAAAAAAGTAGCCTATAGCTCCTTCCAGACATACAGAAATATACTGTGAAAATTTCAAGCAAATCGGTGATTTTTAAAATTAACTTTGTATGGGAGGTACCACGCCCACTTAAAATTTCCAAAAAAAAAAGTAGCCTATAGCTCCTTCCAGACATACAGAAATATACTGTGAAAATTTCAAGCAAATCGGTGATTTTTAAAATTAACTTTGTATGGGAGGTACCACGCCCACTTAAAATTTCCAAAAAAAAAAGTAGCCTATAGCTCCTTCCAGACATACAGAAATATTCTGTGAAAATTTCAAGCAAATCGGTTCAGCCGTTTAGCCGTCTATAGACTTCAAACTAATAATAATAAACATAACGACACACATTCACTTTTATATATATAGATTGAAATAATATACAGAACAATATAGTAAATCTCTTTCTTAAAGCAACATTGTTGCTTGAAGCAGCTGATCATATTCTATTTTAAAAATATTTAAATTTATTGCAGCAAAATCGGACTAGTGGTTCTCGAGTTATGTCAAAAAAAGATGACAATTTCCCCTATATGATAGTTACTAACTTCAAATTGATATATCTCGATTCCTAGACGTGACCCAGCAAAACACCGGGACACGTATAACTTCTTTTTTTTTACCGATACAACATTTCCCGTTGGTTTCATCCCATACCGATCACTGACCCCTACTATTTGTCTCACAATGTTATTTACATAACGTTTTGACCCATTTTGCCAGGCATAATTTTTTTATAATAAAATAAACTTTTATGATTTTGAGCTTTAAAGTTATACAAAAATATTCATATATTCATTCAAGTTTGAAAAATGTTATGCAACATGTTGCTAGAAAATTTTCACAAATACTGTTAGCAAAATGTAAAACATTTTTACGAGTTTATTATATTCAAAAGTGTTAAAGAAATATAGGCACATGTTGCCGAAAGGTTTACAAAACATATAGCTAGCAAAATTTATTGTTGTTTGTTGCACAGCAATTTGAGCATCTTTTATATATAAAAAAAAGTGCAATTAGAGCATAATGGTTTTGTTTAAGTTAGCAAATCCGGATTGCATCCATTTTCCAGCAAAATACTACATTTTATACATAAATATGATAAAAGTTTCACTTAGTGCAAAAATGTTCTGCAACATGCTGCTGAGATATGTTAGAAAAGTGTTTCTAGCTACTTTATATACATTTATACTTAATGCTTATTGTAATTTAAATATGTTTAATTAATGTATAACATCTTTAGATTGCTTATCAAAACCACCTGGTTATTGTAGGGTGAAAATTGTGTAAAACAAAATAAAAAAAAACAACAACCTTCAATAAGCTTTTAAGCCGTGTAGACAAAACAAACACCAAAACTACTACATTGGTTGCAACAAAACAAAAATAAATGTAACCGTCAGTAGTAGTGGTATAAACGTGAAGTATTCTTAACAAATAAAATTGTCAATAAATTACATGAACATGAACTAAAAAACAAGAAAACCTTAATAACATGTAAGGTTCTTTTTTCAAGCCTTTATTAAAATTATTATCGAATAGTGATTAAAATACCAACAATAACATGTTTTAATTGTTTTTACACATTTAAAACAAAGAATTTTTTCATATTTATAACAATTTCTCGAATTGCTTTGATGTCATTAAGTTTTATGTAAAACTCTGAAAGTATTTTATCCTGTTTTTTGCTAAAATTTTAAACCGTAATAAAACACTTAAGTACTTTCTTTTACCCTCAATGAAAACACTTTATCTAACATTCTAACAGCATCTTTCTAAACTCTACAGCCCTTAAAATCCCCTTTTTAAGAACTCTTGCTTTACAGCGTTAAAAACTAATATTGCAGAAAGAAGAAAGAAAAAAAAAGCAAAAGGAAAAAGGATAAAAAGAACAGCGGGTATTGGAGGAGACCAAACAACAACAAAAAAAAAACGAATGCCATTTACTTTTTTTTGTAACAACAAAATGTTGTTGAACCTTTTTGTATGCACATAAATACACTTATTAAGCGTTTCTTTAGCTTTCTTTACATTTTCGCGCTTCAATTTCATCATATATATATTTTAATAAAAATTTCAAACAAAATTATTTTCTTTACGCTTGGAGAAAGTATTTGTTGTAACAAAACAGCAGAAAATAAATATAAAGTAGGAAAAAGTAAAACTTTTACCCTTAGGAACATCTAAGTACAGCAAGCAATATTTTGTTGTTGTACAAAATAACATTTTATTGTATTTAAAAAACGCATATAACCTTAAGTTAAAATTGACTAAAGTTTCCTGCTTTCGTAGTTAGTTCTGTTTTTTTTTTTTTTGCTTTCTTTACTTCTTTACTTTTGGGCGAAATAAAGTTTTATGTTATTTCCTGGAATTGGCAATGTTGCAAGCGAAAGAGGGGGAGAAGGAGAGAGAGAGAGAGACTGATAAGAATTGGCTAATTCAATAAAGTTTTTAATAATGACTACAATTTAAATTCAAGCAAAGAAAGTTATAAAATGAAATAATTGAACACATTGAATAATTAAAGAGTCGTGGAAAGTCAGCAACATGTTGGGCAGGAAACTGAAAAAAATTAAACTGAAAGTTTCAAATTATTTATTTCTTAGACGATTTTGAAGCCTTACAAAAAAATTTAAAATTACTTGTGTTTTAATAATTTTCTTCAGTTTATCTAAAAACAGTCAATTAATTCAATTTAGCAGAATTTGTTAGAACTGTTTGCTACATGTTGCACAATTTTTGAGGTTTTTAAATTATGTTTATAATTTATCTTGTAGCTTTCATTTGTTTATGCTTAAAATTGCACAAAAACCTTTAGTAACATATGTTGCAGTAACAATATGTTGCTAAAAAAATTGCACTAACTTCTTTTTAAAATCCTGCATAGAAATTCAGAATATCTAAAGCTACATTTGTTGCAATAACTCAACATCAACATGTTGCTAGAACTTTCACTTCTGGTTAGAAAATATTAACTTAAAAAACTAAATTATTTTTAAAAGCTTGTATAAATCTCTAGCAACATTTGTTGTGGTAATTAGTCAGTCACATGTTGCTTAAATATTATTTACGATTTTAAGTCAAATGTTCAAAAAGATGTTAACTTTGTATTTAACAGTAGCATATTGCAAATAAATTATGAAGTTTTAACTACGTTCTTACTTAAGTTTAGTATGTATGTAAAGCTCAACATGAACATCTCTAGCAATATTTAAGGCAAACAATTTTTAGCGACTTGTTGAACAACAAATTAAACAAATTTAATTGTAAAATAAACGTAAATAATTTAATTTATATGTTATTATTTTATAAACATCAAGCAACTTTTGTTACGAATGATGGTTAGCAACATGTTGACAAGACGTTATTACAAATCAAATTATCAAAGTTTTGTTTTTTTTCTCATAAGAAAAGTAAGAAACTGCAAAAAATTTAAAGTAAGAAAGTTACTTAAACATGTTAGCTAGTTTTCATTACAGAATAAAAATTCTGGCAAATTGTATGCAAGCAATTCTTTGGTTACATTTAATTCACAAATTAAACCAATCTAATTGTTAAATAAGCTACAACATCAAGCAACATTTGTTAAGAAAGATGCTTAGCAACAAGTTGACAAAAGACCAGAAGTTATTAAAGAGTTTTTTCTTATAAGAAAAGTAGGACCCCGAAAAACAATATTCGTTTGACATGTTTGTCAGCAATATGTTGCGGCAAGTTAAAAATAAGTTACTTAAATATGTTGGTTTTGATTACAGTATACAAATTCTGCAAAAGTGTCTGCAAAAAATTCTTCGGCCACATTTAATTCACAAGCTTGTTAGCAACATGTTGAGAGAATAACAAATAGAATTACAAAGTTTATAAATGAAAGCTGATTATGTTACGTTCCAAGTGTTGCTAAACACAAATTTCTGATATTTAAAAACAATTTAAAATGAAATATTTGTTTTTCTTTTTTAAGTTCTAACAAACAAAACCTTTAATACTCAAGTTAATTTAACAAATCTCTGCTATTTTTATAGTAAAATCCTACTACAAAGTTGTACAAATTTCATTTAATTTCTTTATAACATAAAAAAAACTTTGTAGACACAAACTTTTATGATTTTCTAAACAAATAACTATTTGTTTCGTTTTTGCTTGTTATTGCAACACAGATTGCAATTTGAGAAAATCACGGCATAAAAAACACTTTGAACTTTCTTTTTGATAGTAAAATTTTACTGTTTCTGCCTGATTTTTTTTGATGTCTCATGATAGTGAAAAAATAAGCATGTGTGTTTAGAGTTGAGATGAGAGTTTTCAAAATAAATATTTAACCCAAATCTCAATAGTTTTTATGTTAAATGTGAAATAAGAACATGTATACCAAAACAGCAAGATTTCTGTAGCATTCCAAAAATTGCTATGAAATACAAAAAGAAAATCAAATAAAAAAAAAATTTTAAACTAATAAACAAAACTAAATATAGCTTTAAGAACAGTAATTCTGAAATATTTTAAAACCATGCCAACTATTTCAGTCAAATTTCATTAAATATTTTGTAAATTCTTTATTGCCACTAGTAGGCAAATAATTGATGTAAATTTTTAATATTTCAAAAAAAAACTGGGTTAATAGGTTTATTAACATTAGAAATGCTAGCAACATAAAGTTTTCATTACAAAAAAAAAATAAAATTTCTATTTTTAAGAATGTATATAGAAGTTTTTTATTTCAGTAACATGTTGAACTAATTATATAAAATATACCAAGTTAAATTTAAGACAAACTTAATTCTAAAACTTTTAAAAACGATATTTTAAGCCTGCCATATAAAGCAAAAAAGTACAAACATGTTTTCATGAAGCCAGCAACATGTTGCTAACTATTAGTTTTAATCGGAGTCCCAGTAGATGTTTAGAAAAGCTTTACAAAGTATACATTTCAATTTGGATTGCAAGCAATATGTTTTTAAGTTACTATTATAGGTTATTGACTTTTTCAATTGTTTATCTTGTAGTATTTTTTTTCATATTTAATTGCTTTTTAATTCACTTTAATAAATTGTGTCTAGTAACAATAAAACATATTGCGTGTCATATATACTGACAACAATATAATGTTTACTGTTGCTTTTATGTAAAAAACCTTTAATTACTTAAACATTTATAAAACCCACAATTTATTATGCTGGCTATATTATCAAGGGGTTCATAAACATAAACCCTCAATATTTGAAATAATTAACATTGTACTAATAAAAATTGCATTATGTTTCTGGCAGTATCATGTTTATGTTTTGAATCCACAACATGTAGCTAAAGATTGTACTTGTTTAACCAGTTACATTTAAAAAACCAAATGTGATAATTTTTTATTAATTTCTTACAGTATTATGTTGCCAGTAATACAAATAAAACTCGATTTGTAAAATACAGTACAGACCCAAACCCATTAGCCTGCAACATATTAAATAATAGTAACTATATCCGACTAAGAAGAATATGAGCCCAAGACAAGAAGGAAGAATGCCTACTTAACATACATAATCAACACTGTTCAGTATTGATTCTTTTAAATAAAAAATTCAACAACTTTGCAGAAATTTTAATTTTTAGAGGCTTCAAAAAAACAGTATTAGAAAAGTACTTTTTAAAACTAAATAATTTTACTAAAAATATGAATTTTTCTTTTAAGCCATTATTTCAGTAACAAATTTAAGTTACACTAATATTCAGAGTCCCTAAAAAATGGTAATAGAAAAGTACTTTTTTAGTATTAAATAAAATTACTCAAAAATAGTTTCTTTTCTTCAAGAATATGACTTTTTTAAAAGTAAATAAAAAACTTAAAACTATTAATTATTGTTTTAAATTAGTATTTCTGCAACAAATTAACTGTAAACTTATTATGTAAGGTGTTTAAAAAATGGTTGAAGAAAAATACTATTTTTTCGTACTAAATAAAATTACTAAAAATTGTTCTTTTTCTTTAAAATAATAATTTCAACAAGAAATTTAATTGAAAATTTATATATTTAAGACTTTTAGTAATAGCAGTAGAAAGGTACTTTTTAAAAAATTCAATAAATTCACACAAAAATAGCTATTTCAATTTAAACCCATTCAACTTTTTGACGAAAAGAAAACCATTTTATTGAGTTTAAAAAATAGTAGTAGAAAAGTAGTATTTTTAGTACTAAAGGAAATCACTAAAAATTGTTGTTTTTCTTTAAAATAATAATTTCAACAAGAAATTTATTGAAAATATTAAATTTTCAAGACTTTTAGAAATAATAGTAGAAAAGTACATTTTTAAAAGTAAATAAATTCAATCAAAAATATGTTTTTTTCTTTCAAAAAATTATTTCAAAAACTAAATTAGCTGTAGAAATAGTATTTAGAGTACTTAAAAAATTGTAGTAGAAAATAGGTGTTTTTAGTACTTACTATAGGGAAATAAAATTACTCAAAAATAGTTTGTTTGCTTTAAAGTAAAAATGTTAACAAATTACAACTAAAAATAAATTGTTGAAGCCTTTTTAAAAAAGTAATAGAATATACAAGTACTTTTCATGGAAAGTACTTTTGAATTGCAATAAAATCGGAGTAAAAATCGTATAATAGCCATTTTTTTTAGCAATTTAAAAAACACTTTTTTCCGCTAGCAACATGTTGCTGTCAACATATAAGCCAATGCATGTGTTTTTGTCTAATGCAAAAGATTTTCAAAATGTTACGACTTTATTAAACAAAATTGTTTTTCTAGCAACATGTTGCTAAATTAAAAAACAGCCAATTTGGCAAATTTAAACTAACTTTCCATCAAAAATGCTTCTAAAAAAACTAAATAATATAATATTATATTGTATAATATTACAAAAGGCTTTAAAAAGTAAAATCGAATACCCAGCAACATCTTGCTGACTACTTTTTCTTTAGTCAAACCCAGCAAAAAAATTACGTTACTTCTACCAATTTGCATTATTATTCCCCTGAAACTATTTATACAATAAAATGTATTTAACACTGATTGTTATAAAATAAAGTAGACAAAACAGAACGAAAGAGAAATCCAAAGAAATGTTAAAAAACTTGGAATGTTGATTCTTGTTGTACGGCACAAGTATATATACATGTATGTATCTTCATGTATATAAATATTTCTACATGTTTGCCAATGAATAAGCCAGTGAGTATATTTACAATATTAACCAAACATACAATGCTGAAGTAGTTTTAATAATAAAGGGTGTTTTTTTTAGATGTATAGAAGTTTAAGTTGACAACACTTTTTTTAACTGGCGGCCATTTTATCAGCTTTTTTTCCTTTACTCACTTGATAGCTGACAAAATGGCCGCCAGTAAAACAAGTGTTGTCAACTTAAACTTCTATACACGTAAAAAAAACACCCTATGTTGGAGATTTTTTGGTGTAATTTTTTTTTGCCATGTTCAGTAGTTTTACTTTTAGTGTTCGATGGCAGCTAAAAAATACCTTTTTGACTTTTTTTACCAACGGTCAGTGAACTTTTAATAATTTTAATTTTTTATAATTTTAGTTTTTTAATAATGATGATTGTTTTATATTTTCTTTATTTCTTATAGTGGCGTTATTATTTTTAGTTTTGTTTGTTGCTGTTGACTGTTGCTGGTGATTATACTGCCCACTCCTACAGTGAATAAAAGGTCTATTATTTACAAATTTTTTTTGTTTGTTTGTTTTTACTATAAACATTTTTATTGCTTACTTTAAGACCAACCGCTTTCGGTATTTGTTTATATTTGCAGTTAGTGTGTATATTTGTTGTTGGCATTTTATGCCACTCGTGTTTATATTTAATTTTTTATTTAAATTTGTTTATTGTTTGTATATTCTGCTTAAATAAAACAGATAATGACTAAATTTATTGGTATAATTTTTTTGTTTTAAATACAACAGTAAAAAATGTGTTATTTTTGCATAAAATTAATAGAAAGTAAAATTAAATATTTGAGTTTCATTCAATAATTGATTGATAATGATGTGAGTAAAAACAAAACACACAATACATCAATAATATAATGTTGCTACAGGGAATATGACACATGGGTAGTAAGGGCAGAAAATCATTTTAGAAAAATCAATTTAGCTTAATGTATTACCAGCAAACACCAAAAATGTTTTGGAAATAAGAAAATATAATTATTTCTTAATTAAATCAATTACTCAATTATAAAAGTACATCTGTTAAGTGAACTGAAATTTAGTAATTCCATTGACATGTTCATAAATATTAACTTAGCAACATGTTGCCAGGAATTAAAACATAACTTTATTGCATAAAAAATCCATAATTTTAAGGAATTTAATAATAATTATACTGTTGCAAACAATTTTATTATAATGTTGCCAACACGAATGAAAATTCATTTCCTGTACATATACCTATGGTATTAAAAATATATTTAGCAACATGTTAAAAACCACAAAATAGAAACAAATGTTGCTAGCAACATATTGATATTTGTCTTGTATTAATTCATAAAGATAATGAATACAAATATCAGTAAAATTCTTTATTACAATAAAGCAACATGCTCCTTAGAGAAAGAATTAATACTTTTTACAAAATATTGAAGACAAAACTGTTACCAGCAACATGTTGCATATCAACACAAACATAATCCAGCACATTTGTAAAGCATTTGTATTTCACAGCCGTAAGTCCGGTTGCAATAATATTTAACATGGTTTGAAATGAAGAGTGGTCGAGTTTTTGTTTGGAATTTGGACTTCATAAACAACCACATGCGCTACCAGAGGTTTCCAAACTGGGGCATTTTGTGGTACGATTTTAAAGATTTACAATATATGAAAACTACTAGTTGAGTACTATGCGAATATCCTGTAAACTATAAGAGCGTACTCCTATAGTTTATCGATATTCGACCTAATCCAAAACAACCCTTAACTTTTTAAATATACCATTAGTTTGCAAAAAAATTATTTATTTTAACTTTATAGCGTGCCATAAAATACCGACATGATTCTATAAATCTTGTTTTTTATCTTGAGCTGAGGAATTTTTTCAAGGCACAGTTTTAACCATATTCATAAAAATTTTACAACAAAATTTTTGTATTCCATTAAAAGTTTCGGTTTCGGCATCCGGTCAAAATATGGCCTAATTTGGCCTAATTTGAAACCGAAACCGAATACTCGGTCAAACTGTAATAGCTTAGTTTAAATTTGTGTCCAACAACTCAATAATATTAATACAGATGTTGCCAGCAACATGTTGAGTATTGTCCAAACAACTTATTTAAATGTTACCCACCCAAAACCTACATATATACAAAATTTTGTTTTATTTTCAAAATTATGCAATACTTTTTTTCAGCTGACTTTTTGATAATGTTTGTGGCAACATGTGTAGGAGCATAAAATCATATTTTACGACCTTTCTTTATACAAAATGTTGATGTTTGTCCTATCAAATGAACTAACAATATATAAACTGTTTAAAAATGTTGCTGGCAACATGTTACAAAACTCTTAGGCTTTCATTAAATTGTTTTTTTAACATATTAATTTATATTAAAAGCAGAAATTGCAAATGGCAAAACATTTTTATATAAATTTTTAAAAATGTTGCGGGCAACATGTTGTTGCATAAGATATTCTTATATACATTGTGTTTCTATCATAAACTAATATAAATTTAAAAATTTATATAATTCATATGTTGCTGGCAACATAATATAGTCATTAAAAAAATTTGATGAACACTTTTACGTTACTATTCAAATTTCTTGCAACAAGTTGAAGAGCTTCAAATCATTAATTGACAGCAGTAATGAAAAATAATTTCGCTTAAATGATGATTATGAAAGACTGTATTAAAATCTGTAAAGTATATTGCTCTATTTGCAAACATTTTTACATGTCTAAAATTTCCTAATTTGAAATCATTCAGTGCCGTTAATAAGTCCTGATTTACACGAAAAAAAATAATTGATGCAAGTATCTCCTTAAAATTCCTTTTATTTCTACACAGCACCAATTTTTTCTTAAATCACTCGTATTTTTATTTGAGTGAGAGTTACGCTCTCATTCGTATGTAACAAGTAAAAGAATTTCTAGTACAATCGAGTGTGTACTCGTCTTATCTTCACCTCATTCGGATGTCTAAAAGGTAAGCAATATTGCTGCAATACTTTCGTCGTGTAAATGGGGACTAAAAAATATGTAGGGATTTTCTTAAAAACGTAAATTTTAATACTTCTATTACTACTACTGAACCTCCCCCACCCCCTTAGAATAGATTCTTGGAAAAATTTTCCAATTTTCTGAGAGTATTTTTTAACATCTCTTGCTAAAAAATCTTTATGACATTTTAAATTATGGTTGACAGTTTATTTATATTTATACCCTCAAATGTATGAATACATGTTAAGTGTAGTAGACATAAAACAATAAACGTTTATTAACTTTATTTCATTAATAATAAAATACCATGCCATAACAACAGCAACAGCAACAAACAAATAACCTTGACTTGATTTATTATTTATTGTTATTTTTAAATGACTGTAGTTGTTTAGTTTTGAAAAAACAAAAAAATCTCGCTAAATAAATTGTAATAAAAAAAAAATAAAGAAAAGAGATATAAAACTTTGAAAGAGTAAAAGTTTAAGAGAGAAATATTTTTTAGATTACCTATTTTTATGCCCCTAAATTAAAGGTTTTTCATTAAAAAGTTTTTCCTTTCTTACTAAAATAATAAAAACAAAGTTTTTAAATGCTTAACTAAACTTTTGAAGGGGATTCCAAGTAAAATGGCTGGAGTTCCCCATTTCTGCTTTTTGAAATAACTTAGTTAAATTATTATCTGGTTGATTGTTTTGTTTTATTGTATAAACGTGAGTTGAGTTTTACAAACAATAATTATATATAATTAAATTAATTAAATGTACTTACTTTGCAATTAGTAAAAAAAATTATTTATTTATAGATTTTTTTGTTTGCCGTTTTGTTGTTTGTTGGAAAAAAAAGCTTTAAGCGTGTTTTTTAGAACTGCTTTGTTGTTTATGCAAAAAACGTTGTTGAAAGTCGAAAGTTTGTTTTAAGCGGTTTTAGAGTAAAATTATTCTTTTTTTTATAAAAATTGTAAAAAAACACAACAAATTAATTCTTTAGAAGGTTAGTGAGGCAAAAATAATATAATAAGTTTGATAATAAATTTCTGTTTTCTTTTCTTTATTAAAGGGAAGTGGAAAATACAGCTTTTTGAAAAAGTAAAGGTTTTAAAAAAATCTTAAGGTTTCTTTGTTTATGATGATTTTTTGCAATTAAAGCTGAGATTTTGTTTGGTTAATTTAAGAGTCGTTTTTTATATGTTTTTTTATATTATATTATCAATATTATAAGAATTTTTTTAATTGTTATCATGTGTTTATATTTTGAAGGTTTTAGTTATTAAACAAATTTTATGTTTTTAGTTTTATTTAATTTAATTTTATTTTAAAACATAATTGCAAGTCTTTATTTTCTTTAATTTTTAAATTTTTTAGCTAATTTTTTAATATTTATTTATTTTATGTATAAAATTTGTTAAGTTATTGTGATTTATTTTTAATAATGTTTATTAATTATTATTTATAATATTTATTAAGAAAAATTTCTGTTTTTTTAACTTTAACAAAAAAAATTTTTTTTTTTTTTTTTTTTAATAAATTTTCTTAATATTTTAAAAAATGTAAGGGATTTTTTTAATAATTTTTATTTATAATTTTTTTAAATAAAATTATTTTTTATATTTTTTTCAATATTTTCAAAATGATTTTTATTTTAGTTTACAAATTTTTTCAAAATTATTAAAGTAAAGAATTTTAGTTATCTTTTATTTATAATTCTTGTTAAATATTATTTGTAGTTTTATTTAAATTGGTCTCAATTTGAATTGTTTAGAATTATCGTTGAAATTATATCTCTAAAACTGAGATACAATAAAAGCGGCAGGCGTTTTATATTAACACGAAATGTTCAGTTAAAGTAATTACAAAAAATAATTTCCCGTTTTTTTTAATACTTTTTGGTTGTATTTAAACAAATTATTGCACTTTTTTTAATATAATTATTTTATTACCACGGAATGTTAAGCGTTTTAAATTATTGCACTTTTATATATATTCTATATTCTGAAATATTTTTATTTACCAGCCTGTAATTAAACTCTTAAATGTGCTCTGTAAGTAGAAAAGATTTAAAAACACAAATAAATATTTAAATATTATTGGTGACTTTAATGTCATGCTTTTTAACAAGTGGGTTTCAAACTGCTTCATTTTTGTAAAAAAAAAATTCACAACATTTCTATATCTTCAGCTCAAAAATGTTGTTTATTTTTAAGTTATTAAATTTATTGCATTATGATTCAGATTTGCAGATTTCTTTATAAATGTTAGTAAAGAAATACAAATGGCCCAAAAGTTACCCAAGATTTTAAATTAATAGAAAGCACAACCCGTTGTAACGTACTCTAGATTACTTAGTCTTGGGGGATTGTATAAAGTAAACAATAGACACTCTTGATTCTTATGAAACTCTAACAAAGTTTATTTAAGTTAATTATGCATTTATATCACTGTTAGTGTAAACCACATTTTCATTTAATACACAATACCCTTCTTAGTCAGATTTTCTGGTAGTGTTTATAATGGTCCTAAAAAGTTTGGTATTAAAAATCAGTAAAATCAAGTCAATAGCAAAAAAGTTATGAACTAAAAAACTCATCAGGTGGTCCATAGTACGAAACTTACACAGCCCAATCATGAATAAAAATAACGCGAGAGTTTTTTCCCTTTTACCATTTTTCCTATTCAAATTCAACCATAAAAAATAAAAAGGGGGAAAAAACTCCCGCGGAATCATGATTGGGCCGATAGTTTTCTGCTCAAAGCTATTTACAAAAGAAATTTTTGACACCAATTTATTTTAAAGCCTTCATAAAACATTTTCCCCCTGTAGTCATAAATCTCGGATAGCCAATAAATCTCTATAAATACTAACTAATGTCTTAGAAAACGTACAAAACTTAAATATTTGCAGTTCTTTATTTTTGTTTGTTTATTTTATAACAAATAAAAGCACCCTAAAAGTAAATGACAGCAAAAACAATTCTCGCTCATAATACTTAAACATTTACTATATTTAAATACCCTACTACAGCAGCAGCTAGCAAAATGTTTTATAGTAGAAATAAATTTAAGAATCAAAATGTTTGTACATTAAATACAAAACTACACAAAAAAAGAAAAAAAAAAAAAAAAGACTAGAAATAAACATGGAATATTTACAATATTTTGTATTATATTTTATTTAGTTACAACTATATATATAGTCATAAACATTAACGTCTGAAATAATTACCCAGCAAACAACAAAATTTAAAAAACTCAAAATTGTTTTTAAAAACCATTTATAAGTGGTAATGAATAAGCAATACCTGACCCAAAACAATATTGTATTAAATTCACTATATAAATTGCAGTTTTTTTATGAAAATTATTTTGTTTAGTGGCGTAATGTGTGTGTAAATCACTCTGGCGCTGAAAATCCAAACCCATTTTTGGCGAAATTTATGTAGAATTTTTATGAATACCATAAGTAGTTTGATATTGAAAATTAACGAAATCGGTTTAGTAGAAAAAAAAGTTAATTAACTAAATATGAGACAATAGCGAAAAATTGAAGTAGAAAAATTTTAAACATCAGGCGAGACTGGCGTCACACTGTCGTGTTATTGTTTTTGACAGGATCGTTTGACAATTCATATTGGCAACGGACACACCTCAATATTGTTTCCAAATTATTCAGTTTTAGTACGGAAATCTGCGTACTGTAAGAAATGGCTTTCGTATACTTTGAGCGACATATGGCTGGCATCATTGTGCATTTTGTTTACTAGCTAATATTGTCAACTAGTAGTCTAGATCGTGAGATATACCTTTAAGATCTCTGGTTTCATATCTTTCGGTTTATATGAATCAATAGTCTTCGCTTGAAAGCCAACATTACTAGAAGTAGCAACTGGTTGCTTAGATTTCACATCTCTGGTTTTATTTCTTTAACTACGTCAACTACGCTTCAAGACTTGGAAGCCAACTTTACTCGTGTAACTAGCGAAATACTGAGTGATCAAAAATTGCCACTTCACCTACGCCGTAGTCATAAAAAACATTTGAATGCAATTATCTTAGAAAACTAACTTTCTTTGGGTCAAAATTTTTAACAAAATTATCAAAATTGTTGAAGCATTGTAAGAACTGCCAATATATTCTGAAAAATAGACCGTTTGGTGTGGATTATGCGGCTGATGGCATTATTGGACGTACTTTGCAAATCAGTGTTGCCATTTTGACGCTTTTCGGGTATTTTATGACGCTTTTTTGGTCTCGTTACCCTTTTATTTTTTTCAAATACCCATTTTTAAAAAATGTGTGTGAAGTTCTGCTCATTAGCTTTTATTTTCCATTGCTTTAACCATATATATGATTTTGTAGGTAACGAGATGCTTCTTGAGGGTTAACATTAATGTTTAAAATAAAAAGATCATCAAGAACAGCAGATGTTCAGAGTACGATTGTTTGTTGGCATATCAGATGTATATGTCAAATATTTATAAGAAGGATCCCAGGATGCTACCTTGAGGTACTTCTGCTTTAATAGGTTGTGCGAAGCTTAAAAAATCTCTTTCTTTAAGCTTAAATGTTCTACCAGTTAAGTAGCTTTCCAATAGCTTAAGTGTGTTTACGGGTAAATTTAGTTTCAATTTGTATATTAGAACATCATGCCACACTTTATCAAATGACAATGTGAAATCAATTAGTTAGTTAGTTAAGTAAACATTTCGGGAGCTAGTGAGTTATTCAATATTAAAATGTCATAGAAATACTAAGAAGCAGGTTAAAATTTTTGCTTAAATATGGCATATGAGACTTGATTTCGAGGTGTTTGAGCAGAAGCCTTGAAAAAAAAACTAAAATTTGTTGCAATTTTATATTTTAAAAATATTTTTTAAAAACAATTGTTAACTGGTCTTCATTTTGCTATTATTTTTAAAAATTTTTTTATAGTTTTATTTTTCTGGTTTCATATGTACATCCTATACACTTGTAAAAGTACATTTGAAAACACATTTCTATTAAATTATTTTTTATTTTTCTGTTAAATTTTATAAATATCATGTTCACAAATAATCTGCTTGTGTGTTTGAATGTAAAACATCCGGTAAAATTACATATACATACATATAGTTTTTTCTGTCGACCATTTTCTGCTTTAATGTATTTAAAAAAAATGTCAGGCATGGCAAATATAATAAAAGATTTTCAATTTAACGATAATACTTTACAAAAACATGTAAATTTACATAAGTTTACAAACAACATTAAGTTTACTTAGAAGTAGTTTAATAACTAATATCAAGCTTAAAATCTGATATTTGTGTAAGTCATAACAAAAAATCAATAGAATTCTGATTTAGTTGGGGTTTTTAGCAGATCTTTGTACTTATTTGCAACTGTTCGGAACTTAGTGATCTGAGACGCCAAATACTAGAACAACACATCTTTATTGACACTACATGCCTATAAAAAGGTGATTTAGTTCAAATTCACACTCTCAACAAATATACAGATGGCTGGAGAAGAATAGCCATCAAAAAATACAGAACATATGATGCGATGGACACAATAGAGACCCAGGAAGTACCCCAGTAATATGGTATGCTTCAGGCGGTCTCCAATTAAACTTAACATAACCCAGGTTTACAGCAAACCCTCAATTTCCCATTTGCCTCTCGCTATGGACTTATTTGCCGAAAAAGACGTCACCACTAAATAACATATATTTGAACTCGTTTATTTATTTAAAAATACTTTTCTTATTTAGGCCAAAGCACAACAAATATTTAGTTTTATTTTATTAGATGCTGTTTGCAAAACTCTTGTAAGAGTAAATAACGTCAAATAAATTTGTGCTAAAACAAGTGGTTACGCTTTTTTGAGTAAATATTTGCCATATCTTTACAATATTAAATTTGGCGTTTATTTGTTTCGTGTAACTAACCAGAAATTCAATTTCCTCTAATGACTTCTTTAAGTACTTTCATTCAATGAGTGATTAAAGTTCTTAAATGGATGTAGGTATGTGCTATTAAAGTAACCACTTCTTGAAGAATGTTGAGTTTATTACAAACAAACATTTCCACCTCTGAGTAAATTAAGTCCAAGTATATTTTTCGACTATTCATACTTCCTACTCCAATCTCTTTTCCTTTCCTTTATAAACATTATGTGCAAATTCTAGGGGATCTGCTTTTTAATTTTTAAAATATTGTATATTGTTAACATTTTGTTATAGTTGTATTGTTAAGTTAAAAAATTATAACAAAAAACAAGTATGTACATTAAAAACTTAGACAGGAAAGACATCTCTTAAAGGAAGGCATTCTGTAGTGGGAAATTTTAGCTTAAGAATGAAGTAAAATATTATGCTTTCAACAAGTTCAGTTTTAAAGTGCAGCAATTTTTTTTAGTATGTATACGCTGCTAGACTGTTGTAGAATTCATAACAATTTTCAAAATCATCATAATATCATTCTTTAAAATTGCATTAGAATTTTACTCTTTTAATGAACTGCTTTTAAGATTCTTTTAAATTTTTTAAAAGCTGTAAAATGCTGAAGATAAATTTTGCTAAATGGCTTAATGTTGTGTAAATTGTATCATTTGCACATAAATATTCTTGAAAAGCATTACAGGCAAACCAAACCTAAACCAAGAAATTTTTAAAAGCAGCATAACAATAAATTGAGACTAAATAAAAGATCTTTAGAAAGGCAATATTTTTAAAAATAATATAAGAATTGATAATAATTAATAAAATAAAAAATTGTTAAGCATTGAATTTATAAATTTGAGCCAGATTTTAATGAAATAGACCATTTTCTCTTTATATTTTTTAGAGTTACAAATTGCATAGTATATCGTAGAAGTAGACCTTACTGCTTTGCTGGCTCTTACGGTCACTTTTGTTGAAAATTTCCTAGTTAATTTCTCCTAAATGTGGTGGAATTGCTCCAAGTCAACTTTGAATTTCCTACTTCATGGAGGCAGTTGCTACCAGCTCCTTTAATATTTACTTGGCAAGCTATTTAAACAGTTACCTTAACACGTATTTGTTCCATGAGGAAACTAATTGATTTCTAATATTCAGCTTTAGAGCTTTTTCACCCGGTTACCAGCCTAAAAGAGACATTTCAATACGCTGTTAACTGAGTTTCCCACGTTTTACACACAGAGAGACCCTACATTAACAGTAGGTAATAAAACCGTTCTTGTATTACCAATGTTGAATAGAATTTTATTTAATTTGGCAAGTATAATTAAATATTGTCTAGCACTAATAGTTTTTGCCAGATTTGAATTTAAAAAGAAAACACAGCGTCTTCTTCAGATCTTTAAATTTGTATATGTATTATTATTAAATCATCAAGTATATTAAAAAGAGTACTGCAAGGAGTAGCATATTGGGCAATTGATTTCCACTTCTTTGTTGATACATACGTTCTCTTTGGTCACAATTATCCCTGACCACTTTGCATAAATGTGTCTGATTTTCGTTTAATTTAATTCGTCATTGCACGCTTGTTGTTATAGATCTTTGACTTGAAATAACTCCATAACAGGAAATTCAAAAGTGTTAAATCGCATTTTCTAGTAGGACAATTTTGATCACCAAAAATTTTTAATTTTGGCAGAAAGAACTACAGTGGGTGGCCAAATTATTAGTTACACTATATTAATTAAAATTCAACCGCTTTTAATACGTATATAAATTTATTTCTTGTACCAGATGTTTTCGTATTTTAATTTTGGTAATACTGTTAAATATATTGTGCAGTGTCAAGAATGATTGGTGTCATTCGAGTGCAGTTGTAGATGATTATCTGTCATTCTGCTCTGAAGTGTCAAATATGCAATTTTGATTAAATTGATTAAAGTCTGGCATCACAATGAAGAACTAAAAGCAAATGTTCAGAAATGCATTCAGAGCATGCCAAAAAGGGTGCAAGCTGTAATTGATGCCAAAGAAGGTTCTACGAAATATTAAGATTTTTTTGTAATATTTCTTTTCCTCAAATATATATTTTTAAAACAGAAGAATTTATTTTTAATTGAATTAGAAATACTTAATTTACCTAAAATAACAAATAAAAGAATAAATTTCCACTATTTTAAAATGGTATACGGCTTCAAACTAAACAATTTTGCATGTGTAACTAATAATTTGGCCACCCACTGTATGTTATCATGTCACAATATCAAACCAGTCACAAACTGGCTAGGCTTATTTTTACAGAACTAAGTTCTAATCTGCACCTAACAGAGACATCTGCATTTCATTGTTCACAATCACATGTGCTTCATCGCTTAGGATGATTTTTCTCTACAAATTAGCATCCATTTGTTGATGTTTCATAATACAATCCACGAACTTTCTGTTCAGGGTCCTTATGTTTCAGTTATTGTATCAATTGTAAATATAAAGACACTTGAAACTTAAAAAAATTAAGTCAATGACACCCTGTAAGAAAAGAACTAACAATAAGGAAAAAAATTCAATTGTCTAAAAATTTGTTTCATGATAATGGTTCTTGTTAATTGAGTGCTAATTATTCAAAAAGAAATTTTACAGTTCTAGATGAGTTTGCAATAGTAAAAGTAAATTTTAAAACTAAAAACACTTTTCCAGAAAGAAAAAGTTTTTAAAAAAATTTTACTTTTCTTTTTCAATAAAATTTACATTTATTTTAGAAGAGTAAATTTCCGTATAATTTGTCCAAAGTGAATTCTTGACTACTTAAAAATGATAAATACGTAGCAATAATAAAATAGATTTATTTTCTTTGTTTTTTTTTTTTTTGGTTTCTAACTATGGAAAATGATATTTTTAATTTTGCTCAAGCCCTTTATAATAAAAACTATAAAGTTTTTTGTTGTTTTTTGCTGGTGGCTAGAAATATTTCACAGTTTATGGATTTTACACAAGTGTATACAATTTTTTTTTACATTTTATTTTATATTTGCCCACAATAGCGAACAAACAAAACAAGTGTTCCAAAAAAAAAAAAAAAAAAACTTTAGTAATCAAATGTAATTAATCATTTTCAACAACAAAAACCAGAAAAATGAAGGCTACAAAAAAGTTAACGAAGATTTTACATTAAAAAAGTACTTTGCTGTTAAGTACTTTTTGCAAAGTAATAAACTAAACATTAAAACAAGCTTAAGAGTTAGATGAAAACACAGCAAAGACAAATCATATAAAAGGAATCCATTGCAATTTGAAATTTTTTTAATTATATTGTCAGAGACCTAAAGATTTTTGAAATTTTAAAAGTTATTTTTTTAAACTTAAGTACTCGTACTTCTTTTAATGTTTTGTATAGTACCATTTAAAATTCCCCCTATCTTTTATAAAAATTCACAACTGTTTGTCTAAGTATTTTATATTGTGCGTTTCAGTTGTTTTTTTTTTTTTTTGTTCTTCATTTTGTTTTTGTTAAGTAAATGTTTTCATATTTCATTTTAATTATTTGCAATAAATTTAAATACATGTACATATAAATAGAAACAAAGTGAACAGAAGTAAAAAAATTATAATGATTTTTAGTTTTCGTTTTGGCACATCATCATCTTCATCATCAGCACCACAGTCAATCACCCACCACCAACAATTATGTACAACAACAACAACAACAACAACAAAAAACTGTGTCAGTTATACAATAAAAAATTTACAGGGCACAGTAGGGTCATGGAGTGCAAAATAATGACGAGAGTTGCCAACAAATCTGATGAATTTCAATAAAATTATATTTTTTAAATAGCAAACATCGACAGTTCAATTCCAAACTATGCTATGTCGACTTAGCATGTTTTTGAATTAAGATTTTTTTAACTTAAATCTTGTCAAATTTTGGTTGTGATTGGCTAGTCCAATCAATAGTTATAAACAACAAAGTTCTACCTCATATGGTTTTTGAGATATCGCCTGTAAACTTTAGGAGCTTTTCCTGCAAAACTCACTTTTTCGACTTAGCATGTTTTAGAATTGAGCTATCGACATGCTTAGAATATTATGCTAAACGACTATTATTTATGTTTTGCACAAAGTATTATCGATAGAAGAAAAATCTAGAGCATTCTCGAGCGTTGCCCAGCACATTTGACGCATTTTCATAAAGTTAATATTCCCGGACTTTCTACAAAATCTACCACCCACTGCTTCGATATTTATATGGTTTCATGTCAAGTGACCCAATTTTAAAAATCGATGTTTTCCGATTTAGATGAAATTTGCACCAAGGCTAGTAGGCCAGACACAAATTTTCAGCTCTATCAGTCCAGAAGTGCCGGAGTTAGAGGGGGTCAAAGTTGGAAGTTTTGGTCAATTTGGGTCATACAGGGTTTTTTTTAAATGAGTGTAACTTTTCACCTATTGGTCCTAGCAAAAATTGTCCACAGTACTTTAGATAGATATTTCTTCAATCATTTCAAAAATATTTTCTTTTTATGAGGGAATTTGTGAATGCTTAAAATCTTATTTGACAAAAATCTGTCGCATATTTGAAACTTTACAAGAGAATGTAAAAACATAATAGAAAGTGTAATATTCAACATGTAACTTTTTTTGTACAACTGCTTATAAAAGCGTTATTTTTTGCACTATTGCAATAAATTTTTGTGAGGAGGTGTATTTGCGTTAAATGCATTGGAATCGCAAAAAAACAAATTTCGAAAAATAGCGAGTTAGGGCCTTTCTACATGAGACCAACGTTATATAAATATTTTTTAAACAAAAAACACTCACTGTTTTTTGTTGGTTTAATATAAGGCTTTTATATTGAATGAAATGTGTTCTTCGAAAAGGTTTTGCCTTGTATTGGATACTGTTGAATTTTTTAGTTGCTCATAAAAAGTTCAAAGGAATGGTAAAGCAGTCCGTGATAGCCGGCAATATTTTGTATCGATTAAGCATGGTCGCCCAGTGTCAGTCTATAAGTTTTTGAATCGATTTAACGATATCCGCTGGTCTATGTGTTCACGAGTACAAAGCACAACATTACAAGAGAAAACACTATTTCAGTAAAAATGAATGTTTGACGGCAAAATTTCTTACAAAATATGATTAGAATATTTATTTAGCTTCGTCAACTGTAACGAGTGTGATGCAGAATCAATTGGTGCTGTTAAACAAACTAATAGAACATAAACAAGTCGTAGAAATGTCAATATCGTAGTAGAATGTTGGTGAAAGTCCAAGGAACATCTATGTGGCGTCGCGTACAACAATTACAACTTTCAAGAAATTTTGTACATCGTATCTTTATCGTAATAATCTATGGAGCACTTTTTCTTTGCAGGATTTGAGGTGCAGAAAACGATACTGGTCAAGTGTGACTGTGCCTAAAAATCAATATCGCGTTATGATAACGGAGTCTTTCTGTCTAAAATGGATAATATTGATGTGATAGACAAAAACAAATGCACTACGATGTGGCATTGTTTAAAGCAGATTCTTGGATCACACCTCTTTGCAAATGAAATTGGTCACGCAGTTGACTGTTACTGATGCACGATTTAGCGAAATGTTAACAGAGAGTTTTTATGCCTGATTGGATAATATTAATGGGGACAACATGTGGTGTCAAATATACACATACGTACAGTGAAACAATTCCTT
The DNA here is from genome assembly GCA_916048285.2 of Bellardia pandia. Taxonomy (NCBI): domain Eukaryota; kingdom Metazoa; phylum Arthropoda; class Insecta; order Diptera; family Calliphoridae; genus Bellardia; species Bellardia pandia. The sequence goes on from OU696530.1 coordinate 37,042,657, forward strand.
TATTGCAAGAAACATTTCGTGGTCGTATATCGGTGATCGCATTTTCGGCGATCGCTTTCTAGAGTATGCGATTTAAAATCATAGGATTTATTTAATGAAGCTCTTTAAAGTCGAAGGTCTATGCCAACAAGAATCAAATGCTTTATAATATTTGTGTTAAGCCGATTTTTGACATAATCCTATTCTAGTAAGTAATAAAGACTCATTATTTTTTTAATATTAACCCAACAGAATATTGGCAGTTCTTCATTACATTAATGGGTGCTTTTTCCATGTGCAACTTTAATAGAAGTTGTTAGGTCCCCGTTTACACAGTCGAACATTTGAAAGAAACACATCTGGAAATCTCTTTTGTTTTTTCATTCGTGATCACACTGTCGAACAATGTTGTCAGACACATTTCATTATTATTTGCTTTTTTGATATTTCTCTTATTCGTTCTGTGTAATAATTTGTAGTAAATTCCAGCAAGCTAAATGTTTTTCTTCCAAATGTTCGACTGTGTAAACGGGGACTAAGTGTTGAAGGATCAATGAATCGGTAGCGCAAGATCAAGCTTTATGTTTTAAATCCATGATTAGTCATGATCGATCGTTACAGCATCAATCTTTTCTGAAGCAGCAACCGGTTTTTTTTATTTTATTTTTTTTTTATTTATTTATTTATTTATTTAGTCTATGGATAAAATCCTTACAGACCATTTACAAAATTACCTACATATACATATATATTTTTTGATACCTTAGTACAATTCATTATTTAAATTTAAGATAATGTTACGTTTTATGGTATTTACATGACTTGCACTGACTTTGCACTTGCAAAATCTTTAAAACATCAGCCTAAGTTTCTAAGTTGATTCTCGTCGTAAATTTAATAACTTGGCTTTGGCTTGTAATATTTAATAACACAGGCAATCAAATGTGTATTTTTAGATTAGCAAACATATGCCCCTATTGCCGTTCTCAACTCAACTAAGTTTGGTCGTCTGTCAGTCAACCCGACTTTAACTCAACCAAATTATTTTTTGGTATTGTGTAACACAACGATTTTTAGTTGTAATTGTTATGGCGTTGCCGACATGAAATATCGATTTCATGTTGGCAACACCGTGCATTTTATTTGTAAAGTGAAGAAAAAAACGCAAAAAAATCAAGTTTTACTTTTTGAAGACGAAAATCATGACGCTAATACAAATGTTCTACGTATACGTAGAAAAATACGCGATGATTACAATCCTCTTGAACTACCCAGTGCGAAGTAAGAAATTTCTAAAATAAGTAACAAATATGTTTGTATAATAAGTATTATTTTTCATAGAGGCAATTTTCTTTTGCTTAATTTGTAAAAGCTGCTTGTTTATTTCATAATTTTTATAACTGTTTTTCTCCAAATCCTTAATACTTTTTTAAAGTTTAGCTTGTGTCTCACATTGTTTTCTCAGAAGTTCCATACGCTCTTGTTCTGGTGATTTTTTTCTTTTCTTGGCTGATTTGTAACGATTTGTTCCATGTCGAGATTTTGAGGAGTTTCTAAAGCCTGACTTGTTGACGGACCAACGTTTTCAACGCCGAAAGTGTGTCCAGATGGTGCTACTTGGTCATTTAGTGATAACAGCTGGGACACGCAATCCTCAAGTACATTAAGCGGAATTTCTTGTGAAGAACGGCCACCTGCTGCTTGTTGGTTTTGTTTATTATTAGCAAGTTTTTTTTAATACTTGCTTTGTAATGAATCCACACCTATGTTCATGTAGGTGGGCTCAAGCTATTCAATTCTATTGTAAATCCTTCCCACGCTTCCTTACACTGAGTTTTAGTCATCTCAAATATTTGCTTTCCTTTAGCAATTTCTGGATTTTTTCCATCAGCTGCACAAGTCGCTCAAATTGGGCTTTGGTTGTTATTTTGACTGTCCTGCGTATGTGTATTAATCATTTAATTAATTATATTAAGATCAAAAAACACAGTTCTCTATGCACCTAGTGCTGCAATCGTGCGCTCACTTTGACAGAATGTCAATGTTCAACTGCAATTTTTACGATTCTAGAGCCATTTCATTTACATTGACGGAAAAAAGACATTTTAGCTTTCTCTCAAATTAACAGAACGCTAAAATGTTTGGCATACGAGTACATGGAATCTACGCTACATACTGAACCAAAATGGTCTTAAATTTTCCATCTATTGGACTGTTTCAATTACAATGTTAAAACATGTTTAAACTATGTATTTGTCATTGTCAGTTATCTTCATTGAAAACAATAGAAGAAGTGGCCCCTGATCCTTGCTCTTTGATTTGTAAAAGTTTCGGTTTCAGTATTCGGTCGCAATTTGCTAAATATTTGACCCAATTCAAACCCAAATATCTAAACTCTAAAACGTTTTTCTTCAAGTGCATGTGTTTATATTTTTGTTAGTGCCTGCATTACGTTTTTGTTTTTATCATCGTTTTCTATTTCTACACTTATTTTACCACTTCCTAATTCTTGTTTTTTTTTTCTAATAAGTTTCTTTGTGACAGAGTACAGAAGACGACACGACGACAATATGTCAGTCATATTTAGAATTTTCTTCTAATGCTACATTTATTTTTAATTTGAAAATGTATGTACGTGTGTATGTAAGTACGAGTATGTATTTTTTTAATAAGATATCAAATGAAAAATAATTGTACTATTAGTTGTATACATACATAATTGTAATTTCATACAGCCAGCAATATGTAGAGAGAAAATCATAGAAAAAGTGTTCTTTGTATATAAACAGAACAAATGACATACAAACATACATACATACCTATATACATGCATACATATGTAGATAAAAATTAAAAATATGGAATCACACACAGAATTATTTCTATTGCTTAATTTTTTTATTATTTGTTCATATCTTATGTACAATTTTTTAATGCTGTTTTGTTGTTATTATGATTTTTGCTTTCTTATTCTTCTATTTCGCTTACATTGAAGGTACTAGTTGGTGTTGTTATTTCTGTTATTATTATTATAAACCAAACACAACTCACAAACACCACAAAATAAAAAGAGAAACAGCAACAAAAAAAAAAAAAAAAGAAAGATGAGAAAGCAACTGAATTGTAATTGTCGATATTATTATACCCTACACCACCATAGTGGGGAGGTATATTGGATTTGTGCTGATGTATACCGATCGACTCAGAATCATATTGGCTGTCAAGCTTGTGCGTAGAGTACAGGTCGCAATTTTAAAGGTATTTCGATAAAATTGGTACATAATATTTTTTCGTCCCAAGGATGGATGGGCTTGAAACTGGTAAAAATCGGTCCATTATTTCACCTGGCCCCCATACAAATGTCCTCTCTATATTGGGGTTTACCGATCATAAATGTTTGAATTATGCAAGTATCCAAACAAATTTCCTCACAAATGAGTGATGAATGAAGCCAAATCACATCTACAAATTTTGTGCAGATCGGTCGATAATTAGGCGTAGCTCTCATATAAGGCCCATTTCCAAAAATCACTTTAAAGAGCATAACTCACTCAAAAATGTCGGCATCCAAATAATATTTAACACAAATAAATATATTTTATATGTATACAAACAATACCATAGAATTTTATTGTGATCGGGCCATAATTAGTCGTAGCTCCCATATAAAGCCCACTTCCGGAAATCACTTTAAAGAGCATAAATTTCTTAAGAATGTTGGTAATTAAATAAAATTCGACACAAATAATATACATAAATGATGAGACTAAATTTTATAATGGTCGGTCCATAATTAGTCGAAACTCCCATATAAGACCCTCTTCGTAATTCTTTTAAAAGTATTTAAGTCGAGATAAAGTTTAACACATATAATTTATATTCACAGAAATCATGACACTAAATTTTTGGATGATCGGTCCACAATCAGGTCTATTCGGGAAGTCACTTTCACCACAAATACGCGTTTCATTCACTTTTTGTTATTCTAAAATACGTTAGCGATGTGAGTACCAGAAAACAAAAGATGTGCAACCAGAAAGCATATGTTTTTGTTCACTTTGTATGCATTCTAAAATACTTGTTCATGCAATCGAATAAATCTCAATTTTTATTTTTAAATTATATTTTTGTTTTTAAATTTTCTGTGTATTAATTTGACAGCTGTTTTCAATGTTTATGTTTTTCATAAGAGATTACAAAAACTCGATTACTGCAAACGATAATTCTTCACTCGTATTTTAGAATATGTCGAAGACGAAATGTCGAAAGTGAACGTTCGACGACGAAGAAGTGAAGCGCGTATTCCCGAATAAACCTGAATATCTCCCATATAGCGCACATTTCTGAAAAACTATTTATACATATACTGGGTGTAGGGTATTATATGGTGGGGCTTGACCGACTATACTTTCTTACTTGTTATTGTTGTTGTTGTTCGTGTCTAAATGCACATACATACTACATATTTCATAGACATATGAAATAAACCGACAACAACAACAGCAATATGAAGGAAATTGAAGAACATGAACAAGATATGCCAAAGAGACGTAAGAGAAACAACAGCAAAAGGCGAGGGTGGACAACAAAGTATTAATAATGATAATGATGATAATGACGTTTGTTGATAATTATTAAGATGGTGGTATGTTTTTTCCCTCTTGTTTTTGTTATTGTTGCTGCTGTTGCGCTAGTTTGTGATTGTATACAATTTCATGTTAAATTGTTTTTATGTAACCTTATTATTAACAACAACAACCACAAGCGCTGGTACTATATTAATACTAAGGGGGTGAGAGAGAGAGAGAGAGATATCATAATGGACCCCTTATAAACGGTACATTATGACTCATTTTATAATGTATTGATAAACTGCAACAAAATCAAACATATTAACAGACTGTTAAATAGAAAATAATTCCTTTTTTAGCTTAACAAAAAGAAATGATCAGAACAAAATATTTTTTATTCAAAATTCTTATTTCCAGCGAACTATTTTTTCCATAAAAATATTTAAATATTTTACTTTCAACTAATTCATCATTAACAATTCAAAGTTTGTGTGAACAGGGTTCGAAAGTTAAATTTAAAATTCATGTACATACATATTTGTTGCTTAAAATTTCCAAAGTTTTATTTTTATAGTGTTGTTTTTTTTCAACACATGTTCATAAATAAAGCTGTCTCAAAAATAAAATTAATTAAAATACAATTTGAATTAAAAAAAAAAACAAAAAAAAATGTTGCTTAATTGAGTTGATGACGGTCAGAAGATTTTTTTGCCAGTGTTTTTTAAGAGATTTTACAAAGTGTGTTTTAAATAAAGCGTGATCCAATTCGAGGTTCCCTAATTTTTTAAAGAAAAAAACACAGAAAATTCACATTGAATGGGGAATGTTTATTATCCTTTGAAAGAACATTCTTTAGCATTTATTTTTTGAAATATTGGCCGTTGCTATGTCGCGGATGGTCTAGCCGTTGAGTCCAATTTTCGATGACTCCTTCGAGCATTTCGACTGGTAACTGGCGAATGACACACGTGATGTTTTCCTCCAACGCCTGAATCGAAGCGGGTTTGTCCGCACAAACTTTACACTTAACATATACCCACCGGAAAAAGTGTAACGGTGTGATATCACACGATCTTGGTGGCCAATCGACTGGCCCAAAACGTGAAATTATGTGCTCACCAAAGTGTTCTCTCAATAAATCCATTAATTGATGCGATGTGTGGGAAGTGGCGCCGTCTTGTTGAAACCATATGTCGCCGAGATCACGAGCATCAAATAGTCGGTTATCATGGCACGATAACGGTCGCCATTGACGGTTACATTCGCACCGGAATTATTTTTAAAGAAATATGGGCCGATGATTTCACCGGCCCACAAACCACACCAAACCGTTGTTTTTTTCTGGATGAAGTGACAGTTCTTGAATCTCTTCAGGTTGCTCTTCGTCCCAAATGCGGCAATTTTGTTTGTTTACATACACATTGAGCCAGAAATGGGCATCATCGCTGAATAAAGTTTGCCTCGATGTCACTTGTTCAGGCGTAAGGTTTTCCATTATGAAATGCCAAACAATACTAAACAAAAATAACATGACAGCAAGTCGTGTCATGATCTATCAAAAAAAAAGGCTATTAGAAAAAGTATCTCTACCTGAATCACCCTATACATATGTACATAAAATTTGTTTAACAATTTATCATGTCACTGTAGAATTTAACAATATAAAAATAAAGTTACTTCAGATTTCCTTCAATAAGGCTCTAAACATTTAAATTTTGAATTTTGCGATATCACGATTTTGATATTATGAAAAGTAGAATGAATTTCAAAATGCGCAACTTTGAATATTTACTTTTCTTTAAGTAGACTAGGATTGCATTCTCCTAAATTGCACTTATAAATCATTCTGCACATAAAATCCGGCCAAACCACAGAAGGTTTTTTAGAAACCTGTTTAATATTATGAAAGATATAATGAACAAAAAATAAAATTAACACATATTTACAGCTGTTGACAACAAATTGGTAATGAACTTTTTATATTACTGTTGGATGAGGAAATTTACCACTAAGTTTTCTCTTCAAAACACTTTTATTATATCTATTAATTATTCTTATTATTGAAAAATGCATTCCATATTTCATTTAGTTAAATAATCACAAAGATGAAATGAAAGAAAACGAGGCAACTCACTGTATTTCGAATGCATCTGTTTAATTTAAAATAACGTTTGTTAGAAATCGTCTCCCTCGATACTAATTCTAGAGAAGCTATGCGAAATATATTCTTATGCAGAGAAGAAAATTCCATTGAAGAGATTGCCACAGGACGCAATACTAGTATTTACAAGAGACAAATTTGTATAAATTTTTTATTGATTTAAAATCTTTTATTTTTCAAACAGTTTTCAAAAACAGTTTTTAAAGCGAATCCAAAAAGTTGTTCTGGAACTAATACGAGTTCTATAGAATTAGTCTGGATACAATGCATAACTAGTGCCAAAGAACTAGTTCCTAAAAAAAACACGCCCAGAGCAATTTAAAATCACAATAGCGTTCCATAGAGCTGGTTGCAAAACTTATTTCGTTATCACTAGTTATTAAAGAATTTAAAGTACCACGAATTAAAAACAAGTTCTGACAATTTTCCTAGATTATTTTTTTATTTTTTTTTTCTCATAGAAATTAGATTTAGATTTTTTAATTTTTTGTCCAAAATTTTAATTTTACACTTTTCATAAAAAAAACAAAAAAAAAATTAATTAAATAAATTGTTCTCATATTTTTAAATATTCCTATGTATTTGTTTAAAATCGTTGTTGTTTACACTTTAGAAAGTTGAATATTAAAATTTCAAGCAATTTATTTCTTAAATGGAATATTTATTTATAAACATTTAATTATAAACAATAAATAAGTCATTTTTATTGTGTTTTTTACGAATTTTATAAAAAGAAAAAAATATTTTTTATTCCCAACAAAATTATTTCAGAATTATGACATAAACTTTTGCTTTATATTGAAATTACTGCATTTCAAAAAATTTATTCTTTGTTTGAAAAGAATTTCAAAATCCCCAAAATTGCATAATGTTGAAATTAATTAATTTCAAATTGTTACGAATAATTTTTTCAACGAATTTTTTATTCGCAACAATATATTTAAGATTTTAAAAAAATATCGTTAGTCGTCGTAATTGCTTAATGTTGCAATATCCAAAAAACCGGAAAATTGTTCCAAATTTTGTTTTTAACAATTTTTTTTTTTTTTAAATTTTAATATTTTTTTTATTTGAAAAAATTTTTTTTCAGGTTTTAATATAATTTAGACACCTTTTTAATTTCCTAAACGTTTTATATTCAAATAATCCAAAAATATGTTAAATATTAAAATTACTCTATTGCAAATTTTTACGAATTTTTTTTTTTAAAGAATTTTATTACAAAAATTTCAATAATTTTTTATTTGCAACCAAATTACATATTAAAAAACTCAAAAATATTTAATAAAACTTGAACGAATTTTATTTTAAAAAATTCATTATTTTTTTAATATTTTTTTCATAATAACTTAAACTTCAAATTTCTAAAAATTCCACAACGTTTTTTTTTATTCTTTGTTTTAAAACGAATTTTATGGAAAAATTTAAAAAATTTGTTTTATTCTCAACAATATTATTCCAGATTTGAATATAATTTAGTTAGTCTTCATAATTACTTAAACTTGTAATAACGAAATAATCCCAAAATTGTTAAATTTTTTTTTCTTTTTTTTACGAATTTTATTCAAAAATTTCAATATTTTTTTTTTTTATTCGCAAACTTTTTTGCAGAACTTAATGTTATTTTAACACTCATTTTAATTATTTAAACTTGCAATATCCAAATAATCCCAATATTTTTTAATACAGAAATTACTCCATTCCAAATTGTTATGAATAGTTTCTTGTTAACGAATTTTATTTATAAATTTCATTATTTTTTTATTTGCAACAAAATTATTTCAGATTTGAATATAATTTAGTTAGTCTTCATAATTACTTAAACCTGTAATAACGAAATAATCCCAAAATTGTTAAATTTTTTTCTTTTTTACGAATTTTGATTAAAAAATTTCAATATTTTTTTTATTCGCAACAATACATATTATTTCAGACTTTAATATAATTTCATAATTACTTAAACTTGCAATATCCAAATAACTCCAAAATTGTTTTAATATTTTAAATTATGCTGACACACAAACACTTTCAGTCTTTATCAGAAATTCCTTTGCATAACGAAAAAAATATCAAGAATGAATTAATCCAAATTTATTGTGTAAAAACATTTTTTTTTTCTTCAAACCGGAAGTAACTGGCTGTTATTTTAAATAGGTACTGGCATTTGAAATTCCACTTATTAAAGGCATGATTTATTTTATTTCATAAAATTATAATAAAATATTCACCTTTTTTTTAAAGAAAGACAGCAACTTTAAACAGTTTTAAGAAGTAAATGTTTATTTATACAAAATTTTTATTTAGTTTAAAAGATTATTTATTAGTATTTCGTTAATTTATTGCAACACACTGAACACCGTTTGTTTTTTTTAAGCATAAAATTGTAATTATTTAAATTTTTTGAATTTATTTTTTAATAAAGTTTTTTTTTAGTCACCAACACACTTTTGGTTAATTTTAAGAAAATCTTTTTAATTTTTTTTTTATTTGAAACACACACGTACCGTTGTTGTTATTAGTTTATTTTTTTTTATAAAATTTAGTTAAATTTCTTTAATTGATTCGATTGATTTTCTTTAAACAAATTTTATTTGCTCGTATATCTTCTTCAAAACATTAAATATGATGCTGACTTTGTCGACTGCAATGACGATGACAAAGACAATAATGATGATGTTGATTTTTAAAAGTCGTTGTGGAAGTAGCAGAACAACAACTACAAGATATAACAAACAATTTGTGTGTTTTCTTGTTGTATTTTAACTATTGTTATTGTAAAATTTAGTTTAAGATACGAATTATTAATACCAGCGGAAAGAATGTGAAAAAAATGTACGATTTTTTTTTTCTTCCTCTAGATTTGTATTCAGTTTCTCTATGAACCGTTCGGTTTGAATGTTAGAATCGAACTATTCGTTGGTCTGCCAAGTGTACGTATCCATTGCCAGTTATCGCATTCCAATGTGGCAGGCTGATGTTGTTGTGTATGCTCTACTGTATTTCCAATATTGTATTGTTTTTGTTTTATAAGTCTCTTTGCTGTGTGTGCAGTCGCTGTCAGCGTCGGATCGGCTGGATGGATGGCTACATGCCCAAACTCAAATCAAACATCTAACAAACAACAACAACAGAAAGTCTCCAACCAACTCACAACATTCATAATAACTCCATACACAATACCAATGCACACAACATACAAACCAGCCAACAAAATTAACAACAATCGAGCTGTAACATGTTAAGCCAGCGTCAATGCGCCGGTTTATATATGTATATGTATTTTTTTCGCAACATCATACTCCAACATTAAGGCCTTCACCACCCGCTGGAACTAAACACAAAGCACACATTTGCACACTCTCAATAACCAGAAAAAGCCCCCCTTTTTCTAAAAAAAAAAAAATTAAACTCTCTTTCCAATATTCATTATTTGTTCCCACTGGAAATGAGCTTACAATTTACTCTCTATAAATTACATTTTCAGCAGGGTTGTCAACTTGGTGCGTTTCGCACCATTTTTGGTGGTGTATTTCGGTGCGTGATGAAATCTTTATTTTTACTCATTTTTAATTGCAGTTTTTTAATAATTCATAACTCATGAAATCTATACGATGAAAAAATGTAATTAAAAATGTATTAAATAAAATTTCTTGTATAACCTGATGGTTTGGTCTACTGAACTGTAGACGAACAACCAGGGTTAGAGTACCAGTGGAATCCTAACAAATTTTATTGAAAAAAATTAAATAGAAGTACTTTAACAAGAAAACAAAATATATAAAAAAGTACCAAAGTTACTAAAATTAGCTTTTTTACCAATTAATACTTTAGTTCCGAACATCATATTGTGAGTTAAATTTTGAGTGGTTAAAGCTTATTTTATCTTTATTAGCTCATTTATTAAAAAAAAGGCTTTTACTATTATTACTTTTACTAATAATCGTTTATAAAAAGTTTTTTATACAATTTATAATATTAAAAAATTTCAAATTAATTCAATAAATATGTATTTGAAACAAAAACGGAATTCTTAACTTGGTGCGTTTTTTTGTAAATGGTGCGCTTTTTTCTCCATTTTGGTGCGTTTTGAAATTTCAAAGTTGACAACGCTGATTTTCAGCTTGATTACCAGTGTTGTCAACTAGGTCCGTTTCATATCATTTTTGGTGCTTTTTTAAATTTTTTGTGCGAAAAATTCCTTAGTTGGTGCGCGGGGCTTTTTTAATTTTGTCCGAAAATGTGATGAAATTTTTCTTTTTCGTAATTTTTAATTGCATACATATTTTAATATTTCATTATCATGAAGTCTATACGATGGAAAAGGACCACATATATACATATGTATGCAATGTATGATAAATGAATACATACTGGGCCGAATTATTCAATCCGCTCCGCGATTGCGGAAAAAAAATTGTTTGTGCGGAATTTTTTGTTCCGTTGCTGCGGTATTTTTCCTTTTTGCGGTATCATCTCTACACAGACAGTATTGCGACATGCCGCAGGAATGAATAATTAAATTTTACATATCGATCGATATTTCTTTCCGCTTAGTTTTCCTTTCCGTGTGGAATCGCTAATACCACCTATTATTAAATTTGTCACATGAAGGTTATTGCCAAAGGAGAATAGAGTGAAAATCTTTGTTTGAAAATACAATTAACATTTTTAACATGGAAATAAAAATTCTTGTGTAGCCTGATGGTTTGGTCTACTGAACTGTAGACAAACAATTACATTTAGAGTCCTGCGGATCCCTAATAAATTTTATTGAAATAGAAGTACTTAAAATAGCAAACAAAACTAATTAAAAAAATGTACTAAATATGTACTGAAATTAGCCCTTTTTACCAATTAGTACTTCAGGCCCGAAACGCATATTGTGAGTTAAATTTTGAGTGGTTAAAAAAAATGCTTTTACTTTTATAAGTTTTACTATTAATCGTTGATCTCTTTTAAAAAAGTTTTATACAAAAATTTATGAAATTTAAAAAAAAATATTACATATCTGGTATTTTTATTTTCTAAAAACGGTAGAGAACTTATTTATTGTAATTATAATTTTTATGTTAAATGAATTCAATAAACATTTTAAATATTAAATGAATTCAATAAACATCTATGTATATATAAATAAAATGGTCCATGTATGTAATGGTTTTTGTTGTAATGATTTTTTGTTATTCGATTCGAAATTCTCAGGAGATGGTTTGTAAAGAAAAAAATTCAAAAATTCCGGGTAAAACTCAGAATATTTTTAGTGAGTCCATTCAACTTTAATAAAAAAAGCCCCTTAAAGTATGATGTACAAATTTAGATATTTTATTAAATTTATACAAATTTTTGTTATTTTTCTTTTACTGAAATTTTTGTGTCTTAATTTTTAATTCTCGGCCCAATCATGAATAAAAAATTCGCGGGAGTTTTTTCCCCTTTTATTTTTTCAACATTGAATTTGAATTGGGAAAAGGGAAAAAATTCCCGCGGAATTTGTATTCATGATTGGGCTGTATATGAAACACAAATCATTAGTAAATACCGAGCGAAGCCGGGCGGTCAGCTAGTTTTAAATAAAAAAACAAATTCTAAACTTTGAGCGATTTTTTCAATTAGCGCGTGTTTTTCTCCATTTTTGTGCGTTTTGAAATTTCAAAGTTGACAACGCTGTTGATTACTATCTACTCTCCTTTGTATTCTACTGATATTTGTTAGTGTATTTTGGTGTTTTATAACCGGCTTTGCCAACACTTTAACAATGGCAACAATAACTACATACATATATTCATATTGGCTACTCTGAGTAAAACAACAACCATAGAAAAAGAAATCATCTGTTTCTATTTGTCTTCCATTTCAGTAGTATTTTTCGGTCAGCCCTTCCAATGGCAGCGTAGTAGAAGTAGTAGTGGTTTGCTGTAGTAAAGTAGTGCAGTTTGTAGTGTTAGTTAGTTTGTGTTGGCCCATCTCTCGTTAATCGAACATGTTGCAAACGCTGCTACACGCTGTATTATTCTTTGTTCTGCACTCACTTGTTTGAATGCAATTTTCATATAAAAAGAGGAAAAGCAAAAGATAAATGGTATTGCCAGATGGAAGAGTATATTTTGTTCAAACTTAACTTAAGTAGCATTAATTGGAGAAAATATGTATAGTATACATATTTAAAAAAAAAATAAAGTGTCAATGAATAAGAAATTTTAATTATTTTTTTTTTCTGTAAAAAATTCTTGAAAAAATATATTTTTGTGAAAAATATTGAAAAATCTGGCAATTCTAAACTGCTTGTCCGATCAATATAAAATTGTCCATGGCCGTAGCCAAAGAGTATTCGAGTTTAATTTTTTGATTTTTTTTTTTGATGGACCTGACAAACCCTACAAGGGCAGAACTGTAAGGGCTCAAAATAGGGCAACATTAACATATAATTTGTTCTGAGATTTTTATCTTTTCTGAAAGTCCTCGGCTAGATCTTAAAAAAACCATGCTCGCATGTCCTATTTATCACTTATGGATTTCAAGTTATACGCATTTGAAAATTTAAATTTCCGAATTTTTTTAATCCTGCTCCGGTGTTTTTTTTTAATAACAAGTACGATTTTCCCCAAATTAGTTTTGTTAGTTAAACAATACAATTTACCATCAGATGCAAAATATTTCAAAGAAATAACTTTTGAAAATTAAAAAATTCAATGAAAAAATTTGAGATTTTTGCATTTTCTTTGGACAAAAAAGTATCTTAACTATTTTTTTTATTAAAATAAACTTTCTTTAACAATATATAACTAATTTATATTTTTCCCAAAAGCAACTTTAAACAAATTATTTTAATATAAAAAAACTTGAACAATTATCTGACATTGTTGCCCCATACATACGCATTTCCGAATTTGACATATTTTTCTGTATTCAAATTTCAACTTTATATTTCTAAAGTTATGATTACAAAATGAAAAGCAGTTTCGAAAACCTAAATTTATTCCTTATCTATCCTTACAGTATTTTATCAGCTGCAAAAGAAATGTGAACTTTGTGAGCAAAATTGTGAAAGATCACATTTTTGGGATTTTTGTCTAATTTTTTTTGGGAATTTCGGGATTTCCTTTGTACTTTTGTTATTTTTTGTTTTGTAGATTATTATTTACAATGATAAATTTATGCTACATTGAAAATTTTATTGCATATTCTGTTTTTCTTGAATTTCCAAAAACTATACTTTTATGAGAGTTTTGATAAATTTGCAACTATCGGGAACAATTTGGATCATATTTTTCCTGGACTTAATTGTTTTACTCAGATAAATTAATTTCCAATCTTACACAAGTCGATATCTCAATTAGATTCTAATACGAGTTGATATACGTATACGAGTGAGTGATTTTATACATACATATGTACATATGTACGAGTATGTATAAATGAGCAAAAAAAAGTTGTCTTAGGTTCAATGAGACAACCACTACTACATACATACTACTAAAAGAGGCTTGTAAAAAGAATGTATTTATTGGAATTTCAAACTGAATCAAGGCAAACGATAAAAATAAAACAAACACACAAGCGAAACCAGCAAAAGTGTCTGAGAAGAAGGCCAAAAAGATAGAATGCTTAATAAAAGGGTTTAAATAAAAAAACCTAAAGCAACAACAACAATAACAAGAATATGTAGGTATGTATATGCCAAAAAAGTTTTCTGTAAGAGAGGGGCAATTAAGCAATGCGTACTTTTAGGCAAGAGGTACTGAAAAAAAAATTATTTTAAAAAAGTACACTGTATAAACAAGTCGTTTTGAAGAAAGGTACTTTTAAAAATAAAACATTAACAAAAACATAAAATATTAAACTGTTAGATGAAATAAAATTTTGTAAAAAAAATGATTATAGGACTATTTTATTTATTATTTTATTAGCTTATAATTACAAATTATAAGATAATATAAGGATAAGAGCAATAGCGACTAAGGCCTTCAGCTCAATATAATGCAATTAATATTAAAAAATTTCTAAGGAAACTATTAAATAATTATAATTTATATATAGTTATACATATTTGTTGTTTTTAGAAAATTAATAATTTGTTTAATACTTTCAGGGGAAGGGTTAGATTGGGCTCTAACTGGGGTAGTTTCCTTCTTTAGTAAATTTCGGGCAGTGAACCAGCAGGCGTGAGGGATTCTGAATAGGATATGTACAGTCACAAAGTTGGGGGTAGGAAGGTTCATTAAATGTCCGTGTGTTAATTTAGAATGTCCGAATCTTAGTCGCTCAAATTTAATTATATCTAGTCTGTTGTAATTTGGTGTTGTGACTAGGGGAGAAGTAATAGCTTCTCTTGCCGTTTTGTCAGCAAATTCATTCCCTTTTATACCACAATGTCCAGGTACCCAGATTAAGTTTCTGGTTTCTGTAATATAATGGTTGTGGCTATTTATGTTAGTTATTGCAATGAGGAGAGGGAATCAGATCATATAGCGAACTTTGGTTATAGGACTAGTATATCCTAATTCTGTGTTTTCGATTCAGTCTTAGTGCAAATTTTATTCTGTTGGTCGTAATTCACTAATGTGATTTTATTTGAAATGTTTTGCAATTGTATCTAATTTTTACCATTTATAATTGATGTTATTACCGATTCTTACTGTAATTAACAGAGTTTGTCTGATATTCAGAATAATCTTGAGTGTAATTTGACAACTTATAAAAATAAAAGAACATTTTTCCATATTCACCACAAGTTAAGAAACAGAGTATAAAAAAGGATAAGATATAAGGTGCGGTTTTTTTGTTTGAATTTCATCTCAATAATATTATTTACAAAAAATTTATGGGTGGCATAGTAGAAGTGGACCAGTTACGGACTGATATCTTCTAAATCCAGTATCTACTAATGTGGTTCCTACGTATTTGAGGCTAATTTTGGATGAATTTCATCTCAATAGCGTTATTTACAAGAGTTATATGGTTGTTTAGTATGCTCGCAAGTGGACTTAATTCGGGAGCTATTGCTTATTATTGACTGACAGCTACAAAATCCAGTAGCATAATTGCCGTATAACCGATATTGGTATGATTTCTGGATTAAAATTACTGATCTGTATAAAAGTTGGTTTGATATCGATATTTATTAGACATATTTGTGGGTTTATTTGTTATTCGGAAATGGTTTTTATATGGCAGCAATGACAGATTATGGGCCGATCTTCTTTAATTTTGGAACAGTTATTTTCATGCATATGAGGATATTTCACGTATTATTATATTAGTATTAACGTGGATTTCGAGAGTGGACCTTATATGGGGGATATTGTCAAATATGCACCGATATTCTCAAAATCCAGCAGTTTGATTTATGGACCGATTCTTACTATTTTCCGCACACTTTCTTCTTTTATCATAAAAACAACGTATACAAAATTGCATGGTATTATCTGCAATATATTTCAAAATATTGCAATAAAATGGACGAAAAATATCAAATTTTTATGGAGGTTGTCTCACATATTGGTCCATAACTCTGGTTGGCCAAAACCGATTTTGCTGTTTTTAAATAGCAAACTTCTCGAAAGCATGTCTGACAGAATTATTGAAGACTTGGATCCCGAAGATATCTTGGGACTTCAGAAAATTGATTTCAACATCCAGACAGACAGACAGACGGACATGGCTTAATCGACTCCGCTATCTATAAAGTTCCAGAATATATATACTTTATAGGGTCGGAAAATTATATTGCGGAAATTTCACACGGAATGACAAACTTATATATACCCTTCTTATGAAGTTGAAGGGTATAAAAATATTTAAAATTTTTTTGAATATGATTAACAATTTTGTTGTTTAACCAACAACTGAAACATGAATAAAATCTATCAAAACTATAATAGATAAATTGCACATACGCATGTCGTATTTTAAAGATGTAGACTTTCGGAAAATATAAAAATCTTTTAAATCAAATGAAAACCCAACAAAATACACGTGTCAAAGGAGCAGGTTTTGGGTAATTCAGTTTCAAAACTTTAATTGTTGAATACTTCTTGGCTAGGAACTTGTGCGATAATTTTCGGATAGACAAAAATTTTGCTTTATTGAGCAAAGTATTCCGTATATATGAAAGTTTCTGGTTGCCGGAGGATTTATCCAGTTCTTAGCAGATGATAGAATCATAAATATTATTAAAAGGAAGCAGCAACCTTCCAAGAAAATACTACGATCAATAAAGCAAAATTATTTTGTAATTGTGGAATTAAACAAAAAATTGTCTTTAAAAGGATTTTGGAAACCAAAATTCATATTACAGCCGACCCAAATAAAATATTGTGGATTAATTTGATAAGAAAGAGGTTTGTGAAACCCTTCGAAGTTGTAAGTCCTAATTCAGCTCTGGGTGGAGGAAGAACTCTAGCGTCATTGTCATTATCGCTTAAGAGCAATCAGGCCGTCCTTTTTACGCTGTTGTAGTGAAATATTGGATATTAGAATAAATAAAATATTGACCTCAAGCTCAAAGTTCGAACAATTAGTTAAATAAACTAAATATTTTTTAATTGGTACTTTTATTGGTACTTTTTTCTCTTTGAACAATCAGTAAATTCTTAACAAGTCTGTGACAGATTATCTAATACAATATTTATATAAATAGTTAGTGTAAAAGATTCCTTAGAGGAAATTTTTTGTGTTGCTGTTTGTGTGTTTAAACATGTGAGCCAAAAAAAAAAAATTAACAAAATGTTTTGGCTAAAATTTATACAAAAAGAATGTATTTAAGTTTGAATAGTTGCTGGTTGTAGCTGGCTGTATATGTAGTGTGTTTTAGTTGCTAGGTTGGATTGAGGTTGGGTTTGAAAGTTGTTTAGTTTAGTTGTTAACAAAAAAAAAAAAAAAAAACAAAGGTTGGGGTTTGATTGGTTCAGTTTAAAGAGGGATTTTTTGTGGGTTACTTAAATTTTCGACGCATACTAACTAATGCTTTTTTATACACTGTTGGATTGTTGTATTTGTTGATGGATAAGTTTGATAACAATCTAAAGATTAAGAAAAAAACTGTTTTTTTTTTAATTTTCTTGCAGTTACAGTCGCATGAATTTTGTAACTAAATTATTGTTGTTTTGTTTGCCATTGTAAGTATGTGTGTTACAAAAATGTGAAGGGAATTTGTTTGCTAACCAACAGATACTAGATATCTGTTAAATACTCAAATATATCTCAATGCAGCAGTTAGTGAGGTAAGTGGTTGCTGGATTTAAATGTTTATTATATAAAACGTAAAGACTAAAAACTCTAAAGAATTGTAAAGTAAGATTCAATTCACACAAGTTGCGAACAAAAAGTAACTAGAGAGTGCAAACACATTTTAGCTACATATGTAGTAAAATTTGAAGAGCAGGCTTGAATGTATCTTTCAGATACATTACAATAATAAAGAAGATAATAATAATAAGAAAAACACAGCTTGAAGGTTTTCTTTCTTATAAATTCACACACATTCAGCCAATGAAATAAATTGTTGTTAGTATGTATATTTAGCCAAGTTAAATAAACTAAAGTTTACTGTGTGTGTTTATTTATTTTACATTTAGTTGGTGTTGCTGCTATTTCTGCTGCTTTAACATAAAACATGTTAAAGAAAAACCAACAAAAAAAAAAAAACAAACACAAAATCAATGCAAAAACACAGAACGACAAGAAACAGATACAAAAAAATGGTCGTAAAAAATTGCTAAAAAGGCCAACGTCACTAAAAATCAACCGACAAACACACAAACATAGAGTTAGTGACAGCAGCAGCAGCAGCTCCAGCAGCAACAATAGTAGTAAAAGTAGTTGTTGTGGTTCTAGCCAGTCGCCAATTGCAAAAGCCAACAATCATGTTTGATATTTTTTCTTCTTGAGAAAAAAAAACACACAAACGTTTTGTATTGAAATTCTTTGAAAACAAATTAAACAGAGTTCCTCAAACATTTGCTATTAAATGAAATAAACTTCAGGGACATCAATCACATCAAAACAAAACTTATAAATTTAAAAAATGTACTTCACTATTACATATTTCCTTGTTACCAATTAAATAATATATCCAGTCCCTTTTTACACAGATTTTTTTAAACAATTGCTAGAAAATTTAATTATTTGTGTTTGTTTTATAACAAAATGTTATATGTGTGTTTGTTGCTTGTTCTTCAGTCCCCCACCATTCAGTCAGTCAGTCACTCAGTCAGGCATTCATTAATTTATTTTAATTATTTGATGTGACAAATGACTTTTAGTTGGCATTTCTTGTTGGCGGTCGTTGGTAGTGGCAGAAACATACAAAACAAATAGCTGTTGTATAGATGCGAAAGAGATGTTTTCAATCATTTGCTTTTTGGTTCAATTATTATTTTGTATTTTAAAGACACTACACTTGGCAAATATTTACTCAAACAAACGTCACCACTTGTTTTAGCACAAATTTGTTTGACGTTGTTTACTCTTACAAGAGTTTTGCTAGATCAAACATCATCAAATAAAATAAAACTAAATATTTGTTGTGTCTTGTTCTAAATAAAAAAAGTTTTTTTTTTAAATAAATATGTAAATGAATTGAAATATATTTTATTTAGTGGTTATGTCTTCTTTGGCAAATATTTGCCAAGTGTGAGCGTACCTTTAGTTACATATTGCAAAAGAGTTTGCAAACAATTACTAAACCGTAACAAAGACTTGAATCAGTAGCTTTTTCTGAAATATTGTTTCATAAGATTTTTTTAAATACAATGTATTTTCAGCTAATCTTAAGGTGAATTCACCCATTTGTTCCGAATAAAAATTTTGTCTGGAGAAATTTTTTTTACTAAGAGTTTTTTGCAGCACGATTCACCAATTTCGAACGATTTTTCTGGAAAAACAAAGCTGCCATATGCAAACAAAATCCATTAGTTTTACAAGTGCGGCCATTGATTTAGTATGCTTTGGTTTTTAAGTATTAAAAAACAAATAATAAATTATTTTAAAATATTGTGTATTATTCAGAATTAATGAAAAAAGAAAGTTTCACAACCATTAATGTACAATGAATGTACAAATATATAAATATCTCGGAATTTACGTTGATGAAAACTTTAAATGGCTACCCCATATACAACAGCTTGCAAAGAAACTTCGAAAAGCCGCTTATAGTTTATACTATCTAAGCAATTGCTCAACCTATGATGTACTCAAACAAGCATATTTTTCATTAGTTGAATCCTGCATAAGGCATGGTATTACAGCGTGGGGAAGCTCAACATATTGCAGATCCCTACAGCAATCTCAAAACCAAATTCTAAAAATTCTACTAAAAAATAAGCAACATAACAATCAACAACTGCAAATGTCGTTAATATATACTTATAACACAAATATCAACAACAACACAAACAACAGTAGCGACGCTAGCACTTCCAACATAAACACAAATTACACACACAACTCACACAACACTCAACACAAGCAACATGAACTTACTCACCAACATAAGCGCAAACATCACAAATAATACACAACTCAATATAAATAACAATAACATATACACCAACACAATAAATATCAATACTCAAAACTTCACACTTTCTAACAACACCACAAACACCAGCCGCAGATTCCAAAATAATAATGGAACCCCTTTTACCAACAATATTGCCAGCAATCTACAGATCCTAAATACCAAAAGTCTGTACTACATTTCATTAATCAACGAAGTTTACAATGATTCCAGATATTTGAAGCCAATAAACCACGCCTATAATACTAGAAGACGCACAGAAGGAAGATATAAGGTCGATCGGCATAAAAACAACTACATATAGCAAAAATTCGCTGAACACTGCACTACCAAATATAATGAACAAAATACCATCATATTTATTAAACATTAGAAATCTATACACTAGGAAAAGTCTTTTAAAAAAATATTTCATAGAATCGCAATGAAAACTTATTATTATATATATCCTGCAGACAAACCAAATGGCTTCGCGGGATTAGATGTAAGAACTAAAATGTACATTAAATTGCAAAAAAATTAATTGGATAAATAATTTAAAAAAAAAAAAAAATTTTTTGATTGGACAATGGAATAGCGCACAGTAATTTCGATTTTAAACAAAATTAGTAGATGCTAATTATGGTGATAAATTCTTGTATAATTTAACAAAATTATTGTTTCTCACTAATTTTGTCAACCAAAAGGGTAAAAAAAAACAAAAAGCAGAAATAATTGGATGTTCTTGAAAGATGTTTGCTTAATGTAAAGAAAGATCGGAAGAAGCCACCGCGAAGACAACAGTTCGTGAGAATAAAAAAGTAAGCAAAACTTTTTCAAGTCGTCAAGAAATATTATGACTGAAATAAATAAGAAATTTGGTTTAAATGTTTCCAGTAGTCTTGAAAAGTAAAGTTGAAAGTAAAAAAAAACACTTCTGTCAAAAATGTGTGTGAAGATGAATTAACCGAGTTAAATAAGTTTTGACGTAAGGAGATGCTGTTTATGGAATTCCAAAATTGAAATTGTGTTTGTTTTTTTTTTAACAGATTTTTAAAAATTCACTTGAACAATTTTGGAGTTCCATTTGGCCAAATGAGACAAAGACATACATAACCTCTATATGGAATATAAGCACAATGGTAACAGCTATCATATGTTTTATTATGGAATTCCAGAATTGAATTTGTGAATTTTTTTTACGATTTTTTGAAAAGAATTGAATTCCCGTTACACTACTAAAACAGTAAAGTGCGCTATTTCTCTGTCCATAGCGGGGTATCTTGTATCAGTATAAAGAATTTACGCTCGAGAAATTTGGTATTGAAAATCAGACAAATCTATTTATAGATGCCTCACATATAAGCCTATAAACATGACTACATACATGGGTTTTCCAAAATATTGTTGATGGACAATACAATAGAGGCAATTTTAAACACCTTGATAATTTGCATTTGTTGTGCTTTTTGAAATACATATATTTTTATTAGTTTCTGTTTCGAATACCACGAATTGTAAATTGGCAATACGTGTAGCAAAGAAAAGTACCATTTCAAGTGTACCATTTTTTAATGCGAATAAACTTTTTGTGTTTAGTAATTTCTTGGCAAATACCTCGGCATTCACCTCGACCGCCGTTTAACTTGGAAGTCTCATATTGAAGCGAAACTTACACAGATGAGATTAAAAGCAGTGCAACTTAATTGGCTAATCGGCAGAAACTCTACATTGAAATTGGATTGCAAACTTTTGTTGTACAATGCAATACTAAAGCCAATCTGGTGCTATGGAATTCAATTATGGGGTACGGCCTCAGCATCCAACATTGAAAAAATTCAAAGGGGTCAAAATAAAATTCTACGTATAATTGCTGCAGCACCATGGTATGTTAAAAATTCTCGAATCCACAAAGATCTAGGCGTGCCATTAGTAAAAGTCGAATTTACAAAATATGCGTCAAAGTATGTCAGCAAACTTGAACACCATCCAAACCCACTTGCACGAGACATCCTTAACTTTAGTGACCACAGTCGGTTGAGAAGGAGGGATACCCTTGCTTTAACTCAAGCGCAAAACAGATGACTGGATCAGTTGATGTGAAATTTTTTAGTGTCATACAAATTTTTGTCTAGCACTGGCTGGGCTTATTATTTTCTTTTTAGTATTAAGATTTGAATACTTATTGTCATTTCATATATGAAGATTCAATAAAAATTAAAGGCAATAAAAATAAAAAAAAAAAAAAGGAATTTCTTGGAAGGTATATTTTAATTTAGCAACCTTTTAACATGTATTACAAAAACTGATATTCGTTAAATACTTTTCTCACAAAAAAAAATACTGCACAACTAAAACCTGTTTTACAAAACATAAACAATTATTTGCATCTAAATTAAATTTTAATATAAAATAAAGCTGAAAAGCTAATAAATAGTTGTCTGCTTAAAAATTTTAGATCAAATATGTTTGTTTTTTTATTGTTTGGTACAGTGCTGGCAGTATTTTTTTTAGAGCTTACCCCCAATTTTTGATTTGTCATCCCCAAAAATCCCCAAACTGATTTTTTTGATTCAAATTTTTTTTATTAGTATTATATTAGTATTCAAACTAATTAGATTTTTAATTATAAATCTTGTAAACAAAAAATTACACATAGTTTAATATATAGAAGTATAAAAAATATTCACCAGAGTTTAGCATTTTAAAAACTTCAGAATCAAAATCTTCTGATTCATCAGCCTCAGAAATTTTGTTGTACATATTGCTTGTATTAAAAAGCTTTAGCATTTCAGCAGATGGATTAAATTTCTTAAAACAAATTTAATTATTTTTAAAGTATTAAGTTTATTCTGAGAAGTGCTTCCAATAATTCATATTGCATTTTGTTACGTATTTTTGTTTTGGTAGTAATCATTATTGAAAAAACGCGTTCAACGCAAGCATTACCCTTTCAAACCTTTTGCCCAATCTTCGCGTTCCCAAGTAGCATTATGATTTTTGTTAATAAAATTAGTATTTGCAGCCATTTTAAACGGTAAAAAATATACTTTTTTTAAATATTTGCATACTTCTTTTTCATTAGAAACCATACACTATAAATAATAACACACATTTTTAGACTTGCCAGACGCACATTTTTTAGCTCCAAAATAAAAAAAAAAAATATCCCCAAAAATCCCTTAAAATTGTGTTGTCATCCCCAACAAATCCCCGGATCACCAAGATGAAAATGTTATCCCAAATCACGAAAAAAAATCGTCAATTTGGGGATAAATCCCCTAAACTGACAACGCTGGTTTGGTACATGGCTTGACCAATATTTCATTTACTCTTATTCAGCATTTGTGTATGTCTGTGAGTCTCTCTCTCTCTCTATCTCTCTCTTATAACAAATTGTTACTATTTCAATTATTGTTTTTTGTTTGTTGCACATTCCAAAGATACTCGTTGTCATTGCCACACACACAAAAATATTCTAACTAAAAATATTCTAACAACAAACCAACTATCAAGTAAGCAATAATAATAACAAGTTAAAACAAGAACAAAAATACCAGCCGAAAAAAATAAAAAATTAATGAAATTGTATGAACAGAAAAAAAACTTGCTGCGTATCTGTGTCAATATGAACGTAAACTGCAGTTATCCGTTGTAGCTTAGATGAAATTTAAACACAACAACTACAATAATAATAATAATAATAACAATAATAGTAAGAACAACAACAACACAAATAACAATTTAAAACAAGTCAGTCTTCTATAGTAGTTGAGAAGGCACAGTGGTTGCGTGTGAACACAATTCAATCGAGTTTGAAACTCTTACAAGTGTTAAATTTTAAATTTCTATAGAGAACAAGTCTAGCTTGCAATTTGAGGCCAAAGTTAAAGCAATTTGTTAATAAGAATTCATCAATAATAAACATTAAAAAACGGTTTCAATTATTCAATAATTTTTCCATACTTTCTCTTAAACTGAGCCACTGTGCTTTATTGGCTTTAACTTACATTTTTGCAACAACACATAGTATATTAACAACAATAATAATAACAATATTATGTACTTTTAGTAACAAATACTATGTTTCCACGACGCACATAGAGGTATTTCAACGATCTAGGCGGCCAAAATTATTTTTGTACTTAAATATACGTATCTTGTCGAGTACAACAAGACTGTGTCGTTGAAATTTGCGAAACCCTCTAAAATCTTGAGTTACGGGTAAAAAACCGGGTTTTCTGCCCTTTTGCACATATAAGCTAGTAACTTTGTTGAATATCAACCGATTTATAATTTCTCAGTGGATTTAGAAAGAAGAAACTAAGCCATTTCGAATATTGAGACATCTGTGTGTATTCTTCCAGCAGACTAAGTTTTGCAAAAAAAATTGGGTATTTTTCAAGTTTGGAGATGTTTTTACACATTTTTTCATTTAGGAACCGTATAATTTAAGACTGTAATATAAAAGTATGTTTATTTATGAGTAAAATGCAAATTTGATTTAAAACATCCGTTAAAAATTGACTGAACATTTTAGCTTACCATCAATAGAAGGCACACCTGAACTGTTCATTTTGTCGAAAAGAGTTTTACGCTTCACCATCTTGTCTTCCGAAACAATGATAAATAATTTCTTTTTTTTCTTTAATGAAAACAATATGCACACGAACTCGACATAGACAACAACGATTTCTTTTTATTTTCAAAGTTACTTTTATTATTTGCAAAAACTCAACTGACAGAAAAAAAAAAGCTTTTGAGATCCAAAATGTTTAAGGTGTCAAAAAAGTGCTTATCCGGGACTATCCGGGAAAAATTTTTTGCTACTTCAATAAAGGAAAGATTGAATAATGCTAAACAAAAAAAATTATTGCTTGATCTACCTTGATAACATATCAAAAAGCATCTTGAAAAAGAAATTCAACAAAAATTTACTACAAAAATAACCTTACTTTCAATCAATAAAAAAATCAGCATTGATATGACTAATTATATGTTGTAAAATGATTTTTCATAAGTCCATTATCTGAAGTACTAGGATCCATAATTTTTTCCTTGTGCGATTAACTTGTTTTGCTAATATTTACGATGAAAACCGGTTGTTTTGTAAGGGAACCCAGTTCTATTATGAGAACTCTGTGAAACACTCAACTTTCGACTGCTCGTACGTGCGCGTGATGCGCGGAAAAAAAATTTTGGTTGTTGTCTCATGTTCTTTGGAATGTCTTTTAACGCAGTGACTATTTTTTTTCAATATTATTCCTACTTTGACTTTTGGGGTTTTGGCCGCCCAGATCGAGCAAATACCTCTATGTGCGACGACTTGAATCACCTGCTTCGCTCTCTGAACCATGTTTATGAATCATGCTGTTTACATGACCAAAAAACTTGATTCGATTTGACAGTTGTTTTTAATAAACAAACAGAATAAAAAAAAACAGAATTTACAATTTGTGGAAAATATTTTTTTTAATGGACAAAAAAAGTGAGTGGAAATTAGTTAGCTTATTTTAAAAAAAACATACATTCGTACGTATTTACTTTCTTTACTTCCAGCAACAAGAAAATAATTTGCTTTGTTTACAATAATATTAAATTTTTACAGCTAGTGCAGATAAACTTGCGATAAAAATTAGAGAAGAGTGCATTTTTTCGTGCTTCGCAAGTTGATTCAATATGAATCTACTTGATTCGCTCTTAAAATTTTGTATGGTGAAGCAAGTTGTTTCACTCATGATTGGGGTGTGAAGCATGAATAGAGAGCGAAGCATGTACCGTGGAAAAGTAGTATAAGTATGTACTCTCAAATTCTCGCTTCTCGTGTCTAAACATTAACAAATGTAGAAATTCAAAAAGCGGCAGAAACAGACGTTTTAAACGAACAGCCAAAAATGAAGAATTACAATTTAACTAAAATCAATCATGCTTTTGTTTTAAATTCAGAACAAAATTTATATGTTTTTGTTGTTTAAAAGTCTACTTTTACTTAAAGTATGCTTTTTCTATGACTATGATTATGGGCCAATATTTTCAGGTTTTGTTTTTTTTTTTGCGTAATTCTTTGAAAATACCAAACAGCAGCAGCAAAAATCCATTTTACGTAGGATTATAATTGTGTACGAAAATAGAGAAAAAAAACAACAATTGAAAACGACATAAGAATGAAATTGTATTGGCTTGAATTCTGAAATCCCAGAAAAGGCAACAAGCAAACAATCCACCCTCTAAACATCAGACACAACCACGATTATCACAAATCACACAATATTTTTTAATTCATTTTCATTTAAAAATGATGATGGAGCACTGGCCTTTTTACATTTCTCACTTTTTTAATTTTGTTGCCCTTTTATCAACAGTCACAATTCAATACTTAAACAGGTATTGACAAGTTTACAACGACAGCATCATTCCAAACAAAAGCAACAACGAAAAATGTGTAAAATAAAAAATAAAAAAAAAACAAACTCAGCTCTGGCAGTCACTCACTCTCTCAGTCAGTGAGTAAACAATTTTAAAGCCTTATTAACATTGTGTACGTGTGTAACTAACAAAAATGTAGGCTAGGTCAGGTCATAGTTCACGTGTTTAACAACAACAACTACAACAATAATAACATCACAACAATGACACACAACTTTTATAGAAACCAGAGAAAAAACCAACAAAATACAACATCTACAGGAACATCATCGACTAAAAAAAAAAAAAAAAATACACAAACCAGACCTACAGCAACAACAAACAATACGAGTCAAAATAGAATATGTACAACAACAACTACAAAATGTTTTTTATACAACAACAACAAACAAAATGTCGAGAAGGGAAAAACATTGTGGTTTTAAGTTAAAAAATTATATGTGCAGCTTGAATGGTAGCAGAGGTAAAAGTATAGATTCTTTAACGGTGAAAAAAATTCAAGTTTTTTTTTTAATTGAATGCAAATTCAGATATACAGTGGCTCACAGCTTATTTTATACAGTGAATTATTTTAATTTTTAATGCTGCATAAATAGAAAACTGACAGAAACTTAAACGAGAAATTAATGTCATTTAAAAGCGCAAATTGTTAAAATCAAACAAACAAAAACATTTATTGCAAAACTGTTCATTTTAATATAGTAAAATTAAAAAAAAAACAAAAAATGCCCATTTTTCACGCCACAGCTTATATTATGCAGTCAATTTCTATTATACCGATAGCTTAATACAATGTTCTGTTGAATTGTGAGATCGATTTTGGAACGTCAAGTGTCAAATTAAAATAGTTGAAATGAGTGCGCATAGAATGATAGTACAACGAGAATTGGTATAAAACCATTTCCAAAATAGCGAAAAATGAAATGGTGCCTCAACCATGAAAATCGGATACATAAAAAAGGCAGAAAGGCACCAAAAGAAATTTTCAATGAGCGATACATTTTACGAAAAATATAGGCAAATTCAAGGCTAACAGCTTCACAACTGATCTCCGAAGTTAAAGCTGACCTTGACCTGGGAAAACAATATTGCGTTTAAATTATTTGTTGTGTCTTGCGCAAACAAAATTTTAATGGCTGAGTTGCAAGCGCGAAACCGTTTATAAAACCGAAAAACAAACTGTGCAGGCTAAATTCCACCAAAGAACATGTTTGCAAGTTTCGTATGTTTGGCGGACACACAAATACAGTACTTAACAAAGAAAACCTAAAGGCAACTGTGAAGCATGGTGGTGGCAGTGTCATGGATTTGACCTATATGTCACCTGCTTGTACTAGGAATTTAACATTAAGTGACCACAAAGCTCTTAAAGGAAATGGTCTAAAGTTTCTTTTGAGGAAAAATAAAATAAAACTTTATTATGAAAAAAATGGGGGAAAATGATACATGTGCCAAATATTGAAAAATCTTATTCTTGAGTTAAAAAATATTTTTTTTGGTAGATATCCAACTCGCATCCCATTAAGCGATTATAAAGGCCTTAAAGGAGATTGTATAAGCTTTGTTATGAAAAAAGGATCCATTTTGAAAAAAAATTAAAAAAAAAAATTAAAAAAATTATTATTGGAATGATTGAAGAAATAGCTATCTTAAACCCATTGGACAATTTTTGCTATGACCAATAGGTGAAAAGTTACACTCATTTTAAGAAAACCCTGTATGACTAAAATGTCCAAATTTGACCCCCTCTTATTCCGGCAGTTCTTGACTGATAGAGCTGAACTGGCCTACTATCCAATAGTACTAACCTTGGTGCAAATTTCATCCAAATCGATTTTAAAAGTTGCGTCACTTGACACGAAATTGCCGGTATGTATTTGATTTGATCTATCCACTGAGTACTTAAACTTGTACTAAGCGAGCAACTGCCTGAAAAATAACCAACAAACCACCAAAATATATCCACGTTCTATAAAAACAGAAAGCCATCATCCACAATTAAAAACATTTGGAAATTTGTCTCTTTTTTTTAGCTGACGACAAAGAAATATTCGAGTTTAAATTTTAACAACAGATTCGCCAGTAGTGGCGCTGTGGGGTCTGTCAGTGTAGTTAAACTGTGACATGCAAAATTTGTTAATGCTTGCAGATTATTTAAGGATTCATCTAATTTTATATAGGCATATAACAAATATTTATCTATTTATGTCTTCTAATTATGGCTAAATTCATAGTCTTTAGTTAGCTAATGGCAAAGGCTTTACTAATGATTCTTTATTCGCAATGCTTAGTTTGCCATAAGAATACCAAGTAATAGTTAAACAATAGTTAGTATTTTAGTTTACCAATGTTTAACTAATGACCGAGAATTCGGTCATTAGTAAATTATACACTTAATTAAGCAATAAATATGAAAATTATATGAAAAATGTGTGAAAACAATATATTTTACAAGTCTGTCTAAACAATCGTTTTTAAATTTGAAAATTGAAAAAAAAAATTCAATTTTTGTAATTTTTAGGAAGAAATATTGCTTATCTTGTTTGCTTCATAGACATTTTTTTAGGAATTTATGGATCCGTTTTATTAAAAAACGGCTGACATATATTGGGTGTTTAACTTATAATGCGGAGGAATTTTTTAAAAATTTAATTTTTTATTTTGAAGCACTTACAATATAAATTTATTCTTGTGCGTAAAGATAAATTTTAAATAAAGACAACACTAGCAGTCGCTTCCAATACTTTTTTCCACCTACTCTCAAAAAATTGTGTGAAAAGGACCAAAGTCCTTTTTCAAATTTCAAAAGAGAATTTTTCTAAAAATCTTTATAAGAAAATGTTTTTGGTGTAATATTTTCATTTATTTGAATTTTTATAGATGCTAATTTTTTTGAATTTTTCGAACTGTTTTTGTGTTCAAAAATCATTAGTAAGGTTATATGTATATTGAACTAGCTAAACCCGGTGTGCTTCGCTACCCCCTCGCAAAACGCGCAAAGATATACACATTAAATTTCTTATGTGCACCCTCCACACAGACCCCAATCACCCTTGAAAATTTCATTGAAATCGGGCAAACCGTCTAGGAGGAGTATGCGAACAGGAAGTTTTGCCACTTAATTTTATATATATAGATTTTGAAACTTTAACATTGTCTCTGTTAAATAGTTAACATGACAATTCCGATAACCTGTTCTGAGGTTAAATAGCGATCCGCATCGATCGAAACAAGTAGAATGCGGACAGGGCAAGGTCTGGACTATAAGGTGGGCGAGGTAAAACTTGACAACCACTTCATTTGAACAGTAGTTTGTAACATATGGCCGAGAGTTGTTATGGCTGCATATTCTGGTTGTTTTTGGGCTCCCTTCAAACGAGTCAGTTACATACGGCACAGATGCCCTGTAATGGTCTGTGATGACAGTACCTTATTTAGCTGGTTGGCCGGGCTTCACACACGATCTCTTATGCTTCGGGTTATAATAATGGATCCAGTTTTTATCGCTTGATATGCCTTTGAAATTATATTTCGATATTAGTTACAAATCATTCAATTCCTTTTAAAACCTGCTTACAGGATTTTCCGCTAAAAATAACATAAAACTCAGGGAAAAGTATGAAAAATTTAAGTTAAACAAACTATTGCGTGATGTATTTCTGTTGTAGGGATTTGTTTTATACATTTTATAATTTTCTATTTTAATGCTGGCTGAAAAGGTTTTGTTTTAAATAGTGCTGGTGTTATAGTTTTTGTTTAACAATATTTTTTCTTGGTTTAAAGCCAAAAAGTAAAACGATGTGTAAAAATCAAACCCTAAACGATATTTGTTTTTAGGTCAACTAAAACTCGAAAGTGCAATAAACAGACAATTGATTTTAAAAAGTTTTTAGAGAAATAGAAAAAAATTTAATTTTAGGGTATATGATGATATGATAGAATAGTAATCAAAATATGTGGGTAATTTTCACAAAGCCAGTGAAACTGACTTTCGCCTATGTTCTATATTCCACTACGAAGTGAAACTAAATCATTTTCAATTCCACTAGGACAATTTCACGGCGTTCTAGAAAACGAAGTGAAACTTTTAACTACGACGAACGAAACTAAAAGTGATATTTTACTTTTCAAATCATTTTCACAAAATTTAGAACACAAAATTAATGAAAATTTCACTCCCACTTCATTTTACAAATGTAGAACCCTGGTGTTTGTTTTTAAAGATTAAATGTAAAAAAAATTTGTACTTTTGTAAACTTATATATTAAACCATTATATTTGAATGGGGAACAGCAATTAAGCAAAAGAGAGAACTACTTTTTTCAAAGAATCAATTTTTATAGTTTTCTAAATATGTAGAGAAAAATTTTATTTAAAACAACAATTAAGCACTGGAGACAACTAGTATTTTTAATGAATCATTGATGCTATTAGCTAAAATGAATATGAAATTCTAAAACTTCCTTTAAACTCGTAAACTTGTGCTTTCATAAAGGATACCTGAACTAAAAAAACATTTACTTTAATCAGTTATTCATTGTATAATCCAAATAAACTAACTCAAATAAGTTAAATTTTTCCGGCACTGAAAAAACCAGTTTAATTCTAAAAATATTGTATAAAAAGCTATTTTCCATCTAAAACACATTTTTAGCAAAATTCAACTTAACATGTTTTGCATATAAACTCTTAATATATTCTGCATGACCAATTCGTTCTTTCAGTACAATTGCTAGAGCTAATATATAATTCTATCAAATTGTTTAGAAAATTTTTCAGTTTTCGTTTCAATTTCATACAAATAGTTGTATTTATTTTGTGCAATGAGATATAGTAGAATAGTTATTGCTAGTGGCTTTTCATTATTTCACTCACATTTGATTGCTGCAAAAGGTAAACACAATTCTATTTAATCTTTATAAAATTTTCACATTGTATGATTGCAAGATATACTCGTATGTGTGTGTGTGTTTGTGTGTGCTTGTGTATGTGAAACGATCTTAACCATTATTATTATATAAAAATGTTCACTACTTTTTTGTTCTTTTTGAAAATTGCTGGGCAAAACTGAAAACAAATTAAAAGAAACGTTTGTTGGTATGATTAACTGGTACCACATCATGTTCTCTTGCCACATATACATTGATTCAGTTAATTATATTAAAAAAGCTGCATACAAGAGTTAATGCAACTTGTTTCTAGCTTTAGAGCATACAGACAAGAGCATTTTACACCCAACAAAAAATTTAACTTCAATTCGACTTCTGAAGAGGCAGCAAAGTAAGCGGTGCTTGTGTTTTGTAGCTTCTAAAAGGCAATTAAATGTACACAGAAAGAAAAATGGCATTCTAAAATTAAGTTTATTTTTCTCTGTTTTAGCCTGAAATTTTCAAGTACGTTTTTACTAGTTCATACTTAAAATAAGTAAAAATCGGGATTGATTTGACAAATCAAGCGCAGATTTTCTTAAAACAAGAATAGTGTTCTTGATTTAAGTAAAAAACTCTTAAATTAAGTTCAATTTGTTCTTAAATCAAGAAGATAAATCTTAAAACGAAAACTAAGACCTATTTTACTTAATTTCAGAACAAAAATCTTAAACCAATCCCAGAGAAGAAATGAGCGAAGTTAAACTTACTTTCTCAGAAGCTCTCAAAATCATTTTTTAAAATTTATTGAGTAAGAAATTCTAACTTTAAGTCCAATTTGCTCTTAAATCATGAAGATAACTCTTAAAGCAAAAATTAAGACTTATTTTTACTTGAATTAAGACAAAAAAACTTATATTTTGAGAAAAAATTGGAGCAATAAAATTTAGTCTCTCTCAATATTGTAACGTGTAGTTACAAAAACAACCCTCATGCTAATATAACGTGTTGTTACAAAGCACACACTTCCTACGCTAAAATTCACTATTATAATTCTGAAATAGTCTATGTGAATTTTAATATAAGATATATAAGAATATCACAATAAAGCAAGTAAGAATAGGAGTACCGATCCAGTTATAATCTGTTCCGAACGAACAAAATACAAGGTGGCGCAAAAGTAATCCTCCTATCAGAAAATGCTATAAATTTTGCGAGGCCCCTAATGTCAGTTCTGTTTTGACATTTGTGTAGTAAACACATGCGAAATACACGTTAATAAACAATATTACGCTGCACTGCTCCAGAACGAGGCCTTGGTTCTTACTTCATAATATTGTAGCCGTAGTTAGCCGACCGAGATCCGTATTATTTAGCTCATTTTGGGATTAATTCAAACTCGGACATACTTAAATCAGTCTCATTTTTGGATTACATCAAGTACGAGTTCGTGCTTAAATCTAGTTTATAATTCTTGAATCAAGCTTATTTAGGGATTAATTCAGCGAAAGGCAACCTATACTATTACATTTTGCAATTGCATTAGTAATATACTCTCTTCGCTCTCAACACAAATCGGTATTGCCAGAAAACTTTCGTCACTTATCCCCAATTAAAAATTTAAAATCTCCAAAAATATCTATTTTATTATTTGCGAAAAATTAGAAAATCAGTCAGGAAATTGCATTACATCTTCAACATTTATTTCATATGGGCAACATTTTATGCGTATTAAATGTTCAAATGTCCAGCAAAACCTTCTTTTTTACCCAACATTACATTGGCACCATCAGTGCATACAGAGGAAAGCTTACTCTTATCAGTAAAAGAAAGAACTTTTTCATAATAATAATTTAAAGAAAATAAAAAATTCATTTCATATTCATCACACATTTTTAAAAAAGTTGGGAAAAATTTTTTTTCTGGCAACACTGATTTTTAAATTACACAACCTGTCTGTTTGAATGCTCATTAAACTTTGTTTATTTCTCTACAATGCGTGTGCACACGTACGTAAGAGAAGAGTAAATGAAAAACGCGGCGCCCATGTTTTGCCTTTCGCTGGATTAATTCAATCTCAGCCATTTTTAAGGAGAAAAAAAGGAGAAAATCCGTACTTAACCTATTATTGACACCGCTACGGATTGATTTAAGTACGGATTACCCAATTTTTTTTTTGAGTGTACAACACTGTTACATTATAAAACATCTCTTAATTAAAAATTCGTACGATTTTCTTTTCAAATCGAAATACACAATAGCCCCCTTTAAATATTTTTGGATAAGATCGGCAACTACTTTATCTAAA
The DNA here is from genome assembly GCA_916048285.2 of Bellardia pandia. NCBI lineage: Eukaryota > Metazoa > Arthropoda > Insecta > Diptera > Calliphoridae > Bellardia > Bellardia pandia. The sequence goes on from OU696530.1 coordinate 37,076,468, forward strand.
TAAAACAATGAAGTCCAGGGGGGTTACTCTCTATTGCGATGGGAAATAAAATTCGATGCGTACAAATAAATAAATAAATAAATAATTAAATACGCATCGAATTTCGCATCGCAATAGAGAGTAACCCTCCAAGAAAAATGTGTGTCAAACAGTTCCCGGTATTTGCAGACTTTTCAAAATTTTGATAAAAACTGAGCTTTTCAGAGATTCAACAAATGCATAATATGTAATACAGTCTTTGTTTATTAGCAAAATGCAATGGAATTTGCAATGTAGCTCGAATGTATCATTCTCAATAATAAGTTGTATCAAACTTTGAGAGAAATACGAAGGGAATCCCGCAATTCCCAAAAAATCATACAAAATCACAAAAAATTTAATTTTCTCATAAGATCCACATTTCTTTTGCAGCTGTTAAAATACCTTAAGCATACATAAGGAATACATGTAGGATTCCGAAACTGCTTTCTGTTTTGTAAGCTCAACTTTGGAATTATGGAACATATGATCTAAAACAGAAATTTTGCTAAAAAAAAAAAAATAGGTTTGGATGTGTATGAAGATAAATTCCAATTTAACTAGCACAGATAAAACCCAAAATTTTTAACATTGATAATGTTACAGTCTACAGAACACTTTTAAGTAGTTATTTTTATATGCGAAATAAAAATAATAATAATACAAAAATTATATCTGAAATAACTTTAAAAATAAAAAAGTTACAAAAAAAATAATTGTTCGCATAAAAGTAATTTAGATTTGAAAAATGTAATATTTCTGGAAAGGATGTCTGACTACTTTGGAAAATGGGCGAATAATGCTACACATACTACACTATATAAAAAAGGTAGCCCGAGAGGTACTTATTGGAACTGTAGTAGTGAGGTATCTAAGATATTTTTCGGAATTTAAAAAAAAATTTGTTTTTTGAAAAAAAAAACGTTCGAATAAGTCGAAACAGCATAATTGCAACACATTTAAAAAATTTAACATGTTTTTTATATTAAAATGATCTCTGTAAATATAACTTTCAGAAATATAAATCTGTTATAGATTCTTAAAGAAGTTTATATTTAATAAAAAAAAGATTTAAGAAACCTTTAGCCCTAATAATATGCAAAAATCCATAATAAAATTGAAAATCATTTTGTTTTTTTGATCAACAAGACATTTTGCTTTGAAATATTTTGCATATGATGTAAAATGTTATTGTTTAGCTAAAAAACAAATTTAAGGAAACCCGTTCAAAAATGCTGGCCGATATTTCACAAAAAAAAAATCGGAGCAGTTTTTAGAAAAAATGTGATATTTTAATTTCCAAATACGCATAACTCGCATGACACAAAAAAATATGTTTTTAAAGATCTGGCTTTCAGAAAATATAAAAATCTTTTAAATCGGATAGAAAACAGAAAATGCACAAAAGCCTCCACAGATCCGCCTCTGAAAGGTTTGTAGGGTTCATCTCCTAGCCGTTTCGAAAAGCTAGATTTATGTATTTCCAAAAATTTCGATTCTACCCCACTGTTCGATAAAAATGCATTTGGGTCAAGAGATATTAACAACTAAATTTTGGCTTATTATTTATGATATAAATATCACTGACATATCGTTTCAAAAGTTCTCGTTGGAAAACCATTTTTGAAATTCCGTATCAATCTGTTTAGCCAGTTAGAAATGGTAGATTTATTTTAAAAATATTTTGATTCTATCCCACTGTGCAATATAAAAAACTGAGAGAGTTGCTAGATAATATTTGATAATAAACTAAAACTTTATACCTTATACAATACTTAGAAGTAGTTAAGTAATGTCTACAATATAATGTTGAAGTTGTTTATTTGCTTTAAAAGCCTGAATTTGTTATAGTTCTGGTTTAATGCTTCTAGAAAACGTTGTGGATTATAAATTTTATTATTAAATTCCTTTTCCAGAAGAAGTGAAAGAACTCAGCAGCAATAATGCTCTTGCCTGCTGACAAGTACACTTGCTGCCCTAATAAAATTTCGTTTCTCATACATTTGCTCACATAACATCAGCACAAAATCCTCAAGTTGTCGAACTTTCTTTATGTCATTTGTTTAAAATCATATGATATTTCTGCCTTCAATTGGTTTGCTGGGTTCTTGCCTTTATATATGTATAATATACATTGTATATATAAGTATGTGTGTATGTAGTATATCTTTGTGATAAGTAACTGACATTTTATGGCCAAAGTATACATTAATTACCACAATATGACCTCATTTATTATGCATTTCATTTTAGTTTGTACAATGTATTTTCATATTTTAAAAACTTCTTTTTTTCGGTATGTTTTGTTTCTTTTTTGAAATATTTTAATATTTTGTAGATTGTTAATAATAATTTTAGCCAACTGCTGCTGCTGAAAACATATACATATGAGTACATGTACAAGTAAAAACTATTATAATTTTTTATTTAGTTAGTGGGCAAAATTTTGTGGGGCTATATGCAGCAATTTAAAACAGCATCGTGTACAAATTTACACAGTGGCGAGATTTAAGCAAAATGTTACACAATACTACTAATTTGTTTTAAACACAACTAGGAAGAACAATAGAAGCATTGTAGGGCTTCGAAATACAACTTAAAGAGTAAAATGGCTACAGCATAGAATCTGTTCATAAATGAAAAAAATAAATAAAAAAAATGAACAGTGATTTTATTATGCCAAAAATGGCGCTATCATTCGATATTCAACACTTGGTCGTATATCAAAATCGAAACTTTTAGAAAGAAAACCAAAACATAGATTTTGAATTGTCTTCAGTAACTTATATGTCATATTAAAAGATACACATCTGTCATTTATTCTCACTTATTTATTGAACATTAGAGTGTAAATTTGCTTTGCTTCTGAAATCGAAAATTTTGTCATATCCGGGAAGTTTTGCTTCACTTGTTAAATCCTACACCACCATAGTGGGGTGAGCATATTGGATTTGTGCTGATGTTTGTAACGCTCATAAGTAGTAGTCTAGTGTGACCATCTCGATTTTGAGCGAAACCGGGACATTTTTCGAAAATAGTACTAAAATCCGGAACATTCAAACTTAAAACCGGGCATTTTTTATGGGAAAAAACTTTATTATTCAAGTTAAATTTAGACAATTATTTGAATTTAATTTTCTATCGTTTTTTGTTTAAAATCGTTCTTTGTACACTTGCAGATGTTGCTGGCAAACCAAATATAAATTTAGTGATTCACGCGAAGCGAGTGTACGGTACATTGTTAATTTGAAAATGTTTGAAACATTCCACCCAACGTTGATGTGGTTTAGTAGAACGTGGCTTAGTAGGAGGATTATTTTTATTCCATTCGCTATTTTTCTCTGGGGTAATAAATTTCAATATGTAATCAAACTCGTTGTCTTCAGGTTTTAACCAATTCTTTTCAACCATAAATTTGATCGTTGTTTCTACATCTTTCCAATTCGGTGCAGCAGCGAGTCCCTTTTTGTTTAAGTAAAAACAATAAAAAAAATAATAAATGCGACCTTTAAATTTGTTGTATTTAAAATTGCAATGACTGTTTTGTGACATGATGTAAGAGCTCTTTCTGAGCCTAAAAACCCCTCATGAAAGACTCTTTTCTGACATTATCTAAGAGCTCTTTCACAGCCCAAAAAACCCTCATAAAAGACTATTTTCTGACATTATCTAAGAGCTCTTTCTGCCGGACCATTTTCGAATGTAATGACCCTCTTTTCTGAAGATTTTCGGAACAGTAATGATTCTTTTTTGGGCTCATAAAGAGCATGAACATTCCAGAAAAGGTGTCAGAAAAGACTCTTTTCGGACTCATATGGCTTGCTGGGGATATGCATAGACATATGATTTTGAAATGAATCATTCAAATGAATGATTTTCAATGAAATAGACTGTTTTGTTGTTCAACTCCACATATTTTTTATTTAATTAAATTCAAAATAAAAATCCGGGCCATCCGGGGGATGTCACCGGGACAAGGGTTGCAAAACTAGGACATGGCCGGGATTTTCCGAGCCAGTTGGTCACACTAAGCATCCACCTTAAAATATACCGATCGACTCAAAAAACACTGCCTGTGTGGATTTAACGATGTCCGGTCCGTGTGCCTGGCTGGCTGTATGTCCATGTAAAGCTTGTGTGCAGACTACAGGTCGCAAAATTTTTTCGACCCAAGGACAGTTGGGATTAAAATTGGTTGAAATCAGTCCATTATTTCACCTAGCTCCAATACAAATGTCTTCTAGAAATAGCAGTTTGTCGGTCATAAATGTTTGTTTGACAAATTTAGTGCTGATCGGTCCAAAATTGACCGCAGCTTCCATATGAGGCTCGCTGCCGAAAAAAATTTTGGTATCAACACAAATAAGTATCATATACGAGTACACGAGTGGTGTGGTTTTTTAAAACGGGGTCCCTTCGACTCTACTTAGTGACTCGCACGTAGTGAACTACCACGTAAACCAACCAACCAACCAACATGACACCTAATTTTAAAAATGTCGGTCCATAAGTAGTAAAATATATAGGATCTTCTTCGAATATTACTTTAGCACGTATAAATCTTTTAAAAGTATTTTATATCGAGATACAATTTAACAGAAAAATATGCACAGATGTTACGCCACTAAATTTTTGGATGATTGGTCGATAATTGGTTATTGCTCCTATATAGCTGCTGTTTCTGAAAAACAGTTTACGTTCTTACTTGTTTAGTTGCAAAAAAGTGCTGCTAAAGCACAGCGTTACTCCATGAAGATTATTGTTAAACTCAACAACAACTCAGAATATCATTGGAAGCTACTCAAGTAACAATTTTCAAATGTTTGCGAGCAGAAGGATTCATCCAAAAGCAGGGAAATTTGCCGAGAGAAACCTTGAAATTTGATTTTGTATGTCTGAATTACCTCTAAAACTCTGTAATGGAAGAGGACTTTTGCAACGTATCATGTAAAATAGATTAATTATGATAACCCGCAAAGTTGTCAATCGTATGTGAATTCATATTCATGATAATTCTATGTATATGGTGGTATTAAAAGTGTTTTATGTATTATGAGCTGCAGAAATCTGGTCAGACCATCACAGGGAACCTGTACGCAACTGATGCGTTTGAATGCAACTGATGCGTTTGAAGCGATCATTGGCTGAAAAATGCACAGAATATGCAGCAAAACATGAAAGCGTAATATTCTATCATGAAATTCACGACCTGTTAAAAACTATTTAGAAAGAAGTGGCTAGGAAGTTTAGCCTCACCCACCTTATAGTTCTGACTTTGCCCCGTCTGACTACTATTTTTATTTTGATCGATATAAAACAAATTAACTTGATATGTTCTTGTCCTCAAAAGATAAGCAGTGCCAGCTAACAATGACCAATACTTTGAATATATTTGTCTGGTACTAATGTTTCAAAATAAAAGCTTAAAAATTGAAAAAGTCCCACATTTAAAGTTTATACAACCAATACAATTCTCAAGTTATTTTTTCAAACCCATTGTGAGTGATTACCTTAGCTGCTCTACAACAGCTCATTGACTGCTTCGAATAGAGGGAAAGAGTATTATTTTAATCAATAACTTATTTTGGCCCAAAGGTAGCAATCATGTTTAACTAGTTCAAACTTAATATAAAAAAATTAATGGTAATATTTTACAAGCCAACAATTTTGGCACAGACAACTAAATTTCTTTGCAAAACATTCATATGTATGGGGGTGTAGTAAAAATTTAAATAAATTTTCCATAAATCACAAGTACTTGTATTTTATACAATTAAAATGATAAATTTATTAAGTTCCCAAGAATTTAAGATTTAAAATAAATTTTATAAAAAAAAATAAATAATATGTACGAGTATGTTGCAGTTTTATGAACAAGTCATATATGAAATAAATATGAAAACAATATTTCACTTACATTCAAATTATTTAAGACATGCTGTTTGTGGTTTATTAAATCCTTCAGACATATAATTTAACTTACCTAAAAAGAAACAATCAAGCAAAGAAAGCAATTTAAAATTTAATAAAAGATTTACAAATTGAAATATTTAAAGTGTCAATTCATTAAAATAACTACAAACATATTGGACAAATATTTCTTAAATCTTAAAAATTGTCTTTTATATTATGTGCGTATGTTTAGGTATGCAATTTACATTTAATCCAATGGGATATTTAACACACATTCGCCCATATAAAAACCTTGACTTTGCAAGGAGTAATTTATGAAGAGCTTTTGAATTTGAATTAAAAAAAACATTCAAATCTAGAGAAATATATGAAATCTTTATTTGAAACGATAGAACGATCTATATAATGCAATGTGTAAAGATGATATCAGGGAAATGATGACCCTGGCTTCAATTTCAATGTTAGTGAAACTGTACTTACGCTTCGAGTGCGTATATTTTTTTTATCGCTGCTTCCCAAAGTCCTCCAAAATGGGGAGATCTAAGTGGAATAACATGAAATTGTATTCCTTTTGAGCTACATGTTGACACTATCGATTCTTTCTCATTCTCAGAATATATTGATTCAAAATGTTCAGTCAGTTTATTGTTGGCTTCAACGAAATTTGTTGCATTATGACCACAGGTGTTTTGGCAGCGTCCTCTTCGACAAATAAAATGTTTTAGGGCTCTAGTGTAAGCATCAGTTGATAGATCACTGATCAGTTCAAAATGGACTGTCTTGGTTGCAAAGCAACAAAATACTGCTACATAGTCCTTTGTTGGTCATTTGCTTCTAATTTTATAGTATATCCATATCGGTCCAAAGTAATCAACGCCGGTATTGATGAATAGTTGAGCAGGTGTGTCTCTGTATTGTGGAAGATTTCCCATTAATTGCTGACATAGCTTAGGACGAACACTGTTGATCGTGCAATGGATTTTCCCTTGATTGGCGGCTACGACTCAAATGGTTGATATGATGGGTTTAATTTTTGCCTACTTATCTAATAAATAAATTCGTAATCACGAATAAAGTATTCTTCCAGTACGTCAACCGTTGCCCCACAAAAATTATTCTAAAGGCGTTAAATAATAAAGGTGGATCTATTTCGAGGTTCCCTACTTTTTTAAAGAAAAAACCATAGAAAATTCAAATTAAAAGGGAAAAGTTTATTATCATTTGAAAGGGCATTCTTTGGCATTTATTTTTTGAAGATTATGTCTATCAAATATTGGCCGTTGCTACGTCGCAGATGGTCTATCCGTTGAGTCCAATTTTTGATGACTCTTTCGAGCATTTCGACTGGTAACTGGCGAATGACACGCGTGATGTTTTCCTCCAAGGCCTGAATCGAAGTGGGTTTGTTCGCATAAACTTAAGACTTTCATATCCCCAAAGAAAAAAGTCGAATGGTGTGACATCACACGATCTTGGTGGCCAATCCGAAGTGCATTGATTGATGCGATGTGTGGGAAGTGGCGCCGTCTTGATGAAACCAAATGTCGCCGAGATCACGAGCTTCTATTTCAGGCATCACTACACTACAGCTATAACCGCTATATTTTTTCACAGCATACTGGACGTCGTATCTTAGTATTTAATAACAAAGCCCGACAAAATTAAAAAAGATGTTTGCTTCTTTGAATTTAAATTTTTTTTTTTCATCAAAATTTCTTATTTACAGTTTATCTTGGTCACCAAGATCAACTTTAAAGTAATCTAAATACGAATTTTTAACACATTCCGAAATAGGTCTTATGTTTTCTTTAAAGGTGTATTCTCCACAAATATAACAAAATGTGTCAGAGTAATTTTTACACCGTCTTCTATTGGAAGTCAAATTTTTTTCCGAAAAAAATCTTTTTTTTGGCAACTACCATAACTGTAAATAAGAAATTTTGATGAAAAATTTTTTTTGAAAAAACTGACAGACGGACAGACGGTCATAATTGTAGGTCATAAGTGGAGGATATAAAAAAGCTATATCATGGAAACTAGAGCTGATAGAAACAAACTGATTACAGATTTGAATTCAACGCACCCAAATTAACTAAAATCAGTTGAAAATTCAAAGAAGCAAATTGAGTGTTGGCCTGTGTAATGAGTGCTGGGTCTCACAATGGGTGATGGTGTTGCGAATAGTATAAGATAAGTTGAGCGAAGTGCACGAAACCATTACGCACAAAACGTGAATTTTCGTAATAAAGTTGAACGATTTGTAAACGTTGTTCAGGCGTTAGTCTTTCTTTCCATTATGAAATGCCAAACAGTACTTAACAAAAACAACACGACAGCATCACACGACTCACAAGTGATCTGTCAAAAAAAAAAAAAGTATTGAAAAAAGTAACTCTACTTGAATCACGTGAAATAAACTGTTTATCGAACTCGCTTTTCAATTGGGCTATTGTTTTGTGTGGCATGTGGCACCGTCTTCAAACAACAAGTTAGCCAAGTCCAGCTCTTCCATTTTGGGCAAAAACAAATTTGTAATCATCGCACAACGATATTCACGGTAACGTTCCTGCCTATGTCGTCGTAAACAGTGCATTTTTCGGGATGCATTTGCCATTCTTGAAATACTTCTGGCTGCTACGCCAATTTATCCATTCGACCGGAAATGAACTTCTGACCATAAAATGCAAGTAGTGCGCAATGTCCGATCTTAACCGAGCATGAATTTCGATAATAAAATTATAATAACCTGCAAGCGTTGTTCGTTTGTAAGTCGATTCATGGGTAAATTATAGACCAAACTGAACATATTTAACAGTAACATGTTACACGAAAACAGCTGAGATGCCAAAAAAAGTCTTGCCAAATGAAAGTTACCAAAAAATCACCCTTTATTATATTTAACGAAATAGCCAGATAGGTTGATAGCCCATTATTATTAAATTTACCGCAGCTGTGGACAATAACACATCGTTCATAAATTTTTAAATGCCTCGACCTGATTTAAATCGGGCCAAAACTTTCCTCAACATTGGATATGTCTAATCAGAGGCAATTATTGTTAAATATTATAAAAGTTTAGTATAATGTTTATAAAAGATTTATATGACTTAGACACGCAATGCCTCATTTCATGCCTCAAATCCATAATCATTTACTTGCATTTTGTTTAAAATCTTCCACATATTTTTCTGTTAGTTTTTGTTTCTTCTATGGCAAATGTAACACATATTTTCTGCTTCAATACTTCACCAGATCCACATAAATACAAACATATAGCAATACATATAGAATTTAAAGACTTGTTTATAATTTTAATTAAATATTAAATATAGTTTATTTTATATAACTACTCCCTCTGGTCTTTTAACGGGTTTTTGGGGGGTTTTTAGATAATTTTTAAAAAATTACTAGATAAACTCTTAAAAAAGTATTTTTGTTTACAGCAACTCATCAGTGAATTCAGACCGGTGGAAATTGTGTTGATTTTAAACAAAACAAAATAATATTTTTTTAAATTTTGTTTGGCTTTAAATAAAGCTATATTGCATTAATCATTTTATGGTTTATTGCATGGCAACACTTGCTAAGATAATTTTAGATTTTTAGAATAAAACGAGTAATTTTTAACTCTTTACACAACCTGGTCTACAGCATTGCCCTAGGTCATCAAAAAATATTGCTTTGTTTCGATCGTTGTCGGTCATAATTTAGTTGCAAGTTACTGTAGTTTCTTAGAATCATTTCAGCTCTATTTTACACATACATATGGTCGTTTCCATGGTCCAGAAAGCCACGTTTGTACGCCACTAAATTTCAAAAAATAAAGTAATATTGAAAAATTTTCTTGCTTCCTATTTTATAATTTTTTAATTATGATGTAGTCAAATTGCAATTTCTTTAAAAATAAGAGAGAGAAAAAATGTGGCGTGTAAACGTTTGTCTACCACTGTAGTTCTACTAAACAAAAAATAACTTCTGAAAATTTCTTAATTTTCATAAGCATAGTGAATGTCTTGTTCTGTGTAGTGGAAATGCCCATATGTATGTATGTATGTATTTAACACATGTGCAAGTATGAATACAAGTTTGACTATTTTGTTTTGCAGACATGCATACACATGATACTAGTGAATAAAGTGTTTTTAAACTAGAACACTGTGGAGATTTACGATATTTTTAATTTAGTTTTTAACGATTTCAGATGAACTTCCGAATGAGCAATTGTAATTTCATTCGGGAGTTTCGACATAGCTTCTCAAACATTATCAGCAGTTGCCTTTGAGCTATCAAAATTAGGCATTCTACGAGCCACATCTGGATGCTTTTCCATTTCGGCTATCAACAATTCAAATTTAGCTGCCTTTGTGGCTTCTTTTGCGCCCTAAGAAACATTTAAGTAGTATTTTATTCTAAATGAATACATATGTTTGTATATATTTAGTTACATCGTATTAATAAAGTTCCTATAAAATATTAAATTAATTGAATAATTTTGTTTTTTTTAAATATTTTAATTCAACTTTTAAAAATACACAATTTCAAACAGTTGAATTAACAACAACGTAAGAATCAGCTGCTACAACGCAAACAATCACTTGCTTGAACGCCGTGATTTGCAAAATGTAATTAACGCAACGCTTAGAAAATTGTGGCGTTGCGTTTTACAAAATTAGGGCCTTAATATTTGTTTTTTGACACTTGTAAAACTAAGAGATTTTGTTTACATATGGCAGTTTCAATTAGTAAAAAAATTTTCTCTGGACAAAATTTTTGTTCGGAACAACTGATATGCCTCAGTTGGAAAACAAAGTTTTTGTTGAAAAATCCTTTACTTTAGCAGTAGTTATTGTTGATGTTGGTTCTCATATTGCTGGGTATAAAATGCAATTGTAAAGTGATTGCTTAAATCAAGTTTTCATCTTAATGTTCTTGTTGCCTGTGTGTTGTTTTTTTTTTTGCTGTTGTTGTTAATGCAAACCCTGCAAGCCATATGAGTCCGAAAAACAATCATAATTGCTCCAAAAACCTTTAGAAAAGAGGTTCATTATATTGTTTTAAGAAAACTTTTTAGAAAAAAAAAAACTTTTTTAAGTAGTAAAATTTCAAAACCCAATTTTATTGAAAACAAAACAACTTTTATTTTTAAATATTTACTTGAGTACTCCTAACTGTCCAACTCCATATATATGTACTCGTATGCACAAAATAAAGAGTTTATTTGTGTTGTAAACTGTTAACATTTTATAAATATTTATATGACATTTATTGTACTTAAGACGGAGTAATACTAAATTAAACATTGTCGCAGTAAAAATTAATTAAAAACCCCATTAAATTACTAACGCAGTGCAGCATAGTAGAAAAACATTGTTTTGTTAATTGTGAAAATAATTTGTTTTATAAACTAAAGTAAACTTATAAATAAATTATAAATTTCCAAAACCCTTTTTTTTAGAATTAAACTTAAAAACTTTTTTGCATTTTAAAGAACTTGCAAAAAAAGGGACACACATAATTAAGTGGAATTTCTGAGTCATACTGCGTGCCGACTCAAGACAGTAACAAGCAAATTTTTCTTTTGCCCCGAAAATGCTCTTTTGTTGGACTCTTTTCTAACTCCTTTTTCCGAGCGCTCCTAGAATGGTATGTTGGGTTTGTGTGCATGTCTAGTATGTGTGTGTGTGTTTGTTTGTTTTTCTACGATAGCATCATAAGCAGAAGCATCGTATCCATAGCTGCCAGATTTGACGATTTATTGTAATTTTGTTTTAAAATAGCAAAGTGACGCTTTGACGATTTTTTCATTGAAAGTGACGATTTTCTAAATTATTAAAATTGTCTATCATTTGCTTGTTTTATTTAATGTTTTTGTTACCAAATTCTCTATTTTTGTGAGACAACAACGGACTAAGATATTATAAAAATATTAGACAAGTTGTGTTTAACATTATATTTTCTGTGATTTCTTATTTAAAAAGTACAAATTTATGTATTTTAATATGTATTGTACAAGAGCGAACAGAGAATCCACTAGATTAGCCGAATCTGTGAGAGTTGATAACTACAACTTCGAAGTAGTAGATGAATTTATATACCTCGGTTCCGCCATAAATAAAACAAACGACATCAGTTTGGAAATAAAACGAAGAATTGTACTTGGTAATCGATGCTATTTTGGGCTGAGCAAAGAATTTAAGAGCAAGGCCCTCTCTCGACAGACAAAGCTTAAACTCTTATCGTACCTGTGTTAATATATGGCGCAGAGGCATGGGTGCTTACTGAACAAGATGAAGCGGCGCTTGGTGTGTTCGAGAGAAAAATTCTTCGCAAGATATATGGACCAATCTGCGTAAGTGGAGAATATCGATATCGTACCAACTGAGAGCTGTATGAACTGTACACCGACATTGATATAGTAAAATGTGTCAAAATACAAAGACTTCGTTGGCTAGGACATGTTGTGCGAATGAATGAAGCTGCTCCAGCAAAAAAGGTGTTCAAAAATGATCTTGTAGGCAGGCGAAAAAGGGGAGGACCGCAACTCCGCTGGAAGGATCAAGTCCAGGAAGACATTTCCACACTCAATGTTAGAAATTAGTGAAGAAGCGCAGAAGACCGAAGCAACTGGAACACTATTTTAAGTTCGGCCAGTGACCCACAAGGATTGTTATAAAAGGCCAGTTAATATAATAATATATATTGTACAAGAGACTATATAAACTAGAATTTTTATGTTTTCGTTAAAAAAAAAAAACTCAAAATACTATTAGAAATAGTGAGTTTTTATTTTTCCGATTTTTTTTGACGATTTTTTATATCCGAAATCCATCTGGCAGCCCTGATCGTATCTTATTCGTATTTATATTATTATTTGTTATTATTGTTGATGATGATACTACTAAGATTGTCCTAGTTGTTGTTGCTGCTGCAGCTTACTACTAGTATCATTATTATTGTTATTATTATTTGTAATATCTGATACAAGTATTACCAGATTTAAATTTTCTGTTTTTTTTTTCTATTTCTACTTCTCTTCAGATGGTAAATAATGAATGTGTTTGTGTTTCTAAGAGAGTTTCTGCAAATACTCTACTCAATTCGTTTTATAGTGCATAAATATTGCATTTTATACGTATTTGTTAGTATTATTTCATACATTTAATAGTAGTTTTCATTATTTAGTGTGTATACGTTTCCGGCTAATGTTTCTTTTTATATTTCTTGTATTTCTCTATAAATGCATCTGTTTGTTAGAGTTGCTTAGAGTAAATAATAAGATATTGGTATGCGGATTTAGAAAAAAATATCAAAACAAAATTAGATATAACAGAAATTGCAATAATGGTATTTTTGTGAAAAGTAAATGATAACAAGAGCACATCTACTTGTAAATTCTATGCATTAGTTGAATTTGGTATTATAAAGTTTGAAAGAAGTTTAATATTGTTGATTAATTAATTATATTGTAGAAAATATTGCAAGGAATAAGAATCCATTAACATATATATGTATGTATGTAGATATGTAAGCGAGATTATATTTTAATATAACAAGATCTTTATTTTATATTCAGTTTTACGGTTAATTTTATAATTATGTTTTAAATTTATTAAAACAAGATAACTTTAAACTCAAAAAAGGAACTTCTAGGTTAATTAATTCAATAAGAAAACAATGTGCATGTACTATATAAAGGGTGGCTCAACTAGAGTGCAATTTTTAAATTTTAAATAAAACACAGATATTAAAAAAAAAAAATCGTGAAACTTTATTATATCGTAAAGTAGACAGAATGAGGTTATGTATGGAACAAGATATCGTGCAGATGGCCGCCGCGGCTTTGCTGGCACACACGCGATCTTTTATTGAAATTTTCAATGACCTTTTTGCATAAATGCTGCCGTATTTCATTAATGCAGCGTCCAATTTCCTCTTTTAAGGTTTGAGTCGTCGTCGGCTTATTCGCGTAAACCATCGACTTGAAAAAACCGCAAAGAAAAAAATCTAAAAGTGTTAAATCGCACGATCTAGGCGGCCAATTCTGGTCTCCAAAACGCGAAATAACACGACCGGGAAATGACTGATGCAGCAATTGAATTGTTTCTGTGGCTGTATGACATGTGGCGCCGTCTTGTTGAAACCACATGCCCTCCACATTCATTTATTCAATTTTAGACAAGAAAAAACTGGTTATCATTTCACGATACCGAACACCATTGACTGTTTGCGCTTGACCTGCCTCATTTTCATAAAAAAAGGTCCAATGATTCTTCCAGCCCAAAAACCACACCACACAGTGACACGTTGAGGATGCATTTGCTTCTCGTGAATCCCTTGAGGATTTTCCTCACCCCAAATGCAACAATTCTGCCTATTGACGAAGCCATCAAGATGGAAATGGGTCTCTCCAATACCCAATTAACGAACTCTCTTCGCTGTCCATGGCCAGCTGGCTTCACTTCCTGATTCAATTGAACTTTGTATGCATGAAGATGCAAATCTTTCGTCAAAATTCGCTGCATAGTGGATTTGGAGACACCAATTTGCTGAGCTCGGTGTCGAATTGAGGTGGATGGAGTTTGAGCGACATCATCACGTACATTTTCGGTCGATCGACCTGGTTGAAGGCGCGTTGTTGTCTTTACATCACTAACAGACCCAGTTTCGGCAAATTTATCCATTAATCTCTTTACATTTGACTCTTTTGGCGCATTATTGTGACCCCAAATTGATCGCAATTTGCGAACTGGGGCCACAAAACTTTCGCCATTTTGGTAAAACAATTTAACAATGAGAATGCGTTTTTCATTCGTGTAGCGCTCCATTTTTACTAACCTCGTACCTTCTACTAGCAAACAATAACAATTGTTCAAATGGCGCCAAATTTAAAAATTGCGTTCTAGTTGGGACACCCTTCATTAATTTATTCAAAAGAAATCATTATAATACGCCACTGCATCTAATGATAGAAAGTTATATAAACTTTTTTATCATCAACTTTCGCCGATGATATTTTTTTGGCATGTGAATTTTGTGGTGTTTCATATGAGGTTCCTCTGATGATATGTTTGATGTACTGTCTCGTACATTTGAGGGTAACAGATATAAGTCACTATCGGACTCATCCCATGAGCTGGAGCTACACGTTTTCCTCTTGCCAACTTTTCCACCTGACCTGTTAGGAATTACAAAATCCGGACCAATTTGTTGATCGTCAGAATCAAAATCCGCATTAAATTAAAAAAATTATTCTTACATAAACTTGCTTTGTTATACTTACCCATAGCACTATGGTTTTTTCCGTTTATTTGGCATAAACTCTAATTTTAAAGCTATTGAATTGAAATTATGTTTGTGTACATTTTTTATGCTCCCAAGATGACCTACCAAGTTTCATATAATTTGGTGCACTATTTCATATAGCTGCTATATAGCCGATCTGGCCAACATGCAACTAGGATTTTGACGTTTTCATTAAAAATATTATTTTTAAACTTTCTATTATATTTGATGAAAAGAAAAAAAATAATAATTATACAAATTCAAATTTCAGTATTCATCTCCTATTGTGGCAGCATGTATGAGTAAGGGAGCTAAGCTGTTATTCTCCTCTGAGAGTTCCGCGGATAATTTTCTTTTCAGACGAGGACCAGCGCTTTTGTAATCACATTTTGGGCGGCCCACTTTATTTGCTAACGCATAATGACCAGTGATTTTTATGAATATGCTTTTGGCAAGCCATTTTGAGTGCTTTCCCTTAAATCTTTCCAGAGTTAAATTACACTTCGGCAAGTGTTTATTTATATAATTGACGATAGCTTTCACTTGTTTATTTATTGACTTAATGTTCTCGTTATTTAAATGCTTTTGAGCAATGCTTTCTAATATGTGCTGTTGTACGGCGTCTCCTGAGCAATTGCTGTTGCTCCAAATGTCAACCAGCTCAGCACGACTAAACACATATTGTACTAGAAAAATTAGATTTTTTCGGAAACGTGTGGATTCGGACAAAAAAGATTAGTTTCTTATTAATTTGCACACTTTGGTTAATAACTTTTCATTAACAACTTTTTGCAACGCTTTGCCATGCAAAAGTACTACACTTGTTAAACTCATTATAAAAATACACATAAACAAAACACGGTACAATTTGACAAAAACACATAAAAACCACACAAACATTTGTAAACTATAGTGTTACATATCTGGACAATCGTTTTCCATATTAATCCTTTTCACTTTTGTATAAACTTTCGCCAGAACAAACAATCAAAGTTGCAAAATTCTCCCCGCCCATTTTCACACAAAACGTCTGGTACATAATCAGCTGACTTTAACAGCACTCAAACAGAATAGTGTTGCTCCACATGTTAAAGTTAAATACATACATATGTTTTTATCTAACTAAGGTGTTTAAAAATTAAAAATCAACAAAATTTTAAAATACTTAACAAAAAAGAAAAATTGACTTATGCCAAAAAAAAAAAAAAAAACGAAAAAAAACCATTGTGCATAGAAGATTTTTGGTATAAAAATAGATTTATATGATGACTCGAAAGCGTTAATGTCTATTAAAAAGTTTAACGCAGTAAAATTTCTTAATTCACAGTCACTTAAACTGTGGTAAGTCCCAACAAACTGATTTCAATTTCAAATTCTTTTAGTTTATTAGGTATACTACAAAAATTGACTTATATCTATTAACGATAAATTAAAATGTATACAAGGGCTATTAGTTGAAAAACAAAAAGATCAAAAGCAATAAATGCAAAAATCACTAACAAATGATCGAGTATTTTTTCCTTTTCATTTTAGTACATTTTTATAAGGAATGTGAAATAAGAACAAAGTAAAGAACATTACAATTAAATGAAATGAAATTCATTGCATATAGAACATTATAAGCAATTTTGTTTTATTAAGTATTTTTCCTTCGTTTTTGTTCTATATGCACAATTTTTTGAACATGGAACATAATAACTTACGAACCATCGTATCAGTTAAATGTTGTATAGAATAAAGTTGATGTCTCGTATCTCGAAAACTATTAGTGATATCAGACAATAGATTACACATATCGGTTGATCTCCAAAAGTTTATCATGAAACCTCCCTTATCTTATTTTTTTAAATTTTGCGCTATAAAACAGAATAATTTATGACCGACGATATGTCAATCATTTATTTAACGTAAAAAATATTTGTGTAACTTTTATTGACTTTTTATTGAAAAAATTTACAATTTCAGGTGAAGTATCAAAATTTGGACGGTAAAAAAGTAGCACTATTCATTAAGCTTTGAAAAAATTAAACTGTATTTCAAATAAATAAAATAAAAAACACATTAAATGAAGCTGGTGAAACAAATAACGTACACTTTAAAATAAAAATAAAAAATATTACACTTCTGTTAAGCAAATATTTCTTTAATTAAGTATTAAGACATTTGTTGGCAAGTTTAAATTCACTCTGTTTATAAAAACTAAAAAAAAAACAATTAAAAAATTTCAAAATTCACTAGAAAAAGTATTCGTACACTTGAAATATTTATGTAAAAAAAAAATAAATTGAATGAAAAATTCCTAAAGTTAGTAACTTGTCGGATATCCCTTACGCTTAAGGACTTGGCATTGACTTAACCAATTTTAAAGTATCAGCGGTGCTTATTTTGGCCCACTCATCCATTGACATTTTTTAGCATTTTCTTTGAGATTATTTTATGTTGGCGGATTCTGCGCTCCAGTATATCCCATAAATGCTAAATGTGGGATTGAGATCGGTTGATTGAGGGGGTGATTTCAATTGTTTTTTTGGTGTTGTAGAGCAGCCAAAGCTTGACAGTATTTATTTATTTATTTATTTATATTTATTTGTCTATGGAAATGAATTCCTTACAGACAGTTTACAAAATATTATTTAACATAAAGGAATAAAATAAATGTAACAAATAATTATGGGTTTAAGAAAACAATTATAAATTTTTTTATGACATTAACATTTAACGAAAAATCAATAAATCTGTACATCTGGTTAAACTGATTACACATTCTTCTTAGGGAATCAGCGTCAGCATAATTGGCTCTATAAAATTTCACAGATAGAGGTGCAAAATTACGGGATAAACGTTGCGGAATATTGAAAGAGATTTCATTGATTAGAAAACCAGAGCATATATCACCATTAATAACATTCAGGATAAATGATATATTCAGCATAGTTCTACGACTTTTTAATGTAGGAAGCTTAATAAGAGCAAGTCTATTTAATGGGTTGAAATGCGGCGTATGTTTTGGATCATTACCAAAAGTCTTCTCCAAGGTTTTTAAGCGCTTTTTTTTAATGTTCATATATCTCACTTGATTCATTATTCAAGCACAGTACAGTGGAGCAAGTACATAGAATAACAAACTTGATTCGAGGGGCTTTCGAGAATAAACAGTATTGTTCTGCACTCTTTATTGACATTTCTCAAGCATTTGACAAGGTTTGGCACGACGGTTTGTTGTTCAAAATTACAAGATGTCTCCCTGAGAGTACACACAAATTACTAAAAAGCTACTTAACAAATCGATCTTTTCGGATAAGATCTAAGGATGATACGTCTTCGACCAAGAGAATTCACGCTGGTGTTCCGCAAGGAAGTATACTAGGTCCATTCCTTTACATTCTCTTTACAGCAGATATGCCCACAAGCACATTAACACATACGTATACCTTTGCGGATGATACAGCAATTATGAGCATCAATAAAAACCCAATTGTTGCATCCGAATTTGTCCAAGAGCATATAAATGTGCTGGAAGCATGGTTGAACAAATGGAAGATAAAGGTCAATGCTGCCAAGTGCGTGCACATAACTTTTACTCTCAGGAGGGACACGTGCCCACATGTTTTGATAAACAATATAAGAATTCCTCAACAAAATCATGTTAAATATCTTGGTATTCACCTGGACCGCCGCCTAACATGGTCCCATCATATTGCGGCAAAAATCAGTCAAATAAAGTTAAAATCCGCCCAACTTTATTGACTAGTAGGACAGAGGTCAGCTCTAAATTTAGACTTAAAGGTACTAATATATAAGGCAATATTAAAGCCTATATGGCTATACGGCATCCAGATTTGGGGCACAGCCTCACCATCAAACATTGAAAAACTACAAAGAAGACAATCTAAACTTTTGCGGCAAATAACGTGTGCTCCATGGTTTATAAAAAATAGTAACATCCATAAGGATCTCAATATCCTCACAATTAAAGAGGAGATCAGAAAAGCTACCAGTAATTACTTACATAAACTTCCAACTCACCCTAATCCGCTTGCAAGAGATTTGCTTTCATTTGAGGGTCATAGACGCCTTAAGAGAAGAGAAACCGCTGATTTAATTGGTTAAATTTTTTTTTTGAGCACTAATAGTTTTACCTGTATTGACAGAAGCAATTTTATTATCCTTAGGTTAAGTTTTTAATACTTATTGTAAATTCCTATCAAGGAAGATTCAATAAATAATAAATAATAAAAAAAAAAAATCATTATAAAGTCTATAAATATGAAATTACCAACCCCGTTCCCAGCCAGACATCCCCAAACCATTATACCTCCTCCACCATGTTTAACCGTTGGCACAAGATTTTCCCAAACTGACTTCTTTGCTTTTATGCCAAAAATGCAGAACTTGCTTTCATCTGAAAACAAAACACGTTCCCACAATTCTAAAGGCTTATTTACATATAAATTTGCAAAGTCCACACGTTCTTTTCTGTTGATGTCAGACATAAATGGCCTGGTGCGTGCTACACGGTCATGATAGTCTGATTTTTTTTTTAAATTTCTTTGCCAAAGAATTTTTTAATATTAGAACTAATTTGTGTAGCGGTTATTCTAGGTTTCTGCTTAACTGACGCCAAAATTGCTCGCTTCTCACGCTTAGTAAGTTTAGATGGTCGTCCAGAACGCGGCTTTGACAAAATATTATTGGTGTATTTAAAGTTTTGCACGAGGTATTGTACTGAGGAGTGGCAGTATAGTCCGAGCAATTTCACGATAGGATTTACCTTCATCTCTTAGCTTTATCATAATTTTTCGTTCGTCAGCTCCGATTTCTTTGATTTTTGGACTCATCTCAAAATAAAACTTTAAAAAAGTAAATTAGCGAAAATAAACTGTATGCAGGAAAAGTTTGATTTTTACTAAAAAAAAAACAAAGTTTTGTACATACGAACGGTAGTTTATAAGAAGTTTGATAAATGTACGAATACTTTTTCTGCCGCATAAAGTTATCATACTGCGGATTTTACGCAGTATGGCAATAATAAAGTATTAGAAACAAAGATTCGAAATTATTTTAAAAATCTGATGACATAACAATGATAAAAAACTGTTAGCCGAAATATTTTATTAAAACTTTTGTATACGTTTAGAACACTTCTCTTGAAGTGTGCGAATAGTTTTTCTAGCAAATGTTTTAATATTTTATTGCATGGTCTTTGTTGGCAGCGCTTCGGCATGGAGTTCATTAAGTTTTTACATCTTTCTTTAGGTATTTTCGCCCACGACTCATTCACTACAGCCCAAAGATGCTCATTGTTAGTCGATTTAATTTGAGATTGCGACACTTTTCTTTACGCCAGCCTAAAGATTCTCTGTTGGGTTCAAGTCAATTGCTGTCAATGAACCATTGACGCTTGTATGTTTTGGGTCGTTGTCTTGGTGGAAGACCCAAATCAATGGCATTTCATCCATATCATAGGGAAGCATAACATTATCAATGTAAACATGTTGATCCATTGTTGATTTTATGCAATGTATTGGTCCCATTCCGTAATATGAAAAGCATTCCCAAACCATAATGCTAGAACCTCCATGATTTATCGTCTTAAGCCTAGTACTCCGTTGAAATTTGGGAAACATGTTGAGCAACATTAATTATTTCATACGGAAAATTTGACGTGTAATGTACTTTTGTAAACAAAACACATGTTTTGCTTATTTGTGAAATCGAAAATAAATAAAACTTAAAATATTTAAAAATCTGTGTTGAATTGTAATCGTTAAATAAAAATGAATAAACAAATATTACTGGCCGCTTGTGCAGCAGCACAACAATTAATAGATATTGTTGTTGCGACAGAAGAGCTTTTGGATGAAAATTCCATGTGAAACAATTGCTACTTTTATTATTTCGCTGTGAAAAATAATGTTGCCAGATACATTTCATATGTTTTTCACAAAACGAACAGATTACTACTTCTGCAACATTTGTTCATGAAAATTTCATGTGATTTTTTTAACATGTATTTTGACAGCTTTCCACTTGAAATTTTGAACAGAGTACTAGGCTCTACATATGAATTGTGGATTTATTGTGCATTCGGAGGACGTCAAATAAAATAATTTTACTCTCGTCCGTTCATAAACTATTTCGTCATTTACTAGCGAGCCAGATTAAATGTTATTGTGCAAAAGTGCTATTATTTCTGCCGGCACTGTATGTTTGTATTTTGATAGTAGTAGCATATAAAGTAAAGTTTGATTAATTGAAACTAATCGTTTATTCCAACTAATTCATCCCTCATTTAAAGACTCAAATACACAAAATTACAAAATTCAATCATAAAGTATAACCCACAATTCAACATACATAAATCATATACGCAACATTTGATACGATTTTAGATTAATTTTTGTTGAAATACAAGGCTACAAATTGTTTATATTTAGAATAATTATTATTTTTAGTTGAACTGTTAATATTTAAATTTTTGATATTTCTTTAGTTAGGCTTTGAGTTCATTAAATTTAATTTTCATTAAATTATTTTTACTGAAGTAGGAATTGTTTTACAACTTGAAAAAATTTTATTTTTGATAATTTTTCTTGACTGGGATTTGAACCTGGGTTGTTCGTTGAATTTACATATGTTCAGGTTTTCGAGACGAAGTCTTGGCATGAATACGAAAGGAAAAAACTGTAGAAAAGGAAAAACAACTATAATAGAAATTAATAAAAATGATAATTACAGAAAACTTCGAACCACCAGTCACTGGTTAAAGGATTGACTAGCAGGCATCGTAGTGGTACAAAGGGTCAGAACGCAAAAAGAATTCTGATGAGAGAAAGTGGTGTTTCTCGAAACATATGTAAATTCAACCAACAACCCAGGTTCGAATCCCAGTCAAGAAAAATTATCAAAAATAAACTTTTTTCAAGTTGTAAAATAATTCCTACTTCAGTAAAAATAATTTAATGAAAATTCAATTTAATGAACTCAAAGCCTAACTAAAGAAATATCAAATATTGTTTATTTTTTTTATATGAAAAACTTGAAAACAAATTAAATGTATGCAAGCTAATAAGTGATGGGAAATACACATGAAAAGTACTCATAGCTATTGTTTTTGTAAAGATCAGGGACCGTAACTGTTACGACTTTTATCGAAAAAGTCAAGACAAAAAAGTTATTTTTTAACTTTTAACTTTTTAAGGCAAAAATAAAAGTCTTGAATTAAATATTGCATAGCAATAAGCTAGTTTTTGAATATTTAATTCGAGACTTTTATTTGTGCCTTAAAAAATTAAAGTTAAAATTAAAAGTTATTTTTTGACTTTTATCAAAAAAGGCCAAAATTTAAAAGTCATCCAAAAATTTGCATGTATGTACATCACCTATGTATCATAATAGCGTGTTCAGATATGAACCTTAATTGTGATAATCGCAATTAACGCCATTATTGAGCTAAATATTCCATATAAAATCTCAATTAATTATTGCGCAATAAGTACGAAATTGTACTAATATTGAATAAGATTTCAAATGCAACACTGTTCACAACTGTGTTTAGTGAACAAAATTGTATAAAATGCAAATGTCAACAAAAGAAATCATTAAAAAAATCAATGCGAAGGTAAGTTTGTTTACGTAGAAACACAATAACCATATAGAGTATTTTCTGCATTATTTTCCAACTGTCAAATGATTTGAATAGAAACACAACAACCATATAGAGTATTTTTTGTATTGTTTTCCAACTGTCAAATGATTATTGAGTACGCTGAAAATTGTGTATGCCTGAACACTTAAAATAATATTAAATTAACCGAATACTTACTCAATTAACCCCCTGGCCCACAATGTCGAACGATAACGTTCGCTTAGATAAGACTTAAGACACAAACTTTTTTCCTATCTATTTTTTACTCAATCAAGTTTGTTTATTCCACAATCAAGTTTGTGTCTTAAGTCTTATCTAAGCGAACGTTATCGTTCGACATCGTGGGCCAGGGGGTAAGTTTCATATCTGAACACAGTAAATTGATAAGATCCAAAATTTTCTACAATAATTTTTTATGTGTGATTTTTTGATGTAAATTTTTAAAAATAACAGTTATTTTCTGTCCCTGCTAAAGATACAAAAAAAAATAAAACTTCCAACAACAATATCATACTTTACACTTATAAATTGTAATGTTGCAAATTTATACTCACATTCATCACTACAGCAAAACTTGCCTCTCCCCCGGCCCAGAACTTGCACTTGTCACAACACTTGCAATATAAACTGTTGAACAACAACAACAACAAAATATGTAGCTGTTGTTGTACACAGCCACATATAACTTGATAATGGTATTTTGTACCTACAGAATTACAACATTTGTACATAACTACTTACATACATATTTACATTCATGCAACACATGTAACAATTTTAGTTAAACATACGTTTGGATAATTTTAGAAAATCTAGTTATTTTTCTTTTTGTTTGTGTTTTTGCTTTTGTTCTTGTTATGTAGATATGGACTCGTATTTGCTGTTGCTCCTTTAAAGCAGAAGACTGACTATTCACAGTGTAAAATAAAGTATGTGTATAGAGTAGAGTGTAGCGAAGTTAGTGTATAGTAGGGTATTGTAATGCTGTGTAGTGCTGTTGTTGTTGTTATTACTGGTGTTGAAGAGTGCTAAAAACGAGTTGTTTAATGATTGTTAAAAGTTGTATTCTCTACCAAAGAAAACTCGGTTAAGGGCATTATTACAATTTTTGTTTTGTTACTTTATCAAGAGTATAGAATGAATATTTTGTATGCAGACAGCAGCAAGAATAACAAGTAAAAGAATTTTCAGCAAACTATGACTGCAACATAAATAAATATTTAAATTATAATAGCCAGCTAAATTTATACATGATGCATAATAAATACAATAAATAAAGAACAATTAATTCATTCTAAAATAATTTTTTTGATATTTACTTTTCAAACTAACCAATATTTGCAATATTTTGTAATGTCACTGTATTAACTACCTTGCGGACAATACCAAACACAAGTACAATAACTTGCTAACAGTTGATTTTCCCAAGTTAAAACATTGCCAACAGTTTTACTCAAATACATAATTAAAAAAATATAACCCGTTGTCAAGTTATTGGGTGTATCACTTAAAAATGTGGGACTCATAATAGATGACAGCAACTGGTGGTGAATGAGTTATATCGGTTTCATTGTGCAGCAGATGGTTTGTCCCGTTTAGAAGTGGTGATTTTGACACGGAAGACAAAGGTCGTCCTGGCCAGCCAAAAAACTTTAAAGACCACGAACTGAAGGCATTACACCAAGAATATTGTTGTCAAACTCAGCAAGAGCTTGCAGAATCATTGGGAGCTACTCAATGCAGGACAAATGTGTACCATATGAATTAAACCCGAAAGACCTTGAAAGACGGTTTTGCATGTCCGAAATGTTACTTAAACGTTATAAAGGGAAATCATTTTTGCACCGAATCATTATTTCCAATGAAAAATTTATCCATTCTAATAACCCGAAACGTAAGAGATCGTATGTTAAGCTCGGCCAACCAGCCGACTTGACACCAAAGTCAAATATCCATGACATTAAGGTAATGTTCGGTATTTGGTGGGAACCAAACGGCTGCAGAAATCTTGCCAGATTATCATAGGAAACCTTAATTGAACTGACGCATTTAAAGAGAGCGTAATATTCCATGTTTTTAACATGTTGCAAACTGCTGTTAAAAACTATTTAAAGAGAAGTGTTTGGGACTATTCGTTCGACTATTATTTGTTTCCAATGCTGCAGAACGCTTTCTCTGGGATAGGCTTTACTTCTGAACAGAAGATAAGCAGTTATTTAGTTTATATAAATTTTAATTGTAAACATATTTAAAACAAAAGCATCGATCAACAAAAAAAAAAAAAAAACAAGTAAGAAAGTATAGTCGGTCAATACCCTACACCCAGTATATGTATAAAACAGTTTTTCAGAAATTGGCGCTATATGGGAGCTGTGACCAAATATTGACCGATCATCCTGAAATTTAGTGCCATGTCTTCTGTAAATATAAATATTATGTATGTTATAAATATCTTTATATAAATTTTTTTAAAAGATTTATGGAGGTTAAAGTGAATTACGGAGAGGATCTTATATGGGACTTATATGGACCGAGCGTTATAAAATTAGCTGTTATCATTTCTGTATATACAAAACTCATTTGTGTTGAACATTTTAAAAAGATTTATTTCTATCATTTTCCAGTTACAGAGTTGCAATTAGATAATTGATTTATATGTTTGATAATTTAAATTTCATACTATATAATAAAATAAGTAATATGTTCCATGTAATTTAATTTATACACATATTATATTCCCCTGAAGAAGTCAACAAAAAAATTACGAAACGTTAGGAAAAAATTGGAATTAAATGCATTTTTAATTTACAATAAAATAATTTAGTCCCAATTAACTTATAGAGAAAACAAATATAGAAAAACTTCAAACATAATATCTTGGCCAAAAAATAAATAAGATTGAGATTTATGTTCTTTAAAATGATTGTGAGCCTTATATGGTAGCTTGATCAATTATAAAGCAATCTGCACAAAATTCGTAGATGTGATTTGTCTTCATTTACCACTTATTTGTGGTAAAATTTGTTTAGACACTTGCATAATTGAAACATTTATGATCGTGAAACTCATATTTCGGGAAGACATTTGTATGGGGGCCAGATTAAATAATGAACAGATTTTCAAATGGGCCGAAAAAATATCATGTTCCAAATTTTATCGAAATATCTTCAAAATTGCGACCTGTACTTTGCGCACAAGCTTTACGGACAGACGGGCATCGTTAAAACGACTTAGAAAGTGTTTTTGAGTCGATCGGTATACTTTAAGCTGGCTGTTGGACCAATATTTATGGGCGTTACAAATATCAGCACAAATCCAATATAAATAGAAGTCGGACGTGGCAAAATCTGGACTATATGGTGGGAGAGGCAAAACTTGCCAAACAATTCTCTCAAAATAATGGTCATGCTTTGTCCTGTTGCAATATAACGTTTTCAAATCTGATCGCATATTCTAAATGTTTTTCTGTCAATGCTCGCTTCAAACAAATTAGTTGCATTCGGTACCGACCAAGTCCCCGTTTACACAGGGAAACATATGGAAGGGAAACATCTAGAATTCTCTTTTGTACTTTCCTTCCCGGTCATAGAGGGAAACATTTGTCTAATTGCAGTGTTGTTTTTTATATTTCTACTGTATTTGATTTGCTAATGTACACAATAGGAATGAAAGCACAAAGCGTGTATCCGAGAACGGCAAACAAATTTCATATTCTCTTCCCCACCCGTCCCTCTCTACTAAACAAAATGTTTCCCTTCTAAATGTTTCCCTGTGTAAACGGAAACCAACCCATAAAAGAAAGTCAGCTTATCGATTAATTCGAAAAAATAAAATATTTAAAACCAGTCGGTTTTTTAAAATTAAAAAGTTTAAGTTCTCAAGATCGCTTAATTTCCCAATACAGTACCTGTCACCATAGATCTGAATCGACTCAAGAAAATGTATTTTCTTATAGTTAGGAAATAAAGTAAAGTTTACAGAGGATTTCCATCTGTGATGTCATCAGGAAGAGTTCACTGCCACATAAAACGGTGAGTCTTACCTGAGGCATTTCAGGAGGTTCTTTTGTATATACGATTTAATACCAAGGGAGCAAAGCTCCTAGATGGCTGCTGTAACTGATATTAATAGAGAGGCCGTAAATTCACGCGCTTAGTAGATACAGAGTAGAACTTGTGTAATGGAAAATCAGAGTAGTTCTGCTACAACTAAGTTCTCTGAGCAATCGTTATGTACATTCTATTAAAGAACAGTAAAAGTATCATAATCGAATGTTCGTTTCGTAATGTTATCAGAAACATTATGATGCTCTAACTAGATTCTGATTTGATTAGCTATTCTCAATGAAGGTTACTAGTTTATCACCTAGTTCTTGGAGTTGTTGATAAGAGTTTAATATAAATATCTATTTTCTGTCCATTTAGTATCTCAGTAAACGTTCAAAAAGTTAATCTTACTTTTTCATACAATGTCGTTGATTTTCATGACCTGTGTCTCCAACAATTATTAATTAGGTGAATGTTTTGGAGAGAATTCTTTTCGCCTCTCAATGGTATGTATAAATTCGTCCAGATAAAATCGATGACAGAAAGGGTAAATTGTTCTCTATGAGATCCAAATGGCTTACGAGTAATAAGGAATAATATTTTCTCGAAATGTGTCATTTATCTAACTCCCTCTCTAGAAATTTAAAAACAATATACAAACACGGCTGAAAATCGATTTGCTTGAGCCTCTTCAGTCTAAATTTAATTTGCACATTAAATTTAAAATAACTCTCTTAACAACTGCAATAATCATACCTATCATCAAACTCTTTAAGCAACCCAAATTCATACTTTCAACTTTTCTATTATCTAACTTGCAACACAATCTATTTTGTGGGGTGGCAGAAAAACTTCTCACACGAACAAAACAAAAACATAAAATTATAGCCATAAGTATTTCATTACAAAACCACAGCAAATCATAAGAGTTTTTCCTTTCCGCAAAAGACTTCCTGGTATTTAATAAGAGCATGTGAATGAACAAAAAACCTTGCTCTCAAACGAAGGCAATGAAGAAAAAAATAACTAAAAAACTTTCCCAAAAATTATAAAAATCTCTAAACAAGTAACGAAAAAACTACGTTTAGTGTATAATCAGCTAAACAAAGAAAGAAGAAAAAAAACTTGACTCATAAGACCTTGAAAAACACGTAACTTTCACCAATTTAAAACAATTTTTTGCCTTCCTTTAGTTTTGTTTTGTTGTATTTGTAGTATATCTGCATCTTCTTAAAATATTTTTAAGGTGGCTTCAGCTGAGAGAAAAATATGCAGCAAAATGGCAAAAAAAAAATAAAAAATATAAACTTTTAAATAACCAGGTACAAACGACTTATAATAACATACAGACGTTGCAACTTGTTTGTAGGTAGAGGTAAGTCGCCGCTCAACAAATGAGAGCGTGTGTGTAAGAGTTGTATATATAACAAGTAACAAAAACTGCAAGACAACCAGAAATCTCAACAGTAAAACTTGCAATGAACTAAAACTTTAAAGAGCAACAACAAGAATTTCAGCAACAAAACCACAACAGAAAAGACGTTCACTACTTGCTTGCAACATCCAGCCAAGCAAACGAGTGCCAGCAACAACTTTAGCGACATCAACATCATCTTGCCACTCATTTATGGAATGCCAAGCTAAATTTATCAAATCCTCTCATTTCTAAAGTTTTCTTAAAGATTTTTTTTCTTTTCTACTATTTTTGGAGTTGTTTTTTTTTCGTTTTTTGCTTTCCTGCTTTAATATTCAAGTCGTTGAGATTCTACAAGTTTTAGCTTTAACTTTATTATACTTACAGGTTGTAGGTACACTAAATAATGTGTGTATGTATGTGTGTGCAACATCAATGTGTGTAAGTCAATTCTATGTGTGTTTTTCGTATACGTATTTGCTCAAATGGCTTTTGGCCTGATTGCTGGCAATTAATGTTGTCTTTCACCCCAAGTAAAACTGAAAAAAATAAAAACCAAAATTTTGTTGCTATTGCAACAGACTGCATGCAGGCAGCATTGCAACAGCAGTAATAAAATTCAAACAAATAATGGAATTGAACAACAACTGGGAAAATCTAAAAAAATATTTATCGATGGCAGGGAAAAACCTACAACAGGAAATTTTATTGGCAAACAAAATGGCAGAGGAGTGTAATGATTTGCTGCCAGCACATATTCCTTTAAAAGAAACGCTGCACTGCATAAATGGAATACATTTCTTAACCGGCAACATGTTGCTAAGGTTTTCTAAGCCGAGCCTTGGAAAAAGGTGTTTACAAACAATAATTTAGTAAATACTCTGTTTAAGATTTCTTGTGCAAAATTATTTCAAATAGGATAGAAAAGATGATATCTAAGAATTCGCACTAGGGTCAGCAAGCTGTTTTCCGCAACAGAAGATCGGGCAGTGATTACAGTGCTACTCTACGCAAAGTACTAAAGCAAGATAAAGTTTTCCGTAAAAAACACCTCAAAACATATGGATTGCACTTAGAAGCAGTCCCCAATAGACTAGGCGATAGTAAGCCAAAAGCTTCGCAGTTTGTGTTTGTTAATTGTAAAAAAAGCAATAGCTAAAAAGTTATCTTGCTGCGACCAATCTATCCTGGAGTAACAGAACGGACTATTGGGTATCAAGAGTCATATGGCCAAATTTGAGGATGTTACTAGCTGCAAACACAGTTCATTATCCAATAATGGGAAAGTCAGCATATGAAACAACAGCACTCCCGATGGATGTCGAGGAGTTAGATACAATGAAACACTGTTTTTTGTCATTGACGTAGACTACAGCCATATTCACTTAGGCAGTAGTTTCCATTTGGAATTTGAAGACTTAACAGGGTATAAAATATGGGATGTTATCAAGTTCATTAGGGTAATGAGGTATATTAACAAGAGAGTGTGTTAAATCTGGAGTTTGCTTTTGGTTAATAGTCCCTCTTCTTTCCCTATATTTTTAAAACTTTTTTTTAACTAAACATCAACTTTTGTACTTATATCTTTCTTTCCATAAGTAAATTTTGGGGCTAACTTTGAAAACCTCTTAACCTCTTTAGCTCAGGTTAAACATACAAACATTTGGGGGTCAATTTTGAAAAACTCTTTACCTCTTCAGCTCATGCCACTGCAATAATATACAAAATGGTAAAGTAGAAATAAGTTTTCAAGCGGAATCACAATTTAAGGGAATGGAATTGAGTTTACACACAACCCTTTCTAAACTAATCTAAGGCATGGCTACCAATCTTTCTTAATTAGTAAGGCAACGTTGTATATTATCCTTTTACATGCAATTGACAACGATCCACAGCTTGGGGTCATTTTGTACCAACTTCGAATGCATACTTGTATACACTGACTAGCTAGCTAGCCATTACGTTCTGAAAATTAATGCTAGCAAGACCAAATCGACGAGTTGTAATGCTTTTAATCCACAGCCTTTTGCTATATATGATCATCGTATCGTTAGACGAATTCTCCTATTTGTCAAAAGTCAAAAGCTGGCTCTTCAATCAAAAAGTAACCTCTTATATGAATGCAAAGCCTGCCCATTTATTAACGAAATTAAGAGCAGATTGCAAACCTTGCTATGCTTTACATTTTCAGAATTTGGTGGACAAACAACTGGATATTAAATCTAA
Source organism: Bellardia pandia (assembly GCA_916048285.2). Classification (NCBI taxonomy): domain Eukaryota; kingdom Metazoa; phylum Arthropoda; class Insecta; order Diptera; family Calliphoridae; genus Bellardia; species Bellardia pandia. Next base: position 37,107,015 of record OU696530.1, read on the forward strand.
AATTATACCAAAGGAGTAATAATTTTTGAGTTGTGTGAAAGAATGTCGAAATGGATAGACATGATTTACTCAAATGTGCTAATGGCATCCGCAGAGAAGACGTTAATTGAAATTCCACGGAAGTAGAACGAGGTAGATAAAGACAAAGTCTTCGTGAAGTTTCCTCCAGATATCGAATTTCCTCGATATCGAATTGTATTAAAATCTTTTGATGAAAATAGAAATTCTTGGTATAACTTTGTGTTGGCTCTATGAGCCCACGGTATGTTGTAAAATCAATAAATATTAACATTTAATCAATGAGTGGAATAAGTAGCAATAATGTTTACTATCAGAAGAAGTCAATATTTTTGTAGTGAGTTAATGAGCATTGGATCGAAGTTAGCATAATATGAATGCAAATTTCATGTTAGAAGACATTGAACGATGAATTCGCTTTTGCGAAGCAAGAACTCTGAATAAATTATAAAACTCATTTATTTTATCATTAAGTCATTTAGATTTTAGAGTAGAGTTAAATAGACGCTAACCTACTAATTCTGAACTTTGTCTAACAAGTGTCTATATGGATTTAATTAAAGGATTCGATAGTCTTTACTCAGAGACAATAAGTTGAATACAATTCCTGTTATTATTCAGAATTTGCTAAAAATTTTAATTAGGTCTGGATAATTTTAACTGTTGGGCTATTTTTTTTTTATACTCAAAGTAGATTAAGGCCCCGATTACGATTCACAACACTTACCGGCTTAGTAGTATGAAAAATTAATGTTGTGTTGTTGAACGATAATCGGGCCATAAGTCTTCTTAAAAGGCCAGTAATAAACTTGCAGAAACCCATATTGATATTATCAGTTTGTAATAAAGTCCCTAAAAAAAATCAAATCTTATGCTGAATTAATTCCAGAACATTCAAAGTTGAAAAAATAAATACCTTTGCTAATTCCTATAAGAGTAACAATTCAGTCAGCAATTCTTGGGCTCTTAAACCGTCAAATACCTGATAGAATTGCAACTCTTATAGGAATTAACACATGTTAATTTTCAAACACTCATCATGAAACAAATTAAATAGAAAAATGTCCTGCAACACTTCACTTCAATCGCGACTCTTCTTTGAAAACTTGCTAATCTGCATTTTTTTTTTTTTTTTTTTTTTTTTTAATTTTCCTTTATTTCAGAATAATTATGGAAACGATTTAAACTTTACACGCATTCTTTTAAAGCAAAGCTATCGCGCACTACGTCCATTTTACGGTCAATCGTCCATTGCTCGTCCATCAGAGCAATTAATTCGATTAAATGGAACGTTTTCGAACCACGTATACTCTCACAGGGCATACAGAAGAAGTCGTTGCTGCTGTCGACCGTAGCGTATAGGAAGACCTGAATCAGTCTATTCGCCATCGTGCCCAGGATTTGAATATGTGCCCATCCACTTTAGGAAAGATTTTGCGGAAAGATGTTGGTTTGCGTGCTGACAAAATCCAACTCTTGCAAGAATTGAAGCCACACAATCACCTAGCAAGGCGTAAATTCGGTGAATGGTCCCAAAACAAGATTGCCGTTGATCGCGATTTTTAGAAGCGAAATTTGTTAAACGATGAAGCTCACTTTTAATGGAATGGATACGTCAATAAACAAAACTGGAGTGATGATAGTTCCAAATGTATGTTTAAACACTGACTGCTTGGTGGAATAATTGGTCCGTACTTCCGAAGAAAGTTTCGTTTTTAAAGAAGTCAGTCCAGAACGTTACAGTCAATGGTGACCGCCACGATTGCTGAATTTTTCGTTCATCAATTGAACAATTACAATATGCAGGAGGTTTTTGGTTTCAATAATACGGCTCAAGAAGTCATATTTAAATTATAATGCCAGAAGATTATCTTTCGAATAAAATGAATTTCATGTCAATTAAAAAAAAAACATCTTTGTTTTATTCCTTTTCAAAGTTCTATACATCCAAAAACAGTTTAAGCATTTTCTGTTCTAAATATTTAGAAATTGCCATAACTTAGAATAATCATAAATGCTTTTAAAACCGCCTTTAGCAAAGTAGTCGCTGAGTTTGGTTGTTCCGAAGCGAAGTTTGTCCAAAGACCCAGTAATAGCTTATCTCAGACATCAATATAGAAACATGAACCCTGGTCACCGGAGTCATTCGGGCTTATTTCTGATTTGTCAACTTTTTTTTTTGAATGATTATAACTTTCTTATTTTAGTGCCTATAACTGGCCAGAAAAGTATTGATCGTATTGAATTTATTTTTCAAAGTCACACTAAACATTGTTTTATATCATAAACATTTCTGTTATTTTTTTTTTTTAATTTTTTAAAACTCCACATCAAATTGTTATAAATTAGCATACTTCTTAAAATTCTACACCGCAACAAATTAGAATTACCACGTTACCATTATGGATTCCGGCGTTGAATAGTCGAAATTCCTTTAATTAAAATTTCTTACAAATTACAACGCATTTCATGCCATGCCATGCCATGCCGTCTGTCCGTCCGTCTGTTTGTCTGTCTGTATACCTATAGTTTCTGTGGTCTTTTGTAAAAATGGAAATTTTATTTTATTATCGTCATCGCCGCCGTCATCCAAGCAGCAAGTGCTCCTCTACAAGTGTGGAGTTAGTAATTTAAATTGTAGACTCCTGGTAAACTTTGTTCGTTAAAACAATACTTTGCAACAGCAACAACAAAAACTCTATTACTAACAACTAACTACTAGTACCCTTAACCACCAGCAGCAACAGCAGCAGTAATAACAACAACTTCTTTTCCTAGTTTTATTTCTTCAACTAGTTTGTTTTTTGTTGTTGTTTTGTGGACCAAACATGGTTAAATAAATACAAAAACCAACTTGTTTGTTTGCTATTTTGTTTTACTTCTGTTTTTTTTTTCTCATTTGTAGTGTTGTTTTGTCTTGGCATAGAAATTCTGTGTTGCACATTCAACAAGCATCATTTGAAGTAATACATACTAAAGACAGGGTGTTGTGAGAAGAGAGAAATAACTGGCCAATGTATTCCAACAATTCCTCCTCATCTTCATTATTACAACTTCTGGAGAAGTCATCAGAAAGAGGATTCATGACCCGTGAGACCCCCATCGGAGACACCGACTTGAGGCAGTTTAAGATGGTTCATGAAATTGAGGGTGCTGCTTAATTGATTTGATCATTAAGCATGAGTTGGTATTTGTGGCCTGGGTTCGATTCCCAGCCACTGTCACTCAAACAACAGAAGTTTCTGATAATTAATTTCATAAATATACTCCCTCCTTCGGTGGTATAGCATTGAAACGTCACCAAAGTAAAGTAATTAAATTAAGTCTATAAAATCGTGCGTTAAAAATAATGCGCCTACTCACCACCAGAGGCCCTGCCATGCTGCACTAAAAACAAACATAATGCGCAATTGCAGAGTTGTTATATAAAAAGATTTCTTCTTTCACCACCATTACTTCTTCAACTATGCCCTTTCCAAAGAAAGTAACGCAATTATATTAATTGCCTGAGTGTTGCTTCTCTTAAAAAAAAAAAAAAAATGCAAGCCTGGGTAATATACAGACCCCATTCCTGCAGCCTGAAACAGACACCATTCCAAAAACTAGGAATATAAACGCCACCACAATAACCGCGAGCATCCCTTCCAACTACCTCGTCCAATTGCTCAACATAATGATTTACTAACTGAGAGTTGGAGTGATTCTCTTTTTTCGCAATTGAGCTACATGTCTCAACGCATGACATATTATTCGAAATCGGGTCATTGTAATTGTGTTATACTTATCAGTAATCATAATATCATCGACACCCAGTAAAAAAAATTCGTGTTTTTTGAAGCACTTACGAGAAAAAGCGCATAAAAAAGAGCTCTTTTGAAGCAGTAAATGCTTGCGACTAAAATATACAAAACAGATTCTTTTTTAGTGCTGACAACGAAGAAGGTTTTAAAGCGAGAGAACAATAATGAAATTATAGATTTACGTATGACAACGAAAGTCAATTGCAAAACGAATATCGCGCTTCTCAGTTACTGTGAATTTTTCTTAAGCAAAAACATTCAGATAGAATTTGTTCTTTGATTGGTGTGTGCGATGTGACGTAAAACACTTTGGGAAAGTGCTTTATTTGCATGTTTGATTAGGTTAAAAGAAGCGCTTATTGTCAGCAGAAAGTAGTACTCCAAACCGGGAACACCTCATACAAAAATCATGCCTCCCATCAGCAGGTTTAAAGCGATTTGAGGTATGAATTCATACATATAACCTGCTCCTTTTGGAGCATATTTTTTACTGGGTATCAACTCAAACGCGTAGGAGACCTTTCCTTTCTCAAAAAGGCTCTAACCAGAGAAGGATTACGAAGATAAAAAACCAAATGTTCTGGTTCATTATGATCGTGATGCTTCTGAGATGTCTTTTGAATTCTGACAACCAAATCATCTTTCAATCATGTCAGCAAGTGCGATACGAAGGAGTTCCCTTTTGCAAAAGTTGTATTCCAAGTTTGTCTTCAATATAATTACATAAATCGTTAATAGTTTTGGCAATAACTTTTACACATTATTTCCAAACCCTGTTGATGACTTTTCTTAACTGGGTTTAGATGATTTTTAATACCTGAACCAGAGCAAATTATCTTTAACTACTTTGCTACTCGTCGTTTGTAACCACTCAATCGTTTGTCATTCAACTCTCATTCTTAAGATGACTTAAAACAATTTAAACTGGAAAACTGCAAACAGCAACCAGCAACTTTAACTTACGAGTTGAGTGCCTTGGAGTCTTCATACTGTTTCAGGTTTTGAGTTGGATTTATTTTTTTGAACGTCTGCTGGTTTTTTCACAGTAGTTGAACTGCATAACAAATGTAACTTGATGTTGTAAATGCAGAGATTTTTGTTCGGCGTTTAAAGTATTGTAATCAGTTCAGTTTCGTGATACAAAAATGATATGCAGAGATAAAAGAAGCAGATTAGAAGCAATTTGTTAGAGTTGTAGCAGTGATAGGGAGGAAACTGAGAAAATTAGTTGGGTCAGATTTTTATTATATATGCATTTTATTACACTAACGCTCTCAGGGAATAAGTGTATTAGTAGTAGATTGTGTCTGAATTATGAAATAATATTTTACAATGAAGTGGGAGTATCGTTTGTGGATTTACGATTTGAATTTTCCTACATTAAAAGTTTGGCTTCTACAGGATTCTACTCCTACAATTGTTGTATGATCCACTGGCCAATTGACCATAAATTGATTGTTGAAAAACGATCGACCAAGGAAAACATATTTCACATTAGCATCCGTAAAATTGTAAAACACAACCCACACAACGACAATACTACTGTGAATAGTTTACAGGTTTAGACGGCCTACTAATATCGATAACCACTTTAATTCAATCCAGAACTCGATGTACGAGCTTTCACATATACCTTGCGGTGTTGAAAAAATAATATTTTTTGTTATTATTTCAATAATATACACTTTACAATTGTCAAATTAAAGCACTTGAGTCTGCTAAAGCAACGCAAAAGCATAACCATTAACATTAACACTTTTTCGTACCTACAATACACAAGTCCCACAAGTTTTGAATATATGTCGGGAGATATATAATTACATTCCTTTTGTGTTTTTTGTTGTGGTATATATCCCACTATTTTATTTTCTTTTGCTCTCTAAAGCTGCTAAATATTGTTTATATGGATTGTGTCTGTCACTCCATAACAGAGACATTATTTTACTTAAACCAAAACTTGCTTGGATTATTGTCCTGTACAAATTTGCATAGAAGCGGCATTTCTTCTCTGGCATATTTGATTTTGCAAATATTTCTACGCAAGCCACAGTGCAAATTTTTCTATTTATCCAATAAATTGGACAGACACCAGACAATGAAGAATATACCCATATCCATATCATTAACGAACATCTTCCATGCTTCACGGATTTTGTATAAACATAAAGTCAAATTCTTTAGTTTGTGGCATTTGGAAGATGGAAGACTTTGCCATCGGAACTAAACAAATTTATCTTAGTTTCATCTGACCAAAGCAGATTTCGATAAATTTCTCGGTGTACAAAATTCTGTTTGCTAAATAAACCTACCTTTCTCGAACTAGGGGCTTTTAATCCAGCTTTCTAAAGCTTATTTCTAACTTCGCGACTAGTAGCAGAGGCACATAAATTCAATTTGAGTTCTTCAGATGGCCGAAATGGGTTTCGTTTCGCTTTTGATATTAAACATCAAACCGTGTCATTGTTTTCCGCCTTTTTCCAGCCTCTTGTCTCTGGTTTTGCTTTGCTGTGAATTGACTGAAAATCTTTTGTTTTTAAACAATTTTACTCATACATTTGCATATTTTCGAGGCTTAATTTGTTTTCAAAGTACAGTGCTTTTCAGAACCTCTTATTAACAGTTTTTAGGACGAATGTCAATAATTTAAAACATCAGCCAACATTGAGAAATGGTTTTAACTATTGATTTTATTATTTTCCTGTTAAAGTAAAATACAAAATTGAAAATATCGTTCTTTTTATTGTTTCCAAGCAAATTACTATTTTCCATTAAAGAGATTCATAGAATGCGTATCAGTATAGATTCATTATAGAAGTGTATTAGTTAAAATTAACAGAGTTATTCCTTTTTAAATTTGCAAGTGTGGAGTAAGTAATTTAAATCCAAAAGCAACTGTCTGCAATTTATAATTTTCTATAGGGCCTGAAGGTTCTCTTTAATACATAATTCTTGTAAATGGATAATCTGATTCCGTTATTAATATTTGGCGATACATATTCCCAATATCACCGTCAAGAACATATCTGTATAAGCGTCAATTCAAAATAAGTGACATTAAGTCTGATTGTAATGTTGGATCTACTATACGAGTATGTAAAGTTTACATTGTAAACTATCCTTTAACGAAAATTAGCTTTTCGTTTTAAGGGAAGCATTAAACACTATCCTGACTTTTGTAGAAGCTTTTCAGGTCTAATCACTGCATGATTTTTTTTTGTTCTTCGCATCATTGAAAATTAAGAAGCTGTTCCTTTGTAATTCCGATCCGATTTCTTTCACTAATCGTGCTGGAAAACTTTTTTGTACACTTGGAAAATATTGTTATAATAATATTTTGAGCCTGGCGATCATTGAATTCGACTCTATTTGGATAATATCATTCAGAGAATGTAACAAGACCCTGATCTACGACATGATTGGCCTATAATTCAAATAGCATGTTTCTATGATCTTCAATTAAAAAAAATGTCGACGAAAAATGTCTTATTTATTGAACTCTTTGATGAACTCTGAGAATGCTTGAAATAAATCGATACCTAAAACATGTATTGAAGTGCCTAATGCCAGACAATAACAAGCAGAGTCACGACTTTAGAAAGTCGTCCATTGTTATGTAATATCAAAAATTTGAGAAAAATTTGGTTTTCCAACTTTATTCCAATGTTATGGCTTGTAGTTTTCAATGTAATTAAACTTCGAAAGATTTTCACAGCTTCTCTTGGATTTCAAAGTTATAAATATTTAATAATTCAAAAGCAAATGTGTGCATTTAAGACAAAAAAAGAAGAAGAAATTTTAAGACGTTTTTACTTTGTCGTTCTCATAACACCAAAAACACCAACAAAGAAAACAATCGGTTACTTCAACGAAAACACATTCAAAACCACCGACTGCAGTACAGCTGCCTCAACAACATTTGCGTTTATTTTGCAGGCCGAGTTGTTTAAAGAAAACTTTGTCTTCACATTTAAAGCTATTTTTGTACTGTAATTTGTTGTTGCTCACGTTGATTGTCGCTTCTTCTACTAATTGCATTCAGCAGGCATTATCTCATATAAATCACGTTTATTTAATGTCTTGTTTTTTTTCTCTTGCTTTTCTTGTTGTTGTGTTGTTGGCGGTTTTGCCATTTTTACTGGTATTTACATATACCCTACACCACAATAGTGGGAAGGGTATATTCGATTTGTGCTGATGTTTGTAACGCCCTAAAATATTAGTCCAACGCCCACCTTAAAGTACACCGAATCACTGAGTCGATTTAACGATGTCCGTCCGTCCGTCTGGCCGGCTGGCTGTCCATGTAAAGCTTGTGCGCAGAGTACAGGTCGCAATTTTGAAGATATATCAAACAAATTTAGTAAGTGATATTTTTTCGGCCCAACGACGGATGGGATTGAAACAGGTGGAAATCGGTCCATTATATCACTTGGCCCCCATACAAATGTCCTCCCGAAATAGCAGTTTAACTGTTTGAATATGCAAGTATAGTAACAAATATCACCACAAATGAAGCCAAATCATGTGTGTGAAGTTAAATTCGAATTTGAGTAGCAAAGACAAAAACCATATTTGCTAACATTGATAATGTTACAGTCAACAGACTACTGTTAAGCACTTAACAGTCAAATTTACTTGCATTTTGAAAAATGTAGATGAGGAATTTGTGTTACTTAAGGTGGATTCACCCATTCGTTCTTAACAAAAATTTTGTTCGAACAATTTTTTTTTATATGAAGTTTGACGTCTCTCTTTTTGAGAGAGAGAAAATATTTTTTACGAACTTGAATTGGTTTAATTTTATATTTTTTCTGGACAAAAATGAATTGAGTTGCCAATAGGTTGCATTTTGTCATCAGCAACTTTCTTTTTTCATTCATTTTGAATTTATATCTGTGATTTTTAATACACAATACTTTAAAATAATTCAATATTTGTATTTTGACACTTAAAACCCAAAGCAAAATAAATCAATGGCCGCACTTGTAAAACTAATAGATGTTGTTTACATATGGCAGCTTTGATTTTTCAGAAAAATCGTTCGAAATGGGTGAATCGTGCTGCAAAAAACCTCAGTAAAAAAATTTTTCTCCGGAAAAAATTTTTGTTAAGAACAAATGGGTGAATCCACCTTAACTCTTTTAAAAATGTTGGTATCCAAATAATATTAAACACAAATATGTTTCATACATGTATATATAATATGGTAGAATTTTATAATGGTCGGTCCATAATTAGTCAAAACTCCTATATAAGACCCTCTCCGTAATTCACTTTAACCTTCATAAATCTTTTAAAAAAGTATTTATATCGAGATAAAGTATAACATACACAATATTTATATTCACGGAAGTCATGGCACTAAATTTTTGGATGATAGGTCCATAATAGGTAATATCTCCCATATAGCGCCCATTTCTGAAAAACTGTTTAATTTATATATTGTGTGTAGGGCATTATATGGTCGGGCTTGACCGACTATACTTTCTTACTTGTTTTATCTCATTTTATTGCAATTTACACAAATGTAAATGTTAAGTGATTATGTAAATAGACAATGTACATTAATATTGCATAAGATTTGCTCAGTTAATTTTCCCTTTCGAATTTTACAAAAATATTTCATTTTGAAGGTTTTTTTTTGTATTTAAGAAGAGCCAGGCGAGGTGAATTGCAAAAAAGGTTTTCAATTCAAGATTGAATTACCCGTTATTGATTTGGAATTATAATGATTAATTGTTTATTTTCACCAATAAAAGTCGGATATTTGTTACAGATGGGCTAAAAAGTGTCCTGCTACAATAAGCCTTGAACTTCATCATCCAAACTTTATCCTTCTTCTCGCTTTTCATATTTCAGAGTTAAACTGGTTGCAATCTTACTTTCATTGATATTCAGGACTATTCTTACTCCAAGACATACAAAATATATCTTAAAGAAGGCCATTGGCAAGAGCCTTCCAAGTTGTTGTCGGTACTATAGGGAAAACACTTGACAGAAAAGAGTATGTAATGTATTCTTTTGAGATACAGATGATAGTGGTCTACAATCTTAATTCAAAGCTCTAAGAGACTAAAGGTATGGTCACTCTTGGCAAATATTTGGCGAAAAAGACGTAACCACTAAATAAAATATATTTAGACTAGTCTTTTATTTAAAAAAAACTTCATTTATTTAGGGAAAGACACAACAAATATTTAGTTTTATTTTATTGTTTCGCCTTGCAAAACTCTTGTAAGAGTAAACAACGTCAAACAAAATTGTGCTACAACAAGTGGTTATGCTTTTCTGAGTAAATATTTGCCATGTGTAACCATTCCTTAAGATGTTGACCGAGGAATAACGATAGAAGGTGCTGAAGTTCATGGTTTTAAATTTTAGTTTGGTCATGACTCATGAGTAAAACAAGGTATGTTAGGATCAAAAGTACATCAAACTTATGTGAGATATTTTCGTGGGTAAATTCATCAGTTGCAGATGGCGTGGTACGCTTTATTTCACAATGTAAAATAAAGTAAAAATAACAAACTAGACGAGGAATATTTTGCAGAACAAAGTCAATAAAGAATATTGTGACTATACCATTTCCTATTATTATTTTTTAAAAATTTCCAAATGATTTTCATAAATTTCTAATTATAGAAGTTTCTAATTATACAAATTTCATTTCATGTCCAACATCAACTCCAGCCTAACCTGAAAAGCAAAGATCATGGAGACAGTAATAGTAAGACAGGCCTGGTCAGGTTGACCGTTTTTCCTGTCACATGACAGTAGGACGGATTTCATGAAAACAACTATTGTTGAAAGAAATTTACCATTTATAAGGAACACAACGACATCAGCAGTACAAAAGTAATAGCAAGTATATTTTCAATTAAAATACTAAAAATATAAACAACAATTTTCCAAGTTCGCTTATGTTTTCAGTTGCCTTTAGTCCAGAAAAGCGTTAACCCTCCGCTGGGTGAGAAGGTTTCTGGAGATTTTTTCATTTTCAAACTGAAATTTCTTTTTGATGGTTCATGGGAAGTATACCTCACCTCCACATGTATTCCAAGGAATCATTGTAAAAAAACTTCAAGGTGATCCGACTAATAGTTTAGTTTCTAATGAGATTTAAAGGTGTTTAATACGGAAACATGTGAAAAGGCCCGCTGGGACTTTATACAAAATTTTCAAAAAATCACGAATTTATTGACTTTCTTTTGGCTTGTTTTATTGTTTAAACACATCACGAACGTGGTTTTTGAATTTTAATTACTTTTTTTAATGCTTTCGTAGAAAGCATTGTAAACCCTTTTTGATTTTTTGCTACCTGCTTTATGTTTGTTCAGATCACAACACGTTTGTGATGTCTTTGAATTTTAATTAATTTTTGTTAATTTTATGAAATAAAAATTAAATTAAATAATTAATTAAAAATTAAATAAAAATTACATTTACATTCACTAGACATGTATAATTAGTAAATAATTTTTTTGCAAAGGTTGTTCGTTTCTAAGTCGTGTCTATGGTTACTATGTCTATGGACTAAACTGACCATGTTTAATACTAACATGTTACACGAAATCAACTGAGCTACCAAAGTGCTGTAGCTTATTTGTTTCAATTCCCAGCCGCTGCCACTCAAACAACATCAGTTTCTGATAATTAGTTTTATATATATACGCCCTCCTTCGGTGATATAGCATTGAAACGCCAACGAAGTAAAATAATTAAAATACAGGCTATAAAATCGAGCTCTAAAAATAATGCGCCTATCGCCACCAGAGGCGCTACAATGCTGCACTAAAAACAAACATAATGCGCAATTGCAGTGTTGTGATATAAAAAAAGATTTCTTCAACTATCTCCTTTCCAAAGAAAGAAACCCAATTATATATAGGCATATTAATTGCCGGAGTGTTACTTCTCTTTAAAACAAAAAAAAATGTTGCTAAAAATCACCCTTTAGTTGCGGCGTCTTGCTAAGAAACATCTACACCAGCAAAAAATGGGGAAATTTGATTTGGGCAAATGAAACTTGAATAAATTTGGTTATGATAACAAAACCTTCTTTTGTAGGCCACAATATAATGAATTTGATGCCAGGAATTTCCCCAAAAATCATGGATCATGCAGATGGTTTGCTAATGATATGAGGTGGTCTTTCTTCACCTGTGCTCTGTGGATTACGTAGAAATATTGCAGAATCAAATGGCGGAGAAGAATAACCACTCTATGCAAACAACGAAACTACTTCAGTCTGGGTTTAAGAAAAAAAAAACGCCATGTTATGAAGTGATCGTTACAATCCGAGTAAATATATGTTCCAGTATATAAGAGAATCAGCTATTAATGCAATCTACAAAGAAAATGAAAAAATTTAATCTCGAGATGACCACCAGTGATATACACATACATATGTATGTCCAAAACAACAACAATAATAATATCAAAATGTATTCTCTATATAATTAATTCCCTGGTCTAGCATAGAGAACATGGTCGAGTACGGTTATTAGAACATGTAGAACATTGGGTGGAAATATGGTTGCTTATACCGTGTTCACATATGAAACTTAATTGAGTCAATATTCTGTTAATTGACAATATTATTTTAAGTGTTCAGGGATACGTAATTTTCAGCTTGCTTAATAATCATTTGACAGTTGGAAAACAATACAAAAATACTCTAAATGGTTGTTGTGTTTCTATGTAAACAAACTTACCTTCACATTGACTTTTCAATGATTTCTTTTGTTTTCTTTTGTTGACATTTGCCATTTTATACAATTTTGTTCACTAAACACAGTTGTGAACAGTGTTGCATTCGAAATCTTACTCAATATTATAACAATTTCGTACTTATTGCGCAATAATTAATTGAGATTTTATATGGAATATTGAGCTCAATAATGGCGTTAATTGCGATTAACGCAATTAAGGTGTATATGTGAACACGCATTAGTCTTGTTTCAGACTCTTCTGTTTTAGCTGACCAGTTTTTGTTCAATTATCTTTTGAACTTGTCATTTCATTCACACGCGTCAATTAAATTTTCTTACTTTTTAATGCAAATCAACATGCATGAAAGAAAAAAACACAAAAGGAAATAATTAAATTGACTAATACCGTCAAGTTTGTACTCCTTTTATTCTTGACGTGTCAGAATTGAAGAGTGTGAAAGCGGACTTAGAAATGCGCAATAAACGCGGCGTCCTTGGATGAACCTGGTGGCTTAAAGAGTTTGATCAATAGGTATTTAAAAGTAATGGAATCAATATCTTTATGATTGCCAATTGTAAATATTCAGGATGCTTTGTTAGGTAAAAGGACTAGAACAGTCTTGGCACTTGACTATATTTACTTGAAAGCTTGACTGTACTTTTAAAGCTCTGTAGGATTATCTTGAATTATTCGATGAATTTGTTTAATCTTCTTATTCTCCCATTCACACGCACTGCATATCATTTTGTGAGATGGATCAATACGATCTGCAGTACAACTTAACTCTTTGTATTAATATGTTAATTAACTAGTCCATTGAGTATTGGCCTGTTCAGGTTCATAATCGCCTTTGTTCTTTTTTTGTTTGGGTTTCCCCAAAGAATATTGGTAGTTAAGCCGATTGTAGAGCTCTGCCAATTCGTTTTTAGCACACTCTTTCAGTTCATCTTTGGAAGTAGGAAGCTTTCATATTGTCTGCGTAATAACAACTAAATTATAGTAGCCGATATAACACAAAAACACAAAATTAGACTTTTCCCATTTAATCCCACAAGCAGTCACTTAAATCAGATTGACAATATGTCAGTTAATTTAATGTGTGCTAAGAAGCGATTACATGTTAACAAAACATGCTCATAAACAAAATATGTTGCCAGTATAATTTTTCTATCAAGGTTAAAGATGAGGCTTAGCACATCATAACTAACAAATTTGTTAAAAAAAACTTTGGCGCCCTTTTTTCGCAAAAGTAAAAAACGAACAAATTTATTAATATAAAATATTATAACGATAAAAACATCAATGCTAGAAATTAAATGAAATTCAATGTTATGGAACAACTTTCATTTTAGTTATTTAGAAGCAAAATACAGACCAATTTTCTCTAACAAAAAGCCAAACCCGCATTTTTTCCTTTCTCACCCAAAAAAAAAAGGAAAACAGCCGGCTTTTGCAACCCACTAACATCAATACTTAAACAGACAAAAGAAAAATATAAACACACAAGAACATGTTTTAATATTTATCTCTAAATATGTACATTTATTTACCCACTAAAATGTTTTCTTAAATACTAATGTCATTTTGTATTAAATATTTTTTGCTGCAGCAAAAAATAATAATAAACAAAATGCTCTTAGTACGTGCCTCTTCACAATTACAACTCATTAACACTTATTTATTCTACTACTTTTGCCACTGCGACTGCTACCACCATCAATGCTGCCACAACGACCACATTCATTCACTACACTGTTAGAATGTTAGAAGAAAAATAAATTTTATAAAATATGAAATGAAAATATATACAAAGTATGGGTACTTTAGTCAGATGTGTTTAAAATGTGATAACAGTTCACTCTCCATCATCCCTATACAAATGAACATCTCATTTATGCATATGTGAATTTAAGTAAATATACGAGGGTGGGCCTTTTAAGGCACTAAGCGGTAGTTAAATGCATTTGAAACGAGGTGATATGAATGCTCCTATGCGTCCTTGTTCTATCCTCGATTGTTCTCATGTTGTGAAACGTACATTACAGCGTTGTCAACTTTGAAATTTAAAACGCACCAAAATGGAGAAAAAACACACCAAGTTTCGAAGTTCGTTTTTATTTAAAATTTTTGTTGAATTAATTTTACATTTTTTAAATTTTATAAATTCTATATAAAACTTTTTAATAAGAGATCAAAGATTAATAGTAAAAGCATTTTTTAAATAAACGAGCAAATAAAGATGAAATAAGTATTTAACCACTAACCCCCTAATTAATAAAACTTGTCAAAGGTTTATAACAGACTTTTAAATCAAATTTTGTATGGATATTTGCTTTATAACGTACAATATGCTATTCGAAACTGAAAAAAGGTAAAACAGGCTAATTTTAGTACACATTTGGTACTTTTTAAAATTATTTTTGTTTTGTATTTTAAGTACTTCTATTTGAATTTTGGCAATAAAATATGTTAGGGCTTCAATAGGACAAACCATCCATGTTTAAAATATTAATTTCATTTTCAAACAAAGATTTTCACCCTATTCACCTTTAGCAATAACCTCCCTGTGACGAATTTGATTGTATGTATTCATTTATTATGTATTTCAAATACATGTAATGGAGTCCTTTTTCAGCGTATAGATTTCATTATAATGAATTATTAAAAAACTGCAATTAAAAAGATTTCATCACATATTCGGAAAAAATAAAAAATGCACCAAAATTTAACAAAAAGCGCACCGCGCACCAACTAAAGAATTTTTCGCATAAAAAAATTATAAAAGCACCAAAAAGGGTGTGAAACGCACCAACGCTGGTACATTAACTAAGAAGATGTTCTAGCTATATATACATATATGCACATTTGTGAGATCTTGTCGTTAATAATATCGAAGTCAGTCGCATGATATTTATTTGCCTAATTTTTTTTTGTCCAGACATTCCCACAGGTGCTTATTTGGATTGAGGTATGGGGACTGCGAGGGATGACCTAAAGTTTTTTGGACAAAGATTAAGCAACCATTCTTTCACAATAGATATGCTTAGGATCATTGTCCAGTTCTAAAATCCATTTTTATGCTAATTTCTAATTTATCTATACTAGGGGCTACATTTTGTTTTAAAATATCCAGATAATCTTCCTTTTTCGTTGTAGATTCTATAAATGTAGGATTATCGACCCCTGGCTTTGCTCTTACTTCTCTTCCTATACTAAGGTATTGGGCCATAACCAAGTCACCAAAAAGTGTACTTTAATAGTTAAAAAGTTGAGTTTTGTTAAAAGTACACTTTACTTTAACTATAGACACGTAAAAGTATATTTTAACCGCTAAAACATACTTTTAATTTAAAACCATCTGAACACCCATTTTCGTAATAAGCCTGAATAACTAACGCGTTGCTCGATTGTGTATCTTTCCATGATTCAATTTGAGTTAGTCTGAAATGGAGAAATGTGGTTTACATTCAGCATCGGCCCTTAAAATTTAACAACCCTTTATAGTATTATTATTTATTTTAATATAAATAAGCTTTTCTTTTAATACTATGTGGTGTTGACTTTATTTTGACGCACACAGTATGTGACTGACTTGTGCTTAAAATTATTTGCAAATGTCTTTCAACGCTAAGAGATTAAATAAAAACTGCACTTCTATCTTGGGCCAGGAGCTGTTTTACTATTACTGGCTACATGAGTTTCACTCAGGCCAAATAAAGTTGGACAGGTCATGTAAATAAAGCCACTGATATTATCGGAACTGAACAGGAGTGCGTTGCTGATAATGTGGTAATCCTTATCAATTAAAATTCGTTCCATAATACTTCATTGGCTGATAGGGGCAAGAAATTTTGTCATTGGATCATGACAATCATGACATCCAATGAAAGGAGCCCTACTAACATGGGTCAGGGAAATCGATGGCTCAAGGTAAATCCATGAGTTTCCTTCCCTTTCATTTTGAAGGTGTTTTTATTTAAGTGCAGCCGGGCGAGGTAAATTGCAAAGAAGGTATTCATTGAAGATTGACTTGGAATTACACTGATCAAGTATTAATTTTGACCAATCAAACCCTGTTATTTGTTACAGGTTGGCTAAAAAGTGGATTGCTACAATCTTCCTTTAACTTCATCATCCAAACTTTATCCTTCTTCTCGCTTTTCGTATTTTAGAGCTTAGCTTGCTGCAATCTTACTTTCATTAAAATTCAGGATTCTTCTTCCTCAGGGACATACAAAATATGACTTAAAGATAGATGCTATTGGCAACAGCCTTCCATATCGTAGTCTGTACTATAGGAGAAATACTCGACAGAAAAGAACAGAAAAGAGTATCTAATGTATCTGACCTAATAACAAGGGCCAGGACAAATGGGGGCTCAAGGTTAATCCCCTAAGAACTGTATTCATGAGTTTCACTACTTAGCCCAAAATAGAGCCCATGGTGGAAACGATAAGTTTAGTGAGAATTCAAAATACGAGCAGTTTC
Organism: Bellardia pandia; assembly: GCA_916048285.2. NCBI lineage: Eukaryota > Metazoa > Arthropoda > Insecta > Diptera > Calliphoridae > Bellardia > Bellardia pandia. The sequence continues at coordinate 37,124,033 of OU696530.1, forward strand.
GGGAAAACAATACCTTTTTATTCGGAAATATGAGATATGTGTTCACAGATGATCACTAGGGAGAGAACATTAGGTGTTTTCAGACATTATTATATTTCCTTATTTTCACCCCCAACCCTCGCATCCAACAACTAATTGCAAACAACAGCCATTTAATCCAACATACATCTAGAACAAAGTGAAACCAAACCAAACCAAACTTGGCACAATTTACAACAGTAGCTGCGTTAGAACCCGCATTTTGTGTGTGTTTTTTTTTCTTGGAAATATTTACATATGAAAGAATTTTCAAATGCTACTTCTTATACTAACACTCACAGCTACACACATTCATACATTAAATTATTCATATTTCCACAAAAATTTTCATTTCTAATTTATATTTCATAATTTTTCTCTTTAAATAACATATGAAAAAAAAACACAATAGCAGCTCTTATATGTAGATAGTATGTATGCCGGGGAAAATTAGTACTATTGTGCAAATGAAAAAATTAAAAGAAAAAACCTTTTGTTTCATCATGTCTTTTAACAGGAAAATTTACGTTCGAAAACATAAAATTGAATTTCTCGTGCCGTAATTTTTGGGGGATAAAAATTAATAAATAATTTATAATGAAAGAAATGATTGAAAAATAAGAAAAATGTTTTAAAGAGAACAAATTTGTATGGACTGTCTGTCATTGAACCTTAAAGAGCATCTTTCAGTCATTAAATTTGTTTAAAATTTCATCAATTTAAATGTGTTAAAAGATGGCATATATTTGCAAAGCTTTTTACAATAGAGTTGACTTATATGTTTATTATTCGGATTCATATTTATTCGGATGGTTTTTAGCTAAGAACTACTAGTACCACTGAAGTACCTGGGATTGATCGTGCCAAGGAAGAAAGAGATCTTGTTCCATCGTCCTAAATATTATATTAGCAAATAAACAACAAACTATATGTAGAATAATTAAACGATTAATTTACTTTATTCGTTTATTCCTTAACTGCACAACCCTATAGAAAATATTAATTTTGATTTACACTTTTCCTAACAGACTCCTCTCACATACAATCAACCCAGCAATCGTCCACACATCCATTCACACATTCATTTGCTGTTATACTTCATCTTCATTTAAAAATGTTTTCCATTTCTTTGCTTTTTCCCCCATTCATATTTATTCTGTATACCAAATCGTTATCGTTTCAATTGCATCAGTGCTCCGTGATGATTGTGTATGGGCTAATATGATGATGCTGGTGGTTTTGGTGGTCATTGTACTATACGCAATTTTTGTATTTTTTTATTGCTTGTTTCTTCAACTTAGACTGCCAGCAATTGCCTTGTCTAAGCTGCATGTTTGTCTGTGGTGGTTCATGCAATTCAAGTTCAAAAATATTTTCTGTTTAATGCGTACGCGTAAGGAGATTATTTTTGATTGATGGTTTTGAAATGTGTGAGCTGAGTTTGTGATCTTTGGATAAAATATTTGTTTTAATTTTAAAATGTTTAGCTTAAATCAATATTGAATGCTTGATGTGACATATTGGGATAATAGCAAACCACTTACTCATATTTACTTTAACTCATAGAGGATTGACATCATGATTTTGTTGCCAGCGAACAACTTTTCAATTATGTGCATTAATTCGAAAGAAAGTCCTTCAAAAGTATCAGCACTAACACGACTATAGACGATTGCTGTGACATCCTAGCCCTACAATTACCATTGAGGGTGCTGTAGCTTAATTGATTAGCGCGTTTGGCATGAGTTGGTATTCCCAAGCGCTGTCAAATTACCGCATTCAATATCGAGTAAAATTTATCGTAATTTTCTTATTTGAGATTATGGCATTCGATATCGAGCAACAAATTTAGTACATTTTATCATAATTTCGATATCGAAATCATTTTTCGATATGATAGCTCATTCGATCACGAATGCGGTAATTTGGCCCCAGTTTCTGATAATTATTAGTTTTCTATACTATCATAACTAATATTTATCACAGCGCCCTCCCTCGGTGGTAGAGCATTGAAACGCCACTGAAGTAAAATAATTAAATAATATCTATTAATCAAGCTTTAGTCAATACGCCTACTCACCACCAGAGGCGCTGCTATACTGTACTGCACTAGTAAACATAACACGCAATTACAGTGTTGTCACATGCAAAGCTTTTCTCTCCTTTCACCACTCATATACATAAGTCTTCCGGGTCTGCAAATAGATTTAACGAACTTTACAACCGTATTTGATAAAAACGTTTGACAAAGTTGTAATTAATCTGAGAGATTAGATGAGACATTACATGACTTGGAAATGTGTCCATAAATATTTCCATTGTCGTGTGAGATGTCTATAAAGTTGCACCAAACTTCATATATCGTTCAGCTCCAAACTAATGAACTTGCCATAATTGTTCCATATCGCTCAAAAGCCAAAGGAACCTAATTATCCTCGTAGTCCCTAATAAATAAGTTCGTCTTTGCAGTTGCATCATCCTGTTGGAACTACATATCCTTCATTTCCAAATTCATGATTTAAATATTCGTTATTCATACTTCTGTATCGCTCATATGCCCAAGTATCCAAATTAAACTCGAGATCCCCAAATTCTGCTCTAAATTCATGAACTGTTCTGTAACTCACACAAGCCAAATTATCTGATAACTCGCATACTTTGTTTTTTTTTTTTTTTAAAGAAAGATGTTCTTAATGTAATTGCACCTTCTAGTGCTTCAGCTCCAAGTTCATAAACATGTGGCAATGAATACTCTTTAATGATGGCTCTGTATCGCTTACAAAATAAAGTTTCAACAACTTCTCGAGTGGCTCACCATGATGTGCCTTTGATTGAATGAAATTTTTCAGTGTCCAGAAAGTCAAAAATAATAGTGTTCTGCGTTTATTAAAAGTAATGCTAAGTAATGGATGCTATATTTTAATATATAAAAATCAGATTCTTGCTCTCTTCTCGAATAAACTCTTTGAGAACTTCGAATAAACTCTTTGATAAGGAAATGACGACTCTCCAATGCAGTGTTGCCATTTTAGCACTTTCAGTGCTAGATTTAGCATTTTGGTTCTCAAAAATGCATTGATATTTTTAAAAATTATGCATAACTTGCTTGAAAAAAAAAATTTTTTTCTCGAAAAATGTTTACTATTTTACTCCAAAAAATACTTTTGGAGAAATAAAAAATAACTTTTATTAATATTTCAACTAAATTTCTTTCGGTGTGGTAAGTAAATGAACACGGAAATTTTTAAATTAATACATGAAATGTAATCTATTAAAACAAGTCAACAATTGTTAGGAACAAAATTGGAAAAAAATATATAGGAACAACGAAACGTACACTGGAGACAAGAATGGGAGAACACAAAATGGACATAATGCGGAAAAAAGAGACAACAGCACTGGCACAACACATCCTACATACTGGTCACACAATTAAGTTCGGCCATTCTAGCTTAAAAAATAACAATCTTATAATTTATAACATTTAAAATAAAAATTGTATTGTTACATTGAAAAAATTTAGCACTTATTTTTTCTTCTGTAGAACATTTTAGCATTTAGTTTTTCAAGTTTTAACATATTTTGAAATTCATTTTCTGGCAACACTGCTCCAATGCATTCTTCAAAAGGTAGATTGTTGCGTTATCAGCACCGCCCTGTTGTATTCACAGTAATAAAACAATTATTTGTGATAATTAAGTTCCATAATCTGTATCGCTTAACAGTAACAGCACTGCCCACGGTGATCTCGGAATAATATGGACCAATGACACCTCCGACGTAAATAGTAATTCATACAAAGGATTTAATAGACCTTCATAGATTCTCAGTAAACAAAAGTGCAAATTTTGATGTTTATATGGAATTGGATCTCGAGTTTTCTATTATTCTTCCAAAATATCAACACAAAACGGGAAATTACTGTTATTTCTTAAAGATATAGCAGCTCTCATTGGGTGTTACATTAAAGATGATCAGATGAATTAAATTGCATGGATAATTTTCTAGCGGATATAATCATTCCCGGACCATACAAAAGCCTTTACTAACAAGGTGAAGTAATAACGAGAGCTTAACTTCAAAGGAAGTATCATTTTCTCACTTTATATCCTCAAGAAGCATTTACAATAATATCCAAATCTCTTGGCCAAATTTTTGTTTGTATTCCTTTAAATAATACAAAAACATTTAAAAGGCTAGAAACATATACTCTAGATTCCATTTAACAGTACTAATAGCCTGTTCGCCGATCTCGAACGTTAACGTTCGCTTAGATAAGACTTAAGACATAAACTTGATTGTGGAATAAACAAACTTGATTGAGTAAAAAAATAGATACGATAAAAGGTTTGTGTCTTAAGTCTTATCTAAGCGAACGTTAACGTTCGAGATCGGCGAACAGGCTATTAAACTTTAAAATTTTAAAGTCAACTGGTATTTTAATGCTCTGCTGCTGATATTGTTACTAAGTTAAGCTGTATATTGTTTATAAAATAACTATACTATATGTTCAACTGTCTAACCATCTGTCTGTCTTTCTTTCATTGATAGTGTATGCAAATATACATTTGAAAAACAAAAACAAAAAACTTTAGACAGAGACTTGTATCCTTTAACTGTTGGTTTATTTTTCTTAAAATAAATTTCCATACCCTACAGTGATACGAAGCTTATTTTAGTATGGGCTACTGATGAATGCTGAATTAATTATTGCAATAAAACGGCTACAGCTTTTAAAAAGTGATGAATTTTCTCACCTCGAAAATAAGTACAAAGTTGAATTTATTTTTTATGTTTAATGATTTCACTTTAAGAACTGTGTAAAGCCAAGCTGTTAAAACAGTTAAGTTAAAATCTTGTATAAGAAACTCTTTAACTGTTTTAGAAATAACCTTATTTAGGATCAGTTACAGTTTTCTTTTTTATCAAAAATCAATTTTATTAAAAATAAAAGTACTTGCATTCCATTTTCAAAAAACAACGATCCATGATCAGTCATATTGTTCTCATCTTTTAACAGAAAATATTCCCAATCTTTTCAGAGAAAGAAAAGGAATAATGTGTCCTACTATTTATCGTTTCCTCAGGTGGAGAGAACAACTATTGCCGCTCTCTTACAAAGGTAGAAAATGTTTCCTATAATTCATCGCGTTTTCAAACTGTATAACTACATTTCATGATCTATTATACTTCTGACCAGGGATTAATTTTTCTTAAAAAAATTATGTTCCTGTTTCCCCCCGAAAATAGTGTTGTTCTGTGATTTTATACTGCATTAATTTAACTATTTTCTCTTCTTCATCATTGTTTATTTTAGTCTTTCTACATCTCACTGGGCAAATGGTCAATAAAAAAAACTATTCATTTACTAGCTGCCCCCTTTGAACAGTAGAAATAACTGATAAAATTAAATGAAAAGAACAGATAAAATGACAAAAACAAATAAAATAAACAAAAACAATCAACAGTTACATATAACAACAAATATAGCAAAACTCCAATAAAATCTCAACAAACTCTATTTGTATATGAATGAAAAGAAAAAAACAAACAAGAAAATCTAAACAAAGTGTAACCTCCGGGAATGTTAGTTCTCGTATTTAAAACACCCCAAACAATGAGTTATTTATTGACTTTTTAATAGATTTCAATAAAAGAAAATATATAAAGAAGAGATATAGAAAAAAAAACAGAAAATAATACAGTTTTAATAGTAAACAATACAAAAATCGACAAGATTATTAAAAACTGGAATTAAATTGAAAAATTTTTCATAAGCAATTAATATTTATAAAAGTTTCACACGCGGCAATTATTTGACGAACAAGATAGGTATAACCACTAAATAAAATTAGTTTTAATTCTTGTATTTAATTGGAAAACTTCTCTTACTTTAATATTATTTGGCTACAAACATTTTTAAGAGAGTTATGCACTTTAAAGTGATTTTCGAAAGTGGAACGATCTTCAAAAAATTTGTAGATGTGATTTGGCTTCAGTTACTATTCATTTGTAATGAAATTTGTTAGTATACTTGCATATTCACACAGTTAAACTCCTATTTCAGGAGGATCTTTGTATGGGGTCCAGGTGAAATGATGGACCGATTTCCACCAGTTTCAATCCCATGCAACCTTGGGCCAAAAAAATATCACGTTCTAATTATAATTGAAATATCTTTAAAATTGCGACCTGTACTCTGCGCACACAAGCTTTACATGAACAGCCAGCCAGACGGACGGATGGACATTGTTGTTACGCTTTTACCTTTCGAAATGTTATTTCAATTAGTTGCTAAAAATTGTTTTTTTTATATGTAGGTATGTATTTAATTTTGAGTTTTTTTTAACCCTAGGATGTTCAACTGGGCTTTTCGAGGCCCATTTTGATTCTGAGTAGTCGCCAAGTTTTTAGCTTTGCTCTGAGCGAAGAAATATTTTTTGTCAACTACCGCTAATGCCATCCTGAACATAATGAAATCAGTAAAATATTGTTACTATTGATTTCGTAGAACAACCTTATGACAGCTGATCCACATTCAACACAGTTGATCTTCTGATTGACGATAAGTTGCAAAAATGTGAGTATTTTAAGGCATCATTAACACCCACGCCCACGCCCAAGCCTGAGCCACGCATTAACAATTAGTGTGGTACAAGACTTCTTCTACACACTACACAATCCCAGCAATCAATTAAAAGCTAAAAAGGGGAGAAAAGGGCCTCGACAGGCCCAGTAGAGTCACTTACCACTGCCCAGGCAGTCAGACATCCTAGGGTTAAAAGCAAAAATATCAAAATAAAAAATCTTAATTTAAACAAAAAGAACTAGCTACATAAATTATATTTATCAAAAAAAAGTACCCCTACATTTAGAAACTGCACGTATCTAAATATATACATGCATACATACAATGTATATATTCCTACAAACTACATACTAAAAATGCAAAAATTGTAATTCCCCTTTTATTTAATTCATTTAGCAAGCATACGATCTTAATTCTTGATTTATTTTTCATCATCTTTTGCTTTTTTTAAGGCTTGTACGTATTTTGTTTTCATGCAAAAGTTTTGTTCATAAAATTTTCCTTTAACTATTGAAGTGCAGTAGAGGAGATACGAGAACAAGTACTTTATTTAAAAGTACTTTTTTATCTTGATCTGTGTATCTTTTATGTGCATTGTTGTGTATCTGGATTTTATTCATTGTTGTTATTGTTATTACTATTATTTAAGTTGTTGTTGTTGTTATTGTTGACGTTGCTATTTTTGTTTTGTTGATCATCAAGTGCTCATGATTGTATTTTCTTTTCTTTTGCTTTGCAACAGTGTTGCCACCAGTAACATTCAAAATTACACCCAAGATGAAGGAAAATTACCCGATTTGAATAAAATTACAACTGATACCAAATTACGTTAAATTTTATTGAAAACTTTTAAAAACCACAAAATATTGATTTAGTAACTTAAAGCAAATTAACAAAAATAACATTAAAAATCAAAAAATAAATTAATAAAATATATAATATAAAAAGCTCTATTTACACATTTGGTTGCATATATTTATGGAATGTTCAAAATGTTCATTGCCGTTCTTTTGTAAGGTAAGTAAATAAAAATTCAGAAATGGTTTCAGACAACAGTATGTTTCTCAAATCAGTTTTACAAATGTTTAGCGTATTAATATTCTTTCTTCTAACAGAAGCATTTGAAAATGACAAAATAAAATTTACTACTTTTTCTAACATTGGAAACATATCTTTCCCCAGATTATTTTTTAGTTTGAATACCTTTGCCCAATAAATTTCAGGTTCTAAACCGCTATAAAGCTCATACATATTTATCGAAATCGAAGATTACATTGCAATTGTAATGTCACATATAAGTAAAAGAAACCCGCTTGTTGTTGTTACAGTGTAGTATTTCATATATGTACATTCATTCTAACTTTGAAATTTCAAAACGCACCAAAATGGAGAAAAAAGCGCACCATTTACAAAAAAAACGCACCAAGTTAAGAATTTCGTTTTTGTTTCAAATATTTATTGAATTAATTTGAAATTCTTTAATATCATAAATTCTATAAAAAGCCTTTTTTAATAAATGAGCTAACCTAATAAGCATTTTGGCTGGAATTCAAGTGGAATTACATTTAAAATCCAGTCACAATTTCCAAGTTCTAGTGTTGAATTACAGTTGAAACACAGTTGAATTCAATAGCGAATCCAGCAAAATTAATCATTGAATTACAGTCGAACAATTACAGTGTAATTCCAGCCTTGCATAACAGTATAATTCAAGTCGAACCGAACCTGTTTACTGTTGAATTCAAGCATGGAATTTCAGACTGGAAAGAGGATGGATTTCAAATGTAATTCAAGCTTGGATTCACACTGGATTTCCAACATTGGAATTCACAAAAAAAATGTGCTTATTGGGAACAAAGATAAATAACTCACAATATGATATTCGGAACTAAAGTACTAATTGGTAAAAAAAAACTAATTTCAGTACATATTTGGTACTTTTTTTATATATTTTTGTTTTTTAGTTGATTTTTTCCAATAAAATTTGTTAGGATTCGACTGGTACTCTAACCCTGGTTGTTCGTCTACAGTTCAGTAGACCAACCAATCAAGTTATACAATAATTTTTATTTACATGTTTAAAATGTTAATTTGATTTTCAAACAAAAATGTTTAAAGAAATTGATTTCATTTATCATACATTCGTATTTAAAATACATTTTTTCATCGTGTAGATTTCATGAGATATGAATTATTAAAAAACTGCAATTAAAAATTAGCAAAAATAAAGATTTCATCACATTTTCGAAAAAATGAAAAAACGCACCGAAATACACAAAAAAAGTTTGTTTCACACTGCAACAAAAAGTTTTGTTGAATTTGCTTTAGTGCCTCCAAAAATTAAAAAGAGCACCAAAATTTTAAAAAAAGCGCATCGCGCACCAACTAAAGAATTTTTCGCACCAAAAATTTAAAAAAGCACTAAAAATGGTTGACAACGCTGTCCATGACCTACAAAACCTAAATGAGAAAAAAAACTAATTCGTAATTTAGATAACCGGAAGAAGAATGATAAATGTACACATCGTTGGTCTCATGTAGAAAGGTCCTAACTCGCTATTTTTTCCAAATTTGTTTTTTTTGCGATTCCAATGCATTTAACGCAAATACACCTCCTCACAAAAATTTATTGCAATAGTGTAAAATATAACGCTTTTATAAGCAGTTGTACAAAAAAAGTTACATGTTGAATATTACAGTTTCTATTATGTTTTTACCTTCTCCTGTAAAGTTTCAAATATGCGAGTTAGGGCCTTTCTACATGAGACCATCGATATGTATAGCTAAAGTGTTGAAAAATTAAACATTTAAAATGGAAAGGTCCTGTTTTAAAATGAAAGAATTTCAAATTACACCCGATCTACACCTAGAAGAAATTATCCTCGCTCAACCCACTATAGTAAAACCTACAACTAATTCGGGTAATTACCCACGCAGTGGCAACACTGTTTTGCAGTCATGTTTATGATATGTTGTTGTTGTTGTTTCGGTTATTTTTGTTTGTTTATTTGAGTTGCAGTAGTTGATGTTGTTGTCTGTTGGTTGGTTCCATTGACCATCTAAAGATTTCAGTTTTGCTCAGATTGTTGCTGGTGCAGTTGTTGCTTTTTATCTTTTGTTTATTTTTCCTTTGTACCCGCATACCAGAAATTCCAGTGAAACTATATTTGCTTTGCAATTACACACATACTTACAGCTACTTGCTTGCTGGTCGTGCAAATGCATTTTCATATCTGCATCTTTTTCCAGTTGGAATTTCATTTTGTTTAATGCATTTATTATGAAAATTGTTGTACAACTAACCAAAGAGTTTCAGTGGAATGTGTTTCTACTGGAACCAAGAACAATGTTATAACAAGATCATACTCATTTCGCTGAGCGAATTTTCTGGGAAAATCTCTTATATTATGCTGCAAGTTTGATGTCATACATTTTGTTGTAAACAGATAATGTTGCATTGAAATTGACTAGTGGGAAAATAACCACATAAAAGAGTGGAACTATCAAAAGAAAGTATGTACCTCGATATTTTCTAAATATTTTTTGCTATTTTCTTCAAATGCAGATATGTAATATCATGAAATTTTGCGCACTTTATTTTTTTTTTATAAAAGGACAAGTCCTGTTCAAAATGATAGGAATCGGTCCACGATTTCTCATACCCACATACAAATGTCTTCCCGGCATATGGCGTTATAGTATATAAATGTTTATAGAAAAGCCGTATCTAAACAAAATTCTGCAATAATAAGTTTCATGCAAAATAAAACCTCAAACCGATATTTTTTGTTAGCATCGGTTCATGTTTTAACATAGCCCCTTACAAAGACCACTTCCAAAAATCACATAAATGCGCATACATACATCTTTCATAAAAATCACCATCAAGTTGAAATTACGCAAACAAATTCCAAATGCACATTTCAATCATCGTACCAACAATTTCATTTTGCCGTAGTCCCCATGTAAAGTCTAAATCTCTTACAAAAATCAATAACAATTCGAAATTCAACACAAAAATTCATAACATTCGGTTCATATTTGACCATAGCCCCCATATCAAGCCCTGTTCCGAAAATCACTTTTATAGGCATCAGCAGCAAGTTTAAATTTGACACAAATAGTCAATACATGTATAGAAATATTCACACCCAATTTAATGATGATCGGTCTATATTTGACCCTAGTCGTCATATAATATTCACTTCGAAAAATCACTTAAATGCGCATAAAAATCTTATAAAAATCAAATGCAACACAAATAATTCGCATATACATATAAATCGTCGTACAGAATTTCATGATGATTGGCCCGTAATAAGTCATAGTTTCCATATGAAGACTACTCCTGAAAACTAATTAACCTACATAAACATCCATATCGATCCGAAATTTATAATATTGCCTTTTGTAAAGGTAAATCCATAATTGACTCTCATACAAGCTTCGCTTCCGAGAATGATCACAGAGTATACAGAGGAGACAATTTTGACATTTCAAAAAGCCAAAATTAGGTTTCTAGGGCTATTTGGTACATAATTTATTATGTGTTAAAGTAAATTGTGTAAATTTTTGAATATAACTGGAATATGCATACAATTCTTATAAAGATCGTTATTGAGATCAAATTCTGCTAAAATAAATCTAAAAAAATAGAAATTACAGTACAATGGGGGGTATATAAGATTCGGCACAGCCGAATATAAACTCTTACTATTTTAGAAAACCGCATACAAATCAATTTTTGGCGGTAAATATAAAAGATCACATATGATCCCTCTTTTTTAAATTAGATTACTATCAAAGGATATTTAGCCTATCTCAGAAATCTATATAAAAATCAATTTATGTTGAGAAATAAAGACATCAAAGATTGTTCTCCTCTTTGGTAAAAAAAACGCAGTTGTGGTTTGAAGAGAATCAATCCAGTGCCTTCGGATATTTCTATAAAATAATAAGAACCAATTGCTGTCTCTTTTTAGAGGCCACCACTCTACAGTACAGTTTTGACCAGTCATTATTTAAAATCTACAATGGATTGTTCTCAAAGAATTCTGGTGGACATAATTGTCCCCAGCTGGGACTATTGCCGAAGAAACTTTAAAGCGGAATGGTACCCTAGATCTTGAAAAAAACTTTTTTTTTTAGCGATTTGGAATATGTATGCTGCGCAGGGTGGATAGAAATGTTGAACAACAGTTACCTTAATTGGATTAAACATGATAAAAAGTTTCGTATTGAGTTATAACGACATCATCATGAGATACCGGAGGTCATTATACAGTACTTTCCCTTTAATAGAACAAGCTTGTAGCTGAAATATTCCAGAATCACCACTTCCGTTAAGTACCACAGAAGTTAAAGGGAATAAGAAAACAAATTAATAAAAAAAAAATAACAGACAGAACTCCTACCCTTTTTATTATTGATTTATGTAAAATCAATTTAAAAGTTCTTTAAACAAATAACACCATATTCAATTCCATATAGATACATATACAGTTATGTGAGAACTAATAGGGACAGTTCACCGTCTTCCGTGCTTCCGTATTTATATAAAATTAAAGAATTAGTGATAAAAGAGAGTTGTTTTGCAATGATTGCAAACGACATTAAGAAATACCGTTACAATCTGTATTTTTTTCTTTCGTTTTGATAACAAATTTTTTTATTTGTAAACTGCGCTATTTCTACTGTAAAAAATAATAAGGACAGTTTCTCGTTTTGGGTAAAAATACAATAATTAAAATTAAAAAAAAAACTTTTTTTATAAGTGAATGGGTAAACAAATTCATAGCTTCACATTAATTGCTAAATAAATTGCATTTTGTAACTTTTTAGGCAAATATGGGTAGCAGTATGCATTGCGACCACGCTACTCGGTATTTCAAAAACTATGGTTGAAAATGCTATTAAATGGATTCCCAAAGATGAAACCTGTGGTAGACAACCAAAAATTACACCTACTATATAGAGAAGTATCAGTCGATGCATAAAAAAAATCCATTTATCACATTTAAACGAATAAAAAATGATTTAAACATTGGCGTTGACACATCATCTATTGGAAAAACACTCATCGGTGAGGAATTTAGAGCCCGTAGTCCAAGAAAAGTGTCATTGTTATCCAAAAAGAATATAAAACAAAGATTAGAGTTTGCTAAAAATCATATCAAATGGCCTAAAGAAAAATGGCGTAACATTCTGTGGTCCGATGAAACAAAAGTAAACTTGTTTTTTTTCTGATTGAGGTGTCCACCATGTAAGAAGACCTATTCATCAAGAATTCAATCCAAAATATACTTTAAAGACGGTCAAAAGTAGTAGTGGCAGCTTCATGGTATGGAGGTCATTATCTTATTATGGTGTGGGTCCTCTATATCGTATCCAGAATGTAATGAAATCGGCTGACTACACTGAAATTTTGAAGAATACAATGCTGCCGTATGCAGAAGAAAATATGCCATTCAAATGGATCTTCCAGCAGGAAATGTCCCAAAGCATACGGCAAAGTACACAAAGAATTGGTTCCAGGACAACAAAATCAATGTTTTAGAATGGCCAGCACAGTCCCCTGATTTGAACCCAATAGAAAATTTGTGGAAAGAAGCTTTTGAATCTTATAAAGGATGTGTGGAATGCAATACCGCTACATGCTCGTCAAAATTTAGTGGACTCAATGCCTAGAAGATGTGCTAATGTTCTAGATAACAAATGCTCCGCAACAAAATACTAAGGCTTTATGCAACAATATTCAGTATAAATATCTATTTAGTTTTACTTAAGTTTAAAATTTCATAAAGTGTCCTTATTTTTTTCACACTTTAAATTGTATGAATTTATGCAAAATCACAAAAAAATCAAAATATATTATAGGAACAGCAAACATTTTGTTATTAATCTTTTTTTTACCGTTTAAGAATTTTCGATTTTTTATCCGGTTGTAAATAAATTTTAAGCTTGGGTGGGCACTGTCCCTATTATTTTTCACATGACTGTATATTCACCCAAAATATTGCATTTTCATATAACTATTCATCAAATGTTTTAACACATCTTATGGAACAAAAATCACTTGACAAATTTATATATTTTCTATATTTTTTTATATTGGCTGATGATTTCATGAAATGAAATACCAAAAATCGTTAATCAAACGACATCAATACAATTCATATGTATGTACAATTTATCTATGCAATATCTAAATAAAAACTCGCTTCAGTTATTTATGCATGTATGTCAGTGGAAATAGTCAAAGTGAAGGCAAGAAGTATGAATCAAAAATATATGACTTTTTACGTATTTCGTGGCAATAACTTTAGATATTTGCATTATTTCCACTCAACCCCCCGTCACCAACATTTTATTTTTTATTTATTTTATGACGGGCGTCTGTATGTAAATCACTCATAGTTTAAGAAGTCACACAAAGAACAAGCTACGAACGAGTAGTTGTAATAAAAGGAAGGCAAACTTAAAAAAAAGTTCATTATGAATCACTTTAAATCTACCGCTTGTTTGACTTTTTACATCAAAAATCACTATAAATTTTATGCAAATTTATTATGTGCAACAGAGGAACACAAAAAATATACTTAAACAAAAAAAAATATCCCCCCAGAAGATCTACACCTGAAATAAAATCACAGACGTGCTTTGACTTTTATGCCGCCATCAACGTGCCTATGATGTTGCTGGAGACATACACAATGAATGTGGTGCGTGAGTACGTACATTGAAATTCAAAACTAAAAATAAAAAGAGATTTTATAACAGGGTTGTCATTTTTTTTTTGCCTACAATTTATATAATATTTTTACTTGTTCACATTTAAAAACAATGCCAGCGGCAGAATTTTCCGAGAATGAATTCATTTTAAGATGTTGGCAATAAATATTTCAATTATTCAACCAAAACGACAATCAAAGTCGTTTAACCCTTATGTGACTAACAATATACATGGGTACCTTTTAGGTTTTGCAATTAATTTATTTTTTGTAGAAATTGGCAAACATCGTACTTGAAACTTCTTAAGAGCTTTTATTTTATTTAAAGGTTTGTAACATTTCAAATTTTGTTGCAAAATGGATTGTTTGTATTAAGGGGGGTGGGTACCTTATCGTACAAAACATGGAGTTTTTTGTCAATCACACAAGGGTTAAAAATGCCATCTATTGAATGTGTGATAGCCAACTCTCATAGAATTATGACCAAAATCCTAGCCAGTTGTACCAGTACTGATCTTATACAGTAGGTTTAATTGAAAATTTTTAGTATAAGTCTTGGAGGTACGATTTGCTAAGGATGAGTACAAATAAATCCGCGATAATGCTGAACTATAGCTTTACTAGTACATATTTATAAAGGTAAATCTATGAAATCTTTATTTGAGTCGATAAAACGATCTATATAATTCATAATTTAAAGATAATTTCATGTAAATACACAAATAGTTCATACGCTGGATTCTATTTTGGCATACTCTCACCAACATATCAGCCAGTATCTCATGAGTAAATTTTTCAATATTAGCCTCCAGTGCGTCAGCCGTTGCAGGCTTGTCCCTATATATCTGAGCCTTAACGTAGCACCACCAAAAATAGTCAAAAGGCGTTAAATCGCACGATATAGGCGGCCAGTTGGCCGGCTCCAAACGTGCAATAAACTCTTCATACAACTCGCCTCTCAATTGGGCCATTGTTTCGCGTGCTGTGTATCATATGGCACCGTCTTGTTGAAACCACATGCCAGCCAAGTCCAGCTTTTTTTTTGGACAAAACAAATTTTGCAATCATCGCACAAAAGCGGTCGCCATTTACAGTAACGTGCCTGCCTTTGTCGTCATTGAAATGGTACGGTTCAATTACACTGGTTTACAAATTTTTAATTTGGAAAAATACCAAGAACGCCACTTGCCTAGATAAGTTAATTGGGACCTCCTGAACACGAAAAACGCTGTAATTTTTTTTTTCTAAGTACCGTTTTTTAGATAACGGTACTTTTGTGTTTTCCGGTGTATGGTCTCATTCAAACCCTTGTGGAGCCCAACCGAAGAGCCCGATCGAGATGAGTGGCATATTGTTGGAAAGGTAATCGAATGCCTTTTCCGCCGATATGCAGCAAATTTCTATCTGATAAGAAATAGCTGAGTTATGGCACCTCAAAGTTCGAAATTTGCCTATTTTTTACGTTTTTTTCAAAATTTTTCTTTTTTATTTAATTTTTTTTCTACGTTACAGTTAATATCTGGAATGTTTTATTTTTTATCCAAATAGTTTATTTAATTACCAACATTTTAAGCGTAATTTGAAAAAAATCGGATGAAAAATATAGTTTTTATTAAGGATTTTGTGGAACGACAATATTTTCATCTTCATTGCTTACACACTATATTCGGCGTATATTCAAAAAATTTGAATTAAAATGACGAGCGACTTGAACTCTTACGTTTTTTTCGGATGGATCTTCGCGAATGAGGAACCAACAATAGTCCGCCATCATTTGTTCGTCCCACCAGCCTTTGTAACGTGTCTCGATTTCTTCCATTTTTTGGTGAAATCTTTCACCTTGTTCATCACTTTCGGAGCCCAAGTTGGTGGGGAAAATATCCAAATGACTGAATAAGAAGTGTAATTTAGGTGTCATATTTGAACCTAAAGGTTAAAAAGAATAAATTTTAAATCATAACGGCCTTTTTGATATACATGTTTTCACTCAACGCTTACCAATGGCATTGAATTTTTGCAGTAATGTATTGATCTTCTCTGCGTAATCAGGACTTCTGTAGTTTCCCAAAAAGTTGTGAACGATGTTCTGGAATGCTTCCCATGCCTCCAAATGAGCTGGACTCATCTCGATCGGGCTCTTCGGTTGGGCTCCAGAAGGGTTTGAATGGGACCATACACCGAAAAACACAAAAGTACCGTTATCTAAAAAACGGTACTTAGAAAAAAAAAAATTACAGCGTATTTCGTGTTCAGGAGGTCCCAATTAACTTATCTAGATAAGTGGCGTTCTTGGTATTTTTTGGCTGTAAACCAGTGTTATGATACCGGCTCATAATCTACGGCAAACAGTGCATTTTTCGATAATTCTGCTTGTTTACGTATTCATTCAACTAATAATGAGCTTTGAGCTAAAAACTACACCTGAATTTTGAGATTAAAATTCAATAATCTGCACGCGTTGTTGGTTGTAAGTCGATTCATGGTTAAATCATAAACTAAACTGAACATGCTTACAGTAAGATGTTACACGAAAATCACTGAGCTGCCAAAAACAAAGCCAAAAAAAAAGTTACGAAAAAATCACTCTATATAATTTGAATATTTATTTTTAGGGCTAAGGTAAAAGGCAGGCCTAATAAATAAATAAAAAACGTAAAAAAATTATTTTAATGAATTGTGGTCATTAATATAGTCAAGTGTTTAAATTGATATCCAATGTCTCGCTAATACTACCAGCAAAGATGTTACGAAAGGATCTACCTTGTTGCCTTCTGCCATCGCAACTATCTTACTTTCTTTCAGAAATGATAAATGGTAAATATAAGAGATCACATATGATCCCTCTTTTTTAAATTAGATTACTATCAAAGGATCTGTAGCCTATTTCAGAAATCCATATAAAAATCAATTTAATTTAAAAATTTGGTTTAAAAAAACGCAGTTGTGGTTTGAAGAGAATCAATCCTCTTGGCCAACTCTTCAGCAGTGCTAAATATCCGAAGATTTATATAAAATAATAAGAAACAATTGCTGTCTCTTTTTAGAGGTCACCACTCTACAGTACAGTTTTGACCTGTCATTATTTAAAATCTACAATGGATTGTTGTCAAAGAATTCTGGTGGACATAATTGTCCCCAGCTGGGACTATTGCCAAAGAAACTTTAAAGCGGAATGGTACCCTAGATCTTAATAAAAACATTTTTTTTTAGCGATTTGGAATATGTATGCTGCGCTGGGTGGATCGAAATGCTGAGCAACAGTTACCTTAATTGGATTTAATATATAATGACGGAACAAAACGTTGATAATATCTTTATGATATCTAATTTTTCTACTCTCCATAGCATAATTGCCGGACTGCAAGCATATTATCCATCGGAGTCACATACAGTTGAACAAATTCTTCTCCTTAGTAAGAACGTAAAATTGTTAGTTTACACATATTCTAAAAGGTACACAAATATTTACTCATAAAAGTGTAACCGCTAATGGCCAATATTTGCCAAGTGTGACCGTACCTTAAGTTTTCAACCATATCTGCCACACGTCTGTGATAATTGACTAAATGTGTCTATCATCACCAAATGCCCATCATACCATTCTAGGAGCGCTCCGAAAAAAGAGTCCAACTAAAAAGCATTTTCAAAGCGAAAGGAAAATTTGCTTAAAAAATTATTTTTTTCCCACTTTTATATATTTTATTTAAATGAACTCCATTTAACTTTTTTACTGTAAATACAATTTAATTTTTTTCAATCTCTAATTAAGTTTATTTGTAAATGAATTCCCTTTTTGTTTAAGTAAAAACAATTTTAAAAAACATATTAAGTGCGACCTTTAAATTTGTTGTATTCAAAATTGCAATGACTCTTTTTTGACATGATGTAAGAGCTCTTTCTGAGCCCAAAAAACCCTGATAAAAGACTCTTTTCTGACATTATATAAGAGCTCTTTCTGACAGACCTTTTTCGAATGTAATTACCCTCTTTTCTGAGGGTTTTCGGATCAAAAATTATTTTTGGGCTCATAAGGAGCATAAACGCTCCGGAAAATGTGTCTTTTCGGACTCATATGGCTTGCTGGGTACAGAGTGAGGTGTAAATTAGTAACAGCAAAGTCCATGAACGCTTCCTTGTGTAGGTAAGTTTTTGATTTAATTTATCAGAAATATCACTTTGTAGCTTATGAATAACTTCAGTCTCATAGAAATGGAGTCACAAATGGAACAAAAAGTTAATGCTATAAAATGTGTTCACCTTGTTTGCACTTTAAGAAGCGATAGTTGTCCTTCAATACAGATTGAAGAATTGAAACTATAGGAGACCACTATAAGACCGTATAAGGTACCTTGGTATTCATTTTGATATTAACTGAATTCATAGTGACACATATAAAACTGAAGTCCACATAATAAACTAGCTCCATTGTCTTCAGTATTGAATTACAAAGTTCACTTGCATTGACAAATTGTCATCAATA
Source organism: Bellardia pandia (assembly GCA_916048285.2). NCBI lineage: Eukaryota > Metazoa > Arthropoda > Insecta > Diptera > Calliphoridae > Bellardia > Bellardia pandia. Next base: position 37,142,850 of record OU696530.1, read on the forward strand.
ATGACTGGCACATGGGGTATTTAGTTGAATGAAAATAACATAACATGAGCATAACATTTCATACTGACTAGATATTATGAGAAGGTCTTTGCAAACCAGAGCTCAGATTTACTCGATTTTACTCGCGAGTGAAAAACACTCGCGAAGAAGAGTACTCGAAGAGTACGAGTGTTACAAAAAGTTTACTCTCCACTCGTTTGTTTTAGGTGGGAGTACTCGCGAGTACTCCTTTTTAAAAATTAAGAGTGGGAGTAAAAATCTTCGAAATAGAGTGAGAGTTTACTCTTAAGAGTGAAATCGAGTGGAAAAATAGAAACTGTTTGTCTTTGCTGACTTGTGTGTGCGTGTGGTTTTTGTTACTTTTTTAGTCTTTCTCATACAGTGCGCGTGTGCGGAGCAATTAGTTGGTTTTATAATAAAAGTTGTATTATATTTTTAAAAGTTTACTTATATTTTCTATATTATAATGAACACTAAAGACATAAATAATGAAACACGAAAATATTTTCGTTATGACAGTGAATCGTAATCTTCGAGAAATCTTCTTCGCGAGCATTTTTGTACACAAAAACCACCGGTCCCTAACAATACATTCTGCTGCTTTTCTCTTCTCGACCTCCCAGTCCTCCCTCGTCAGTCACCTTTCCCCACCATAGTCTATACTTGCTACTACACACGCACACACAAATTGGCAAAAACGAACAGTTTCTATTTTCCACTGTATGAGAAAGACTGAAAGAGTACTCGGCAAGAGTATAATCTGCTCGATTTCGAGTGTATTTTACTCGCACTCGAAATCGAGCGAAGCATATGCGCTCTTATTCGAGTGGCATAGAAAAATAGAGTATACTCGATTTTTTTTTTCACTCGCAGGAGTACTCGCGCTCGAATTCGAGCGAGTTTCACTCTCTACTCGAATTCGAGCGAAGATTTCGGAGCTCTGTTGCAAACAACTAAATTTACGAATTCATTACTTTATAGTTCTGGCTTATTACTATAAAAAAAACCTTTTGTAGGTTGGGTATTCATACCATAATGTGCGAGTGAATAAGTGTGTGCATGTGGATTTGGACATTTTTTGTGCAAAATGTAAAAAAAAACACTATGCTGCTGACTATTTTGCAAATAAACAGAAGTGTCAGAGTAGGTGGATTATATTAAAATACGAATAGAATGAGTGTCAGTTTATAAATAATAAAGAGAGGAGACACATTGGAACGAAACAATGACGATGACTAGGCAGGCAGCAGATGCTGTTGATTTTTAGTGACAAGAGATGACACTAGTAATTGATTCTTTATGTGAATATAAAATAGTGCACAACACACAAGAAAAATTGTTAATATGTACTTTTTCTTTTAATATAGTTTTCTTAATTTAGTTTTCTGTACTACTTATGCTGCAATTGTGAGTGGGAGTGTGTTGGGTTTTTAGTTTTGATTGACAGTTCAATAAAACTTTTCATATTAAGTTGCAGAGCTATAAAAATAAAACTGACTTCAAAGCTCGCAATCTAGAGAGAAAACTGGACAAATTGTGAAGGTTGGAGAAGCAGAAAAATTATATAAAAGAAAATTAAACAGTTGCAAAGTACATAGTACATCCTTGTTATATGAGAAATTCTAAACTTCATTATGATTTTCAAGGAGCCATAAATTATATTTTCAATTTTTTTATTATTGTTATTATGATTATAAAAGTTATTAATATTTTAAATATGATTTTAGGAAATCTAAGATTTTATAGAGCTAATAAAAAGTTATAGATTTAACACTTAGAAATTGTGTTCAATGCTGCTGTTCTGAGACGTCATAATAAAAAAGTTTAGTAAAAAATTGTTTTCAATCGCATGATTCTTAATTGTTTGGAGCCATCTACCAAACTATTCCATCATAAAGCCGCAATGCTAAAAACCCACCAAACAGTATAAATATTGCAAAAAGCTATTCATTGGAATTATACCTTTGAATCTATCTCTACCACCCACCACAACTATTCATCAATTTGTAAGAAAAAAAAAATAATATAAAAACTCAAACTGAGTGAGAAGCATTTCAATATTCCCATAATAGAGCAATTCCATATGAAAACGATCAAAATTGGCAAATTTTTGGACGACCCCTCTCCGATTTTAAAATAAATAGTCTCAATCGATTGCCCAGCAAAAAATAATGTACCTACATATTTTTTTTTTTTTTTTTATAGTGACTAGTTTAGTGGTCTGTCTGTGACAAAATTGAAGAATTCTTCATAAGGGACCTCATTGAAAGTTGTTTAAAAAAAAACTACTAAAGCGATCGCAACGAGTGATAGCTCGTTGGAAAGGTATTGAATCAGGCTTTAATTGAAAAATAAAATTTTCCTAATTTTTCTTAGAAATTTACCTTTAAATTTTCCCATGAAAATTAAATTTTCCGATTTTCCACAGAAGCTTCTATATTTTCCGGCTAATTTTTTTTTTTTTGGATTCCTCATAATTTTTGCTTTAAGAATCAGCAATAAAAAAATGGGCCCCGACTCCTTGTTTGGACAGGAGAAGAGCATTTAAGAGACCACCTTGTTAAAAATACATTTTAAAAATTATATATATATATATATTTATATACTGTAGGACATTGTGGGACGGGATTCAAGCAAATTCCATTTAAAGCATAGCTGTTCTGTTAGATGAGTTCTCTGGGCTCAAAGACAATAGTTGTTTAGTAGTGATTAGATGTTGCCTGAAAGGTAAAAAACTAAAAAGAAAGTATTGTCGGTCAAGTCCGTCCATATACATAGTACCCTACATCGAGTATTTGTGCAAATGTGTACTATATACCAGAAAATGGCGCCATATGGGTGCTATGAACTGTTATTGATCGATCATCTCCAGATTTATGTTTTCTCTCCTCTCCAGATTTATTTTTTCATAAAACTAAAATTTACTGGAATCCCAAAATTATTTTATACATCCCACTATTACAGTTGTATAAAGTGACCAAAGGACCACCATTTCTATATAGTGTCATACCCAAGACCTTTTCATAATTTCCAAAATGGCCAAAAATTCTCTCCCAGATTTATTTTTTCATAAAACTAAAATTTACTGGAATCCCAAAATTATTTTATACATCCCACTATCAAATTATAAAATTATTTTAGACATTATATTTATAGATTTGTGTATTAGAATTCAAGTATTATGACTATTAAGTGAATAACAGTGATCTGTTAAATGCAAAATGAGCTTGGCTAAAAATTGTAGCTTTTGTCTGTGCTAGTTAAATTTAAATTTATCTTCACACACATTAACGAATCCATCTTATGAATGTCCATTTCCGATAGATCTGATAGGTTCTGCAGTAGCGGGTTGCTCAGATTCTCGGTTCTGAACCTCGAAGTAGTAGAAGTAATCATTTATCCTAGTTATCATCATGTCAACTTCTACAGAAATCATTAAAATTTAGAGTAAATGTCCTCAACAGAGCTTCTCTGCTGCCAGAATCCATAGACGAGTTTGTTAAGATCCTACCATAGCCGCAAATCTACTGCTGTCTTATAAAAGCTATATAAGTCTCGATGATGTCGACGCTGTTTTCAAAGTAGATAATCGAAAACAGCAGATCAGACCCAGTCAAACATGATTTCAGCCAATTCGACTGTAATGTTATGCCTCAATCAACCCACATATTACCAAATATGCCTTTAATTTCAGTTTACTGTCGGTCCGAATATTTTTAACATATGTATATTTAGTAGTTTCTCAGTACCGCGCTGTTTATAGCCTATATCTCAGCTTAGGTCAATGTGTCGTTGATCCAGTAACCTAAAACTCTGCCTCAATCAACCCTAAAGTTTTAGACGCAAAAAGAATCTGTATAAAATTGTTGGTTTAATGCTGACGCTTTAACATTTTGGGACACAATGTCCCATAATCATAGTCATAGAAAAAGCATACTTAAAGCAAAAGCATGCTTTTGTTTTAAATTCAGAACAAAATTTATATGTTTTTGTTGTTTAAAAGTCTACTTTTACTTAAAGTATGCTTTTTCTATGACTATGATTATGGGCCAATACATTTGCAATTTTAAGCAACACCACGCTTTCAAATTCGTTATTAGGTACATAATGTTTGAATGCTCTGGCGTCCTTTTACTGCTATGGAATACATGAAGTTTTAATAGTGGACTTAGTGTATTGTAGGTATGCATTCATTATTTTCTTTATAATTTTACGCATTCTATTCCTTAAGCAGAATTTCCTGAAATCCAAGTCTCACAATATGCATTTAACTGCACTCATGGTCTTTGCAAGATGTACGAGTACTCATTGCTTTAGCTGCAAAGTAAGTGTAGACAATATAAAAATAATTTTTATGAGTTTTCTTAATAAAAAACTAAGAAAAAGGAACGATGAATAGAAAAATAACTAAACAACAAGAAGGCACCACCACCAGCTTTATCCTCATCATCATCATTTTCAGCATAAATTTGTTTTGCCATCAAAAGATAGATAATATGAAAAATTAAGATATTGTGTATTGAGAGGAAATTATGGAGCGCCATTACTGCATGTTTGTTTTTATATTTTTAGGAAACCCCCCCCCCCCCCCAAAAAAAATGCACACATAAAAATAAGAGTAAAAGTTGGTCTTTTTAACGAGACATTCATATAGACATTCTATATACACATTCTTTTACATATATTACCAGCACGATCATAAAAAAACTGGGGAAATATAAAAAATATATTTAATGTCATAAACAAAATTTGTTAAATAATGTTTTGCCATATTTTCCTCATTTCTAAATGAATGACACACCGACGGCAGAGAAAGCATCAATATAGTTTTTTTTAATATCAAACTTTTGCTTGTATTGTGTACTTTTGCTTTTAAAGTTTTTATTTTCTGGATATTAATTTTTGGTAAGAGATAACAGTCCACTATACGAGCAAAGCAATATAAAATGAAAATATATTAAAGAAACTGAAATGTAGAAAAGAAAACAAAATAAATTAGCAGTGATTGAGTTGAAGAAACCAAATATTTTAAAATTTAAATATTCACCCCTATCGTGAATAAAAATTCCACATGAAATTTGTTCCCTTTTAATTTTTTAGCATTGAATTTTAATAGGAAAATGTGAAAATGGAACAAAAAATTTCATGTGAATAGGGGTGATTATTTTACTGCTGCATGCAAGTGAAATCTCTTGATTCTTTTTTGAAAAGGACCACAACACTCGTTGAAAGAAATAATAAGACTATATCGTATCCTTTATCTTAGATGCTAGTATGTAAGGAGTATCCAGCCTGTTGCATTTAGGTATCCTGTCGTTCTTATCGAAGGTCAGCGGAAAAATATGGGCGGGCAATAGTCAACATTTCCAAATGGTCGTACAGCCAATACTACTGCCATACTAAGACAATTTGTCAGCAATGTTATTGCCAAGTATGACAATTATAAGTAAGCTCCAAATTCTCATCTCACTAGGAGACATCTGCCCTTAATTCATCAGTATAGATATCGTGTAGTCCCACACATTTTCCCCCACTTGTGCATTTTTATGGCCAAGATCACACTTTCTTTCAAGAATGCAGAATGTAAAAGGACCCTCTATTCTAGTTGCAGACTTGGATCTCGAACGTGGGCAAGAATTTTCTATCAATGGTGATCTGTATATGACCGATATAGAAAACTATCTATCGATAATGATTGCGGTTATGCAATATTATATATTGAAACAGATGCTAATGAAGCAAAAGTTCGCCGTCCCCAGCAAATGTAATCCTTCCGTAATCGATACAGAAATGCATGCGTCTGAGAAGGATGTTGTTGTGTTATAATCAGGGAGAATATAAAAGACACCACCCATCCCAGCCCTAGACTTGAATATGTACATATGTCTTACGTGTTATTCCAGTGGCACGAATTTTCCTTTGAAGGTGACCCTTCCATGATCGTTACAAAAAATCACCGGTCAAAGGATCTGTAGTAGTTATTGTTTTTAGTTTTCTGTAATGTTACAGAAAATCGTCAAGGACGTTAATGATACATCCAAAACCAGCATTTCATTTGAAATTTCTTAATTTCAGACTAACTCAATTTGAACAATGTAAAAATACACAATCGAGCAACGAGTCTAGTTAACTATAATCCCAATCACATTTCAGATAAGAAATATCTGAAATAGAAATATTGTAAATAACTTTCTGATAAAAATGGATAACAAGAATATTGTAAACGACTTTCTGATAAAAAAACGTCGACTAGAATATTGTAAACAAACAATAACAAAATAATTACTTTAAGATAACAAAATACAAGATAATTACTTTAAGATAAAAAATATGTTTAAGGCAGAAATATACGCATAGACGTCAGTTATCTTTAAACAAAAAACAAAAAAGTGTTTTTAATTAACGCGTTAAAGTTCAGGCTTATTATGAAAATGGGCGTTCAAATCAAAATGCATATCGTGGACTGCGTGATTTTTTCGGTCAATTTAAACGACCAAATGTGTGTACAATCGGTAAAATCGTGCAAAAATTTTAACAAACTGGGTCTGTAGGAGATGTGAAAACACCAGTGCATGCTCGTAAAGCTGCATGCTCGTACTGCAGGAAATATAGTTGCTCTTCACGAAGAGCCATCCACCTCAACTCGTGGTCGTGCCCAACTCTCACGCTCATTGTTGATAAAAATTATGCAAAAAGACTTGCATTTACACGCTTAAATAAATTTTGGACCATCAGAGGGAGGTGTGCCGTTGAGGTCGCGGCGGCCATTTACCCAATATTTTATTCCATAGATAATTGAAACATTCCATATTATCATAATAAAAATAAATGATAACTTTCATTCAATTCAACATCGGTTCTTTACAACTCTCAATGGAGAACTTTACAGAGCATTCGTGAGCATTAGTGAAGAGGTGCCCACGAAGTTTTCGTTAGCTAGCAGTAGATGGAATTAGCAATTCCTATCTACCACTTTAGTTTTTTCGTATTATTTGCTCCATATAAAATGCTGCTGTACGAGTATGTTATTAACTTTACTAAAATTTTAAAATTTGTTTATATGTACAATATTTATAAAAATCACAAAGTTTTTAATTATCTTTAACAAAAAAGAAAAATAACATATTTACTTTGACAGACATGTACATATGTAAATATCTAACTATAAATATTGATTACCTACATTGAAGACAGTTACAAATCTTTCAAATCAAATGTCACAACTGTCAAACATTTTTACAGTTAATTGCAGACATATTTTATTTTGTTTTTTTTTTTTCTTAAGCGTCTGAGTTTTTGAAAAGGTCAGACAAACACACAAATTTACATATTTACATACTTTAAGTTTGAAAATAATTTTTCAAACCGTAGGCCAAAATCAATAATTAACTTAGAGTTGAGAATGTACGAGTTTATAAACATGTTTAAATTTAATCACTATTTATTTGCATAATTTACAAAAACTGTCAAAGTTAGTTAGCTCAAAGTAGTTTGAGCTTGTGATTTTAATGTTTGTTTAAAATGTCAGATAAAATACATAAAAAAAAAAAATTTCAAAATTAAAAATAATAAATATTTATGAGAGTCTTTTAACCCATTAAAAACCAAGACCATTAGCAAGTAAAAATTTGTTAATTCATTTATTTATTTAAACTATAGTATACTCAAATAACATGAAAAATATAAAAAAATTAAAAAAAAAATTCAGGAACTATGTTTTTGGACCTGTACCCAAACGGGTACAATGGCGTAATGAGGGTGCTTAATTTTGTAATGTGTGAAATTTTTTAAAGCATTCTTTTTCAACACAAAGCGCAACATCGCATTGTTCACACATCCATCTGATTCGACTATGACATTTTCGGCAACGTAAAGGATTTTTTATCTTTTTAGGAAAATGGTTTCCTGCACTAGTTGCAACACTAGAAGCCAGTGCTCGTTTGGAAGTGTACAACTTCTGCGTATAATTCCGTAAGTAGTAGCGTACAATATTTCGTTGAAACTCTAGCAAGTCCATTTGGGATCTATTTGCTGTTTTATAAAGCTTCCATGCATTGACCACAACAGAAGACAACATTGTCGTAAAAAGCGGCCACCACCATTTCTTTCCTCTGAATTTTATTCTGTAATTATTAACTGCTTGATCGTGAAGATCAACGCCACCCATTCCCGAATTATATTCAGCTATAAGCTTGGGTTGACTAACATTAACTTTAGCTTTTTGAACTGAACACCAACGACTAACGGCATGCATTGGCTCGATACATTCGAAATTTGACCCTACGGTTACCGGACTATTGTCGTTCCATTTTACAAAAATTATTTTGTTGTTCATATCATATCTGTAGTCAAAATATCCTCTTTGTCTCTTTTTAAATAGGGCATTAGACTCTAGTGGACATTTTTTTGTTCTAGTATCACGCACAGTTCCAATAGCTCGAAATCCTTTTTCTTTTAACTTAACGAGTAGATCAAATGAAGTAAAAAAATTGTCGCTAAATACAATATGATCTGAGGAGTTTGGAACATTTTCTAAAAAATCAAGTACAACCCTTGATCCAAGTGGGATTTTTGATTTTTCTGAAGTAACACCTTTAGCTCCGCAGTAGGTATCAAATTGATATAAATAACCACAGCTACTTGTCAGCATCCAATTTTTAAAACCAAATCTTACTGGCTTACCTCTTATAAATTGTTTGGATGAGTGGCTACCAAAATATCGTACCATTGATTCATCAACCGATAGTTTTTCGTGCATATACCCATACTTACAAAAATTTGATGAAAGTAGTTGTGACAGAGGTCTTACTTTAGCCATTTTATCGGTTACGTCTAAATTGCTATTATCAGCTAAATGAATAAACCTTTTAATTTCTTTGAATCTATTTCGCGACATATTTTCGGCAACAATCGGAGATCGAGTGTCCTCGCAAAGCTGCCAATACATATCTTCTCTTGGCATAGAGTGATATCCACTGTAGAGTAAAATCGCCAAGAATATTTTAAGATCTTCCGCGTTGAACGAAAAATTGTGCTCGTTAGCTTGCGATGCATAAATGCAGGTTTGGTCAACGATTAAATTAACTACTTTCTCATCAAACAGCATTTCAAAACTCTCTACTGGTGATTTTCCATTTAGATCCAAGATCATATTTCGTTCATTGACCAAATAATAATTGGTTTTGCACATTTCAATATCGCATTGACGTTTTGTCCATTTGGGATTTTTTTGGTCAGATTTAGAACGTATTATGGAATGTCGCAGCTGCTCAAGTGGTATATCATCTTCGCTATCGCTGCCACAAAATACTTCCACATTCCCTGGAACATCATTTGGCATACGATCACCAATAATGTCTTCTGCCACACCTTCCTCTTCATCCGTGTTACAATCGGGATCTGGGGGAATAATCGCAATATCAAATTGATGGTGATCTTCATCACTTTCCAAAAAATTTATTGCACTATTTAAGTTTTTAAAACGTTTGCCGTAAAAAGCAGAAGTTTTTATTGTTTGATGTTCCATTCGATCGTAGGTAAAAATCTAAAGAAAATGCATATCTTATAAGCCATTGTACTCAATTGGGTACACCGAGTTTGCAACTCACCTAACGTTGTCCAATATAAATGTTTTTTATTTAAAGTTTCTAAAATATACTCACACAATTGTAAGTTTTACAAAACTATAAAAATTAGCTTCTTGAATAATATATATTTTATACTACGCAGCTAAACTAATACTGACTTTGCAAATTTGCACACAACTGGTGCAGTAGTACGAAATCTTAACAAAAAACAAAGTAACGGTACTATTTTTTTACACTTTGCTTACAAGTGTTTTTTTAACACGGTATGCTTAATTCAAAACCAAAATAAACGTTGCCTAATTTCTTTTCGTTTAAAATTTATGCGCGTTTGATTATTGCCTTTTTTCTGTACTCAAGCAGGTACAATGGCTGGGAATGGGTTAATAAAAAAAGAAACCTATGATTTATGGAAAGATTTTGTATGAGATCTTGTTAATAAGTTATTACAAAATTACTGAAGTTTTAATAACTATATTTTGACTCATGGGGCTTAGGGAACCTTTCTGATCTTAATCTTATATAGATGTAAATGATAATCAATTTTCTACTCGTCTGATATAGTTATAAAAAAATCTTAATACTTAACTTTGCATAACTTAATAAGATATCCGGGAACTATATTAAACTCTACCAGATTGCTGTAGCAATAGGAAATAGTAAAAAAGGTTTATGCAATGTGCCAACAAAAGTAGATTTACCTTGAGTTGCTTAAATTTCACTAAATTTATAACATTTCATTCATTTCCTCTACCCCAAAGAAGCAAAAGAAATAAAACTTAAATACAAAATATAAAAAAAATCTCTTTGAATAAAAGAAATGAATAAATCATGTATATAAGTACTTGTAAGTATGTCAATGTAAAGAAACTGACATTTTCTTAAACAGACACACACACACACCCACAAACAGTTTGAGTGAATTTATTCCGTATGAATGTCTGACAATCTGGAACCTTTTAAATTGAGTTAGAAAGAATGAAAAGCAACAAGAAAAAAAGTGATGGAAAAGGTGACAATATACAAGAAACACAGCAACAATAACGTTAATACAAGGAAACCGAATTAGTGTTACAAGTATAATAGAGATACATATGGGTGGATATACATATGTTGCAATATGTGTGGCAGAGTGTTTTTTTTTTTTTTTTTTGACTATAGGGAAATTTGCAATATTAGAATTTTAAGTTCAAGGAACAGTGGGTAAATATGTGTACAAATGGGGGTATAATCAAACAGTTTACAAAGTACTTAACGTATGTTCATCAATACAATAAACCAGGCCGTTTTATCGATTTTGACAGAATATAGCTGTTTTCGGATTTTTCAACTTGGTTTTCAATGACGTTTACGAAAAATGTTATACTGTGTCTCACAGCTTTTTTGTGCAGTGTAAGTTTTTTTTTCAAAGTCAGTTTTGCTGTACCCATATCTCAATACAGTGTCGTTGGTTTTTCGTTTATCTTTTTTTCTACTACACACTATCAATATTTACTATTGAATTGTGAGTCCGATTTTGTTACGTCACGTGTCAATTTAAAACAGTTCAAATGAGTTCTAATATACAATTTAAAACTAAACTTATCCGTAAACACACATAGCTATTGGAAAGCTACTTATCTGGTCGAACATTTAAGCTTACAGAAGGAGATTTTTTTAGAGCTCAACACAACCTATTGAAGCAGGAGCACCTTAAGGAAGTATACTGAGACCCTTCTTATACTTGATATACACATCTGATATGCCAACAAACAATCGTACTTACACATCTACATTTGCTGATGATGCTGCTATTCTAAGCATTCATGAAAACCCTCAAGAAGCATCTAGCCTACCAATAATATCATATAATTGAATTAGAAAAATGGCTAAAGCAATGGAGAATAAAAGCCAATGAACAGAAATGCACACACATAACTTTTACATTGCGTTGAGAATCATGCTCTCCTATTTATATAAATAATCAATCAATAACACAAGAATCCGAAGTTAAATACCTCGATATACACCTCGATCGTCGCCTTACATGGAAATTCCATATAGATAAGGTCTTAATTGGTTAACGCATTTGATCATTAAGCGTGAGTTGGTATTTGTAGCCCGGGTTCGATTCCCAGCCGCTGCCACTCAAACAACATCAGTTTCTGATAATTATTAGTTTTCTTCTATCCATCATAACTAATATTTATCACAGCGCCCTTCTTCGGTGGTATATCATTCAAACGCCACCGAAGTAAAATAATTAAATAAATGCTCTAAAAATCAAGCTTTAACATTAATGCGCCTACTCACCACCAGAAGCGCTGCAATTCTGCACTAAAAACAAACATAATGCGTAATTGCAGAGTTGTGATATAAAGCTTTCTTCCACTTTTACCACCTTTACTTCTTCATTCTATCCCCTTTTCAAAGAAAGTAACGCAATTATATAATAGGTATATTAATTGCCTGAGTGTTACTTCTCTAAAAAAAAAGAAATACACAATCCGAAGTTAAATACCTCGATATACACCTCGATCGTCGCCTTACATGGAAATTCCATATATATGTAAAATTGACTCAAATTAAATTGAAATTATTCTAAATTGATTGGCTCATTGGCAGAAACTCTAAACTAAGTTTATATTGCAAGTTATTGCTTTACAACTCTATCATATATGGTGTTATGGAATATAGTTATGGGCAACAGCATTAGCTTCAAGACGTCAAAACAAATTGTTACGAATGATCACAATTACCCCATGGTATATAAAAAATTCGAATATTCATAAAGACCTAAACGTGATTTTGAGATCCAAAAAAAATACAAAAAAATTATTTTAAAAAAACTTGCTGTATGTATACCAGTGATGGAAAATTCAATACTATTGTCCTATTTGCAGTACTTTTTCATAAAAAAAATACCACAGTACCCTGTAATGTAAACTTTGTATATTTCACTGGTATAACCAGCAAAATAATTGATTTTATATTTTTTTCCGGTTAAAGAATAAAATAGTATGACATACACGATCAGAATAGGGTAAGGGAGCCTTTAGTGAGCTAGCTAATCAGTCGGGATGGGGGGTTCGTTCCCTATTCCTCTCAGGGGTATTGTATTACAATAATAAATTTGTAGACTCCCTATTGAAATAATGAAATACAAATAAATAAAACTGAATACCAAAACAAAAAAAAAACCTAGAATGAGAAAAATCACTGAAACACTAAAACTTTACTAATACTGTATCTACGTTAATTACCAAAATAAAATCAAATAATGTGTATCTAGTCTATTATTCAAGTCCTAATTTTTTTTGATTGCTCTCTGATGGATTTGAGCAATCCTGGCTCTTTACCCTCCCTAAACCATTATTCTAACGTAGCCAAATATTAGTTAGAACCCAAAAATATTCTAAAATACTTCACTTATAACATGGTCAACATCATCTTTTAAGAAAACACTTTAATTTCTTTTCTTACCACTTCATTTTATGATCTACAAATTCATTATTTATTCATCCCATTTAATATTAATAGAATACAAAAAAAACTTATTTTTAGCTAAAACTATTTATGCCTAACTTTAAAAAAATAGAAAAAAATTTAATTTACAAAAACAAGTATGTATTAAAACTTATCACAATGCTCGTTGCTAATAAGAGTAAACACCCGAATACATTAACGTGGGTATACGATATTATACGATTTAATTTACTTGTGGGGTTTTTTTGTTTTGTTATCATTTTAAGTTCTTATATATATATTAATTTTGTTGTTGTTTTCTTTAATTCTTAGTTTAACATATAAGTAAAGCAAAGTAACAGCAAATCAAAATAGGAGTTTTATATAAAGAGATAATTAACAGCAATGTAACTATATTTAACAGCAATGTAACACACCATCATTACACCCGAGCATACTCTCTGATCTTTATACATAGTATGTGCAGGAAAATTAGCAAAACAAAGATGACATTAACAGAGAGCACCAAACTTTCTGCTCATTTATAATGGGTTTCATATGTTGTTGTTACATTGGTTTTAAATATGTTAGATTAAGTATATATGTATACATTTTAGGAGGTATGGTTACAAAAAAAAATATGATAATATAAATAAATCAAAGAGAAACTCACCAACATGTCTGACGGTCGAAGAAGGCCTTTTTCGATGTCCAATGTTGTGCAGCAAAACCGAGAAACTCTTTCTGTATATAATGATGTATATATGTAGGTTATGTTGATAGAGAGTTCTTAATTTTTTTACATTATGTGTTACTTGAAATTATGTTTATAGAGAATTGACTACATTTTCATTTTTACTATTTACTATGGTAACATTTATTTAATGTGGAATTATTTTTAAGGTTATGTACATTTTCCTTTTTTTTTGTTGTTTTTTTTTTTTATAGAGAGTTCTTAATTTTTTGTGTTACTTGAATTTATGTTTATAGAGAATTGACTACATTTTCATTTTTACTATTTACTATGGTAACATTTATTTAAGGTGGAATTATTTTTAAGGTTATGTACATTTTCCTTTTTTTTTTGTTGTTTTTTTTTTTAGCACTTTCGAAACATTGTGATATTACCTAGAGACACTGTATTAGTTTACATTAATTTTAAGCCACCTGAACTTTAACTTATTTTAATTTCACCTTTATGTAATGATCAACAACCCAACTTATACAATTTATAGAGGCCTGACTTATTTAATTTTGCTGTTTTCTCACTTGTTCAATGTACACTTTGTTTTCTTTATTGATTTTGTTTCTGTTGTCTACTTTGTTTTTGTTTTATTTAGTTACACCGTTCCATCCACATTTACTTTTTCCGTCGCTTAATGGGTTTTTCACGATTTAATTGGATTGATTTCTATAACAAATTTACATTGATTTTACTGCCTGTAAAATCAGTAGTTGCCATTATCGAAGATTTATTTATGGAAAAGGTCTAAACTGCTGGGAAAAGGCCTGGCGGCCTTTTCTGCAACTAATAAGAAACTGTTGAAGAAAGCGAACAGGGTATAAGCGTTATATAAAAAAATGCATGTGGTTTAGATCTTACCAACCAATCAGGTAGAACAAAAGTACATCGAGGTGATCTTCTGGGAAATTTATTGTTTCTACAGTATTGGGGCCAGCAATTTACAGCAAAAATGTCTTCCAAGTAGAAGTATTCCTAGTCAGAAATGTTCTTTTAGGCTGATCCAAAGGTTTATTTTGGGCACCAGCAGACTTTTATGGCCACAAATGGGATATCTAATTAGTAAGATTAGACATCAAACCTACTAGAAATATTATTCTAACTATACATTTACCTGTCTTCTAATTAACTCGTGCTGATGTGTGAGATAAATTAATTTTTTATGTTTAGACCGGAATGTGATCTATCTTCAATGGTGGTTGCCAGCAAAAGGAAGTCACGAAATTTTATATTGACAGTGCATGGTTATATGATACCAAATAAGAGATACAAAAGTACTCGAATACTTGATTCCTAGTATTGCCAGTTATACAAATAATTCTTATTTGATTGATATAGAGAAATTCACCACTAAATGCAACCTTACATCAACGTTTAATTTAAACAAATAAATGCAATACAAATACATGCAGTCGTTAAAATATATATGTATAAAAAAATCATTTAAATTGTCCATCAAATAGACATTTGCCATTTTCAAATAATTAACATTTTGTAACATGTTACAAATGTCGTTACTACATATAAACCGTAAATGGCCACTACAAAACCGAATAATTCTGGTTCCATGAACAACGGAAATATTTGGAAAAAGGGCATTTAACTGCGAAGGTCCTTGGCGTGATAAGTCCCTAAAACTTTACCAGAGGTATCTTCTAATATGTAATAGTGACTGCCCAATTTTTCTTTTATTCTAGCTTTCAGGTATGTTGGGGCTAATTTTGCACTGAAGTTTTTCTCAGCATTGCTTTGTGCAAAGTTGCGCCTAAAAACTTCTTGTCCTATATGAAAATTTGTGACTCTAGTTCTGAGATCATATTGTTTTTGATTACGTTCATAGGCCTTCCGCATACATTGCTTTATGTCTTGTCTAATAGTTTGCAACTGATCACCTCGAGGGAGTACAATTGAGGATTCATTTAGTATATTCAATTTCCTCATAAATTCATATGTTGAACCATGCGTAACCATGTTAAAACCAAATAAAGCATAATAAGGGGAGCAATTAATTGATTGATGAAGCGAGTTTCGCAAAGCACAGCTTATTGCCGTCAAATTTTCATCCCACAGCTTCTGGTCTTGTTTTAAATATGCTCGTATACCTGCTATTAAAGACCTGTTTACACGTTCCGAAGCGTTTGACTGTGGTGAGTATATTGCTGTGTATGTGTGGTTAATGCCATATTTAGTCAAGAAGGCCTTAAAATCGTTAGCGCGAAATTGGGCCCCGTTATCACTAACAATTATTTCAGGGACACCATAGACGTGAAATATTTGTCCTTCCAGAAAATTGGTGATATTGCTTGTTCGGAAATGTTTAAGTGGGCATAGCCAGTGGAATTTCGTGAAATGATCTAATACGATTAGCAAACCTATATATCCTGACTTACTACGAGGGTAAGGTCCAAGGAGGTCAATGTAAAGTCGTTGAAATGGACGAATTGAAATTGCCTGTTTTCCCATCGGTGGCTTAGTAATAAAATTTGGAGCTTTTGTGCTTTTGCATACTTCACAACTTCTAATGTGATCTCTTACGTCGGTTACCATTCCTGGCCAAAAGAAATGCCTTCTAATAAGCTCAATTGTTTTACCCATTCCTCCATGAGCAGATGTGGGGCTATTATGAAATCTCTGAATTACATTTGCTACTAAACCTTTCGGTATCCACAATTTCCATGCTTGCTCTTCCTGGTTGTTATCACCGTTATAATGTTCGGTGCGGATATAAACATAGTTATCAATGATTTTTATATCTGGATATTTACTTTGATTTGAATTAATTTTATTCTTTAATTCACTGTAGTCTAAATCCTGAAAATGAGGTGAATCTAAGTCAATTTCGGGTTCAACTATTTCTAAAGAGTTCATCTCCTGACTAGGTATTCTTGACAACGCATCCGGGACTACGTTTTCCTTGCCCTTTCGATGGCTTATTGTAAATTTATATGTTTGAAGTTGGAAAACCCATCTAGCAAGTCTACCGCTAAGATCAGGCTGACGCATGAGCCAGACTAGGCTTGAATGGTCAGTGATTACTTCAAACTCTTGCAGCTCCAGGTAACATCTAAACTTCTTAATAGCTTCAACCGCCGACAAACATTCCCTTTCTGTGACGCTGTAATTACGCTGGGCTGAACTTAATTTTCTACTCATGTATGCAATTGGCCTTTCGTTTCCGTTATCATCCAATTGCACCAGACTGCACCAATACCGTAATTACTTGCATCACAGTGTAGGTAAAACTTTTTCTCGAAGTCTGGGTTAGTTAACACCGGAGCTGTAGTGAGTAAATCTTTAATTTTTCCAAACGCAACCTGAGCCTCAGGTGTCCATTTAAAGTTTTTCTTAGATTTCAAAACTTCTGTGATGGGATAAACCTGGCTCGAGAAATTTTCGATAAATCGCCGGTACCAGCCCGCAAGTCCTAGGAAGCCTCTGACCTGTTTTAAATTTTTGGGTACTGGCCAATTTTGTATAGCTTGCACCTTATCTGGATCTGTAGTTATTCCGCCATCGCCAATAATGTAACCTAAATAGTTCACACTTCTCACACAAAATTTACTTTTGGATACGTTCAATGTCAAGTTTGCCCTTCTAAATTGTGCTGCTATTCGATGTAAATGTTCTAAATGTGTCTCAAAGTCTTCTGACACTATAATGAGGTCATCCAAGTAACCAAAAATGCAATGCCGAAGTTCCGGGGGTATTATTTGGTCCATGAGTCTACACATAGTTTGCGGCGCATTACATAAGCCGAAAGGCATGACTGTGAACTGATATAGAGGTCTTCCTGGCACAGTAAAAGCTGTTAGTGGCTTTGAAGATTCATCTAGACTAATCTGCCAGTATGCATCTTTGAGGTCAAGTTTGAATATAAGGTTGGCTTTTGGCAGACGAGAAAATATACCTTCTATATTAGGAAGGGGGTAAGCATCCTTTTTTGTTGCTAGGTTTAGTTTTCTAGCATCTAGACATAACCTGACTTTTTGTGGTTTAATAACTAATCTCATTGGCGAAGACCAAGAAGAAGAAGAAGGTTCAATAACCCCTAGTGCTAACATTCGGTCTACTTCAGCAAATATCAATTTCTCTACCGCGGGAGAAACCGGATAGAATCTTTGTTTAACTGGGGTAGAATTACCCACATCAATCGTATGTTTGATTAAAGTAGTTCTACCTAGTTCTTGCTTTTCAAAGTCTGGAAAGACTTCTTTCACCGCATTTAGCTGGCGACGTTGCTTTTGGGTTAAAGGGTAAATCAATGAGTCATCTATTGACTTATTCCTCTCATATTCAGACATAGCATCGGATTTTTCAACTAACATAGACAGCTCAGACGAACTATTGGACAAATCCCTAGAATTTATAATATTAGCAGAATCGATAACATCTGGCAACAATTCGAACAACTTCCAGAAATCAACCCCAAGTATCAATCTTTGACTAATGGAGGGTATAATAAAAAGTTTCATAGCACAAGTTTTTTCCTTATAGGTCATATCAATATTTAACCATCCTACAACAGCTTGTGCCTTGCCATCTGCGGTTTTGACGAAAGACTTACATTTATTATAATTTGGTAACGAAGTGAAATCTTGTGTTGCTAAATCAGAACCAATGCAGCTAATGTTAGCACCAGTGTCTAATAGTCCATATTCTTTAAACTTTAAAAAGTTTACTTTTACGTAGTAACGCATGTCTTTCGGATTGCTAACAATTGTAGATATAAAAATTTTGCGAAAATATTTCCTTAATTTCCAGTATTTCCTAATACGTAGCGTAGATCTTTTAGGTGTAGATTTTCCAGAAGAAACAGCAGAGATGTTAAACAATTCATCACGTTTCCGTTTGTATATTTGCCATCGTTCATGATATGAGAGTTTAGGATATAAGTGGGGTGTTGAATCAATCTTATTGGTAATTTTTTGAGGTTGAGGACGCTGTAAAATAGTTCTAGTTGAATTAGTTTGTTCACTGCAAGAATTCTCTAAATTATTATCGTAGCTGGATATTTTATTACCATCAACCGGGCCAAAATTATCTGATAATGTTGGAATTTGAGATAACAAATCAGAGTGAATATTTAGTTTCGAATTGCTGGTGGAGCTACAAAGTTTTTTGAAAATTGTTGTTTTTTAGATGTACATTTTTCACAATTTGGTTTGTAAACACCCTTTTTCCCACAACCATAACAGAAAACTTTTCTTTCCTGAAGACAATCTAACCAAATATGTCCGCTTTCATCGCAATTCCAACATTTCATAAAAACGGGACTTTGAATTGCAGAAACGTCTGGTTCTATATTTTGATCAAGGGGGTTTGGAATGTCAGGTGTATCGACTTCTGCGACATATTTTCGTGGCGTAAAAAAGGTGTTGTTGCGTGAGGCTAAATTTCTTCGTACATGTTCATCATTTAGAAAGTTTTCTCTCATTTGTACGAGTTTTCTCAAATGTGGTATCGAATATATCGGTACATATAGCAAGTCTTGCCGTATTTCGGGTCTTAAATTACGAGTTAATATCTCAACTATCTCCATTTCGCTCATAGGAGAAGTTAATCTATCTATAATTGTTGATACTGCGTCAAAATAGGCGTCGAAAGATTCACCGGGTTTTTGTTTTCTATTTCGAATTTCTTCTATAAGGTCATACGAAGATTTAAAATCACGATATTGACACCGAATTGCATCACAAAAATCCTCCCATTCAATGGTACGCGCATTCTTGTGATATCTCCAGAACCAATCTCTAGCCTTACCTGATAGTAAAATGTGTAAGTTTTTACAAACTATTCCAAAGTCAGAATTAAATGTGTCCCTAGTTAACACTCTAACGCGATACAAAAACTCTTCAACATTGAGTCCAGAATGAGAACCGTCGAATTTCAGATTCCAATTCTGAATTATTGAACTAATTTTATCTGGATTGTATGACCAACTTGGCCTATTTGCAAAATTGTTACACAAATTTCGTGGATTATCTTGCTGGTGCGTAGGATTTGATAGATTATTATTTGCAAAATTTCGATTTGTTGGGTTTTCATTTCTCGTAGGGTTTGGAATTATGTTGATATTTTGTAAAAGTCTCGTCAAACTATTTTCAATCATTTGATTAATGCGACCGTAATCTACTGCGTTATTCGAAACTGCATTATTTCCTAAATTCGTAGGAGACGAAACGAAAACATTGGGGCAATCCTGCGGATTATCACGTACATGTGTCGAAGGATCCGCCTGAATACTTGCTGTTAAATTTAATGAAGAAGTATGTGCTTCACCGAAAAGGTTGCCACTATGACTACGAGTATGGTATTGGTGAGGCTTCGCTCCGCGACCTCTTCGAGCTAACTTGTTATTACTTGCACTTGGTTTTGATGAGATATCGACTTTTCGAAGCTCCGAAAGCTGACAAGCCCTTTTGCATACGGGGCATTCCGAACTTGTTCGCAAAAATTTCTCAATACAAAACCGATGAAAAACATGTGCGCATTCATTTAGTATTAAGCAATCTTGAGATGTACCAATAGATTCAGAACAAATGAAACATTGATCAGAATCTAAACTTGTTGGTGCTACAATTGGATCTACATTAGTTAAAACTATAGGCAGACTCGACGGTTGAGACATTGGGGTTGGTGTACGTTCTAACGACATATTGCAAATATATTTATAATTAGAGAAACAAAAAAATTTGGTTCTTTCGTAAATTAAAATTTAATAAGTGGAAAAGGCTGTTTTCAACAGAAAACTATAAAGTGTAACATGAATAGTGAAAAAAAAAATCCTATATTCAAAAACGAGAACGATATAATCAAAAATCTCTTTAAACTCTTCAAGTTTTAATTAATTAATTCAATTTAGTTTAATCTTATTACGTGTTTTCCTTATAGATAGATGTGACTTTGTTATAAGGTAATTGTTAGGACTGAAAATATACTAATAAACTAGGAAAATGAGGGTATGAAAATGTTATATCGCAAAAATTTTGATAACAATTCATATTGACCAAAACCAGCACGTTTCTTTATATAATATTATTTTTGCAATTCATAGAAACAACAAACCTATAATGGACAATAAATTGCAAACAGCATAAATATTGTATTCCGTCTTATAGCTTTGCAGCTGATAGCCATGATAATATCAAAAGTAACCAAAACCTTTACAAATACTTCAGGACTACAGAAAATCTTAATTTCTTTCCTCAAAAATAAAAAAAAAAAACTCAGGAACTTTTCGGTTAGCTTATCCGATTTATACTTCTCAGATAGCCAATAAGATCCAGAAAAGAATTGAGTGATATTTCCTAAATAAGAATCTAGGCACTAAAATCTTCTGAAGTTCCAGTTATTTTAGGTGATATTAAAATTTTATTGGAAAAGAGCCAAAAGAATGTTCTTTCGGCCCCACGTTGGGCGCCAATTATTGTAATGTAAACTTTGTATATTTCACTGGTATAACCAGCAAAATAATTGATTTTATATTTTTTTCCGGTTAAAGAATAAAATAGTATGACATACACGATCAGAATAGGGTAAGGGAGCCTTTAGTGAGCTAGCTAATCAGTCGGGATGGGGGGTTCGTTCCCTATTCCTCTCAGGGGTATTGTATTACAATAATAAATTTGTAGACTCCCTATTGAAATAATGAAATACAAATAAATAAAACTGAATACCAAAACAAAAAAAAAACCTAGAATGAGAAAAATCACTGAAACACTAAAACTTTACTAATACTGTATCTACGTTAATTACCAAAATAAAATCAAATAATGTGTATCTAGTCTATTATTCAAGTCCTAATTTTTTTTGATTGCTCTCTGATGGATTTGAGCAATCCTGGCTCTTTACCCTCCCTAAACCATTATTCTAACGTAGCCAAATATTAGTTAGAACCCAAAAATATTCTAAAATACTTCACTTATAACATGGTCAACATCATCTTTTAAGAAAACACTTTAATTTCTTTTCTTACCACTTCATTTTATGATCTACAAATTCATTATTTATTCATCCCATTTAATATTAATAGAATACAAAAAAAACTTATTTTTAGCTAAAACTATTTATGCCTAACTTTAAAAAAATAGAAAAAAATTTAATTTACAAAAACAAGTATGTATTAAAACTTATCACAATGCTCGTTGCTAATAAGAGTAAACACCCGAATACATTAACGTGGGTATACGATATTATACGATTTAATTTACTTGTGGGGTTTTTTTGTTTTGTTATCATTTTAAGTTCTTATATATATATTAATTTTGTTGTTGTTTTCTTTAATTCTTAGTTTAACATATAAGTAAAGCAAAGTAACAGCAAATCAAAATAGGAGTTTTATATAAAGAGATAATTAACAGCAATGTAACTATATTTAACAGCAATGTAACACACCATCATTACACCCGAGCATACTCTCTGATCTTTATACATAGTATGTGCAGGAAAATTAGCAAAACAAAGATGACATTAACAGAGAGCACCAAACTTTCTGCTCATTTATAATGGGTTTCATATGTTGTTGTTACATTGGTTTTAAATATGTTAGATTAAGTATATATGTATACAATTTAGGAGGTATGGTTACAAAAAAAAATATGATAATATAAATAAATCAAAGAGAAACTCACCAACATGTCTGACGGTCGAAGAAGGCCTTTTTCGATGTCCAATGTTGTGCAGCAAAACCGAGAAACTCTTTCTGTATATAATGATGTATATATGTAGGTTATGTTGATAGAGAGTTCTTAATTTTTTTACATTATGTGTTACTTGAAATTATGTTTATAGAGAATTGACTACATTTTCATTTTTACTATTTACTATGGTAACATTTATTTAAGGTGGAATTATTTTTAAGGTTATGTACATTTTCCTTTTTTTTTGTTGTTTTTTTTTTTATAGAGAGTTCTTAATTTTTTGTGTTACTTGAATTTATGTTTATAGAGAATTGACTACATTTTCATTTTTACTATTTACTATGGTAACATTTATTTAAGGTGGAATTATTTTTAAGGTTATGTACATTTTCCTTTTTTTTTTGTTGTTTTTTTTTTTTAGCACTTTCGAAACATTGTGATATTACCTAGAGACACTGTATTAGTTTACATTAATTTTAAGCCACCTGAACTTTAACTTATTTTAATTTCACCTTTATGTAATGATCAACAACCCAACTTATACAATTTATAGAGGCCTGACTTATTTAATTTTGCTGTTTTCTCACTTGTTCAATGTACACTTTGTTTTCTTTATTGATTTTGTTTCTGTTGTCTACTTTGTTTTTGTTTTATTTAGTTACACCGTTCCATCCACATTTACTTTTTCCGTCGCTTAATGGGTTTTTCACGATTTAATTGGATTGATTTCTATAACAAATTTACATTGATTTTACTGCCTGTAAAATCAGTAGTTGCCATTATCGAAGATTTATTTATGGAAAAGGTCTAAACTGCTGGGAAAAGGCCTGGCGGCCTTTTCTGCAACTAATAAGAAACTGTTGAAGAAAGCGAACAGGGTATAAGCGTTATATAAAAAAATGCATGTGGTTTAGATCTTACCAACCAATCAGGTAGAACAAAAGTACATCGAGGTGATCTTCTGGGAAATTTATTGTTTCTACAGTATTGGGGCCAGCAATTTACAGCAAAAATGTCTTCCAAGTAGAAGTATTCCTAGTCAGAAATGTTCTTTTAGGCTGATCCAAAGGTTTATTTTGGGCACCAGCAGACTTTTATGGCCACAAATGGGATATCTAATTAGTAAGATTAGACATCAAACCTACTAGAAATATTATTCTAACTATACATTTACCTGTCTTCTAATTAACTCGTGCTGATGTGTGAGATAAATTAATTTTTTATTTTTAGACCGGAATGTGATCTATCTTCAATGGTGGTTGCCAGCAAAAGGAAGTCACGAAATTTTATATTGACAGTGCATGGTTATATGATACCAAATAAGAGATACAAAAGTACTCGAATACTTGATTCCTAGTATTGCCAGTTATACAAATAATTCTTATTTGATTGATATAGAGAAATTCACCACTAAATGCAACCTTACATCAACGTTTAATTTAAACAAATAAATGCAATACAAATACATGCAGTCGTTAAAATATATATGTATAAAAAAATCATTTAAATTGTCCATCAAATAGACATTTGCCATTTTCAAATAATTAACATTTTGTAACATGTTACAAATGTCGTTACTACATATAAACCGTAAATGGCCACTACAACCCCCACATCATATTTAGTACTCTTTGTTTGATTTGCTTTATAAATCCACCGTTAATAATTTTATAATCATTGACAACATTGGCTTCAAAACAAGAACATAAGGAAAGCACAAATTCGTTATTTATGTTATTTATTTGATGTGGGATCAGCTAATCCACTACAAAAGTAAACAGATGCATTAAGAATTAAAGGTGTTTGTGGTATTATTTTGATAAAGTTTTTATGCTTGGTTTTCACTATGTCAGTTTTGTTGTCAAATTGTCTAAATTGTTATGAAATTATCAACAATTTGGACAATTTGACAACAAAACTGACATAGAGAAAACTAAGCATTAAATTTCTTATGTTTCATACATTTTTGTAATTCTCATTTCTTGTTTGAGATTTTTTGTGTATCATATTAGTTTGAAAACTTCAAACATATTGGTGAAGGATCTATTAATGATATGGCATTAACACTAACAAAATGCAGGCATGCTCATATGTTTATTATCTTAACCCACAACAAATAAAAAATTTTGAAACATAATATATTATATTAAATATATTATATTTTTACATAAAAATGAATTAATTTTTAGTTTGTTATAATAGTTTTTTTATTAAACCGATTATTATTTTTTAATTTTTTTTAAATGTATTTTTAATTTTATTTTTGAAAAAAAATATGTTTCCTAAAAAGTACCAAAATGTTGAAAAAATACTATTTTTGTTGACGATCAGTACCATTTCAATTTTTAATTTGTCTATCACTGATGTATACCCAAACGCATTAGCCCGCAACATATTAAATAATAGTGGCTATATTTGACTAACAAGAAGGAATCTGAGCCGAAAACTAGAAGAAACAATGCATACTTATCATATATAATAAACAATTGTCAAACAATTTTCGTCCGACACTGGCTGGACTAATAATTAAAATTTATTAAATATAAGATTTGAAATACTTATTGTTAGTTCGTTTTTAATGGGAATTGGGATTAAACCATTTTCAAAATCACAGCGAAAAATAGCAAACATTTTTAACATTAAAGCATCCACGGTCCAAATAAGCATTTAGCGTTTCATCCATGAAAATCGGATCCATAACAAAGGCAGATAGGCAGCAAAAATAAAAATCAGTATGATGACCTACGCATTTTATGAAAAATAAGGTCAAATTCAAGGCTATCAGTTTCACAACTGGCCTCAGAGGTTGAAGCTAACCTGGGCAAACAATGTTGCGTTGAAACTGTTTGTCATGTCTGGCGCTAACCTAATTTTAATGGCCAAGTTGCACGCAAAGAATATGTTTGTAAGAAATCTGCATTTTTTTAATTCGGTCATGTTTGCCGATGAATCTAAGTTTAACATAATTGGTTCAGATGGCATGTCGTATGTTCGGCGAAAACCAAATACAGAACTCAACAAAGAAAACGTAAAGGCAACTGTGAAGCATGGTGGTGGCAGTATCATGATTTGGACCTGTATGTCAGCAGCTGGTAATACTATACAGTTTAAAGATACTTTTAATACACCATATTATCTAAAACTGCTGCTGGTTTTAGAATCCCAACTTTGGTCTAAATCCCAGCTTTGTCCTAAGTTAGTTTAAATTAAAAATTTCGATACAAAATAGATTAAATTCTGAGGGACCTAGGATAAACACTGTTAGCAGTTTTGTTGATATTTTCTACTTTAAAACTACACCAGTTGAGATGTCTTTTAAACTAATATACAAACATTATAAATCGCTTAAGAAACTTTTTTTTCTAGAAAGCAAATAGCACAATAGCGGGCAAAACATAAAATATCAAATTTTATATAGATTATTAGGGTAATCGTAAAGGATGGCTAATGGAAAAATTTAGTACATTTCTAGATTTTAAAAACCAATTAAATTTTTATATGTATAAAATAAAAAGGTCGCAGAAATCAAAATTTAATTTTTTATATGTATTTTAGACCCACTATGCAATTTCATTATCATGGCATCCATCTTGAAAATTGTAATGCATTTCAATATGTATTGTTAAGAAGAAATATTAAGTAAAGTACTACCAAGAAGAATGCTAAAACATCGACATTCATCCCATACACAGATCACATACATTTACAATTTCACTTTATTTAAAAACTATTTTCACTTTAGAATTTTATTCGTTGTAGTAAATTTTTTATGTACTCGTACATACGTATGTATGTAAATATGTATAGTATATAAGAAAATATGTTGATATAACTTGATACCCAACCATTTTTCTACTAGCATTTCTAAACTGAATAGGTATTTGTTTCCTTAAAGAAATTGCATATTTTATCAAGACGCAAGCAAGTTCACATTTTATGCTAAAAACAAATAAATAACGAAACGCTATATGAAAGAATGCAAAAACATTTTGATTACGACTTTCTTTTTGCAAAAAAATATATGTATGTACCTACCTACTTACTTACAGCCAGTCATTGACAATTGAAAAATTTGTTAAAATTGTTTGTGTTAATTAAGTTAATGAAGGGCACAACAAAAGTGAAGCACTTACCTGAAAAGATATAAAAAAATAAAGAAAACTTTTATTTATGTAATTGAAATAATTATTGTTTTAGAAATAAGTAGTAAGTAATGCTTTGAAAAAACAAAAGAGATTGTTGGAAAATATTTTAAATGCTTTTAAAATGATTAGAATAATTATACTTAAATAAACAAGGGTCTTTAATTAAATCAATGTGTTTGTTTTAATTCCTGCATGCCTTGAATTATGGAAAGTAGACTTTATTCTTTACAAATTTGTTACTTAATTGCAACAAAAAGTATGTAAAATAAACCAAATAGCTTAAATTACTGATAACCACCACGAGGTTAGCACACTTCATACATGCTGTTTTCAAAAGTATTTTTCTTTTATATGATTATAATTATTCACTGCAATTTGTTTTTTCTCCAGTAATGTACTCCATGGTGTGGTCAGTATCAGAGACCTGCAACGAGTACTAAACTTTCGGGTATACTTAATCATGCACATTGATTTTTATGATTTAATCGTTTTTGTTCAAATGCACAAAACGCTCGTTTACGCAACCGTTCGTTTCAAACATTCAGTTTTATTCACTGGTTGTTTTTTGCGAACATGAATATTCTGACTGTGTCGTTAAATGTATGAAGCTCGTTTTACATCAAAGCCAACGTGTTGTTAGCCGAACATGTGTTTTATTCATTTGTTGTTTTGTGCGAACATGAATGTTCGACTGTGTCGTTAAATGTATGAAGCAGCTCATTTTACATTTTTTCTTTAATTTTTTTTGCTGTGCAAAGATATATTTGACAAACTGTACATATTACAAATTTTATCATTGCTTTGTCAAATAAGTTTTCTTTTCGACGAAATAATGTAAAATAGGTAGTAAATGCACATTTTTTATGTTTTCTTATTTTTCTGCCAGCCGCTTTTTACTTATAAGTGGCTCGTGTGTTTTTAGTTCAATTCAAATCAGATCATGCACAACAAAGCCGACATGCAAAAAACAAACTGTGTATAAACAAGAATTTTTGTTTTCAAACATTGCAGTTCGAACCAAGTGTTGGAAATGATTTATACTCGTTGCTGAATTTTCTGTGTGTGCATAAAAAGTGAATAAGCATAAAATTGAATCATACTTTTTTGTATTGTTCTTAAAATTCAACGTTAGTGAATAAGTCGGCTCGTTCATACTTGTTGCAGGTCTCTGGTCAGTATGTCCTTTTATTTTTTATTGCATTATTTCTTAATACATACTTTCTTTTATTTGTGGGTAATTGAAATTAATGGCAATTTGATCTGGACAATAATTGAGAACGTGAAAGTAAATTTATATATGTATTTTGTTAGTTTTTCACGTTTAGTTTTTAGGAATTAATATGTTCTTAAAATATTTTATGAAACAAAAGATTAAAAGTCATAAAACAAGGAGAAACATCCTAATGTTATTCAACAGATGAACTCTAAAGGTAGCAACATTGTAGAGATAACAAGTATTTAAATTTGAACCTATGGGACATAATGAAATGTTACAAGACAACAAAAAAAAAAAACAAGCCGTAATGCGGGCTCTTTTACAGAGCCTTAGTGGCAGAGCCATTTAAGAGCTCCACCGCAGTTCATAAAGATGTTTCAACAAAATTTGGTATTGACGTCTTTTCTAGAACTATAAAATGAAGATTCAATAAAAACAAGTAAGAAAGTATAGTCGGTCAAGCCCGACCATATAATACCCTACACCCATATATACATATATATATTTTTTTATTTCTTTTTTATTCAGAAATAGGCGTTATATGGGGATATAACCTATTATGGACCGATCATGCAAACATTTAGTGTTATGATTTCTGCGAATATAAATATTATATGGGTTAAACTTTATCTCGATATAAATACTTTTTTAAAAGATTTATGGAGGTTAAAGTGAATTACGTAGAGGGTCGTATATGGGAGTTTCGACTAATTATGGACCGGCCATTATAAAATTAGGTGTCTGTATATATAAAACTTATTTGTGTTGAATTTTATCGTTAAACTGATTTTCGGAAGTAGGCCTTATATGGGAACTACGACTAATTATGGACCGATCATAATACAATTGTACCGTATTATTCGTATATACATATGTATATGAAATATATTTGTGTTCAATATTATTTGCATACCAACAGTTTTAAGAGTTATGCTCTTTAAAGTAATTTTCGGAAGTGGGCCTTATATGGAGGCTACGACTAATTATGGACAGATCTTGACAAAATTTGTAGATGTGATTTCTGAAAGAATATACTCGTACTCTGGAGCGATAAAGCAAAATTTTGTAAGAGCAGATTTGATGAAAAAATATGCTTATGGCGTCATTTAAATAAGCTCCAGAATCCAAAGTATATCCTACAACCATAAAGCATGCTGGACCATAATGTGATGGTGTGGGCAGCGTCCTCTGGGTACGGTGTTAGCCCTATACATAAATATCTTAGGACGAATGGATTAGTATGCTTAACAAAGTATGTAGGTATATTTTTAAATACAATGATTCCATATGCTGAGGACAATATTCCATTTAGGGGACGTTTTAATCACGTCAACGACCCAAAACACAATTCACACACTGTGATGAGTTGCTTGGAGCAGAGTAGTTGTGTAAGGAAATCCAAAATGCGTGGTACGCAATTTCAAACGAGCGCTGTATTCGTATGACAAATTATGTCCTAAAATTTTTTGGAATAAAATTAGTTTTTTCTTTTCTTTCTTTTATACTGTGTTCAGATATGCAACTTTATTGCGATAATCGCAATTAACGCCATTATTGAGCTCAATATTCCATATAAAATCCCAATTAATTATTGCGCAATAAGTACGAAATTTTTATAATATTGAGTAAGATTTCGAATGCAACACTGTTCACAACTGTGTTTAGTGAACAAAATTATATAAAATGGCAAATGTTAACAAAAGAAAACAGAAGAAATCATTAAAAAATCAATGTGAAGGTAAGTTTGAGGCCCTTTAGATGATGCAATTAATTGCATGCAATTTTTTTCCATTCTCTTTTAAAATTGCTACGTAAAATGTTGTGCACTTATACGATGCAATTTTACGTGCAACAAATCATGCAATTTTTTGACGTTTAATTTAGTTTGTCATTCGCAACAAAGAAAACAAAATTTTAAAATATATGTAAATATAATATACAAAAAATATATGTATCTACATATGTATGTATATAAAATAATATACATACCTATACATAAATACAATATACAAAAATTTTAAAATATATAAAAAATGGAAGATTTTAATACAGAAGAAGTAATTGAAAATGTTCTTGCGCATTAATTTTTATAACGCACACTTCAAAGTCAGAATAAGAATAAAACAAAATAAGTATGTAAAACACAAACGATGGTAAAAGGAAATGTCAAAAAATTGCATGACAAACGAAGTCGTGCAACTTTTTCACGAGCAATTAACCTCTTGCTTTTCTCCACCGTTCGCTATTAAACATCAATTGCATGCAAAATTGCATCGCCTAAAGGGCTTCTTTGTTTACATAGAAATACAACAACCATTTAGAGTATTTTTGTACTGTTTTCCAGCTGTCAAATTATTATTGAGTAAGGGGGCGTTTTCACTATGTCATATTTGTTATCAAATTGTTGGCAATTCTATGAAAATGGGCTGTCATCAATAAATTTAATTTTTTGCAATCATCATTGCAAACATAGATGACGCCATATGACAACCCGTTTTCATAAAATTGCCAACAATTTGGACAATTTGACAACAAAACTGACATAGTGAAAACGCGCCCTAAGCTGAAAACTGCGTATGCCTGAACACTTAAAATAATATTGTCAATTAACCGAATATTGGCTCAATAAAGTTTTATATCTGAACCCGCTATTATGAATTTTTTTATTTAGTGCTAAATTACTGTCCAGTGTTTTTCTTTTCTTTTTTTTATACATAATTGAAAATTAAAAATTTTGTAAAGAAAATCACCGAAATGCAACAACATAATTGAACTGAAAATGGAATGGCGTGATCCTAGGTCGCATGTAACAACTTGTTTGTATTACCAAACAACAGAAAATATTTGCTTTAATTGGTAACATATACATATGTACATACATATGTAACAAGTGTGCTAACTTCGTATCCACCACTGTATATAATTCACCTTCCTATAATAATAAAAAATCTCTAAAACTAAATCTAAGAAACTCCCCTTTACCTTCTTTCTTTTGTAATAAAGTACCAATACTTTTTTCTTCTTTCTCAGCCCAATAAACACCAACAAATTAATTCACCAAACCAACGAACGCATGCATGCCTTTGGCTTTATACATAGGAAGCAATTTTTCACAAACTTTCAACACAAATTTAAACTCGTTTTAATTTTGTTTTCTACAATAAACTTTAATCTAACAATAACTAAACACTTGTTTAATACTTTTATAACAAATTTATTTATTTTTTCACTACAAAAACACTTTAATTAACAAATATTATCAATAAACATTTCACCACACTACCGAACCGCTTAGAAACTCCTACAAAACTAAATAAATGATGATTGCATGAAAAAGAACAAAAACAATCAAAGAAATAAAAGAACAGCAACAACAAACACAACCTTAAAAGAGAGTTTTGTTTGAGAGATGTTTGTTGTTGTTTGCTTGCAAACAAATTAGGAGCAGCGTTGCCGTTTTTGGTTATTTCTAACCAAAATTGGTTATTTTTTTTCTCAATGTGTACATGTGTAGATTTTTTCTGTTTTGGTTATTTTTTTACTGAAAATATTTACTATGTGAATTTAAATTTTGGGATAAAATTTCAACATACAAAAATGGTCTAAACGAAAATTGTTTTAAAGAACTTGTAAATTTCGTACAAAATTTATTGACATTACCCCACAGTTCCGCTGCAGCTGAAAGAACATTTTCTCAGCTTAGTTTGATAAAAACAAAATTTAGGAATAATTTAGATTTTAAGACAATTAGTAATATATTGCAAGCAAAAGACTTGTGCAAAAATCAACAAAATGCCCATTTTGTTTGGTCTGCCAAAGACAAATTTTAAAACTCAAGCTGTGACATTTTAAGTAAAAGTGATCTCCATATTTATTGTAATATAATTACATGTTTTTTAGTATTTAAGAGAGTAACTTTCTAGTTCCCTATTTTATTGCCAATGAAAAATTTTTTGTTTTTATTATATACTTTTTATTTTTGTTTAAGACATTAAAAATTAATAATTAAACTTGCAAAACTTAATGTAAAGTATTGGAATTTTAAATTTTACAAATTGTAGCATTAGCTTATGTTTCTTTGCATTACTTTTTGTAAAATATGACGCTGTTTTTTAAAAAAATTATTTTTTAGTATTAGGAGTTGTGTTGTAAAATACGTTGTTTTATGTTTTGTTTTTGTTACCTTAAAGTACAAATTATAGTTAAAATTACAAAAAATAAATAAATAGTACATGCATTTAAATTTGGTTATTTTTTTTTTTATTTGGTTATTTTTTTCATAAATGTTGGTTACAAAAAATTTTTTTTCGTGGCAACACTGATTAGGAGATGCATTATTATTGTTGTTGTTTTAAAGCACTGCATGTATTTTGTTTGTGTAAATTGATGAGTATTAACGGTAGATTATATTTAATAAGAAGGAATTTAAAGAAAGCGAGAGTTTATTAAATAAAACTTTATTTACAAAATAAGTATTGCTAGAGCAATGTAAACATTGTAGCGTTTTTATTATAGAACGAAATTAAGTTAGAAATTTGCTAAGGCACTAAAAATTAAACAACAATGGGAATAAGCAGCAGTTGATATTAGAATTATTAACAACCAAACAACTTTAAATTCGTGTACGAGTACATACATACATACTTATATTTTTTATAAAGAAAAAAAGCAAACATGTTCACGATTATAAACTTAGAATTGTCGATAGGTATGTAGGTATAGGAATTTCTTAAATACGGCCAAACGTAACAGAAAATTAAATTGGTTTTTACTAAGACCTAAGTATTTTAAAAAATTATAATTTTATAGTATTCCCGGTATAGCATAAAAGTATCAAAATGAAATTATGTAGGTATTAAAAAAATTGTGACAAAATTGTTACTGTCTTTATCTTGTGTTTAATGTTCAGAGTATGGAAAAATTTAATTTTTTTTTAATTAAGAAACTATGTACATATGTATAAGACATAAATAGCAAGCTGTGTTTTTTTTTACAAAAACTTGACTACTCCTTGGCGACGCATTTGTACAATTTTCATCGAAAAGGGAATTAAATACATAAATCTGTGAAATTACAAAACATTGCGCTATCGCACAGTTTAAAACTAAAATTTTTTAACTTATGGTGTTATCTTTTCTGAAATAAAATGTTACACCGTTATTATGTACATTTTTATAATATTTACCCCACATTTTAAAGATGTCGCATTTTTAATGGTCAGAATAGAACATAAAATTACAACAGTGTAACACTTTTTTTCATGTACAGCTGTTTTTGTTTTTTTAAAAAGAAGAAGCTAGATAAGATCGCTTGAAATAAGACAATGAATATTTATCAAAAAGACCAATGGCACCTTCCCGACTAATACGCAAATTCTTCTTAAACTATACAAATTATATATATAGACATATATTATATATATATAAGAAGTAGGAGATATTGTCCTATTAAATTTGACATACATTAACTTCAGAGTATTCATTAATTATGTTCTCTACAAAGCCTTTCACTTTTCCATAATCATAAAATATTTTATCATCATCAGATGATGAAGATGAATTCAACAAGTCATCCAAAATTTTTTAAGCACATAAAAAAGTAGTATTATTTTCCATTTTGTATATTTTTTTTTTTTTTTTGTTTCTTAACACAAATACACATTCATAAACAAAAAAAGGTCAGTTGCAGCGATGCCAACTTAGCCCTTTTCGGGCTAGATTTAGCCGGATTTTAGTCACTCAAAACGCAAAAAAAAATTGGATGTGATTTTATATGGATTTTTTTTCATTTAGCCCTTTTTTCAAAAATGTTTACGCGTTTTGAGTCTCAAAAGTTGGCATCACTGGTCAGCTGTTTTATCGTGCGATTCTCCCCCTCTAAAAATACAGAGTGTGAAAGGTGCACCATTTTTTTAATTTATAGTGTGACATTTATAGAAAAGAACACACTACACTTTAGCAGTGTTGATATTTTTTCAGAAAAGAACACAAAAAAATTAAAAAAGATGCGAAATGGGAAAAACGTGTAACATTTTTGCCAGAAAAGAAAACGCCATTAATTGTTTGTGTGCAGTCCTTATGGTATTTAAAGGAAATGCACATTTGACGCTCATTTTTTTTTTAAACAACAGTTTATGGAATATTGGAAAAACAATAAAATAAATTTGTAATTGCAATAAAATTTTACATGCCTAGAGAGGAAGTGTTGTCAAATATAAATTTTAATTTTAACCTCTTCCATTTACCAGGGGCGGTGCCATACGCCCCCAAAATTGGAGCACCTGGACTATGGAAATTGAAGCAATTCCTTATTTGTTATACAATTGTAAAGGTTCCATTATATGTATATGTATGTATGTATGTTTGTATGTGTAAAATCTACTAGTTGAGTATTAAGAAAATCTCGTCCTAGCTTTAATTATACATATCTTATATTTTATGAGATACCTATTCGCATATGAAATTTAAATGTTTACTTTTGCAGCATTTTTTTCTAAATATTTTTGTGGGTTAATAACACTTTTATAAAGCTAGTGAAATAATTGTTTAAAAAACATCGCAGTCAAAAGTTGTACATTCATATGTATGTATGTATAGTTATATGTAAGTTAATAGTTTTAAAAATATAATTTTTGGCTATTTTTTTTTTTTGGAATATAAAGGTTTGTTATTTTTACATTATTTAAAAAATTTCAAAGACGACTTATAACGTATTTCTATTTTTCGGAAAGCTAACTTTTCATATTTTAACTAAAAAACTTTTATACCGAGGGCAGAATCCCCACCTCGTTCAAGTAGAAAACGAAAATTTAGTGGTTACAACAAATCGTGGGAGGAGCAAACAATGTTTAAATCTTGGATTAAGAGGAGCGATAACAATTTGGCTTACTGTAAAGTTTGATGCAGTAAACTAAATGTATGAGCTGGAGTGTCAGATTTAAAGGCTCATGCTTTGACATCTAAACATGTAGAAAAAACAACAGCTATACAAATTCAAAAAAGTTCTAACATTTCACTTCGTGATACAGTCAAGTATAGTGCCAAAGTATCAAATATTGAAATACATTTAGCAGCCTTCTGTGCAGAATATAATGTTCCATTTTCGGTAAAGGATAATTTGGTTCCTTTACTCCAAGAAACTATTGCGGATTCAGCTCTTCTAAAAAAAAAAAAAAATGTGCTAGAACAAAAACAACATCTATGTAAAAAACGTTATCGGCGAGACTCATTAAGAAGAACTGTGTAATATTATGCGAACAAAAATGTTTTCTTTGTGTGTTGACGAATCGGCAGACATATGAACTACTAAGTTGTTATCTCTAGTCGTTAGAGTTGAATTTAAAGACAATTAATGATTCTTTTTTGAACTGGTTAAAGTTCGTCATTGAACTGACAATGGGATTTATGAAGAAATTGTAATTGCAGATGGTGCCAATGTAATGATTGGCGGTAACCATTCTGTTGATACACTGTTAAAAAAGATTTAATCATATTTAAATGTATTTGCCACTCCTTCGCTCTTTGTGCAAATTAAGCTTGTAATTTTTTACCGAAATACATATAGGTACGAACTAAAGATATTCTTAAAAAAATACCAGTAATTGCAGCAATTTTATGCAATCAAAAGAAATGACAATACAATTGACTAAAGAAATGTACAAATCTAATCAAATGCGAAAATGTATATTATTTTAAAAATGTTTTTTTTTTAACATAACTTTATTATTTTAAACTAAATTTAAAAAAAAAGAAAAAATGTTTTTAATTTTTTCGTTATCGTGAATTTTTTTCATTTTGTTATTTATCAAATGTATTTAATTTGTAATGTTTTTAAGTTTTAATAAAAAAATATGAAATATGTAACTTATAATTTTTTTGGATTTTTTACGTGAAATCAGTTTTTTTCTAAATTTGCAGTTTAAAAAATATACATATGTATATTATGGCAACGTTGGTATGTATACAGAAAATATGTATGAACATTTGTACCAACCTTTGTCAAAACGGTGCATGCTTTGATTGCTTTATTCATTTCTCTTTATCTCCAAACCCTTTATAAAACAGAAGTCTTGCAAACAAACATTAATTCACTACACGTTTTCTACACCACAATATTTTAAGCAACTTTTAGATTATTACACAAATATTCATAATATCAATACATTTGTACTTAAGCTTTCTTACTTATTTTAATTATTGTACATTTAAACACTACAATTATTTATTTAATTAACACCACATTTACACAAAAAGAATCAACCGAACCGTATTAAACAAACCGCAAAACTAAAGAAAAAGAAAGAATTACATATATTAAAGGAGCAGCGTTGTCAACTTTGTAATTTCAAAACGCACCAAAATGGAGAAAAACGCACCAAGTTTAGAATTTCTTTTTTATTGGAAATATTTTTGTTGAATTAATTTTACATTTTTTTAATTTCATAAATTCTCTATAAAACTTTTTAATTGGAAATTAGCGCTTAAAAGTCAAAACCTTTTTTTAAAAAAACGAGCTATTAAAGATAAAATAAGAATTTAAACACTCAAAATATGCTATTCGGAACTGAAGTAGTAATTGGTAAAAAATGGGAATTTCAGTACATATTTGGTACTTTTTAAATTATTTTTGTTTTCTATTTTGAGTACTTCTATTTGAATTTTTTCAATAAAATTTGTTAGG
Organism: Bellardia pandia; assembly: GCA_916048285.2. Lineage (NCBI taxonomy): Eukaryota > Metazoa > Arthropoda > Insecta > Diptera > Calliphoridae > Bellardia > Bellardia pandia. The sequence continues at coordinate 37,179,299 of OU696530.1, forward strand.
GCTGCACTGGAACTCTAACCTGGTTGTTCGTCTACAGTTCAACAGATCAAACCGTCAGGCTATACAAACATTTTTATTTCAATGTTGAAAATGTTAATTTTATTTTCACCCTATTCACCTTTAGCAATAACCTTCATGTGACGAATTTGATAGTAGGTATTCATAAAATACTGGGGTCATTTTCCATAGTATAGATTTCATGATAATGAATTACACTAGTCAACAAATTTGGAAAAATTTTGCGATCCACGACATTTGGCATTCGTTTTTCATGTAAAATCGCGCGCGGTAAAAAAGTCAACATCAACCGTTTTGGTTCGGAGATAATTCAATTTAGGTGCAACCACTACTTTTTTAACGGAAAATTTAAAAATTTTGCGATATATTAAAAATCTGTTCTACTTTAGTAATTTTGGTCTTAATTTTCGGATTCAGCGGCCGATTTTACATGGCAAAAAAGTGCCACTTAGAGTGAATCAAAATTTCTGTTGACTAGTGTTATTAAAAAACTGCAAATAAAAATTAGTAAAAATGAAGATTTCATCACATTTTCGGAAAAATTAAAAATCGCACCGAAATTAACAAAGAAATTAAAAAAGCGCCAAAAATGCTGCGAAACGCGCCAAGTTGACAACGCTGTAAAGGAGATACAAAAATTGGAGAAGAGAAAAAAGTGCTCCCATGTTACACATACATACAATAAAAATTAACTTGTATTTTTATTGCATTTGTTGTTGGGGTGGTGGGAACCAATTAAAATGAAGATTGAAAGTTGTTGGTTTTTAGTTTTTTGGTAAAGTTAGAATTTGTAAGGTGGAAGGGTGGTGAATAAGTGGAAATACTGCTAATAAGAATAAGGTAAAATGAGATCAGTTATTTGGGGTGCTAAAAGTGTGTTCAAATTAGCGATATGTTTTAAAGAAGTTTAAAAATTAAAAGAAAATATTTACATATGCATGTATGTATGTATGTATACATATGTATATGCAAAATTAAATTAGTAAAAAAAGCTAAAAAAATATTTACAAAGACAAAGCTCTAAACTTAATTTTTATATGTAAATATAAAAGCTCTACTGAAACCTTTTATCAACAAAGTTAATTTCATAACAAATTTTATTTTACTCGTTGTAATTGAATGCTTAAATTTTTAAATTGAACTGTCAGCCTTTACCATCACATGTCCATGCTAAACTCAAATATACGAGTAATATCTATAATTTCCATTTAAAACCATATATCGACCTAATTGTGCCTACGAATGACAATTAATTGTTCCCACCAAAAACTTGGCTGAATATGTGCCACATTAGACCACACCGAAAATATGAATTACTACTTTCATTGTTTATAATGTAAATCACGCTGCTATTAGTTGGTCTCAAAATATTTGATTAAATTGGAGCTTTGCAGCTATATATTCTATAACGAGTTTTTCAACAAGAGTTTTGTTTTCCAGCAAGGGCTTATTGGAATAACATGAAAGTTTTGAGTTTTTTCTTGTTGACTTATCTTTATTAGAAATTGTTACAATGAATGAGTTAAATTTCGTTCGAAAAGCGCATAAAAACATTATGAAAATAATAGATCTGTAGAAGCTATATTTCGTTAAAATTTGTGAAGTTACGGTGAATATATCACGCTGCACAGTGGTTTAGAAACGTTTTATTTTGGAAATATTTCGGTATTTCATTAGCAATTAGAGATTTTCAAATGGTTGGAGCTGAGATGCTTTCTAGTTGATTTAATTTTAAATTAAAATAATTATTTCCCAAATAAAATCTTACCAAACCACTGTGCACTGTTGAGAAGTCTTCACAACCCATTATGAATGATCTCTGGCATATGGTTTTAATAAAATGATGCTATGGAAACAATGAATTCATTGAAACGTAGCTCAGCTATTAATTGGCATCCTGATCATGCAATTGAATATCACTGGATTATTTTAAGTGGGGCTATCTTAAATATGAAGTCTTTACACAGGCAATAGGGCCAGTTATGATTAATGAAATAGAGCCATCGTTTTGCAAAAATAAGATTGAATATTTTGATGAAAGTATCGACAAAATAGAAACGATACTTCTCAATTCGCATTTACGCTTCATAGGTCCCAGAAGTATTTAATATAATGCGGAATTACTTCTTGATTTTTATCACATCTCATTTTAGTTGATAGGTTTATCCCGCTATATTCTTTTTAATGATTTCCAAAGTTGTTGGGTTTAAGTAAGGGGATTGTGAAGACCACTTCATGCCAAAGAATTTTGGTTTTGCTGAAACTAATACTAAATTAGTTTGGATAGTATTTAATATAATGCGGAATTACTTCTTGATTTTTATCACATCTCATTTTAGTTGATAGGTTTATCCCGCTATATTCTTTTTAATGACTTTCCAAAGTTGTTGGGTTTAAGTAAGGGGATTGTGAAGACCACTTCATGCCAAAGAATTTTGGTTTTGCTGAAACTAATACTAAATTAGTTTGGATATAAGCTCAGGGTTATTCTCCCGCATGAATTATTATAGGAATGGAATTTCTTTGCTGACACAGGCTAGCATTGATTTTGCAATATTTCTTACATTTCTCCAATCAATTGGACAGAGAGACAAAGAAAAGAAAAGAGAAAAACTAAGCTTCACGGGGTTTTCGGTTATTGTTTTTTAATTCATTATTTTGTATCCCTAGAAAGTAGGTTTCGCCATTAGAACCAAACTGATTTCTCCAGTTTCGTCTGAAAGCACATTTCCCCAATCTTCCCTACGCAACAGATTTTAAAGTATAATTGTGTGTGACTAATACCAGATGTACATAAATAAATTTTACTTCTTTGAAAAAAGTGTCACTGAAGTAAACCGATTGTGAATGCTTTCCATCGGTTTCAAAGTGCGAGAGATGGTTTGTGCGGTTAAGTAGTTGTGATTTTGACACGGAAGACAGGGATCGCCCAGGCCAGCCAAAAAAGTTTGAAGGCCAAGAATTTGCAACATTACTCTATAAGGATTGTTTTTAAACTCAACAAGAGCTTGCAAAATTATTTTTAAGAGCAGCAAGATTCATACAAAAGCAGGGAAATTGAGAATCATCTAAATTTAAGACGAGAGGTAATGAAAGGGGATTTTGCATGTCCTAAATGCTGCTTAATGTCTTTAAAAGGTAATAATTTTTGCACCGAATCATTGCTTGCCATGAACCCGAAACGTAAGATATCGTATTTAAAGCCTGACCAACCACTCGAATCGACACCAAAAAAAGTATCCAAGGCACTAAGGTAATGCTCTGTATTTGTTGGTGAGACCACAAGCGCCCAATCTATTATTAGCTGCTGAAATCTGATAACAACATCAAAGATAACCTGTCCGAAATGCAATAGATTCATTTAAAGCGAGTATTGATCGAAAAACTCCCAAAATATGGGGCCTGCCATGAAAGGGTAAGATTCGATCATGACAACGGTTGGCCACACTATTAACAAGTAATAAAGTATAGTCGGTCAAGCCCGACCATATAATACCCTACACCCAGTATTTCAATAAAACAGTTTTTCAGATATGAGATATAACCTATTATGGTCCGATCATCCAAAAATTTAATGACATGACTTCCGTGAATATAAATATTATGTGTGTTAAACCTTATCTCCATATAAATACGTTTAAAAGATTTATGGAGGTTAAAGTGAATTACGAAGAGGGTCCTATATGGGAGTTTTGACTATTTATGAACTGACTATTATAAAATTAGGTGACATCCTATTTGTACATAAGAAAATCATTTGTGTTAAATTTTATTCGGATAACAACATTTTTAAGAGAGTTATGCTCTTTTAAGTGATTTTCGGAAGTGGGCCTTATATGGGAGCTACGACTAATTATGGACCGATCTTCACGAAATTTGTAGATCTGATTTATCTTCATTTACTGCTCATTTGTGGTGCAAGTTGTTTGCATACTTGTATAATTCAAAGATTTATGACCGGTAAACCCCAATTTCGGGAGGACATTTGTATGGGGCCAGCTGAAATAATCGACCGATTTAAACTAGTTTCATTCCCATCCATTATTGGGCCGAAAAAATATCACGTACCAAATTTTATCGAAATATCTTCAAAATTACGACCTGTACTCTGCGCACAAGCTTAACATGAACAGCCAGCCAGCAAGACGGACGGACGGACATCGTTAAATCGACTCAGAAAATGATTCTGAGTCGATCGGTATACTTTAAGGTGGGTGTGGGACCAATATTACTGGGCGTTACAAACATATGCACAAATCCAATATATATATACTATTGTGGTGTAGGGTATAAAAACTATTTAGAAATAAGTCACTGGTCAGTCTTTGCGCTACGCTTTACTTCCTAACAAGGTAGCTGAAATTGGATTCTTTTGTTCTTAGCCCCAAAGATGAACAGTTTTTTTGTTGGTGTTGAAGACATATGTTGCCAGGAAGATGGGAAATGGTCATGGCCAATACAAATAAAAATAAAATATACCGGATTTTTAGAAAATGTAGACTTAATATGTTTTCAAATATAAAAGTTTGATATATTTTCTCTTCATTTGCGTCAGTCTAATGCTGCCTATTATGCAGTTGGTTCTATATAATTAACAAGGTCCTGCTCTGGTACAAACTATAGCCTACTTAAATCCTGCTTTCCTGTTGTTGAATAGAAATTAAAGCAAATGGAGGTGTGTTGTTGTGTTGAAGGCGTCGAAGGTTTTAAATTTGCAAATGCACACAAATGGCCTTGTTTGTTTTATGCCAAAATGGCTCATTTTATGTTGATCGAAGTTAATGGTTTATTAAAAGACAGCGTACAGTGGAATGGGAAAAGCAACGTGTAGTGTACATGAAATTTGTGGAGAAAAGCCCCTTTACCCTATTAACCCAAACTGTTTTTATTTTAAAGATATTTGATAGAAGTTTTTGTCTTTTGAAATAATTGTTAAAGCTTGGACAAAACTGGGATCCATTGTTTAAATTTGACAGGTTTGAAAATAATAGTATGTTTTATTAATCGTTTCTCTATTGACCGGCTAACTTTTGTCAGTTTCAAATTTGAGCATCTCTTTGTATTTAGTAAAAGTGAAAAATTTATATAATTTTGTCGCCATACTGTTGTAATCATTGGGTGTAACATGTACCGTTGTGTGTGCCTTTATAATACACCAATTTTTTTTTTCTGTTGGCGCCTAATTGTATGCCATATTATATTAAGCCAGTAAAAGTATGTGTGTGTGTGACTGCGTTAAATAAAATTTATAGAGCGAACAATATAAACTGATGATGGCTTTTTTGTTTGTTTGTAACTTGGTTACATTAAATGTGTAACACAAACACACTCTGGCACACATTTACACACAATAAAATTGCGGTAGTAAGTACCTGCTAAGCTACTAACTTAATGGCTAAACGAGTGTGTGTATTCAACTTGTATTCAGTTAATAAAAAAAAAGGTGTTAAAAGCTTATGTTATGATCAATATAGGTTACAATTTAACTACATGCACAAGGATAGCAGTGCCGAGGGAAAACTGTAAACAAAAATTGAATGATTTTAAATTTACAAACTTTACTTTACACAACTAACTTACAGCAATTCCTAACAAACACATAAATACCAGCATTTTATATTGGCTGGTAGTGGTTAATAAATGCTCCCAAATTCCAAGTAACCGAATAAAGAATTTTTTTTGAAAATGTTTCAAATTTCAGGGGTTGTTTGCTTTTTATGGCTCGTTTGTCTGGTTTTTTATTGAACAAATGTCTAGTCATGTTCTCTTCGACCTGTTTTCTATTTTTTTTTTGTTATCTGTGTTTATTTGCTTTTCTTGAGTCCTGTCAATTGTAATTTTCAAATGATTATATCAAAATGTTTATTGTATAATAGAATGTTTTGTATGTATGTATATATTTGTGTAATGACTGCCATGGCCTTGATGTGTCATAAGCTCTAGTAATGAGTAAATAAAACCTAAAACTCCAAACACAAATAATACAGCAAAATAATACAGAAAACCCGTATTTTTATGGGCAAAAAAAAAAAGAAAAAATCTCATAAGATTTGTTAATCAGTCCAATAAATCATTGCATGTAGTTATTTTATGTACATACATCATGCATCTTAAACTGAACAGGACTTTAAAGAAGAAAGAAAACCAGTTTTTTGTAAACTTTATGTTTTAGACGCACACATGCAATATTTTTAAATACCTAGCCGCGGTGTTTCAGTAAATATGCATAAAAATCTTATTAATTTGTTAAAAATCAAAACAATTACATACATTTAAACAAATTACATGTCAAAGACGCCCTATTGTGTGCTCGGCCCCTTAAGGATTTGTGTGGTCCATCATCAAATTTTAAACATGAGTGCTCTCTTGTAAAATTGTATCAATATCACAGCAGTGGTTTAAAAATGGCAGATATATTTCCAAAATAATTCCATTCTGTCCCATTGTGTTTTTATTAAAGTGCTGCAAAGAAACAAAATTGCGAAGTTTGACCATTCCCACACCTACCCGTGTTGGTACGAGGGTGGTTTGGAAACTTCTTAGCCTAGTGCAGAAAGAGAATAGTTAGTTTTTCAATAATCTCCTGAAACTTCAATACACTTAGTCCAACGCTTATCTAGCAATTTAAAGGAGCAATTTTACCTAACACATTCACCATCTCATTATGAATTTTTTGTCGCAATAAACCTTTTTAATTTAAATATTTAATGATACCACGAATTTCCATTGTAAAAAAATCGCGAATGCGTCTTTTTTGAACACCTATTTCTATATGAAGGAGTCTGCAGATCGATAGGAAATTTAATATGTGTTCAAAGCACAGATGGAAGTTTCCAGAACAATTAATTTTTTTCTATTCATACCGCGCTTTCTGCTCTAGGCTAAGAAGTTTCCGAACCGCCCTCGCATAATCTATGGATTGTAGAAACACGCTCTAAAAAATATTAAGATGAGAGGATAATATTAACTGGCGCCGCAACGGCTCTGAAGTTTGGAGTTGCATTTACTAGGGGAAGACATGAATTTTTTCAGTTTTTGCAAAACTTTTGGTATTAAATAATTACTTTTGCATTTGATTTTAAAAGAATAGATATGTGCACAAAATTAACGTTCTAATAACACATAAAAGATAGAAATCGATTAACATATTTCAAAGTTATTCTGTATTTCCCAGGCCATTAACGTATTTATTTCAGACCACTTGAATAAGAAATGTAAGAAAAATATTTAAAAATTTTGAGAAATATTCGAATAACTTTAATAATACGTTTAAATATAAACGTATTTACTTCTTGGTGACTTTTTATCTTCGTATCAAAACGTTAGCGTATTAAAAACAATTGTTGATTTTTTAAACGGCCGTTTCAAAACTCAATTTTAAATTTTTTTTTTTAAATTTTGTTTAACAAAATTTAGAATATTTATGAACATCTCTGTTGTATTTTTAAAGATATATGAGGAAACAAAAATATAAACAAGTTATGTCAAGACCTGCCATAGTTTATCTGTACACGCGATTTTAATTTTGGGGATTTCGGGAAAAACTATTTTTTTTAGTATATTTTTGTGAATAAGCTTAATTTCTTTAGAGTTATTAATTTTAAATAAAGCACATAAATAATATAGTCTAAATACTGTTAAATACTTTACGAAAATTTTACTCAAAACGGACAATATTAACCGTTAAATAGTCAAGGTCAAAGGTCAAATTTTGCTATATTTAGGATTTCTATGAAACTGAAACAAAATATATCCTAAAGTCTAAAATTTACAATAACACCGCAAATTAACCCTTAAACGCACTGGAGGCCAAAATATTGCCAAATTTAAAAACCATGAAAATACTGCAAGTTTTGGCCCCACGTGTGTTTAAGGGTTAATTTCGATTTTTTCATTGTTGTAAAGTTTGGTCTTTATGATATATTTTGTTAAAGTTTCTAGTTTTACAGTTCAAACATGTTGTACCATTCGAAATTTAAATAGAAAAAATCATCATCAAAAACTCTCTAGTGTGTAAAAATCTTGAGGCCATTATAGTTCCTCTACTATGCATCCCTCGTAATAACTGTTTTCCTTTAATAAATAAATATTTGATTAAAACTACTTATAATTTCACAAAGAAAAACAAATTGAATTTGAGATCAAACCCAACAACATGCACAAGAAGAAAATAAAACAAGAACAACAAGCACAAAACTCAGATGGATAGACATACGGACATTTACATTTCTTACAATATTTAACACTCGTAATTATTTTTGCAAACAATATCCATTCACTCCTGATTCGCATGCAAAATACTCTTCAGGGGGTTTGAAATTTCTTATTACAAATACAACTAGATAATTGTATGCGTGCGTTCGTGTGTGTGTGTGTGTGTATCTAAAGAAAATTTCATTATGTATTAATCAATTTGTATTACCTGGCTTCTAAGGTTTTTGTTTTCTATTTATTTCTCTGCAAATGAAAACAATCCAAGTGATTAGTAGTACACAGAGCTGTTAGACCATCAGTCTGTCATTCATTTGCTAAAATATTTCAAATATTAACTAAAATACATAAACACATATACCCTGCCAGCAATTGGAAGTTTCTTTCATCGTCCATCGTCAAAGGCGTTACGTCTTACTCACTTCCAGACGTTAATTGGAAGATAACAATAACAATTTACATTGCAGTCGTCTTTTAGTCATCCAGACGACGTTTGGAAGATTGTTTGTTGTTTACAACACCAGCCGAAAATGACATGTCCCGTTATAAATGAAATGAAAAGAATGCAAAAAAGAAGTTTTCGACATCATAGAAATTAGTTTTATTTTGTCATTTGCTCTGGTCGGTCAGTGGTAAAGTGTGGTTTCGATTTGTTATTGTTATTGTTGTAGTTTTTACATATTTGTTATCCCATAATCAATATGAGTGTATTATCTGTAAGCAAAAGAGAGGCGAAGAAAATAACTTCTGGAAGTTACGCTGAAGTGACTTCTTGAAGTTACGCTGAAGTGACTTCTGGAAGTTACTTCCGGGGGGTACAACTTCTCAATACGGAAGACACTTCTACGATCAGAAAATGGTATCGCAGAAGATGAGTTTCAACTTCTTAGCGTCACTTCTGAGTCACTTCCGCAATAGAAAATGTTGGCAGGGTACATACATATGTATGTGTGTGTATGTATTTGTTAGTATTTGTTTGTGTATTTAGTAAGTATTGAAAATATTTACATTTTGAATTATTTATACCAACACATGAACGTATTTCATACACATACAATAGCAGTTACTTAAATATACATACATATACACTTTGAAATACTTAGAGAAAAATCTCCGAAAGCGGTAAGTTCTTTAAGAAGACAAAATCAGATTTTGGTTAATTTACCTTTAGAGATAATGAATTTAGTTTCAAAAATGTGTTTTAAAGATATCTCTATGTTCGTTCATAGTAATTATATTTTACAACAATAAAATTGTTTTAAAATACAAATATTTTAAAATAATGATAATTAAAAATATCTGGTATAAAAGTGTTTCTATAGAAAAATCTCTGGTATAATAGGTTTTTAGAAAAAATTTCTGGTATTGTAGTTTTTCTATAAAAAAATTTAGTTTAACAGTTCATTTTATAAAAACATGTCTGGAATACCAGTTTTTCTATAGAAAGATGTCTGGTATAATAATTTTTATATACATGAATGTCTGTTATAACAGTTTTTCTATAGGAAAATGTCTATACTAATACTTTTTTTATAGAAAAATATTTGGTAAAACAATTTTCCATGAAAAATGTTCTGGTATAACAGTTTTTCTATGAAAAATTGTTCCGTATAATAGTTTTTTATGAATAATTGTCTGGTGTAAATGTTTTTCTATGAAAAATTGTCTGGTATAACAGTTTTCTATGAAAAAATTTCTGGTATAACAGTTTTTCTATGAAAATTTTTTTGGTATTACAGTTCTTTATAAAAAAATATTTGGTGTAACAGTTTCTCTATAGGAAATTTTCTGGTATAACAGTTTTTCTATAAAAAATATATATTATAACAGTTTTTTATTGAAATATTTCTGGTATTACAGTTTTTTATAAAAAAAATATTTGGTATAACAGTTTTTTCTTATTGAAAAATTTCTGGTATTACAGTTTTTTATAAAAAAATATTTGTAAATAATTTTATTCTATATTCTTCGACCTTTTTAATGATTTTTATTAAATAATTATTAATTTTTACACATAGAAAATTTTTATAATATTAAATTAACTCCTGAAGAAGATTTCCAAAGGAAATCGAAATATTGAGTGAATTATATAGAAGAATTAAAAAATCTTTTATAAAAAACAAAAAAGTGACCTCAAGCTTAAAAATTATTTAATAAAAAAAATATTTGGTATAATAGTTTCTCTATAAAAACTTGTCGGGTATAACAGCTTTTCAATGACAAATTGTCCCGTATAATAGGTTTTTATGAATAATTGTCTGGTATGACAGTTTTTCTATGAAAAATTGTCCCGTATAATAGAGAAATGTCTGGTATTACAGTTTTTTATAAAAAAAATATTTGGTATAACAGTTTTTCTATAGAAAATTGTCTGGTATAACAGTTTTTCTATAAAAAATGTCTATTATAATGGCTTTTCTATAGAAAAATATCTGTTTTTCTATAGAAAAATATTTAGTATAACAGTTTTTTATAGAAAAATGTTTTTTGTAACAGTTTCCTATAGAAAATTGTGTGGTGTAACAGTTTTTTTTTATAGAAAAAATATTTGGTATTATAGTTTTTCTATTGAAAATATAGTTTTTCTATTGAATTACAGTTTTTCTATAGAAAATTATTTTTCTACAGAAAATTTTTCTTTACAACCATTTTTACCAATTATCTGTTTTTCTTCCAGTGCAATTCATTCACTTCTGCATTAAGAAAACTTGCAAATTGTTATTTGTTAAAATGTTTGTACAAGCCTTGTCAAATATTAACATTATAATTTTCCATCTACAGTAGAAGGGCTCACGAGATAAGTTATTTCGTTCGTAAGCCGACATATTAAATATTCCTTGAAGTTTTTAAATTACTTAATCATGTCTAAACTGTCCTAGAATTTTATAAGGACCTAGAATGTATTATACTTGTTGGTTATATGACCAATATTTTGTTGTGTTACAAACGGAATGGCAAACTTAATGTACCGCCCATCTTTCTGCTGGAAGGTATACAAAATTTAAAACAAAACAACGTCGAACAAGTATTTCTAAAGCATTAAACTTTGTATATTACGATCAGAGGTTCGTTAGATGTATTAAGAAATTATCGGCCCAATCATGAATAAAAATTCCGCGTGAGTTTTTTCCCTTTTTAATTGTTTAACATTGAATTTGAATAGGAAAAATGGAAAAAGGGAGAAAACTCCCGCGGAATTTTTATTCATGATTGGGCTGTATGCCTATAAAACAAAATGTATTGAGTTTTTCAATTGAATATAAAAGACATAGAATTGTATTTTTTCACGATCCATGTTTATTGCTTTTTTATTTTCACTTTATAGGCGTAGCGTTCTTTATCTTGAAAAAACTGAAAAAAAAAAACAGAAGATTTTTGGTCTCCAACATACATATCTTCAAACATCAGAGCTCAAGCAGCTTGAGCTGAGAATGCCCTTTAACCAATCAAATATTTCAAAATAACAACTATCAAGAGAAAGCCTCTTTAGTATATTTTAGTTCAAAAATCGTTTTAAATATTTTTAGATTCAGTCGAATTCAAATTTTATTTTTTGTCGCGTTCTTGAACATGTATTTGAAACCTCATATCAACCTATCATTTTTATATTTATAATTTAGTGTGAATGTCACATTCTTTACACATACTGGGATACGCTTTATCCAACATATCAGTAGTCTTCGTTCATTATTAGGGGAAGTTACGATTACAGTTTTTTTTTGGAAGCAGTTTAAAACTACATAAGTACATAAAGATATGTGTGTTTATGTATGTAATTAAAAGAAAATATGTTAGTTTGTTTGGGGGAAAATATATTTGTATGGATAAGTAATTGAGTAAATAAAATATATATATATATGTGTGTGTGTGTGTGTATGTGTTGCATGTAAAAATCAATGAACCAAAGTTATTAAACTTATACAAGTGTTGATTTTATAAGGAAAAATGGCGGCTAGAAACAAAGTAGGAGAAAAGTGATTAAACAGTAAAGGACGAGTAGTGTTGTAGTAAATCATATTGACTGTAGATGTGTGTGTGTGTTACGGTATGTTTGGTTTTGTTAAACAATTGTATTTATACTTCCATTAAGTACAATTACTTTTGACAAGCTTTGATGAAACATTGTTTTAATTGTTTACATATGTATGTATGAAAATTTTATACACTAGCTTTTATACATAGTTACATGTGTATACATCAAATGTATAGAAATATGTGAATAGATGTTTGATAAACGTATGTTGTAGATGAGTAGTATGCGTGTTAACATGATTTTGTAATGTGAAATATTCTACTATAAGTGTTTGTTTGAAATAAAGGATTTTTCAAACAGAACTTTGTTTTTCGAAACAAAATAAAACAAACTTTACTCTAGTTATTTAATATAAGCAAAGGCAACTAAAAGTATGGTATGAAATAAAGCAGAAAATTAAATATTTTTTATACAAGAGGTAAAAACCAGGGTACAGAGAATGCGAGAAAGAAATAATTTGATCGAATTTTATTTGCGAATTTTATTTTTCGCTTGTCGGAATTTATAAATTAAATTCGTTAAAGTAATTTAAACATAAGAATGCAAAATTTCTTTCTTTCGCTAATTGAACTAAAACGAACTTTATTTTTCTACTTAAAGCATGTAAAGAAAAATTACCATTAATTTTTGTTTGTTTTTTGAGACATAATTAGCAAAACAATTAAATACAACATGGTTACATATCTATGTTTATATGTATGCAATTTCATTGATATGTTTAGAAAACACTGTTCATGTAAAAAATGAAATTGGAATATTTTATGACTTTTTTGTTTTAATATTTGTTTTCCAAAATTTTACCTAGTTTTATGATTCTTCTCAATTCCAAAAAATTGTGTTTATAATTATTATATTTTCATTGACGAATTTGTTTTAAGAAGTAGTTAGAAAAAACACAAAATTAAGGCTCATTTTTCCTTTAGTTAATTATAGGTAATTTGCTGCGGTTCTTTGACTTTTTATACTACAATTGTGTGAAATGACGAAACAATATATTTTGTTGTTGTAGTAAGGCAATTATATTCAGCTATTATTCGGTTTTCGTCTTCCTACTTGTGCATAGTGATGTGGGAAAAAATTCTTTAATCGATTAATGAATCATATGATTAATTAAAACCGAGCGATTATTAATTGCAATTAATAAAAGGAAAATTAAAATAATCGAATAATCAAATGATTTTTTTAATATTTTAACTTAACCGTGTAATTTTGTGGTATGTTGATATGTGAATTGTAATGCAAATGCCTTGTAATAACAATAACAAAGAATTAATATATGAAAGTACATATCAATTGAGAAATATATATATATTATTATTTTTTCATTACAGAGTTTAGGAACAATAGTTTTGACAGGCGCGAGGTCGTCAGCCTGTTCCTTTTTTCAGTGGCAGTAGCACCTGCCTTTGAAAAGAGACACTCTGCTGGTACCGAAGTGCCTAAAAGATAACAGTAGCGACAATCATTTCCACAATTGATTTGGTTAATTTGTGGTGCTAGGAGCCACCTAATGCGTGGCTGTTTGCGTTTAAAAAAGCAGCTTGAATATTGGGCTGACTGTTTTGCACTAAATTTGCTTTTCGGCTTGTGCGTGCGACTTCTATGCTTTCCTCATCACCCTCAGAGTCTTCATTACACACTATTGCTGCCTAATATTCCACAATTAAAATTTTAAATGAATTTAATTGCAATTGAAGCTGAAACTTACTTTGAGGGATTCAGCATCTTTTGGGTGTTTCAGCCTAGTGTGCTGCAGCATGTTCGTAGTATTCTTGCACCATTTTATTATTTTCTCACACAACCGGCACTGCACTTCCTTGTCGTTAATTTTGGAATAAAATTTCCACACTTTGCTTTGAGTTGGAGCCATAGTTTTGTATTAAATAATTTTTAAGCTTGAGGTCACTTTTTGTTTTTTATAAAAGATTTTTTATTTTTATATGTAATTAACTCGAAATTTCGATTTCCTTTGGAAATCTTCTTCAAGAGTTATTTTAATATTATAAACATTTTTTTATGTGTAAAAAATATATTTTAGCAAGCTCTTTTTTTCGCGAAAAGTGTAGTGATATTAGAGATGTCAATATTATTTTGCTATTACGTTTACTTTCGATTATTTTAGCAACTAATCGATTAACGTTTCGATTCACCGAAACCCATTTTTCGATACAATTAAATCGTTAATTGAAAGAAAAAAAATCGATTATAATGCATCAAACGATTAATCGTCCCATCACTACTTGTGCATAATAAGCACAACAATTGAAAAATACTCGTACATAACACCAAAAAAATTCCAAGTTTAATTAATAAAAAAATACCAAAAAATTTAACTAGAATGTAACAAGCAAAACTATTTATTACTGTTACTTAATATTGTAATGAAAATAAATAAAATGCAACAACAACCACATAATTAATATTGTTAATTTTTTTTTTGGGTTTTCTAATATTACACAATGCCTATTGTTAATCGCAAAAAAGACAAATACTAGAATAGTTATAAATGAATTATAATCAAAATTTAAAAATTAATCAATATTAAGAGAAAAGTTTCAATTTAATTGCTTCCATATTTCCTTATATTTTCCGTAACAACATAATAGAATTATATTCAAAATACGAGTACATATGTACATTAGGGTGGCCCCGTTTGTATGGAGAAAAAAAAGGAATCGATGTTCCCGACTAATATGAAAATTTGTTTCATTTTAAGACTACGTTTCTCAATTTGTTTGTCCTGGGGTAAATATTTGGTGAGCTGGATCAAAGGATAAAAAGGTCCTTTTTAGAGGTTTTTTGATTTTTTTCACATTTCTTCCAAAGGAACTATATGTAAATTTGGTATCATATGAAAGGTCCTTGATAGGTGCATTCAATGGGTAATCAAAAATTAAAAAAAATTTAAATTCAAAAATTTTTAAAATTTCACACAAAATTTTATTTTTTTTTATTTTTTCATAGATTTTACTTAAATAAACAGTTGAAATTTCTTAATTAAAATAACATAAATTATATAAGCTAAAAAACGGGAAACCCCATTTGGGTTAAATTGCATGATATTTATAATCAAGAAATTTCAAGTATTTACTTAAGTAAATTCTATTAAAAAATAAAAAAAAACACTAAAATTTTGTCTGAAATTTAAAAATTTTTTAATTTAAAAAATTTTTTTTTTTAATTTTTAATAACCCATTGAATGCGCCTTTTAAAGACCTTTCATATGATACCAAATTTACATATAGTTCCTTTGGAAGAAATGTGAAAAAAATCAAAAAACCTCTTAAAAGGACCTTTTTATCCTTTGATCCAGTTCACCAAATATTGGCCCCAGGTCAAAAAAAAATTGAGAAACGTAGTCTTAAAATGAATCAAATTTTCATATTAGTCGGGAACATCCGCAACTTTATTTTGGGGCACCCTTACAAGTTTCATCATTTCTTCATCTAATCGACCTTTGCTGTAAGAAATACCTCTTGATGTAATTTTGTTTAGACACAATAGTAAAATATGCAATAAATATACAATATAAAATAAATAGTTCTTTCTTGGCGGGAAAGAAAAAACAAAAACTTTATTTAAAAATTTTGTTCGCGAATTTAAAAATAAAAATCGCAAAAATAATTTTTGTATCAATTCTGTTTTATTTATTTTAGCTCCGAGAAAGAGCTATTTATTTTATATTTGTTCAATTCACAAGTGATGTTGAGGGCGTTTCGGAAAGTTCTTAGCCTAGTGCAGAAAGAGAATATGTAGTTAGTTTTTCAAAAACATTTCTATTTTTCAAGATAATCTCCTGAAACTTCAATACACTTAGTTCAACGCCTATCTAGCAATTCTATCCCTTGATTAAAATAGTTTTCCTCAAGACCTTCAAAATAGTGTTTTTTTTTTTTTTTTTTTTTTTTTTTTTTTGCATTTAATTATTTATTGAATCTTCATATTTGAAATGACAATAAGTATTCAAATCTTAATACTAAAAAGAAAATAATAAGCCCAGCCAGTGCTAGACAAAAATGTTTATGATACTAAAAAAATTTCACATCAACTGATCCAGTCATCTATTTTGCGCTTGAGTTAAAGCAAGGGTATCCCTCCTTCTCAACCGATTGTGGCCACTAAAGTTAAGGATGTCTCGTGCAAGTGGGTTTGGATGGTGTTCAAGTTTGCTGACATACTTTGACGCATATTTTGTAAATTCGACTTTTACTAATGGCACGCCTAGATCTTTGTGGATTCGAGAATATTTAACATACCATGGAGCTGCAGTAATTGTACGTAGAATTTTATTTTGACCCCTTTGAATTTTTTCAATGTTTGATGCAGAGGCAGTACCCCATAATTGAATTCCATAACACCAGATTGGCTTTAGAATTGCATTGTACAACAAAAGTTTGCAATCCAATTTCAATGTAGAGTTTCTGCCGATTAACCAATTAAGTTGCACTGCTTTTAATCTCATTTGTGTAAGTTTCGCTTCAATATGAGACTTCCAAGTTAAACGGCGGTCGAGGTGAATGCCGAGGTATTTGACTTCATTATGTTGAGGAATAATTTGATTATTTATTCTGATGGACGAGCAGGTATCCTTTCGCAATGTGAAAGTGATATGAATACATTTTTGTTCATTTACCCTGATTTTCCAAAGCTCTAGTCAATTCTCTAGTTTATAAACATAATTCTGCAAATTCTGTGATGCAACTTGGTGGTCCTTATGAACGCTGACAAAGGCTGTATCGTCTGCAAAAGTTGACGTGTGGATTTTGGGGTCTGACGGCATGTCGGAGGCATAAATCAAATATAAAGTAGGGCCCAGTATGCTACCCTGTGGCACATCTGATTCAATTGGCTGAGCGGTACTTAAAAAATTGCCTTCTTTGATTTTAAATTTGCGACCGTATAAATAACTTTCCATGAGTTTATGGGTGTTAGCAGGCAGAGTTAATTTAATTTTATGCATTAAACCTTCATGCCAGACTTTGTCGAACGCTTGCGACACATCAATGAAAAGGGCGGAGCAGTATTTTTTCTCTTCAAACGACTGTCTTATCACATTTACCAATCTGTGTGTTTGTTCGATGGTACTGTGTTTAGCTCTGAACCCGAATTGGTGATTTGGGATACATTGAGTGTCGTTCAGAATTGGAATCAACTTAGCCAATAAGAATTTTTCAAACAGTTTAGAAATTGTCGGCAGTAGGCTAATTGGCCTATATGACTCCACTTTGGTGTGGTCCTTCCCTGACTTAGGAATCATAGTGATCATAGACACCTTCCAATCTGCAGGATAGTATTCTAGGCGTAAAATAGCGTTGAAGATAAAGAGGATAATCCTTCTTGCTACACGAGGTAACTCCACAAGCATTTTATTGCTGATTTTATCCATACCTGGAGCCTTTCTAAGGTTCAGAGTACCAATAGCGTTTTGGACATCACGAAAGTTTAGTCTTAGAGGTACAGGAGGCCTTATAACAAGTGGTGGCAAATCAGATTCGTTATTATTTGAGTTGTTTATAGTAAACACATTTCTCAAATGGTTAACAAATAATGTCCCTTTCTCGGAATCATTTCTAGCCCAGTCACCAGTCGGATTTCGCAAAGGAGGTTTTCCTCTCACTGGTCTTTTTAAACCTCTTGCCGCCCTCCATAACGAGTAGTCAGATTGTGGGGTACTATCAAGACCTTCCAAGTAAGATCTAAGTGAGGCCGTTCTTTGGGTTTCTAAGAATTGTCTTAGTATATCTCTGTATACCCGTAGCCTAGCTTTCAGTTCAGGAGACCTGTGAATTTGCCACTCTCTTCTAACTCTTCTTTTTTCTGACAGGAGATGATCGAGTTCAGCGAAATAAGTTCTATTAGTCCCACTTCTGCACTCAACGTCGTATGTGGAGGCGTGATGTACAGCTCTTCGTATGTCCTCAGTAAACTTGCCAATCGACCCATCAATATCCTCGGTAGTTCTCAACACTACATTTTCCGTGCAGTGGGAACTTAAATACTTTTTATACTTTATCCAACTTACTCTGGTTTTAGATATGTCCCGAAATGGAGAGCCATTCCCTTGAAGGAAACGCATTGAAATAATAGAAGGAGAGTGATCTGAAGACAAGTCTAATGAAGGCTCCACTTGTATCGATTCTACAGGGATATTTTTCACTACTCCGAAGTCAATAACATCGGGAATCTTCCGTCGGTCCGTCGGCCAGTAGGTGGGATGCCCGCTTGAGAGTACATCTAATCCCATTTTGGCAATGGTATTGAAGAGTTCACGACCCTTCGGGGTCACCAGACGTGAACCCCAAAAAGTGTGTTTGGCGTTAAAGTCACCAGCAACTAAAAATCTAGCTCCAAGGGAATTGAAGAAGCTGTAGTATTGGTGTTCTTTAATAGTGGTTTACAACTGTAATTCCATCTTCATTTGAGATAAAACGCTTGCCAGCTAGGAATTTTTTTAGATTTGGAAACAGGTAAAAGTCACTGGGAGCTAAATCAGTAGAATAAGTTAGCTGGTCAAGCAACTCGTACTTTAATTAGTTGATTTTAGCCATTGTTAAAACACTCTTGGGCGCTGGTGAGTTGTGTTGATGAACAATTTTTTTTTTTGTGTTTTAAGCCAGAACGTTTTGTCGAATTTTTACATTTAATTGATCCAAAATATTGCAATTGTTCAAACATGAACATAAAATTTTAAGTTGTTGATAAGGGTATTCCTACAATGTGTTTATTACACAATGTGATAACACAAAATACGCTTATCAGCGGCTGGTACGCCTGCGTGCGACCAGTAAATAGATTATTTTGGTTTTAGTTTAAGATTAGTTCTTAGGGTCCTTATGTAAATAAAGAAACATATTTTGTTGATAAATAAATTGCTACAATGTGTTTTATCACACAGTGTGTCTTAAGTTTTATCTAAGCGAACGTTATCGTTCGACATCGTCGGCCAGGGGGTAACTTTTTTCAAGAAAAAAAAAAATCAAAACTTTTTGGATAAACAAAACATTTTTCCAAATTGAGAATTTTTCGTCTTGCGAGTACTATTGTAAAAACTTTTTATAAAAATTTTTCTTATTCGAAGATTTATTAAATAAATAAATTTCAAATTCTTTTATATTTAACTAGAAGTAAATCTTCGAATAAGAAAAATTTTTATAAAACATTTTTCCAAATATAATTTTTTATTTTAAATCAAAATTAACAATGACAAAATATGACAAGCATGTTTAATATATATTTATTGTAACTATTTATTATATACTATGTTTAAAAACATATTGTGAAGGATAATAGTTTCTCAAACATGATTTAAAAAAACTAGTATTTTTTTAAAAAAAGCTTCTTCTAAAGTACTATTATACTTTACTTATTTTTTGGTCTGTTGGGTTTCACGTTAATAGGAAAATCATTGAAATTTTTATTGCATTGGAAAGAGGAAGTTTTGACAGTTATACAGGAAAACTGATAACGGCCAGCCAACAACAGCTGTCGATTCCGTTACCAAAATGTTCTATAATATATTGGCAATATTGCAGGTCTATTTCGTTAATCATATCATGGATTTTTAAGTTTAAGTAATCGATTCGAGTTCTGTATAAACTTTAGCTTTAACATAGCCGCCCATGAAGGGCGGCCAATTAACATTCGAACTTCATGCGACCGGGAAATTCGGTTTGCAATATGTTCATTGTCTGGGTCTTGGTCTCAGTCCTATTAAAATTACATTTCGGGGATAACTATATCATCAATAATAGCCCAAAATTTAGTTGTTAACAACTTTCTAAAGCGTGATCTTTTCACCGTAAACTGGCCCGATCACCCCTACGGACTGCACTTTGTGCCATACATTGATATGATGCTGATCATGGCAAAGGCTTTTCAACAATTGCTCTTGACTTTACAAACGACCAAATGCGGTATTTTAGCGTATGCACATATCCAGACAAATTAAAATAAACTTTGGCTGAAATGTTGCAGCTGGTATTGCTACGTAAACAAATCCTTAAAAGCAATTCTCAAAGCTTCTACTAGTGCTACGTTAACAAGTGAAATGTCAAAACTTGCACTTTATTCCAAATTTCCCCTTGTTGTAGAACAAAGTTCTTGTTGAAAACCCCTTTACATTGAAATCAAATATGTGTGCAAATGTAAGAACTTACGAGTACAGTGACCAATACATTGAAGGTCAACATTAAAGTATGAGAATCCAAAGAGAGACTTGAAAACCATTAATTTCACCATATCAACTCAAATTACCAACGAAATGCGTGCAATGATTTAAGAGTTTAGTTAATATGACGCTTTTAGTAAATTAAAGCAAATTATTGTTGAAAGATTCAGAAAAATCCTGCAGCAAAAGTTGCGTGAATTAAAAAAATCTAAAAAAAACAAGAACTTTTTCAGGGATTTTCCTGTAAATATTTGTTTTTCACATGTCACTGTTTATATTATACCTGCTAATTGAAATATAATTCTCTGCTCTTGTGAGAATTATATTATATTATTTATACATATTGATTTACAATGGCTTTACATATATCGGCTATTGTTTATTGTTTGTTAAATGAAATTGAATTAAAATAAAAAAATTTTACACAAACAATCTTACAAATACAGACATTAGGTTTGGTGTGCTTGTCATAGAAAGGATATGAACGGAAGTTTTGTAATGATATTTAATAAATGAAAATTAATTGTGTGGAATAATGTAAATGAGACACGAAGGGAAATCTATAAGCCAACAAATTGCTAGTGAACACATCAACTAAGCAATCAAGTAGGCTGCTGATTAGACTCAATCACAGAGAAATTTCAGAATTTCTGAGTACATTATTGAGGAGTCTGGCTTAAATCCTGCTACTAAATGAAGTTCCCCGTTAATGTAGAGTGGCAAAGGAAGATATCAATCTCACTGTGTAATGTCAGATACCGATTACTACTTGGATGTGTTTCGTTGAAGAGGAGCGTCGAACCCTATAAATCGCTATAATATAGTGCCCAGTTATTGCAAAGTGACAGGGAAAATAACTAGCTCTCCTTTATGAAATACTGTTTATCGCTGTTATTTGGCTGACCCCATCATTTGATTTACCACCACTGGATTATTTTTTGTGGGGCTATGCTAAAGGTTTTTTGGCTTATCTGCAGAAAACACCCAGAGTCTTTGGCGGAAATCGAACCCGCAACCCTTTGACTAATAGTCCGGCACTCTATCGCCTAGACTATCGGAATACTTAGCGCGTGTATAGAGCCAATCGCGTTGATTACACCTTTAAACCTCAAAGTCTGTCAAGTGATTCATGTTATAGAACCTCCAATTTGCCACAGTATGATTGCTTTCGGTCGTACTTTTCATTTATACTTGTCAAACCTTACTCTTACCAATACAATATCTGTTCAATCTTGAACAATAATTTTTAAGTTGGTTTTGTATTTATCAGCCATGTCACAGCATTTTATTCCGTTCGGAAGTGGAATTAGTTGCGATTTTTTCTCCTATAGAAAAAGCAAAACGAACAATTCATTCCACTTTTAACTTGCACGTGAAATCGTAAATTTAAGCATTTCTAGTTTTCATTCCGAAAATATTGTTTTGTTTCTATAGAAGAAAAAAGCGCAACTAATTCCACTTCCGAACGGAATTAAATTCTGTGACATGGCCGTATATTAGAGTCCGACCGAAATCACACCAAACCCAAACTAATATTCGGCCAAAAAATCGATATTCAGCCTAATTCGAAACAAACCGAAACATTTAAAAAAGTCCTGTTTCACACACTTAAATTATAAACAAAATTGATGTCACACATGGCAAATATTTACAAAAAAAAAAAACCGTAATCATTTGTTTTAACATAAGTTTGACATTGTTCACTCTTACAAGAGTTTGCCAAGATCGAACAGCATCAAATAACACAAGACTAAATATTTTTTGTGTCTTGTCCTAAATAAACGATTTTTTTTTAATAAATAAAAGAGTTTAAAATTGTTTTATTTAGACAAATATTTGCCAAGTGTGACTATACCTTAAGTTCTGTTTCACATACACCCAACTCTTTTTTTACACGGTAGATACGTTCCTCAGAAATCCGAGGCGTTTCCTATAGTAAAATGAGGGATACGTTCCATGTCATTTGAAAACCGTGTAAGATGAAATAAAGACTTATATTTACTCCGAAAAACCATGTAAAAATGTTGTAAACTGTGTATAAAATTTCAGATATGCATACAAATTGTATATTCATATGGCATTTTATTGAGCATTAAAACTTAAAATACATAATTCATACAGGTGAAAAATTGGTAGAGCAAGCAAAAAACAAAAGAAATCTGTTAATCCAGAATTAAGAGCAGAAAAATTAGAATAGAATAAAACATGCGAACAAAATGTGTAGGTAAGAGTTATCGAATAAAGGGATTTCCCAGTTACTACTATGTATGTTCATTTTAGCAATGGTGACAAGTGTGGTAAAAACAAACATAATTACAAGACAGTGAATTTGAAACCGTACTAGATTAACATTTTTTTACAAAAAAATATTTTTTTCAACCGTGTAACTTCAAATCCATGTAAAAAGAAACCGTGTAAGAAAGAGTTGGGTGTACGTCAGTTTTAGCTGACCAGTTTTTGTTCAATTCTCTTATGAATTTGCCATTTCATTCACACACACACACATCAATTAAATTTTCGTACTTTTGAATGCAAATCAACCCTTTTTATTCTCTTTTTCTTCTTACCCAAAAATACTTGCCTTGAAGAGTCAAAATTGAAGAAGGTGAATCCGGACTTAATTTCCAAAAAAAAAAAATATTTATTTTAGTTTTATAGAATATTTAGTAAGTTTAAGCAGACCTAAAGTACTTCGTAAATCTAGGTTTTTCATCTTCAACGGACAAACAACAGTTTTTATCGTATTCTGAAATATTTTGCTAAAAACGTGTATCATCTTAAAAATTTCATCATCTATGTGTTTCCTTTATAAAAGTTTCGGTTTCGGTATTCGGTGACAATATGCCTGAAACCCGAATATTGGTATTCGAGTAATTTTTGTAATAATCCACAACTGAATACTCGGTCTGACTCTTATTTATCAGCCATGTCACAGAATTTAATTCCATTCGGAAGTGGAATTAATTCCGTATTTTAATTCTATGGAAAAAGTAAAACGACAAATTTTTTTTTTCGGAATGAATTTGTGATTTTAAGCATTTCTAGGTTTCATTCCGAAAAAAATTTTCGTTTTACTTTTTATATAGAACCATTTCCGAACGGAATTAAATTCTGTGACATGGCTGTATACTTAAAGACTATGTACCTGCTTAACCTTTCACTAATAAACTATTATGCCAAAGAAAAAAGCATACAAAGTTCCTTGGGAAAGAAAATCTGGAAATATATATTTCCCAATTAGTCTGAGAAATCATCTCGAACTTTGCAATAAACTTAATTTACTAAACATGACATGAAAGCATGTCTAATGTAACTGATAACCGATAGATTGAACTGCCTGATTGATATGACCTCGAACATTAACAGTCCATTTGGTATTTATGATTGAACATTGCATGATTGACTACCCAGAACAATGACAAGCAGCAGCTTGTGTTAAGGTAAGATATTTATACAATGGATCTCACACACTCACCGTTGAGAACAACAATAAAATTTAAGTACTATGGAAGATGACGACTAGTATCATGACTTTTGTAGTCATTAGAGGAAACTCAACAATGGTAATTCATAATGAGCGTTTGAACGAATGAATGAGTGAAAGAACAATTGAGTGAGTGGCTGACTGATGGCCTGCATGAATGAATGAACGAATGAGACGTATTCATCATAATTAATTATGTGCAATTATAGAAACAAACAAACAAACAATTACTAGAGGAGTAATTTGAGCATATGAAGTTGATGATGATGGAGAGGAAAACGAAATAGAACATTGGAAATGCAAGAGCATACAGAATAACAGGGAATATAAGTAATTACCGTGTTTTTTGCTTTACATTGGAAATTTAACATTTAAAAATCTAATTACACTTTCACATTGTTTTCCATTATTAAATATTTATCTACTGCCTGTGAAAATCTGGATAGGATCCGCTCTAAAGTCAATAGGGTAGTTGAAGCTATATTAGTGGATAAAGCGTTAAGCCTAGCAAACCGGATATTGCACTGCTACTGAGCAAATATCAGATCAATATATTTCCAATGCCACGATTGAATGGGATGGATAAAAAGTGTTGAAAAACCTGGGCATTTATTCATGCAGCAAGGCCATTGGAATTGTTGATTTTGTTTGCTAGAGTCCTCTTCTCTTCTCATCCTTAATCGTTTAAGAGAATCTTACGAACTTTGAAACTTACGAGAGATTCCTAAAACTATGCTATCAGATTAAATGGTATATAGATATAAAACACGGAAACGGGAGAATTATGGGCATGCGACTGAAGGTAATCCCGAACGCAATTGATTACTAGCACAATTGACAATTGATTCGCAGCTGAACAATATGTGAGAGGAGACTCTATCCTGAATGACCTTTTAGTGCCTTACTAATGGTTAAAACTAAATAGAACTTTGGTAGGATGTGCAGGCTTTTATATTGAGCGTTATGAATAACTTAAGGTTAAATTGCAGTTCTAGATCTTTCTTTTCGCATGATACGGAGTCAATGGAGGGCCTCTCCCTAGACACTACGAGTCTATACATTTACACAGACGAGTCAAAACAAGTCGAGATAGTTGTCGGCGGTGTGGAAACCCAAGAATTTGGGATCAATGTGACTTTAAGGATACCAAATGGTTGTAGTATTCTTCAGTTTGAAATATCAATTATAAAAAGATTAGCTAACTAGCACAAAATATCTCTAACAAGTGTATATACTACATCAATCTTGGAACAGGAATGCCGGTCATCCTTAAATAGAATGGCGAGACAATCGACAGTTGCACTCATATGGAAGCGTGGACATAGACACATAATAGGAAACTGTGTTGATGATGATCTGGCTAAGAACGCCGCCATGCTAACTGATAGAGAAATACCCAACTATGCGGCATCTACTATGAACAGAACACAAGTTCAGTTGTGATACAACCGGTTTAAGGAAGGCCGAGAAGATGTCAATGACGATGCTCGTCCTGGCATGAAAGGTGCGGCAGCGAAGAGTGTTCCAAAATTGCTAAGTTTTGAGCAAAAACAATGGACAACGCTCCGGAGCTGTTGAACATCGTCAACTACGATCCAGTATTCCTCAAAAAGGTTATAACTGGTGATGAGTCATGGGTGTATGGCTATGACATTGAAACCAAAACCCAATCATCCCAATAAAAACGTGCAGAATTGCCAAGACCGTCAAGTTCGGTCAAATGTGAATGTTTTGCTCACTGTTTTCTTCGACTGCAATGGCGTGGAGCATCATGAATAATTGCCACAAGATCGTATGTTCAATAAGGAATACTACCTTGAAGTTATGTGCCGTTTGCGCGAAGTAATTCGTCAGAAACGCACAGAATTGTGGAAAAACCAATCAAGGATTTTGCACCATGATAAAGCACCAGCTCACACATTGATGCTTGTGCGTGAGTTTTTGGCCAAAATCAAAACCGTTATCATGCCTAAACCACCGTATTCACCGGACTTGGCCCCGCTGACATTTTCCTCTTCCCAAAACTGAAGACACCGATGAAAGAAACCCCTTTTGCTACGATTGAGGAGATAAAAGAAAAATCGAAACAGTAGCTGTTGGCTATAACAAAAAGCGCGTTTCGGAAGTGTTTCCAGAATTGGAAAAAGCGCTGGCATAAGTGAGGGGGATTATTTTGAAGGGGACAAGATAGATATTGATGAATACTTTTTGGAAAAATTGAAAATAACGGTTATTTTTTGATCAAACCTCGTATACTCTAGTCCCACTAATTTATTGCGGCTCCAGTTTACAGTTGCTCTCGTTCATAGTGGTTCTAGTTTAGTGTCGTTCTAATTTAGTGTCGTTATGTCCACACAGAGAAGCCCGTTTATAAATATTTCACTTGAACATTTTGAGGTTATAGTTATGTCTCGCAAAGGTAAACTAAATTGAGGCTGACATTTTAACGATGTAAATAATTTTAAAGAACTGCAACATTAAGCCGCTTATTGTTGTAAAATCCTTAATAGATATTCAAACCTCAAGAAATGTAATAAATTTCTTTAACTTGTTGATTGTGTGAATTGCCAATATTGTTTTAATGATGCCATAAATTATCTATAAAAGCCTTTAAAACATTTAAGGAACAAAAAGTATGCCCATTTATTTCAAATAAATTAATATATAAAAGTGCTATTAATACAGTGACAATACTTTTTTAATAGATTTAAAATCATGACTCTGCCTCCTTTGTCGTTTAAATTATAAACAATTTAATGAACTGCTAAAATCATTGAACAAATCATTTTAACCAACTCACATTAAAACATTCTCTTAGACCTTCCTGCCCCCTCAACCCAGCACACGAGTTAAAATCACATTTTATTAATGACTTAAGCCGAAAAGGTCAACATTAAAAGCCATTAAATTAATACCGATAATTTGTGAACATTAAATTAAAATGGCTGTGGGTATTTTATTAAACATGAATGTATACGAGAAGCTAAATACAATTTCAACCGCCTTTAAACTTTAATAGTAATATAAGTTTAACATTTTTTTTGTTTTTTTTTTTTTTTTGCCAACATATGATTTCTATGTGATTGATATCAAAACGTGTTAATGTGGCCAACACTCAGAAACTGACATACAAATGAAAACAACTATTTTTGGTGTCAAAAATAAAACTGCAAAAATTAAACATGTTTTGGCTTAAATTGGATTTTAACAAGAAAAATCTATGAAAAAAAAAATATATAAATAAATAATGAAAATAATGTTACAAGAAAAACTTCAAAATGTTGCAATCACGCTGCCTGCAAACCAGAGATACTGGCTTATTTAAAAGCCACTGAATGTTTGAGAGGAAAAACTTGATTTAATATTGATTTATGTTTTTGAAAAATGCAAAGTTCAGAGCAATGTAATAAAATACACAAGACACTAGCTAGATGCTTGAGTTGAATGAACGAAGCCGAAATATGTATGTGCAAATAAATATGTATGTGTATATGGCCGAAATGTTGCAAATGCCACATTGGTGCTTATAACTGCTGCATTAGTAGCAACAAAAAAAAAAAACGACTTTCAATATGTTTGTATTTAACTCTACATACTTTAGAATTTAAAATCACAACATAATTGCTGTTCTTTCTAAAATATTTGAACATTTCAATTGATTTAAATTTAACGGTTTGCAAAGTTGGCTTCAATATTGCGTGTGTATGTGTGTGTGTGTGTGTTCTAGTGATCTATATACAGTCATACCTCGATATAAAAACCCTCACTATAACGAATTCCACGATTTAACGAATTTTTTGAAATCCCCTACAACGCTCCATAAGATTTAATACAAAATAAACCTCTCTATTACGAATACATTTGTCAATAGCCTCTTTATAACGACTGCAGACTAACGAAATAGAGAGAATTATTTACCTCTATTTAACGAATTTTGTCAACTTACAACCTTTTCATAACAATTTCCAACAGTTAATCCAAATTATATGAATTATATTATATTATATGACACACAAAATTATTAGCGGTATTCACACCGAGCTTGTTAGTTTGTTAGTCGTTAATCGTTACTTTTTTACACGCATTTTGTTTTTGTATATTTAACGCGCTAGCGGATAAACATTTAACAAATTAACGACACGGCACCCCTGATAAAATAGTTGTTAGTTGGTAACTCACAATCAGAAAATTTCTGCATTATTAAATTATTTGTAATTAAACTATTAAACTTCGATAAATCTTGTCTACTTACCGTCAGCAAACGTTATTTGTGTCAAAGCATGAGTAATTAAATGGGTCACAATTGTTTTTTTACACTTTCTCGTGGCTTGTTTTATTTTGTCCAGAATAATAAATTGTGTCAAAACAATAAATCAGCTGTTTTACTACGAAAGTTACCAGACTAACAAAGTTTTAAAAAGGGGGTCGTTCACAGTTGGTAACTTTAACAAATTAACAAACTACCGACTAACAAACTAACAAGCTCGGTGTGAATACCGCTATTGTGTTTGAACGACAACACTTCATTCATAGTCGACAGCAGCATGCATTAGACTAACGGCTGAAATATTCGAAGAAAAATTAATTGTTGCCAAGAGAGCTTGTACGCTTGTTGCAGCAGTTGTTTTCACAATCTAGCTAGTTTATCACTGGCTCAGACTTATTATTTTATAAATGTAAACTATTTTTGCACTACAAAAAACAGTGTTTTCTTTCAAATGTTTTTTGATTTATTAGCGGAAATCGTTCGCTATAACATAGTAAGGAGATGATGATTAATATACATAGAACATTTTTTATTACCTCGTTATAACGAATAGAAGTGCAACTTCACCTCGATATAACGAACCTCATTGTAACGAATTGTTCGATATAACGTTGTTTTTTCTAATCCCCTTAAGATTCGTTATACCAAGGTTGAACTGTAATTATAGCAAGGCCTCAAACCGTTTCAATGCCACAAACCATAGAACAGATTAGAAAAGAGTTTATGTAAATTTTATTTTTCCGAAATATTTAAACATTAGCGGTATTCACACCGAGCTTGTTAGTTTGTTAGTCGTTAATCGTTTCTTTTTTACATGCATTTTGTTTTTGTATATTTAACGCGCTAACGGATAAACATTTAACAAATTAACGACACGGCACCCCTGATAAAATAGTTGTTAGTTGGTAACTCACAATCAGCTGTTGCAGTTTCTAAATAAATATATTTAAAAAAATCATTTGTGATACATGTCTAAAAAAATATTTGTGCACATTGAGAGTAAGTATGTTAAATAAATGATTTTTTATTTTATTTTAATAAATCATAAACTGTTCTCGTAGTGGATAACCAAAAGAAAAAATGAGTAATTAAATGGTTTACAATTGTTTTTTTTACACTTTCTCGTGGCATGTTTTATTTTTTCCAGAATAATAAATTGTGTCAAAACAATAAATCAGCTGTTTTACTACGAAAGTTACCAGACTAACAAAGTTTTAAAAAGGGGGTCGTTCACAGTTGGTAACTTTAACAAATTAACAAACTACCGACTAACAAACTAACAAGCTCGGTGTGAATACCGCTATTGTTTAGAGTCGTTATGGTCTTTCAGTATATTCGCTCTATTATATTGCCGCTCTACCTTAATGTTGCTTTGGTTTATAGAGGCTTTAGTATATTGCCGATCTCGTTTACAGTCGATCTAGTATATAATTGATCTAGTTTGAAGTCGCTTTATTTTAGAGTCGTTGTGATTTTTATTCGCTCTAGTTTATAGTTACTCTAGTTTATGGTCAGCGATGCCAACTTAGCGCCTTTCGCGCTAGATTTAGCGCTTTTTGCCCACCGAAAAAGTGCATTTTTTTAATCTAGCTCGTTTTTTTAAAAAAGCGCTAAATTGGCGCGTTTTCGTTTTTCATTTAGCGCTTTTAGCGCCTTTTTCATACAATTAATCACTTTGACAAAAAGATACATTTTACATTTGATATTTTTTTTCATACATACTCTATTTTTGCAACTAATATTTAAAAACATATAAAAAAGAAGTGTTAACGAACTTTATATTTTTCTTCATAATTGAATGTGTTTTTTTTTTGCAAAGGTAAATACAAATCTATTTTGTTAAACAATGAAATAATGAATTATACATATTTTTAGATGGAGCGTTATGTACAAAAATATAGAAAAATGTGGGAATCTGATCCTTTGCTTAAAAAATGCATAAGACCATCGAAAGATGATACAAAAGCTTTATGTTTTTATTGTAATTGTCAAATTGCAGCAAAACGTTCTGATCTAATTCGACACTGCCAGACATTAAAACATGAGAAAGCGATGAAACCATTTAATAATGTTTAACTTATTCAAAGTGAAATTTCATTTGAAGCTTTACAAAATCCAAATGAAAAGCAAAAAAGTCAGGCAATGATTGCTCTTTATACTGATGTTCATAGTCCATTTTCTATTGTGGATCATCTTGGTGAATTGTGTTGTTCAGCATTTACAGATAGTAAAGCTGCAAATGTCATAGATATTTTGACATATCCATACTCCAATGCTGAAGTGGAAAGAGTATTTAGTAATTATTGTAAAAACAAAATCGCAACAGAATGTGTTTAAATACCGTTAATTCTTTAATTCATATTAAATACGGGTTAAATATGGCAAATTCATGCTGTGTAAGTTATAAAATTCCTCCACATGTTTCTGCCAAAAATGGATGCAGGAAGCATGCATGAAAAAATGTATTGTACACTTCTTATGTTTTCAACAAAAGTTTTCAAACCTTCTGTTTTATATAATACTGAAAACAATGAAAAATTTTTCAATGATTTACATGCAGCTATTGATAATTCAAATTCATTTTTGCCTCTAAATGCAATTGATTGTGGAGCAGAGTTTGAAACAGAATTAAGAAATGCAAAATTGAGCGAAGTAGAAATAATCGTACTTAAAGAAAACTGTTTTGTGTATTTAAAAAAACTTTTAAAAGAGATGATAAGCAGACTACCAGAAAATATGAACATTTTTAAAGCTTTTGGACAATTTTCTATTTCAAAGTGTGCGAATACATTATCTCAAACTAAATTTGGCGTTGTTCAAGAAACATTAAGACCATTTATGGATCCAAATGTAGCAATAGGCGTGTATGAAACTCAATAGGGACAACTTCTGTTCATAAATTAAAATAATTATTTTAATAACGAAATTCCAACAAATTTACTTGAATTTTGGCCAAAAGTGTTTGATTATCACGATACAGCAGGTACGTACCATTTTAAGGAAATATCTTTGGCCGTTCTTACTATATTGATAGTTCCAACCAGTAATGTCTGCGTTGAAAGGGTCTTTTCAATAATGAATTGTACAAAAACTCGACTAAGTAATAAAATTCAATATGAGCTTTTAGACGCTCTATTGAGAATAACTAATCATATGAACGTAAACAAATTATGCTGCAATTCGTTTACACCGACTAATGAAATGATAAAAAATTCAACTCAACTATGTATGAAAGTCAAGACTCTATAAATGAAATCGCTGAGGATGAAGTTTACGAACTCTTAGACTTATCTACTTAACTTTACTTTTTTTTAAATATGCTCTCCATTTTTATGTAATTTAAAACTCTCTTTTAACAAAGTTTTAAAATTTTTTAAATAGTAAAAAATACAAAAACGGATATAAATGTGTATATGTTTTACTAAAATATTGTTTATTAAGTAACAATTAATGAATTAAATAAAAAAACTTTAACAAAAACTAAAAAAAAATTATTTTTGGCGATTTTTTTTGTTTTTTCTCAATTTTTGGCGATTTTTGACTTAAAAATTGAACTAGGTTTTTTTGTGTAAACAAAATTTGGCTGAATTTCAGTTTATGGGGGACACCCCTAGAGAAAAAATCTAAATATGCCATCCCCTTCAGAATGTTCCCAGGAGTACGAAAATCATAATGAAAAAGGGGGCCTACGCCCCCTATGGGCGTGGCAGTCGAAAAACGACCCGGCCCACCTACGTAGACAATATGGGTATCAAATGAAAGCTAATGTCTTCACGATTCCAAAAATAGCCATAGTTGCCAGATCGGGCGGTTTTTGCAGCCGATACGGCCATTTTTGTTAAATATGGGCGGGGGTGAAAAACGACCCGGCCCACCTACGTAGACAATATGGGTATCAAATGAAAGGAAATGTCTTCACGATTCCAAAAATACCCGTAGTTGCCAGATCGTCCAGAATTTGAGGAAGATATGTTAATTTTTATAAAATGGGGGAAGGACTTTTTTTGTTTATTTCTTCGAGATCCCCGCCGTCTAGAATTAAGACATACTGGAGTTAAAAACCCCTAAGCCCGGCCGTAGGCCGGTCACGCAAAAAAAAAAAAAAAAATTTCCCCCACCCCAAATTTTGCCAAAATGGCCATATCGGCTACAAAAATCGCCCGATCTGGCAACTACGGCTATTTTTGGAATCGTGAAGACATTAGCTTTCATTTGATACCCATATTGTCTACGTAGGTGCGCCGGGTCGTTTTTCGACTGCCACGCCCATAGGGGGCGTGAGCCCCCTTATTCATTATGATTTTCGCACTCCTGGGGTCATTTAAGGGGGCGTGACATTTTTTTTTTTTTTCCCCAGGGGTGTCCCCCATAAACTGAAATTTTGCCCAAAATTTATTTCTTTTAAATAATAAAAAAAAAAAATAAAAACTGAACAAAATCGGATTTTGGCGAATTTTGGCGATTTTCTACATCCGTTTTGGCGACGAAGCTCAAAAAAATCTGACAACCCTGGCTCTTGCTATAATTTTAGCAAAGCCGCAAACCATAGAACAGTTTAATTCACATCAAGATCATTCAGTCTGCTGGTATTGAATAAAGTGAACCTTGGACAGTGTATCAGTTTGAATTAAAGCCTAATAAACGTAGGGCATTTATTTAAAACTGTAAACTGTATTTGAGATATTTATTTGAAAATTAAAGTGTTTTGAAATTGTATTTATTTAAAGATTTCCCATATTAACCCACTAATAATAAGTCACACCTCTCCCACCAAAATAAAGAAGCACAAACACCAAATCTAAAGTTAAGAAAATGCTTCATAAACTGCAGGATGTTTAAATTAATTCTCTGTATATTTTTGTTTTCAAACTACTCAAAAGCAGCACCAACAACATTAAAAACCAATAAAATATTTTCCTTGTCAAAATTAATAAAAAAAAAAAATAATCAAATAAAAAACTTCTGCAAACGCATAAATAAGTCGAACTGTATGAAAAACTAAACTTTTGTTTAACTATATTTTTTGTCCATAAATTAATAATTAACCTTGAACGTAAAGTTTGTCTGTACTTTTTTTTTTTTTTTTTGCCTTTGTGGCTGGCAGCAGTCACTGGTGTTACTTTAAATCTTGTTAAAATCTATAAACTTTTGAAGAAATAGGAGTGGTGGTGTTTGCAATGAAAATATTGCATAAATATTGGGCTATTATACTCTTAAGTAACTATACGAATAGTAAGTTACTGCAACGTTTATATATGTACATGCATACATATACAAGGTGGCGCAAAAGTAATCCTCCTATCAGAAAATGCTATAAATTTTGCGAGGCCCCTAATATCACTTCTGTCAGTAATATTCCGCGTTCTGAAGCAGTGTAGCGTGTATTTCGCATGTGCCTCGCAAAATCTATAGCATTTTCTGATAGGAGTATTACTTTTGCGCCACCTTGTATAAACTTAAAAAACTATTAAGACCAAGAAATAACTACAAAACTGTTAAGCCGACGAATGGGTAACAATTGTACA
Organism: Bellardia pandia; assembly: GCA_916048285.2. Classification (NCBI taxonomy): domain Eukaryota; kingdom Metazoa; phylum Arthropoda; class Insecta; order Diptera; family Calliphoridae; genus Bellardia; species Bellardia pandia. The sequence continues at coordinate 37,213,004 of OU696530.1, forward strand.
TAGGACATGGATGAGACAAAAGTCATGCTGTGCAAACGAATAGTTTTCTTAAATACACCGAGAGTGAATTACAAGAATCAAGGAACTAGTTCACCTTTAGATAAATTTGCTCATGAACTAGCTAAACAAATAAACCCTATATACAAACTCATTTCGACAATTATACCTTAATAAATTAAGACCATGAGTTCCGTTCCTTCATTAAAAAAAAGTTTCTTAAAGAAACCCATAACTTTTATAAAAAAAAACTAAATATTCTTAAGCAAACTACTTGTAGAAACTGATTCGCTATAAATGGTTGCTTGGTTAGCTGTCTGTTTGTATGCCATTTCATACTAATGTTCTACTGTATGTATGATTGCAGTTTCCGCGTCATGTGTGCCGCTGGCAAATGCAAATACTTTCGAGTTTTATTAGCGAAATTTAAGAAGACAAGCGAATTATAGACCACAGTCTCAACATCTATATAGTACATGGAAAACATACAACGTATTTCCCCAACAGAGACAATTTATTTTCATGCCATAACAGCAACAGTGGAGTATATAAAGTTAAGGTTAAACTAAGGTATTGCTTAAGGAGTTTAGAGGGGAATTGAAATTGTGATAGTTTAGCAAAGTAAGAAATCTGTAGTCAGTCTAGTTTAAAGTTGGTATGGCTATAGCTGATCTGGTTTATATACGATCGTTCTGGTTCATAGTCACTCTGGTTTATAGTTGTTTTGGTTTATTGTCACTCTTGTTTAGTCTCTATAGTTTATATTAGGTCCAGTTTATTGTCGCTCCAGTTTATAGACAAACTTTTCTATAGACGATCTGTACTAAAGACGACCTGTTCTATAGATGACCTGTTCTAGAGACAATCTCTTCAATAGACGATCTGTACTAAAGACGACCTGTTCTATAGATGACCTGTTCTAGATACAATCTTTTCAATAGACGATCTGTACTAAAGACGACCTGTTCTAGAGATGACCTGTTGTATAGACAATCTGTTCCATAGACGATCAGTTCTACAGATGATCTTTCTATAGATGGTTTATTCAATAGAAGATTTGTTCTACAGACAATCTGTTCTTTGGATGATCTCTTCTATAGACAATCTGTTCTTTGGATGATCTGTTCTATAGACGATCTGTTGTATAGACGATCTGTTGTATAGACGATCTTTTCTTTAGACGATCTCTTCTATAGACGGTCTATTCTATAGATGGTTTATTCTATAGACAATCTGTTCCATAGACGATCAGTTCTACAGATGATCTTTCTATAGATGGTTTATTCAATAGAAGATTTGTTCTACAGACAATCTATTCTTTGGATGATCTGTTCTATAGACGATCTGTTGTATAGACGATCTGTTTTATAGACGATCTGTTCTTTGGACGATCTGTTCTATAGACGATGTGTTGTATAGACGATATTTTCTATAGACGATATTTTCTATAGACGATATCTTCTATATACGCTCTATTCTGTTTCCTAGTTTCAGTCTAGTTTCCGGCTCTCATCTGCTAACGAACGCATTTTATTTTCCAGAATGTCATCTGCCAGGTTTTAAGCTGTTTAATGTTTGCATAACTGCTAAATATTATTGCACCATTTAGGGTTAAAAAACAGCATTGACATTGTTATGGTCGGTTAGTTGGCTGTTTGGCTAAGATAACAATTTTGATATTTTTTTTGTTCGTTTACAAATAATAATAAAATATGAGCAAATGCATTAAAGTTCAATTCAAAAAAAAAAAAGCAACTGCACAAAAAGGTGTTGATAAATATCAAAAGTAACGATTAAGTGGAATGAAAAAAAAACAATTTGTAATAATGTTAAACAAATAAAAATGTAAATACCTCTTTTGAGTTTTACATAAACTAAAACATGGGTAATGGGTATTTCAAGGTAAGTAATGTCTGCGACATTTTATAAATAAAATAATTAAACAAACATTTAACAAGACAAGACATGTCATGTCATAGCAGGCACTGAACTTGTGTCTAAAAGACTTAGAAATGTTTGTTTGATTTGAAATTTATGTAAAATTGTAGGTAATTAATTAAAGAGTTTTTTTCGGTTTATATATTCAAATAATAACGCGAGTTTTGTTTAAGGAATTTTCAGTAATTGTCACTAGTTGGAATGAATTTCAAAAAGTTTAATTGGGTTTGCCCCTTTTTTATGGAGAAATTTGTGCGCTTTATTTAAATTATAGTCATTGCTTTAATCTACCTTTAAAAACTATTTTAGCAACAATTTTTCTGTGGATCCTTTTGTAAGGTAATAAAAGTTTTTAAATTTTCAGCAGATAATGAGAATGAAGCAAAAGTTTAGCTTGTGAGTAAAGAACATATTCTGGCTCAGAGTCTTAAACAGACGCTGGTTGCTGCAACAAAGACAAAATTGTTTGAAATTTATAACAATAAAATCGATTCGAGGGAAAACTTTAATAAATTATCAAAAAAAAACATGAATGAATGTTTGCAGTTTAATACTGTGTTCAGACATGCACCTTTATTGCGATAATAGCAATAAACGCCATTATTGAGCTCAATATTGCATATAAAATTTCAATTAATTATTGCGCAATAAGTACGAAATTTTTATAATATTGAGTAAGATTTCGAATGCAACACTGTTCACAACTGTGTTTAATGAGCAAAATTGTATAAAATGGCAAATGTCAACAAAAGAAAACAATAGAGATAATTAAAAAATCAATGTGAAGGTAAGTTAGTTTACATAAAAACACAACAACCATTTTGTTCATGTCTGAAGGATGGTATTGGTGTTTCCGTCTCTGTCCTGTTGGGAGATGATGTTACCATCAGCAATATAACGACAAAACATAGAGCGCTGCTATTATATATACTTTAGCTTAAGTTAGTTTTCGTTAAATTTTATTTTAACATTATGTTAGATTTCGAGCCATTTTGTTATTATTATCTATTCGTTGTTTAGATTTCAAGGAATTCAGTAATGTAATAGTAATTTTTTTTGAGTAATTTCTTTTGATTTGTATCGAGCCTTCATTTTGAATTCGTCAAATAAAATATCAATTTTGTACAACTATATTATTGAAAAAAAAAGGAAAGTCTTTTATTTTCACTAAAAGCCGACTCTGTCTAATTTAACAATAATCCTTTTATTAATACCAACCAAGTTGTCAACCAAAATAAAAACAATATTGTTTTCCAGCTGTCAAATAATTATTGAGTAAGCTGAAAATTGCGTATGCCTGAACACTTAAAATAATATTGTCAATTAACCGAATATTTACTCAATAAAGGTGCATGTCTGAACACAGTATAAAGCTAGTATAGAATGTAGAGTTTAAGAGGATTTGTTAGAGCATACCATGGGTGTGCTTAAAGTTTGATAATATCTCCTATCTTCTATTCTGTTCTCGACACACATTTTAGAAAGAACTTTTTTGTAATTTTCGTTGACATTTATTTAATGATACACATTAAATATAAAATATGTGAGAGATGTACAAACAGTTACACACCTAACTTTCACACAAGACACATAAATCCACACCTACACTGGCACCTTTAATTTAGGTCCTTAAGAATAGAGAGTATGAAACAAGTAGACAAATGAAACACAAAACTAATGAAAATCAAAGCAAACAAGAAAACTAAGATTGTGATAACAATAGAAAATTAGATTATTGCCAAATTTAGTTTAAGGTTTTTGTGTTTTTTTTTCGAAAACGAGGCTGAGGTGATGGAGTCTAGGCAAAATTAACATTTAAAACATTCTTTTGAAAATAAACAATTTATAACTTGTGTAATACTATTTTTTTAACTTTGAGTCATTTTCTTAAAGAACTTTTCTATGAAAGTAGGTGTATTTATACAAAAATTTTTACAAAAATATTTGTTTGAAGTAAAACAAGATTTAATTCATTCAAATTGACTGAAAATTATAGAAGTTATTTAAATTTTACTTGAACCATTATTTTATCTTTCCCAATATTATTAATTTCACACCTAAAAGTATGCTAAGAAATAATGCAGAAAATGAAATATTTTGTATGTGTATGTACATATGTATGTATGAATATACTTTATACAAGTGTCCCGCAGAAAGAGAGAATTTGGTAATTGCATGTGTATAGGTGACACTACACAGAAAGAAATAACATGTAATGTTTAAATAAACCTCAATTAAAAATTTGTTTGTTATTTTGTATACATTTGTATGTAATGTATACATTTATGTGATCGCTGCTTCTCAGTGTACTGAAAACAACAACAAATATGAGCTGAAAAAGAAAAACACATGAATGAAATATTTGTATTTTTACGCTCTTGTTGTGAGTATTGTTTGCAATCGTGTTGTGTACATGTAAATAGCCGAAAATCTTCGTATTCTGAACAATACTAGCGAGGAACACTGCTTTATACCCAGTAAAAAATATATGGATTAATCCATAATCGAGCAATAAAGGAGTAATGACTTGTTCATCCATTTGGAGTAATAAGCGAGCTATCAAAACTTTTTTTGTTTTGTTGTCTATGCCTCGCTTAATACCCCAAATGGATCAATGAGGGATGTATCAGTTCGTTTTGGTTTTTTTTTTCTTTGACATAACTGTAAAATATTTTCGTTTAAGTTTTTCTATTTAGAGCTAGTTTCTGGGATAAAGATAAAAATCAGACAATTTTTTGCACGGAAAACTTTCTATATTCAGTGGGATTCGTTGCTATTTTTCGTTGCTGTTAAAAAATCTCCTCAATTACCTCAATTCATTTCCGGGGATGCCATTCAAGTTCAAGAAAACGGGATTGCAAATTTCATTTCCGCCGTTGCTATTTTTCGAGGCTTTCTTGTTTTTGTAAAAAATAACCAAATTTGTATCTATGCTCTTTTAGGAGACAAAAACGATTACTCCCTTTATGCTCTTTTAGGAGGCAAAAACGATTACTCCCTTTATGCTCTTTTAGTAGACAAAAACGATTACTCCCTCTGTCGTCATTTTCAAGATCAAAGGGAGTACTCCATAAGGAGCTTAAAAGGAGTACTAGTGTCTGCGGACATGCTGTGTTAAAAATCCTATGAGGTTCGGAGTTTTATGGAGTAATCCATTACTCGCAAAGGAGCGCTCCAGGATTACTCTTTGGATGATCCTATTTTTTACTGGGTACAATTATTTCAATAAATATAAATGTCTTTATATAAAAAGTCGTCATGAAATTACATTAAAAATCAAAAATCTAAAGAAAAGAGGCACCTTATACAGTACATCTATAGTTAAACAACCCTCGTTCACACTCTTTATATAACCATTTCTTGTTTTTTTGTTTGTGTGTGTATGTGTACGCCATTTATATTTGTGCCAAAGTTGTGTAAAATTAACACCTGTAAGTTTCAAGCTGAAGGACAGACAGCATACAATACAATAGACAAACGGAAACGAAAAAAAAACATTACCCTGATTTATAGTTGTCTGTGTAGGTGGATTTAAGGTGCCACTTATATATAAATCTCTAATTTTCTACATTTAAAATATAAAAAGGAAATTGTATTGAAAGATGTTTAGTAAAAACTAAACTCTGCCATAGATTTAAAACTATACTCGCCCTAAAAATTCTTACCAGCTAAATCATTCATTTAAAGTTTCACTGCCTTCAGGTTCAGTGGTATATTTCACTTTGGCCTGGACTAAGGCAATACAGGGCAGACTACTTACACAATTCCCCAAAAACTTTCCAGTTCATTTTAGTTTTAGATGTTTACAGGCTGTTTTCGTTACCAAAAAAAAAAACAAAAACTGTTGTGTTGCATTATTTCTTCCTGCCACTTCTTGACAACATTTAAAGCTTTTCGGCTTCAATAAAAACGGGCCAGAAAACAAGAAATAAGAGCTGATAACACAATGTTGAGCAAAAAACTTTGAATTTCATTTTCGCAAGGTGTTTTCTATTTTTCTGTTTTTGGTTGTTTGTTTATTTGTTTTTGTTTTTATTTAGCCTCAAGATATGTGAAAGTTTTTTTTTCTACATCGTTTATTTTTGCTACGTGTCTGTGTGACTGGGTGTCCTTTTTCGTTTAAGTGTGTGTGTGTGTTTTTTTTTTTTTTTTGTTTTGTTTGGGCATATCGACCACATATGAGTTTGTTGCTGATTTGATTTCTTAGTTTCAATATATGGAGGCAAAAGTTTATTTTGGATATCAATACTGTGACAAAAAACCCCCAAAAACACATTCATCTAACTTTCAAAGCTAGGAGAAACTAAATAAAAGATTGGTTTTGCAAATGTAAACATAAAAAAATTGTTATACACTGAGACAAAGAATCAGGAAGGAAATTTGTAAAATCTAGCAAGAGTTTAATTAAATTCATATTTCCTGTTATGACTCTACAAAACTTAAGAAAGTTCACAGTTGTTAAAATGCCAATAACACTACAGAAGAATGAACTTGGCACGAATGATTGGTCTATAGAACGAGGGCGCACGAGCTGTAGATAATAATTATTTCAGAATCGCTGCGACTCTCTGTGGACTAAATAAGCATCGAAAAAACGATGTGGATCTGCATTACTCCGAAGCTGCAACAAAAGACTTGCCTTAATTGGAGAAGTAAATAATTTACGTAGCCTTATCCAAGAATTCTGACTTGCAGCCAGTAAAATTAACAACGTCCGATCTTATTTAAAACCGATGTTATTTAAAACCATGTTAAGATTTATCTTCTTTTTCCTTACAACTTACGTGATTTGAAACAGCATCCTCCTTCGGTGGTATAGCATTAAAACGCCACCGAAGTAAAGTAATTAAATAAAGGCTATTAAATCATAACATTAATGCGCCTACTCACCACCAGAGGCGCTGCAATTATGCACTAAAAACAAACATAATGCACAATTGCAGAGTTGTGATATAAAAAGGTATCTTCTCTCACCAGCTTTACTTCTTTAACATATCCCCTTTCCAAAGAAAGTAACACAATTCTATGTAGGCATATTAATTGCCTGAGTGTTACTTCTCTTAAAAAAAAAAAAAAAAAACGGTCTTCAGATCTCTAGAGATATAGCGATATATCATTAGTTATCCTTGTTGGGCCGACACCATAAATTCGAATTCTCTGAGGCGTTACAACTGATTTTATACAAACATGATCTTATTTCCAAATAAAGTTGAGAGAACAGAAAATTCGGGCACAACATGAACATACAGAAGATACTAGATGCATACGCTCATCGATTTGGCAATGCCTTCAACTGCACTAACGACCAAGAACTGGATATGACTGGACAATCTGTTGTATTTGGGATGCTAATTATTGACATTTTGACAAACGATTGATTGATTTATATTAAAACAATAGTATGGCCGGAGAATGACGGAAAACAAAACACCAATGAAGACTTTTCAATAGGACAAACAGAGAGCGATTTACAATTTCAATTCAAAATCTTGAAGAACTTTTGATGTAAAATATATCTCAAAACTTATTATTTTTATTTAACTATTTGTTTTTTTTTCTACAACATTAACGTGTATATTTTGTTAGCAGAAATTGTATATTATAATGCCAACTTGCCTCTTTAAAGCCTATATGGCGCTGAGGCACTACTTTGTAAATGAATTTTTTATGAATAAAATTTAAATTAAACAAAAAAAAAATTCTTTTCAAATGGAAACTAAAAGAGCAAAGTGTAAATCATAGGGAAGTCATGGTGCTACGAAACTCCAAAAACCAAGATGGACGCCCAATGCATCTAAGGAGAAGGAATTTGATGAGACTTTTCAATAGAAACTGAGATAGTTATTAGCACAGTTTCAATACATTTTAAGGAGAAATCAGTAGAGGATACCCAGCAAGCCATATGAGTCGGAAAAGAGTCTTTTGTGACACCTTTTCCGGAGCGTTAATGCTCTTTATGAGCCCAAAAAACAGAAAACATTTGAAAATGGTCCGTCGTAAAGAGGTCTTAGATAATGTCAGAAAAGATTCTTTTATGAGGATTTTTTTGGGCTTTGAAAGAGCTCTTAGATAATGTCAGAAAAGAGTCTTTTATAAGGGGGTTTTAGACTCTGAAAGAGCTCTTACATCATGTCACAAAAGAGTCACTGCATTAATATGTTTTTTAAAATTGTTTTTACTTAAACAAAATGGAAATTCATTTACAAATAAACTAAATTAGAAATGGAAAAAAATTAAATTGTATTTACAGTAAAAAAAAAATTAAATAGAGTTCATTTAAATGAAATATATAAAAATGGAAAAAAAATTAATTTTTTAAGCAAATTTTTCTTTTGCTTCGAAAATGCTTTTTCTGACTCCTTTTTCGGAGCGCTCCTAGAATGGTATGCTGGGTAATTGCTAAAGTTGCGATATGACAAACTTGTTAATAAAACCTGGATTCTACATTCATGAAATGAAGCAGAAGTGATATTTCACACCAGCAATAAGCTTTGTTGCTGAACACAATTCTTAGATTAAAACTTGCACAAAGCAGTTTCATGACAGATCATGAATTTAAAAAATAAACTTTAATGATCTGCAAGCGTTGTTCCTTTGTAAGTCGATTCATAGTTAAATTAGAAATCAAACTGAACAGCTGAGCTGCCAAAAAAAAATACAGTCTTGCCAAAAAAAAAGTTCCTAAAAAATCACCCTTTATTAGAAGATTTTAATATAATGAACTGAACTGTTTCAGAGAAAGTTAGAAAAATATTGGGTCGAATTATTCATTCCGTTCCGCGATTGCCTAAAGAATTTTTTTTTGTGCGAAAGCATAATTTGAAAATTTTCATTCCGTTGCTGCGGTATTTTTTCTTTTTTCGGTATCGATATTTCTTTCCGCTTAGTTTTCCTTTCCGTGCGCAATCAATAATACCACCCATTGTTAATTTGTTAACGGAGATGCTACACAATGTTGTAGCGCAATATTGGAAGAAATAATAAATAGATAAAATAAATTTTGATCTTAAGCTTGAAGAAAATATAATTTTAAAAATAATTTAAGTTGAAAAGCATTGTTCACATAAAATCAGGCCACACTTAAGAAGGTTTTTCAAAACCCTGGTGACTATACAACACATCAATACCCTGCTGTAAGAATTTTGGCAGTCATACTTCAAAATCTGTAAGGGATTAGTAGCAAAGAAGGCAGGTCCTTGATACAAAATTTCTTAGAATTATCAAAATTTTTCTCTCAGTCCAAGAGTTTTGACTTTTTGATCAAAAGGTTGCTTTAATGTTTCCACCGTTTTTCTCATTATTCTTTATATGTGTAATATTCTTGTGTGATGATAATTTATTTCAGTTTTATGGCAAACAATATTTATTTTGTGGGTTAACAAGTCAGTAGTGGTTTTAGGGAAAGAAAAGAAAAAAAACTTTCAATCAATTTTCCAACAACACTAATGATATAATAACAAACAACCTTTTGTTAATGTAAAATTTAAGAAAATTTTCGACAATACAAGAATTTTAAATAGTCATAAATTTATTTATTTATGCTGTTACAAACATATGAAACCATATGGAAATTGAATTTTTACTCACAAATTCTTTGTTATTTTGCAGTTTTAGTCTGTGTGTATTTTACTGTCAAAGTGTGTTTGTGTGACTGATTTTAATAATACATTTACCATAATATTTTACAAATCTGATTTATTGTACATTTATCAAAATAATGCTCATGTGCTACAACGTTAAACTAACACACTCACACAGAAAAATGCAAAAAAAAATGTATTTATATTTGTCCACAAAACTCTGACAAATTGAAAATCATGTCAGGTTTTATTTTTGTGCAAAATACTTAACCTCACACTCTCTGCCACACAGAAATAAATATATGAAATTTGGAAAAATACATCATCAGGATATTAGTGCCACCCACATTATGAACATTTATTTATTTGTTTTTTTTTAGAAAAATATTTGTCATTATAATCTGTCATTACTGGAGTAGAAAGTAATTTGTTAACAAACTGCACAAATATAAATCAAGCTTTCAGCTAACAATGACTCCAGCTAACTGGGGCAAAAATGGACAAACACAAAGCCAAGGAATATGCTTTTCCAAAAGGCATTCGGGGAAAAATTCATTCATTAAGGAACGATTTTTTTTGTTTTGAAACAAGATTTTTATAAAAAAGAAAAAACTAAATAAATTATTTAAGAATTAATCCATCAAATTGTGATTAGACAAAGAAATTCCCCCCCGAGAGAAATAATTCTGAATGCAAGCATCAAACAAGTTTGCTTATGCATTTTGATGTAACGCATTATATACAGTGACTCACATTCAAAGGCGGGCAAGATGATTTTAAAACTTGTGTACTAATATCTATCAGCACTTTAAAAATTCACTAGGTCTTGTCAGGGACGAAAGCAAATTCAATTTATTTGTATCCGATTGCCAGCGTTATGTGTGGCGCAAACCTAATGAGGAGTTTTGCCCTAAAAATACTGAAAAAAGTGTAAAGCATGGAGGCTTGCCAAAGATGGTGTGTGGTTCCGGTGTCGGAAATCTTCATTTTATAGAACACATAATGGATAAAAACATGTATCTTGATATTTTGAAGGCAAATGTTAAACAAAGTGCTCAAAAATTTGGGATTGTCAATAACTTTAAATTTTACCAGAACCATGACCCGAAGCACACATCGCTGATCGCGTGAAACTGGTTGTTGTACAATTGTCTACAAGTCCTCAAAACACCGGCGCAAATGAGCTCGGGATGAGCTCGGAGTTCGGTTGCAAAATAGAGGGTGCTGTAGCTTACTTAGTTAGCGCCCGGGTTTGATTCCCATCCGCTGCCACTCAAACAACATCAATTTCTGAGAATTATTAGTTTTCTTCTATATATCATAACTAATATTTATCACAGCGCCCGCCTTCGGTGGTCTAGCATTCAAACGCCACCAAAGTAAAATAATTAAATAAAGGCTGTAAAATCAAGCTTTAACATTAATGCGCCTACTCACCACCAGAGGCGCTTCAATTCTGCACTAAAAAACAAACAAACAAAATGTGCAATTCCAGAGTTGTGAAAACTATTTGAATCGATTCCAAAAAGTCTGCAAGCTATACTAAATATCTTATAAATAATTGAACTTAATGACCTGACCGACTTTCAGTGTGATCATACTACAGGGTGGACCAAAAGAAACAAAGGGGTGTAAAAGTTTAATAACTTTTTCGTTTATTATTTTTTTTTATTTTTTCTTTCAGATTATATAGACAACACTTGGAGAAAATTTTTTGCGCCTTGCTCTTGAAAACAGACCTGGTATGTAGTTTCAGCAGGACGGAGCCACTGCCCATACTGCCCGAGACACAATGGCACTTTTAAGTCAAATTTTTGGAGGGTGAATAATTTCCAGAAATTCGGAAATTATTTGGCCAGCGCGATCGCCAGATTTTACAGCACCCGACATTGAATTTAAATAGGAAAATATGAAAAGTGAACAAATTTCACGTGGAATTTTTATTCACGATAGGGGTGAATAGAAAATAGAATAGAAAAAAATAGAAAATAAAATAGACGAAAAAGTTATTCAACTTTTACACTCCTTGGTTTCTTTTGGCCCACCCTGTGTTAAGTTTTTTTTAATTATTTTGTTTTTGTTATATTAATGGTAGAATTTATTTCTATTTGTTTGTTTTTCTGTTTAATTATAAATAATTTATTTAATTTTGAAAAAATCCTAAGCCCTCTTTTCTCAAATAGGGTTTAATATTTTGCAAACCATTGGGCCGACTTTCAATGTGAGCCACTGTACCAATACAACAGAAAATCTATTCAATAACTATGCCCCATACAAGTTTACATTAAGTTGGGCAAATTATTTTTCTAGCATATTATCATTCCTTTCTTTTATGTTAAAGTATTTTTTAAAACTCCCTGTCACACTTTTAAAATTTCTATACAAATTTAAATACTTAAAATATTCCACTGCTTAAACATTGCTTAGCTGTAGTTTAACATATTGCATAATTTAGCTATTACCTCCACCATCAACTTCTACTTTATGCAGCCACTAATTTACACTTTAACACTTTGGCAATTTCAGTTGAAGTTCAATATCTACTTGCAACTTTCGTTTACAAGTTAAAACTATGCAGAAAACTTTGGCTGGCTAAAGTATAATGAAACTTCGTTGCCACTTTTTCTTGCTACTCTCTCTTGTTTGCAAATAATGTTGAAAAGCAAATCTCAAAATGTTATTTACACACGGGACAGGTGTGAATCTATAGAATACAAATTCTAAAGATACTTTTGATGCAAACGAAGTTTAGAAATTGTTTAGCAACTTTTGTGCAAATCTTTGGTAGCTTTAATTAAATGACAGGGTATATTTTGGCAGACAATTTAGGAAGAAATTTTTAATATGAAATGTTAAAAGAAACCAGGAATATTTTAAGAAAATGGTAATTAAACAGCTGTCAATATAAATGCATCCAGAAACCTCTTAAAGTCTAAAGTAGACTTTAAAAGTGGAAACGATCTAGCTACGTTAGATTTCTTTGACAAACCTCGATGACTTGAATACAAAATCGGGTACCATAGATCAGATTAATTTGAATGAGAGCTTTGGCAGTTTGTTGAATTAAGACTGCTAAACGAATTTTTTATCCTTAGTGGTAGTTCTGATGTGTGTAAAGATAAATTCGAATTTAACTGGCACAGACAACAAGCACATTTCTTAACATTGATAATGTTACAGTCAACAGACTACAGATTAGGGCAAATATCGAGTTGCACACGTATCCCACTATATAGGAAGGGTAGTCCAAAGGGTCCTAAATGAGACTGTATTAGTCGGATTTCTGAAATAATTTTGATGAGAATTATTCCTCTTGCGAGTATTAATAAACAAATTTAAAAAAAAAAATTTAATCGAAGTTGCCTTCAAGTTAAATATACAATTTATTTTAAAATAATATTTGAAAATAAATTGTATACACTACATTTATTTTTGAATATTTCTGTTATATGTCTTACATAGCCTTCCGTTGGAAAGCATAAATGCAAAATCATACAAAAATATTCAAAGAGACACTAGCAAAATGTAATGCATTTTCTGGCCTGCTAAAGCCGTCATCAGCATTCTTTGTGTCTAATAGTGTTTCATTTTCAAACTCTGTATATTTAACTTTTTTATAAATTAGATGAGAATTATTCCTCTTGCGAGTATTAATAAACAAATTAAAAAAAAAAAATTTAATCGAAGTTGCCTTCAAGTTAAATATACAATTTATTTGAAAATTTATTTGAAAATAAATTGTATACACTACATTTATTTTTATTAAATAATTTTTAAGCTTGAGGTCACTTTTTTGTTTTTTATAAAAGATTTTTTAATTCTTATATATAATTATTTCAATATTTCAATTTCCTTTGGAAATCTTTTTCAGGAGTTAATTTAATATTGTAAAAATTTTCTATGTTAAAAAATTTTTAATAATTGAAAATCCGAGAGTAGTTCAACAGCGATAATTACACCCACCTAAGTGTACGGTTTGGTGCGGTGTTTCATCGGAAAGGATAATTGGTTCTTATTTTTTTGAAATTGAACACGGGGTCGCCGTTTCCGTCAGTGGTGTCAGATATCGGACAATGTTGGAAAATTTTTTAAGGCCAGCCGTGGAAAACCATCCGCAAGTATGGTTCCAACAAGATGGAGCCACAGCAAGGAACACAATGGCTCTTTTACGGGACATCTTTGGTGAACGAATTATTTCGCATACAAGTAATTTTAAATGACCTCCGCGTTCACCGCACTTAACCGCCACAGACTGTTTTCTTTGTCGTTATTTGAAAGGAAAAAACTACATTAATAATCCTAGAACCATCCAGCAATATACGTGACGAAATAAACAATATATATGGAAAATGTGTTGAAAAGAGAACGAATTTGCGAAGCAGAAAATGGCCACCACTTGCGAGATATTATTTTTCATAACTAAACTAAAAATATTCTTTTATTTTTAATAATTATTTCTTAAATAAAAAGTTATAACGAATTCAAACATCTACGTTAATTTTGGGCCACCCTGTATGTATACGAGTATATCAGGTATGAGATGGAAATCGAAAACGAGTGAGTTTTAGAAGTTAATTTTTTCGTAATATTTCTGTATTGAAACAGTTTTAAACCACAAAATATAAAGATAATTTGTTATTAAAGAGAATCTTAAAACAAAAATTTTAAAAATTTGATTAGAGATACTTTAAAATGGACTTTAAAAACTCACTGGTTTTTCGTTTTCCAACACATACCTGTATATAAAGTAAAACTGTGATTTTATTCGAATATTTCTCATTTCTTATTCAAGTGGTCTGAAACATGGCCGACCAATGGCCTGGGGAATACTTAATAACTTTGAAAATTTTTAACCATTTTTCATCTTCTATATCTTATTAAAACGCCAATTTCGTATACATTGCGATTATTTTACATTAAAATGCAAACATATTTATTGAATGGTAAAATTTTTGCAAAAACTGAAAAACTTCATATTCCCCCTAGTAAATGCACCACCAAACTTCAGAGCCAATGTGGCGCCAGTTAACGATATTCTATCATGCTAATATTTTTTAGAAAGTTTTTTTATATTCCATAAAAAAATTTTAGGGGTGGGGATGGTCAACATTCGCACTTTGCTGCAAAGGTCTATTAGGTATTTTTTTTTTATTATTTGAATGTTAGGGGACTTTAATTAAATGACGAATTTTTAGGGAATTTGTTCAATATTTATCTAGACTTTTAAGTTTAATTTTAAATAATAAAGTTTCTGTAATTGTTGCTTCAAATTCTCTTATATCCCCCTAATTCCCAACAAGGTAAATCTTTTTATGCTTTATACAAGCAAAACTATAAGATTTACCTATAAATGACTTACCACAACATTGTATTCCAATGTTGTACTCATACAATTTCTGTGCATGTTTATAAAAAGGAAAGTAAAATACTCGTAACAAATATTGAAAAGAAATGTAAAATATGCAAATGAAAGAAATATATAAAAATCATTTACAATTTTATTGGGTTTTCCCGGCACCACAACGACAATTTAGAATATTCTCTTTTGCACCATTTCATTTGAAAGGACATTCTTGCAGCATCCTTAAACGTGTGTATACGTGTAAGGCTGCTGCTGGCTGTTGTGTGTATCACCCTCACATACATGTACGGGTGTGTCTTTATGGATATCGAATCATTTTGTATTTTATAGTTTACGCGTGTTGCACATTTGCATGTAGTTTTATATAAATTTTCTTGTTTGCTTTGTTGCTTTAACATCGGTCTAACGTTGTTTTTTTATAATAGTTTTATTTTTGCCCTTTAAGAGAAACTACAGTGAAAGGACCAAAGCTTAGTTGCTCATAAAATGGCGGTTTATTCTATAGTAGAAGGAATTTATATATATGTTTTCTATAATAACTAATATTCTATAAGAGTTAATTAACTGAAAAAGTTGACCCAACTCAAAATTTGTACCCAACAAAACCTTACCACTCACTACCTTGAAATAAAAAATGAATTTCCATCAACGCAACATGTTAGCGTGGTTTTTCCACAAACTAGCAATAAGACCAAACATTGAAAAATTTAAGACCCCATGCAAAAGGGGGTTAAAAATATGTATGTAGGTACTCGTACATGAAAAAATCTCAGTTGTAAACTTGGCCAACAGTATTTGTGGTTTAAACTGCAAGAGTCACAAGTGCAAGTGTTTTGGTTTCTAACACAACAGACAACAAGAACAACGACAGCTGCAACACCACACAACCAACAACAAGAACTTATTTAGTATTCCAGCATACGAATCATAACTAGACGTACACGTCGTTTGAACACTAAGGTATTTCTCCAATAGCCTTAATGTATTCATGTTAATGTTTGCCAGGAGCAGTGTTGCCAATTGAGCTCTTTTGTGGCTAAATTTAGCCATTTTCAATCCTTTTTAGCCACAAAAAAATGAATTTAGCTCTTAGCCACTGTTTTAGCCATTTTTCATTTTATTTAGCTATTTTTTAGCCATTTTCTCATATGAGAACAATTTTAGCGGTTTCTGAACAAATGTAAAGAAAAACTAATTAAATTTAACATTAATAATCGGTTTAACGTTAAATGCATAATTATGATATGATTAAATACATATAAGTGTACAAAAACGCTATTAGTGAACACTTGCACTGCTAGTTGTAATAAAAAATCCCTACAAACCAATACTTTTTACTACAAGGAAATACAACTTTCCTCAAAACATATAATTGCTCTTCAAAATGCTTCAAACTCGTGTAAACAGTAAAGAGCAATTTTGAAGAAAATTTCAATCATGTAAATCTGCTTTACTTCCAAATATTCAAAAAGGGGGAAAAACGTGTATTAACTATAAGTATATAGAAACATTAAAAAAGCAAGATTTGGATAAGAAGTACAAACAAGCATTTAGGAAAGAGTGGCTTAATAATCCAAAAGTTAAAGATACAAGAATGCAAAAACACTGAAAAGGCCTGCTGTAAATATTACAAATGTGAAATTAATGCAAAATATTTCAACCTTAACAACCACGCCGATACCAGAAAGCATATATGTAAATGCTGTTGGAAGTGTGTCCGGAACTAACCTGCTGCCCTTCAAACCTATTTGCTTAAATCTACAAAAGCAAGAAGCCTCTTTATGTATGTTCTTAGCAGTCCACAGCTATATTGTCACGATCAATCACTTAGGAGAACTTTGTAAGAATAAATTTAACTGCACTGCTCTAAAAGTACACAGGATTAAATATAGCAATATTATTAAAAATGTTATGTGTCCTCATTTTAATGAAGACCTTATGAAAGATATTGGGGATAGCTATTATAGTATTTTAATAGATGAATCTAGTGATGTTACATTGACCAAAATTGTTGGTATGTACTTGTATTTTATTATTGTTTATATTAATTGTTTGTATAAAAATGTTTAGGTTTAGCCATAATATATTTTAGTCGAAGCAAACGTAAAATTGTATCCACATTTCTAAACATTGAAAAACTGGAAGGTGGCACAGCCGATAACATTGTAAAGGTAGTAAAAAATTGTCTTTAACAAATAAATAATTTTTATAGTTATTTATGAACTATTTAAAAACTTTTATCTTTGTTTTGTTATATAAAAACTAAAAGGAAAATATGATATCTTGTGTAATTATTACTATAAGACAATAAAATATGAATTATTTTTGGTTTTTGTTTAATTCATCAGACTTTTTAATTCAATAATGTTTAGCCATTTTTTTTTAGCTATTTTTTAGCCATTTTTAGCCATTTTTATACAAAGATTTGACCATTTTTAGTCATGAAGTTTTGGCAACACTGGCCAGGAGTATGAGTATTTGAATTAGAGAGTATCATTTGCTGCTAATACTCCTGGTAGTCGTGGTATGCAATTGTATATAGAGCATATACTTTGTATAATAAAACCAGCGGTAAACAGAGGCCTTCGTTGTGGCCTTATTTAGCAGACAACAACACTCTAAAAGCCATTGCATAATTATGCTTTGTTATTGCGGATCAGGGCTTTCCACACGAATTTTTAAGCAAGTTGTGTTGAAGACCTACTTTCGTAGGAAGTAGGTAATAGGTCTATAAGAAGGAATACAAAAAATGTATTGTGATAGTGTCGTTCAAGTGAAAATATCGTAGCTGTGAGCAGCAGTGTTGAAAAAACATCAAGGAGTTGTCAAATTCTGAGTTACCAACTATTTGGGCTGTCCACAATGGCGAGTTTTGGGTAAGGATGTGATATTTAACAGCCTTATGCAAAAAAAAAACTTAACACAGCTCGACACACATAATGTTAGGCAATGGTAACATTAAATAATTAAAGCAGCTACATACGAGGTCTGATCAAAAAATAAGCGTTATTTTAAATTTTTTTCAAAAGTATTTATTTATTCATCAATAACTAAATATATTGTCCCCTTCAAAGTAATCCCATTCAGATATAATACACTTATGCTAGCGCTTTTTCCAATCCTCGAAACACTTCTGAAACGTGCTTTTTGTTATAGCAAACAACTCCTGTTTCAATTTTTCTTTTATCTCCTCAATCGTAGCAAAACGCTTTCCTTTCATCGGTGTCTTCAGTTTTGGGAAGAGAAAAAAGTCAGCGGGGGCCAAGGCCGGTGAATACGGTGGTTTGCTCATGATAACAATTTTGTTGTTGGCCAAAAACTCATGCACAAGCATCAATGTGTTAGCTGGTGCGTTATAATGGTGCAAAATCCATGATTGATTTTTCCACAATTCTATGTGTTTCTGACGAATTGCTTCACGCAAACGGCACATAACTTCAAGGTAGTATTCCTTATTGACCGTACGTCCTTGTGGCAAGAATTCATGATGCACCACGCCATTGCCGTCGAAGAAAACAGTGAGCAAAACCTTTACATTTGACCGAACTTGATGTGCTTTTTTCGGTCTTGACTCTTTTGGACGTTTCTATTGGGATGATTAGGCTTTGGTTTCAATGTCATAGCCATACATCAATGCTTCGTCACCAGTTATGACCTTTCTGAGGAATACTAGATCGTTCAACAGCGCCTGAGCGATGTCCATGCGAAGTTGTTTTTGCTCAAAATATAGCAATTTTGGAACACTCTTCGCTGACGCACATTTCATTACTAAAACATCCGTAAAAATTGCTTGGCAAGAGCCGAAGGATATGCACACCTCATTAGCAACCTCTCTCTATTAATTCGACAATTATCCAAAATCATTTTCTTCACTGCTTCAATGTTTTCATCGGTTGTTGACGTGCTCGGGCGACCAGGACGAGGCATCGTCATTGACATCTTCTCGGCCTTCCTTATACCACAATTGAACTTGTGTTCTGCTCGTAGTAGACTCGCCAAGCGCAACAGTCAACATTTCAATTGTCCTTGCGCATTTAAATTCATTTTTTACACAAAACTTAATACAGTTTCTTTGATCCATTTTTTCGAATAGTAAAAAATTGGAGAGCACACCAAAACACGATTAACCTTTTTATCTCTCAAAAAGAAACTGACAATCATAGCTGCCAGATTTGACGATTTATCGTCATTTTGACGATTTTTGGTTTCAAAAATAGCAAAATGACGATTTGACGATTTTTTCATTGAAAGTGACGATTTTCTGAATTATTAAAAATTTCTATCATTTGTTACCAAATTCTCTCTTTTTTTGAGACAACAACTATTTCAAAAACAAAACCAAGTGATAGTAGTGTTTTCTTAATTATTGTTGTTAAGCTCAAGTAAAATAATTCCAAATAATATTGAGACAGGATAGTCGAAATTACTTATTTATGTGTAAACATAAAAATCAATTTTAAATACTGAATTTCATGAACTAAAATTTTAAGAGGAAACAATTTCTGAATTTCCACGGGGAAATTCTTCTACAAAAACTTCGCCTATTTTAACAAAATGTCGAAAGCATATTCAGCCGAAAATTTAAATAACAAAAATACGGAATTCTTTGAAAATATGTAAGTACCTGTACTCGTATATGATGGATGAATTGAATTCTATACTCAAAATGATATTTAAAACTTAATAAAATAAATTGTCTTGACATTCTAATTTAACCTGAATTAATCAGATATGCTAAATTCAGATATTTATTTATAAAATACTGTAGTCTTGTTTCCCACTCGTCAGTTTTAGCTCACTACTTTTTGTTTAATTCTCTTTTGAACTTGCCATTTCATTTACATACGTCAAATGAATTTTCATACTTTTTAATGTAAATCAACATGCATGAAAAAAAATAAAAGGAAATAAGAAAATTGACATTACCGTCAAGTTTGTACCCCTTTTGTTCTTATTTCCCTTCTCATCCAAAAATACTTGCCTTGACGCGTCACAATTATAGAAGTGAAAACGGACTAAGATATTACAAGTTGTGTTTAGCATAAAATTTTTTGTGATTTGTTATGTAAAAAGTTAAAATTTACGTATTTTGATATGTATTGTACAAGAGACTATATAAAATTGAATTTTTATGTTTTCGTTTAAATAAAAATTTCAAAATACTATTAGAAATAGTGACTTTTTATTTTTCCGATTTTTTGACGATTTTTAAAATTCGAAATGACGATTTTTTTCTTTTTTTATCGGGATTTTGACGATTTTTTCCGAAATTCATCTGGCAGCCCTGCTGACAATCCAAAATGTCTGATATTGCCAACATATATAACAGACATGTGCACCAACATAATGGAAAAAAATGCGAAAATCGATTATACGTAACTCACGAAATTTAAAAAGAACGGTTAGTTTTTCATCAGACCTCGGCTGATTGCTGCTGCTGCTGATTTCTGTCTACAAAGCAAAATCAAAAACTCCCTTTTGTATCTATACATACTAATTATAGCAGTCAGCATTTCCGCCTAATTAAAAGCAAAGTATTGCCAAACAATGCAACATTTTTTATAATAATTAATTAATAAATTGATAAAGTAGTTCAATTCAAGTTACATTTATTATAAATTCATTTTAACTAAATACGCCTAAACAATGTCCTTTTTAAAAGAAGGAACATTTTTAATGTATATCTGATATTTTAGCACAGAGAAGATGGGCCTTGTACTTTTTAAATAAAGAAAGGTTTTTTAAGTTAGCCAGTCTGCAATAGAAATTGTATGTGAAGGAAGATCTTTGTAGATCTTCAAGGGGGCCTGCTAAGAGATGGCCTCGTAATTTTTAACGCTGAACAAAATATAGATGAGTGTGTATTAGTGTGATTTTGCATCAACAACATTTAAGTTTGTATTAAAGTTATAAATGCAACTACACAACTTCATAATGAAATTTACAGTGCACAGTGGTGCGGAATCAAAATATTTTATAATAAAAAAAAAATTTCCTATTAAGAACTTGTTGGTTTGATTGATATGGAATTTCTCTTGGGAATAGCAGAGGAGTAAGAAGTATATACAGCGGGAAACTTTGGAAACGGAGATAAATTCATTTAGTTTGAAGTTCACGAAATACCAAATTGGATATCAGGTTTAGCAAAAAAAAAAATAAAAACCGTGAAACATTGAGTTTCGTTAATGATATGGAGTTATGTTTCTTCATTTGGTGTAGGTCCAATTTATTGAATAGGCGAAACGGAAATAAATTCATTTAATTTGAAAGACCACGAAATACAGAATTTGACAACAGGTTTGAACAAAAAAAAAAAAAAATAAAAACAATTAAGAGTTTATATTCGGCTGTGCAGAATCTCACATAGCCACTACCAAATCACCTATTTTGGAGCAAACTTCATAAAACATTGTACCGTACTTTTTATATATTTTAGGTTTATTTTAATTGAATTTCATGACAGTATTTTTTCAGCGTGTAACTATAATATATAATCTTAAAACTTCTTAGATAAACAAATAAACCCGAAAATTTTATTATTGAAAATCCCCATTTCCTCACTACTGTAAATTCTTTTAGACTAACCGCCATCAGAGCAACTGCCAAGAGTCCATGACGTAAATGATAATGATGTTTTAAGAAAACGTATTTAGTGTCAATATTCAGGAGGACAATATGGCGTAAAAGGAAAAAGTCATGTGCGAAAATTTTAAAATTTTTGCGTTATTTTTGACGCTTCATTAATTCATCAATTACACATGAGAGTACTTCAGAAATCAAAAAAAATCAGACCATTACACATTTACCTTAAGAGGAAACAATAGGATTTAGGGTTTATTAAATAATTTATTAAACTTATTTTATTGGGCAATAAAACGTAAAAAAATATAAAATATATTTTGCAAAAAAATCAAGGTAAAATATTGGGCACTTTATCAAATAAATTTTGAAAACTCAAGTTATTGAGTTAAATGCAAATGTCTTGAAAAAGAAATGTGCTACTGAATGAACTGTAAATTGAACTGTAAATTGAGCTGAAATTGAAATCGTGCCTTGAAACTGGATTTAGTTCTTATCCGCAAACTAAAACCACTTTAGTTTTCTATTTTATTGCATACAACGCTCTCATATTTCTCATTTAACATTGTCCTTGTAACCAAGAAACAAGCGTAACACAACCTTCTCGTGTGAATACTCTTGCGAGACCGAATTGTTTTGTTTACTTTTGGACAATGTGTGCAGTGTTGTCAACGTGGTGCGTTTCGCACCATTTTTGGTGATTTTTTAAATTTTTTGTGCGAAAAATTCCTTTGTTGGTGCGCGGTGCGCTTTTTTGTTAATTTCGGTGCGTTTTTTTAATTTTTCCGAAAATGTGATGAAATCTTTATTTTCAAAAGTTTTTAATTGCAGTTTTTTTAATAATTCATTATCATGAAATCTATACGATGAAAAAGGACCCCATTAAATGTATGTATGTATGTATTTTAAATACGAATATATGATAAATAAATACAAACTTTTAAATTCGTCACATTAAGATCTTTGTTTGAAAATAAAATTAACATTTTAAACATGGAAATAAAAATGCATGTATAGCCTGATGGTTTGGTCTATGGAACTGTAGACGTAGACAAACAACCAGGGTTACAGTCCTGTGGATCCCTAACAAATTTTATTCAAATAGAAGTACTTAAAATAGAAAACAAAAATAATTAAAACAAGTACCAAATATGTACTGTACCTATTTTACCAATTAGTACTTCAGTTCCGAATAGCATATTATGAGTTTAATTTTGAGTGGTTAAATGCTTTTTATCTTTATTAGCTCGTTTATTAAAAAGAAGGCTTCTACTATTTATCGTTGATCTCTTTTTAAAAACTTTTATGTATAAAATTTGTAAAATTAAAAGAATGTAAAACTAATTCAATAAACATTTTAAATAACAAGGAAATTCTAAACTTGGTGCGTTTTTTTCTTAAATGGCGCGTTTTTTCACCATTTTGGTGCGTTTTGAAATTTCAAAGTTGACAACTGTGCTATGCTATGCATGCGCGAAAAAGTGATTCAATAGGGAGCTCTGTAACTATTGCTAGTCTAAAACAGTAATGGGCAAACACATGCTATCATGTTTATATTTGTGTTGACTAAGCAGCAGAGAACTTTGCGTTTTAAAATAATAAATCATAAACATTGCTAATGCTATGTATAGACCGTTGTCAGATCATACAATGTTGTCAGATCTAGCAATGTGCTAGCAATGTACTGATATTGAAAAAATGTTAACAAAAGGTAAATTGTCAGTTCAGACAATTACAATTTTATTGGCAAACAATGAATTTATCTGCCAGCCGAAATTGTCAGTTCACCCGGTTGTCAGATTGTTGTGTGGTAAAGATTGTCAAATTCGTTGTGAGGTATTGTTTTTGTGTTTAAAAATTTTATATATTGTCATGGAAAACAAAAGAACAATTTAAACAATTTTCCAAAATTTTCTACTTTTTTACAAAATGTTATTAATGCGAACTTTTGTTTGTTTATTTATTTATGTGTCTACAGAGTTGCAAATATAAATAATTGCTCTGACAATGCTGGCATTGAGAAATGCATAAACTTTGCACATATAACAACTAAAAGTGTTTGACAATTATCTTAAAACAATCCTACAATGACAAAAAATGTGTTTACACGATTGTTGGATGTCTGACAATATTTTTGTCTTACAATGTACTGAAAATGCTTTTTCTTACAACGTTGGAAGACAAAAATTTTAAGTTCACACGGTTGTCTATATCTGAACATTTGTCGGACAACGTTGTAAGAGCTGACAAACGTCTGTACAAAACTTAAATCATAAACGTGCTAAAAAGCAACTGATTTTTCAAGAAACAAATGTTAATTTTAGTAGGGAATTTCAAATTTGCTCATTACTGATCTAGCTGGAGCGTGTAATTTTTCTGCTGCTGCTGTTTTCATTTAACACATTACAATTAATTTCATTACACGACCTTGACACAATAATTAAACATTTAACGACAATTTTAGCTGTTGTTAAAAAAAAAACATACACGGAAGCTAACAAACAGTTTTGTAAAGGAATTAAAAATAAAATTAAAATTTACATTTATATTTTATTAATTTAAATAGTTTTTGCTTTCGTTTTATTTGTTAATAAAACAAAAAAATCACATGTTTTTCAACCATATTGTAAGTTTTTAGCAGCAGGTAGTTGTAAATTATTTATTGTAAAAATTACTAAGGTTGTTGTTACTGTTACTGTTGCTGCCGTTTTAGTTGCATTTAAGAAACCAATTTGCAATTACAAATGTTCGTGTCTTTAACGGCACGTAATGAATGAAAATAAGGTGTTTGTGTTCGTTGTTCATAGCAAAAATCTTTAAAATTTCTGTGCCGGCGAAATGTTTTAACAAAAATCAAATAAAAAAAAAAGCCAAAACTATTTAACAAAATTTTAACAAAGAAACTATAAAGTTTAGTTAATTGAGGAAATACCTTTTTAGATGCAAAATTATGCATTATGTATTAGGTTTAGTTTTTCGTTTTTTGTTTCAAGCGCATATTAAATGCCAAAGACCAGCCAATAAATAAATATTTTAACCTATGCAACATGTTTTGAATTATCGTAAATTTTGTTACGGTTTGCTTAAGTTTTTTTTCAATTTCTTAATATGTTTTAAACGACTCACCCATAAAATATTAGATTTATTGATAAAATGAACTCACCTGAAATGAACAAAAGGAAAAAGAGAACAATATTTAATAAAAATTCATAAAAAGAAAAAAAAATAATTTATTTGAGTATTTCCTAAAACGTGTCAAAAAGTTGGTTATTATTTAGAGATATATTAGAAACTATTCTAATTAATCTAATGTAAGAACTCCTATACAAAACTGAGTTTTTTTTTTTAACAAATTAAGTCCCAATTTACACTAAGCAATTCTTTAAGCAAAGCTGCTTACCTTTTAGACATCGGTGTAAGGGGAAGATAAGACGAGTACATACTTGATTGCACTAGCAATTCGTATTACAATATATGTGTAAACAAAAGGGTATATATGTACTGCCAAATAAAATTACGAGCGATTTAAGCAATAAGAATTGTGCTGTATGAACACCGAAAAAAATTTGAAAGAAAAAATTATATCAATCTTTTCAATAAGAATTGCTTCGTGTAAATTGGGACTTTTTTAGAAATTTCAACAGATAAAAACAAATTTGCTCATACATTTGTCATAAATATTTTAATTTTCCACCAATTGTTATCATTTTTAATTTAACCCAAACTTTTAGCCATCATTTACTTTAACATTACATTGTTACCAGCATATTAGGGTGGCTCAGATATGAAGTTTATATTTTAATATAATTTTAATCAGTAATTTCTTATTATTGTTTATTTGACCTTTTTTATTAAGATTTTGGTAATTATTAAAGCTTAAGGTCTTTTTTATAAAATATTTAAATTTTATTTCAATA
Source organism: Bellardia pandia (assembly GCA_916048285.2). Taxonomy (NCBI): domain Eukaryota; kingdom Metazoa; phylum Arthropoda; class Insecta; order Diptera; family Calliphoridae; genus Bellardia; species Bellardia pandia. The sequence goes on from OU696530.1 coordinate 37,238,377, forward strand.
TTTCGCTACTCTTTGAGTAGCTTCTTCAGGATAAAATTTTCAAAAATTATTTGTCAGGATATGAAAACTTTAACATAACAAAATATTAAAACAATTTATAACAAGTAGAAAATTAATTATGTATATTATATTTGAAAGTTGTGTTATTTTTTATGTATTAAATGTCTGTAAATCTGTGCTACATTTTCAGTATCTGCTTTGTAGTTGATCCTTTTAGTTGTAGGTATTTACATTAATTATCTGTAACAGCTCTAACATATAACGACGTTTGTAGTTATTTTCAGTGTTTAATACCGATACATTTTTAAAGTTTGGATAGTGATTTAATTTACTACAATGAGAAGTTAAAGCAGTTTTTTGTAAAGTAATATTGTCTCTATATCTTTGGTCTGATTTATATCCAGCAATTCTGGTTTTTAGTTTATTTTTCCTGGTACCTTTATATACTTTATTACAATTCTCTTTATCATTTCCGTCACAAGGTATCTTATATACAACATTTAACATGTTCCATTTTCCTATTTTATCTTTTGTTTTACTAAATAATTTATCTAATATGTTATAAGTCTTGTAAGCCATTCTATATTTACCAGTATTGCAAATTTTTGATCTTCTCAATCGTTCTGATATATCCAAAATATAACCACCTGGCCCACGATGTCGAACGATAACGTTCGCTTAGATAAGACTTAAGACACAAACTTGATTGTGGAATAAACAAACTTGATTGAGTAAAAATAGATACGATAAAAAGTTTGTGTCTTAAGTCTTATCTAAGCGAACGTTATCGTTTGACATCGTGGGCCAGGGGGTAAGTTATTGATTTGTAAATTTTCAGATCTGTTGTGTTGCTTGTATTGTTTCTATTTGTGTTCTTATATTTATAAATTAGCTGAACTGGGCAATTATTGTCTTCTAGTATATTCCTTATCTTTTCATTGTTCTTCTTATGAAATTCCTTGTCACTTATAGTTAATATTCTTTCAATCAAATTTTTGTTATTAATACAACTAAAAATTTGATTGCTAAACATTTGTCGTCCGGCCCTGGCTAAACCAAACAACAGTGCATCTTCACGAACTGTCCACCTTTTATGATTTTATTATGATAGAATTATTTCCAGCATATCTTTAATCCGCCCCAATCTGCTGCATAACATTTTGAAGTGAATTTAGAAACATAACAAAGTCCTATTAACCAATATATAATAGCATATTTCAAGAACGATTTGCTTAAATAAAAAACTTTTACAAATTTGTAACATTGACATTCTAGTTTAATTTGTAAATTTGCATTTTTTAGTGGTATTGGGCAATCTAACAGTCTTCTTTATTTTACTTAGAGCCCTGATCTTTATCTTACTTTAAATTGATCATAGTACTGATCCGTTTCGTTCCTTAAACTATTTGTTAACAAAAATATTTTATTTCTTATAATTGATTATTTGACCTTTTTTGCTGAAGAAGCGATATGTTGAAATAAAATTTAAATTTTTTATAAAAAAGACCTCAAGCTTAAATAATTAATAAAATCTTAAAAAATATTTTATTGTCACATTAATTTTTTACTTTCGTTTAAGTTTATTTATAAAAAAAAACATCAAGATTTCTTTGAAAGGTAATATATAATAAATGTTCTGTCCCGCTATATACATCCTCAGATTTATTTAGTTGTCGAAGATCTCTTGTAAAGCATTGTTGAGAAATGGAAGTTGTTGTTTTTGTTTTCAATTCCTTCGTACAGTTACTTTAATGTTACGATTTCGAATTTGTTTCTGAATTTAACTCATTAACACAGGACAACGTTAAATTTTCGAGGTTGAGATGTTTTGGGTTCGAGTCTGTAATTTTTGTTTTTTTTTTTTTTTTTTCATTAGATGCCAAAACGACGACTTGTACAAGGAGTGCTTTGATGATGAAAATAAGCTCCTTGCTTTCTATTTGGATTGAAAGACAAGTTGCGCAGAGAATACCATTAAGTAAAAGGCATATTTTAGACAAAAACAAAAAGCTTATTTGATGACATAAAAAGTAAAGCATTATCCAGCGATAATGCTAGTGGTAGTTATACAGACAATTGCTACCAGAAAATTTATTACATTGGATAAATTTTTTGTGAAAGAAAGCCGGCGAAATACTATTTTCATAAACCTGGAACCTATCTTGGATCTTTACATAGTTTGCTATAGAAAATATTAAAGTAATCCCGACGTAAAGTGAGGTAGTGGTGTATATCACAAATTATAAAAAAACAGCACAAAGAAAGAATATATAAAAAATAAAAGTATTATTTTTAGCGTTTTATTTAATAAGAGATTATTACCTTTAACACTATGATTTATATATTGAATACTACTGTCCTTAATTAGTTGCACGCAACTGCACTAGTTCATAAAGGAATTAATGATATTTGTGTTCTGTATTTTGTTGCCCTAAAAACATGTCATATTTAATGACATACATAGAAATCACACTTAGGAATACATGGTGCGAAAAGATAAAAGTTTTAAACTATTAATAATAAAAAAAACTAGAACTCAGTTTCCATTATTATATTCAAAACTTGTAATTGCAACAAATTATAAAAATTTTCTGAGTTTGCTGGAAAATTGTAATAATATGTCTGTGTTAAAAAACCAATTAAGGAATTATTTAGCAACTTATTATTACGAAAACAGGATAAGCATTTTTTCCAACAGAGCCGCATTAAAGCAAACCAACTGATTTTATAAATAAACACAACAAAATGTTTACTTGTCCATTGGAAGTGTGGACACTGAGATTTGTATTTATATACATATTTTCATTTTGTTAACACACATATATAATTTGTTGTAATTTTGTGTTAATGTTTCTATTTACGAGTATTAAAGCCAACATGAATGGGAGTTGAGGTAAAAGCTGTTGAGCATAGAAATCATTATAATTACATAGGATGATGATTGTTGTTCTTCAGCCTAAACAGACAGTATGGGCAGGCGACAAACGATTTATTTTCAAATATATTCTTTTGTTAATAAAAACAATGTTATACTAAAACAATTTATAAAAATTACAGGTAATAAGAACAGCTATTAATGTTTCTACAAATGCTTAAATGACATAAGTTAGATAGACATTTAAGCATGGCTAAGTAGCTATTAAAAGAAATAAAACATTAGCTGTTTTATAACTCCAGTCACTTTGGTCATTACAATGATTTATATTAAAATAAATTTGAAGCTATTTCTTTTTAAATTAGAAAGAGTGTTATAACATAATAACATGTGTTGTTTTTTAACTCACAAATGTGAAAAGTTATTGTTAATATGCTTATTTGCAAAAATGTATCTTTCGTAAATTTACAATTTGTAAGTAAAAAAGCTGAGTTTTCCAAGTGTCCAAGGTATTAAAATGTGTCATGTTTCTTTTGGCATAATGGCAAACTTATTATATCAGTCCAATGGCATGGGTTAGAACTACGTTATTAAATATATAAAAGCTTCAAGTCAAGCTTAATTATACAGTACAACACAAAAAAATTACGGGGTTCCGACGATTGATTGTTGTTAAGGAGACCAAAAAAAATATACGTGTGTCGGCGTTTTGATAGATCACATCAGAATTTCATTTAAGAAGCGGTTAAAAATTCCCAGCTCTGGCCTGTTCTTGCAGCATATCCGTATATAAAACTATGTTTTCTTTACGTCTGACGTGTAGGGTATGTTCAGCATTTTTGTAGATAATGGTATGGCAAATATTTTTTTAGAATATATTAACTCTCTAACTCCCCCCTCATAACGGCATTTTTGGCTTTATTCTAAGAAATTGTAAAAAACATCCCGAAAAAGAGCGGGATGAAATGTTCTACAAAAATGTTGGCCATAAAATTTTACTATATAAATCTTTGATATTTCTTTATTTGGCTCGAGTTCATTAAATTTAATTTACATTAAATTATTTTTACTGAAGGTAGGAATTGTTACATGAAAATTATTATTAAAATTTATTGATAGTTTTTCTTGGCTTAGGATTCGAACCTGGGTTGTTGGTTGAATTTACATATGTTTCGAGAAACACCACTTTCTCTCATCAGAATTCTTTACGTTCTCACCCTCTGCACCACTGCGGCACCCGCTAGCCTACAGTCAAACATCAATCCTTTAACCAGTATTACCGGTGGTTCGAAATTTGCTGTAATTATCATTTTTCATTTATTTTACATGTTGCCTTTTTTTTCTTCAGTTTTTTCGTATATGTATATGTTACCAGAAAGATGGAAAAAGGTCATAGTTAACTATGACCCTTAGTTTGAATAAATTTATATTGTACAAATGTTTCATTTGAAAATATTTATTTCAAAATCTCAATTACTGATATCTGGCACTTAAGTGGGGGTTTAAAATATTTATCAAATGTAACAAAATATTGTTAAAAACTTGATCACACAAACAAAACGGAAATGAATTTTTAAATTTAAAAATGGCCACATTTCCCATAACATTGATAATCACACATAATTAGCAACATATTTTTCTCATATACCTATTTAGGAAAACATACACATGCTGTTTGTTTGCATGTGTTTTTGATCCCAGCAAACAGGGAGAAGAAAATTTTTTGAGAATGATTTGAAAACAAAAAGTTTATCTAATGTATGTTAGAGTGGTGCGAAAAAAAAGTTGTGTCAGTCAGCCCCTAAGATTAAACACTTCCAGAAATAATTTTTTATTATTTTGCCACGCCTACAAATATGTACCGCCCTTTTAGTTTTTTGTTCTCTGTGTCGCTAATTTTAGTACAATCAAAACAATTCTGTCCTTAATCATTTAAAAAAAAGTTTTGCCAAATAACGCGGACCTTTTTTCGTACAAAAATATTTAAAAATATTTGTTGGTACGAACCGTTTTTTTAAAAGTCATGTGGTACCCCTATATTATAGTCCTAAGCGTAGATTATTTACGTCTGTTATACATTCAGTATTTGTCAACTTAAATAGTGTAATAGAATTCAAGAAGCTACAAACTCAACATCAACTGCCAGTTCTACCTATGACTGACCCAAATTCAATAATAATCAGGCATGTGATGGAAATCGAAAACGAAAACGAATTAGCTTTATAAGTCAATTTTTTCGTAATATTTCTATATTGAAAAACTTTTATCACAAAAAATATATAGATATTGGGCTACTAAAGAGAATCCTAAAACAAAAATTTTAAAAATTACATTATAAATGCATTAAAACGTATTTCCAAAACTGATTCGTTTTCGATTTCGATTTCCATCACATGCCTGAATGCCCTTAATTGATACTATAGTTTCCATTGGACAGTATTTTTCATGCTTTATTACATTGGTTACTTGATTGACCCGAGTTATCTTTTATAGAAACAACTAACACTTTACTGCACCTTGGTAATGCGTTGAGTGGTCAGTCAACAAAATTATTTTATAAATATATTTCGATTCCGTAATTGATTACTGGCAAGTTATCTATGTTGTAGCGTAGTCCTCAATTTTGATTATTTACATTCAACTTTAACCGTGTAAAAGAAAGATAAAAGAAGATGGAAAATGCAATATCAGCCGCCAGATCTACATATAACTAACCTAAATTTATTTATAGTGGTTTCAATTGCCTCTGTAGTATATATTGGGCATGTAAATAAGTTTTCATTTAAGGTACTTTTCTATTATGTTCCATTAGATTGGTTACATGATTATTTTGAGTTAACTATTAAACGAGCATATTCTACTTTACAGTACCTTGGTAGAGCGTATTAATTATAATCTATAATTAAGGGGAAAAACTACATAACCACCACCTAAACGCATATTAGAGAGAAGGATAATAATTTATGCTGTTGTGGACAGTTAGCAGGACCAATATTTTATGTTGCATCAAAATGAGGGAATAGCGACCCAAAAAATTTAATAAATTTGGTAAAAAAAATTTCAGTTGTAGTACCTCTGCATTGCATTGGTATGGAAAAATCAGCTCGTCGCAATAGAAAAATATATGCACTAATTTAATGCTTATTTAATGGTAAAGCGTGGCACTATAGTTTTTGATAATAAAAAAATATTAGTGATTTGGATTAAGTATGATAGATTGACATGCGATCCATCAAAACAAACAAATTTTGAGTGCCCTGAATAGACTAGGCGATCGATAGTGTGTCGGACTATCAGTCAGAGGCTTGCGGGTTCGCTTCCCGCCAAATACTCTGGGTGTTTTCTCTAGCTAAGCCAAAAAAGCTTCGCAATTTGTTTTTGTTAATTATATTTAAATTTTAGTTTCATCTTTAAGCTTATCTTTAATATTAAAAACTGCAAATTGCGCACAGTGGCGCCCGTAGAGCAAACGAGGTTGCAAAAATCAAAATTTTCATGAGCGCCGACGAAGTTTTGAATAAACCCATGTTATAGGAAACTTTTTAACAATTTCAAATATGCCACTCTTAATAATATCACATTTTTAGTTTAGAGGATATAACCGTTCAAAGTTGACCGACTTTCGGTTTTCAAAAAAACACACAATTTTTAGTCAATTTGTTGCGATTTCAGGTGTAATATCACAAAAAATAGGTAACGAATCGCCATATTTTTTCTTTGTATTAATTGATGTATTTATCAAATGTATAATGATAAAACAAAATACCTGTTTGCTTTGTGTTTCTCCTGGTAAATCACTATTTAAAAACTATCCGTTTTTTTCACTATTTTTCAACTTTGCGGGAAAATAACAAAAAATGTATATTTTTGTATATTTGCCATATTTGCAAAATCTGTTCTTTTATTATTCCTTTACATAACTGAAAAGGTTTTATCTGCCCGTACGTGCCCGTTTGGCTGCTAGAGGTAAAAAAGGTTAAAAAGACATGGTTGCAGAAATTGTATGGCGCACATTGGCGCTATTTGAGTTTTTTCGTTGCAAAAATCATATCTTTTGAACCGAATAATATATATAACTGTTCAGGCTATGAAATGAGCGTTTGGAAAGGGTAGTAGAAAAATCTATTTTATTGTAATGGATGAATATTTTACAGAAAATTGAAAAAATAAATTAAAAAAAGTATACAATTGATTGTTTTGCCAACATAAATATGTAAACATTTACGCCACTTGATTTTATGTGAGCAAAGCTTAATATGTTTGTATAATTTAAAGAGTGTGTTTGACATCACACGCCTAAAATCAAATGACTTTGTGTCTGCTGGGTTACACTAGTACTCCTGTATAATTAAATCATTGTTGAAACTAACAGCAGCAAAATGATAATAGTCGGATTATTATTATTATTTTATTTTTGTCCATGTAGTCTACTATACACTTTGTTTTTTCTTCTCTTTTAACTTTATAATTATTATTACATACATATACATTTTTCTTATATGTGTGTGTGTGTGTAATTTTGTGCTTAAGAGTGATGAAGATAATGTTTTTTTAATCATCATTTTTTAAAATAGAAATTATAGAGAGAAAACTTAATCATAAAGCAGAAATGAACACACAAACAATTAACACAAAAAAAAACACTCACTATGGTGGTGTAGGGTATAATTAAAATATAATAATTGCAAAAAGGGTCATTAAGAACCCACACACACACAGATTTTCCCTAAACACAAACACATAACAGGGATGCAAAATAAGATTTTACAAATTGTACCAAATTTCAACAAAAGGTGCATTTTTTCAGCCCAATTGTACGAAATTCTTTTCTTATTTTTATAATATTTTTTATTAAAAATTAAATAAAAACGTAACTAACAATTCATTTGTAATTCTAATGTGAAATATTATTCCATTGTCGTTTGTTAAAAACTTAATAATTTCTAAATCTGCCAGCGCTCGAAACTGATTGTTTATAGATTCAATATTTTTATTATCATTAAGAAACATTTTTAATATGAATGATACAATGCGAGAAGTTCTATCCGAAACAATATTTTCTAGCGTTGACATTTCACAACAAATTGTTAACCAAAAGTTACCATATGAAAATGGAACGAACACTAAAAATGGGATAATGAATGAATTTTTTAAAATACATTTCTAGAGAACAATTTTAAATAGTGCTAAATTAGTCATTGGGGTGCTATTGTACTTTTTTATGCTCAAATAGTGAAAAAAAAAAGTACCTACAATTGTACCAACTTTTGCATCCCTGATGAATAATGAGAAATATGCTCAGCCGAAAAACTTACAAGCGCTGCCAATTGTAGGTCTTTAGACATTCTAAAAAATTCGATACTCATTCTACTATGCGTGCTCTCAGAAGGTGTTCTAAGAAGGCCATGCATACACATTCAAAATTCCATTTCAAAAAATCATGATTTCAATAGCAAGCATGAATAGTTTAAGAAGTCCTTGTGACTGCAAAATAAGGCCTTCTAGAAGACCTCTTTAAAGCATCTTTTTCCCGCTGTGTGTATGTATGATACTACTGCTCCTTCTATTTTCATGACGTTGTTTAACGAAAAAACGATAGATTGTTAAATTAGGGTGATTCAGAAAAACATGTCTATATACCGATAAACATTTATTTATAGTTCTTCTAGTCGTTAAGAGTTTTCTACAAAGTTTAATAATAAATTTGAAATACTTTAAATTTTACTTTCAAACATAAAACAGTTCACCTAACCAGGGGCCAAATTACCGCATTCGATATCGAGTAAAATTGATCGTAATTTTCTTATTTGAGATTATGGCATTCGATATCGAGCAAGAAATTTAGTACATTTTATCATAATTTCGATATCGAAATCATTTTTCGATACGATAACTCATTCGATCACGAATGCGGTAATTTCGCCCCAGTACTTTTTTCTGTTTTTTTTTTTAAGTACTAGAAAAGGTACCGGAAAACTGTTTTCTAATATTATTACATTTGTATGTAAACCTCTTTATAATCAAAGAACAATTTTAACAATTATTAAACGGATTTCAAAAGTAGCAATATTGTCCGGAATGAAAAAACTACAGAGCATATTAGGGTGGTTTAGAAAAATAAAAATTTGTTATTTTTTAAGACGTCAGATTTGCAGTTTGAGGTTAAAGTTAAAAGTAAAATATACTGATTTATATAGTTGTATTGCAGTTTTCCAGTATTTCATTTGAACTATTTATGGCACTTTTGCCATAAAACAGAACCATGGTTCGAACAGAACCATGATAAATTAGCACAATTTGGAAGCGTTGTTTAGTCAGTCAGTATATTCAACTAAACATAAATCACTCGACAGCTGACAAAATGGTCGCCAGTTAAAAAAGTGTTGCCACCTAAAGTTTTACATCTAAAATATACTAAGAAGATTAAACACATTAATTGTTTATTTTATTTACGGAACCTTATTTTTCAAAATAGATTTTAACTCTAGAAAGCAACATAATGAGAACGGCCCCAAACACAAATCACAAAATAGTTGGTAATGATGTAACCACGGCTTAAGCCCATGTATGCTCCTAAAACAACAGAACAATTTAAGTAAACTGTGGGATGATACTTGCTATTCCATTCCCCTTTATTTTGAAAAATTCTTTTAAATTTGAAATCTGAATTTGAGTTTGAATTTTTGCAATAGGTTTGTATTAAGTAAAATCTTAATTGAATTCTATTCAAATAAAGATCTCCGAATTAAACTAATGAATACGATGTTTGGCAGTGATTGTAAATTTATAATTATGAATTAAGATTTTAGTAAATAAAGCTCAAATTATATTAATTAACTTAAAGCTGTAATTGCGTAATTGTTTTTAATTAAAGCTTAACTGTGTATCACTCATTTTGTGACTTTTGAAGTGTATGATTAATTATCATTCTATCAATAAAACTCTCATTAGTTTTACTGTGCGTATGAGTCATATTAAAAATGAAGTTATAATATCTAGACGTATGATTAATATTAATTTTACGTTTAAGTAAACAAGTTCCTTTTTCCGTTTAGTTGTAGTAGACAAATAAAACTGCGTTTAATTCATTATAATTCTGAAAAAATCAGTATCTTTTTTCATACGTAAACGTTTTAACTTATAACTTATTCCGTGTAGAAAATTTATGATAATTGCTCAATACGTGCTTATCATTAGCACATCACTTTCATATAAGTAATAACTACAAAAACCTACGAATCATGTCTGGTGTATTTTGGGTAAATGTCGTCAAAAAATATACAATTTATTAAAGAAGAATTTACGCAGTTTTTAAAAGACAAGGTTTTCAAGCAGCAACGCCCTTATTACAGGAAATTAATAATGAAACTTGTTCATTATTTAATACAGCAACCAAATCTAATCAAAAAGTATTTATAAAAGTGTGAGAATGACAGTTGTGTTAGAATTAAACTTATAAAAACCCAAAATTCAGACAAGATTTTAATTTACCAACATTTGTGCAGCCAAATTGTTTGGCTGTCGGTTGCCTTCTGTTTAATTAAAATCGATTATTATTTATTTATTTATTTATTTATTTATTTATATTTATTTGTCTATGGAAATGAATTCCTTACAGACAGTTTACAAACTATTATTTAACATAAAGGAATAAAATACATGTAACAAATAATTATGAGTTTAAGAAAACAATTATTAATTTTTTTATGACATTAACATTTAACGAAAAATCAATAAATCTGTACAACTGGTTAAACTGATTACACATTCTTCTTAGGGGATCAGCGTCAGAATAATTGGCTCTATAAAATTTCACAGATAGAGGTACAAAATTACGGGATAAACGTTGCGGAATGTTGAAAGAGATTTCGTTGATTAGAAAACCAGAGCATATATCACCATTAATAACATTCAGGATAAATGATATATTCAGCATAGTTCTACGACTTTTTAATGTAGGAAGCTTAATAAGAGCAAGTCTAGCAGTATATGATGGTAAATTTAATGGGTTGAAATGGAGTCCACGTAAGCAAAATATCAGGAATTGTTTTTGCACAGATTCAATTGTATTGCTGTGAGTAATGAAAATCGGGTCCCATATTATTGAACCGTATTCCAGTATCGGTCGAACAAGTGAAGTAAATAAGGTTTTGGCAATATATGGATCATTAAATTCTTTTGCCCATCGTTTAATAAAGCCTAGAGTACATCTTGCTTTATTTATTATCGTAGAAATATGTGGAACGAAGCTCAGTTTAGGGTCGAATAAAATGCCTAGGTCTAGAAAATTTTGAACCATTTCCACTTTGTAGTTTCCCAGAAAAAAATTTGTTGAAATAGGATTGTGCCTTGTAAAGCACATTACTTTACATTTCTTTAAGTTAAGTTCCATCAAGTTAAGCTTGCACCATTCATAAAAAGAATCCAAGTCGGTTTGGAGACGTAAGTAATCAGAAGGTTGGTTATAGGCCAAGAAAATTTTTACGTCGTCTGCATACATTAAAACTTTAGAGAATTTAATTACTTTAGGTAAATCGTTAATAAAAAGAGAGAAAAACAGCGGCCCAAGGTGACTCCCTTGTGGTACTCCAGAACAAACGTTAATTTTATATGAAGACGTATTATTAAAACGAACGGTTTGTGTTCTATTCGACAGATAAGATTGTATCCACTTTACGCTAAGTTCTGTAAATCCCAATTTTTGCAGTTTCCGTACGAGAAGTAAATGATTTATTTTATCAAATGCTTTACTGAAATCAGTATATATAACATCAGTTTGCATCCTTTGAATAAAGCCGCGATTGATGACTGTTGTTAGATGCAGAAGATTTGTAGTAGTAGAGCAAGATTTTTGAAAACCATGTTAAAATGAAGATATTAAATTTGATACTTGATAGTTTAAATGATCGGTTATTAATTTTTCAAAAAGTTTCGGTATAATACTTAGTTTTGCGATACCTCGATAATTTTCGACATCAGATTTTCTGCCCGATTTAAATAATGGAACAATATATGATTCCTTCCAGATTGATGAAAAGTATCCATTAATAATAGAAGTGTTAAACAGAAGTGTTAATGGAGGAGCTAAGACTTTGGCGCAATTGATTAATATGTTACTGGGGATATTGTCAAGACCGGATCTATATGAGAACTTAAGCTTTTTAATGCCATTTAGGACTGTAGAAACATCAAGAGACGGTAAGGATATGGATTGATTTTCATCTAATATATATGGGTACTTGACTGTATCATCATAATTTTTATTAGAGTAGGTGGTCGAAAAAAAGTCCGCAAACATATTACATATAACTTTAACATTATCAGATTCATTTTGTTGATACGACATTACAGCAGGGTAACCGCTTGTCTTTTTCTTTGTGTTAACGAATTTGTAGAATGACTTTGGATCACGTTTCAAGTTATGTTTTATTTTAATTAAATACTGTGAGTAACACACATTATTTAATTGTGTATATTTAGCCCGGCTAACAGTGTAGTTCAAATAATCAGAAGAAGATCCCGAACACTTAAATTTTTTATAAAGTTTATTTTTCTTATTCTTTGCAATAGCCAGCTGTTTGTTATTCCACGGTGGTCCAGAAAATGAAATAAATGTTTGTTTTGGAATACATAAGTTCATAAAATAATGAAGAAAATTTCAAATATTTTGTATTTACTTGTTGTTGGATATGCGGGAAGTGTTAAAATGTTAGTCCAGTTTGTATTACCAATAAGTTCATTTAACATGTTGTAGTTAGTTCGTTTGAAACAAAAAAACTTTTCACTAATGACTGACTTTGACGGAATATTTCGAGGTTGCATAAACATAACTACTTCCATAGTAGGATGATACCGGTCTTCAGGTGTTGTTAGTGGAGGAAAACGTTTAATAGAACAGTCATCTTTATCATTTACAAATATTAAGTCCAGAATTTTTGAAAAATCATTCATTATACCGTTACTTTGAAAAAGACCTATGTCATATAATATATTAAAAAACTCTCTCAAGTTTTCGTGGCAATGTGTTTGAACGTAGTACATTCCGTCTGGTAAAAATTCCCAAAAAATAGAGGGTAAGTTAAAGTCGCCCATGACTATGACAGTATCATTCACCTCTTCGGTTTTAGTAACTAATTTAATAGATTCGCTATGTTGATAATATAAAGATGGAGGGGACGAGGGTGGGATATATGAACATGTTAATATTATCCGTTTGTATTTCAATTTAATGATAACTGAAATAAATTCGATATCAAGCGACGAGTTGTGCTCAAAAACTTCAGAATGAAGATTACTCGAAACTGCAATCAGAACTCCACCACCATGAGTACCTCGATCACGACGAAAAATATTATATTTGTTACAGAGAATTTCAGTATTAAGAATAGTGTCATTAAGCCATGTTTCAGTAAATACAATGATGTCATGATTAACGGTAAAACTTTCTAAGTATAAATCAGATAATTTTGTTCTTAGGCCACGAACATTCTGGTATATATCATATGAAAGAACAAGGCGGAACAGTTTTAAAAAATTAATGAAAGTTTGGCGGCGGTAGTTTGAAGCTAAATCATCTTAAGAGCTGAAGATTGTTCTTTTGATTGGGAACAGTTCTTTGGAAATGAACTTGACCATCAATGACTATTGCTAGTGCTTGATATGAATCAAGGAAACTCGATATAAAATATTGGAACTAGAACCATTTCCTACCAATAAGTAATTAGTTTTGTGTAGAGTTTATTGTACGAATCAAATGTAAAAACATATTCACAGGAACAGTTTCCAATCACCCCTTTCGTGAATAAAAATTCCACATGAAATTTGTTCCCTTTTCACACTTTTCCTATTAAAATTCAATGTTAAAAAAATAAAAGGGAACAAATTTCATGTGGAATTTTTATTCACGATAGGGGTGATTGGAAAATGTCCCTTAAAATAGTCAACATCAAGATTGCATTGCAAACCCAAAAACTGCATAAAAAATCGTTTATCATTAACATAACGTGGTTAAAGGTACGGTCACACTTGGCAAATATTTGCCGAAAAAGACGTAACCACTAAATAATTTTATTTAAATTCGTTAGAACAAGACACAACAAATATTTAGTTTTATTTTCTTTTATAATGTTTGATCTGGCAAAACACTTGTAATAATAAACAACGTCAAACAAATTTGTGCTAAAACAAGTGGTTACGTTTGTTTGAGTAAATATTTGCCAAGTGTGACCATACCTTAAGAAACTGGAGAATACGTGTAAACGAATCGAAAAGTAGACATGCTACGTTTATGCTTAGGAGAGAAAACTGTTCACCTATTTCACCAAACAATGTGAATATCCCTCAGTCTGATCATGTCACATACCTTGACATACATCTGGATTAACGACTTACCTGGCATCGCCACGTAGAAGCCAAGAGGCTGGCTGCTTTAAAACCAATTTGGACATATGGAATTCAATTATGGGGAACTCCAATAATAGTACTGATTTTATGCAGAGGTCCAATCGAAAATTCTTTGGACCATTAGGGAATGAAAACGCTCATAGAGATTTAGAAGTACCATTGGTTAAAGACGACTTCAGAAAGGTTCTTGAGAGATATATCGCTGGCTTAACATGTAAAGGCTGTAAGTACACTTTTTTTAGAAATTGAGATTATGATGCAGTTGCGTTCAATAAGTAAAAATACATCGATAACAACAACAAAAAATACAGTTATCTAATTAGTTGTTGTTGTTTTGTAGTGATGAGTAAAGGCGCTAAGTCCAATTTATCGCATCTTTGTGTAATATCTCACTTCTTCCAATGTTGAAATATCAACTGTTTCGCGCGAAATAGTCTGAGAGTCCAACCAATTGACATAATAATTTTTCTCATTAGCTATACTCTCGTTGTTTTGAGTATCAACACCATTGACAGTCATGACATTTATCGTCGTGATGTTACTTATTTGGATCATTAATTTTTTAAAACATTTAACAACGTCACAATTTTGTAAAAATATTCGCCCTGGCCGTGGAAAAGGCGATTCGGACATTCGAGGAATACAATACACACCAAATGGTGAAATTAATTTCAAACTTAGATTTCCTGATGAATGAAAAATTTCCACCAAAAAATAAATAAATGATGTAGTCGCACTAGAGTGGTCGGATTTACACCAACTTCATCAAGAAAGAAGAAAAATAAAGACTAGAAAGTTCGAAGACCACTTTACCTACAAAACACCATAAATTTTATGACAATTTGCCATACGAATAAAAATAGTCGTCTCCAGTAATCTTACTTTTAAATCCATTAAAAATTTAAATTAATATTACTTTTTTACAACAGCAATAAAATAAGACTGAATAATTTTTGTTTTCATTATGTACAAGTATATACAAATATCGAAATTGAAATTACAATAATAATGTGTTTCATATTTTTTAATAAATTCTGTTTCTTTTTTTACAATAATCAAAAAACAAACTTTAACTTTTTACATATTCAGGCATGTGATGGAAATCGAAAACGAAAACGAATGAGTTTTAGAAGTCAATTTTTTCGTAAAATTTCTGTATTGAAAAACTTTTATAACATAAAATATAAAGATATTGTGCTACTAAAGAGAATCTGAAAATAAAAATTTTAAAAATTAGATTATAAATGCATTAACATGTATTTCCAAAACTGATTCGTTTTCGATTTCCAGCACATGCCTGATTATTAGCTTTTTAAATAACAACAATAAAAAAGTTTGATTGTTTTTTGTCTCTCCTATAATATTGTAAAATATGGACTTAGAGCGTTTACATGTTAAGCCAGCGATATTTGGAAGTTACAAAACCATCCGAACCCGCTTACGAGAGTGATTCAAGGCTTCGCAGAGCTGATCTACCACCCTACTAATTTAGGGCCAATTTGTCGATTATGGCTTTCTCAACTGAGAACGAATAGTTTCTAAGGTTTAGGTATACGATTTAAATACTTATTGTAAGGCCTATGAAGTCAAGGCAGATTCAATAAATTAATAAGTAATAAAAAAAAATTAACATAACCTAAATAAAAAAGTATCTTTCATGCATCTTCCTACTGCTGCATACATTAATAATACAAGAAATTAAATGTATTACTCGATTACTCGACTTCTATAATACCTACTACTCTGTTGTGGCACTGCTGTATCGTTGCCTGCACTAATTAAACTTTCTCTTCCATTAAATCAATTTGGACACAACTCAACGAGAGAGTTTTGAGAAGTAACTAAAAGGTCAAACTAAAGGTATGGTCACACTTGGCAAATATTTGCCGAGAAAGAAGTAACCACCAAATAAAATATATTTCAACTCGTTTATTTATTGAAAAAAAAGCTTCATTTATTTAGGACAAGACACAACAAATATTTAGTTTTATTTTATTTGATGCTGTTTGATCTGGCAAAACTCTTGTAAGAGTAAACAACGTCACACAAATTTGTGCTAAAACAAGTGGTGACGTTTGTTTGAGTAAATATTAGCCAAGTGTGACCGTATCTTAAGTAAAATAAAATACGCCTGGAATTTTGACAGCATAATAAATTCTGCAGTTTAAAATTAGCTGAATAGTAGCAGTACTGAAAAAACTAAACACATTAATTAATTAGAGAAATAATTGAACTAATATTATCTTTTAAGAGGAAAAGTTTTATTCTTTCTGGCTAATAGTTCAAATTTTTAAAGAATACTATTGTAAAGTACTAGAACAATTGGCAAACTTTTTTTTGTCCACAATCCATCTGTAAACATCATCTATTTAACTCACCGTGTTTTTTTTTTTTTTTTTGAGAAATAGAATTCGAGAATTATCATATTTCCTTTTTACGTGTTATGAGTTAGAACGAAATTTACTTACGTTTACAATGTGTGTCTAGTCTTTATTATTATTTACAAATCTTGTAAAAAAACACATTTATGTTCTGGCACTATTTTGGGTTAAATTGATTTTGGACAAGAAAATTCACAAATCTACACGAGAGCTTATAAACAATAAGGGCTAAGTCCAGTATAGTAAAAACTCTTTCATATAATTTCTCGGCCATAAACTTCAGTTGACGTACTTCTAATATTTGTGAAAGTCTTTGACCTACAACTTTTACTACAGACCTCGCATCGCCTACACTTTCTCCTGCCAAACATTCATACACAAACATTCGAGAATTCAGTATTTCCAACTCATATAGAAAGAGAACGTATATAAAATAAAAACCCATTGTATGAATTAAAAAAAGAAGAAATTGATTATATAATGTAGCAGACGCTTTCATAATGTGTCCAAGAGTTGTTCTACTAACCAACGCGACGACTACTTGCACAACTCTTTGTCATTTATTTGATTGTTTGCAGACTAAGAGCTAAAATGTTGTAAGCCCGGCAGGACTTTGAAACCAAGACCACTAGTTAGCTAACAAACTACATACTTGCAAGATTTTCTGTTGGCGAATAGGGTTTTGTTTGACATGATTTGCTTTAGGCCAATGTCACACTAAGCAAATATTTGGCGAAAAAATGTAACCCCTAAAAAAATATTTTTGAATTCGTTTATTTAGTAAAAAAAACTTTGTTTGTTTCGGACAAGACACAACAAATATTTAGTTTTATTTTATTTGATGCTGTTTGATCTGGCAAAACTCTTGTAAGAGTAAACAACATCGTACAAAGGTGTGCTAAAACAAGTGGTTACACTTGTTTCAGTAAATGTTTATGATGTGTGACCTTAGCTTAACAGTTTGCTTGTGAAAAGTGGTTCCTTGGTGGTCTAACAGCACCAGATTGTTTTTTGTCTGATTTTTTATATTTTTTTTAATGTTTTTGGTGAAATCTAACTACAGGGCAACTGCTTAAACATGTAATTGAGTTTTTATTATGTTTTATTATGAGATTTCGGGAGGATCGGGAAAAACAAAAAGCTTATCACTATAATCACATGATATTTTGCAAGAACGAGTGTGTGTTTATTTATATAAGTAGTTATTTCTGTGCATATGTAATCCAGTTTGTGCTCATTTTCTAAAAGTCGACAGCTTTGAAATAAAGAATTATGACCGAATGACAACCAATTTTTATACCCACCACCAAAAACTTAGAGCTTTATATTAAGTTTGTCATTTCGTTTGTAACACATCCAAATATTGCTCGTAGAATCAAAACGTATATCACTTAGTCCCCGTTTACACAGTCGAACATTTGGCAGAAAAACAAATGAAATTCTCTTTTGTTTTTTCATTCGCGGTCACACTGTCGAACAATGTTGTCAGACACATGTCATTAGTATTTGCTTTTCTGACATTTCTCTTATTCGTGCTGTGTAAAAATTTGTAGTAAATTGCAGCAAAGAAAATGTCAACGAAGCATGTTCACCGAGTTCCGAACACAACAAAATTGATTCCCTCTTCCCCACCCGTAATTTTCTTCCAAGCTAAATGTTTTTCTTCTAAATGTTCGACTTAAAAGCGTATACATCTCTTACAAACATTGCTAGCAAGTTTATATGCGACAAAAATAATCCACACATTCCTAGTCAAGCGTGATCCATTTCGAAGTTCCCTACTTTTTTAAAGAAACAAAACACAGAAAATTCACATTTCTGGGGGAATGTTTATTATCATTTGAAAGAACATTCCTTAGCATTTATTTTGTGAAGATTAAGGCCGTTGCTGCGTCGCAGATGGTCTATCCGTTGAATCAAATTTTCGATGACTCGTTCGAGCATTTCGACTGGTAACCGGCGAATGACACGCGTGATGTTTTCCTCCAAGGCCTGAATCGAAGCGGCTTTGTCCGCATAAACTTTAGACTTTACATATACCTACAGGAAAAACTCTAACGGTGTGTTATCACACGATCTTGGTGGCCAATCGTCCGGCTTAAAACGTGAAATTATGTGCTCACCGAAGTGTTCTCTCAATAAATCCATTGATTGATGCGATGTGTGGAAAGTCTTGCTGAAACTAAATGCAGCCGATTGTGTCGACCATAAGTTGAGCGAAGTGCACGAAACACATTCCTCACAGAACGTAAATTTTCGTAAAAAAGTTGAACGCTTTGTAAACGTTGTTCAGGCGTAAGTCTTGCCATTATGAAATGCCAAACAATACTAAACAAAAATAATATGACAGCATGACACGACTCATACGTGATCTGTCAAAAAATGCTATTGAAAAAAGTATCTCTACTTGAATCACCCTATATATATGTAAATTATCATACCGAATTTATATATGATTATATATATGTATATATATTTGATTGGCCCATAAGAGGTCATTGCTCCTATATGAGGACTTCTTTCGAACAACTCAATAACGTACGTAAATATCTCATAATATCGATATCGAACCAAAATTTTACAAAGATCAATTTTTTTTGGAATTTATTTTGGTTAATTTATAATTGGCCACAGTTCCCATATAAAATCCACTAGAAATAATACCTGAAATACCCATGAAATTCTTGTAAGCATCGTTATTGAGATGAAATTCCACCAAAATAAGCCTCCAATTTATAGAAATAATTGCACAACGCATACGCTTAACTTCACAACATGTTATTCAAAATGGGCATGACTCGTTGTTGCTCTCAAAAGGTGAGCAATGCTTTTGCTGAGGAATCCATGTGTTGACACAAAGCTGGCAATGGCCAACACTTTTAGCTTTCTCTAGATATGAAATAGATTATCTATGTATAACCTTTTATTTTACATCGGTCATAATTCAATATTGAAATGCTGTAAATTTGTATGTCCGTTTGCTCACAAGTGACAGCGTACTCTACCAACTACATCAGTCATCTTGTGGCGCCATATTCTTTATCTATATACGAGAATGTATGTATGTGTTTAGTTGCTATTTTATTATATTTTCACACAAACACACAAATCTACGTTTCATTCATTCTCTTTTACATTAGTATCATTATAGCTTTTATACATTACTTTTCTATTGTAGCATTTTGAAGTTGTAACATTTGTATTAAAAAGCACCACAACACATATACAAACATACATAAAAAACAAATAAAATAACAAGTGAATTGTTATTGTAAATGCTGTCCCTGACAGCAGGGCACAAAATGTTTATAGTTGGACACACACATTCGCCGCATAGTTACATAGAAATAGCCATACATATGTGTGTGTGTTAGCATGTATGAGTACATGTGAATTTATGTATTAGATACATATGTACAGACATACATATGTATGTCTGTTTATTTATCGCTAAAATAAAATAAAAATTAACCAAATACATGAACACATTTCTTTAGATTTTTGTGTTTTATTTTTCTACTCGTACTCTCTCTCTCTCTTTCATCTATCATATTCCCAAAACTGCACAAGAAAAATATTCTTTTTTTTTGTTCATGTTTTTATGCTTTCAATTGGTTATTTTGTGCCAAAATTGCAATTAAATATATACATAGCTCTAGAATCTAAAAAAAATTTGTTTAAATAATTTTCAACTATTTTTTATTAAATTCTAGTAAAAAGAGCCTTCGAAAATTTCCACATTTAAATAATGAACTGATTCAGAAACACTAGGTTAGGTTAGGTCAGCTCACTTAGGTCCATTCATTGGTCCTTTTTTAGTTATTGCCTGAAAAGATATGAGCTAGAAGAAAGGGGAAGAATGTTGATAGAGACAGAATAGTAAGTATATATAGACAGTGAAAAAGGTGACACTACCCGGGTCTGAAGGGTTTGAAGAGAAAAAAGTTGGAGTAAACATTCCGAGCCGCTCAACGACTAATAGTTACACTATAAGAGCAAGGATTTGAGTGTTAGATCTCGGTAGCCAATTGCTATTCCTAATGAAGGTATTGATACGCTATAATTTCAAATTTCATATCTCAGATAGATTATTAAAGATGTAAGAAACACTATCGCAAGATAGTTCTGAAATGGTTGTATGAAAATCATTATCTCTTTAAATAATTTATGAGTGTTTTTCATACAAAAGTTATGGAATTTATTTTGCGGACGTTTGTTTCTGAATGAACTAAAATCAGAAAATAAATTGTGTTTCTAATGGCTTTAAACTTGCAACATCTATTGAGCAGACAAAACCATTCCCAATAAGTTGTTAAAGAACTAACAACTGAAGTACTTGAAAATACAAATGCAATTTTATTTGAGTTAAAACAAAAAATTGTAATAATAATTAGAAAGAAGAATACACAAACATTGTAAACGTAAGTTAAATTCGTTCTAACTCACTACACGTAGAAAGGAAATATGATAATTCTCGAAATCTATTTCTCAAAAAACGGTGATGATGTTTACAGATGGATCGTGGACAATAAAAATTGCTGATGAAGCCCTTGGCAGGGTAGAAAATGCATTCCAGTTTGTCAATTGTCTAGAAAAATATATAACTTTACAATGGTATTCTTTGAGTTATGAATTAAAAATGAACTCAAGCCAAAATAATAAGAAATCTTCTCGAATAATAAAGGGGATTTTCAATATGAACTTTGTTTTTCATAAGGGATATATTAAAATAACTTGAACGTGTTGACTTCTTACTTGTGGACATATCATATCAGTAGCAGAAGCTTTGTTACAATGAGTTAAAGTTCGCTCAAAACTTGCTTTAAAATATAATATCAAATGCTTTACGTGCACACGTGGCCAGAGGGCTTAACTGTAGAGCGCTCTTAACGCCTTCGTGTTTTTTTTATTTATTGAATCTTCAATATAATTTTAACTAACAATAAGTGATCGAATCTTAAGTCTAAAAATATTTTATTACATGAGTCCAGCCATTGCTAGAGGCAAAAATAGTTTACACGCCTGCTGTTATCACTGGTGTTCATCTCTCTTGCATTCGACTGAGAGTAAGAGTGGCCCTGCTTCTCAATCGAATATGGCCTCTGTTATTGAGGATGTTTCGGGCAAGTGGATTAGGATGAGCTTCAAGTTTAGTTAAACATGTTGTAACGTGTTTCCTGAACTCAGCTTTTACCATCGGTACGTTTACGAGTCTGTGAATGTGTGCATTTTTAACATTTTTTTTATTTTGGCACTTCTGGATTTTTACTATGTTAGAAGCTGAGGCGGTGCCCCGTAACTAGCATACCCTCGTATTGTTTGTCCTGCAAGAACATACCAATGTATGTCTCACAAGAGCATGAACTTGCCAGGAGCATACAATTCAGAAATTGTCAATACATGACTGCAACGATCAATGTAAAGAGCCCCTTGCTCAAGAGCTTGGGCTATCTAATCACTGCTTAGTCCATCCATAGCTAAGTCAATCAAGAAATCCCTAGGCAATTACTGAACTCATAGCATTCGCTACAGGGTCAATGCGGGCTTTTGTATCAACCAGCCTTGTGAGACACTGTCCCCGGCAGATTCCCAGCACCACCATGTGAATGCCACTACTTCAGTACCTTTCCGAAGCACCAAGCCAACTGTCATCACTACTTTCATTACCTCTGTTTAGTCAGCAACAACACAGATAATTTGATGGCCAGAACTTTGTCACTAGGACAAACATCAGACTTTGTTAAACAACTATCTTCTTCCTGCGTTTTTAGGTTTAAACCACAGCTACTTTGCGAACCCCTAAGGGAACTTAATCAATTATCAGTTAGGGGATTTACAAGAACAGGTGGTACAAATATCCGGGCTTCTAACTGATCCAATAGTTCTAGACAAGACTCTAGTCAGCTGCGAATTTGAGGGGTGTTTACACTTATCATTTTCAAGCTCATGCCACGTCATGGCACCGGAGTCGCCATATCTCTGCTAATGAGTCAAGGTGATGGAACCACACCAGGGGCCAAATTACCGCATTCGATATCTAGTAAAATTGGTCGTAATTTTCTTATCTGAAATTATGGCATTCGATATCGAGCAAGAAATTTAGTACATTTTATCATAATTTCGCTATCGAAATCATTTTTCGATACGATAGCTCATTCGATCACGAATGCGGTAATTTAGCCCCAGGACATATTTCTCCTGGGAATATTAGAATATTAAAAATTCAATATTGATCTGTAAAAGCTACATTTCGTAAAATTCGTGATAATTTCAGTCAACATAATCATCCTTCGGATAGCGCTATTAAGAATTAGTTCCAGAAAAATTATATTCCAGCCATGAGCCACATTATTGAAGCAGATCCAAATTTAACAATTCTTTGATATTCTCAACTATGGAGGCTGTCTACAATGATCACCCTTACAAAGAGCAACTGATGCATAAATTGAAGACTGACTCACTTCGCTGTAGATTCACAGTATTCATTCAAGAACAACATTATGGTTTTTGTATACAAATTATTTTTCACTCGAAGCCCATTTTCATTCAAACAAGTAATAATTCCGCATTTGGCTTTCAAAAAAGCAATTGCTGCGAAGCTTTTGCTTGCTGAATATGTTACTGTATAAGTATGATGCGCTATGTGGTATGCAGGTCAACATTAGGGCCAACAGCACTATAAATTTTTAAAGAATGTAAGAGAATGTCGTGGAAATAGAAACAATCGAACATATCTTCTATCATTGCCTTGGGCCGCAGAGACGTGGGTTTACTTGTGTGGGAAGACGTCTATTCGCTGAACTTGATGATGATAATTGGTTGCAAACTAGGAGCTGTTATTAAGTTTGCAAAGGGGAATCAGATGAGTAAATTACAGGAGGGTGTGCTCCAGTTGATAATCATTTTGGTTAATAGTTCCTTTGTTTTCACTTTATTTAAAGAAATCTTTTTCTTTTATCACTCTACTTCTTTAAATCCTATATTTTAAGTCTTACTAAATTGTTGAAGAGATTCACAAGAAATCCTTAAGGCTCTAACAGTGGATGTGTTCACGCGATGGACACAACCCTGCCGAGTAACGTATTGCTTGCTGTGAAATTTCAATACTAAAAAACGCCTTATCATTGTCAATTCAACAATTTGTTAGACAAAAAAACAAATATAACTCGCAATCAAACTATTATTCTATGTCTTTAAAATACAGTAATTCCCTAACCGTCTGACTGTTTATAGTTACATCGGATTACATAGCTGTGCGTGTACTCGTATGTATTTATAATAATCTTACCATAGCACACACAACTCATTGAGTTTAACACCTGACAAACACACTCTCTTAATATGACAGTCAAACATACGCATGTATACACTGACAAAAATCACAAATAATGCTATTGGTTCTTATTGTTATTTATACCGGCACACCAATACTACATTAGCTTAATTTAACACACAAATACAATTGGTATTTTATAGCAAAAAAATTTAGATTTACGTCAAGTATTATTAAATACACCTGTTTAATAAGGTGGCTCTTGTTTTGTAATTGTTCTTTATATATTAAACATGTTGAAAATCCAAAACAAGCCAAATAAATAAGGTCCCCCTTAATAAACACACACATGTATTTTACCTCCACCTGTATGCTGCAGTATTTACAATACTTATTGTACAGCATACCTGGTGGCGTTTAAAAATGCTTATAATCTGTCAATTTTCATTATCGTGTGTGGTATTTAAATGACATTTATGACAGTTCTTTTGAATGTGTTTTTTTTTTGTGTTATTTTTCCTATTTTTGTTTGGTATTCCATGTTTATGTATTTATTTAGTGTGCTTTCGTATTTTCCAATATATAAATTGTACTTTTTTCTCAAGTACTTTTGTCTATATAGGTATATTAGGGTGTTTCTTTGTAACAATATTTTCAGGCGATTTTTAGAAACTTATTGTGATATTTAAGCGTTATAAAAGATTTGAAAAGGACTGACATGTTTAACTAAGACAAATAAATACCTTTTCAAATATTCACTTTTGTCATTTTGGCACGCTTTCAGTTCTATAAATCTGTAAAAAATAAAAATCGTTTAGATTAGAAACTTAACTCCCTGTAGTTTCTCAATGATTCCCAACCTAAGATATTCCAAGTTTCTTATAGTGTTTATAAGATAGTGAAAGTCTCTAATTCAAATTTTTCACAGTTAATGTCCTTCATTTCACATCTCACCTTAGTACTGTATGTATGTAGTGATATAGTGCCGGACTATCAGTCAAATGGTTGCGGGTTCGATTTCCGCCAAAGACTCTGGGTGTTTTCTGCAGATAAGCCAAAAGCTTCGCAGTTTGTGTTTGTTAATTATTTAAAAAAAAAAAAAATGTCTATTTAATATGTTTACTGGTCCTTTGCATGTTGTGATGCCTTCCAGGCTTTTGCAACCTCCAGATTTAATTGCACATTGACTTGCAGTTCATCACACTTGAATCCTCCAGCTATAACTATCCGTATCTATTGCTAATTTGATATTTGCTATCAATTTTGTTTTCTTTACAGTTTCAAACTAATTTAATTCTGACTACGTGACTTTTTAATACATTCAATGTCACGTGACTATAAACATAGATCGTTACACTACTTGTACAGCCCTTGTAATTAGTAATTCTAAGGCTTCTAAGATCACCAGAATCTTTATCTTAAATTATATCTAATTATAGAACAGTATCTTGTTGGTAAATCTTTATCTGTTTTTATATATTTGAGGTGCTTCCAAGACGTACTGCATAAATTGTTCGACTTCTTCTGCGAATGATATTTTGTCGAATACCCAATTGTAATAGATAACAGCGTAATATATTTTTTCTATCATCGTTCTTCACGACATTTTGGCAAGAGTGTGCTGCTCATTGTAACCGATTATTGGTTTATCTCTCTCCACAGTGAGAGTGTAATCACCATCACCGATTGAAGTATTCACCGATCATGGATTGTTTACAAATTGATGTATTCTATTCTTTCTTCCCTTCTTTCTTCCTTTTTATTAGATCAAATACGTTATGTTCTTCCGGAGAACGAACCCTCTTTCCCTATTCAGTAGAAATGGCTATAAAGAATCATTGGCCTTTGTTGTATCCCATTGACTTTCCTTCTGTTGGCCTGCTCTATGTGTTACCTTTGCTGCTTTTCTCCCGACTTTACTACTTTCTGTAGGAATTTGGCTTATTTTCTTTACCATCATCTCTATCTCAGCTGTACGTTTGTTGGTATTTGTTGTTTGTGTCAGAATATTCAGATTCATTGGCTGTCTGGTGGGTTTGGAGATGTGTAAAGCTCGGCCTTAAACCCCTTCCCTTTGTCTTTATGAAGACGAGTCGGGAGCTGTTTTTACACCAGCGCTAGCCGCCGGTAGTAGACAGAGCAATATTATATAGCACTTAAAAGCCATGTAACTAAAATGTTAACAAGAGATGACTGCGCTTCCAAACTCTCACCTCTGGCCTGACAAAATCTAAGTCTATATTGGCGGTTTAAAGACGTAAACGGCTGCTGGCTCGGGAATTTTCTCTGAAGAATTAAGCTTTGTAATATAAACCATCAACACAGTCTCGAAAAGAAACCAAGAATCAACCATGATCATTTATAGCTGTGAGCAGACTTGAGAAAAAAAAAGCTTTTAAGTTCGAAATGTCTTTTCAATTCTATTTACTCACTACTATCCGTTGTCTTGCTTTCAGGACATGAAGAATTTAATTGCTGAAACGGGTCGTTCCTAAACGAAACTGACATTCTTATTCCTTTGGTTACAATACTGAATATAATTGATGAACGAGCGTTAAAGACGCTCTACGATTGCCATTTGTGGAACATCTAAAATGGATACTGTGTAATATGTTACAAGATATAAGTGGACGATGTAAAAACTATTGCAGAAGTTGGCTGCACGAACAAGAGAAAGTATCGCAACAACAGCTACTATCTGACTGCCACGATCTATATAGGACCAAAAATTCAGATATAATGGACTGATCTGGACTGTCTCAAAGATTTGCCATTGATTATTGGTTCCCATGTGATTCTCAATTGAATTATATTTTTAAGAATATCACAATGGACCAAAGCCCCTCCTAATTACAAATTGGCACATCCATGTATCGGAGAAAATCTAAAAAAAATGTCTGCCGTAAAACTATAACAAAACTTTAACAATTTTATTGTTCAATTCACAATTCATGTTGTACTGTCGTAGGAGTTGTACATCGTCTACATTTACAATAGTTGTACAAATGTTGTGGATAATTTCTAGGTAAATATTTTGTACAACGCCTACGATATTTTTTCATATGTTTTTTTTTAATGATGTATGAAAGTTTAAATGTTGCTAAAAATTAAAATATAAATATAACATAAAACTAACTCCTTTCAGTTTAAAAAATAACCAAACGCTAACACTCAAATCAAACAAATTTAAAACAAGAAAATAAAATTAATAAATAAAATATTTTAATAATCGATATTGCTGAAAGTGATTCTGAGTCGATCGGTATATTTTGCACCAATATTTCTGGGCGTTACAAACATCAGCACAAATCCAATATACCTTCCCCACTATGGTGGTGTAGGGTATAAAAATTAAAAAGAACACCACCCTAATACCCAGCTATGGGAGAATTTTAATATTTTTTGGAGTGTAATTGTTTGATGATTGTACATATTATACTCAAACAGACATTAAACATTATTGGTTAGCAGGACCCTTTGTTCAAGGAGTGCTGGTCTGTTGTATGTACACATCAGAACGAGCATTAAATTCAGTCCTTGAGTTCAATCAAATCAAATGAACGCTGTTTGTCTGATACAAGAAGAAAAGTGTTTGTGTGAAAAAAATTCAACCTCTATGTAAAAAAATAATTTAAATATTTTTTCAGGTTTATTTACATTTTGCTCTGTGTTGTGTTCTGTTTTGGGTTTTTCTCTTTTTCTGTCATTATTATCAGTGTAGTGGATGGAGGAGGTCGGTGTAATTATCATTGTAATGGTTGATGGTTTGAATGTTGTTGTGTTTGTTGTTGCTTTTTGAAATGTTATTTGTAGTGTCGTTATGTCAAACTGTTGGGTTTTGTTATTGTTATGGTCAAATGTCGTTGTTGCTGTTGTGGGCTTTTTTGTTAAAGAATTGGCGTTATTTTTGTTTACGTTTATCATTATTTTGTTGGGGTTTTTTTTTATAGACTTTTTATAAATATTGAAATTTTGTTGTTAATACTTGTGCAATATAAAGCAGCGTCTGGCATATGAAGTTTTTTTTTTTTTTTGTAAAAAGAGATTCAAATAAATGTTTTGTTTAAAAAATATTTAATTCACTAGGTTGCGTAGGGTAATTTGGAAGCTCCACACAAGCTGAATGTGTGAAAACTATTGAGTTAAGTTTCTTTAAATTTCATTAAATATTTCTGATTTAAAAAAAATATTAAAGTATTTAGGTGTAGTTTTATATATAAAATTAATCTATAGCAATCATGTTTTTATATATTGCTAATAAATGTAATGTACTAATTACAACACTTTAGCCTTTGATAAATAGAAAGTTGTTTTTAAATATTATCAACAAAATTCTAATATTTAAATTGATATTTCAAGCAGTCACTTAAAAACTCTTTAAATTCTCCAATATAAATTGTTAAAGTTAATTTATAATCTTCTAAGACTATATACTACAGTGAGACTGGAATGTTTAATCCCAAATGTTGCTATTCAGAATTCTATCACATTGCTGAGCTTGCGCCTCCTTAAGTTTTATCAAAATTAAATAAAATTTATAACGGTCTTTTGGAAATTGTTTAGCTAATTGTTCAAGTTTTTTTATACTTATTAAAAATTATATATTTTTTCAAGCTTAAGGTATTTTTTTTTTATTTATTTCTATTTTATTCAAATATTATTACAACAATTATGTTATACCAGGAAAATAAAATTTATTAAAAAAAACAATTGTCAGACAATTGTCAAACATTTACTGTTATATTGAAACATATTTTTATTATTTATTGCAATATTATTACAGCCATGTGTAGCGTCTCTAGGGAAATAAAATTTATTAAAAAAAACAATTGTCAGACAATTGTAATTGTTAGACAAATTGTTAGACAATAGAAATTGTCAGACAAATACTGTTATATTGAAACATATTTTTATTATTTATTGCAATATTATTACAGCAATGTGTAGCGTCTCTAGGGAAATAAAATTTATTAAAAACAACAATTGTCAGACAATTGTAATTGTTAGACAAATTGTTAGACAATAGTAATTGTCAGACAATTACAGTTATATTGAAAAATATTTTTATTATTATTCCAATATAATTACAACAATGTATAGCATCTCTAGGGAAACAAAATTTATTAAAAAACAATTGTCAGACAATTGTAATTGTTAGCCAAATTGTTAGACAATAGAAATTGTCAGACAATTACTGTTATATTGAAACATATTTTTATTATTTATTCCAATATTATTACAGCAATGTGTAGCGTCTCTAGGGAAATAAAATTTATTAAAAAAACAATTGTCAGGCAATTGTAATTGTTAGACAAATTGTTAGACGATATAAATTGTCAGACAAATACTGTTATATTGAAACATTATTTATTATTTATTCCAATATTATTACAACAATGTATAGCATATCCAGGAAAATAAAATTTATTAAAAAAAACAATTGTCAGACAATTGTCAAACATTTACTGTTATATTGAAACATATTTTTATTATTTATTGCAATATTATTACAGCAATGTGTAGCGTCTCTAGGGAAATAAAATTTGTTAAAAAAACAATTGTCAGACAATTACTGTTATATGAAAAAATATTTTTATTATTTATTCCAATATTATTACAACAATGTGTAGGCTGTCCAGGGAAATAAAATTTATTTTGCTACAACAACAATATGTAGCATCTTCAGGGAAATACAATTTTTTATAAATTTATATATTCCCTGAAGATGGTCACATTGTTGTAGCAAAATATTGGAATAAATAAGAAGAAATTTTGGCCTTAAGTTTTTTGAAAATATTCACCTTTACTTAAAATTAAATTAAATTATAATTAACTACACCATGAAAAAAAAAATATATTATATTTAAATAGAAAAAGCTAAAATCCTTAAACGCTTTGTAAATATGTATGTATATATATATTGTTGAAAATTAAACAATAAATGCTATGAACATAATAAATAAATGTAAAAAAAAATTTAAAAATTTACTAAAAACTTAAATTGTCCATCCCTTTTTCTTAAAGAAGACAACATATTCTCTTCAACTTTCTTGCCTACATGTCAACTTAATATAAGCAAACAGAACACCCTGCTGATAATAGCTCTACCTCTAAATACACACGTTGTCTATTACAACCAATACCCCCTTATTGATCGTTTACAAATGCCCACCCAAAATAAACTTCATTATTTTTTTAAAAGCAAAAAGCTCACTCGACCACCACTTGCTAATATCAGCATAAAAAAAGCCATAAAATAATCATCATGTACACATCACTACCCATTTTTAATATATAAAAATAAAAGCTAAGTTTGTTGTTGCATGGCCCTTCCCTTGCCACACCAATCCAATAACCACTTACAATTTTACCGCACTTAACAATAATTTTATTGTTAAAATTGCTTTTGTAACGAAGAACAAAAACGTTTGGGAGCACACCAACATTGTAAATCAAATAAAAATCGATTTCACGTGCTAAAATCATTTGACACTTTAAATTGACCAATTTTGTACAATTTGAAAAAGAAAATCTGTCCCCCAACTCACTTTCCTTAAACGGACGTGATGTGTTGGTTGGTTGGATGGTTGGTTGGCTGATGATTGTGTACGATTTTCACACTGAACACTATAAAATAGACAATAAGATTAGTGTTGTTTCGAAAGGTAAAAGTTATATTAGAGTCATAGAAGACTTTAATTTACTCTACTCTTTAGAGATTAACAAAAATAAAGTATTTTTCTTAGGATATCCAGGCGCATGAATGTTTGAATATTTATGTAACAAATTCCCGCTGATTTATTAATATTTTAGAAAAGCTAAAATAAGAAACTAATATTTATTTTCTCTTTTTGTTGTGATACAACATTGCGATTTTATATAATATCCAGAAGTAGTTTAATTAAAACATTAATTTTGGGGATTACTGGCAAAAAATGTTTTTGTTAAACTATTAAAACTAATGATGGCAATTTTAAATTATTCCAAATCGTTAACAATTTAATGTGTAAAAAGATAAATTCGAATTTAATTAGCACAGACAAAAACCACATTTCTTAACTGTATGTTGAATGTTGGCCAAAGTTAAAATTTATTAAATATTTCTTTTTTAAGCTAATCAGGCCTAAACTTTTCCAATGTAATTAAAAACTTTTATTTGCATTTTTTCCCGACGTTTCGTAGACAATTTCAAGGGATCGTATAAAATAGTATTTTAATCACATTTACAATTAATCAACGTACAACCAAATAACATAAAACATATAAATTTACAGTAAGAATACATATAACCACGTCTTAAAATTAATATCACAGTAGAGGTTTAATTTAGCACCGCTCTGTAGCCCTAGTTGATGTTTACATTGGTAATGTTACAGTTAACAGACCAATGTTAAGCACTTAACTTGAATTTTTAAAAAAAAAAATAGCATTTATGATGAAATTGTCTAAAAGAATTTGGACAATTTTATTAGTCGGATTTCTGAAATAATTTAGGAATTTGAATAAAACGATTTTGAAAAAAAAAATTATTTTTAAAAAAAAGTAGCTTTTGGGATTAAATACTCTAGAAGAATTTAGACAAATATCGAGTTGCACACGTATCCCACTGTATAGAGAGGGTAGTGCAAACGGTCCTGAGCCTATATAGTGGGATACGTGTCAAATTTGTCCAAATTTTTCAAGATAATTTCATTCTAAAAGTTACTTTTTAAAAAAAAAATTCAAGTAATATGACTGTTAAGTGCTTAACAGCGTTCTGTTGAGTGTATTATTATCAATGTTAAAAATTTGGTTCTTGTCTGTGCTAGTTAAAATCGAATTTATCTTCTAATACTATGTTTCCACGACGACTTGAATCACCCGCTTCGCTTTCTGAATCATGTTTATGAATCATGCTGTTTACATGACCAAAAAACTTGATTCGATTTGACAGTTGTTTTTAATAAACAAACAGAATAAAAAAAAAACAGAATTTACAATTTGTGAAAAATATTTTTTTTTAATGGACAAAAAAAGTGAGTGGAAATTAGTTGGCTTATTCGAAAAAAAACGTATATACTTTCTTTACTTCCAGCAACAAGAAAATAATTTCCTTTGTTTACAATAATATTAAATTTTTTACAGCTAGTGCAGATAAACTTGCGATAAAAATTAGAGAAGAGTTCAATTTTTCGTGCTTCGCAAGTAGATTCAATATGAATCTACTTGATTCGCTCTTAAAATTTTGTATGGTGAAGCAAGTTGTTTCGCTCATGATTCATCATTGAAAATAGTACAACAATGAGTATGATTAATATTTATTATAGGCAGAAATTATAATATTACTCATACGGCCTGTGAATAAAACATGAATCGGGGATGGAAAATAGATGTTTGAATTTTGTAACATCTACATAAATATGTAAATAAAAAGTAATTTTTAGACCTCCATTGTTAACATTACCTTGTATAGGTACAGTGGTTTCCCGGTTTAACGAATTATATATTATCAGGCCCATTCGTTATATCGAAAAATTCGTTAAATCCGGCAGTTTTTTAAATGTTTTATTAAATAAAAAATCATGTTTATTTAGTCTAAAACAAAAAAAATTATAATTAGTTCATATCACATTCAATTAAATAATTAGTTCAAACAGAACTAAAAAAATGACTTTGTAACGTATAAATTTTGATTTTGGTGTGCGAAAAATGTCTTTACATATAAATAAATTTTCATTTTAATCCATTTTTTTCGTAAAGCAACATTGTACAAATGTAATTGCAATGACTCTCTTTTAATTTCATTTATTTTTTTCCAACTTTTTTGCAAAAATTCATTAAACTGAGTACATGAAATTTTCATTTGTTCGTAATATAAGGTAATCAATGGAAAGAATTGACTATTCGTCAAATCGCGAATTCGTTAAATTGAGTATACGTTAAACCGGGAAACCACTGTATATAGTAACTAAAGTGTAAACAACTTTATGCCCAATATAAGAAATATATCAGGACACCAAAAATGTCTAAAAAAAATCATAGATCTCTAATGAAAATTGAGCTTTTGTATTGATTTATCGACTAAAGGAAAAACAAACAATATATCAGTTAATTGAATTGCTTTAAAAATCAAACCCTTAGATTTACACAAAGGTTTTATAATCGTGGATTTATTGCAAGAGATTATATGGTGTAAGACTTCTAAAACAATCAGGACAGAAATTATCATACTTCTACCAGATAAAGTATTTGTTTACACTACAAAACTAGTGCTATACAAAGAACGTTATTGAAAGATATTGGAATAACAATTTAAACAATTTTAATTAAACCTCTGTACTTGGAAAGGGAAAGAAACAAAGCTCGTTTAGTAATATGTAAAAGGTTTTCTGTAAATTATTTTCATTTCAATAAATTATATTAAGAATAATTTATAGAATCTATAGAAGACTTTGTGACTTATGATATGCCTTCTAATGTCACACCTATAGAATATCGATTTGTTGACATTGCTAGAATGTTTTGCTCATTGGCTGCTAGCAGTTTCTTCATTATTTATTATAATTTGATTTGTGTTGGATAATTTACAAAAATTGTTTACCACTTGCAATTAAATTAATATCAATCTGATTAATAAATAGAACACGTGTGTATTTATACCACATCACCTATTATGGAGCAATCGTCATAAAATATTGTAGCTTAGTTTCGATTTATTTGAGGTTTATTTTGGATGAATTTCATCACAATAAAGATTTTTATAAACATTATTATGGGCAAATCATCATGAAATTTTGTACGACGATTTATATACATATATAAAAAGAACATTCGAAGCAGACGGACGTGTTTATGATCGGTGCTCAACAAAATAAATTTTAAAAATACAAAAAAATACCTACATACAATAAAAATTTGAAAATATATCTAAAAAACGAATTTAATTCAGCTAATTATTTGATTCAAAAACATAACAACACACATAAATTTAAATATTGGTTAAATCTAAAAGTTTTTTAACAAAATAAACGAAATAATAAAGTTAAGTACGTAGAACTAAGATAACAGATGATATAACAATGTCGACTCGTAATGCCAAGAGAACAGCATATGAAGCTGAGATTAGTTCTGTCGAAGATACTCCCTCAATGGCAGATCTTATTTTTTCAAATCCTAATGACTCTTGCTCACGCAGTCGTTTATGGAATTGGTTAGATGCTAAATTTACAAAGCATGATGAATTCATAAGAGAACAAACTGAACAAATAAAAAACATGATTGTGGAAAGTAAGAGATGGTTGATAGCAGAAATTGAGCAAAAAGTTAGTGATTTAAAAGATGAATTAATAAATGATGTAAAAGGAGAAGTAAAAGAATTAAATGACAGGGTTACTAAACTAGAGTCGAATAATTTGGAAATTGACAAACTAAAATCTGAAGTTGAAAGTTTAAAATTAAAATGTCTAAATCAAGAAAACACAGTGGTGGCATCAGATGTACGTATAACTGGTATACCCTTTCATAATAATGAAAATTTAAACGAAATTTTTGAAAATATGTGCAATACGTTAAACATAACTATGCCATCATTTAAATCTATTTACCGCGTAAAACACTATAAGAACTATCGTAATGTTGATGATCCTCCCATTGTGATTAAATTTAACACACCATACGATAAAAACTATTTTCTAAGAACTGTTGCAGCCCATAGTCGTAGATTTAAATCTCCGTTGCGATTATCTAATGTTGGTTTTCAAAGTGATACTCCTTTTTACATAAATGAAAATCTTACACCACACAATTATGGAATTTTAAAAACAGCGCTTGGCCTTAAGAAGGATATGCTTTTGAAGACAGTGTTCACCCTACCCTGGATTGTTCATGTTAAGCAAAATGAAAATGACGAACCAATTAATATTATTTTTCCTGAACAACTGAAGCAGTTTTTTCGTTGCACTGAATAAGTTTTATACTATTTTTTATATAACTATTTTTTATATTATAATTTTTTGCCTGACTATGTCTTTATTTTATAATTTTTCGATTGTCTTGACTTTCTTTCATATTGTTTTGATCCTAGTTTTTTGTATTGCTTATCTTAAATGTTTCTATTTTGACTATTTTTTTAATTTTATGAAAGTATTCTTTTATTTCGTTTTTTATATAACTTTTGTTGCTATTAGCATTGCACACTTTAATATTTGTTTTAATGACTTTTAACGGTGACGAACGTGGAGGATCGCAACATTTAACAATGAGTATGGTCAGGATCCTGGCTAAGCATAAAAAAGGTTTTAAAATCGTACACATAAATGCCCAAAGCTTAAATAATAAAGTCGATGAATTTAGGTTGGTTTTTGAAAACTCAGACATTGATATTAAATGTCGACATGATAGTGATTTTTATAAGAGATTTTTGCACATTCAAGTGATTTTCGGAAATGCTTTTTATAGGCGGCTATGTCAAAATATGAACCGTTTTTAGATTTCACTTTGCATGAAACTTATTTTTGTAGGATTTTGTAGAAAATCCATATTCCGAGAAAACATTTGAATGGGGTCTATGAGAAATTGAGCAACGATTCATACAATTTTCAACGATTCATCAAGGACTTGTGGTTCTATAATAAAATAATAATAATATAATATCTATAATAGAATAACAACTAATTCAAATATCTGAAAAATTTCGAGGTTGTTTAAAACTTTGGTCCATAAGTCGAGTCCGATTCTGTACATTTTCGATACCAGACAACTAGGTTAAATATAGAATTTTTGGGAGAAATTTAATTGCTCTAATTATACTTTTCGAAGCTCCGTCATGCCTTCATCATATGCACAGACGAAGGGACATGGCTAGATGATCGTATAATGTTATAAGGACCCAGAATACATATACTTTTGTTTATATGACCAATATTTCGATATGTTACAAACAGAATGAGAAATTTGAAAAAAATTAAACTTTGATATTTTTGTGCAAATATTTTAAAAGAAACACTTGTGCAAAATTGAGTATATCATCGTCGAAAATCTAAAAGTACGTAACATCACTCTTTTCTGTTTTACAGGAGAAGCAAAATATGTTATAAAATAAAAAATACTATATAGCAAAAAATTATGTGTTATGGAATTAAAACAGAACAACTAATATAATGAAATAATTCAAGCA
The DNA here is from genome assembly GCA_916048285.2 of Bellardia pandia. Taxonomy (NCBI): domain Eukaryota; kingdom Metazoa; phylum Arthropoda; class Insecta; order Diptera; family Calliphoridae; genus Bellardia; species Bellardia pandia. The sequence continues at coordinate 37,274,463 of OU696530.1, forward strand.
AAAAAACTATATTTTTCGAAATATTTGTATTTTGTATTTGTGTTTTCTGAAACAAAGGCTGTTTTCATAAACGCATTATGCAATGCAACATTTCATTGCATAGAGTTCATAATAGCATTTAGAATATAATTTAAAAACTTTTATCACATAAAATATAAAGATATTGGACTATTAAATAGAATCTTAAAAAGAAAAATTTTTAAATTATATTTCTAAATGCTATTATGAACTGTATGCAATGAAATGTTGCATTGCATACTGCGTTTATGAAAACAGCCAAAGTGCTGTAACATCATAAATATTTTTTTAACAAAAGTGAAAACGTTAACAATATCGATGGCTTAATCTAAAAAAGTCCTAACTCATTTTTTTTTCAAAAAAGTCAATGAAAAAATCCTTTCTTCGATACCTTCAAAAATAAAAAAATTAAATAAGAAATAAAATGTGTTGCTTTGTTTTATTAAAAACTGTATTAGAATATTTGTTGTATCTAAAATGTTACGGATTTTATTAAGTTTTTTCCTTCGATATGTAATATTTTAATTCCTTTTAGTAAAGCTTTAAATTTAATGCAAGATTAAATGTTTTTATTTTATTCTTTTATTTATTATCTTTTGATAAGTGGAATAAAGTTTCGTTTAAATAAATACTAACAATAGGAGTAATAATGTTATAATTTTAATAATACAAAAGACAAAATGTATGAAATTCAAGTTTCTAAAAAAATAGTATACCGAAAGTAAAGCAATTTAATGTTCGAATGGAATATTATTGTAAAAGTAATGACAGTGCGAAGGAAGCAATAATTTAAGGTCCTGTAAATGCTGCTATTTTTTAGAAATTTTTATTCTTTCAGGCTGCAAGAGGTGATGATAAGTTAATTTGTACTTTTTAACTGCTCGTTGGGGAAGAATTTTATAATCATGTTTTATATCAGTTTTAAAATAAATTGTTATGGATGAAGCTAAAACAGGGATCATATTCACCGTAGGACTTCCAATTGTTTCCCTAAATTTTTAAATAATTGTTTAAATACGTGGTGTAATCGATGAGTAATGCTTAGGAATATAATCATCATAATCAAGACAATAGTCATGTTTAAGGTGAAGAGAGTGAAGACGAAGTGGCTTTTTACGGGAATCCTTAGTACGTTCACAAGTTGTGAGGGTAGATTTATTTTCTTGCTATTTATTCTTCGTTGAATTAGAGAGTAAGTCGAATTACATTCTACTTGTGTGTGCCCTACGATTAAAAATTTATGTTCAATAGTGATGCTTTTTTCAACACTAAAACATTGGATAACAAGATTTTGAAAATATATTATTATATGATGCAAATTTGGCGTTTGTATGATTTCGTTTCTTAAATGAGAAAAGTTGTGAAAGTGAACGCAACTAGGTTGCCTTCAGTTTCGTCCCAGATTCATGAGTAACGATATTGTTTAGAGTAAAGTTGTGAACTGGCAATTTCAGTTTGTAGTATGAGGAACTTGCATTTACATTTGGAATAAGTTTAACAGCTTGCTTTGTTATTAAAAAAATTCAAATATTTTATTTTCATTTCTTACGCCAAGTTTAATGATACGTTCATTTGACTTGAGCAAACAATACACATGTTGATACGTTAGTTTGAATTATGGATTATATGGATAGTTATTTTAGGTCGCAAACATCTAAAAATTATCAGAGACACGTAAGATAATCAAGCAAATACTAATCATTCAAAAACTGGATTTTGATAGTTGTGATGTTACGTACTTTTGGATTTTCGACGACGATATGCTAATTTTTATTGGACTAATTGTTTATTGGACAAACATTATTATTATGTATTGTAAATTATTTTATGTGGCAAATAACCTAAAATAAATGACAGAAAACATTTTAAAATTTTCGTTATTAGTTTTACTTTATGCAATAGAAAGGCACAAACATGTACTCATTTGTGCTCGCCACTGTGTATGTTTCAAACTGCAGCTAAACCTCGAATTAATGAAATTGTTATTCGTATATTTTTTAAAATTTTCTTAATAAATAAATTTTAGATATCGCTCTAGTTTACAGCAAATATTTATTTACGTTCTCAAAACAAAAGTAGAATATGCAAAACTCTAAATATCTTTTTGACAATTCAACAGAAATTGTTTATTCTATGGGTGTTTATCCGCATGATTCGTATACTGTCTATCTGTCTGTTAATCAATAACTCCCTGTGATTACCTTACTCTAGTTTGCCATTGCACATTGCTCCCTTACGCTCTTTTAAAACATTTTGAAATAAATTCTTACTTTTAGAGCAGGGTAGAACAACACCCTGTTTTCAAATACAATTTGTTTCTAATGATTTTGTAGTTGTTGGTTTTATTTTTGTTGTTGTACACAGGTAATAGTTGGTAGATTTAGAGTTTTCTATTTTAGACAAGCTGTTGGTAGTTTTTTCCTGCTTTTGTTGATTTTTTTGTTTTATTTTGTGTTGCTTCAAAATTGATTTCTAATGTAGATTTGTGTTTTGAATTACAAATGAAAATGAAACTGAACAACAAACAACAACTCCTACTGTTAGTTGCCAATAAAGGTTAGAATTATCGAACACAGAAAACAAACACACATAAAAATTGTACTAGAAAAACGTAAACAAATCCCTTTAGATTTTTTTTTTTGAAATTTATCTTGGGTTTTATTTAAAGCATCTAACCAATAAAACAAATTTGCCATAATTTTCATACTGCAGTGTCAGTTTTAGTTTGCAGTTTAACCAGAGGCCATATTTGCCCACATTTGTAATGTAAAGAATTTTTAATTGGAAATCATTAAGAATAGCACATGGAATTTAATTGTTATGAGTGTTTAGACGTGTCTGTTTGTATGCCAGAGGGTGAGAGAGAGAGAGAGTTGTCATAAATTGTCCTTAATTATGGTAATTAATTTAGAAATTGTGAAAAGGTGATATTGAGGAGTTCTATTGCACTTCATTTAGTGATGATTAAGCTGTTATTTTTATTGGAAAAACAGAAAATACAGGAGAAACCTAGTCTCCTCAGAAATAAAATTCAACTAAAAATAAAAACCTTGGAAGCATATTTAAAACCTTATTTAAAGTAAAGTTATTAAATCAAATGCTAATTTTAATCAATTTAATCAAAAATAAGCAAACCAAATCAATTTTTATTAAAACAGAAAAGTTCTCTTTCTATCTAACGCTCAATAATTAACTCATTAAATCAACATGCCGCATATATACTTATTTCAAACACACGACCCCCCTGACTGTTTTCAAACGATTCTAAATTACTGCAAATCAATCATCAGTGGCCACTGTCAATGATTTGTTTTTATGTACAAATATTAAAATCCTTTTATGGCAAATTGTAAACCATTAATCCTTGTCAGTACTGAATTGAAACAAAAAGCCAAAAAAAAAACCTCTTGTCTAAGCAAATGATACTCGTGGGAAAATCTGTATTTAAAGAAGTATTGAAGTTCTCCAGATCAAAAGCACATTTAGAACAATTGGGAAATATTACGCCGTCGAATTTATGCTGTAAACCCACAATATAAAAAAAAACTGTTATAGATCTATATCTGAAGATTTAAGAATAAATCCGACAAATGATGTGTGTCATAGAATTTTAAAATTGATTCAAAAAAGTCTTAATATTTTTGTGAATATTGGTATTTTAAATTTCAGTGTATTTATAGTTATGAAATACTTATTAATTAATGTCTTTATACATTTGCTAAATAATATTTGTTTTTTGTTCGGCACACGTACATAAATACATTTAGCAGAAAGTGTTTTACATGTTCTTTAACTTACACAATTGAGAATGTGGATCTTTGTGGAAATGTAATTATGCAACGCAGTGTATGTGTTTGTATAAAACATGCTCAAGTTCAAAATAAAAATATACAAATATTACGAAGATTTGTCTAGAATCATTAATATTGTCATACGCAATTTGGTATTAAAAAAAAACTAGCAAACTCGTTTCAGTACAAAGTAATGACACAGAATATTTTTTATATTTTATATCTTAAAAACAAAAAAAAAACAATTTGATAATTTTATTGAAAATAATTTTGAATATTTCTATTGAAACAAGTGAAATTGTAAAATTACCAAATATGTAATTTAATTTTTCAGCATTTCTTTATGTGTGACAGTCTAGAACATAATTAAACTTTCAATTATACTGACTATACTGATTTCCTGTTACATCTTTAAGTGCACTTGTCGTCTTTCAAAGTAAGTGCTTTAAACAACTTTCCAATTTTGTATTCTAATCAATATAGTTCTGTAACAATTCTAATTCTAGCTATACAGTTTTATCCTCACGTACCTAAAATAATGCTACGATTTTACAATTGCTGCATTTTGCTGAAATTGGTTTCATTCGGTGTTTTAACAATACAGTATAACAATTTCTTTTTTTTTTTATCTAACAGGTATTGTTTTAGTTGTATTCGCGGCATCATAAAAGTGTGCGTGGATAAACATTCACACTAGCTGCGAAAATGAAATATATATTTACGCAACACTTTTACGAACAAAACACTCCAATAAAACAACAGAAAACATACATATACTGATATTTATAACTCAAATATTGAAAGTATCTGTGCAAATGTTTTTTAAAAATATTTGTTTAGCTCTACAAATTCACAAAACGAAAACAAGGCAAGTGTAGTATGTGTTACAGTGGCAGTTTTATAAAAAAAAGTGATGCTAGTGTTTGTATGTAAATTATTGCAATATATAATTATTAGGGTGGACCTTATTTTTATACTCTAAAGCAGAAGTGCCCAAAAGTTGCTTATGTAAGAGCAAACACCAATACATTTAAATAAAACTAATTTTTATTCAGTATTTTTTGTTGTAAAAGCCAATACATACAAAGAAACGATACACATTTTTATCATACGTTAAAAAAACAAAATCTACATTGACGATCGAGCAATGTTTACCAGTAGAAAGTGTTGTTGCTTTGCGCTTGCATGTATAGACTGAAGTACGACAAAAAAACAAATAAGGCAAAGTTGTTTGTGTATTACGTATTGCTAGTACTGAGTGCTGTAATGAGTATACAAAACACACAGCCTATACCTAAGAGTTTTTGCAAATACAAAAGAGCACCAAGAGTATAGGGCTTGGACACTCCTGCTCTAAAGGTTATCAAATTTTGCTAAAGTTTTCATCATTTGTTTGTTAAAAAAACTAAATAAATAAAAACAAGTAAGAAAGTATAGTCGGTCAAGCCCGACCATATAATACCCTACCCCCAGTATATGTATCATATGAGCTATTATGGACTGATTATCCAAAAATTGTGTGCCATGACTTCCGTGAATATAAATATTGTGTATGTTTTACTTTATCTCGATATAAATAAACAATTTTAAAATATTTATGAAGGTTAAAGTGATTTTCCAAAGTGGGATCATCATTAAATTGTACTATATTATTTGATTATATACGAAACATATTTGTATTTAATATTATGTGGATACCAATATTTTTAAAAGTGTTATACTCTCTAAAGTGATTTTCGGAAGTGGGCCATATATTGGAGCTTTTTTTATTTATAACTTATAAGCGAGTACTAACATCTTAGGTTTTCGACTCGATTTTATATTTTATATGAGATTATATAAACAGTTTTGTCTTAAAAATATGTTGATAAGATTTATGTTTTCCTTGCATGTACTTTTGTGAAGGCTAGTTGGAGTTATTGTTCCAAATATACGGGTTCTGGATATGTTTAAACTGGATCATTCGTCAAGAATATGCCTAACGTTGAGATTTAAGTTGCATGTGGATCATATCGCTGCTGTGTGAAAATTTACAGTGGCGAACAAATGTCGACGTTTCAGTCCTAGAGCAGGATTTAGGGTAAATAGCCGCTTCTCAATTAGGGTTAATATATTTATAGTTATACTGATACTCTAATCATGTTTGGCTTTTTTTCGTTTGCTAGATGCATTTCAATATAATTGAGCATATCTCGAGCTTTCAAGGTCTCGAATTTGATAAGGGGACAACGTTTTGCATCCTCAGCTGCTTGGTCAGACTGTTCGTTTCAGATGATGCCAACATGAGATGGAACCCACATGATTTTTATTTTGTTGTTGTTGTTGTTATTGTTGTTGCAGACGTTGCGGATTTGATTTATTAACGGCGATTCATACCTTGAGTTTTTTATTTCAAGTATTGACGAAAGGCTGCCTGAGCAAATAATGAATTTTAAGCTGTTTTCTGCTGCATATTCCGCTGCCATATATATAGCTAAAGCAAAACTGATCAACGAAACCGTAACTGATTAATTTGCCATTATTTTCTACAACTGCAAAAGTTGTAGGCTCGGCACATTTTCAACCATCAGTGTGTAGAAATTTCCAGTTGTTTTTACCAAAAGTTTTAGCAATAGTGTTAAACATTACTTTGAATATGCTGGATGAGGTTGAGTCTTTGGGAAGGTCAGTCAGGGATAGAACAAACATGTTTTCTTTAACAAGCCAGGGTGGCTTTTTACTGTTGTTGAAAATTGAGTTTTTTTTTTGCTAACTGTATGCATCTTCTGATGGTGGACTGTAGCCTGGGAGTTCTAATTGCAGTAATTCTTTTACATACCTCTTTATATATTATTTCGTTTTGGTCACAGTAGAGCTTAGTAATAAGGTTTTTCGTGCAACCTTATTACTAAGCATGTTGTTCGCTCACTGATTGAGGGCATACCAGATTCCGCTAAAATGGTTTTGACAGGACTCGATGGGAAAGCTCCAATGCCTAAATCTAAAACATCTATATCAATAAAATTGGAAATATTGGAATTAAATCTTAACCCAATTGATTAAAACTTATTCCTCAAGGATTCCACAATTAGGTCAAGCTCCCCTTAACAAATACGGAAACAATTGTCCCTACTTCCAGAAGAATAGGTCAACTTTGTTCAGCGAATGGCGGCATGATACAGTCCTAGTATTAATTTGATATTAGATTTCGCACACCATCCGTATATAGGTAAAGCGATAGATTGATAGATTCTGATTTTTCTTTGAATTTTTTCGAACTGTTTTTGTGTCAAAATATCATTAATAAAGTTATATATCGAAATTTTGAAACGTTAACATTTTCTCTGTTAAGTAGTTAACATGACCCTGTTAAAGTAAATGGTTTGTGTTAAGGGAGTTAAATTTCAAATTTATCTTTACACAAGTATGGAACGGCCTTCAAAATATTTGTAGATAAGATTAGACTAGATATATGACTTATTTCGATACTTGCAAAATTCAAGCACATATCGAGCCATTACCGCCAAAATAATGTATCCCACACCATAATCGATTGTTGTTTTTTTATCGAAATCGATAGTTCAACATCATTTAAAATTATTAAAATTAAATGTATTACACAAAACAATATTTACATTATAAATTTTAAAATAATGGCTTTATTCAAACTGATTTTATTTAAAAAAAACCTTCCCCTGTAAAATTTTGAGTTTGTGGGATACATTTTTTCGGCGGTTATGGCTCGATATGATCGTTAAACTCATATTTTGGCAGGATATTTGTATGGGGGCCAGGTGAAATAATGAACCCATTTCCACCAGTTTCAATATAATCCCAGCCAGTCAGACGGACAGACGGTCATCGGTAAATCGACTTAGGAACGGTATACTTTAAGATGGGCATTGGACCGATATTTATGGGCATTACAAACATCAGCACAAATCCAATATACCCTCCCCACTATTGTGATGTAGAATATAATAAATAAATATTTTTATACTTTGGGAAAATCTTACAGGCACAGAACAAGTGCTAGTCTAATATATATATGTGCGTGTGATAGTTACTGTTTCTGTTTCATTTGCATTTTAGTTACAAAGAACTCGTGCTGCCATTTTTATAGTGAGACAAAAAAAAAATAAACAAAAAGTGTGTAAAAGAAAATTTTGCGTAAAACTGAACATATAAACTGCATTTTCAAGTTTACACTTTTCATAAAACAGTTAGATAAAAATAACTTTTGCGGCAATTTGAATTCAAGTGTTGCAAGTTTATGATTGTTTCGTTTTAAAAAGTTATTAAAAAGAGAAAGAAATACATAACAGCAAAGTAATATATTTTTGCAATGAAAAGGTTTTGCTTTAAGTATAAGTATTTTTTATGAATAGCAGGGCGTATGTGAAATATTGTTGGCATACATATATAAATATATTACATATACGCCATAAGTAAACTAAATAAATCAAATTATAGCTGCACTAAAGTAGTTGATATTCAAACACTAAACAGAAGTATTGAAATACATATGTACAGTGAATGTCAAAATTAAGTTAACATCGCATATGTATTATTAAAATATAAGCTTAATTAAGCAACACGTGAATGTGTAACCAAGCCTGCACTCTGTTACATACATACTGTCAGCGTCAAAATAAAGTCGAATCCATATATTATTAAAAGAAACGCTTAATTCTATTAGTATAAATAATATTATAGTAAAAAATTATATTGCATTTTTATGTATGTAGTTATTTAAGTAGAATTGAATTCACAAAAAAGCAACACAAATAAAAGCGTATATGTGTACATACATATATATAATTGATTTATAGTTAAAATAAACAATTTATTGTTTTGTAAACGTAAAATAAAGTTAACAGTGGCATCATCCTTATGCCAGAGAAAAGCCCCAGTCATTCCAAAAGTAGTCACAATTTTTGTAATTTTTCTTTGTTTGAGAGTATGACGTTAAACTGCTTTTCCTAATAATTGCAAGTTTCATGATTTATAATTAAAAGAGATTTAGTTGTGGCGTTAAGTACACGCAGAGAAAAAATATAGTTGTGTAGGTTTACTACAACTATTTTAACATTTTTAAGTAGTTTTTTTTTCATTTAATGGTCTGCAACCATAATATGGTTAAGTTACCATTCACATGATTATAGCAATCATATATATGATTATAGAAATTATGTAATGTTTATAGTAATCAGTTTTATGATGAACGATTATGTTGTTCTCTATCATAATCAAAGAGCAACAAATTATGATAAATGGATTCATCATAAACATGATTGCAACAAATATATGCATAGTTATTACAAACAAATATATATTTTGTGGTAATCATCTAGATCGTCAGTTAACCATATTACGGTTACCCTAATCATATAAATATTTACAGTGACCATAATATTGTTGAAAAACTTGTAAAAATGTTGACATGGTTGCGGTAAACATGTACAACTATATTTTTTCTCTGTGTGTAGTGCACAATTTACAATGGGAAGACAAATATCAATTGAGATGCCGTCAAATCCTAAGAGACTTAAATAGAAAAAGTAAATTAGTGCGTGAAATAGGCAAAATCGTTAGAAGGCATCACTGTCTCACAACACAATATCGTGGTAGAGTAAGACAAGTAAGAACAAAGTCAACATCTAATACAAAAAATGCAGTTCTGGAAAATCTGTAAGCGCAAGTATGATAAGAATATCTTAGCATCGAAATGGTCTACTTGGTAGAGTGCCACGTAAAAAACCAAACCAAAAGTTTGAGTATTGTAAAATTTTATAATTTGAGGCTAAATTGTTTTGAGTAATATTCATTTTCACTGATGAAAGTAAGTTTGAGATATTTGGAGTCAAACAGCACCCAAAAATATGATAACCCAAAAGGGAAGCCTTTAGTAATACATGTGTATGTTGGTAATCTTACATTTATAAAATCTGCAATGAAAAATAAAAAATATCTCGAGATTTTAAAAACCCCCTAGTAGCATCTAGTGTACTATAGAGAAATTAAAACTAGTTAAAACTAGCTCAGAACTTGATGTAACAACAGGACAATGATCCTAAGCATACCTACAAAATTGTGAAATTATTGTCGACAAAATATTGGGCAAATAAATATTTTTTGCAATTCCAACCTAATGCAGGAAAACATGATGAATGGAACAAAATTTCGCCAGATTTACTAAAAAAAACTCGTTGATTCTATGTCAAGCAGATTGTTAGCTGTGTTTAAGGCAAAAGGACGACAAAAAAAATATAAATACAATGTTTTGCATATTTTTAATATAATTGTTTACTTTAATTTGAAGCAAAAACTCTTCCTTAAGGTACGGTCACACTTGGCAAATATTTACTGAAAGAAGCGTAACCTTGTTTACTCATACGAGTACAAGAGTTTTGCAAGATTAAACAGCATCATTGTGTTTTCTCCCAAAAAAAGAGAAGGTTTTTTTTAAATGAATAAACTAATTAAAATATATATTAATTAGTGGTTAAGTCTTTTTCGGCAAATATTTGCCAAGTTTGCTCGTACCTTTAGTTTTCTAATTTTTGTTAATGAGTTAGATTTTGCCTAAGTTACTTATAAAATATTTAGTTTTTAATTTGTGCTTGTAGTATATTTGTGGACTTTTGACAAAACAACTTAAGTAACATTTTCATATTTTTCAGGAGAGTGCAAAAGCTGTTGAATTGATCGATAATTATTCTATTAAATAATTTCGAGAACTTTGTATAATTATTTGAGACAAATAATAAAGTTCTTCAAGGATAAATAATAAAATAATTATCGATCAAGTCAACAGGTTTTGCACACTACTGAAAAATATGAAAATGTTACTTAAGTTGTTTTGTCAAAAGTCCACAGATATATATTAAAACATTTTATTAAACAATATTAGGTGTTTACTTTATGTTGAAGCTCACTGTATATCCTTCTAAAAGAAAATGTAGCATAAATCATATTAAATTCAGTCGCACAAATGTTTAAGTATTTATAAAAACTGCGGGATGTATAACATATGGCGTTTCTTTTGAATGCGGTTTTTGCCTTTAGCAACTTATATGTCATTTTCAAGGGTAGATATCTGCCATTTATTTTCACTTAGGTGTTGAACATTATAGTGTAAACAATCACATTTTTTGTTTTGCTGCGAATATGTTATATTTTGTGCTAACAAAGCGCCATATGCGAAAAGTTTTAGTTTACCTATTTAATTTGATGAAAAGTAATGATGAATGAAGGCACAGTAATTGCTCACCGAAGCTTATGGTTAGTTTCTTCCATCCCTTTCAATATGTGGTAATTTTGACAGAAAAGAACACAACAATCTTTAAGAGCCAAGAACTTAAAGCATTACTTTATTAAGAATGTTGTCAAACTCAAAAAGAGCTTGACAAATTATGGGTAGCTACTCCAGCAGCAATTTCAAAACGTTTTCGAGTAGCCAGCTTTATCGTAAAACAGGTAATTTGGGTGCCATATGAATTGAAGCCGAGAGTGCTTAAAAACGATTTGCATGTCAGAAATTCTGTTTTGTATAAGGAAATCATATTTGTACCGAATCATTACTTTAGCTGAAAAATGAAATACATGTAGATAAGGTAATGCCATATTTTTGTTTAAACCACAGGTTTCTTTCATTTATGAGCAGCTAAATTCTTGCCAGAATTTCACAAGGAATCCGTACCGCATGAAACGAATTTGTATGAATTAAGCATTGAACGAAAAACTCTCACAATATGCTGACAGTCATAAAAGCTTAATATTCCATTATGACAATGTTCGGCCACATGTTGCAACATACTGTTAGAAACTAAATTTAGAAATAACTGGTTGAGTATTTTTACCTCATCTGTCTAATTGTGCAGACCTTTGCCCCGTCCGAATATTATTTATTTCGCAGAATGCTCTGTCTGGAATACGTTTCAGAGAACGGATTGATTGGTTAATTTTAGATTTTGAATACAATCACAAAAAACGAACCTCATGTTGACATCATAAATCAATTCCGTAAAGCAATACATTATTCACAAAACGGAGTGTAACGAAAAATTATGCTTGCATTGCATGTCTTGTACAAATGTAAACGTATACTCCCAAAAGCAACGAATACTTAACGATTGGTACGAATGTTTAACGATTGGTATGAATGGTTTCAATGCTGATTGTATTAGTTGTACATACTAACAAAAAATATCAAACTTTACTAGTTTACTGTCAACAAATCGCACATAAAGCAACAACAAAAAAATATTTATTTTCTCATTAGGTTTTGTATTGTTTTTGCTCATTCTTTATGTTTTCATTCACTGAAAGCAACGAATACTGGACGAATGGTGTGAATGTTTATAGTTTTTTCATGTGGCATTGAATTATTTCGTTGCTTGATGTATAACCGGATAACAAAAAGGGAATGTAAAATAGAAAACAGTAATAAGGAATGAGTAAACAAACAGCAATGCACATTTTTATTATTGTAGAGTAAAAGCAATGCAAAAGCAATGAAATTGCGACTGGTTAGCAAATGTGAATGGTCTCTTTCTGTTCTCTGATACGTTTCACTTAAGAACAGGGTATGCGAAATAGTTTTGTTTCATTATTGGCTTCAAAAGATTAGCTGATGAAAATGGTAAAAAAAATCGCTCATTTTAAAGTTACTCAATATTTAATGAAATTTTTTAGTAAAGTTGTTTACAATAACGTTAAAGTGGCTCACAGCTTATTTCATGCAATGCATTTTTTGTGTTCAAAGCTCCATAAGAAGGAAACCAATAGGTGCTTATAAAACAAATTGATGTCATTTAAAAGAAAAAATGTTATAGTCTAACAACCAAAATACATTTATTGCAAAACTCTACACTATAATATATTCAAACTAAAAAGACAGAAAAATGCTCGTTTTGTCACGTCACAGGTTATTTTCACGAGTTAATTTCTACTGCACCGATAATAACTCAATGCAGGGCTGTTAATTTTTCGTTTTCCTTTATTTTTGCGCTTCTATCAATATTTCGTGTTAAATTGTGAGTTTAATTTTGTGACGTCAAGTGTCAATTTGTCAATAGTTGAAATGAGTCCGCCTACAACGATAGAAAAACGAGAATTGGGTTTAAACCATTTCCAGCGAAAACAAGTAAATTTCGGGAGGACATTTGTATGGAGGCCAGGTGAAATAATGGACCGATTTCCACCAGTTTCAATTCCATGCGTCCGTGGGCCGAAAAAATATCACGTACCAAATTTTATCGAAATACCTGCAAAATTGCGACCTGTACTCTGCGCACAAGCTTTACATGGACAGACAGCCAGACGGCCGGACGGACATCGTTAAATAGACTCAGAAAGTGATTCTGAGTCTATCGGTATACTTAAAGGTGGGTGTTGGACCAATATTTATAGGCCACCATGGTAGTGTAAAGTATTACTATCAGATATGGTTAACATTAAATCATAAATTATCCCTGAAAAACGGGTCTATAACAAAGCCAGAAAGGCAGCAAATAATTTCCAATAAACATCATGAGCGAAAGATTTTAACAAAAATAAGGGTAACGCCAGGGCTATCATAATAACAGTACTGTGTTAAGTGCAAAATCAGCTGGGCTAAAAATTGTGCATTTTGTCTGTGCTAGTTAAATTTAAATATACCTTCACACATATCATTTTTTCTTTTACGAGGGCGGTTCGGAAACTTTTTAGCCTAGTGCGGAAATAGAATATGTAGTTACTTTTTCAAAAACATTTATATTTTTCAAGATAATCTCCTGAAACTTCAATACACTTAGTCCAACGCTTATCTAGCAATTCTATCCCTTGATTAAAATAGTTTTCCTCAAGGCCTACAACTGTAATTCCATCTTCATTTGAGGTAAAACGCTTGCCAGCTTGGATTTTTTTAGATATGGAAACTGGTAAATGTCACTGGGAGCTAAATCAGGAGAATAAAGTCAAACAACTCGTACTTAAATTCGTTGATTTTAGCCATTGTTAAAACACTCTTGTGCGCTGGTGTGTTGTCTTGATGAAAAATTATTTTTTTGTGTTGTAACCGAGGACGTTTTTTCCAATTTTTACATTTAATTGATCCAAAATGTTGCAATAGTACTTTGAATTTAATGTTTTACCGTTTTGCAGATGGTCAATCAATAAAATACCTTTGAAGTCCCAAAAGAACCGTTGCCATAACCTTACCAGCCGATTGAATTATTTTTGCTTTCTTTAGGACACTTCCTCCCGCCTCAATCCATTGCCTGGATTGTTCTTTTATCTCTGCAGTATAGTAGTGTATCCATGTCTTATCAACATGAAACGAAGCTGAAAATACATTTTATTTTTCTTAAAACGATCGAAACAAGCTTGAGAAATGTTCATGCTTATACGGCACCCATCTTGCAGAAAGCTTTTTCATCTGTAGTTATTCATGCAAAATTAACTAGACTCGATCATTGCAAATGCCCATGATATCAACTATTTCACGCACTTTTATTCGTCGATCATTTAGTACCATATCATGTAATTTGGATACAATACTGTTGTTGTTGCTCTTTTTGAACGTCCAGTACGTGGTTCATCCTCAATGCTTGTACGACCATGTTTAAATTCAGCAACCCAATTTTTTACTGTTGTAGATCAAGGAGCACTTTCACTTAAAACATCAGCACATCATTATGAATTTCTTGTCCCGATTAACTATTTTTATTTAAATATTTAATGACACCACGAATTTCTAAATTTTCCATTGTAAAAAAATCGCGGATGCGTCTTTTTTGAACACCGGTTTGTATATGAAAGAGTTGTCAGATCAAAAAGAAATTTAACATGTTTAACACTTAATTCTTTTCTGTTCATACCACGCTTTCTGTTCTTGGCGAAGAAGTTTACGACTAGTAAATGACACCAATTTCCTTTTTAAGATTCCTGTTAGTTTTCCTTTTATGGAGCCTTGAATGTGAACAAATGCACTGTTGTGAGCTTATTGTATGCCAGTTTTTTAACTTGACTCATTTTTTTTTGTTTATAATTATTTAACTTAAAATAATCAACCTTTTCGATTAAAATTCCTGCAAAGTTTTGCTTTCTCTTTTCCTGAAAAATTACAATAAATTTTTGACTTATTTTGACAACTTTTATTTTCTTTACTGTTTGTTTTTATCTTCTATTTTTAAACTTTTTATTTATTTTATTCAACAACCTTCTTTGTTGTGATTTGATTATGAGTTTTATTTTTTTAATTTTCTTGTCAGTTTTTATACATTTTTTTTTGGTTATTCGCTCTGCAAAATCTTATCACCTGCTTATAAAATGACCCAGATTTATGTTTCAGGTTTTTTTCATCAGAAATTGTGTCTGTTAGTCAGTCAAAAGTTTTACATTTCGCTTGTTCTTAACATTTTCTACTTTTGATTATTATTCTTCTTTTCACTTCTAGTTGTGAAATTAAATATTTGTGACTTGCTAATCTGGTTGCCAGGAAGAAAACCTAAAAGTTTTCTTACAAATTCACTTTCATAGCATGTATAAATATGACATAAACTCGGGGATGTTTTTCTACTTTTTTGAGTAAAAATTTAACTCCCCTGTATAAAAAGATTTTGCAGAACACTTTTGTCTTGGAGTTTAAGTTTAAGGAAATGTTACCAGTAGTGGCAGTAGTAGTATATTGTTGTGAAAAGTTTAATTTTGTCATAGTTTGGAATTTGTTTTTCAATTTGTCGTCATAGCTTTTTATAAGTGAACGAACGCATCTGTCATTTAACTTACTTTGGCCGCTGAAATTCTGTAAGTTTAATAAAATTTGCAAAATTAAATAATTAAGTTTCTCAGCTGTAAAGGAATGTTTAAAAATGGGCAAATAGCAAACAGGTTAAAAAGTAATGGAATGAAAGTAATGTTTGATTAGTTACGGCGAAAAGAGTTTGTTTTTCCAAAAAACTGTTTCTCATAACATGACAATGGAATACTCGTTCAGCGGAAGTGGCAAGTTTTTCTATATTTTAATTATTTAAAAATGCAGGATTTTTTTTAATTTTTAGTTTTCAATTTTAAAAAAGGCATTTATTCAAACTATATTGACCATTGTTAGCTATGACCTTTTCTAATCTTTCTGACATCATACAAATTCTGCGCCAAAACAATTGTTCTTCTTTTAAAGTCATGAATTAATCACACTGATTTTGTGTTTTGAAGTAAAACATACCAGAGAGAGAGAGAGATAGAGAGGGAGAGTGTTCTGCATCCATCAAAACAAATATTAGTCGGACGGGTCAAGTTGTGAACTAAAAGGCGTTGGAGGCAAAATTCTCCGCCACTTCATTCTAAATAGTTTTTAACAGTAGTTTGCAACATGTGGCCTATCGTTATCACAATGGACCATTATGTGTTCATGTCGCATATTCAGGGCATTTTTGGACTAATACTCGCTTTAAATCAAGCAGTTGCATTCGGTTGGTTGGCCGGGCTTTACATGCGATCTCTTACGCTTCTGTAATGATTCGCTGAAGCAGCATTTCTAACATGCAAAATCGTCTCTTGGATTTAATTCAAACGGTACCAAAGCCTGCTGTTCGCCAACGTTTTAAAATTGCAGTAGTCTCCAATATTTTGCAAACTCTTGTTGAGTTTGACAACAATCAACAGTCAACAACAACAAGCAGTAATGGCTCCAATTTTTGGTCTTAAAACTTTTTTGGCTGGCCTGGATAATCTTTGTCTTTTATGCTTAGAAACTGATCAAACACATTCACCATAAGCTTCGTTGAGTACTCGGTGTACTTTAGCTGCATATGTTTTCAATTTAATGCAGTAAAGGAAAACTTCCCGCATATGGCGCTCTGTAGGCACGTAATTCATAATTTTCGAAGCCATCAAGCGACTTTGTTGTTTATACTTTAATTTTTTTTTTTTTTTTGAAAAAAAGAAAAACTTATTTATAATAGCGAACGTGACACGTTTTAAAAATCTTGAATAAAATGTTTGCTATGGTTATTATATTCAATAACTTTTGTATAGTTAAAGTCACAATTTTTTATTATGGTTTATTTGACATTTCTTTTTAATATTCCAATAATTGTTTAAGCTTAAGGTTTTTTTTAAATAACATCTTTATTCACGATATATCGCTACTTCGTTATAAAATATTTTATTAATTTTAAAATTTATTTTATAAATATTTTTAAAGCTTCAATAATTATGGGAATATTTTGATTTGAATTAAAACTTTCAGCAACTTGATTACATAGATGGAGGTACAAGAACGCGACACTGAAACATGAGCATGAACAATTTACAGAAACCTAGCTTTGTTAGGATTATTTTGTATTATTGTTGATAGAAAGATTTCAAATATGTGAGCAATAAATGTCGAAGAGAACACGTTAATAAGAGATGAAGAAATAAACATATTTTCTATATTCCTGCCAATTTTCTCATGATAACCACTAAAGGTGGATTCTGAACCAAATATTACTTCAAACAAAGTTATTTTCATATGAAGTTTAACGTCTCTTTGAGAGAGAGAGAAATAATTTTTTAACAATTGGTTAATTTTATATTTTGTCTAGACAAGTATAAACTGAGTTGTCAATAGGTAACATTTTTTTCATACAAATAATAATAACTTATGCATTTCCATGGCCATCAGCAAAAGCAGCTTTCTTTTTTCATTCATTTTGAATAATACACAATATTTTAAAATAATTTGATATTTGTTTTTGGACACTTAAAGACCAAAGCAAACTAAATCAATTAGATTTTGTTTACATATGGCAGCTTTGTTTTTCTAGAAAAATCGTTCAAAATTGGTGAATCGTGCTGCAAAAAACTGTTAGTAAAAAAATTTCCTCCAGACAAAATTTTTGTGCGGAACAAATGGGTGAATTCACTTTAAGATTAGCTGAAAATACATTGTATTTAAAAAAATCTTATCAAAGTTGACAGCTGAAACAATATTTCAGAAAAAGCTACTGATTCAAGTGTTTGTTACGGTTTAGTAATTGTTTGCAAACTCCTTTGCAATATGTAACTAAAGGTACGGTCACACTTGACAAATATTTGCGGAAGAAGACGTCACTACTAAATAACATAACTAATAAGGCCGTCTTCCCAAAATCACTTTAACAACCATAAATCTGTTAATAATGTTAGTTATCCAAATAAAATTGAACACAAATAAGTTTCATATACAATATATACAAATCATGACCACTATTTTTGTAATTAGTTATAGCTCTAATATAAGATCCACTTCATAAATCACTTTAATATCTATAAATCTTTTAAAAGTGTTAATATAGGGAGGAAATTAAACACAAAGAATATTTATAGACACAAAGGTCATGCCACTACATTTTTGGATGATTCCTCCAAATAGGTTCTATATAGCGCCCATTTGTTTCTACATATATAGTGGGTGTAGGGTATTATATGGTCGGGTTGGAATGTCTATACTTGTTTAACACCATTTCTGTTGGAGACTACGTTAAACGTTAAACTTATTTTAACAGCAATCCAGAATCAGCTCTGGTTTCTAGAACTAGATTTAGTAGGCTAAGACATGTTTTCCTGAGAAGCAATTTATAAAAAGAGTGAGATCTTAATACGGAAAAAGAATACCAAGAATACTCGATTTAAAGCAATCAAATTGCAAGATTTCTTTATATTACGATTTGAGTTTAAAAGAATTATTCGCAAAATTTAATTTTTCTACATAAATTATGATATTTCTCAAGAGAAAAGAATTTAAAAAAACAATAAAATATTTTAGTTTAATTTGCGAAAGGAAATACAATTTAATTCGCGAGTTGGAATTTAACTTACCCTGACTTAACCAAAACTATATTTAATTAAAAATTATTAATTCAATTTAGTTGTAGTCTTAGCTTAAAATTAATACTTGAAGTAAATTTTTATAATTTCTTTCAATATACTACAATTTAACAAAATACGAAAAGTATTTTCCTTTTATATCAATCTACTAGTATATTTAAAAATTACTTTATTTAAAATTTTTATTTAAATTTTTCTGTTTTTCAATTTTTCTATTTTTCTATTTTATAATCCGTATTTACATTAATTTTTATTAGCATTTACTTTTTATTTTCCTTTGCCATTTTTTCTATTCTTTATGTTTTTTTTTTTTAAGAGTAAACAAATTGAAAAAGGAGCCAGCACCTTTCTGCTGTTGGTTACAAGTTGTCTTTGTTTTCCTTAAAAACAAAAATATTTACATTTTAATTATATTTGTTATGTTTTTTTTTGTTGGCGCGTTTCGAAATGTTTTTCTTTTTTTTTTTTGTTATTTATTTATGACAGTATCGTTCGTTAATTTTAACTGTCCGTTTTTTCTCCTCTACCCGTCAGCTTTTTTTATAAGGCTTTCACAACTGATGTCCTTATTACCTTTAGTACTTTAAGGACAAACAACAAATATTTTCAAAAAAGAGTAGAATAAGCTAAAGAGTAGGGGTCTTGGGTTGTATTATAATTTATATAATGTTTGTATTTATTTCTGCATTATTTACATTACGGAAGTTGCTATCAAATTGTTCACTTCCTTTAATAATTTTTGTTTATTTTTTGTTATTGCTGCTGTTACTGTTGTCGTTTTTCTTTATTATTTCTGTTTAAGATTAAATTTATGTTTGTGACGCGTTGTAATTTTATAAATATTTTGTAATAAAATCTTTTAATATGTAACCGTCTCGGTAACAAATTATCTAGTAAGAAAATATAACATCAACATCTTAGAACAGTAAAAGGTTGAAAAGACAAACTTTGTTATAAATTTTGACAATAAATAACATTTAAAGAAATTACTTAAGAAAGTTTAAACCTAATTTAAGTGTAAACTCAGCATTATCATTATAAATATAAAAGAATTTAATTGCTACAAACACCATAACCAGACATTAATTCATAAAAAGAAACCCAGCTGACCCAATTGCTAAATCTACTTGTCTGTTAAATTTTTGCAAATCTTCCATTAAATCAGTGTAATTAAATTTATTAAAATTTAAAACTCGTTTACATGTCAGTGAATTCTCAACAAAGTTTCTGTAACAATTAAAATTTGCTTAATAACTTGCAATAAATAAAAACTTTAATTGTGACAAATGCTGAGTGTAAATGGCATAAAAGCAAAGTTTTGATTACAATTCTGTTTTTAACACAATTAAAATATATTCTAATTATCTTCTTAATTAGCAACATTAGTAGTAATGAGGCGTAGTTCTATGATTCTATTTACTATAAAGTCGTAAAAACGTTTTATTTTGAAAGCTAAAATAATAATATTAATCATACGTTAGTTATTTCGAGTTCACTTCAAATATTACTCATACGCACAGTATAACTAACAGAATTAATATTAATCATACATCTTAGGAGGAAAAAAATAAAAGAGAGATACTCAATATTAAGTAAAACAGATTTCCATTGAAACTAAATAGTAAAGCATTGTTCACATTATATCCCTATTCACTATGGATACACAGCTACTGATATTCTGTCAATAAAAAAAATTAAATCAAACAGAATATATTTTTGCGAGAGCTGACCAAAGGAAAGTCAAAATGTTGTGTTTAATAATTGCAAAAATTATTGTTAATAATACTATAAAGCGATACAAGAAAACATTTGCCACAGAATGCCAAAACTTTTTCTAAAATAAACCAAGATCTTAAGGTGGATTCACCCATTTGGTTCGAGCAAAAATTCTGTCCGGAAAAAATTGTTTGCTAAGAGTTTCTTGCAACACGATTCACACATTTCAAACAATTTCTCTGGAAAATCAAAACTGCCATATGTAAACATACCCACTTGCAAAATACATACCCACTTGCAAGAGACATCCTTAACTTTAGTGGCCACAATCGGTTGAGAAGGAGGGATACCCTTGCTTTAACTCAAGCGCAAACCAGATGACTGGATCAGTTGATGTGAAATTTTTTAGTACCATACAAATTTTTGTCTAGCACTGGCTGGGCATATTATTTTCTTTTTAGTATTAAGATTTGAATACTTATTGTTATTTCATATATGAAGATTCAATAAATAATTAAAAGCAAAAAAAAAAAAATATGTAAACAAAATCTATTTGTTTTACATTGCTTTATTTTGCTTTGCTTTTTACGTGTCAAAAAACAAATATTAAATTAACTGAAAATAACACAGTTTACAAAATTTTTAATGAACAAACGAAATAAATAATATGTGGTGTGTACATATAGAAATGTAACCTTTAAAACTAATTGATCGAATTTCCATTTTTAACTCCGCTTATAAAGAACACTTATTTAATAAAATTGAAACGCTTTTGATTTAATGTCTTAAGTTTTTTATAAAATTATTATATGTATTATAAACTAATTTTTCTTTTTTTCTAAAAAAAAACTATTATTTTATTTGTACAGTTATTAACTAATTTGCCAACTTGCCTCAAAAATGCCTTCTTGGCGCTGAGGCCAAATTGAATTTTGTAAAATAAATTTCGTTCAAATAAAATAAGCAGCTACATAAATAAATATGTGGTTGCGAAAGAGGAAAAAAAAAAAAGACAAAATTCAAGCTGAGAGTTGTTCGTTAAAAATATTTTCTCTCTCAAAATTAGAGAGCTCAAGCTTAGAGGACGTTTCTCGCTCCACTCCATTATTTTCCAGAATTCATTCACTCACACACCCACAGAGTTAAATCCGAAAATTCCTTTACAGGGGGTTATGTCGCCAATCTCGTATACCTAGTACCTCTAAACTCCTCGCTCCTCTGTAGGTAATTCATGTGACTTCAGCAGCATTATGGTGATGGGCCACTATATTGATAAACTAAAAGGTTTGGAGAAATGGTTCTTCATTGCACATTAACTGCACCTGTTACCCACAAAACTTTCGGCAATGGAGACAAAGCTTAATCTTGGCGTTGTAATCGATGTAGTTTAAATTACGACTGTGAATTACAAGAACATTTTAAGAATCTTTGCCATTGCTTTTTACCTTTTCGGCTCATTCTTTTGCCATCGCTTACAAATTGCGAAGTAGAATCATGTTTCTCCAGAAACCTTGTTAGCTCAGTGTTCAATTTTACTGCTCCAGTTTGAGCCACCCAAACATTTTTGGGTTTACATTTGAAAACCTTTTAACGCCTTAAGCTCATGTCACTGCAATACATAATAGTTTTCAAGTGACTAGTCGACGGCATTGATAATTAAACCTTTTTGTTTAACCAGAAGACATTTTCGTTATACGAACGATTATTTCTGTTAAGTAATGTTCGGAGTAAAAATATTTAAAGCTGCCAAGATGTTGTCTTACCTACACGAGACCTACACGAAAAAACCAAGGTGCACACCCAGTAGTAGTAGAAGAAAACAACGTTATGTTGACAAAACACATCCTCCTGGAGTTTCAGTGGAGTAGTCATACTAACTTTGACATCACACAAATCTAGTCTTCCAAAAACAATCCAAAAGGCCGTAACTACAAATAATTTAAAATTGATCGTCTTTCTTTCAAAGTTTATTCTCATATGCCGAAAAGCGTCGATTTTATTAATACATTTCAAAAGGACGCAACTACAATGTTAATAACTGTATAAACCAAAAAGTAGTAAATACATTTTTAATTAATTAAAAAAAAACGAAATATATTAAAACAAAGTTGGCATTTATACAAAGAAAAAGTAAAAATAACCGAAAAGAAATGGAGCCATCTCCGGAAACTTAAATGTTTACTTCCGGCTGATTGCCACACTTTTTACGATAATCTACAACACTCAGATTAGATTTCTAAATTTTACTTCTTTTCATGTATACAATAATGAATTGCCGTTTTTTTTTAATAATAAAATAATTTAATTTTGTTTTCTTTTCTTAAATAAAGTATATTTTTCTCGAATTCATTAAACTCGTTGTAATGAGTTTTGTATCTTTTATATCGAAAACACAGACAATAATAAGGAAAAAATGTTCAATAAGAGTGAAAAGCGGAATTTTGTCATTCTAATTTTAAGTTTTATTAAAAAAATTTTTTTGGTTTCAGAAAAAACGATTCCAAAAAGCCTTAAATACAATTACTAAAAAACACTATTATTTTATAATTTTTTTTATTAAACCGAATCCACAATAGATTTTGACTGAAATTTGGCCAACGAAAATAAAATAGTCTGAAATTTATTAAGTTTTTTGCTTCTCCTGTAAAAAAATAAAATGGCCTTGTGAATTTTCGGCGACGATATAAGGAAATCGGCTGAGGTGAGTGCCGAATTCATTGGTTTGTAATTCGTATACGACAGCTTTGATACGCCATCAATACTGTGGTAATGGAATGCCGCACTTTGAGATCGCTGACCGTCCCTAACAGACACTGGATCAGGACAGATCACCAGCCCTAATAACTACTGGTCTTGCATACACCATGCCTTTGCAAATGCATGTTTAGCAGATGGTCAGACTCCCCATTATACTCCCACATATTCGAATACCTAGATAGCCCTACTGCACTTCGTTTAATGATTTTATGGACTAACTAGAAATATCAAAATTTGTTGGCATATAACCAGCTGCAGGTCCTTCAGATGACAAAATTATATGGTTTTAGCTGTTCTAGCAACAACCACATTGTAAAACTACTTTTTAATATATCGTTTAAATAAATTGTTTAAAATTTTAATCATCTAAGAGATAATGTCACAAAACACTTTTTTTATTTCGAAAAACCAAAAAAAAAAACCTTAAACTAATTGTCAACAATCACAATCATCAGTAAATCTTAAAGTAGTCAAGTTATAACTTTGTAATAAAAACTCTTCCTACCCCACCACACATACATATGACATTATTTTCAATTATATTCTAACAACTATTCTTAAGTGTTTTCTATACTATACTACAGTTTTTTGCACACAAATTGTTGCAAATTGGTTGGCAGCAGCAACAAAAAAAAAAAATAAAACAACTAAGAAAGTATAGTTGGTCAAGCCCGACCATATAATACCTTACACCTAGTACAGTGCACTCGGGATTTAGTGAACACTTTGTAATATGAACTACCCGATATAATGAACTGGCTATTTTTTACATTAGTTACTCTAAATAGTGAACTCCACAAACCTCTATAAAGTGAACACAGTTTTTTGCACAATGATTGACAACAGAAAATCTATTTCATTGTTTTTGCATTATTTTCTTGTTTCAATACACATTTAATGAGACGACTTCAGTTTAAAATTCGATCTTGACACGTGTTTATATGTAAATTGATTAAGAAATGCGTGCGCAAAAACAAAGAAATTGTCTTTCCATTAAAGTGAAACTAAAAAATTCTAAAAGAAATAGAAAATGGAGTAGACGCTACTGTTCTTGCAAAGAGATTTGATGTAGCAAAATCCACAATAAGTGGCATAAAAAAAACAAAAAGAAAGTGGTAAGTAAAAGTGCCCTTAACAGAAAGACATTTCGAAAAGCAGAATATCCGCGTCTCGAAAAAAAACTTTTCAATTGATTTTTAAAGCAGCGATCTAAAAACTTACCAGTAAGCGATGAAATGCTTATGCAAAAAGATAAAACACTGCATGAACTATTGAACGAAGCGGGTGGTTTTAATGCAAGTCCAGGCTGGCTCCAATGCTTCAAGAGTCGATACGGATTTAGGTTTTTTTAATTTTTCTTAAACTGTATATAGTGAATTTCTTGATATAGTGAACAGGCCTGTGCATTAATTAGTTCACTATATCCCGAGTGCACTGTATATGTATAAAAAAGTTTTCCAGAAATGGGCGTTATATGGGACGAAAATTTAGTGTCATGATTTCTGTGAATACATATAAATATTATATATGTTAAACTTTATCTCGATATAAATACTTTTAAAAGATTTATGGAGCTTAAATTGAATTTCGGAGAGGCTCTTATATGGGACTTTTGACTAATTATGGACCGCCCATTATAAAATAAGGTGTCATCATTTATGTATATAAAAACCTTATTTGTGTTGAATTTTATTTGGTGATTTTCGGAAGTTGGCCTTATATGGGAGCTACGAGTAATTATGGACCGATCTGCACAAAATTTGTAGATGTGATTTAGCTTCATTTACCACTCATTTGTGATAAAATTTGTTTGGATAATTGCATAATTTAAACATTTATGATTGGTAAGCCCCAATTTCGGGAGGACATGTGTATGGGGGCCAGGTGAAATAATGGACCGATTTCCACCAGTTTCAATCCCGTCCGTCCTTGGGCCGAAAAAATATTACGTACCAAATTTTATCGACATATCTTCACAATTGTGACTTGTACTCTGCGCACAAACTTTACATGGACAGCCAGACGGACGGACGGACGGACGGACGGACGGACATCCTTAAATCGACTCAGAAAGTGATTCTGAGTCGATCGGTATACTTAAAGGTGGGTGTTGGACCAATATTGGACCAAACATCAGCACAAATCCAATATACCCTCCCTACTATGGTGGTGTAGGGTATAAAAACATAAGAAACTATAAAGAAAATAAAACAAAATCAATCAATTTATTTTAGAGTCATTTATCTAAATCAACATCAAGATCGCTGACTTTGAAAACTACACAAAACATGTTACTTTCTGCTGGAGTTTTTATCAACAGTAACGATGCCAAACTAAATGTTCAATAGTTGAGTTTTGTTTTCTTTTAAATTTATTTCTGTACTTTTTAAAAGAATTGTTAGACTTGGTTTGTTCTTTATTTTTTTTTTCTGTTGTCAAAATGTTGTTAATGTGGTTGCAGCAACATGACAATAAAAATTTTTTATGGTTAAATTGAAATTTTATTTCATTCTTAAGATGATTTTAATTCTTAGCTTGAGGATTTTTTTTAGCTTTTCTAAAAAAAAAGTATTTTTTGCTTTAATTTTTAACTTGCAAAAGATGCTGCCAAGATTATTTAGTTTGACTAAAAATACAACAGAAACTCCTTGTTGGGTGAAAAAAATAAATTTTAGTAAAAGAAAATTAGTGTATTTTCATCACTGTTGCTGCAACATTATGTTGTTAAACTTGTTGTTGTTGTTGTTATTGTTCATTTGTACAATTTCTATTGCATGAATCATATTAAAGCAATTGTTGGCTATTTTCAATTCTATGTCTATGCAAACCAGTGTTGCCATATTTTTTTACAAAATCTGACAATTCCCAAAAAAAATCTGTTTTTTTCGAAAAAAATCTGCACCTTTAAAACAAAATTAAATAATATCGTACACATTCTTCAAAAGTGACTCAATTCAAAATTTTAATTTTATGACACAACTAAAAATAAATCACTATTAAATTGCAACTTTATACAAAATGAAATATAAAGAAAGACTTAACTGTTTTTTAGAACTTGTTAACGGTAACAAAATGCTTTGAACTTTTTCTTATAGATAACACAAGTGTGTTGTGTGTTGTTTAAGCATACAAACCCGAAAAATTATAATTTTGAATTGAGTCACTTTTGAAGAATGTGTGCGGTATGTAATAAAATGATATTTGGATATGTTTAATTTATTGAAGAAGAAAAGAAAACAAAATATAATTTTTATATTTGATATAAAATATACATATGTATATAAAATTAACCCCCTGGCCCACGATGTCGAACAATAACGTTCGCTTAGATAAGACTTAAGACACAAACTTGATTGTGAAATAAACAAACTTGATTGACAAAAAAAATAGATACGATAAAAAGTTTGTGTCTTAAGTCTTATCTAAGCGAACGTTATCGTTCGACATCGTGGGACAGGGGCTAACAGCAGCGTTGCCATTTGTCAAGCTTTACCTTTTTTTGCAAGTTTTTTGAGATGCAAAAAAGTTTTTAAGTTTTATTCTAAAAAAAAAAGTTTTCTGAAAATTTATAATTTTTGATAATATTTAGTTAGGCTTGAGTTCATAAAATATAATTTTCATTAAATTATTATTTAAGCCTAACTAAAAATTATCAAAAATTGAAAAATTCACAGTTCAACTAAAAAAACAATAATTGTAATTTATAATTTATTTATAAGTTTAATTTAGTTTATAAAACAAGTTATTTTCACAATTAACAAAACAATGTTTTTCTACTATGATGCACTACGTTAGTAATTTAATGGATTTTTAATCCATTTTTACTGCAACAATGTTTAATTTAGTCTTAAGTACAGTAAATGTCATATAAATATTTATAAAATGTTAACAGTTTACAACACAAATAAACTCTTTATTTTGTACATACGAGTACATACATATGTACTTAAGGAGTACTCAAGTAAATATGTAAAAATAAAAGTTGTTTTGTTTTCAATAAAATTGGGTTTTAAAATTTTACTACTTAAAAAAGTTTTTTTTTCTAAAAAAAAGTTTTTTTTTTAGAAATAAAAAGTTTTCTTAAAAAAATATATGGCAACGCTGGCTAACAGTAAAAACAACAAATAATACTTCATTTAAATTATCACATACATATGTATAGAGATCATAGAAAATTAATTAGACATACTTTTGTATGTATTAGTTAGTTGTACATATTCTTATTAAATTTAGTTTCTATTTCTTTTGTTTGTACACAATTTTTGCAATTGAAATGTTTTTTTTTTAAATCTTTGGTCCGCAAAATTCCACATAGAGTGGGAATAATAATAATTTGTTTTATTCGAATAAAATTGAAAAATCTGCATTGATTTAAAAAAACTGTTTTTTAGAGAAAAAATCTGCAAGCCTGTTTTGCACTTAAAAAAACTGCAAAAAACAGATAAATCTGCACATTTGGCAACGCTGATGCAAACACACATTTAGATTAGGGTGGCTTGCTCCAACATTTAATTGTTTTGAAAATATTGCTACTTTAAACCAAAGCTCGAAACTTCAAATAAAAAGTGCAACCAATAAACCTTTTCTGATTTTGCATATTTTTAGGTTTTTATTTGAGGAATAACTATTTTAAATTTTAGTTAAACTTTTCAAATAAAACCCATCCCCCCTAATACATACATCTACATGTTTTCTTGTGTATTTGAATGTATGAGAATGTTCTAAAGTTAAATTTGTTGCAGCTGTAACAGTGTAGTGGAGTCATTGTAGTAGTCATACATACTTGTAGTAGTTGTTCTCTGATTGTGACATCTATGATAATGTTACGGCTACTCTCTGCTTACGACTCCTAACAACAAATGACCCATGTACACATTTTCACAGATATACATGCATGTACCACTATTTCTACAAATATTAAAGGAAAACAAAAACTGACAACTATAGTGAAGGACAAAAAAAATATCCCTAAAAAGATACAAGCTGAAATATCAGCCAAAAAGAAAACTAAAAATTTATTATCTTTAACTAAATGGCAAAGAAACTTTATCAAGGTAATTTAATCTGGAAATCTCTGAGTTCTCAATATGAATTATTGTTACTAATTTAAGGTTAATCTTAATAGCCAGCCTAGTGATGTAATTGAGAGCTTTGATAGTTTATGCAGAGATATGTACTACTAATGTACGA
The DNA here is from genome assembly GCA_916048285.2 of Bellardia pandia. Classification (NCBI taxonomy): domain Eukaryota; kingdom Metazoa; phylum Arthropoda; class Insecta; order Diptera; family Calliphoridae; genus Bellardia; species Bellardia pandia. Next base: position 37,302,752 of record OU696530.1, read on the forward strand.
CGAGTTTTCTTTTTGATTAAAAACTATGTTGGCGGAAAATTAACCCCAGGTTATCCCACGTCAATTTAAATTAGTCCCTTCAAATATGAAACTCGAACGCTTAAATCTTGTTTAAAAAAATGTATAGTTTATAAAACCCAAACGAACTCATGTGACCAATGTACAACTTCGAAATATTGTAACGCGGTATACTTAGACGACGCACAGTGGCGCCCGTAGATCAAACGAGGTTGCAAAAATCAAAATTTTCATGAGCGCCGACGAAGTTTTGAATAAACCCATGTTATAGGAAACTTTTCAACAATTTCAAATATGCCACTCTTAATAACATCACATTTTTAGTTTAGAAGATATAACCGTTCAAAGTTGACCGACTTTCGGTTTTCAAAAAAAACACACAATATTTAGTCAATTTGTTGCGATTTCAGGTGTAATATCACAAAAAATAGGTAACGAATCGCCATATTTTTCTCTTTGTATTGATTGATGTATTTATTAAATGTATAATGATAAAACAAAATACCTGTTTGCTTTGTGTTGCTCCTGGTAAATCACTATTTAAAAACTATCCGTTTTTTCACTATTTTTCAACTTTGCGGGAAAATAAAAAAATGTATATTTTTGTATATTTGCCATATTCGCAAAACCTGTTCTTTGATTATTTCTTTATATAATTCAAAAGGTTTTATCTGCCCGTATGTGCCCGTTTGGCTTCTAGAGGTAAAAAAGTTTAAAAAGACATGGTTGCAGAAATTGTATGGCGCACATTGGCGCTATTTGAGTTTTTTCATTGCAAAATCATATCTTTTGAACCGAGTAAGGTAATTCAACAGTTTAAACAACATATAATAGACAACTGTTCAGCCTATGAAATGAGCGTTTGGAAAGGGTGCTACGCTTTGTAGGGGCCTACTTATGGGTTATCAAAGTTAAAATTATCTTATTCGATTCAAAAGATATGATTTTTGCAACGAAAAAACTCAAATGGTGCCACTGTGCGACGCCTAAAATTTATCAATGCAAGAGTGAGCCGCAAATCTCTCGAAGGCAGTGCAAAAAGGACGGTCTGCTGGCCTTTAAGCGATAATGACAATGACACGCGTGCTCTTACTCCAACCAGAACTGAATGACGACTGTACTACGAGTTTAACAAAAAGTATATTCAGTTTTATCATACACTGTTCACTCAAGTACACAATCGTATACAAATTCTTGTTTTGTTAACATGTTTGTTTGTAAATATACAGAAGATTTCATTGTTAAAATGTTCATATATGTCAGAGTATATATCCATGTTTGTATGCGAGTCCATTTAGAGCTGATATATTTGTATAAGGGATGCCAAACAGAACTGTCTTTACAAATACCGGGATTCGGTATTTTATAAATGTAAATCCCTCATAGCTGTAATTTTGAAAATTTTTTTGCTGCCATTTTCACCAAAATGAATATTGTTACGTTTTTACCTTTTAAAAACGGTGGTTTATTTCCTTTAGATAAACCGGATTCCTTTTAATTGCAAAATAAAAGCGTCAAGTAGTTTGAGGCCCCTATTATGAGCTGCATCCGACAATCGATATTCGCTGGCTATTGAAAATCGACTATCAAATGTAAAATTTGTATTATGAGTTGGTGTCGTTGTTCAACGAATTGTTTATCGAACACAAATTTGCTGACGACGGTGTTTAAAAAACTGTGCAAAATTTATTAAAAATGTAAGTATTTGTGTTTTTTTTTGTTGGTTTTGGTCAACCAAATACTACTTGTAAATTACTTTTGTTAACAACCTGCAGGTCTAAGGTCGTAAGTACAAAACAGCAACTGGAAAAGCTAGTTTCACTCATGGAAAAAGAGCCACTGTTGGCAAAAGGTATTTGCTCTAAAGTTCAGGCAGCCAAAAAAATAAGAGGGCATTACACAAGAGCTTAATTCTATGGGACCACTCGTCAGAATGACGACAAAGTTGATTAAGGTTAGTAAATATTTAATATCAGAAATACAAATTTAAAGTATTCCGACATGAAATCGAAAACAAAAAAATGTAAAAATTGTCACGAAACAAAGCCGAATACCAATAGGCAATAGGAGGAGGTCCAAACACTTTACAATTGTATACAAATATTGAGGAGGCCGTAATTGGTTTATTGAATGTTTGAAACGTGCTTAAATTCCTTTTTCTGCTTCTGGCCAATTCTAGTAAGGAATTATCTTCATCACACAAACCATCAACCCATAATTCCGTGTTGGTCATTTCAAATTTACAGCCATGTCACAGAATTTAATTCCATTCAAAAGTGGAATTAATTCCGTTTTTTGCTTCTATAGAAAAAGTAAAACGAACGAACGAATTTTTTCGTAATGAAACCTAGAAATGCTTAAAATTACAATTCCGCATAGCAAATTAAAAGTGGTTTCATTCCTAAAATATCTTTTGTTTTACTTTTTCTATAGACGCAAAAAAACGGAATTAATTCCACTTCTGAACGGAACTGATTCTTTATTTTTCTTTAAGAATTTGTAAACAAATATAGCGCCAGCTGATAGAAATGCACTATTGTGAATAACCTACAAGGACTGATTTTTACAATAGCGCTTGTTCATCGAATGTGCACTATAATACCAAATGAAAATTCGTTCGATAAGCATTTTCGACAACAGTCGAAAATAGAATTTTGCTAATAATAGGCACCTGAAGAAAATATAACGAGTATTTTTTAGTTTAAATGGACACAAAACAATTGTAAATAAACACTTAAATTACTGTTTGCCAACACTTTGTTGTTTACTCAACGATGACTCACAATAAACTGATATTCTTGATTGGTCCTGTTAGTCTATTTATATAGCAATCATAATTTCTGGAAGGTTCGAAGCTAAGATACTAGAAAGTTCGTGTCTAGAATGTCCAGCCAAAGTCGTTAAAACTTAATGTTGTCATATTCCTCAGCTTTGTTTATAACAGGCTGTTCTCAATAATGTTTATAAATTAAAACTTCTACAAATGCTAAACAAGTTGTATGTCGAGATACACGCCATCTGTTAATAAACATACAGCATGTTGTTGATACCGAGAGTTAAATTTTAATTGAAATACAATTTCGTAACAATATGTTATGTTTAATTGAAAAGTTTACGTACAGACCTCAAATAAAGCATTTGAGTTTGGCAATCCGAAATAAATATGAATTCTTTCACCTATATTTCTTGGACATACTTTTGTAAAACTTAAATTTTTATTGATGACTTTGTAAATAATTTTGAATTGTTTCCGACCTTTTCAATAACTGATTTAAAGTGAAATCTGTACGTAGATCTCTTGTTTTTTCTTTTATTAAAAATGCTAAAAAAAAAAGCGTTGAGTTATGTTAAGTTTAGCTGTTTTGTATTTGTAAAAAAGGCAGAAAAAACAATTATACAGACAAAATATATAGTTGTACATGTTTACCATAACAATGTCAACATTTTTACAAGTTTTTCAACAATATTATGGTCACTGTAATTATTTATATGATTGTGGTAACCATAATATGGTTAAGTTACGATTCAGATAATTATTAGAATCATATATATGATTGTAGTAACTATGTATATATTTGTTACAATCATGTTTATGATGAAGCTTTTGATTATGATAGAGAACAACATAATATGGTATAATTTTTTATCATAAAACTGATCACCATAAACATTACATAACTGCTATTATCATATATATGATTGTGTATGGTAAACTTTAATTAACAACAAAAAAAAAATGTTTTAATTTTTGAAGTTTCGTCTGGTTATTATATATTTCATCTTTTGTGAATAAAATCAAAAATTGTAGACAGATTTTAATTATTTATGTCTTGTTTTGTTTGGAACTTTGTTTGCTATACCTGCAGAAAAAATTAGAAACACAGCTGCGTTTTCCAATTTTTTTTGCCGTTTTAAAAAACAAAATTTTTGAAATTTTGCTAAAAAAAACCATTTTTTTGGTAAAAAAAATTTATGTTTCTACAACGACTACGCATATTGGAAAAAGTTTAACCTTACTTAAAGAAATGCGGAATTTCGGTTTTTTTAGTTTATTCAATAAACTAAACCGTTTTTGAGTTACGCGAATATATGTTGTGCAACCTCCTCCATTTTCGAAATAACGGTATATTTCGAACAAACGAGCTAACCTAAAAAAACGGTTAGCACCACTGGATTCAGCGTACCCGAATTAGGTTAACCCGCCAGGTGCCCCGTTTGTCACATTTTTCAACTAGCACAGTGTAATTATAGTGTAAAGAACAAAGTTTTTTTAGCTTCGAAAATGTTGAATGTTTTGCCAATAAATATTCATATAAGGGAAGCTTATAGCTTTTTTGTCCATCTTATTTGTCCAAATTCTTCTAGAGAATTTCAGCCTAAAAGTTACTTTTTCAAAAATACATGTTTTTTTAAATCGTTTTTTTTTTCAAATTTCGAAATTATTTCAGAAATTCGACTTTCATTTAGTTTCATTTAGTTTCATTTAGGACCCTTTGGACTACACTCTCTATATATTGTGTTATGTCCAAATTCTTCTAGAGAATTTCACTCTAAAACTTATTTTTTTTTTTCAAAAATACATTCTTTCTTTTTTTTAAATTTCCAATTTTTTTTCAGAAATTCGACTATTGTTGTTTTTTATGACACTTTGAACTACCCCCTCTATATAGTGGGTTTCGTATGTCATTCCATAATTGTCCAAATCCTTCTAGAGAAGTAATGTGACTGTTAAGTGCTTAACAGTGCTCTGTTAACTGTAAAAAATTTGGTTGTTGTCTGTGCTAGTTAAATTCGAATTTATGTACCAAAAGCTAATACTGTGTTTCCACGACGACTTGAATCACCTGCTTCGCTCTCTGAATCTTGTTTATGAATCATGCTGTTTACATGACCAAAAAACTTGATTCGATTTGACAGTTGTTTTTAATAAACAAACAGAATAAAAAAAAACAGAATTTACAATTTGTGGAAAATATTTTTTTTTAATGGACAAAAAAACTGAGTGGAAATTAGTTAGCTTATTTGAAAAAAAAACATACATTCGTACGTATTTACTTTCTTTACTTCCAGCAACAAGAAAATAATTTGCTTTGTTTACAATAATATTAAATTTTTACAGCTAGTGCAGATAAACTTGCGATAAAAATTAGAGAAGAGTGCAATTTTTCGTGCTTCGCAAGTTGATTCAATATGAATCTACTTGATTCGCTCTTAAAATTTTGTATGGTGAAGCAAGTTGTTTCACTCATGATTGGGGTGTGAAGCATGAATAGAGAGCGAAGCTTGTACCGTGGAAACGTAGTATAAACATTTAAAAAAAATCCAGCATTTTTAAGTTAATAAAACTCATTAACTTAAAAATATATATATAAAAGCTTTAACAAATACAATCAATTGAGAAAGGCTTTGATTTTAAATTGGTCTCAATTTGTTATCAAACCATTGGTTTTGCTGGGACTACACATGCTTAAATCATACATAAATGTCTATGTGTTTGTAGAAAAGTCTCTGTGCAATTTCTTGATTGTATTCATTAGTTTGTATGTTAATGTAAAACATGTTGTTCCTCTAGTGTTGGACATAGTTTAAGTAAATTTTGTTGGTTTTAACCTCTTCAGGGATGATATCTTAAATTAAACAGAATGCCATTGCAAATTAAATGGAATAATTTAAAGAAAAAATTTAGGTAAAAAAATAAAATTTTCAGACTAAAGTTGGTCTAAAAACTTTAGCCAGTTTCATTAATTTAGAAAAACCAAGTAAAAAAAAAATAGTTGGTTAAGCCCGACCTTAAAATACCCTATAGCCGGTATATGTGTGAAAAGAGTTTTTCGGAAATGAGCGCTATGAGGGATCAATGACCTATTATGGACCGTTCATCCGAAATTGGAATAGTTATGGACCATACGCTATAAAATTCGTTGTCATGAGCTCTGTATATGTGAGACATGGATCACTACCAACATTTTTAGGCCAGTTATGCCCTTTAAAGTGATTTTCAGCAGTGGGCCTTATATGAAAGCTATATTCAATTATTTCGACCGATCTGCGCACAATTTGTAGGTTTATTTATTTATTCATATACAGTTTATTTGTAGCAAAATTTGTTTGGATATGTGTATAAGTCAAACATTTATGACCGCAGAAACCCAACCAACCAGAGGGACGTAGGTATGATCGGTATACTTTAAGGTGTGTGTCCGACTAATATTTTTGGTTGTTTAAACATAAGACATCAACTTCAATATACCCTCCCCACCATGGTGATGTGCGGTATAAGAAGTACCATTAGCAATATAAAGAAAAAGTGGTGGACTCTAAATTGGATGAGAAACAAACTTACTGTCATTTATTTCGTAGAATAATTTTGGGAAAGAATCGAAGTTGTTAGGAAATAACTTTGCTATAACTTACCTGATTCTAATGCTGTAATTTATAAGATGTTGTGTCTTGTTGTATTAGAAAATCAAATTAATAAATACAAAAAAAAAAAAAAAAAAAAAAAAAAAAAGAAAACAATGACAGTAAGGCGCCAAATAAAATTTTCAATGAGCATGATGAGCGACACATTTTAAGCAAAAATAAGGGTCCAAGAATGTCAGCTTCACAACTGGTCTCCGAAGTTGAAGCTGGCCATCCCAAGCAATATTGCGTTGAAACTGTTCATCTTGCGCCAACATGATTTTAATGACCGAGTTGCATGCAAGAAACCCGAAAAGCGGACTGTGCAGGCTAAATTTCGCCAAAATTTAATCTAATTTTAACATATTCGGTTCAGAATAGAGAACTCTACAGAAAAAAAGGTAAAGGCGACAGTAAAGCATGGTGGTTTCACTGTCATGATTTGGGCCTGCATATCAGATGCTGGTACTGGGAATTAAACATTTGTTGAAATAAATATGAACAAGTTTAAGTACCTTCAGATTCTGAAGAACAACTTGTTGCAAAGCGCAGAGAACCTGGGTATAAGATCAGATTTTCCATTTTACCAGGATAATGATGCAAAGCACAAATCAGGTATCAGCCCTTAATGTCATCGAAAAGTTATGGCTAATTTTAGATAGTAGTACAAGGAAACAGAAAATTTATGACAAAAACGATTCAAAAGTAGCGCTACTGACAAATTGGTCGAATATTTCTCCAATGTTAACTTTATGCCAAATCACCTTAAATTTGTTGTAGATATTAAAGATAATAAAACACCAAATATTAATTCATATTATTGCCAGTTTTAATTTCAAGTGCTACCACGTTCAAAAAGTTTTAGTTTTAATATATTAAAATGTGCATTTTTGCTTGTTTGTTAGACTTTATTTGTTTTTTAAATGCCACCAATTTCTTTTTTAAGTTTCTGTTTGTTTAGTTTTGTTAGTTGGTTTGAGCTTTGTATATAAAAAAAGCACTTCATAAGCTATGAGCCACTGTACATAGTTAAAAAGAAAATCATTTTTGGATTTCAAAACATATTTTTGTCTTTGCTGCTATTTTTGTCTCCAAAATTACGGGTTAAATTTCATAACGATTTATTAAAAGCTTAAGGATGTAAGCAGGACATGCAAACAGCATTTATTACATTTCTTTCATACAGTAAATATGCCCCATTCTTGCTCTTACTTAGTCTGTTTAGCAATGTTAAGTGCAGCTAGAATTCAAATCATCACCACACAGGAACATGTTCCTGCATGTTTAAAGGGAAGGCGACTTATGCATGTGGCCTGAGTTGGAGGTACTTTTATTTTTGTGCTGAATGGATGTTGAGGTTTTTGTTGTTATTATTGTTGATTCATATGTATGTGTATGAGTTTTGTTTGACATGTTGAAAGTAAGTATTTGTTTCTTAAATAAAAAAAATGTCCAGCAAAGAATTTTGATTCTTAGCAAAGCAAATAAAAAAAAATTAAGCAAATGCATACTTGGCTACTTTAAGTAGAAACCCTGCCAGCATTTTATGAAAAAATTTATCATATTCGAGTCATTTATGACTCTTGTGCGCGTTTAAAAGAGGCATATATGAGCTCATTTTCTGATCGTAAATGATTGTTTTCTCGGGAGAAAACCTGCGACTTTTCTTGAGGATCAACAACAAAAACTATTTAAAAATAAATAATATTTTGTGAAAAGTGATTTTAAAATAAAAAAAAAATAATGTTAGCCAAACAAATAAAAATATTGGCCAATAAGGAAGCAGAAAAATTAATATCAACAAAACACGAGAAAACTAAAGCTAGATTTACACGATGCTTCAAACTTATGTAAACAGTAAAATTTCTTCAAAATTTATTTATTTAATAACTATTAATAACTATTAAATAAATAAATTTTGAAGAATTTTTGCTGTTTACACGAGTTTGAAGCATTTTGAAGAGCAATTTTGAAGAAAATTTCAATCGTGTAAATCTAGCTTAATTCTCAGGACAATCAAACAAACAAAAAAAGTTATTTTAATAATGACAGAAGTGATATGACTGATATGATATGACTGAAAAAAGAGTCAAAAAAGACTCGCAGTAGAAAAAGACTCTTAGAGTCGAAAAAGATTCGCAAACAATCAGAAATACGACTAAAAAATTAGTCCAAAAAGACTTGCAAATCATTAAAAACATGAGTCATAAATGGGTAGAAACTGATCAGACAATTGGGTAATAAAAGACTCCAGAAGGGTCGTGGGTAGGGTAACATTTTCTCCTGAGAAAACAATAATTTACGATTAGAAAATGGGGCGCGTTGTTATGAAACAAAATGCTCAATTATTAAAAATTCGTAGCTTTAAACATGATTGGTTTTATTTCTTTCGGTCTCAAATATTAAAATGTACTCACGGCAGTCATGTTTTTTTAAGTTCAGGTTGGTATGGGCGCCCCACGCTTTTCTTTAAGGGATGTGTGAGATTTTTTCCATTTTGATTTAAAAGTTTATGTTGTTTGTAATGCTTTTATATTTCATATTTATTTTGAGTTCACAACTGATCAATATATTAAGGTAAAGAAAAGCGTTTCTTAAAAAATTTTTTTTTTTATTTATTTCATAAACTGCTTGCAGGGTAATGTAATAAAATTTCACACAAAAAAGGATGAGCATGAATGAGAAACACAAAGGCTTTTGCTAAAATTACCAAAACTTGAAATTGAAATTGCAAAAGTTGGAAAATAACTGAAGGATATACATATTACATATGTATGTACGAGTATGTATGTATGTATGTATGTGTGTACGTATGTAAGCAGACCAAAAAAGTCTAATATCGAAAATGTCTTTGTTAAAGGCCACAAATATCAAACCAATGTGTTAGTTATTGTTGTTTGTTAGGATAAATAATAGTTTTTCAACACCCTGTCTGTGTAATAAATATGTACATAGCTTTGAATTGTAAAATATGATTTTATAATATTTTATTTTTTCGCTAGATTTAATTTCTATATGTCTGTTACTTATTATTATTTTCTTTTATTTGTGTTTAGTTTATGAGTCATTTTTTTTTGGAAGATTTTTTTTTATATAAAACTATAGTTTTATTAGGAGAAGATACATACATATGCATAGATATTTATGTTAAACGTGGGCCGTTAGATAAGTATGAAGAAAGAATGATAAAATATTAAATGCTGTTGTGTAATTTATGTAATTTATATTTGTTATCCAGACAAACATGATAGTTTTATTTAAAGTTTACTAGTCTGGTGTTTTTCTTTTAAGGAATAGCTGTCATTTTTCTATAACAGCTCTTTATTACAGATTTTTGTTTAGTATAATAATAATTTGCTTTCTTTCTATAAACATTAGATAAGCTTCGTTTCTCTAAAGCCCCAAAAAGTGCTCAATGTTTGGTATTTTTACAAAAACTTTAAATAATTACATATATGTATATTTTACGGATAAAAAATTATATTTTAAAATACATTAAACTATTGATCTATATGATCTTCTGGTGAATCTATCTGATCAGTTTTTTTTTTAATTTTTTTTTGTGGAAATTAAGTTAAAACAAATAAGTGGACCATCCAGTGTACGTGCAAAAAAAGTTTTTTAGCAATAGCAAGTACATATATGGGAGAATGACCTATTGTGGAGCGATCATTCAAGTCACATGATCATTAGTGGCATGACTTCTGTGCATATAAATATGTTGTGTGTAAGTTTATCAATAAAAACACTTTTAAAATATTTATGACAGTTGAAGTGAATTACGGAGGGTGTCTTGTATGACAGCTTCGAGTAAAAATTCCCCGATCGTTATAAAATTAGATGCCATGATTTCTGTAGATATGAAACATATTTGTGATGAGTTTTTTTTAGATAAAAAAATTGTTAAGAGATTTATGATTTCAGATTTATTATGATTAAAGTGATTTTCGGTAGTGGGACTAATATAAGAGCTATGATGAATTATGGACAGATCTGCACAAAATTTGTAAGTCTAATTAGATTCATGTACAACTTATTTATGGTAAAATTTATAAACCCCTATTTCGGTAGAACATTTGTATGGGGGCTGGGTGAAATAATGTACCGATTTCAAATAAGTTCAATCCCGATGGTCCTTTGGCCAAACAAAATTCTCGTACTAAATTTTGTCGAAATATCTTCAAAATTCGAACCTGTACTCTGCGCACAAGATTTACATGGACAGCTATTCAGCCAGCCAGCAAAACGGCAGAAGGACGGACATCGTTTAATCGACTTAGAAAGTGATTCTAAGCCGATAGGTATACTTAAAGCTGGGTATTAGACTAACTATGCTGGTGTAGGGTAAAAAAATGGCCAATAGTTAAATTGCCTTAAGTCCAAAAAGAAAGTTTAATAATGAGTCTGACAAAGCACTAAACTTTATTTGCAAAATAAATTTTTTAAGCTTCAAAGACAAGGAACAATTATGAGTAAAATTGCATTGTTTTTTTAACAAAAGAAAAAATAAATCAGCTTTAGTGAAGAGACTAAAAATTCAGTAAGCTTAATTATATTTGGAAATGATTGAAAGCATGAAAACAGAAACTCTATTTAGAATAAAATCAAAAAGGAATGAAATTGCATATCGCTAGAATTATGTACAAAACATGTGTAATCTATGAATGGTAGGAACGAAAAAGTGTTAAAAATGGATGAAGGTTCAACTAAATATTAATAATGACTAAAGTAGAACTGAACATGTAATAGAATTTGATCAAAAACTTTAACTAGAATACGAATAAGAATTAGAACCTAAACATGAACTAGAACGTCAACTAGAACAGGAAGAAAAACAATAACTAGAAACTGAATTAGAACCTAAAGTAGAACATCAACTGAACTTGATCTAAAAATTTTAACTAGAAGCTGAATTTTAACTAGAGCCTGAATCTGAACTTTATCATGAACTAGAACTTAAATTAGAATATGACCTTGAAGTAGAACTGAAACCGGAACTAGAAAATGGATTATAACCTGAATAAGAACATGAACTAGAATCTTAATATTAACTAGAACCTGAATTAGAAGCTGAGCTAGAACTACAACCTGAACTTGCACTTGAACCTAAAGAAGAACAAGAACTAGAACTATAATTTGACCTTGAACTTGAACTTGAAGTAATCTTGGAACCTGAATAATTAGAACATGCACTAGAACCTGAAATAGAACGTCAACTAGAACCTGAACTTAATCTAGAACTTTAACTAGAAGCTCAATTTGAAATAGAGACTGAATTTGAACTAGAAACTGAATTTGATCTAGAACCTGAACTAAAACTTAAAACTTCAACTTAAACTTTAATCTGAACCAGATAGTAAACTAGAACGTAAATTAGAACTAGAACTTGAACTATAACCTGAACTATAACTAGAACTGGAGCTAGAACTGGAACTAGACGAAAGTTCAACTAAATATTAACCGAAAATGGAATGAAACTCTCATGTATGGGCCGGTGCTTCGAAGTCTATTTTGGAGTTGCTCGACCGCGTACAGGAGAGGACGAAGATACTTATCGGTGACTATTGATTCATTCGAGCATCGTCGCAATGTAGGTTGTGTTTCACTGTTCTATCGATACTATAATAGAATGTGTTCTGCTGAAATTAGGGAACTTGTTCCTGAAACACGTAGTTTTTTACGTAATACACGTTCTTCCGTCAGGGCTTATCCACTCATGGTCGCCTGGTCGCACAACACACTACAGGGAAAATTCGTTCTTAACCCGTACTGTCCGTATGTGCAATAAACTACCAGCAGAAATATTCCCTGCAAGTTTCAATATAAGAAAATTCAAGTCAAATATTCACAAACACTACTCCCTCTATTCTCCCTCCCATAACCTATTTTCCTAGTTCCAACACAATGCATTGCATAAGTAGGGGTCATCGCCTGAGTGCTGGTCCAAGAAAAAAATATAGATTGGTTGAATGTTAAAAAAATAATTCTGAAGATATTGTTTTTAATATTTTTGCCAGCATCTTATGAAAAAATCAAAAATCCATTTATACTGAAGAATTGGTAATGTAATGGTATTGATTACGGTTTTTTGTTTAATTTTTTATTATAATTGAAATATTAAAAAAAAATTACAAACAAAAATTAAGAGAGAAATAACGATCCTATTAATTTCTCCAACACTGTACAATCGGATATTCGCTATTTAATCTAACGCAATAAAATTATCCACAAATATTTGCAACTATTTATACTTCTTAAATACATTATAGTTTAGTAATCAACGCTGTGCTACTCGCAATAATTCCATTACAAATAATACTTTTAAGTTTTTGATACAATTCCAACTGAAGTTAAGTTACAGCAAAACATAAATTATCCTCTATAAAATTCACACAAAAAAAAAATAATAATCAAATAAACAAAAATTATTGCAATAAAACGAAAATAATGTTACTTTGAAAATTGTGTGTGTAAAAAGAAATTTAATGGTTGTAACTACTTTGTAAAACATAAATTTTCAACGAGTTGAAAGTTGAGAGGACACAAACACAGCTAGCAACTGAAAAATATATGAATTGTTATTACTGCGTATAACAGCGAAAAAAAAAATTCAAGGAATAATAATTTCTGAAAAATAAATAAAAAAAATTAAACACGAGTGAGTTGAAGTAATAAATACGTGCGTGTAAATCATTATTACATGTTACAGCTAAGTCGTTTGTTGGCCAAAACGATTTTGTGGAGTTTTTGTGCCAATATGATTCTTTTTTTTTTTGTTTATTATATTTCGTGTTTAAGTTTTATGAGCGTGATCAATTACACATGTAAAACAAATTATATATGTGACCCGGCCTACGAAAAGGTGTCTTATGACCCAAAAAAAAAATATGTCCACTTTGTCCACGTGGTGAAAGTGTTGAGTCTTAAAACCAGCCGCCATTGCAGATATGATATCATAACATTATTCTTATTTTGTCCAACACACACTGACAAAATGCATTGTTTATCTTTAACAGCTGTGTCTCGCAATTTCTTTTTTGAGTCATAAGCCACCTTTTCATAGGCCGGGTCACATATAATTTAATAGTTTGTTTAAGGAATGACAAGAATTTCAAATCTTCAATAACTTGAAAAACTATTGAAATTGTAAATTTTGCAAAGTTATTGCACAGTACTCGCTGGAGCAGAACAATATTGCCCCTATTAGTTCAAAGAAGAACTTCCAATCTTACTCAATTAACCATTTCTTTTATTAACCACAGCAATAAAATTGCATATATTATTGAGTAGGAAACATCTTAACCACATATACATATAAGTCTTTATTTAAAAAAAAAAAAAAAAAAAACACCAAACCAATTTCCAATATATCTTATCTAAGTAAATATTAACTCATAATTCGTTCTCCATTCTAGTTAAATACACTTTATGGCATCCGCAATAACAGCAACAGAGAGATGAAAAAAAAAACAAATGAAAAATTTACAACGAAGACTTATTTAATGGACTTCAAGGCAGCAAATGGAGAAATATATATTAACATACCCAGCAGTTCTAATGATTGGCTCCAAAATAGTTATGACCTCAACTAAAACAGCAACTAGAACCGCAAATAAAACTGAACTAGAAACTGAACTAGGACCTGAACTAAAACTGAGCTAATGAGTTGTAGTATCCCTATCGAAACTAAAGAGCACTTACAACTAAACACACAAGGACACTTACTCACATACTAATATGCATACGAGTGCATACAATATATCCACTAATACACATGAGCATTTACATACCCAGCGGGTGTATATTGCAAGTGCTTCCATTTGTAGGCCTTATAGAAGACACATATTTACACATTCTAAAAGATTCGATACTCTTTCCAATGTGCCTGCTCTCAGAATGTGTTCTCGAAGGCCTTGCATACACATTCAACATTTCGTTTCAACAGAATATCAACAAATCATGATTTGAATGTTTTTGCAACTATTCCTGTATAACAAACATTATTTTGCTCACCTTTTTATAGTACGAGTAATAAAAATCAATAAAGAGAGCATCTTTAAATTTAGTCTTGTATGAAAGTTTATAATTTAAATTAATTTAAAACCCTTTCTCTTATATTCCTCAATGAAATTTTTAATTTAGCAAATTTCCCTTCTCCAGTAGGCCTTCTATCTGGCATCTAACCAGTAGCGTGTAGGCAAGGCCTTGACTAACTATCACACGCCATGTAAAATTGAAACAATTTTGCAATGCGACTAAAAGTCCTAGTAACTGCAAAGTAAAGACTTCCAGAAGGCCTCTTTACAACATCTTTTTCCCGCTGGTTATGTATGTATCTATTCATTATGAATGATTTGCTGTTACTGTATTACAACGCAACAAAACCAACTGACATACAATTTAACTAGAAATCAACCACAAAAAAAAAAGGAATGTAAAACAAGAGTACAAAAAAAACACACAGAAAACATTCCTCTTACTGTGAAATAAAAAATCCTTATATAGACTAAAATAAAAGAAGTGGAAAAAAACGGCATCTGCATACGCAGCAGGATATGGTCAAGATGGCGGCATATGCATGGACGCCGGAATTTTCAAAGACTACACACACTCACGCTTACATGAAATGTGTGTGTGTACGAGTGTGTGAAAATTCTAGATGCTGGAAATAAAAGGGAATTGCGTACGAATCGTAAGGGAAATGCAACACTTTTATGTTTGTTTAATAAAGCTGTAACAATAAAACCGATCAAATGTATGGAGTGTATGAAGTAAAGTGAGAGCAGCGAGGGATTATGAGTTTAATCCTCTACAGTTAATTGCATAATGGAACTAGAATAGTATAAAACCAGAACTGAACGGAACTAGAAAGGACCTAAAACAGAATTACAACAGAACCAGAACAGAACTAGAACATAACTATAACAGAACTAGAACATAACTAGAACAGAACTAGAACATAACTAGAACAGAACTAGAACAGAACTAGAACAGAACTAGAACAGAACTAGAACAGAACTAGAACAGAACTAGAACAGAACTAGAACAGAACTAGAACAGAACTAGAACAGATTTAGAGCAGAACTAGAGCAGAACTGGAACAGAACTAGAACAGAACTAGAAGAGAACTAGAATAGAACTAGAACATAACTTGAATAGAGCTAGAACAAAACTAGAACTGGAACAGAACTAGAACTGGAACTGGAACAGAACTAGAACAGAACTAGAACAGAACTGGAACAGAACTGGAACAGAACTGGAGCAGAACTAGAACAGAACTAGAACATAACTTGAATAGAGCTAGAACAGAACTAGAACTGGAACAGAACTAGAACAGAACTTGAATAGAGCTAGAACATAACTTGAATAGAGCTAGAACAGAACTAGAACATAACTTGAATAGAGCTAGAACAGAACTAGAACAGAACTGGAACAGAACTGGAACAGAACTAGAACATAACTTGAATAGAGGTAGAACAGAACTAGAACTGGAACAGAACTAGAACAGAACTTGAATAGAGCTAGAACAGAACTAGAACTGGAACAGAACTGGAACAGAACTAGAACATAACTTGAATAGAGCTAGAACAGAACTAGAACTGGAACAGAACTAGAACAGAACTTGAATAGAGCTAGAACTGGAACAGAACTAGAACAGAACTTGAATAGAGCTAGAACAGAACTAGAACTGGAACAGAACTAGAACAGAACTAGAACAGAACTTGAATAGAGCTAGAACTGGAACAGAACTAGAACAGAACTGGAACAGAACTGGAACAGAACTAGAACTAGAACTAGAACTAGAACTAGAACAGAACTAGAACAGAACTAGAACAGAACTAGAACAGAAAACTAAATTTTAATAATTGCTATCCTTCATTCCCTTTCCTTAGTTAACAGGATATTTAAGAAAGAACTATGCCACCATTAAATGTTGACAGGAGGAATAATACACACAAAATCTTGTTACATTCTTACAGTAATAAAAAGTGCACTCACCCCGAAATATCTTGCGTTTGCCAGCAATTTGGAGAGGCAATGAAATACCGGCATCCAATTGCAATACAACACGAGGAGAAGCAGCAACCGTTGAAGAAGATGGTGTTGCTGATGATGTAGCTGATGAAGAGCAGTTTGAGGCCACAGCTGTGGATGCTGCAGTACTTGATTTTATGCGTAGCGGAGAATTTTGTGAATTTGCCAACGAAGCCTGCTGATGCTGCTGGCTGAGATGTTGTAAATGATGATAAAGTTGTGCCTGGTTTGGCTGTTGATGTTGTGGTGCAGCATGATATTGGGCTGTTACAGTTAAGGGATATTGTGAAGGATTTAAACAAACTGTATTTTGTTGCTGCATTATGTTTGGGTTAGATGGTGATGATGAAGTTGCTGCTTGATTTGTTATTGGCGCCAGGGGTGTTGTAATTGTAACAGCTGTTGGTGGTGGTCCATGAGCCGGGCATATCGAACGTAGTTCACCATTTATATCCATATAAATGGGTGTTGTTTGTGATGCGTTGTTGGTGGCTGAGCTGGAGGGCTCTAGGAGAGGCCATGAACCAACACCCCCGCCACCAGCACCAACCGCAGCTATTAAATGTATCGGCAAAAGATGTTGGTGATGATGTGAGGCCGGATTCGTTGTGGCCATATTAATAACAGCGGCTGCACCTGTTGCCGTGGATGATAAATTACCGTTGTTATTATTAGTTGCTGCCGTAGCAGGGGCACCAGCTGGCAGGTGTATATGGGGCATACCCTGACCTGCTAAAGAGGCGGCAGCGGCGGCAGTCATTGCCAAAATATTTTGAGCACAATGTTGTTGATGTTGCTGCTGGTGATGATGATGATGAGAGGGATTATGAGTTTGTAAAATATGTTGGTGTTGTGGTGGAGGGGGTGGCAGGTGAAGATGGTGATGCTGTTGAGCAAGAAACAATTGTTGTTGCTGTGCGTGCTGCTGCTGTTGCTGTTGATGTTGTGAGGGTGACACCTGTTGTTGCTGTTGCATAACATGCTGTTGATTTGGTGTGTTTAAACATAAAGCATGCAACATGTTGTTGGCTAATATTTGCTGCTGTTGTTGCTGTTGCTGGTGATAGTAAATTGTGGTTTGTTCATAATTTAGAAAAGTGGCCGAATTGGCCGATGTAGAGGCGGCTAATGAAACCTTAACCTCTTTATTTTTGTTGGCTGCCGGCTGAAATGGCGGAGCCAATGGCGTCAACTTGGACTTTAAAGCCTTTAGCAGAGTCTTGGTAGGCGTAGGCATTTTAACACTGGCCAAAGGTTTATTATTTTTGATTTTCATTTCCCGTTTTTCCACACGCGACAATTCGCGAGCCACATCACAATTTAAACTTTGCATTAACCGTTCCGCCGCCGTTATACCGGTATAACGACGTGTATTATTATTATCATCCACAGTGCGGTGGGGGGAGGCGTTATTTGTGGCATATGGCGAACGTTTGCTGCGTTTAAACGGCGAATTACCGACCGAAGACGATTCTTTTGTTTTCAACTGCAATGGCTTTTTAGGCTTAACCATGGCTTTATCGCTTTTATATAGAGCTTGAGCATTGTCAATGACCTGATAGCTTTCGCCTATAAAGGCTACCAATTCGGAGCAGGAGAAATTCAATGAAGGATTGACATAAATCGGTGTTGATTTAGAGCCACTAGGCAACTCCAGCTGAGAGTTGCATAACACTTCGTTTGCTTCATTCTTGTTAACATCTGTTGGTTGCGGCTCGTTGTTGGTTTTACACTCTTTCACATTTCTACACTTGACATCATTGGTGGCTGTATGTTTGCCCTCACAGTTGTTATCGATAACCTGTTCGATGATGCGAAAGTTTTCAAAATCTATTATACGTTCTTCATATACACAGCTGCGTGAATAATTCGGCAGGTCAGTTTCTTCAATGTCCCCTTCACCATCAGCTGCCAGATTGTCATCATCATCCCCATCAACAGCGTCACCATTGGCAGCAGGCTCATAATCGCAATTGCTGTCATGTTTAACTAGGAAACCATTTTTCACAATCGACAACACATGATGCTCATCATCTTCATTACAAAAGCACACGCAATTATTATTGGAGCAGGCCAAATCACCATTTTCCATAACGTCTATGGGCGAGTCTAAAACTGCATCGTCATTAGCTGAGTTGTGGCAGCTGTCAACTTCTAGATTTTCAAATTCACCTGCATTATTTACACTTTGTTGTGGCATTTCCTTTGTTTCTTTGTTAGGTTTTGGTGGCGACTTTACGTTGATGTTTTTAGTTTGCGTTTTTAAGTCTTTATTTTCACTGTCTGCCTGGCTGCAATCTGGCAAAGTTTTCGTTTCGCTTTGTATCCCATTGTGTTCTTTGGAATATATTTGCATTGTTAGCGTTAAGTTATGATTTTCCTGGGGAAATTAAAACAAGTTGAATTTGAAATATTTTGATTTTTTAACAATTTTTATTGAAATTGAAATTTTTATTTAAAAAGACAATTAATATATTAATTTAAAAACTTTCGTATACTTGCGAATATTTGTTTATATTTTTTTTTTTTTTGTTTAATCTAGAACTATTTTCAATAAAATTGTTCGTTGTAGCACTGTGTTATTTTCTATCTAGTCTAGCACGACTTATGTATTTGCCTGAACTGCTCTCCTAACAATGTGCTGCTCGTCTTGTACTATATATGGCTTAATGATATTTTGTTTTCATTTTACAACAATTTTCCTAATAGTGTAACAATTTTATGGCAGCCGTCTAACATAAAGTTACTGCTGACGCCTTTAGTTATCGAGTTGACGTCGTCATTGTAAATGTACCCTAACGCCCTTTACTGTTAAACACTGGCCTCCTGCCGTTTACTGGTACACTACAGAGTTCAAATGCATGCCTGAATGAGTGGGTGGTTTGTGTGTTTGCTATTTACAATATTAACTTTTAACTAATTTGTTGTTACTGTACATAATATAGTTACAGTTACTAAGTGTTACGTTGGCTGATAGTACAAGTGATGACACTAGGTGGGTGGTCGTAGACGTTGTCGCCATTAACCTTATTTTTAGCTTTGCAACCAATATGCAGCACAACGCACTTATTAAATAGTTACATTCTAATTAAGAATGTGTTCCCATCTCCCCTCCTGTTTGGGTTATTCTAAGCAGGGTTGGAAAATTATGTTTTTGAAATTAAGTAATGAGAGCTAAGTAATGAAAGCAGCCACATACACGCAAAGAAAAAAATATAGGTGTGCATGTTTATTACAGTTATTTAAAAAAATTTTAAGAGTTTTTTTTAAATATTATTGTCACTATAATTATTTATATGATTTCTGCAACCACAATATGGTTAAGTTACCATTAACGTGATTATAGCAATCATATATATGATAATATGATGTAATGTTTATGGTGATCAGTTTTATGACAAAAAATTTATACCATATTATGTAGTTCTCTATCATAAACAAAGAGCAATAAATTATGATAAATGGATTCATCATAAACATGATTGCAACAAATATATACATAGTTACTACAATTATATATATGATTGTAATAATCATCTGAATCGTAACTTAACCCGGCGCCGGGTGGATTTTAGCTACACGGACATGGGGGTTGGGTCATAATGACCCACTTATTAAACTCGGGGTTTTTGCTGTATTTATGAGAAAAAAAAAAACAATTTAGATTGAATCCAACCTTATTAAAGATATAAAACAAGACTTTGTTAAAAAATAACGTATTTATTTTTAATTTTAAACAAAAAACATTTCATATTAACAAAGTTAACAAAGAAGGCTTCTTCTCGCTTAAATATAATAAACACTTATTGTCATTTACCTTTTTTAGCTTTAAGCACGTGTTACTCGAAGTACACTCGCTATGTGACTGATTTGAAATTTATAACATTTAGAGAGATTCAATATCTCCAGCTACTGAGAAGAGCGTAGAGAAGAGAAGTACAGTTTTAAAACTACAATCAATTTAAAAAGTGATGGGTAATTATGACCCATCCCCTCCGGCGCCGGGTTAACCATATTATGGTTACCGCAACCATAAAAATAATTATAGTGACCATAATATTGTTGGAAAACTGCAAAAAAATGTTGACATGTTGTGGTAAACATATACAACTATAGTTTTTTTCTGTGCGTATAATTATGGTAAAGTCTATTCAAAAATTATAACGCCACTTTAAAAATGTTTATAAAGTGGGTGAGGCAAAACTTCCCAACCACTTCTTTCTAAATAGCCGCATATTTTGGGCTTTTTTCGGCCAATATAAAGCGTGATCCATTTCGAGGTTCCCTAATTTTTTAAAAAAAAACAAAAACAGAAAATTCAAATTTAATGGGGAATGTATATTATCATTTGAAAAAGCATTCTTTGACATTTATTTTTTGTTGGCCGTTGCTACGTCGCATATGGTCTATCCGTTGAATCCAATTTTCGATGACTCGTTCGAACTTTTCGACTGGTAACTGGCGAATGACACGCGTGATGTTTTCCTCCAAGGCCTGAATCGAAACGGGTTTGTCAGCATAAAATTAAGACTTTACATACATTAATGCTATATTAAAGTTTGCTTGTGATAATTTAAAGCCAAATTGAAAGCAGGTACACCAAATATTTGGTTTTTATCTAATTAAATAAAATCTAACATTAATAGGTAATTTTTTTTGACGAGAAAAAATTAAACCTTGATATACCAGATGGCAATAAAGGCTATTGGCGTGATTTACGTAAAGACCGCCTACATTTTGCATTTAGAAATTTCGTCGGCGGCAGCTTAGTGATGTGGAGAGCATTTGCCATAAATGGTTGTTTGGAATTAGTGTTTGTTTCTTCAAAAAACATACAGAGAAGTTGTACATGTTTTTCACAACATTTTTACGAGTTTTTCAACAATACTATGGTCACTGTAATTATTTATATGATTGCGGTAACCATAATATGGTTAAGTTACGATTCAGCTGATTACTACAATCATATATGATGCAATCATATTTATAGTGAATCCATTTATTTTAATTTGTTGCATTTAATTAAGATAGAGAACAACATAATATGGTATAATCTTTCATCATAAAACTGATTACCATAAACATTACATAATTGCTATAATTATATATATAATTGATATAATCATATAAATAATTACCGTGACCATAGTGTTCAAAAAAAAACTGTTTAAAAATGTTAAAATAGTTGTGGTAAACATGCACAACTATATTTTTTCTTTGCGTGTATGTACTACAAAAGAGTTTAGTGCCAGTTTTGAATGCTGATAATATAAATAAATGGCTTTTTCAACAGAATAACCCAAGTATGCATGTGAGTCGTGAGACAACATTCTGGTTTTCGTCAAAAAAAAATGTATGTTTTACCATGGCCTACTTGATCGCCAGATTTAAATCCCATTGGAAATCTCTGGGGAATACTTACAAAACGTGTATAAAAAAATAATGCCCTGTATAATTCTATAAATCAGCTCAAAGAAGCCATTCTGGGCGAAGGTTGGTCAATTGAACCAGATCTCAACAGTAAGCTTATTATTACTATGGAAAATCGTATTGAGAAACGCAGCTAAAGGAAATTTGCTTTATTGATTTCTCACATCTCTTTTCTTTGAATTAATTTCCTTTTTTTTAATTCTGTATAAATGGCTTTATAATTGTTGAACAAAGAGAATTTCTTATTTTTGCAATATAAAATGTGTCATTACTTAAAATAAATTTCAATTAAAATTTTTTATTTTACATTTATGTTTTTTTTTATTTTCGTCGAATATAGTGATACCTTACAATCTCTAATAATCGACAAATAAAAATGTTTAAAGTGGCGTTATAATTGTTAAACAGACTGTAGTTATTGGTTTTGAAATTAAAATCCCAAAAGTTTCCCTTAAGGTTCTGTAAGCTTTAAAAAAACGTATTGTATAGGTTCCATTTATTTTTATGCATACTGTTAAGTATCTTATAAATCTTGTGTAACTAGTTTTATCACTACATAAACAATGTTAGTAAATGATAATAATAATTTTTAATTATTTTCTTTGACTTTGTCTGTACAAACAGTGCAGATAGATACTTTAGCGTTAATTGCTTTATGCCAACCTCTGTGCCTGTGAAAAAGCGTTTGTAACAGGTGGGTGGTTTAATTTATTTGTTTTTTATTTTCTTTCTGTGTTGTTAATATATAATCGATTTATCTTACTGGTAGAACAACAACAAATAGTTACACTGTTCATTCAAATAATCTGTTGGATGGCAAAGAGTCGCACCGTGGTTTATGAAATATTGGCTTTTTAACATAAAAATACGGAACTCACAATAAATGGTGTAACGTGTGAACGCGGATACATATCTGTCATTTATATTCACTTACTTAGTCCCAATGTACACGAAGCAGTTTTTATTACAAAGATTGATACAATTTTTTCCTTGAAATTTCTTCGGTGTTCACACAGCACAATTCTTATTTTTGAAATTTTAGAGTATACACACATTTGTTTACACATATTTTGTAATACAAATCAGAGAGTAACACAAATTGCTAGTACAATCAAATGTGTACACGTCTTATCTGCCCCTCACCTCAATGTCTAAAAGTTAATCTACTTAGCTTAAAGAATTGCTTCGTGTAGATTGGTACTTATTGAACATTAATGTATAAATAACAAAGTTCTTTTGCTTCGAAAATGTTGTATTTTGTGACAACAAAACAACATGTGCAGTTTTGCGTTATGCCTTTAATTGTATAAAATGTGCCTCTGAAGCACACCGATTGCTCAGCGAATTCATCGGATTTTTTAAAGAGAAGTAACTCTCTGGCAGTTAACCTGGAAAGGTTGAAGAAGTAAAGGTGGTCAAAGTGGAAGAAAGCATTTTATATACAAAGATCGCCCAGGTCAGCTAAAAAACCTTATAGGCCTAGAATTGGAGGCATTATACCATGAAGATTGTTGACGAACTCAGCCAGAGCTTGCAAATTTATTTACTGCTATTCAAGCAGACATAGAAGCTCGATTTAAGAAATTTATTTAAATCAATTATAAATATTAAATATTTCCCAAAAGTATGGAAAGTCGCTGAGATAATAGCTATTCCTAAACCTAACAAAAACGCCTCAAAAACAATATCTTACAGGCCAATTAGCCACCTGCCACTGCTGTCAAAGACCTTCGAAAAACTCTTCTATGAACGTATTGAACCAATTCTTCTAGAAAGACAACTCATCCCCAAACACCAATTTCGATTTAGGCGAAAGCTCTCTACTATACAACAAATTCATCGAGTAACAAATAAAATATCGTCTGATATTGACAAAAAAAAAAAACTTTTGCGTTGCAACATACCTCGACGTTGCAAAGGTGTTTGATAGCGTATGGCACAAAGGTCTTCTTCATAAACTAAAAAATCAATTACCAAAAGAATTCTTCTTAATACTACAAAACTATCTATCTAAACCGAAGATTCTATGTTAAATATACAGACGAGTATTCAAAAATACTTTCTATAAAAGCTGGAGTACCTCAAGGTAGTGTCCTCGGACCAATGCTTTACCTCCTGTTTACATCAGATATTCCAACTCCTACAACAAATAACAATATGAAAGCAACATTTGCTGACGACACTGTTCTACTATCATCACACGCAAACATCAAATGGGCTATGGAAAACCTACGACAACTGCTCAATAATACAATAAATAATAATACAAAAAAAAGTGATAAAACAATTCAAGTAATCTACACTAATAGAAAGATAACAAACTTTCAATGCGAAGTATCTTGGCATTATAATTGACTCAAAACTTAACTGGAAAGATCAGATCATTCAAAAGAAAAAAGAAATAAACAACAAGTTTAGACAATTATTTTGGCTGTTAGGGAGAGAATCTAAACTAACAACTCAAAACAAATTACTTATATAAAGGGCGTTCCAACTAGAATGCAATTTTTAAATGACTGATGCAACAATTAAATTGTTTCTCTGGCTGTACGACATGTGGCGCCGTCTTGTTGAAACCACATGCCCTCCACATTCATTTCGTCAATTCTAGGCAAGAAAAAAATGGTTATCATTTCACGATACCGAACACCATTGACTGTTTGCGCTTGACCTGCCTTATTTTCATAAAAAAAGGTCCAATGATTCCTCCAGCCCAAAAACCACACCACACAGTGACACGTTGAGGATGCATTTGTTTCTTGCGAATCACTCGAGGATTTTCCTCACCCCAAATGCGACAATTCTGCTTATTGACGAAGCCATCAAGATGGAAATGGGCCTCGTCACTGAAGATGATTTTATCGGAAAAATCAGCATTTTCATGTTGTCTCTCCAATACCCAATTAACGAACTCCCTTCGCTGTCCATGGTCAGCTGGCTTCAGTTCCTGAGTCAATTGAACTTTGTATGCATGAAGATGCAAATCTTTCGTCAAAATTCGCTGCATAGTGGATTTGGAGACACCAATTTGCTGAGCTCGGTGTCGAATTGAAGTGGATGGAGTTTGAGCGACATCATCACGTACAGCTGCGACATTTTCGGTCGATCGACCTGGTCGAAGGCGCGTTGTTGTCTTTACATCACTAACAGACCCAGTTTCGGTAAATTTATCCATTAATCTCTTTACAGTTGATTCTTTTGGAGCACTATTGTGACCCAAAATTGATCGCAATTTGCAAACTGTAGCCGCAAAACTTTCACCATTTTGGTAAAACAATTTCACAATGAGAATCCGTTGTTCATTCGTGTAGCGCTCCATTTTTACTAACTTCGTACCTTCTACTACCAAACAATAACAATTGTTCAAATGTCGAACAATGACACTTGGAATGGCGCTAAATTTAAAAATTGCGTTCTAGTTGGGACACCCTTTACAACACAATTATAGCGCCAATTTGGAAGTACGGCGTAGAAATATGGGGTACAGCTAGCACAACAAACTTAAAAATTATTCAACGAGTTCAATCTAAAATATTGCAAACTATTGTCAACGCAGAATGGTATATTAGAGATGAGGACATACATCGAGATCTAAACGTCAAAACAATAAAAGAAATTATCGGTATCAGCAGCATTAAGCATACAACTCGTTTAACACAACATTCCAACATGGAACTCAGGCAGTTGCAGGCAAACGAAACCCTGGCACCCAGAGGACTTAAACGGTATACACCTTCAGAACTAGCTGAGCGATACTAAGGGAGTCAAAAGCTTATCATTCTAAAATTCAATTTAAGTTATCTTAGGGTACTGATTTAAGATAATTATCATCCCACCTCTGTAAATTAAATAACTTATTGTCATTTTGTTGACAGGTGTAATAATAAAGGGAAATTAAAAAAATAATAATAATAATAATACAAAGCCTAAGCTATAGTATATGAACCCCGGCCAACGAGCCTAATCGACAGCAAGTCCAAACGTCTAGGGCGCAAAAAAAAACTGTATTTGGTTGAACCAAGATGGTCGTATATATTAGTCCCAATTTAGACAACGCAATTCTTTCAGCAAACTTGATTACCTTTTAGACATCGGGGTGAGCGAAATACAGGGTGGGCCAAGTTTGACTGAATGATTTGAACTCTATTGGCATATTGTAGCCGTTGTGGTGCATCCCTCGGCAATAATTCTTGGGCCAATTGAATTTTATATGGAAACATCTTCAGATCAACTTTTAGAATACGTCGTAGCGATGTTCTGGAGATGTTCAATTGAGTATTAAATTAAAAATGCAAAAGTTATAAGCATTTCAAATCAGTCAGTCCAAGTTGGCCCACCCTGTATAAGACGAGTACGCACTCGATTGTACTAACAATGTTGTGCTTTTAATGCAAAATTAACCCAGAGAAAAAGTGCTTTAAAACCTAATAAAAACTAAAAAAAAAAAGATGAAAAAATTTAGTGTTTTTAAAGTCATTTTTGGGGCACATTTAACGTATTTTCTTTTTCTTTTGGTAATTTTCCTGGTGCCTTGCTTTTGTATGTAATTATTTTGATATTTCATTACGATTTCCTGTATACCAAATTCAGTACGTATGATAAATATTTATTGTTAAACAAACTATAAATATTACTCATACTCATTTTGAATGAAATACCCCGAGTGTTGGTTTTTCTTTGTTAAACCATGTTCATGTTGCTGTCACTGTTTTATAAACATACATACATATATCAACAACTTTATTAACATTTGCTTACATGACTTGTTGCTTTGGCTGGTTACCATGGAGTAATAAAACGCAAAGACGTTAGGAAATTCAAGTAAGTGTTATGCAATTTTCATGCTAATAATAGAGCATTGTTTTATTAGCTTTTACATGTTAAAACACTGTGCAGCCACTTATCAACATGTTATTGGCCGTATTTAATGTCGTCTAGGCTTAACTAAAAACTAGTGTTATAATGGTTGTTATAAATGTTGTTGTTGTGATAACTATTGTCAACATCATTTTATAATGATTATTATTATCACAACATACTTATACACGTTAATGTCGGCTATCGCTGTCGTTTGCAATGGTGTTTATTAGACTTAATAAGGTTATTTTTAAATACAGACTAGATGTTGTTGGTTGGCTTGTTGTTTTTGTGTGGTAAGTACAACATCAACAAGTGAATAAACTTGTGCTGAAAGAGCGTTGTTGACGCTGATCTTTTTACATTTACATTTGTTTACATGAATTATTGTTTTTTCTGGATCACATTAAAATGTTACCGGTGGCCATATAATTGAAACATAATTTCTAACTCACCCAATTTAAAATATTTAAGTCTTTCTTTTGTTGCAATTTTTAGGGGTGCTGTAGCTTAATTGGTTAGCGCATTTGATCATTAAGCGTGAGTTGGTATTTGTAGCCTGAGTTCGATTCCCAACCGCTGCCACTCCAACAATATCAGTGTCTGATAATTATTAGTTTTCTTTCTATTCATCAAAACTAATATTTATTACAGCGCCCTCCTTCGGTGGTATAGCATTCAAACGCCACCAAAGTAAAGTAATTAAATAAAGGCTATTAAATCAAGCTTTAACATTAATGTGCCTACTCACCACCAGAGGCGCTGCAAATCTGCACTAAAAACAAACATAATGCACAATTGCAGAGTTGTAATATAAAAAAAGCTTTCTTCTTTCACCACCTTTACTTCTCCAAACTTATCCACTTGCCAAAGAAAGTAATGCAATTATTTATAGGCATATTAATTGCCTGAGTGCTACTTCTCAGTGAGTGAAGATTAATATGCCAAATGAAATATGTTTCGGCGTAAAACTTTACCTTATTAAATATTTCCATTTACTGTTACGAAACCTCCTCTTGGTCATGTATGTGGGTCGCTGACTAGCTCAAAAATCTCTGTAGGGGTGGTCCACTGGAGCCCGCACCACATATCTGCTTCGCACAATAAAAAATTTATAAGTAAACAAAAAAAAAACTACTAAAGAACACAAATGCATGAATATTAAAACACCCTACAGTACACCAATTGAAAACACTAATAACCTGGGACAGATGTGATACCCAGACCGTCGTTGCCCTTTTCCCAACCTACATATATTTTAAAATGCTTTCAGCAACATTTTTAAAAATAGCTTCTGAACAAACTAAGACAGATGACATGATGAGACATCTCTCATTTTAAAGGGAATTAAGCTTTAATCCAATTAATAGCGTATTTGCAAAAATTTCGTCTGACATTTTTTATTCAAAGTTGAAATTTCTCCTTGGAAGGAATTTTGAGATTTTAGTAAATAAGATCTAACTTCAATAAAAGCTTGATTAATTCCCTTTAAAATTAGAGCTGTTGTTAAAGGCATTTTAACATATACATTAGGATGGGGTGAAATTTTGTTTTGTCTTAGATCGTCTTCTAATAGCAAAATTTTGTTGTGTTACTAGTTCAAATAGAAGTCTTTAAAATTGTATTGAAATATTTTAAATGTAAGAGCCCGCGCATTGACTACACAGTACGGTGGATCGCTTGTGTATGGGAAAAATAAAAGTTAATTAATTAAGTTTTAGTAGCAGTATTTTGCTGTATTAAACTTAAAAAGATAATACTTTCAAAAATATTCAATTAAGTGATACTTTTAGCCCGAGCATGCTTCTTAATATTTTTGAAATTTTCATAAAAACATTTTTCATTTAAACTTATAGTCCATATAGTTAATTTTAAACTTCTTAAGGGTTTTTATAAGAGATTAATGCGCATTTAAGAGATTTTCGGTACTGGACTTTATACGGGGACTATGCTCAAATATGTACCGATCATTATGAAATTTGGTTCCATGATTTAAATTCATATTTTGATTATGTTTGCCGAATGTCAACTGAATAGTAATTTTTACAAAAGATGTATGTCCATTTAAGTGATTTTTGGAAGTGGTCTTTGTATGGGGCTATGGTCAAAATTATGGACCGATGCAAACAAAATATTGTTTTGAGATTTCATTTTGCCTGAAACTTATTATTGCAGAATTTTGTTTAGATACGGCTCTTCTTTAGACATTTATGTACCATAAAACCATATTCCGGGAAGATATTTGTACGTGGGCTATGGCAAACCGTGGCCCGATTCCTACCATTTTCAACAGGACGTGTCCTTCTATAACAGAATTAAAGTGTGCAAAACTTTACGATATTATCTGCATTATATTTGAAGAAAACAGAAAAAAAATCTGGAAAATATCGATGTAGTCTGAAACTTTGATCTAAAGGGTATCCCAACTAGAACGCAATTTTTAAATTTGGTGCCATTCGAAGTGTCATTGTTTGACATTTGAACAATTGTTATTGTTTGGTAGTAGAAGGTACGAGATTAGTAAAAGTGGAGCGCTACACGAATGAACAACGCCAAGCAATCACCGAATCATCAAAATATGTTTGGTAAAAATTTCATTGTCTTTTTTTTCAAAGCTCAATCGTGATTTCAACAGCCGGACGGACATGGCTAAATCGTCTTAGAATCTTACAAGGACCCAACATATATGGACTTTTTGGCTTTATTTCGATGTGTTACAAACGGAATGACAAACGTCGTTTTGGTGGAGGGTATAAAAACCGACAAGTTTTTGGAAAAACGTATTTTGGAGTGATGAATAAAAGTTTTGTCGCTGGGGAAAGTAATGTGTTTGGGATGCGTTTTCTTGGCATGGGATTGGGCCTATAGCCAGAATTTCTTCAAAACTCAAGCAAGATTTATGTAAAATATATTAAAAAATACGATGATAACATTCACTGTAGGCAATTTGCTGTTACTATAGAATTTTATGCACGACAATGATCGCAAACGACGACTGATGCACGACTTTTGAAGCGTTGTGCAGAGGAACGAAGATTGTTTAGAGGAACACTGTGTCCTGATCTCAATCCAATTGAGAACTTGTGGAAAAAAGTTGAGAAAAGTTTTGAGGGGAAAAATAGCAAAAATTTAAGATGAATTTTGTGAAAACATTGTGGCGGCCGGGAGAGCTATACCCATTTCACTTTGCAGGCATTCGGCAGAAAGTATGCCAAACAGAAGTCTTTATGTCATGTCATGTTCAAAAAATAAGTTAATTAAAGGTAAATTTATAATTATTTTATGCAAATTGGAAAACTATTAGGAATAATAAAACAGGGGAGAATGTTTTATTGACTTGTCTCAACCCATTAACGATGATTATATCTAATTTAACGCACAGCTTTCCTAATTTCCTCTTAGATGTTGTTTGAATTTTAATTTTCTGCACTCCCTTTCATTTAACACAACAATTTCAATTAAAAAGCCCCCAGAGTATCATAAGCACCATTCAAAGTCCTCTGTCCACAATTCTCAGTTTACCACCACAACACTTTACGTTCACTTTAACTCACTCGCATTTCACTAAAAAAGGAATGCAACTGAGCGAACATTTATTGCTATGAAAAAATGGATGGTTGTTTAAGTACATGTTGTTTTCCCTTCCTGCTGTATATGGGAAATGCTCATCCATAATGAATGTAACCCAATAATCTAGTTGCAAGACTTTAGACTAGAGTATTTAACATGGATATATAATTGGGAATATTTCAATTGTCACTACTATTCGCCAGTAAACTTAAAGACGGTACTTTTGTTAATGAATCTTTGTTATTTTAATGAGAGCAAGAACGAATCAAACTGCTTTAGGATATCGAGCCTGTTATTAATTAATTACGTATCTCAGGCAGATCATTCTGCAGCGAATGAAACAAATAGTAAAGTCGGATGGGAAAAGGTCTAAATTATAGGGCGCATATGGTAAAACTTCCCTACGACTTTTATCTAAACGATTTTTAACAGGTATTGCAGTATGTGGCCGAGAGTTGTCAGGAAGGAATATTCATGCCTAGCAGCATATTTTGGGCTTTTTTAGGCCAATGCTCTTTGAGGGGAACCACAATGGACCACTAGGTCTCCGAGTGGAAGTGCACTTTATGCACTACCCTTCTATCCTATTCTATCCTATCCTAGGCCAATGCTCGCTTCAAACCAGTCAGTTGTATTTGGTACAGGTTTCCTGTCAGGGTCTGCTAGATTTTAGCGCTTTATAATAGATGGGATTCTTGTGGCCTCACTAAATATAGAGCATTACCTTAGCGCCATGGATAGGGTGTCGATTCGGCTTGTTGGCCGCCAGGCTTTGTATCCATTATTCACGGCAAGTGATTCGATGTAAAAATTTTTTTTTTTTTTTCAGTGTTAAAAAAGTATTCCGGACATGCAAAATTGTCTTTTAATATCTCGTGACTTCAATTCCTATGGCACCTAATTTACCTGCTTTGGAATGAGTACTTTTTAAATTGCTGTTTCAGTAGCTCTTAATCATGCCTGCAATTCTTGTTCGGCCTCCACGTCTAAACCTTACAAATAATTTCTCGCATGTTAAAATAGATGAAAAACATTCTCCATAAACTTCGTAAAACAATCGTTGTTCTCTAGCGGCACTTTTTCAAAATTAAATAAGTAAAGCCTAACATCTAGCATAAGACGTTTTGTTGGCCAAAAAAAAAAGGTTTTATAATGTTCAATAACTTAAGCTGTGTACAGACGGTTGTCAGATCTTACAAAATTGTCAGCAAAATATTCAGCAACTGTCTAACAACCGCTTGAGCTGACAATTTTTGTCTGCCAACGTTGTCACAAAACACATTTTCGGTACATTGTAAGACACAAATATCGTCAAACGTCTAATAACTGTGTGAGCACATTTTTTGACATTGTAAGATTGTTGTAAGTAATTGTCAAACACTTTTAATTGTCAGATGTGCAAAATTTTAAATGTCAACATTGTCAGAGAAATTATTTCTATTATACATAAATAAACAAACAAAAGTGTATATCAATAATATTTAAAAAAAGTGAAAGAAAATTGCAGAATTAAATTGAAGAAAATAGTAAATGGACATAATGGATAGATAATTTCAATTAATGTTATAGAGTGCAGCTACATATGAGCCAATTGAATTAAATTTTCCTATTCAGTCGCCAATAGCCTCTGTAGGTGACAAATAATCAAGGCCGAAATAAAAGTGATACCGTAATAAGGTACCTACAATATAATTCACAGCGAAGTTTATGGGATGCTGGTTGCATTAAATAAAAACATTCCAAAGATATTTTATGTCGAGAGTTTTTTTTTATTTTGTCATCTTAAATCTTTTTATGCCTGACAACGAATTTTAGTCATACAACAATCTGACAGCCGTGTGAACTGATAATTTCTGTAGCCAGATAAATTTATTGTGTGACAATTGTGTGCCAATGAAACTTTAAGGTTTTCGTACAGTCCTCTAAGCTAACAATGTACCTTTTGCTAAAAAATTTTCAATGTCAGTACATTACTAGCACATTGCCAGATCTAACAATATTGTATGATCTGACAACCATCTGTACATAGCTTCAGTAAGCATAAATGAATTACATATAAATTATTAAAAAAAAAAAAAAAAAAACTTGAGTCCAAAATATACGAGTCCTTTTATTATGAATCCATTAACGCATTGTTAATGATGCTTAACTCCTCTTCGAACTAGCGGGTATGTAGGTTTTAATATTTACCCATAAGTTCTCTATTTCTATTGTACTGTTTGTCAGTGTCATGAATAATTTGTATTTATTTGGAAAAAAAAAAATAAAAAATATTTTCATATTCCATCAGAGTGTGGGAATAATCTTTGAAAATTACCTTTACCAAGATGTAAATGCAAAAGTATGTATGTTGATGCCTACACATATACTATACATATCATAAATAATATGTCTATTGTATATTTGTTTGCGTGTGCATGTATAAAATATAAAAATATATTATTTTATTTTTATTACTTACCATATTTTTCATGCATTTCCTTTCGTTTGTGTTGGTGTTTTTGCTATTTTTAGCTGTTATTTTCTTTTTTCTACTATTAATGTGACGTTTTCTTTCAACTTTACTCTTGTTGTTCGGCATTAATTTATGATTATGGGAAAATTTATTCATTTGTTTTGGCTATTTTTAGATTTTCTGCCATATGGTTTCGTTAATCTGCAAGAAATTTACAAAAATACAAAAATTGCTTAATAGAGTCAAACTATTTATAAGTCGAGTATGTAAATAATGTTATTGTCATAGAAAAAGGAAATATGGGCATAAGGGTGTACCAAAAATTTGTTGTCATTGATTAAGGTTTAACTCATTTAAGGTAGACTAAAGTTCAAGTTCTAGTTTAGGTTTTAGTTCAAGTTTTAGTTCTAATTCAGTTTCTAGTTTAGGTTCCAGTTCAACTTCTAGTTCTTCTTTCCGACAGCCTGCACACTGTGAGAACTCCGAAAGTGTTCAAAGCCGTGAAGAGACGAACAGGCTGAAAATCACTGCGAAAACAGAAATGCAAATTTCGCAAAAATCCATCTCTTGCATTATCAAAGAAGATATCTGCTCACGGCCGCATTGAAGGAAAGCGGAAGCGAAAATCGAAAGCGTTACTCAGTCGGTACGCGAAGAATACTAACAGACAAATTCTGTTTACTGACGAGAAAATCTTTACCCGCGTCAATAATGGTGTGGTGGAGATGAGCTACGATGGAGTTACCAAGCTCAATTTTGCTAAAAAGAAGTGGAAACCATTGTAAAAAGCCTCTCAACCAATCAATATTCGCCAACAAGACATAGACTTTCCAGCAAGACTCTGTTCCAGCTCACAAAGCAAAAACGAACCAACTGTGGCTCAAAAATAACGTTCCGAACTTCATATCAATAGCCAGCTGCTAGTCCAGACCTCAAACAGTAACAACACCGTTTGAGACCTCAAGCAGTTGGATTACAAGTTGTGGTACGTATTAGAGGGCATTGCTTGCTCTAGTCGACAGCTAACTGTTGAGTCGCTGAAGCGAGCCCTTGCCCGAGCAGTGGAAAATTTCTGCATGCATGAAGTACGTCTCGCGATCGATGAGTGGTCACATTGTCTCAAGTCGTGCTGGAAAACAAACGAAAGTTATTTCGAATAAGTTGTTCTAAGATGTGTAGCCACTGAATAATCCAACAAAAACAAAATTTTTTTAAATATTAATTCGTTTTTATTTGCCATCGATTTTTCTGTGTACCAGTATTTATGAACTGACTAAGTAGGTCAGGTTCCAGTGCAGGTTTCAATTCAATTCTAATACAGGTTCTAGTTCAGGTTCTAGTTAAAGTTCAGGCTCATATTCTTACTCAACTTCTAGTTCACGTTCTATTTCAGGTTTTACTTTAAGTTATAGTTCAGGTACTAGTTCAGTTTCAGTCCAAGTTTAGTTAAAGTTTGAAAACATTAAAAGAAATCTTCCTCCCGAACGTATAAGTTATATTAAAATTCTTTTCATTTTAAATATTAATCATACGTACAGAATTACTCATTTAAATAAATGTTTAACAATTTGCTGCTACTAAAATCATTTTACTTTACAGCAAATTTAACAAAATAATTACATGGTGAAAAAAAATTAAAACAACACATGGAGGAAAAAACACATAAAATGTCAAATAAAAAAAAAAAAAATTTGACAAAAATCATCATTGTCGGCGTTCATCAGCTAGCAACGAAAACGCAATTGCAATTAAAACGACAATAATAAAACATGATGAAAATGAAATAGAAAAAATTTCACAATCAAGAAAAAACATTACTAACAAAATTAAAACGCCATAGACAATAAATGCATGAATAACAATATAACAAAGGGGTTAAAGTCCCACAAAAAAACACAAACGCAAAAATAAAATTGATGGTACAAAAAAAAACAAGAAAAACTAAAACGGAAAGGCAAAATGTTAAATATGTTAAATGTAAGAAGAAAATTTAATTAAACCTCGAGAGCTAAAAGAACACAAACATACAAATACTACATGAAAAACATTTGCAGACTTGCTCTAACAGTCTGTTATTTGGAAAACCACTAAAATATATTATGTAGTAATGAGTAGATATATGTGTGTGTGTGTGTGGTTTTGGCAAAATATTTACGAAATAATTGCACAAGTGAAATGTAGGAAAAGATATACAAGAAAAACGTAGACATAACGCATAAAGGAATAAAGGAATAATGAAATAAAGAATAAAGCTTAATAAAAGATTTATGCAGATTTAGAGAGAAGTATGGCAACTCCTTGTTGGTAAAAGAAAAAGACAACAAACACGTGATGGTGGTGAGTTTAATAAATTAAACATTTCAACACACTAAGAGCAAATATCCAACAATTGCGTTTTACTTTAGTATTTTTGTCTGTGCAAGGGAGAGTAATTCACCTTATAACTGTTATTTATTATAAGCAATAATTTAAAACAGAGAGTAAGTAATCAGGAGAGAGAGAGAGAGAACAAGAGAAAGATTTACTGTTATTTGTTTACAAAACTTGTTTACACAACAAAGTTTTAGCAAAAATCATT
Source organism: Bellardia pandia (assembly GCA_916048285.2). NCBI lineage: Eukaryota > Metazoa > Arthropoda > Insecta > Diptera > Calliphoridae > Bellardia > Bellardia pandia. The sequence continues at coordinate 37,338,097 of OU696530.1, forward strand.
AAAAAAAACTGTTTAATGGCTTATTACAGACACATGATTTATAGACTTTTTTGCGATACATTACTTCTCCAACCGCTTACACAAACTCAATTTAAAAGATAATTTAAGGCACTAAGTTAGATGGAAAAAGTTTTCTGATGAAACGGGCATATCATTGGCCAACAAAACAATTATTGTGCAATTACTTTATACACGAAGTTTTTTGTACAAATCATTTTTTATTATTAACTAGTTTTATAATATTAACACAAACACAAACAAAAAGCACTTACACTCGCCATTAGCTTTCATTTAGTTGTAAATACAAAAACACAAAGTTAAAGCTTTTACAACTACATAACTGGCAAAAAAAGGAATAAAAGTTCAAAAGCAACAAGTTTGTGGGAGACGATTTCTCATCTCAAATGTTTCAAACTCCCATTTTGTTTATAATTTCTATGTAATTTTTCTATTGTTAAAAAAATTTATATAAATGTTATTTTAACATCAACCGGATTTCCTATTTTGCTAAAGCAAACAAATAAATATTACGATAACAAAACAAAATTAGATTTATTACTTAGGTTGGTTTTGTATTTGTATTGCAATGTAATTTATTTAATTACATACGTACCGTCAGAGTCAAAATTTAGTATACAACACCTATTTTCTTCTATGAAGTTCGAAACAACTTAAAATTTAATTTAAGGTTTAATGTTTTCTTATTTTAAAAAATGTTTCTTATTATAATTGATTTCTTGGATATTTTGTGGAAAGAAAAAATAAGTAAGTACCTGACAGAAACAATCAAAAATTAGTATACAGTTAAAATATAACAACCTATTTTAAATAGGGTGTTTTTTTAATGTATATATACAACTTTAAGTTAGCAACACTTTTTTAACTAGCGGCTGAACAACGCTTCCAAATTGTGCATATTTTTAGAAAATCATGGTTCTGTGTTTTTAGATGCATAGAGCTTTGAAAAGGAATAAAAGAAAAAATAATTTTTTTTTAAATTAATATAATAAAATTCAGTTATTTAGTTCTTTTATTCGACCTTTTTCAATATTCTTTGATTTATTTTTCAAGCAATGAGGTCACTTTTAATATTTATATAAAAATGTTCTTTCTATATATTTATATCCAATATTTCGTTATCACAATGGATAACTTCTTCAGGGCTTTACAATTTTAAAATTATAATATAATAATGATTGAAGTATAAATAATAAAAATTAAAATTTTTAACAGAAAACGAAATGTTTACAATTATGATATACATATATATAAAAACCTTGTTTGGAATAATAAACGAAAAATTCTATATGTAATATTTTTGGTTTCTAAACTTATTCTTATAAATTAAATGTCTGTAATTTTGAGCTACATTGTCTGTATCTGTTTTAAAACTAATTCGCTTTTCTATCGGTATATTAATAATCTGTAACATTTTTAACATAAATCGTCTTTTATAATTTGTTTCTGTATTTAATACAGTAGTATTTTCAAAATCTGGATAATGATCTAAATTGTAACAGTGTGATGTTAATGCACAAAAAAATGTTTTTTTTCTAAAGTTTTCAACACTAAAATCAAGACTATTATGTATCAATCTTTAATACGACCCATTCTAACATATGGTTGCCAAATTTGGTGCAACATATCTCAATCATATATGGAACAATTAAGAGTATTTGAAAGAAAATGTCTTAGAAGCTGTACCTCCTTGTACAGATCGGCAAAAAGCAATTACAAAAAATACATATCAAACAAACGATTATATGACGAGGCAAAACTTAGTAGAATAGATAATTTTATTATCCATTTAATAAGAAGGAACATTTTAAAAAGTATTTCATGCTACGAAAATAATTTAATATTAGCCCCTTACTACGTGAATGAAGAATACATTTTTAAAATTTTACAAAAAGGTTTTGTTCCTCCCGAAGCCTTTCTTTATCTTGATAAACATGGATTTATGCAAAACGGTGAAGGCATTCCTATATTTTATCACATCTATAGAAGAGCCAATAATAAAACTATAACAAGTAATCAATTAACTAATATAAATTGCAGATTTGATACTAATATTTATCAAGCGGATACAAACAGAAATACAAATCAAAACAAGAAAAAATATTGGTGGCTCGCCGAATAATTTCCATCAAGTTTTTTTTTCCCCCTTTTAACCCTTGACATACAGTCTTAATTCCAAATAATAAAGTGAGATTTTTTCGACTTTTTGTCTCGCATTATAAATATAATTTTAAAAATAAACAGACTATTAATTAATTATAATATGTATTTGCTAAACATAATAAATTATATAATATTATATATTGTACTTGAGTGCCCTTTGAAAGGGACTGTGTATTATAAAATATATTTATGCTTACTATTTGTTTATTTATAGTTAAAATTTTATGTATTGTGAATAAATAAAAAAAAAAATGTTTTATGGGCTATCTTATAATTATTCTTGTCATAAAATTTTGATTTTTCTAGTCGTTCAGAAATTAATGGATTATAAGTTAAATATTTATACATTTTAGTTTCAGAAGGAATTATCCATTGCGATAACGAAATATTGGATATAAATATATAGAAAGAACATTTTTATATAAATATTAAAAGTGACCTCATTGCTTGAAAAATAAATCAAAGAATAATAAAATTTACTTTATTCAAAAAATAATCTTTTGGCATTATAATTTGAATATGTATTCTGGCATATGACTGGCTGGGACGTAGTTTAATCTGGAATTCAAATCTTCGGTGATTTTCCCCAACATTTCTGGCCGTATATCAGCAATAACGCGGCGAATGCTGCCCTCCTAGGGGTCGATCGTTTCGGGCTTATCGATGTAGACTAGCGACTTCAAACATAAATCACTTGATAGCTGACAAAATCGCAGCCAGTTAAAAAAGTGTTGTCAACTTAAAATTCTACACATTTAAAAAATCAATCTATATAATCAAAATCCAGAAATTAAAAGTCAATATTTTGTTGGTCTCCAATTCAGCTTAATTATAGCCTCTAGTCGTTTAAAGTCACAGTCTTCCGTTTAAGCTTTTCTGAGTTCGTCTCTGAGTAAATTCCTTCTTTTTCTGATGTTGCTGTCTAAAATTTCTCACAGCTGCACTATTGGGGTTAAGGTGTGTAATTGCTTAGGCACGTTGTACAATAGCAACTCCTTGACAATTCTAGCGCTGTGTTTTGGCTGTGTTGTCTGGCTGAAAGATCCCATGGCGATTCAAGACGTTCAGCGTTTTAAAATTTCAAAGTTGACAACGCTGTCAAACATATCTTTCAGTAAGACAAGAAGATAAGTGTTTAATAAAAGTTAGCCTAACCGAAACATTTTTATATAAATATTCTTCACAGAAATTATTGTTGATTGTGTATTAAATTTTGACTTGGACTGTATGTCTATAAGAGATTTTTTTTTTAGTTTTTAAAACAGGAACCAATAAAACACGCACATTTATTTATATATAATTGCATTAATTTTGTAATAAATATTTTTTGTAATAAATTTACATTGCAGTTTAATAATTGAATCAGTTACGAGTGCTTTGTTATTGTTTGTTATGGATTTCAGGTAATTTGATTTTAAAGTTAAAATAGTAAAACTAAATATAAACTATAAATAAATTTCAGTTTAATGGAGCATGAAATAACAGCGTATGAATGATATTTTGTAAATTCATATTAAGCATACCTCATTAAACAGTTTGCTAAAATTTGAGCAATTTTAACGTTTTTTAATTATAATTTATTATAATTTAAGCAGTTCTTTAAATAAATTAAGTTTAATAAACAACACTTACAACACTATACTAAAACAATTTAAAAGGTTTGCTTGAGTAAATCTAGCGTCAGATTTCTAAAACTGGGGCCAAATTACCGCATTAGACATCGAGTAAAATTAATCGTAATTTTCTTATTTGAAATTATGGCATTCGATATCGAGCAAGAAACTTAGTACATTTTATCATAATTTCGCTATCGAAATCATTTTTCGATACGATAGCTCATTCGATCACGAATGAACGTAATTAAAAGCAGTAATTTTTTAATCGACTTAAACAAAAAATAAAAACCAAACAGCTTTTAAACTGTGTTAAATTGTCTCATTTATTTATCTCATATATTTATTTAAAATAATAACTCATGGCGTATGATTGATATTTATTATAATAGAAAATTATAATATTACTCATACGTTCTGTGAAAAGAAATTTCAAAAAATTTCATGAATGTAAGTTTTTGTCTATTTAAGGTTTCGATTAAAACACAATGAATTAAAAAACAAAAATAAATTAAAACCAGTCTATTATAATACAGAGTAAGGAATAATTAATCAAAAGTTAGCATCTCGAGTGTGAAAAATATTTCACAAAACCATTATATTTTTAACAAATATTTCGTTTTGAAAGCCAAGAAAACATAAAGGCAATAAAAATGGCCAAACGTTGCTTTGTTTTTTGATAGAAAACTTCAAAACTTATTCAATTGTGTGCAGAGAAACCTACAGTCTTTGTGAAGACTCGAATCCGCAACTCTTAGACCAACAGTACAGCACACTATCAGCTAGACTAACAGATCATCTCATAACACCTGAATTAACAGATACATTGGGCAATATATTTGAAACTGAATATAGAATTGATATTATGCTTAAATGAATAAATAACTGTCAAAAAATCACAATGAAAAATGGTTTGTTGATAAGACTAGCTTAGATATTCCTACGTAAATACAGTGGCTTCTTTCACTAGAACGAAAACACGCGATACCAGTTAAGAAAGAAGGGTTTCCAAGTTTAAAAATGATAATGGGCGGAAAAGTTTTTCTACAGACACTGAACAAAAAAGAAGCACAAGAAATAGCTAGAACAAAATTAACAACTGTTAAGGATAACCATCTTCATAAAATGAGACTAACAAATAGAGATAAATTTATAATAGATAAAGTTAATAAGGCTGACAAATTTCTGAAATTAAATAGAAATATACTGATTTTAAGAGCACATAAAAGTAATGTCCAAAGTTGCTTTAATTAAAGTCATTTTTACAGCATTAATTTAATATTGAAGGTTTTCTAATAGTCTTAAATTAGCGTGGGTGTTGCTATTTAAAACAGGAGTTTATATAATTCCAAATTTTTTTCAATTAAAGGTATTTCTAAAGTTTATAATTAACTTTAAAATTTGCTTCAATGAAAGTTAATTTTACAGACACACAATTTCAATGGATGCACTGGTATTTTTATACTCCCAACTTAGCTTTAAATGAAGGTTTTCTAAAAGTAGCAAATCAAAGGTCTTTGTAGTGTAACGAATTAGCCTTAATTGATAAATTTTTCAAGCTCACTGTAGCATTATTTATTACTTTCATTTACAATTTTTCGCACAACCAAATCTAAAAATGAAATAAAAAATACTTGTAAAGGATATTTTGCCGTAACTTGTATTATTTCTAAAATAATTTTACTGATTATAATGTTGCTCTAGTTGCAACTGTATAGCTGCAACAACCACAAACAAATATTGCAATTTTAATAATAAAAACCCTAAAAATAACTGCTTCAAAGAAAATATTTTAAAAGTTTCCAGTAATTTAAACAGATACAACAATCCTTAAGAGAATGTATTTATAAATTTTAGAAAAAGGAAAACAATAAGGAAGGAAAAATGTTGAATTACAATGAAAAGCAAGACAAAGAAGTTGCCAGTTAAGGGTGGTTGTAGAACGTTATTATGTCTTTCGCAGAGATCTATTAATACAACATGTTTGTACACAAAATTTAAATAAAATTGGGTTAAACAGTTAAGAAATTCATTACGTTTAAATATGCCAAGAGTTTTAAACTATTTATAACCTACAGCACCATAGTGGGGAGGGTATATTGGATGTGTGCTGATGTTTGTAACGCCCAGAGAATATTGGTCCAACAGTCACCTTAAAGATTACCGTTGCATACAAAATCACTTTCTGAGTTGATTTAACGTTGTCCGTCCGTTCGTTTAATCGTCCGTCCGTCAGTCCGTTAGTCCGTCCGTCTGGCTGGCTTTCGAAAAAATTCGGTACATGACAGTTTTTTCGGCCCAAGGACGGAGGGGATTAAAACTGGTGGAAATTATTCAATTATTTCACCTAGCCCCCATACTAATGTCCTCCCGAAATAGTGACTTAACGATTATAAATGTCTAAATAATACTGTTATCCAAACAAATTTCAACACAAATGAGTGGTAAGTGAAGTCAAATCACATCTAAAAATTTTGTGAATATCGGTCCATAATTACCATAACAACACAACCACCATCGAAAAAGTCTAGGCAATATTTATTAAAATAACTAAAAATAAATAAATAAAATAAAAATAGAAAATTATAAAAATGTTTACTTAATTTTTTTTAGTAGTTTATGACCAGAAGTCTGGAGTTATTGGGGAAAATTTATAAAAAAAAGGCGATAAATGACACTTTTTTGAATAAAAACAAAAATGGGATACCTTCACTTAATTGTAAATAAATGAATAAATAAATTCTTAATTTTTCTAAATTTGTTTCATCAAAATCGGACAAGTGGTTCTCGAGTTATGTTAAACTACGTTTTTGCCAAAATGTTACAACTAAGCGAAAAACATCAAGATAAGGAAAAAATTTAAAAGGTCATAAAAAAACTGACACATACGAACGCCAAACCCTTTGAGGGTTTTACTATACTGACCTAGTACCATCACCCTGACTTGGAATTTCTCACCCCCCAGACAATAATCCCAAAAATGTTCCACAGTGTAATCAGTCGAAGCTGGGATCACTTCCGAAAATCACTTTAAAGAGCATAACTCTCTTAAAAATGTTGGCATCCAAATAATATTAAACACAAATATGTTTCATATCTGTACAAATAATAAGATACAATTAATTGTATGATTATCGGCCGATAATTAGTTGTAGCTCCCACTTCAAATATGTTTCATATATACACAAATGAGGACACCCAATTTTATAATGGTCGATCCATAATTTGACAAAACTCCCTTATGAAACCCTCTTCATAATTCACTTTTACCTCCATAAATCTTTTAAAAGTATTTATAGCGAGACACAATAGGTTATATCTCCCATATAGCGCTTATTTGTGAAAAACTGTTTTATACATATACTTGATGTAGGGTATTAAATAGTCGGTCTTTTAATGATTTTTATTATATATTATAATATATTATATTATAATATTAAATTAACTCCTGAAGAAGATTTCCCAAGGAAATCGAAATATTGAGATAATTATATATAAGAATTAAAAAATCTTTTATAAAAAACAAAAAAGTGACCTCTTGTTTAGTATTTGTTAAACCTCTGCAACTATTTACACTGTTTTTGTTGTTAAATACTGTAGCAGAATTCACACGCAAAATAACCATGTGTGTATAAGAAACAAACAAATTATTAATTACTCATACGTCATGTTGCACGCTTTGGCATGCTTATGAGTATCACACGCCACAGCAACAATTTGTGTCCATATAATTGCCATACACGAATTTATGAGAAGGTATGCAATATAGTGTGTATCAGAGCTGTAAAATTTAAGTAACTAAGAATAGGCAATAAATAGTACTTGTTCTCTGCGTCACATTTCTCACACATTTGGTTAAATCATTTTAATGGAATGAATATATAATTCCAAATCAATTTGAATTACGCTTTACCAATAATCCCCAAATAAGTTTCAAATTAGTTGCAATCATAGCCAGCCTATTTATTGTCGCAAATTATATTCAATCAACAGTAATTTTTGTTCAAAATAAGCTGTTTTGTCTGTACTAAATTAGTTTAAATGAAAACTATTTTTAGTCCTAAATACTTTCAAATAGCTTTAAGTCATAAACATATTCGTCACAGCAGGCTAGGGACTACAATATGTCATAAATAAAATATACACGTTTTATTTTCACGACAGGAGGGCAAAATTTGTTATCCCAATTCAGTTGTCCCAAATTAGCCTCAATTTTGCTCCAACTGAAGTTCTTTTTGCAGCAAAAATATAGCTCCATGACAACTTGAATTGCAGATCTTTCTAATGTTACAAATTAGCTTCAATTGTAGATTGTTTTTAACTGAAATCACTGTTAATTTTGTTCTATCAAATTAGTTTGATGGCTCATTAGGAGTCTCAAATTGGATTCAATCGTAAGTCTCGTTATTGTTCCAAATTTGAAAAAAGTTGTAGTACAAAATTCTTATTTTTATTGTTCGAAATTAGACTTAAATTTGGTTCAAATAAAGTTCTTCTTTTTTATAAACAATATAAGTAAAGTCTGTGGTTTTGCTATTTTTTCAAATTGGCTTTAATAAAAGGTTTGTCAATAGTATCATAATAAATTAAATTGTGAGTGCTTTAATAGTGCCAAATTTCATTTAATTGAAGATCCTTTTTAAAGTTACACATAAGCTTCAATTGTAGATTGTTTTAACTGGATTCACTGTTTATTTTGTTTTATCAAATTACCCAGTAAAAAAAATTCGTGTTTTTTGAAGCACTTAAGAGAAAAAGCGCATAATCGAGTGCTTCAATAAAAGCGCTCTTTTGAAGCAGTAAATGCTTACGAATAAAATATATAAACAAGATGCTTTTTTAGTGCTGACAACGAAGAAGGGTTTAAAGCGAGAGAACAATAATGAAATTATAGATTTACGTATGATAACGAAAGTCAATTACAAAACGAATATCGTGCTTCTCAGTTACTATGAATTTTTCTTAAGCAAAAACATTCAGATAGAATTGGTTCTTTGATTGGTGTGCGCGAAGTGACGTAAAACACTTTAGGAAAGTGCTTAATTTGCATGTTTGTTTAGGTTAAAAGAAGCGCTTATTGTGAGCAGAAAGTAGTACTCCAAACCGGGAATACCTCATACAAAAATCATACATCCCATCAGCAGGTTTGAAGCGATTTGAGGTATGAATTTTGGAGCACATTTTTTACTGCGTAGCTTTATATAAATGTGTTTTTTTTTTAGTCTCAAATTAGCTTCAATCTTGGATCGCGCTATTGTTACAAATTAGCCTTAAGTGAAAGAGTTTCTATAGTCCAAAATTGTTATTATTATATATTGAATTTAGCTTCAACTGCTAGTTTTCTTTTTCACACAAATTCAATTGAGAGTTGATAAATATTCAAGTTCCAGATTTCTATTAAATTGTATTTTTATTAAAGGGGTTTTACAGTTGAAAATTTGTTGTAATTGTAGGCCTTAAAAAAGTTATAAAGTTGAATATTAAATATATTTCTGTTACGAATTAACTTCAATTGAACATCTAATTTAACTGGATTCACTGGTAGTTTTTCCCCCAAATTTGCTTCAAATTATTGGGAGTTTTTCTTTTAGCCTCAACTCAATCAATGTTAATCAATGTTATGATGCCAAATTAGCTGCAATTGAAATTTTTGAAGACATAATTTAGCTTCAAATCATTTTGTTTTTTTAAGGTTCATATTAGATCAATCGTTAGGCTCTTTATTATACCGAATTAGCTTTAATAAAAATATTTTTTGTAATGCAAAATTGTCTGCAATTGTAATTTTTTTACATAATTAATTTAACTCCTTTTTATATCCACCACAAGAAAGTATATTGTGTTTGTCATTCCGTTTGTAATACATCGGAATAATGGTTGTTGAACCAAAAAGTCTATATATTATGGGTCCTTATAAGATTCTAAGACAAACTAGCCATGTCTGTCCGTCTGTTGTTGGCACGATATAGCTTCGAAAAAAGACATAGAACAATGAAATTTTTACCAAACATTTTTTGATCTACCAAAATGTTTATTATTCCAAATGTACTAAATCGAACCAGTAGGATCTGAATTATAGATCAAAGTTTCGGACTACCTCGATATTTTTTAGATATTTTGCACACTTTATTTTTATTATAGAAGAACAAGTCCTGTTGAAAATAGTAAGAATCGGTCCACGATTTCTCATAGCCCCCATACAAATATCTTCCCGGAATATGGTTTTATGGTATATAAATATATAAAGAAAAGCCGTATCTAAAGTAAATTCTGATATCTCAAAACAATATTTTGTTTGCAATGGTCCATAATTTTGACCATAGCTCCATATAAAGACCACTTCCGAAAATCACTTAAATGAACATAAATCTTTTGTAAAAATGTTTATCCAGTTGACATTCGACAACCGTCATCAAAATATGCATTTAAATCGTGGCACCAAATTTCATGATGCTCGGTCCATATTTGACCGTAGTCCTTGTATAAAGTCCAGTTCCGAAAATCACTTAAATGCGCACAAGTCTCTTATAAATCTCCATAATAGGTGATTTGGTGGTGGGTATATAAGATTCGGCACAGGCAAATATAAACTCTTACTTGTTATTCTTTAAATTTAACTTTACTTAAAAGTTTTTTTATTGGTCCCAAATTAGCTTAAATAATAGTTACTAATGTTACAATTTAGCTTTTTGTAACAAATTAGACTCCGTTTTTTACCTATTTACCTAGAAAATGTAATTACGTTACAGTAACAGTTATGAAGGACATTATGTTTTAATTTGTTTTTTCTTTACTTTTAATACCTTTTAAGTAATTTACTATGTTCTTTGTTCTTTAGTAATGTTCCCTTTTCCTGAAACCACTGTAGCACAATTCAGTTACAAAATAACTATGTACACGTAACAATTCTTCTAGAGACACAATTTAGCTTCCATCATTGGTTTTTTAATAGTGTAATTTAAGATTCTCTTCAATCGTAAGTAAATTTTCAAATTACAATTCTCCTTCTTAGGTCCACAAACAATTGCAACTATTATTGTGAGAAAGTACCTAAAGAAGTGCAATTGTACCAACATGCGCAAACCCATTATATGGCTATGTTAATATATGCGAGTATGTTTGCACGTGATGAAATATAATTTGTATTTATGAATGTACACAGTGATAAGCTAAGGTATGACAGTTTATGCGTGAGCATATACATATGTATGTATATATTCTGCATTATTAACTGTGTATATGTGTAAAGGTGGCCGTCAAAATGATAAGGTAACAAAATGTTTGTTATGTTTATTTAAAAAACGAAATAGTACTTAATTATATTATTAGAGGAAATAGTCGGTGGTAGCTGGTGGTTTAGATTGGAATTATTTGCTCTAAAATTTTACGCAATTGTACCAAAAAGTATGTGATCTTATCATATTGATGCACAATTTATATACTGTGAGCGTCAGTATAAAGTAATCAGCTAATATTATTTAAAAGAATGTTTTTTTATATATACTACAAGTACAAGTTTAAAACAAAATACTTTGCATAATTTATAAGAAACTTAAGCAAAAAATAATTTATTAACCAAATCAAGAAAAATAAGGAACATAAAAAATAATTAAATTTTAATGGAAAATTATCAGCGTTTTCGCTTTAAAATAAACTTAACAGGTACGTACATATATTAATATAATGCAAAACATTGTATTTATATTTTGTTTATAGTTCTTTTGCCTAATTCTCACTTTTCTATACATAGATTCAAAATCAGAAGGAATTTTGTTCCACTCATTCATCCATTCAGGCATACCGCAAAGCTCCGTTCTTTCTCCTAATTTATTTCTTATCGTTATAAATGACCTCCTATGTCAGTTAACCAAAGATCAAACCATCTGGAGATTAGGGAAATGAGGCAAAACGTGCGTGATACACTGAGCCAGGCGCTTAAGGCAATCTTAGAATGTGATTGTGCGAACAGAGTCGATGTTAACGCACGACAGATCATGTTGCTTCTTCTGTTGTAAATATTAAGGACTTAGACACTCTTGACGTTCTAGGCATGCGAATCTGGACCAAATACATTTTGCAAGTGTCAAAAGAAGCATTCAAGTGTCTTGGTTTTTTAAAACGGTGTAGAAAATACTTTACTCCATCTGATCTTCATACTATTTACACCATTTATATTTGACCGAAAATGGAATACAACTCTCATATATGGATCGGTATTTCAAAGTCTATTTTGCAGTTACTCGACCGCGTTCAGGAGAGGGCGAAGATGTTTATCGGTGACATTAGGTTGTCCAACTCTATGATTCATTGGAGCATCGTCGCAATGTGGGTTGTGTTTCACTGTTCTATCGATACTATAATGGAATGTGTTCTGCTGAAATTAGGGAAACTGTTCCCGAAGTTTTTTGCGTAATACACATTCTTTAGTCACGGCCCATCCATTCATGGTCGACTGGACAGTGGATCGCACAACACACTACAGGGAAAATTCGTTCTTTAGCCGTACTGCCCGTATGTGAAATAAACTGCCAGCTGAAGAATTCCCTGTCACTTTCAATATAGGAAGATTCAAATCATATGTTCACAAACATCACTCCCTCTATACTCCCTCCAATAACCTATTTTCCTAGTTGCAACACAATGCATTGCATGAGTACGTTTCGTCACCTGAGTTCTGGCCCAAGCAAAAAAAAAAAGCTTCCCTCTTGATTCGCCATATTTTTGGGGGACTTTGACTCCAAATATCTTAAACTTACTTTCAGCGAAGTTCAAACGTTAGGTATAGTTGTTGTTTATTATAAAGGGCGTCTTACTTGGCACTCTATCATATAAACAATTTCGATGCAAAGAATTTCTAATCATACTCCCGCTTACATGTTTTCCAGAAGTTTTCGTAACATTTTTAGTTAGTTTTGCAGCTTTATATGCTGGTTTTGCTCTTGCTTTTCTTAATATAGCTCTTACTTAAGTTTTTGTAAGACACTATGGTCGTTCTGCATCAGGCAAATTGTCTACGGTATTGTGTTTTGTATAATTTTTGTTTATTTTGCAGTGGTGCCTTCAAAATTTACTTAAAAAGCGTAACCAATTATTTTCGCATAAATTTGTTTGACGTTGTTTACTCTTACAATAGTTTTGCAAGATCAAACAGCATCAACTAAAATAAAACTAAATATTTGTTGAGCTTTAGCCTAAATAAGAAAAGTTTTTTTAAATAAATAAAAGAGTTTCAATATATGTTATTTAGTGGTTACGTCTTTTTCGGCAAATATTTGCCAAATGTGACTGTACCTTAATTCTATGCTGATTTGCTGAGTCTCAATTGATGTGTGTTTTGATTGTAAATTTGTGTGTTTTTTAATGTTAAGCATGGTACTCTGTTCAAATTTACGAAATTTGTTGAGCAATATCAATTATTTCGTTTGAAAATTTTGACAATTAGCAAGTGGTGACAATGTCGCGATTTAGAAGAAAATTGTCGTTTTTATTGTCCTTAGGTATGCAACATTGTTTCTTTTATATAAACAACAACCATATGTTTTTATTTTATGTGTTAAAGAAACAAAAATTATATTATTATCCATGCTGTTTTTATGCAATGTAATTTATTGTAATTTTATTCCTTATAGTTTTTCTTTTTCGTACTGCCGATACTGCTTCTCAGTTTCACTAAATTTATTTTTGTCTTTATTATTTTATGTTCTATTAGTACTATTTTCAATTTGAATAATTTTTGTGCGAAATTATTAAATTAAAAACACAACAAATAAAATCTAAACAGCTGTTGTTTTCAATTTCGTGCGAAATAAGTGTCGCTTACATTATTTCGCAGTTGAAAAAAAATGTTGCCATATACATTTTTTGGTTGAATAAACATGCTGCCAGAAACATTTCGTAACTTTTCACAACAAGAACAGAGTATAACTTCAGCAGCATTATTTCGCATTTATTTCGCATCAATTTTTTTTATATGGACTTTTGATAGTATTTCGCACGAAATGACGAACAGAATACCAAGCTATAGATTATAAAACTTCCCATTGGTTTTCGTTTATAATTTCAAGCAAAGAAAAATTAAAAGAATTGCCCCTACTTTTGGAAGGCCAGTGTTTTTTTGTTTGTGGCATAAGGATCATGCCACTGTTTGCTTTATTTTAAAGCTTAAAAATTGGTCTGTTTTAACAATAAATACATTAAATTTGTATACGCTTTTGTTTTCGTCTCTTTTTTTGTGAATTCAATTCTACTTAAATAACTGCAATATAATATTTTAATATAATGTTATTTATATTAACATAATTAAGCGTTTCTTTTAGTAACATATGGTGTTGACTTTATTTTGACGCTCACAGTATGTATATGAGAAAGTGCAGGCTTGCTTATACGAGTAAATTCACAGGTTGTTTGGCCATGAATACTAACAAAAAGTTGATTTAAATTCAAAACATGAATTTACTGTAAATAATTTCACACTTATATAGACACATATTAATATTAACACATATACACAAATAATATTTGTATTAGTAATAATATATATATGAAACTGCACAAATATGTGTGTTTATTAAAGATAAAAAAAAACACAGTCTCATTTATTACAGGCGCTCAGCATGGCTGTGTAAACAAAAACACAAATAGAAAGGTTTATTTATTGTTTCATATTTTTCTTTCTCTTTTGAAAGTCTATACTCATTTAACTGTAATTGTAGCGAAATGGAAATTTTGGGAGAAAATACGAGGTCTGATCAAAAAAAAAACGTGATTTTCAAATTTCGTGAGTTACGTATGTTGGATTTTTGCATTTTTTTTCTGTTATGTTGGCGCACATGTCTGTTATATATGTTGGTAATATTATCAGCCATTTTGGATTGTCAGTTTGTTTTTGGCAGATAAAAAGGTTAGTCGTGTTTTGGTGTGCTCTTCGATTTTTTACTATTCGCAAAAGTGGAAACTGTAACAAGTTTTGTGTAAACAATTAAATTAAATGCGCAAGGACATTTAAAATGTTGACTGTGGCGTTTGGCGAGTCTACTATGAGCAGAACACAAGTTCAATTGTGGTATAACCGGTTTAAGGTTATTATTTGATCAGACCTCGTACTGTTAATAACTGCAGGAAAAAAGTTATTTAGGTAAATATAAAAAATTTCTGAATAAATAACTTGTCAACTGTGAGTCGATTTCCTTTGGGGACAGGTTAATCAGTGTTAAACAATGTTGTAGTGTTGGTTGTAGAGTACACAAATGCATACATAACCCAGCAAGCCATATGAGTCAGAAAAGAGTCTTTTCTGACACCTTTTTCGGAGCGTTAACGCTCTTTATGAGCCCAAAAAACAATCATAATTGCTCCGAAAACCTCCAGAAAAGAGGGTCATTACATTCGAAAATGGTCCGTCAGAAAGAGCTCTTAGATAATGTCAGAAAAGAGTCTTTTATGAGGGTTTTTTGGGCTCTTAAAGAGCTCTTAGATAATGTCATAAAAGAGTCTTTTATGAGGTTTTTCTTGGGCTCTGTGTAATCTTGTTTTTATAATTCTTGTATGGTACAGCTATGTTTTTTTTTTTGTTCAAAGCACAAATAGCAGGAGAACAACGCTTTGGTACACACATAATTAAGTGGAATTTCTGAGTCATACTGCGTGCCGACTCAGGACAGTAACAAGCAAATTTTTCTTTTGCTCCGAAAATGCTCTTTAGTTGGACTCTTTTCTGACTCCTTTTTTCGGAGCGCTCCGAAAATGCTCTTTTGTTGGACTCTTTTCTGACTCCTTTTTCGGAGCGCTCCTAAAATGGTATGCTGGGTAACATTAAAGTAAAATAACCCTGCGGAAAAAGATTGCAAGTGCTTCCATTTGTAGGCCTTATGTTTACACATTCTAAAAGAACCGATACTCATTCCACTATGCCTTCTCTCAGAAGGTGTTCTAGAAGACGTTTCAAACACATTCAAAATTCCATTTCAAAAGAATATCAACAAGTCATGATTTGAATAGCAAACACGAATGGTGTGTGCTACTTTAATAGATCCAAATTATCCTTCCATAGAAGATCTTGTTATGTTTTATTTCTCAATAATGGTGATTTAAATAGATGATGTTTACAAGTATATTTTGGACAATTAACATTGCTGAAGGCGCCCTTGGCAGGATAGAAAACGCATTCTAATGTGCCAATTATCTAAAAATATTACTTTACAATGGTATTCTTTAAATTATGAATTAAACATTAACTCAAGCTAAATACAATTTTTAAAACTTGAACAATTTTCCATTAAGAAAAATACAGAAACTGTAACAATAATATTAAGTCCTGTAAAACTTTTTGTATTTCGAATATTTCTTTCATTAAGCTAATTTTTGTCTTGTCTTAATCAAAATTTAAAAACTAAATTTCACTTGAACTTCATAGAAATACTGTGAGTCCCAAAATCAGTTTAAATTATAAACTCTTATAAAATCCTTCAAAATATTGCATCCTTTAACAAAGTGTTCGTCCCTTTTATATAGTTTTTTTTTATTGTCTTTTAAAATTGAAAATATATTTACATAGTTATATTCGATCCAGCCAATTACATCACTTTTATTTAACTTGACTTTTCGTTAACACAAAAAAATGTTAAATTACATTTTCAACACAACAAAACAACAACAACAATAAATAAACATTAATCATTTCAACTGTCAGTTGGAGGTGTTTACAATTCAGGGTTTTGCGATAACAGCCAACATAGTAAACTGCTACAAAATAAACTCAAAACACACAAAACAAAACTTATAAGTTTAAAAAATTAAGGCAAGCGAAAAGGAAAGAAACAGATAAAATAAAGTTTTTATAGTTAAGTTAAATAAAACAATAAAGAAAATGGTGTGAGAGCTTACAAAGTCAATAGTTTGAAAAAGAGATTTGAAAAGAAATGCTAAAGTTGATGGGTGATTATCAGGGATTCAAGAAAGTAGATCAGTGTATACGGCACTCTTGGACAAAAACAATAGGAATGTCAACGAAGTTCTTTAAAGTTATAAATGAAGCAAGAAAAATTATTTTTATTTTTCTTTTTACTATTTTCAAGCTGAATAAAAATTAGAATAAGAATTAATAAAGAAACCCCTTACATAATGCTAATTTAAAACAATAAAAATCATCTTGATTAATTATAGCTTGCAACTGACACAAGTCTGTAGATCAGTGTTCGGAAGCCATAGGTACAAGGGGACGAAAGTGCTCGTTTATTTGCCTATAAACAATATGAATTTCAACAAAATTCTTAAAAATGTTTAAAAAAGAAATAAAAATCACAATTGAAAGCTAGTCAGACTGCTAATGACAAAGGACATGTTATGAAATCCTTGTTCTTTTTATGCCGATCACTGATTTAGACAAACTAAACAAAGGTTTTCAATTGAGGAAATTTGTTTCATCGTATAAACCGTTTAAAATATTTTAACAAATAATGTTTTGTAGCATTTATCTCACAAATTTATTTCTTAGGTACAGGGTATTTCAGCAAGAACTTTGACAAAGAAAAAAGCACAACAATGAAAAACATTCAAATGGTTTTTGTATTTCAAAGATTAAAGTTTAACAATTATAAATAAAAACAAGTAAGAAAGTATAGTTGGTCAAGCCCGACCATATAATACCCTACATTCAGTGTATGTGTAAAAAAAGATTTTCACAAATGGTCGCCATATGGCAGCTATGACCTATTATGGATAGATCATTCAAAAATTTAGTGGCATGACTTTAGTGCATGTACTAAATTTTATCCAAATATTTTCAAAATTGTGACATGTACTTTACGCAGCGGCACAGCCAGCCAGACGGACAGACGGACATCGTTAAATAGACTCAGGAAGTGATTCAGACTCGAAATATATAATTTAATGAGAGTGCTGTAGTCATATTTATGAGCGTTATTTATGATGGTTGTAGGGAAAGCAAATATCGTCGAGGGTCACGCATACAAATGTCTTTTAACAAAATGTTCAATCACATTTTTATAAAATATCGGCTGTTTTCCGCTAATCACCTCATGTAGTTTGTTTTTTAAGACTTTAATCAATTCTTTTGGCTTTACCCTTAACCCCACAACAAAATAATCCGGTCGACACACATTATACAGCAAGCCTGTCGACTCAAATTTACCTACTAATTTCTAAACAAGCACACACAGAGAACAAATATAGTTGTATACCTTTACAAGTTTTTCAACAATGTTATGGTCACTGTAATTATTTATATGATTGCGGTTACCATAATATGGTTGACTTACGATTATATATTATATAGTTACTTTTCACACCAAATTTTTTAAATTTTTATAAATTATTTTTAACCCTCCGAGGAGTGAGAAGGTCCCTTGGGACCTTTTTGCCTTTCCAAGAGTATTTTGTTGCGCATCTTTTGGAAAAAAAATCATGCCGATTGGATCATTACTTTAGGAGTTACTGAGGTTTTAATAGTACGCGGACGTGAGAATAGGTCCGTATGGACCATGTACTGAATTTCACTAATAAATGCATGTTTTTGGGCATCATTATAATTTTTTTATTGTTTCAACACATAATTTACTTGTTCTGAATACAAAGACCTAAACTCAAAGGCATTAGGGATGATTCTAAGAAAAATTCGAAGACATGAACTTTATTGCTTTCAAGGAAAGGCACAATATTCTAATTTTATACAACTAGCAATAAACCAGTTCTTAGAATTTTTTGTTTTTATCATCATCCCTAATGTCTTTCAGTTCAAAAATTGAAAAAATTATTTTTGTATGTAGAATTTAGTTATAAACAACAAAAACAAAAAACAAATCAAAAAAAAAAAATTATATGAAAAAACATGATTTACAATGATTTCACACGGCCGTGAAGTCCAGAACTGTCACTCGTCGGAGCGTTAAATAAGCGCAATTTACAATCTTGTGCAAATGGTATTGCATCATTGAAAATTCCTCAGACGATTTAGTCTTAACAGTGGTGCCTGCCATCTGAGTGCGACTATACCCAGACTGCCATCATCCACTGAAGCGTGAAAGAAGGCGACTGGAATATCGTTTGGCAAGCTAAGCCATTTTCGTACGTAGGCCCTAATGGTCCTATCAATTCCATTCAAACAACCAATCATGACGTTCCCTAGGGTCAGTACATGGTATAGTTGTGGAATTAGCACTGCTCTTAATGCAAACAATCTTTGCTGTGGCTTAAGGGGTGCACTTGTTTTTAGCATATTTTTGCTCTCGCCGTGCATTTCGTTAGCGTAGAGCAAAAATATGCTAAACCTTTTTGCAAATGCAACGATACAATACCATTTGCACAAGATTGTGAATTGCGCTATAGTAATAACAAAAACATCAAAATTTTGCATAAGATTTTGGGGATAATTTTTCATTTTTATATTTTTAGTATATTTTACAATGTTAACGAATGAAATTTTGCCCCATTTTCATTTTGCGATTTTATGGTAATTTTTCATTACCCTTTAAATGCAAAATTACCCCAGAGAGAAAATGCTTTAAAAACCCAATAGAATTGAAAAAAGGCCCAAAAATTTCGTGTTTTTGTAGTCAATGTAATTTTTTGGGCTTATTTTTCATTGTTTTTTTTTTGCGCCAATTTTTAATTTTTTATGTGATTTTCAAGCAAAATTTAATTCATGTGTCAACAAGTAAAATGTCAAAACTTTCATTTTGATCCAATATGCCTGTATTGGAAAGCAAGGTTCTTGTTGTAAACCCCGTCAATTGTTTTAAGCATACTTAACCTAGTTTTTTTTCTGTTTGTTTAATAATATATGAGTAATGAAGGCAACTGTAAACCCCTTCAACTATATAAGAGATTCTACTACTTCCTTTTAGTTACTTTAGAAAAAAAAAACTACTTAAAACAAAACTTTTAAGCAGTCTTTTGCTTAAATAAAGCTGAAGATATTGCTTAACAAAACGATACGACAAGAGAAACAAATGTTTATAGAGATAAAAATATTCCAAAACATTATAAGCAAGTCCCTGAATCTACTCTTTATTTACTCATACATATAGCTAAAACAAAACAGCTGCTGGAAAAAAAGGAAAAGAAAATTTGCTACTTTTTTTTTAAGAAAGAAACTAAAGAGCTTGTCTTTTAAAATTCAAAACTAATGTTATTTTAACACTCAACATATTCAACAGCAGAAAAACAAAAACATTTACGTCCCGGCAAAAGCGACTTGCAAGGATGCTAAGGAATATTTTTATCACAAAAACCTAAGTTCAATTAAAATATTATAATAACTTTAAAACTTTATAACAAGTTTCTTTAACAATTTATAGTAATTTATATTTTCATCATATTATAGTGTAGCCTGCTCCAACAACTTTTAAACAACTAAAAAAAAGTATGTGCAACACAATATGTTTTAAATATAATAAATTATCTTTCTCATATCTTTGTAGCAATTGTGCAGTTCTTACATTAAAGTAGATTTTTGTTTTTGTTCGGTTTTTTTTTTTTTTTTTTTTTTTTGTAAAATTCTTAAAAGTGTGTTGTGAAAATGTCTAGTAATACAGGGAATATGTTGGCCCACCAACTACAGACATTCACACTTTACACTTTTGTTCTATATATAATTTTATTTTTCCGTTTTATTTTATGAAAAACTCACTCATCATCACACAACATCCATCAACAATATCCTTAACAACAAGCATCTCGCTCGCTCGCCTTCATTGTCGTTGTCGTCATCATCATCAGCCACGTTCATCTTTAAAACATTAAATGAATGTCAAAAGGACATACACATATATTTGACAAATTACACGAGTGGTAGTTAGTTCCCTGCTTGTGAATATATGTATGTATGAATGTCTTTATATGCAGCTCCATATGTCTGTAAAAATATATGGGGACTTACGTAGGTACATCTTTTTTTAAAATAGCTAAAGAAACAACAAAAAACATGATAATATTACTTTAAAAATTATAAACGATAGTCGCATACATTCTCTCTTAAGAAAAAAAAAAAGACAAACGCAGAGGGACAAAATTAACTACTGACACACTCATCATATACACGGTAAGTGCACAATAAGAAGGCCAGTGTAACAGGATAAATGTACAAAGACAACAAGTAACACACAAACACATACTTTAACAGCAAATTTTTGCCCCATTTTTCTCTAAATGTCAGTTTAGAATGAATGATACAAATGAACACTTTCGTTAGGTTTAGAAAAGAAATGAAACTATTAAAGTTAAAAGTTACATATATTTGCTTTAAAGAAAATTTGTAAATCGTATTCTATAAAGTTATTAAAAACAAAATATGATCTATAAAGAAATAAAGGATAATCTGTAATCACTTATATTTCCCACCAAAAATCAATTCAATCTGCGGTTACTTATATTTTTCACCAAATATCAATTTTTACATAAAATTATAGAAGTGGCTCTAGATTTTTTAATAGTGCTCCAATTTAAAAATAAAGAACAATCTGCGATCATTTATATTTCCGACCAAAAATCAATTCAATCTGCGATCACTCATATTTTCCACCAAAAATCAATTCAACCTGCGATCACTTATATTTCCGACCAAAAATCAATTCAATCCGCGATCACTTATATTTCCGACCAAAAATCAATTCAATCTGCGATCACTCATATTTCCCACCAAAAATAAATTCAATCTGCGATCACTTCCCACCAATAATCAATTCAATCCGCGATCACTTATATTTCCGACCAAAAATCAATTCAATCTACGATCACTTATATTTTCCACCAAAAATCAATTCAACCTGCGATCACTTATATTTCCGACCAAAAATCAATTCAACCTGCGATCACTTATATTTCCCACCAAAAATCAATTCAACCTGCGATCACTCATATTTCCCACCAAAAATCAATTCAATCTGCGATCAGTTCCTTTCTTTATTGTTTTAGACGAATTAATTCAGCTAATTTGAAAAAGAAATAAAAGATGTCAAGGAAAAAACAAGAGATAAATGAAACGTTGAATGCTGATCTCTCTGATCTTTCAGATTTTGGTAACTCAGAAGTGTCAGGGAGTCAGATTTAGCTTATTTTCTCCAAAAACGCAGTATTTACCGTGATATTAAGGTTTAAAGTTGTTTTTTTAAATTTTCATGAAAAATTGACGTTCTTCAAAACAAATAGACGGTAGACGATTTCAAATGAAAAATAAAACCTACAAATCTAAAAATAATACACTTGTAAACTTGTTTCATAATCATGTTTTGTATGCCTATATTGATGTACGAAAGTATGTATGTATGTCTAGTTTGTATTCTTAAGCCAAAAATGCATGTGTGTTCAGCAAATGTTTTATCATTAATTTTTGGGTAAGAAAACACCATAACATAAACCCATCAGGCCATCAACAGCTGGCACAAATTGCAATTCATCATCATCGTTGTTGTCACCATCATGCTCAACACCAAACATCTCGCTACCAAACCATCATCATGGACTTATTCAAGTATTTTACAAAATTTGTGCCTTTCAGTGAGTAAATCTAAAAAAAAAAGTTTTTTCTATTGATGAACAACAAGCTCATTTACTTTGTACAAATGTATATCGTTGGCATTTTTCAAAACATATCAAGTTGTACAGTTTAAAAACCACACTCTTTCATCCGGAAACACAAGCCACGCACTTGTATTTGTTCACTTTGCAGGAATTGACTCGGTGACTTGGGCGTACATATGAAAAAACATCATTGGGCATGCAACAAATATGAAAAATACAGCTAGACAAACCTACACACATCACAAATTTGTTGGCTGAGAATCAATAAGTATAATACAGTTGTGGAAAAAAGGCTTGAAAAGAAAACAATAAAGTAACATCAAAAAGTAAAAAAAAAATTATAAGCTGTTGCTATGTGTGAGTAAACAACACACACACTCACACAACACCACAATTCGTAATTAACAAACCAAGAACAGCAACAACAAGATGAACAACAACATCAACAGCCAGAGAAACAATAAAAGTCAGTAAATGTCAATTGCCCTGAGACTGCTGGTTTCAGCATTAAAAATACTTTGGCCGTTTTACCGCAGCATGGAAAAATGTGCCCACCAATATTACTCACTAGCACAAGGGCTGATTGCTGGCTTGCTTGCTGTTTGTCTGTCTGTCTTTCTGTCTCTATGTCGTCTCCCTATCTTTTAAGCTGTCTGTGTCGGTCTCTATGACTATCAGTTTATGGTTAGACGATGGGCATAAATGCCTTTAGGCTTGAAAACATGAATAAAACGAAGAATGAATGATGAGGACGAAGGCGAGTGGGGCGGTAGTTATGAAAGCATGTTTGTAAGTATTTTTGTGCGAAAGTAGGTGACTATCAGTGTGGGTATAGCTGAAGATGTCAATGTATGTTATAAGCCACGAATGATGCTTCTTTTTCAGATCAATATTGAATGTTATTTGTGTAAAACAAAAAAAAACAAAAATAAATTAAGAACGCATTTATAAAACTACTTATGCTTAGAAGAATGTGAAAGCTATGGTGAAAAGAGGGGATACAACGTGTCACTAAGTACCCAAGAACAGACTAAATTAAATGTCAGTAATACTTATTTTATAGTTATTCACAAAACTAACCAAAATAAAAGTTTCAAAATTATATTATGAATTATATAAGTCTGCTTTTACACTCTTCAATTTTGACTCGTCAAGGCAAGTATTTTTGGGTAAGAAGGGAAAAGAGAAACTTGGCGGTACTAGTAAATTTTCTTCTTTCCTTTTGTTTTTTTCTTTCATGCATGTTGATTTGCATTAAAAAGTGCAAATATTGAACTGACGTAAGTGAATGAGAGAACAAGTTCAAAAGAAAATTGAACAAACAACTGGTCAAGCTCAAACTGAAGTATGTAAAACAGGACTAATATGAGGAAATGTATTTTATAAATTAAAAAAAAAAACAAATACAAAAAATTTATAAATAAAATGTAAAAATTTTTATGTGTGTGAATACAAATTCGAATTTAACTAGCACAGACAAAAACCGCATATTCTAACATTGATAATGTTACAGTCAACACACCACTGTTAAGCACTTAACAGTCATATTACTTGAATTTCTGATAAAAGTAACTTTTATAATGAAATTCTCTACAAGAATTTGGACAATTATGGAACTACACACAAAACCCACTATATAGAGAGAGTAGTCCAAAGGGTCCTAAATGCGACTACATTAGTTGGATTTCTGAAAAAATTTTGGAATTTGAATAAATTTGATTTTTTTTAGAAAAAAAAAAACCCCTCGGATTCCAAGATTATTTCAGACATCCCACTATTACACTTCGAACAAGTACTCCTTAGACCGAAACCATTCACACAGTTTCCGAAATGGTCACAAATCCTTTCCAGAAATATTATATATTACAAATCCAAATTTCTCAGATTCCAAGACTAATTTAGATCTACTACTAGTAATTTGATGCCAACAATTATTTTTTTGTATCGTTTTTATTTCTGAAGTTATAGCAGATATATAATTCGGAAAGATTTTTGCATTATAGTTCAAGTATTTTGACTGTTAACAGTGCTCTGTTGGCTGTAACATTATCAATGTTAAAAATTGCGGTTTTTGTCTGTGCTAGTTAAATTCGAATTAGTCTTCACACACATAAAATTGTTCACATCCACGTTCATAAATCGTGTCAGCCAAGAGTTATATAAGCTATAGATGGCTGCAATTTAAACTGGCTATAGACAATATAACAATTTTTTTGGCGGCTTTGTTTAAATGTTATTGGGTGTAATTTTAAAAAGCATTTGTCCAATATAAATTTATTCAAAGTATTTTACATTGTTAGCTATAAACTTTTTTCATCCTTCTGTCAACATATGGGTTCCTCGCCAAGATAAGTGTTCATCTTTTAAGGCCCAGGACAAATCAAACCATTTTCGGTTACCGTTTACTTAAGTAAAGCAAATCAAAGAGAGAGCGCTCTGCATCGATTGTATCTATAAGGCGGGTGAATCAAAACTTCCCAACCACCTCTTTCTAAATAGTTTTTCAAACATGTGTCTGAGCACTGTAATGATGGAATATTACGCTTTTGAGCCAGGCCCCATATTATGGGTGTTTTTCTCTCAGTCCTTGCTTTAAATGAATCATTTGCATTTGGTACAGAATCACCTTGAAAGTCTGGCTGAATTCCAGTAGCTCATAATAGATAGGACCTGTTTGGTCCCACCAAATACACAGCATTACCTTGGCGTCATGGATATTTGGTGTTGGTGTTATTTCGGCTGCTTAGCAGGGCTTCATATCGCTCTCTTATCTCTTCTCTTACTCTTCGGTTTATAGAAATGGGTCCATTTTTCATTGCAAGTAATGATACGGTGCAAAAATTACCTTTTATAGCAGCATTTCTGGTATGCAAAATCGTCTTTTCAATTCATATGTTACCCAATTTCCTTGCTTTTGTATGTATTCAGCTGCTTGAAAACATCTTGAAATTGTTCCCTGACTAGCTAGCAATGATTTTGCAATTGTCTTATTGAGTTTATCAATACCATTCATGAAGTAAAGCTTCTAATTCTTGGTTAAACTTGTTTGGTGGGCCTGGGTGATTTTTGAATTTCGTGTCAAAATTTCCACTTCAGAACCTCAATATCTTCAAAATTCCGATTGTTGATCTTCCAGTCTGCCCCGGAGGAAAATAGTATAGGCGCTTAATCATCTATATACAATTCCAATGCACGGAGCTCGAAACTGGGAAAAGTTGATTGTATCACTCGATACTGAGGTTTGTGCTAGCGGCAAATTACGGACTATCAAATTATCTCTAGGTACTGTTGCCGAATCAAGAGAGCCATTTATTAATAGTTGTGACAATTAGCTATGTGCTAGGAAACGTATTGGAGTGGTGGCATTTGTGGCATTTGTACTGATAACCCGCCCTGGATTACTAGAGCGGATTAGGATAGGCTGCTGTAATTTCTCGTCCTTGGCAGTAGTGGTTGATCAGTGCAATGATCTGTGCAATTTCTGTATGAGAAGTTGTGAATTGTGTGTCTTGCGAGACATGCAATATTGTATATCCTTGCAAGGCATGCCCGGTGTGAAGAACACCATGTGGTGACGTCATTCTTTGACGACACGGCATGTAAAACTGCTGGGCTGTGTTGATCTTTCAGTCTATTATATTTCTTTATTGTGAAATATTATTCCCAAAATGTATCAGATGTCAATTATTTATCAAAATTGCAAATTATCAAAATTAATAAAGATTATTAAAATTAATCAAAAATAGACCAAAACTGTTTTCAAAACGAAATCAAAAGATTCCACTTGAATGCTTACAGGTAGCAGGCAACCACGTAAACCAACCAAACTGTAGTTGTTAATATCTCTTGATAGCGTGATCCAGTCGTGGTTTGACATTAATCTTCATGAAGTAAATCTACAATTCTTGGTCTTCAATCGTTTTTGGCTGGCCTGGGCAATCTTTGTGTTCTGAGTCAAAATCACCACTACTAAGCAGCATAAACTATCACTCATGCATTGAAAGCGATGTAAAATATTCACCATAATTCAGTGAGCCATCGTTGTGCTTCATTGGAATGAATTTGTGCTGATGTTGGTAACGCCAATAATTATTTGTCCAACATCTACCTTAAAGTGTAGTGATCGACTCAGTATCACTTCCTGAGTGAACGGAAGAATTTAACTAGCAAGTTCCATCCGCCCATCTTTTTCCATCCTCTCAAAAAATATAAATTTGGAATTTAAGAAAAATTAATAAATTTGTGCCAAAATTCGCTTTGTTAGATATTCTGACCCCTGATTATCATAGAGGGACAGGTTATCTATAAATTCCACTAAGTTTCGTCCGCCCATTTTCTCCTGTTTTCCTGAGATGTCGATTCATCCTCTCAAGAATATTAAGTTTTGAATTTTGTAAAAATTTCCAAATTCGATTTAAAATTCGCAGTGTTTAATATTATGACAGCTAATTATCATAGTGGGGCAGATTATTTATAAATTCCAATAAATTCAATCCGCCCATCTTCTCCGGTTTCCTTGGAATTTAGGTTTAGATTCTCCCTAGAATTATTAAATTTTAAAAGTCCAAAAAAAAAATAACAAAATACGTGTAAATATTTTGATTTGATTTAGTTTTTGGAAAATGTAGGATATAAACTTCCAATAACACAATTAGTAGTCTATTTCGTCCAACCATGTTAGAGTTATGTTAGAATTTAAACAGAACTCTGTTAACACAAGTGGTTTGTGTCTAGGCTTCTAAATTTCGAAATTTTACTTCACACATATAGTTATTATTTATAATAATATAATTTAACTTTTCTTTTAATTTTTAGAGAATATTATTTCGAATTATTTATTTTAATAATATGTGGCGCTGACTTTATTTTGACGCTCACAGTATCCAGACAAATGAAAATGGTGTTGTTATTGAATGAAATTAGTGAATCAGTGAATGCTGAAATGAATTGTTAGCCGACTTCAATTCCACAAGCAACATTTCAAAGTTAGTGATAACGAAATTTAATTTACACAGAAATTTTCTAAATTTATCATTAAAATTATGTTTGAAAATCCATGCTTAGTGTACCATACTAAGTCTTTAATGACCTACATATCGATAAAGTGATTGGTTGATAGAGCCACAAACCAAAAACTAAAATTAAAGATAGTAGTTAATGGATACAAAACCAAAAGTAAGAATCAAGTGTAATTTATTTGCTCTTAGATATTAGAGCGCAAAAAAATAGGAATCAGAGTATTAGAATGACACAAAATGTATTTATATGTACATATATATGTTGGAAGTATGTAAATATACAAGACTTGCTTTCGCAACGACCTAGAATGGCATGATATTTATTAAAAAAAAAAAAAGAAATAACTGAAGGTGGAAATGTGTGTAATCATTTGTAAAAATAATGAATGGTTTTGCAAACATTGACGTTTTAACTCCAGCATGTGTAACGATGTATATGTAGCAGAGATGATACCTTTTTTCTCCACAACTAAATCGCAATCAGGAAAAGGAAATAGCAGTAGTTGTAGAGCTGGTCATGGTGGTAGTTAAGTTTGTGTGTGAGGAAGTGGTCGTGGTAGCAGTCATTCATAGGAAGCTGCTGTTCGAAAGTGTGTGTGCATATAAATGTTAATAAGTCATAAGACGTGCCATAGATTACAGAGCTTCAAGGATAATAACATGTCTCATGCTACTGCTGCCTCATGTTCTTTTGAAGGTATGCAGCATTCGAAAGAAAAACAAAAACTGGGGGAAAAAACGGCTTAAACACGTACACGTACGTCCGTAAGACTTATACGGTGATATAATTTAATAGAATATTTAATTACAACAACAGAGTATACAGGCGAATGCGTAAATAACTCAGGTTTTGTTTGTTCTTTAAGTCTTAACGGCTGAATAAGTTGCATAACTTTGGAAAAGAGAAAGAACACTTTGTAAGACATGTAAAACATTTATCTTTATTTATTACTGTTATATATACCAATAGATATATATAAAATTATTTAAATTAACAAGTTAATAGACTTAGTTACTTTAGCAAATGATCTTTAAGCGAAATGTCGTGATTATTTCAAAATCTGCCTTAAAGCGTGAGTTTTTAGCAACTTTCTTTTTGGCAAGACTGTTATTGGCAGCCCAGCTGTTTTCTCTGAAATATGTTCAGTTTATACTTACAAACGAACAACGCCTGCTGATTTATGAATTTTATTATGAAAATTCATGCTTGGTTAAAAAAGTGCATCGTGCACTTTTCTGTTCGGAAAATTGTGTTGAGCGACGAAGCTCATTTTTGGTTGAATGGATGCGTGAATGGAAGCAAAGTTTTTAGTATTTTGTGTGATAAGCAGCCAGAAGCATTCCAATGCATCCGGAAAAATTCACTGTTTGGTGTGGTTTATGGGCTGGTGACATCATTAAACCGTACTTTTTCAAAGACGATGAAGGCAGAAACGTGAATGGCGAACGCTACCGTGTGATGATTACAAATTTGTTTTCGCCCAAAATGAAAGAGTGGACATGGCTGGCATGTAGTTTCAACAAGACAGAGGCGAGTTCGGTCAACAGTTTAGTTCATGTTTGCTATTTAATGCCTTTAGACTAGTGTTTTCAAAAAACCGACTTTTTTGAAAACCGGTTTTTCGGTTACCCGAACTCGAAAAAACCGATTAATCGGTTAACCACCCTATTAAATAACAAAATAAATTAAACGTAAAAAACAATTCATTTTAATTTAAAAAATAACAAAAATAGCTTAAAAATAGCATTTGTTACACAAAATTTGTACTTTGGTAAGAAAAACACTAAAAGAAATTTATAAAGACTAAATGTGAATTTTATTAAATTTTTTTAAAGTAATCAGGTATGTGATGGAAATCGAAATATTACTGTATTGAAAAACTTGTATCACATAAAATATAAAGATATTGGGCTACTAAAGAGAATTATAAAACAAAAATTTTAAAAATTAGATTATAAGTGCATTAAAATTTATTTCCAAAACTGATTCGTTTTCGATTTCGTTTTCCATCACATGCCTGAATATTTCAAAAACAAAACACACTCCAAATGTTTAGGAGACATTCTGTTTTTCAATTTGGTTTTTATTAATGTTAATATCGAGAAGTTTCTTTCACTGACAGTTGATGTCGGATTAATAGTAAGAAGAGCATGTTTAATTTTTTCCGTTCTCTTGTTAAATTTTACCAAATATTCGAAGTCATCTGTAAGGTTATTGAGATTAATACGTTTGCATTTATTATTCAAGTCTTGAATAGATTTTAACTTCAACTTTAGTTGTTCTTCTAAACTTTCGGAAAAAATAAGAAAAATTTACGATTTTTACAGATAGAGATTTCCTAAAAACCGTAAATTTGTCCAAAAAGCGGTTTTTCGGTTAATCGGTTAACCGAAATTGAAAACACTACTTCAGACTACTTACCCATTTCAGACCTAACGTAAGACTACCAGGTTTTTTTAATATTTTTGCAATATGTGATCTCTACAGCGTATGAAAATATAATCAAAGATTAGGTTTTATCATTTTTAATCCTTCAAGGATTTTTAGAACACGCACACTTGATGCATCTCGGTGGATTTTCATTAATATTTTTAACCAAAACACATTTTTATAGCAGGAAACGATTGCAATTAGTTTGATATATTAAAATGTATCATTTTTTTTAGTTAATAAATGTGCACTTCATTATTTGTAAACGATTAATACTTTTGTAATTAAAGACTTACTTACTGAAGAATTTCGCAAAAAAGGATCGGTATATCAAACAGAAGAGAAATGTGAGAAGCAAATATAAAAAATATTCAGTACAATCGATACATGCCAGTCTATTTCAAATTGGGCTAACAGAAGCAAAAATATTGAAACTGGAACCCACCCACACAATCGATGCATCACGGTCTACAAGGGTTATACACCATCATAGTGGGAAGCGTATATTGGATTGCTGCTGATGTTTGTACAACCTGAAAGTATACTGTAATGAGTTACGAGTGAGTGTATGTGTGAGTGAGTGTTAGACAAGTTACCAGCGCTAACTAACGCCACTGGTATAGATTTGATAAGGGCAGTTTTATATGCCCAGTTCTATTCCTTAGGTACTGGCAGGTTAATATGCCACAAATGAAATAGTCAGGTTTTAAGATCGATAATGATTTCTTTATTGATTTTTGTGTTCCTTTTATGCCAGGATAACGGTATCTTAAAAGTTACATTGTACATAGTAGTTGTTTTATAAAAACTACACTTCCATTAAATCAATAATAATAAAATAAAATCAATATTTCCAATACAATAGGGAAGTGTAGGTTTGTATGAGTAAAAATAAAAATTAAAAATAAGTAAATAATAATTACGCTAATTATATTACACTACAATACACATCGACTTAGTATCATTTCCAGAATCCATTCGTCCATCTGGCTGGCTGTCCATGTAAATTTGTCCGCAAAGTACAAGTCGCAATTTTGAAGATATTTCGATAAAATTTGTTACGTGATGTTTTTTCGGCCCAAGGACGGTAGAGATTGAAATTGATTGAAATCGGTCTATTATTTCACATAGCTCCCATACAAAAGTCTTGCCGTAAAAAAAAAGTCTTGCGATAAAATTTGTTACGTGATGTTTTTTCGGCCCAAGGACGGTAGAGATTGAAATTGATTGAAATCGGTCTATTATTTCACATAGCTCCCATACAAAAGTCTTGCCGTAATAAGGATTTATCGGTCATAAATGTTTGATTTATGCACACATCCAAACAAACTTCATCACAAGCTGTACGATGTACATGAAGCCTAGTCACATCTACAAATTTTGGACAGATCGGTCCATAATTAACCGTAGCTCCCATATAAATCACACTTCGGAAAATAACTTTAAAGAGCATAGCTCTCTCAAAAATGTCAGTAACCAAATAATATGCAACATAAATACATTTCATACATACAGAAATATAATTTTATAACAGTCTATCTATAAATAGTCACAGCTCCTAAGACCCACTTCGAAAATCACTTTAATGTGAAAAAATCATTAATCGCGATAAAATTTAAAATAAAAAATAATTATATGCTCAGAAATCATGCCACTTAATTTTTTTTTTTTTTTTTGCTTGGACCAACACTCAGCGGACGACCCCTATTCATGCAATGCTTTGTTTTGCAACTAGGAAAACAGGTTATGGGAGGGAGGATAGAGGGAGTAGTGTTTGTGAACATTTGATTTGAATTTTCCTATATTGAAAGTTGCAGGGAATATTTCTGCTGGTAGTTTATTCCACATAGGGACAGTACGGCTAAAGAACGAATTTTCCCTGTAGTGTGTTGTGCGACCAGTCGACCATGAGTGGATAAGCCCTGACTGAAGAACGTGTATTACGTAAAAAACTACGTGTTTCAGGAACAAGTTCCCTAATTTTAGCAGAACACATTTTATTATAGTATCGATAGAACAGTAAAACACAACCTACATTGCAACGATGCTGGAATGAATCATAGAGTTGGATAACCTACTGTTACCGATAAGTGTCTTCACCCTCTCCTGTACG
The DNA here is from genome assembly GCA_916048285.2 of Bellardia pandia. Classification (NCBI taxonomy): domain Eukaryota; kingdom Metazoa; phylum Arthropoda; class Insecta; order Diptera; family Calliphoridae; genus Bellardia; species Bellardia pandia. The sequence continues at coordinate 37,369,987 of OU696530.1, forward strand.
CGGTCGAGTAGCTCCAAAATAGACCTCGAAGCATTGGCCCATACATGAGAGTTGTATTTCATTTTCGGTCGAATAAGGTGGTGTAAATAGTATGGAGATCAGATGGAGTGAAGTATTTTCTACATTAAAGTCGACTCTGTTAGCACAACCCCATTCTAAGATTGTCTTCAGACCTTCGCTAAGCGTGTCATTCATATTTTATTACATTTCCCAAATTTCTCCAAAGGTTTTGGTCTATGGTTAAATGAGTAGGAATGGCAAATATTCCTATCATCTGCAAAAGAATAGATAGGATTGGAAATTTGACATAGGAGGTCATTTATAAAGATAAGAAATAAAGAAGGAGAAAAAACGGAGTCTTGCGGTACCCCTAAATTAACCATGAACTCGTATAGTGCGATTTCTGAGGAAACTCGATATAAATCAAGAGAAGTTATTACCGACACCAAAAGCAATGAGTTTAGATAAGAGAGCACCATGCCAGACTCTGTCGAATGCGTTAGAAATATCTAGAGCCACCACTTTACTTTCGCCAAAACGATTTAGAGAACGACACCATTTTTCCGATAGGAAGGCTAGTAAGTCACCCGTACTCTACTGAAGTAAATTGTTAGACTCTAGATATTTCGCAAGATGGTAATTTACCATAATTTAGATAACTTTGAAAAGTGCAGAACAAATTACTATTGGGCGATAATTATCAGGATTGGTAGCCTCTCCCTTTTTTAGGAATCAGCATTACATAAGCAACCTTCCAACAAATGGGAAATTCACCGGCACGGTATGAGGAGCTGAAAAGATTAGCTAATGGACGAGCTAGCGTCGAAGAACATTGCTTCAAGACCAGTGCTGGTATATCATCTGGCGCAGGAGACTTATTTATGTTAAGATCCGCTGACCACCGGTAACACTGGTTAAAGGATTGATGTTTGAATGTTGGCTAGCGGGCGCCGCAGTGGTGCAGAGGGTGAGAACGAAAAGAATTCTGATGAGAGAAAGTGGTGTTTCTCGAAACATATGTAAATTCAACCAACAACCCAGATTCGAATCCCAAGCCAAGAAAAATTATCAATAAATTTTAATAATAATTTTCATGTAACAATTCCTACCTTCAGTAAAAATAATTTAATGAAAAATTAAATTTAATGACCTCGAGCCGAAATAAAAGAAATATCAAACATTTCTCTAAATTTTATTTGTTTTTTTTTCTAAATCAAATACAAAAGCTCTTAAAAACTCACTCTTTCTTTCTTAAGATTACACAACTGCCACTAAAATTTAAATGTGAAAAACTGTAACTACAACCGCTTAAATATACTTTTAAGGCTTATTTCCTTTCCGTTTATTTTTCTCCAACATTGTGCCAGTTTATGTGTGTTTTGTTTGTCTCTGCCTAGCAGTCGGTGTGTAATTTAGTTGGTAACAAAATTTGTGGCAAGTACAATTTGTTGGCTGCTATTTGCTGTTTCTATTACTGCTCCTGCTGTTTAGATCCTTTGCTGTTTGCTGTGTGTCTGAACACAGCTGCTTCACAACTTAAAACCGCAAAAGTATTTAACTCGAGGTTTCACAACTCATGCATTTATGTAAATATTCACAGATTTTTTTTTGTTGTTGCTGGATTTTCTAACGCTAAATTCAAAAATACAATTGCAGAAAAGAAAGGCTATATTTAAAGGTAATTAAAGCTTAGTTTACAGATAAAATTTTGTTAATGATAACTGGGAAAGTTTTATTATAGCTGTTATTTGTTACCGACGGCTTTAAAGGTTTATTTTCAGAACAAAGTATTGTGCAGGATGAAAAATTTTGTTTTTTAGAAATTTCTCTCAGTGTGTGAAATTAAACACTCTTTACATATTTAGTTGGTTGGCGTTTGATTTTTTTTTAGCCCAAATACAAGATTAACTAGTTGAAGTTTTATGCAAAATATGTTCTTGTATGTTAGGCTTTCAAAACTTAACAAATTCTTTTACTGGTAGGTCTTAAAATATGCAACAACTGTTAGCAAAGTTGTTCCTTAAGTCTTTAAGACTTTAAAAGCTCTGTCTAAGAATACGTTGAATATTAAATAATGAAATTTAGGGGAGAAAATTTAAAGCGAAAAATCATATCCAATTAATACTTTATTAAATGTTTTGTTTGCTTTAAAATTTTCGACAAAAGCCATGATGAAATGCTGCGTATATTTTGAAAACAACTGCGCAGTAATCAGTGTTTCTAGAAAAAAATCGTATGCATTTTATTCCTTGAAGCTTTTCTCTTTGCCTACACCTTTTAGGCAATATTTGAAAACAATATTTGGTATTGGGGTTGATTGTGGCATTGCATCGATAGATATAAATACTTAAAGTGTTATTTCCAAAAACACTTAAGGTATTTAAGGTATAGTGTTATTTCCAATAACACTTAGCATATTACTTTTATAGTTTTGTGCTTTGTTTTAGCTGGGATTTGCCTTTCGTAAATTCCCCAGTGATATGTGTGTTGTATATTTGATGGCAAAATGGTGTCAAAATGTTTGATTTTATTTAAAGTGTTGCTAACACAATCATTTCTTTATAACCTCCATCACCACACGTAGTGAATGAGGGTATATCACCCAGACCCCAATACGGTCCATTGTAAAAACCCATCAAAGTATATATATATATGTATATATATTATTGATCCTTATCCAATGCAAAGTCAATTAAGCTATGTACATCTGCCAGTCTGTGTAAAACACTGTCAAGTCCAAAATACAAAAACAAAATCTTCAAAGTTTACAAAAGAACATTTATAATACTCCTAAGCAGTTTGATATTGAAAATCAGTAAAATCGGTCCAGTGCAACCAGAGTTATGCATCAAAATCTGAGATAACCTCTAAATTTTATATTTCTTTATATTTTTCATGCATTTTTTGCTAATTTGTTTAAATATTTTGTCGATAAAGCCATGGAATTTTACACAAGTTATTTTTATAAAAAAAAAAAACAAGCTATGATAAAAAAAAAGTAAGAACCGGTCTATTACTTCTCATATCCCCCATACGAAGACCACTTTCGAAAACTACTTAAATACTTATAAATCTTTTTTAAATAGCGGTACTGATCCAAGATTTTGCACATATCATTTTGGCAAAATGTTAAATTTCTCCATTTTGAAAAACATATATCTCCGATCTGATACAGTTCTGAAATCTCTGAAATGATTGCGATTGCTTGTGTACAGACTCTATCTTTAATAAAAAGAACCTTCTGGACATGAGGTTAGCATACTTGGAATATGTTGCCAATTAAAGAAAATATTTTATGTTGTGTGTTATTTTTTAAAACTTATTAATTTTAATGTCATCCCACTCAAATTTTTGTTTTATTAATTTGTTGCATTTTGGTGGTTTTCTTTACACAATACAATTACTTTCGCGAATTATTACCTAACAGCATTGTACGGTTTTAAATTTTTTTTCTTGGCATCATTGAAAAATGAAGCTGTGCTTATTGTTCCTTCCCAATACTGTATGTCTCAAACACTGTATTTAACCCAAAAATCTTCTTGTATGTAAATTCTATAAACATTAAAAAATTCTTTAAGCCTGTGTTAACATTAAATTATGTTTAAAAGAATTTTATTTTTATGCACAAAAAAAGTTGCTGTTGTTGACAAAAAGTTCACATTTAAATATCAACTAAATTGACAGTAAAAACATCTTGACTTTAACGTTAGATGATGATGAACTTTTTAATCTGTTTTTAAATTTATAAATCTGCAAACAACAACCCACATGCAAAAACAAAAAAAAACAGAAACAAGAAAATGCTTAAAATTCCTTTGAAAAGACACTAAATGAAAATATGAAAAATATAACAAAATAAATATACATACATATGTATGTATCTGCAACCGAAGTATCCAGAATTTACACAACTATTGAAAAAGTGTTTGATTTAAGACCTCTTGTGGTCAAGTATAAAATGGTTATTTACTAAAATATTTATACAAAGAAATATGATTTTCAAAAGTTGTATTGGGTTAGAGAATAGAATATAAAATACTGTATTATTTTTTGCTAATACAAATATCATATTTCTCCACTGTGCTTATAGTTCAATGAAATTTCCCTACATTCCAAACTTCTATTAATTTTCTAAACAACACACTTGAATCCTCACATACATACATATGTATCTCCTCACACCCACACTGCCCCTTCCAAAGCAACCATAAAAAAAACTAAGCTGCTGCAAACCATTTGACATTTACAAATTCCTACACATGCGAATAAAAAAAACAACAAGGCCCACTTCTAAAAGAATTGAATGAACAACAAAAACAACTAACTAGACAAGAAGAATAAACTAAAACTTTCACAGAACCCAAATTCACCACACACACCTCAACGTAAGCCGACTCTTTTGGTTCATTCTCATCTCGCATGATTATCATCATTCTAATTCTCTGTTGTTGCCAACTTGGTGCATTTCGCACCATTTTTGCTGCTTTTTTTAAATTTTTTGTGCGAAAAATTCTTTGGTTGGTGCACGGCGCGTTTTGTTTCAATTCTAATTGAAACAAAAATACAAAAATACAGAATTAGTAAAAATAATTACTTTTACTAATTCTTAACTGCAGTTTTTTAATAATTCATTGTTATAAAATCTATACAATGAAAAAGGACCCCATTAAATGTATGCATTTTAAATACGATGTATGATAAATGAATACTTACTATCAAATTTGTCACATTGCTAAAGGTGAATAGAGTGAAAATCTTTGTTTGAAAATGAAATTAACATTTTAAACATGGAAATAAAAATTCTTGTGTAGCCTGATGGTTTGGTCTATTGAACTGTATACGAACAACCAGGGTTAGAGATCCAGTGGAGCCCTAACAAATTTTATTGAAAAAATTCAAATTGAAGAACTTTAAATAGAAAACAAAAATTATTTTAAAAAAGTACCAAATATGTACTGAAATTAGCCCTTTTTAACGAATAGCATATTGTGAGTTAAGTTTTGAGTGGTTAAATGCCCATTTTATCTTTATTAACTCGTTTATCTAAAAAAAGGCTTTTACATTTACTTTTACTATGAATCGTTTTTAAAAAGTTTTATATAGAATTATTGTCAAAAAATTAAAAATTAATTCAATAAATATTTGAAACAAAAAAGAAATTCTAAACTTAGTGCGTTTTTTTAATGGCGCGTTTTTTTCTCCATTTTTGTACGTTTTGATATTTCAAAGTTGGCAACGCTGGTGGTTGCCTTTGAGAATAATTTTAAGTAAATAACAGAAGCAGATAGATGATGCTGATAAAAATAAAAAAAGCAAAAATTACCAAAAAATAAAAAAGCTTTGCACAAAATTTTCAAGCGCCAAAAATGCAATAATCTATTTTGCAGAAACCATAACAGCTCCTAAAGAAACAATAACAAACAGCAACAATAGAATTGAAAGCTTCTTCTTACAGCATATAACAAGTGATGCTAATTGTATAAAAGAAAAGAAATCGCCCTATATTTAGAAGAACGGCAAAAAAGCATAAAAATACATAAATATGGATTTTACTATTGGTTGTCAAGCGTGATCCATTTCGAGGTTCCCTAGTTTTTTAAATTAATTTTTTAGATTAATTTTCTTCTCAAACGTTTATACATATAATATTGGTTTGTATTTACCTGATGAAGCAAAAAGGCGAGTAGCTATGGCATTGTGTCTTCCTATATTATTATATGGTTTGAAGGCATATTCGGATACAACACGGAATAGTATCACAGAACTTAACTTAATTAGTTATAGGGTAGCTCGTTATATCTTTAGATTAAAATATGGTTCTCATATACATACATATGACACATTTATTATTAATCTTTTGCAATGTGATTTTATAAATATGAGAAGCCAATGTACCTTTTCAACAAATTTTGTGTTGTCTACTAGAACTAGTTAGTTTATTAATTATTCCTTTATATTCCTCCCACATTATGAAGGGATCATTTGTCGCCCGAATTTCAAGACTATTGAATTCTATTGTATCTTATAGAGGACAGACTTTTATCGAAATTTAAAAATATTGTTTTGGAAAATTTATTTTTATTTCTTTAAGCATTCAACATTTGTGCAATAGGGGTGTTAAAAACATACATACATATGTACATATATACAGACTTTTTGATTTTTTTATACAGTAGAATCTCACAAATTAGAACTCTCACAAATTAGAAACGTCCAGATATTAGAACCGGCCATTCCAATGCATTGTACGCTCTGAAATTAGAACCACAGGTTCGAATTAGAATTTCTGGAAGTTTTTTTTTATTTTGTTTTGAATTTTTACTACAAAATATTTTTTTGTTCATTAAAGTAAAAATAAAGCGTGGTTTTGTTATTTGTTGTGAGTACAATTCGGTCATATACATGTGAAATTTATATGCTTGTACAAATTTGCATTAGTTAATGACTGAAGGTCAAAGTGAAAGTGAATATTGGTGGGGTGAAATACTTTCGAGTGATGCTGGTGCGGTCATTGCATTTCAACACAGATTTCGTGCAAGTGTCGCAGAAATGGGTTTATTGGAAACACAAATCTATAATGTTGATGACAGCGGATTATTATTCCATTGCCTTCCGAATAAAACATTTGTCGCTGCTTGTGAAAAAAGTGCCCAAGGATTTAAAATTCAAAAATAAAGAGTTTTAATTTTGCTAGGAGCAAATTCTGATTTCCCACACAAATTAAAACCATTGGTTATTGAAAAAGCTAAGAAGCCAAGATGCTTCTGAGAGTTTGATAATCGACTTTATTATGACTTTTCGAAAAATGCTTGAATGTCTTCCCGTGTTTTTCATCACTGGATAGATATTTATCAAAGAATTAATTTAATTAATTAAATATTATGTATTAAATAAAAATTGTTTTGTATTAAAATAAGGCTTACATCCAGAAATTAGAACTTTTCAATCTGAAATAAAATATAAATAAATAAATAAAAACATAGCAAAATAAGCGATAAATTGTCAACACTCCTACTAGAAGAACTAAAAATTAATACAGCTAAATAAGAGTTAAATTAAAGGAAAAGCTCAATGCAAGCAAAAAGCTTTCTTCATAAGTATTAAATGTTACAACAACATTTGCAAACAATCAATGCTCCAGAGCTCTCTTTATTTTAAAAAGTTTCCAGTGCTCCTCAAATATGTAAATGATAAAAACAAGAGGAAGTGCGGTGAATAATGATGTTTTGATTTGTATGTGGGTGGCTCTGCCAAAGAATTATTATTGGGGGTGGTTTTTTGAGACCACGTAAATTAAACACGCTCTCTTTGAAAAGAGATTAGGTGAGAGCTAGAGGAAGAAAATTGCTTTATTAATTATGAAAACATATGTTAGCGGAAATTTTGCACAAAAGTAAAAGAATTTAAAAAATGTTTTATAATTTTAAAAAGTTTATAAAAAACATTGATTTGCAAATAAAATTACCTTACAATTAAGGTAAAATAAAAATTGCATGTGTAGGTACAATGTAGAGAGTATGTGGCAAAGTTGCATAGGTATTATATATAGCGTTTGTTTGTTGGTGCAGCCATGGTGAGTTTTTAGTACTTTTGATGTTGTCTTGTCTTGTTGTGTTTTGTTTTGTTATTTGCGTGTTTTACTTGTTTTCTTGCGTTTTTTTTCGCTGCTGTTGTTTTTTTTTTTTTTTTTTTGTGGTACATTTTCTCGTTATTGACTAAAGACAAGAAAAACAAGCTAACAAGTGCACAATTTGAAACATATTGTTGGCTAAAATGTTCAATATTTTCTAGTTAAATTACAAAGAACTTGTTAAGCTATTAATAAGGCAATAAAAGTACCTACTTACAGTATCTGTTTAAAACTAAAGTAATTTTTAACCATGTGAAATAGTATTTGTCTTAACAATTTAAAACATATGTTGCAGCTAAAATCTCGCACTTACCTTTATTAAACACTTAATGCTCAACAAATCACTCACTCATAATTACTTAAGTTTTTTTATGTAGTATTCTAACACAACTTGTTAAATTATATTTCAAACTCTAACATTTTCATTTAAATCCACTTAATCAGTAAAATTTATTATGAAAACCACTTGCTGTATTGTTGAAAAACACATTTTTGTTGCTTGTAATTGTTTTTTTTTTTTTTAATTTGAAAATTTTGCACTTCTTTGGCCAGCACCTTAAATAAAATTTCCTTAAACAGATTTAATTAAAATTACTTTTGTTACAAAAAAAAAAACACAATACTTTTCCTCACACACACACACATTATATTTTCAATAGCTATTTTGCATTAAATTTTCTTTATATTTTTTTTTGTTGTATTTTTCTTCCTCGTTTGCGTTTGAATCGAAAGCGTAGATTTTGTATTCAATACCGTTTAGTTAAAAATGACAGCGGTAACTAAAGCCGAAACATCGGTACAAAATAATCAAACAAACAACAAGAAGGAAAAGAAAAATACAGAAAACAAAAACACAGTTACACAAGCACAAACGTTCATACAAAAAAAAACAAATAAAAGAGCCAACAAAAAGAAAAAGCTTTTTTGCGTTTTCTAGTTAAGTTGCTGTTGTGTTTATTGTTTTTGCTTAAGTTTGAAAGTTTGTGTGTGTGTATTATTTTTCATTTATAGTATTTTATACATTTGAGTTTTTGTTGTGTTCCTCTACTAACACACTTTGTTCACCACACAACAAGCGTATCATTGATGTAGTCGTTGTTGTTGTTATTATTGTTGCAATTTCTGTTGTTGTTGTTAATCTAACCGTATGTTGTGTACGTTTGTATGCACATGCATTCAAATGTATGTATGGAAGTGAATGCACTGCACGACATGTTTCTATTAAAACTACAGACTTGTTCAGTCAAACAAACATTCATCGTAACGTACATACATTCATACATGCATACATACATATGTAGTCAGCTGTTTGCACCTGCTCCATGCAAATGTCAGTGCAAACATCAGTTAATTATCATGTTCAACAGACACAGACAGCATCAACTACAATTTTACGTTACGATTACGTTACCAAAAACGAATGGCTAATCAAGTCTTAGAATATACTTTAAAGTAGTGGCCGTACCAGGCACAGTGGGTTTAAATGTATCCAAAGTGTCACTATGACGGAAATTCACTGAAACTACATAAAATTTTACATCATAAAATGTAAATGTGTTCTAAACGTGAATTTAACTGACTTTTTTGATATTTAACTCATTAAAATAGTAGAGCTTTAATTGTTCAAGCTTAAATAATTAATCAAAATAAATATTTAATTCATTGTAATAATTTTCAAATCACTGCTACTAAATTGTCAACAAGTTAAATGTCAAAATATAAATACATATGTACATACATGTTATGCCAATATGCTCCTGTTGAAAACCCGTCACTAAGTTCACGAATTGGCTCGAATATGGAATATATAAAAATAATACAAATTCACTATTAAAATGATTGATCTATAAAAGCTACATTTCGTAAAATTCGTAATATTTTGGATCTACATGTACAGTGCCACCTCGCTTAACGCAACCCTCGATTACTGCAACACGTAAAACTTTCTAAAAAAAAAAACTCTCAGTTATCGCAACTTTTTTTTCTCAAAGCCATCAATATGACTTTTTATTTACAATGTTAACATTATTCCAGCGCTTCCCAAACTTAGATCTCAGCATGATATTGATTGTTTTAACATTTGTCTTCAATGGCCCGAGAAAAAAAGTGTAGCTTTAAAAGACATCATGTTTCTACAAAATATTCGTGCAATTGCATTGCAGAAAAATATATCATCTAATACAACACACTCAAAATTTTCCGACATTTTTAATTGATTTTTTTACGATTAAGTTTAGAAATTGAAATTTCTGTATCCGATGTACATTAAAATGCATGGTGAAATTAAATACCAGGTGACCGCATTGCTACAACAATTACAACAAGGCAAGAACAACAGGCATTTTTCTATATGAAAAACTTTCGTCACTGTCAAAAAGTTTTTTTTTTATATAACTTTTTGGCATTTTCAAATTCACCATGAATAATCAGCTGGCGCTACGCTATCACCTAGTATTTAAATTCACCTTGTTAAAATGTGTATTTTTTTTTTATTTATTTGTATTGTTATTAAAATTGTTTTTAAAATACATAATTAATATATAATTTGTATTTTTTTTTTCCTTGATTTTCGCCACAAAAAATAAAAACCGTCCTAAAAAATGTGACTCATTTTTTGCAACAAACTCAGGTTTTGCAACAGCCGAAATTTGTGTTAGTTGCTTTAATCGAGGTTGCACTGTAGTTACATACATACATAAATTTGACTCGACTGGCTCGCTACATATGCAATCACCAAAACGTGTTCGGCCGGGTCGTTCAAGTGAAAATATCGCAGCCGTGCGCCGCAGTGTTGAAGAAGATTCAAATTTGCTCAACATACATTTTGAAATCGAGCAAATGCTGCCTGAATTAAAACCTGTTGAATATTTACTACTTAGTAGATTGATTCCTTAAACTCATTCAATAACTGTCTTGTTTTTGTCTGCAAAATATTTTGTTCAGACGTAGCTGAATAAATAAAAAAAAAATAAAAAGAAATTGTCTTAAGCTCAAAGAAAATAAATTTTAATATAGATATAAAGGTCGAACAATTAGTTAAATAATCTATATTATTTAAAGTTTTAACAAAACTTAAAAAAAAAAATTATACAAATTTTGCCAACAGATATTTAAAAAAGCTTTGGAGTGTGTCTGGATTTGTTGTGAACAATAATATTAGAAAATTGTGTTTTCTAACATTTCAATTGAATTCCTTTCAATCCCACTGTACCTTATGCTCACATTAAATAATGTCTTGTTGAAAGTTTACACTTTGTTTTACTTCCTCGCGTTAACATTTACATTTCACCACTTGTAGCTCTATAATAAAAGATAGAAAACACATCACATCAAAACACACAACAACCAAATCTCTCTTGCGCGCCATTATGCAAAAATTCACAAAAAGAAAATCAAACAAACAAACAACAAAAACAACAGCAATGAGAAATCAAAAATTCCTCAACATTAATCTGCCTCATTCATATATACATACATACATATGTATGTAATTGCTTACACCACATAGTGCCACACTTGTGCCTGATCCATAAACATTTTTTCCATTTCCCATCAAAACAACAACTAACTACATACATACATACATACAGTACTAGCAGCAAGTGTAACAAGAACAACAGCAACAACATTAGCAATAAATAAAGAAAATAGTGTAAAAGAAAACCATGCAAAAACGCAACAATTTGTTGACGTAAACAATTTAACGCCGCAACTGGTTTTTTTTTTCTACAAGTTTTCTTTATCGTTCGTTGTTTTTCTTTTACGTTGTGTGGTGGTGGGTGTTCTTCTCTAGTATTTTACTATTCTTACTGGCATATATTTTTTGTTGGGCTCTCTCTCTAGGAGAGCTCTTAAACAATGTTAAGAGTATGTGTATGTTTGGCAAAATCAAAACAAGTTTTCGTTTTTGTTTGTTGTTGCATAATAATTGCATGAAAAAACAAGTGCATGAAGACGAAATTAAAGTGCTGAGAACAAGTTAACAGAGTGGAGGGTTATTTTATGTTGAAAAAGCTTTTAAGTGAGAACAGTTTTTTTACTAGTTAGTACTAGTTAGTATTGGTGGTGGATTGTTAATAATGGCAATAACAAGGTGCTTCATAAATTAATAAGGTTTTCAAAGAAAACGGTTACATTTAAAATTATATCTTCACACAGTGAGCACAATTATAATATAAAATATATTACAGCCGGCCTTGAAATTGCATCAATTTCTTGCCTGCATATGAATTTGTCTTGCGTTATTCTTGTTCGCACAACTATATCTGCCATCAAATGTATTTTTCATAGAAAAAGAACGACATTTTTGAAAATTAAAATAAACAAATTAAAAGTGTTTAAACAAAGTTTGATAGAAGGTAAATTTTATTTCTTTTTTTCATGTCTAATATCACGTTCTTGTACCTCAATCACTATTTGTTTTTAAAACTCTGCGAGAGTTCTTATTAAATAACCGATTTTTTTAATTATCAGTATAGAATAATCATACTAAACATTACATTCTGATTTTCAATGTGTGTCGCGTTCGCTATCAAAAGCCAATATTTTCTCAAAAACAAATGTTATTATATACAATATATTTATGTTGATGGGTGAAGCACGTGGCAAAAAAGTAGGCAAATAAAAATGAGTAACTTGGGAAAAATTAAATGAGATCCACTAAAGTATAAATAATATAGCAACAAACCCACCAGAAAGAACCCGTGAAGACCTATCGAAATTGACAAAAAGGTAATAATAATGTGATGAAAGAAAACATGAAAATTTCACATGTTTTTTAAAACAGAATAATCACTAAAAAGCAACATTTCAGAAAAAAAAATAAATTTATATTTAAATTCACATTTTTCTTTCCGGAAAGATTTATATCTTTTGTAGCGTTCTGAATTCCAAGCTTATTTTTAATATATTGGCAATAAAACTCCAAAAAAAGGTATTGAAGTTTGAAAAAAGAATATCAAAGTTTAAGATCATATTTCCAATATTGCTTTGCGTTATTTCGTTAACAGTTAAAAAATTTATATTTTTGAACAAAATAGCAAAAGCAAGCAATTAAAAGCTCTATTTTCACTTGTTATAAAACCCTATTGACTACCCTGTATTTGAAACAACGCTTTTCACCTTCAAAGTTTAACAAACTCGTTATTAACTTAGTAGGAAAGCTCTTAACATACAGACGTTAAAAAAGAGGTTGTATTCAAAATTTAAAATGAAATTAAATTTGTTAAAAATCAATTTCTTGAAATATCGCACTTATATTTAACTGATCATAAAAATGCACAATATTTCTACAGACATCAAATTAAGACAAAAAGCCATGAAAATATATTGGCATATAAGATTTTCAAATGGAACAGAAGAAAACCAAATAGGAGATTTTCTATAGTAAATTAAATGGGACAGAAGAAACCCTAATGGAACAAAGGATTTTATATAGACAATTGAAGAAGATTGACAGATGATTGCCTACAGGAAATTAAATGGGACAGAAGATTTTCTATAGAAAATTTTATATAGAAAACTAAATGGGACAGATTTTCTGTAGAAAATTGAATGGGATTAAAGATTTTCTATAGAAAATTTAATGGAATTGATGATTTTATATAGAAAACTAAATGGGACAGAAGATTGTCTACAGAAAATTTAATAGGACAGAATATTTTCTATAGAAAAATTAATGGGATTGAAGATTATCTATAGAAAATTGAATGGGATTAAGGATTTTCTATAGAAAATTGAATGGAATTGATGATTTTATATAGAAAACTAAATGGGACAGAAGATTGTCTACAGAAAATTTAATAGGACAGAAGATTGTCTACAGAAAATTGAATGGGATTAAAGATTTTCTATAGAAAATTTAATGGAATTGATGATTTTATATAGAAAACTAAATGGGACAGAAGATTGTCTACAGAAAATTTAATAGGATAGAAGATTATCTATAGAAAATTGAATGGGATTGATGATTTTATATAGAAAATCGAATGGGATAAAGATTTTTTATAGAAAATTGAATGGGACAGAAGAAAACCTAATGGAACAGAAGATTCTCTATAGAAAATTATAGAGAAGCTTCTGGAACAGAATCCTACTGTATAGAAAACCTACTGCGGCAGAAAATTTTTTATAGAAAATCAATTGGAGTAAAAGTTTTCCTGTAGAAAATTCCATTTAAATAGATGATTTAAACAAAACATTTTCCGATATATTTAGATATGTAAAAAATACTATATTTCCTTTTTAATTCCTTTTGTTGTATTTAATAACTTCTGAACACCTTGCGGCCTACAGCTTTCATTTACCGGCGGTTTACGTTTCTCTATCCACGTTTGATAGTCATTTTTAATATGTTTCGGTTTGTTTCTTTTAATGCGTGCTCTCACAAATTCATCTCTTTGCTGGAGCCATTGTCGCGAATATTCCCAGCCAATCAGTAAATTCATGTGTGCTGGACAATGCTGTTGTAGGAGAACTTATATTGCAATTAAAGATTTTTATTTGTAAACGGAGAACTCACCTCATTTTCATATAGTATAGGCTTAAATGGGGATTTTTCGTGGAGCAGCACATGTGAGAGGAGATGACTTCGCGGTCGTATAATGTGCGTTTTAGACCATTCAGGTTTAACGTTTTGCATTTTGCATTTTTCAAATGATTAAAAATTAGGTTTTAAATATAAAGTTTATTAACAGAAAATTTTTGAAATTTTCAGAATTGGAAATGACACAAAAAGAAAAAAAACTTTCAAAAAGTTTTCAAAAACCGGTCGACTACAATAATATGTTTGTTAAAGTAGCTTACGTTTCCCAAACACCTCAACTTTTGCTCGCCTTCCTGTATGATCGGGAAGGGAAAATACAAAAGAGAATTCCAGATGTTTCCCTTCCAAATGTTTCCCGGTGTAAAGGGGGCCTAACACAGGGAAACATTTTATTTGTTAGAGAGGGACAGGTGGGGAAGAGAATATGAAATTTGTTTCCCGTTCTCGGATACACGCTTTGCGCTTTCATTCTTATTGTATACATTAGCAAATCAAATACAGTAGAAATTAAAAAAAAAACAACACTGCAATTAGACAAATGTCAAAAAAACAATTATAAACTGGAATGTTTCCGACAACAATGTTTCCCTGTATGACCGCGATGGAAAATACAAAAGAGAATTCCAGATGTTTCCCTGTGTCAACGGGGACTTATGTTTCCCAAACATCTCAACTTTTGCTCGCCTTCGGCTTTTGTTTTCCAGCCATTTGCCGTAATTGTTTTTGAGAAATTTCGATTTTGACATTTTAATGCGCTTTTGCACAAATTCGTCTCTTTCTTTTAACCCAGCTCAGCAGATGATTCATATTAATTAACCAATTCTTAGGATAATTAATAATTAAAATTCAGTTTATAGAATATTAAATTACTTAGAATACGCGTCTGTCGCAAAATCATATGGGAGATGATGTGGCCATGCACACGCATTAAATAGGCCTTGTACCACTCGTTTTTTTACCTTACACTACAATATTGGGGTGTAGAGTATAAAAACCTTAAAGTATACCGATCGACTCAGACTCACTTCCTTACTCGATTTAACAATGTCCGTCCGTCCATCCGTCCGTCTGGCTGGCTGGCTGTCCATGTAAAGTTTGTGCGCAGTTTTGAAGATATTTTAATAAAATTTGGTACGTGATATTTTTTCGGCCCAATGACGGATGGGATTGAAACTGGGGGAAATCGGTTCATTATTTCACTTGTCCCTCATACAAATGTCCTCCCGAATTTGGGGTTTACCGCTCATAAATGTTTGAATTATGTAAGTATCTAAACAAATTTCATCACGATCGGTCCATAATTAGTCGTAGCTCCCATATAAGGCCAACTTCCGAAAATCACTTTAAAGAGCATAACTCTCTGAAAAAATTATGGTAACCAAATAATATTTAACGCAAATATATTTCATATGCATACAAATAACACGGTACAATTTTATTATAATCGGTCCGTAATTAGTCGTAGCTCCCATATAAGGCCCACTTCCGAAAATCTCTTTAACGGTCATAAAATTCTTAAAAATGTTGGTATCCAAATAAAATTTGACACAAATAAGTTTCTTATATGCAGAAATAATGACACCTAATTTTATAATGGTCGATCCATAATTAGTCAAAACTCCTATATAAGACCCTCTACGTAATTCACTTTAACCTCCATAAATCTTTTAAAAGTACTTATAACGAAATAAAGTATAACATATATCCACAGAAGTCATGGCACTAAATTTTTAGATGAACGGTCCATTATAACATATAACGCCCATTTCTGAAAAACTATGTTTCTGTACTTGAATGCGAAAACAGACAACGCTGATTCTGTTTTATGTATTCGAGTATGTATTTTAAAATATCTACATATATATTTTAAACTAGCTTCGCTCGGTATTTACTAATGATTTGTAGTTCATACAGGGTGGCTTAGAAAGACCGAAGTGGTGTGAATTCCTTATAACTTTTACATTGTAATTTTTTTTTTTCTTTTCTTTTCAGTATTTTGTAAAGAAGACTTGGACAATTTATAATGGAGCAATACACAACTGAACAACGTACCCAAGTCGTTGAAATTTACTTTTCAAATTAACGGTCCATTGTGTTGACTCAGCGTGCATACCATCGTCAATTCAATGTGCTGGTTGCACCCTCTCAGTCAACAATAAAGCGTCTGGTTGCAAATTTTCGACAACAAGGAGCAGTAAGGAATCTTTCTGGTTCCGGCAGACTACGAACTGTCCACACGTTTGACAATATTCAAGTGGTACAGGAGAGTATTCGTGAGGATCCAGAAACATCAACCAGGAGACGTTCTACACAACTTGGCCGTGGAAAACCATCCGAAAATATGGTTCAAACAGGATGGAGCCACAGCGCACACTGCGACGGCCACAATGGCTCTTTTACGCGACATCTTTGGTGAAAGAATAATTTCGCGTAGAAGCAATTTTAATTGTCCTCCGCGTTCCCCGGATTTAACCGCTTCAGACTGTTTCCCTTGGGGTTATTTAAAAGGGAAAGTTTATGTTAATAAGACTAGAACTATTGAGGAATTAAAAACCAATATTCGAGACGAAATTAACAACATAACACCGGAAGTTTTGCGAAAGGTCATGGAAAATGTATTGGAAATAGCACATTTGTGCGAAGCAGAAAATGGCCACCACTTGCGGGATATCATTTTTAACAACTAATCTAAAAATATTCCCTATAAAAAAATATGTCTTAAATAAAAAGTTATAAGAAATTCACACCACGGTCTTTCTGGGCCACCCTGTAGAATAAGATGTATTCACAATCTGCCTGTTCTTATTTATTTGAAAATAAAATATCTAAATTACTTTAAAATACTTTAGAGGACTTTGTTTTATTAAAGTTGACTGGACTCACAAAAAAATTTTTTTAATTTTTTTTTTTTTACAAAGAATTTGGAATCGAATAAAAAAAATCAGCCAAATCGCTCCAGCCGTTCTCACGTGTTGCCATTACATACATGGACCACTTCATTTATATATATATAAATTGTGTGTTTGTCGCACCAATTTGCAACGTGAATTATTTTTACAGTTCTTGTGAGAAACTCTTCGCAAAATATTGTTACAGAAACACGTTTTTCACATCCTTCAAATAATTGCTGGAAATTAATATAAATGACAGATAAGGTAAAGATACAGAAACACTTGTGTGAGAAAATAACCCATTTTTGTTTTCTTTTACACTGTTTTTGTTGCGATGCGAAAAATACAAAAACGGGGTACTGATCAATCAAACCGATTGAGAACTTATGGCAAGTTGTAAAAACCAAAGTAAATAATTCTAATCATCTCTTTGCCGAGACAAAGAAAGCTTGGGAAGCCATTCCAATTAGTGTACATAAAGTTTTTGTGAACTCAATGCTTCGCAAATGTAGCTGTTTTCGATAACAATGGATTTGCCACATAATATTGATTTATTTTTAAATAAATATTTTGTTTTTGTAAAATTTGTAGCATAACCTTAATTATATTCACGATTGATATCAATCTTATTGGAAAATGTGACTCACAAATTCACAAATTATAAATAATTTGAAACAATATGCAGTTATTTTCTAGGACTAAAAGCTGACTAAACCACGTATTATTTGCTTCAAGCTCACATGTTAGTATCGTGTCCTTAATTAATTGCACATAGCTGTATGCAGTTTTCTAACAAAGTTTACTTAGGCTTAGAAAATTAAGTAAATAAGTTTAAATTGTAACTCTTATATAATAAAACAATATTTATAAACAATTACTAAAACTTGCAATAGTCAATTTAATTATCTCAGCTGTTCTAGATTATTTTATGAATTTTCGAATATATTAATTAAATATTACTCATACCACCCGTATATGTCCATGTATAGACTCAAGCAAACATTAATTAAACTATGGGTCGTATGCGTAATATTTCATTTAAATATTAAGTATAGTTTTTTATTCCAAATATAAACTGAAACCTTTTAAATTGACATTAAATTTACTTTATTAGAAAGGTAATCTTGTGATATTATAATTGAAATTTGAGTTCTGGCATATGACTGGCTCGGAGGCAGAATATTTTACCAATCTTTTTTTTATTACTATTGGCAAAATTAGTAAAAATATTGACCGTCATGGGAGCTAAGGTAAATATTAATGCTGTTCATTAAAAACCACTTAAATATTTAATGCCTTATAGTACATATTTCGAAAATGTTTTCTTTCGACTTGAATTACACAATAAGCCCAATATGTTTTTGAAAAGAAAAATTTTTCAATTTTATGATATGTTTATCGACTCCTCTAAAATAAGCTAAATACGCTCTTGTACTTGATTAATATTTCAAATAATAAATTCGAAGCTTGTAATTTTGAAGTTACGGAAAAATGTGTCGCGTTCTAAATCATAACAAATATTGTAAAAACAAAATATAATGCAAATATTTCATTATAAAAACTATCAACAGATAGTCACAATTTTATATGTTTGTTAAAATAATTACAGTAGGGAGTACAAATTGCAACATGTCTGTGATTTAAGTTTAATACTGAACGTTCTTTGAGAATTGTCCATGCCTTATAGTAAATTTAGGATGGTGTAATTAAATTAAAATATCCACATGTCTGGTAATGGCAAACTTAAGTCAATTGCTTTTACCTAAACACCTTGTCGGTGAGCACCAAAGCCTAACTATTTCAACTATTCTACACTGGCCTTTAACAACTTAGTATGTATGTATATTCACTTAGTTAAAATGTTTATTTGAAGACAATGCTGTTGTACCCATGATCAAACAAAACAAAAATCACATTCATTTAAAAAAGTAGTATTGCTGTAATTCTAAAACTACTCTATACAGAGAGGACGTAAAGCAGAAACTTAAAATAATATGAAAAAAAAAATAAAATAATTTGCCACAATAGTTTTGAGCAGCAGAAGAACAAGAAAGTAAATACGAACAAATCAAACAAAAAAAAAAGAAAGAAAGAATTAAAAACAAGACTTAAATACAATGATGGAGCATTGTTGTACAAGTAGTATTCGAATAGTAGTAAAATCGCATAAAAGTAGATTCATCATCATACAAGCAACCATCCAACCAAACAACCAACCAAACTACAAAATTCTCTTGTTTAGAATTATTTTATATTTTTATATTTATATTGTTGTTTTTCTCTGTTTTATTTTAACATTTTTATTTTTAGTTTTATTTTTACAAAGAAACAAAACAAATATAAACCAAACAAACAAAAACGAATAAATAAACGAAGCTAAACAAACATTTGCCTTCATTCACAGAGTTCTATTCCAACTAAACACACACACACACACTTGCATACATATTAAATACATGTACAAAATACAATTACACAAGTCCATACACAAATCTAACGCAGCTCAGCCCAACTCAGGGTTTGTTTATTTGTATTTTAATATTTGTATGTAAGTATTAATGCATGTATGTATGTGTTTTGTATATATTTGCGTGTGTGTGTGTGTATAAACTGTATATAACAACAATAAGAACCGACCAACAACAGCATACAAAACAAAAATAAAATGGAAAAAAATACCAAAAAACAATGAAAGAAAAATAACAGAAATGAAAATAAAACTTGAAATGTTTAAACAACAAAATAACTACTATACTCGTATACAATATTTACTAAAGCATATACACACATACAAATACACCAACACACATACATATATACATATATATTTTTAAATGTAAGTATTTTTGTGTGTAAATTTATATTCTGTGAATTGTACAAACACAAACTCTTGTATTCTCTACTCAAACTGCATAAATTCGACAAAACTCTGTGTTGTTTGTGTAGTGTAGTTGTTTTAGTTGTTGTTATTATTGTTATTATTCAGCTTGCTGCTATTGTTGTTTTTGTTGGGACTATAGTATTTATTTGTTGTTATTATTTTTGTTTTGTTTGTATTATTACTGGGAATTTGTAGGAGTGTATATGTGTTTGTGTTTGTTTGCTCGCTCGTTTGTGTAAGTGTATGTTGGCAATTGTAAGAGAGAGCCCAATTGGAATTTATACCAAATATTACTGAATCTAGTGCATGCTTTTAGGCTTCAAAATTAATTTGTATTCAGAACCACTAAGAATTCTCTTTTAGTGTACCTTCTTAATTCATCGTCATTTTTGCGACATTTTGACAGTAGTTGGGTTTATTTTAAAGAGTTTAGAAACATTAAAAAAAGAGTTTTTAGGAGCGATGTTCCCGTTGTTTTTTTATCTGTAGGTCATTAGTTGGTATGTTACAAATTACGTTAAAGAACGCTGTACATTCGAAATTATTCTGCAACCTGGCAGGAAATGCCATAAGAAGTACATAAGGGACGAAAAAAAATTACATTTTCCAGCTAAAATTTCTTGAACTGTGTAAATCCTTTTTGAATATTCCGTTACTTTTCTACTTCTAACATCTGTGAAAAATATAAAACAAAAAAGTTTTTAGTTTATTTTGACCAGTCCACATTAAAATTAGAAAAATTAAGAAAATACATTGTGGACATATTTATAAATAATCACAATGGCTCCTTAGCATTTAGCAAATTTTTAAAAATTTCAATGCATTTTCGATAAACAAAATGCTAAATCTAGCACTGAAAGTGCTAAAATGGCAACACTGGATAGTGCTGGTGGGTTACTCTCTATTGCGATGCGAATGCAAATTCGATGTGTAATGCTTGGTTTTCACTATGTCATTTTTGTTGTCAAATTGTCCAAATTGTTATGAAATTAACAACAAATTGTTATGAAATTAACAACAACAATTTGGACAATTTGACAACAAAAATGACATAGTGAAAACCAAGCATAAGATTATCAATTTGTACGCTTATAGCATCGAATTTGCTTTCGCATCGCAATAGAGAGTAACCCCCCTGAACCATTTTGATGGCTGCATTATAATGGATGATGGAACATATGTTTTAAACAACTTCCAGGCAATTTGCAGTTGTGACCAAATCTTAAAACCACTGGTCATTCAAGGCACGTTAGATCAAAATTCTTACATAAAAGAATGCCTTCAAAAAAAATTGCTAACAATGTATAAACGTCACAAAACTACGCCTTTATACTGGCCCGACTTGGCTTCCATCCATTACTCGACTAAAACTATGGATTGGTTTAAAACTATTAACATAAATATTGTGCTAAAGCAATGCAATCCTCCAAACTTACGAACCATTCAAAAATGTTGGGCAATTGTGAAGCAAATTTTAGGAAAAATGTCAAAAAATCTAAGAATGTGAAAACAAATGTATACATATATATTGGGAGAAAGCTGTCCAAAATGTTGGTAGAATAGGTGTCCAAAGACTAATGGTGGGCTTAAGATCCAAAATCCGTAAATGTGAAGAATAATTTTTATTTTATTTTATTTATCTATGGAGTTACTATGTTAATTTGTTACAATAACTTTATTTCTCTTATCATTAGTTTTTATGTTCTTAATAAAATAAAATGTAAATTTTTTTTCGTTTTCAACCTTTAAATGATTGTGAATGACTGATAATGATGAACGTGAATGAAATGAAGAGATACGTAAGCCTTCTAAATCCGGAATTAAAGATAAAACTTTTTTCTCTATTCCACATTATAAAGACTCCTTTTTCTCTTTGTAGAGATTTTTTTTTTATGTTTACGCCAACAACATAATATGTTCATTTTTAACCCTATAACTCTAACAAACTTAGTTTTCGTTTATTATATATAAAAGCTGTAAGTTACCTAGATGAATAATTATAAACATAACTATTCATCTCTTTCTAAGTTTTTTAACGCCTAAAGGTAAACGTCAAGTTGGCTAAATATGTCCTAACACTGCTTCCGTTTTTTTCTTCCATATTATAATAAAGTGTGAGTTCTGAGCTTAACAAGAAAAGAGGTAATTCAATCCGCAATAAAAGAAATTAAATTTGTCCAAAACCCTAATATTTTATTTGTTCATTTCTTTTCATTTCTTATTGGGGTTTTATTTCGAGTAAATAAAATAATCAAAGTTATTTTATTTACATTCCACTGATCTCCTCTTCAGTTTCCAACCATCACTTTCCTGCTATAAACATTGGTCCCAACGAGCCGGATTGGAAATCAGTCTTTCATTCTCTTGCGATTGGATTATAATTACAACAAACATCATCTCATCATCTAGTTCTTAACATTAAGGTACGTTTAGTATTTTGCATTTATTCCAATTTAGTTAGTGAGTGCATTTCGATTCCTACGCGTCAGTGCTACCTTTTTTGTTCGGTTCTCGTTACAACGTGCTGTATGTAGAACAAAATCAATTCATCAAATTGAAGATTTTTGGAAATAAATAATAAATAACATACATACATAATAACACAATAAAGAAAATTAGAATTTTTATATTAAAACTAAAAAGAAATTCAAAAAGAAATAAATTAAAAAAGTGAGAAAAAGAAAAACGAAATTTTCAAAAAGAAAACCTAAAGAAAGAGGATAACAACATATAGGAAAAGAGTCAGCAGCGAAGAGTTATTTCTGAAAAACGTGACAAACTGCAGAGGAAGAAAATTGCATCATTGGCCGTAAGTTTTTCATCTTATACCTACAAAAAATTCATAACACACAAACTTCAAATCGTTCGTCCAGTGCGTTGTGTAGGGCATCTTTCATCTTTTTTCCTATTCTTAACGGTACGAACATAAATATTTATTTTCCTTTTTTTTTTCAGTTTAACAAAAATTTACTCCGTTTATAAATTTCCCTTTTTTCCATACATTTTTTCCTCGTAAAAATTACCTTTCAATTTGTTCCTACATTCTCCTATTTATATTTAATACATTTACCCCTTTTATTCTCTGTTTATTTACATACAATTTGTTGCTCTCTTACATTTTATTATCAAAGGGTACGAGCAGTTAAACTCTTTTAGCTTAAAGAATTTTGTTGATCTCTTCCAAACATTGTTTCCCCTTCTATCTTTCTCTTTTTCTACTTCGGACTCTTAGTCTCTTCTACTGAGAATTCATTCCAAAGCATAAGGGTTACCAGAAATTTATTTTACTAATTAGAAAAACAGTATACATACAAGACAAACAATTCATAAAATTAAAGAAAAAAAAATTATTTGTTTAAAATTCGATAAAATTACAATTTCTCTTGTTTCTTGTTATTATTTTTCTATTCCTGAAAAAATTTGCAGCAGATTTAAAATAAAATTGGATTGACAGTTACATTGCAAATTTAATTTAAAGGTTGTATTGGGAAAAATTTAATATACCTACATATAAGTTAAACTTGAATCTATTCAATTTTAATTCGTTTAACACCCTTTCCTTTGTCCAATTTTCCTTTAAACTCCATTTCTTATCCCGAGAATTTGAAATTTATAATAAACAACATAATTAAAAAAAAAAGCACCGCGGTAACTCTGTTTGGTTTTTAACATACATTCCATTGATTTTGTACAAGTAAAAGAAAACAATAGGTGCGCTCATTCAACTTGTAAATCAATTTCTTGGATTTGTGAGCGGAACTATATTTCTTGTTTTAGTATTTTTTTGTACCTTGAGTATAGTGACATTTTCAGAATATTACTATTACAATTATACTTGTTTAGAAATTTCGAAAATAATTGCAATTTTTCATAAAATTCTTTCCTTTTTCGATCATCGATCAGTGAACAGGCCTATTATTTTCAAATCGTTCCAATATATTTACTTTTGCATCCACTATCTAAAAGGTTAATGAACTTTAGTTGGTTTTTCCATAGTCAACAGCTGATTGTAGCTTCAGATAATTAAATAGATTCAAACTTTTTTCATTGCAGTGATTCCAATGAATAAATTCTTAATTGTTCATTAAAGTTTTGATTTACATTTTAGTCCAATTTTCGAAAATAAGATCTTAAAAATTTTTTTTGGTTCTATTTGTAAAGATTCGATATACATAATTTGGCATTTATACATATTTCCTTAATTAATCTTTGCGTTATTATTTCCCTACCATTTTGTCATATCATACTATTATCGATTGCTCATTCTTTGATATTTGGTATAAGATTTCGCTTGGCTTTTCATAATTTAGTCGCTCATTTGTTTTCAAATCTACTTTGTTCGAAATTCATATAATATCTGATATTGTTTAAAAAGATTCAAGATGTCGTTAGATAAATTTATTCGACTCGCAGATAATATAGTTGAGTTTGAGGCTGATTTAAATAGCAACAGGTATCCGTTGACTTCGCAACATGCACTCGAGGTGCATCGCAACGAAATTAAGACGAGCTGGAGCCGTATTGGAATGGCCTACTCAGAATTTTTAGTGGAAGCGGAAAAGGAGACTAGAGAGCCTGATGATCCAATTGATTTAGAATCATTTAAGGAAAAGTACAAAAATACGTATATCACCTATTGTAATTGTTTGACAAAATTGTGCCAGATTTCGGATGAGCTTCGTAGCCAGCAAACTTCAAAGCCCGAAGTATTACCTCCTCAAGCCGGTATTTCCGATCGACCTTGTTCATCGCATGATTTAGCACAAAATTTGTCCTCCAATTCCGGAAGTTTTCACTTGCCGCCTGTGGATATCGAAACTTTTCATGGTGACTATTCCTCCTGGCCAACCTTTCGAGATATGTTTAACGCTGTCGTATCCAATTCTCGGGCCAGCAATGTCGAAAAATTGTTCTTTTTAACGCGAAAAACAACAGGTGAAGCCAGAGAAATAGTTCAAAAATGTCCCTTAACAAATCAAGGTTTCGACTTGGCATGGAGAAATCTATGTTTACAATATGAAAACCGAAGGATATTGGTTAACGGTCAGCTAAAGATTCTATTTAACCTAAAGGCTTGTCATTCCGAATCTGGCAACTCTATAAAACAATTGCAAAGAGATATTAATTCCTGTCTCTCTATCCTCAAACTGTACAATATAGATGTAGCAAGCTGGGATCCTATTTTCGTATTTTTATGTACAAGTAAACTTCCAGAGAATACATTAACATTATGGGAACAACAGTTGAAAGATAAGACCTCTATTCCACAGTGGTTAGAATTAGATAAATTCCTAACTAACCGCTATAGGACTCTAGAATCGGTGTCTGAGATTCGTGGGTCAAGTGGACCTAAACCTACTGATTCGAAAGCAAAGAATAATTCCAATTCTACTTCCAATAAAAAGGTTCATAGCTTTCAGACTAATGTATCCCTTCCTAAGTGCCAACTGTGTCCAAAAGAAGAACATACGATCCGTAAGTGCCCTAAATTTCTGAAAATGAGTTATGAACAACGCTTTACTGAGATAAAAAAGGAGGGCTTGTGTCTGAATTGCTTTTCAAAAACCCATAGCGTAAAAAACTGCACTAGCAAACATAAATGTTTCAAATGCAAAAAACAGCACAATACTCTTCTTCATAAGGAAGTTGATAACTCTCATGCAAATTTCCAAGGTCCAAGTTCGAGTTCTACCCTCAATCCTAATTCAGCTCCTTTTTCATCTTCGAATTCAAATACAATACAGTCCACCAAAGCTTCAACTTCAGCTCATGTTCAATCTTGTTTCGCTTCGAATTCAAAGGGTGTACTTTTGGGAACAGCTTGGGTGAATATTCTTCATTTAGGCACGAAATACCAAGTGAGAGCGTTAATAGATTCTGGGTCAGAAGGTACCTTTATCTCAGAACGCCTTTTTAACACCTATAATCTACCATCAAACCCTATTAATGCTCAGATTTCGGGGTTAAATAATACCATTTCCGCAAAAGTTCAACATCAATGTACGCTGGTATTAGGGTCCAACATAAATAGCGACATTGCAATTCCTGTTACAGCTCTAGTAGTTCCTCACTTATCTAATAATCTCCCCTCTCAAAGCCTTTCTCTTTCTACATTTTCGAATTTGCCTGATATTCAGTTAGCAGACCCTAAGTTCTATTCAAGTTCGAAAATTGACATGTTGATTGGTGGTGACGTTTTTCCTTTGATTCTTCGTTCAGGGATTATACATAACGTTTGTGAATCGCTTTTAGCCCAAGAAACCATTTTCGGGTGGATTCTTACTGGTCCAATTTCTCGTCACTCCAATCCCAGTCTTACTGTTGTTTCAAATTTTTGTGAAATTACCTTAGATAAGGCAATTTCACGCTTTTGGGAGGTGGAGAATCTTCCAAAGAAGAACTTTTTATCTGCTTCTGATCGAGCATGTGAAGAACTGTATGTTCAAACGACAACGAGAAATTCAGATGGCCGTTACGTGGTTTCGTTACCTTTTAAGGAAGATTTTCCAAATAATCCAAACATTGGTAATTCTAGATCCAGTGCAATGGCACAATTTCTTAGAAATGAAGCTAGACTGATTCGAAATCCTGACCTTAAATTAGAATATGACAAAGTTGTACGTGAATACGAAGAACTTGGTCATATGACCAAAGTCAACTCTCCCAAGTTGACAGAAGATAAGGTATACTATCTTCCGCATCATGCCGTCATTAAGCCTGAGAGCATCACTACGAAGGTCCGTGTAGTTTTCAATGCCTCGTCTCCTTCTTCTAATGGGTCGAGTCTGAATTCTGTTCTACATGTAGGTCCGATACTGCAAAACGATCTTACATTACTCATTCTTCGGTGGCGATTCTTTAAGTTTGTTTTCAATGCTGACATTCAAAAAATGTATAGGCAGATACTAGTTGATCCAAGACACACTCCATACCAGCGAATTCTATTCCGCGATTCTCCAAATAGTCCAATACATGACTATGAATTGAAAACAGTCACCTTCGGTGTGAATTGTGCGCCATATTTGGCAATTCGAACGCTTCTACAGCTATCGGACGATGTTCAGAACACTTTTCCATTAGCAAGCTCAATTCTTCAAAAATCAATGTATGTAGACGACGTTTTGACCGGATCACATTCAAAAAGCGATGCTATTCAAGCAAAAAACGAGCTAATCCGAGCTCTACAATCAGCTGGGTTCGAGCTGAGAAAATGGACATCCAATTCCGTGGACATATTAGAAGATATTCCAAAGGACCATTTACTTCATGAACACTTTCTGAAATTCGAGGATAATAGTTCTACAAAGACGCTTGGTATTCGTTGGAAGGCTAATTCCGATGAATTTTATTTCGATGCAAAACAATTCGAGAAAATAACTATATACACAAAAAGAGAAGTACTTTCGAGAATTGCTAAATTGTTTGACCCCGCTGGATGGTTAGCTCCATGTATAGTTCTTGCTAAAATACTTATGCAAAAAATATGGATAGATGGTACGGATTGGGACGAGAGCCTAGCTCCTGATACTCTCAATCAGTGGAAGTTGTTCGAGGAGAGTTATTCTTCAATCAATTCCATACGGATTCCTCGATGGATTGGTTATATTCCGCATGTTGAAGTCCAATTCCATGGATTCTGCGATGCCTCGGAGAAGGCATACGCAGCAGCATTATACATTCGAGTTTCAACAAATAGTTCGGTTCAAACAAACTTGATATCTTCTAAAACCAAAGTTGCTCCAATCAAGACCCTGTCCATTCCGCGACTTGAACTGTGTGGAGCACTACTTCTTGCTGAGATGATTGAAAACGTGCTGCCGTTTCTAGATATCGATAACTATACAATATCATGCTGGACAGATTCGACTATTGTGATTTCTTGGCTAGCAAAACCACCATGTAATTGGCTAACTTTCGTAGCTAACCGTGTTTCAAAAATTACGCAAATCGTCCCCTTTTCTAGATGGAATCATGTAGCCTCCGAGGAAAATCCTGCTGATTTAGCAAGCCGTGGGCTCTCACCCCTTGAATTAAAGAAGAGTGAAATATGGTGGTTTGGTCCATCTTGGCTTAAGAAGTCTGTTTCCGATTGGCCAAGTCGAAATTTGTCTAATATTCCAACTACAAACCTAGAAATCAAGCCTATTCGAGTACATTTTACATACTTGTCGGACTTTGAAGATTTGTTAGAAAGGTTTTCATCCTTTTCCAGGGCAATGCGTGTGATGGCATATGTTTACAGGTTTTTCTACAGAACTCATCCACGATTTCGTTCAAATTTCTACAGAGACTCCACCTCGATTACTAGTTCCGAAATAATTTCGATCCGCAACAAACTTATTTCTGTTTGTCAAAAGGTTGCGTTTGCAAAGGACTACAAAGCTCTTTCATCTCGACAAATTCTTCCAAAATCTAGCAGTATTCTGAACCTTAACCCGTTTTTGGATCCAGAAGGTTTAATCCGTTCTTGTGGTCGATTGGAGTTGTCTTCGAACCTATCGTATAATGAAAAACACCCGATAATCATACCATACAATTCACAATTCGCTAGACTTCTGGTAAAATTTATCCACGATATCAGTTTACACGGTGGAAATCAATTAGTTCTTCGAGTGCTTCGTACACAATATTGGATCCCGAAAGCCAAAAATCTCATAAAATCTACAATAAACAAATGTAAGACATGTCTCATATATAAGAAACGCTGTCAAAAGCAAATAATGGCAGCTTTGCCGCCCGAACGTTGTGAATTCAGTCGTCCATTTACTAATACAGGACTAGATTTCGCGGGTCCTTTCGACATTAAGAGCTATTCTGGTCGAGGTTGCCGAATTACAAAAGGATATGTATGTGTCTTCGTTTGTTTTTTCTACAAAAGCTATTCATTTAGAGGCTACATCCGACCTCTCATCTCCCGTCTTCCTAGCAGCATTCAGTAGATTCGTGTCACGTCGGGGATGCCCTTTAAACCTTTATTCGGACAATGGCACAAACTTCGTTGGGGCATCTCGCATACTAGCGGAAGAGTTTCTTAAAACTACACAACAACGCATTCAAACGATCTATGCACAACAAAATATCACGTGGCATTTTATTCCAGCAGGTGCCCCTCATATGGGCGGACTATGGGAGGCTGGAGTAAAAAGTTTTAAAGCTCATTTCCGGAAAACGGCAGGTTGTTTTAAATACACATATGAAGAGTTCTCCACACTATTGTCAAAAATTGAATCTTGCTTGAATTCCCGTCCGATATCTCCTATGTCCACTGATCCATCAGATCTCTGCGCCCTAACTCCAGGTCATTTCCTTATAGGATCACCTATCCTCGCACCTATAGACCCACAAATAAATGATTCTTCCGTATCCATAACTAACCGATGGCAAAAATTAAAACTTGTTCACCAAAATTTCTGCCAACGATGGAAAAATGAATATCTGAAAGAGCTTCATAAGAGAATAAAATGGAAAAATCCTGAACAAAATCTACAGGAAGGTGCACTCGTCGTCGTAAGAGATGAAAACCTACCACCAAATTCATGGCGACTTGGTAGAGTTTCGAAAATCTACAGTGGGTTAGATAATCGAGTACGCGTTGCTGAAATATTAACACAACGAGGAATGATAACTCGTCCAATCGTTAAACTTATTCTTCTGCCGACAGAATCTTAGGTGTCTACTTTTCTACTCTTTTCTTTACTTATTATATTTTCTTTTTCAGATTAACATGCCTAAAACCACTTCCTCCAACTCGAAAAGTTTCCGCGATGGACTTACCAGATCATATAATGCTTTTCCATGCAGAATATGTAACAGACCACATCCTTTGCGCACCTGTAGGAAATTTTTGGCGATGAATATAAGTGATCGCATCAATGCTGTTCGTAAGCACAAATATTGTTCCAACTGCCTAGCACATGAGCATTCACATGGCATATGCTTTTCAAAGCAAGGATGCAAGCATTGCCACAAATGCCACCACACCCTCCTGCATGTGAATCCACGTCTAGTGAAAGACTTATTGTCACGCCGCTCAAGATCTCGTTCGCCTTCTCCACGTCCTACAAACTATCGGAAAAGCAACTCTTCGTCCAAGTCGGAAGCAGAAACATCAATACCTTTGACCTCAAAATCAACTTCATTGACCTCGATATTACGCCAAAATATAGTAATCCTTTTGCCTACCGTCCTTGTTAAGGTTTCTTCTACCCACGCAAGATGTTTACTTGACTCAGGATCTACCGTTAGTAGAGTTTCGAAAAGGTTCGTGGATAAACTGAACTTAACAGCGTTTAGTTTACGAGACGAAACATTTTGTCCAATAATTCTAAAATCCCGATTCGATTCGAGTTCCAAAATCGAGGGAACATTCCGTGTCGACAATCGCATAACTCTCCGAACCCCGTCTGAATCCATTCCCGAAGACTATAAGAAACATTTCCGTGATATGTTCCTCGCCGATTCTAAATTCTACGAATCGGCTTCGATCGACATCATTATCGGTGCAGACCTTTATCATAAGGTCAATCTTGAAGGTGTTTTTTCAAAACCTGGCTGTCCTACAGCACAAAGCACCATTTTCGGGTGGACTATTTATGGTCCATGTTCACTATAATTTCGAAATGCACTTTTAGGCATGCAAAATACGAAACGTACATTTATTTAATCTTATTCATTGAATTGTTAATTTCTACAAAATTTACATTTGTATTTAGTATGTAAGAACTTGAATATTACTAAAATTGAATTGAATTCTTATTAATTATTATTAATTCCTTTTTTTACTTATTAATTTTAAGTCTACCTTTTCTAAATAATGTTTGTTCTACAGCAGTATTAGGACATGGCCACATGACTTCCTTCATTAATTTGCACGTATCCTGCAAGGCGGGCGGCAATGTTTACGCCAACAACATAATATGTTCATTTTTAACCCTATAACTCTAACAAACTTAGTTTTCGTTTATTATATATAAAAGCTGTAAGTTACCTAGATGAATAATTATAAACATAACTATTCATCTCTTTCTAAGTTTTTTAACGCCTAAAGGTAAACGTCAAGTTGGCTAAATATGTCCTAACACTGCTTCCGTTTTTTTCTTCCATATTATAATAAAGTTTGAATTCTGAGCTTAACAAGAAAAGAGGTAATTCAATCCGCAATAAAAGAAACTAAATTTGTCCAAAACCCTAATATTTTATTTGTTCATTTCTTTTCATTTCTTATTGGGGTTTTATTTCGAGTAAATAAAATAATCAAAGTTATTTTATTTACATTCCACTGATCTCCTCTTCAGTTTCCAACCATCACTTTCCTGCTATAAACATTTTAAATTTCAATTGTAGGGAAAAAGGGAAAGATTTCGTACTTCTGTCAAATTGTAGGGATTTTTTTCAATTGCTAATTTTGTTTTTAAAATTAAAAAATATTCGTCAATTATAAAAAAAATGTCAATTAGGCCGAACCAAATGCTCAAAAATTGTATGTAATGTTTTAGCCAGAGACGAAAAGGAAACACTAAACAGGAAGCTTCTAATATATAAATTTTCTGTGCTACTGGATGATGTTTCTTCAAAAAAAAACGATGTGTCTTCTTGTAAGGTATTATGACGAGGAGCTAGAGATAACTTCTGTACAGTTGTAGGAGTTAATTCACGTGGGAGCTGAGTGTACTGCTGAAGCACTTTATCACCTTTTTAAAAAATGTATTTTATCATACAATATTCCCTTTAGTAATAACATTGGACTATGTTGCGATGGCGCTAACGTGATGGTTGGTCAAAACAATTCATCCCGACGTATGTACTATATGCCACTCTGCTGCCATAATAGCAAACAGATCTGCCTAATGTTGCCAAGAGCTCCCGAAGATTTGGTAAGACAAATTGGAAAATACATTTCTGGCAGTTCTAAAAGATGTTCTCAGTTTTAGGAGTTCCAAAAAATTATGAACGAAGATAAAAGAAAAATATTAAGAACATCAATGAGCAGGTGGCTGTCCCATCAAAAATGTATCGAACGGATATTGGATAATTGGCAAGTTTTAATGGAATATTTTAAGTTTACAACTAAGCAGGACAAATTGAAATGCGCAGATGTTATACTGGCTAAACTTACAAATGAGTGTAATAAGGCATATTTATTTTTTTGATATATATTTTGAATTATTTATAAAAATTTTTATTCGAAGGTTTACTTCTAGTTAAACATAAAAATTTTTAAATAAATTTCAAATAAACCCCTTCGAATAAAAAATTTTATAAAAAATTTTTACAATTAATACTCGCAAGAGGAAAAATTCTTATTTTGAATTATTTTAACTCTTTAAATGCACTTTTCCAATCGAAAAAAAATACATGCTTTACCCTCAGAATCTACAAAAATTTTTTTGAAACTTAGCCAGAATTTTATACAAAAAGAACACCATAAAGTCGCCTCATGTTTCATTGCCAATAGATGACGTTTATGTTGACAGTGACTGTGAGGAATTGTTGAAAACGTTTCCAAAAACCAGTGCTCATCAAGTAATATCTGATTGTGTATAATTCAACATAACTCAATTTTCAAAGAAATGGAACTTTTAAATCCTGATGTGGCCATTGGACATAACAACAAAAGTGTTTATCAATTTAAGTTGACTTAAATTTACTAACACAAGAATGGTTAACTTTGGAATATAATTTTTCTGAATATGAAAAGCAAATATTGTCTAAATTAGATGTTGAAGCATTTTGGTCCAAAATCTGCAAATCCAAAAATTTTAATGACAATTTGATTTTTTCCAAATTTTGCAAAAATTATAAGCATTTTAATAAGTTTACCACATGCCAATGCCGACGCTGAAAGGA
Source organism: Bellardia pandia (assembly GCA_916048285.2). Classification (NCBI taxonomy): domain Eukaryota; kingdom Metazoa; phylum Arthropoda; class Insecta; order Diptera; family Calliphoridae; genus Bellardia; species Bellardia pandia. Next base: position 37,402,779 of record OU696530.1, read on the forward strand.
TTTTTTCTGTTGTTACTGACGTACGTACGAAAAAAAGGAACAAATTAATTATTAGATTCTATTTGCATTATTAGATCACATTTACAAGCAAATATTATTATAGCGTAGACAGACGACAGCGTTAATTTGCATTGAAATCTCAATAATGTGAATTAAGATTTTACCGTGACAGACGACAGTTTCTGCATTTAGTAAACAGCTGTTTGTTTGTAAACAACTGTTTAATTATGAAAAAATTTGTTTGGTATTTGGTGAAAAATCAGTATTTATTTGAAAACAAAGCTGAAAACCAGTAGGTGTAGTGAAAAAATATTTTTCCCATAAGCGTAGGGATTCCTGAAAAAATCTCCTGACATCACTGTGTCAGCGGCAACACAGAAACATTCCCATTACTTTAGGTCGTACAAAATAAGGAGTGATATTTATAGCTAATTTTAAATATCTTGCACACTAATTCAAACACACTTATATTATTATTATTATGAAATATGTAGCATACTTTGAGGGCTGATATCACAATGGACCGTATTGGTCCCTGGGTGATGGTGTGGGGACAACCTCACACCGGCCTTCTAACCTTGAAGACTGATGATAATAAATGCTGATTGTGGGATAAGTTTTGTCTGTTAACAACAGGTTTTCATCCTAGATATTAAAAGTCCTTCAGAATAATGAAATGAGTAATTGCTTTCATACAGGTTATGATTTCCTTTTAAATCACTCAGTTGATATAGAATATACCCATTCCGTTCAGAGTTATTTTTTTATTCCGCTGTATGAAATGAACGAAAAGCAATTATTGCTATTAATCTTAGAATAACTCTAGCCCATACTAATGATAAGGTATGATGGAACTATGAGTCAGTTGCTAATAATGGGAATCCCTTTTTTGAATGTAAAACAGTATTTTTAAAATTTTGAGATGAAATTTATCACTTAACAGAAACTGTTGAATAAGGAAATATTAAGTTTTTGTTTTGCTATTTTCTTAGAACGGTGACAGATTCAGATTCAAAGCGACTTCTATGCTCTGGTACAGGCGAATTGGAAACAGTCTCTAAAGCAGCCCATACACGTTTCAATTCAATTGGCAACTGAGTCGGTTTTGTGGAAATTGAAGCGTGTATGGCTTTGACATTTGATTAGTTTGGCAGTTGACGAGTTGGTTGAAGAAAAATCAAAAGATTTTGATTTTCTCACGTAGACTAACAAGTCTTTCAATTCGATTGTACTGTGTGTGTTCGAGTCTCTTGATTAGCTGTAAAAATTTAGGTTTGTTGTTTTCTTTTGCAAAGCAAAAGTTGTTTATTTTTAAAAATCTTTTTTGATTTTAGAAAATTTTAAATAAAAAATTAAAAAAAAATACATTGGTGCCAAACATCGATGCTTGGAGAGAAATTTTCCAATTGCTCGAGGAAAATCCAGCACTTTTGAAAATAAAAAGTCCGGAGTATAAAAATAAAATGAAAAAGGCAAAAGCTTGGGAGTTGCTTCTAGAAAAATATTTAAAATGCAATTATTTTTCTTATTTTCAGCTATTAAAGTTTTTAATTTTTAAATTTGTAGTTGTAAAAAAATATAAATTTGATAGTTGAATGCAAATCTGTCAATTCAGTTTAAGAAGTGTGTGGCCAAGAATCAATTCAATTGAAAGACTCAATTGACGATTGAATTGAAAAGTGTATGGGCTGCATAAGCAGTGACCTTTCTATCTTATAACATTTCCATTTTGTTTACCACAGTAAAAATAGAATAGAGCTTAATATTTCTTTCATTACTAATTCCAATTCCTATTAGCCTTCTTATTATTAAGTTTCAGTGTGTATATATGTATGTATGTATGTATAGGTAGCATACAAGAAAAAATAATGTATTTTTGCATTTATTTATTTATTTGTTATTTCTAAAAATTCATTGTTTTTGTTACTGTTTTGTTTCAACAATTTTTGCTTGTTTGTTTTTGTTTGCCTTCATCAACAACATCCAACCATTCGTTCGTTCATTCATTCATTCATTCATTCAGTCGTTCATTCATTCATTCAACCAACCAACCAACCAAACAAGCAAACAAACAACAATCCATCCATCTAAACAGTCAGTCAGCCAACCAAGCCAAATAACCATCCTGCCATCACCACTACCCACAGTCTACCAGCCACCTAGCCACCCATCTCTAACACTACACCACACACAACAGTGTACGATGGAGTATTATTTGTAAAATTGTATTGTTTTGTATGATGTTTCATGGCAACAACAATTTTCGAAATTTATAAAATAAAAACAATAAAAACAGAAATAACAAATAAACTAAATAAGCAAAACAAAAAAAAAAAACAAAAAACATACTGAAACTAAGTAAATAACCTTAGCAAGTGGGTGAATTTTAAAATGAATGATTGAAATGAACGAAAAATAGAAATATATTTTTTTTTATTTTTTTATGTGTATATCTAAAACAAAAATACGTAATATTAAATAAATACGATTGAAAATGTGTACGAGGAAGTGAACAAACAAGCAGTTTTCTAGTTTTTAATATCTCGCACACTAACTCAAACACACACATAGTAAAATAGTAATACTATGAAATATGTAGCATACTTTGAGGGCTGATCATGATAAATTTTAAATATTTGCAGAAAAGTATTTTGCTAGTGTTAATGTAAATTTAGTTAAAATGAAATTAAAGTTGAAAGTTGAAGTAAGTGGACACATGTAAGCTTGAATCATATCGAACTACCCGATACAGTGGCTCACAGCATATTTTAATATGGTGCAGTTTTTGTATTCAAGGCTCCATAAAAAGACAGGAACTTAAAAAAGAAATTGGTGTCATTTAAAAGATAATATGTTATAGACTAACAATCAAAAACCATTTGTTAAAAACTTATATATATTATATATTAAAACTTAAAAAAAAAAAACAAAAAATTTTAATTTTTCACGTCATAGCTTATTTTATGCAGTCAATTTCTACTGTACGTTGTTGGTTTCTCTTCTTTTTTTTCTACTTCTATCAATATTTTCTGTTGAATTGTGAAGCCGATTTTGCAGCGTCAAGTGTCAATATAAAATAGTTGAAACGAATCCGCGTACAAAGATAGAACAACGAGAATTGATTTTAAACCAGGGGGGTTGCTCTCTATTGCGATGCGAAAGTAAATGCGATGCGATAAGCATACAAATTGTACGGTTATCGCATCGCATTTGCTTTCGCATCGCGATAGAGAGTAACCCCCCAGTTCTGAAATCGTCACAGCAAAAAATAGGTAACATTAAAGCTTCCACAGTCCAAAAATTCATTGAGTGCTTCATCCATGAAAATTGCGTCCATAACAAAACCTGAAATAACACCAAATTAAATTTCCAATGAGCATGATGAGGGACATATTTTAAGAAAAATAATGGCAACTCCAAGGCTATCAGCTTCACAACTGACCTCCGAAGTTTAAGTTGGAGCTGACTTGGGCAAACAAAGTTGCATTAAAACTGTTTGTAGTGTCTTGCGCCATCCTGATTTTAATGACCGAGTTGCATGCAACCAAAAAACAGACTATGCAGGCTAAAATTCGCCAAAGAATTAGACAAAGGCAACAGTGAAGCATGATGGTGGCAGTGTTATCGTTCAAATCAGCATAAGGAAACACAAAATATGTAACAAAAACGATTTAAAAAAAAGCGCTACTGACAGTAGTCGAAGTATTACCGACAAACTGGTCGTAACAATGCCAAATCACCTTAAAACTGTTGCAGATAATAAAGGCTATTTAATAATTTAAATTTTTCGAAAATTATAAAATAAGCTGTGAGCTGAAAAAACAATTTTTTTTTTTTTTTGGTTTTTTGATTTTAATTTTAATAAAATATATATTTTTTTATATGTATATTATTTTTGTTTGTTAAACTATAATTTTTTTCTTTTAAATGACAAAGTTTTATATAGATTTTATGAAATTAAAAAAAAAAATAATTACATATCTGTACAAAGGAATACAAACAAATTTGTTTAGTTTAATTTTTTTTTTTTTTTTTGTTAAGTTTTATTTTGTTTTATTTTTTTTTTTTTTCTAAAAACACTGAACTGTAGAAGACTGTTTTATTGTCGTATTTATAATACAAAAATATTATAACTTTTAATGTTAAATGAATTTAATAATCATTTTTTTATAAAAAAAGAAATTCTAAACTTGTTGCGTTTTCTTTTTTTTTTAAGGCGCGTATTTATTTTCTCCATTTTGGTGCGTTTTGAAATTTCAAAGTTGACAACGCTGCTAATCACATTTAAAAATTTTGTGCAGATCAGTCCATAATTGACCATAACTCTCATATAAACTCATTGCCGAAAATGTTTTTAAAGAATGTAGCTCTCTTAAAACTTATCTAAATGATCTTAAAAATCAGTTACGATCGTAGCTGCCAGTTTTGACGATTTATCGTCATTTTGACGATTTTTTGTTTCAAACAATAGCAAATTGACGATTTGACGATTTTTTCATTGAGAGTGACGATTTTCTGAATTATTAAACTTTTCTTATCATTTGTTTGTTTTATTAATTTTTTAGTTACCAAACTCTCTCTCTTTTTTACGAGACAACAACTATTTTTCTCATTTAATATCATAAATATTAAGAAGAACATGACATATTTAAAAAACAAAACTAAGTAATAGTAATGTTTTCTTAATTATTGACAATTGTTAAGTTCAAGTATAATAATTCAAAATAATATTGAGTCAGGATAGTAGAAATTACTTATTTATATGTAAACTGTAAAATTTTTAGAGAAAACAATTTCTGAATTTCAACGGGGAAATTCTACAAAAATTTCTCCTATCTCAACAAAACGTGGAAAGAACTTTCAGCCAAATAAATTTAAATAACAAAAATGCGGAATTCTTTGAAAATAAGTACCTGTAATCATATATGTTGGATGAATTGAATTCTATACTCAAAATGTTATTTAAAACTTATTAAACTGAATTGTTTTGATATTGTAATTTAACCTGAATTAATAAAATATGCTAAATTCAGATATTTATTTATAAAATACTGTAAGTCTTGTTTCACACTCTGCAGTTTTAGGTGACCCGTTTTTGTTCAACTTGCCTTTTATTTACACACGTCAGTTCAATTTTCGTACTTTTAAATGCATATTAACATGCATGAAAAAGAAACAAAACTGAAATAAGACAAGTAAGAGTGCTATATTCGGCTGTGCCAAATCTTAAATACCCTCCACCTAAACGTAATAAAAAATACAAAAACTACACTGGTTATAGGACTAGAATATCCTAATTCTGTGTTTTCTATTCAGTCTTAGTGCAAATTTTATTAGTATTTGATATATTGTTTGAAAGACAATTTTACGACCAACATAATTTATGTTAAATATTTTGAAATGTTGTCTAATTTTCACCATTTTTAATTGATTTAATTACCAATTCTTACCATAATTTACAGATTTTGTCTGATGTTCATAATAATCTTGAGTGTAATTTAACAAACAGAGTATAAAAAAGGGGAACAATTCGGTTTTAGTGACTTTGCTCAAAAAAATAATTTTTTCATTTATTTTACATGTTGCAATATGTTGCCTCCTTTTTTCTTCATGATAATTACAGCAAATTTCGAACCACCAGTGATACTGGTTAAAGGATTTATGTTTGACTGTAATGTATGAACAAATACCACTGTGCGCCGCAGTGGTGCAGAGGGTGAGAACGTAAAGAATTCTGATGAGAGAAAGTGGTGTTACTCGAAACATATGTAAATTCAACCAACAACCCAGGTTCGAATCCTAAGCCAAGAAAAATTATCAATAAATTTTAATAATAATTTTCATGTAACAATTCCTACCTTCAGTAAAAAATAATTTCATGAAAAATTAAATTTAATGAACTCGAGCCGAAATAAAAGAAATATCAATGATTTAAAATTTATGTATTTTGATATGTATTGTACAAGAGACTATATAAACTTTAATTTTTATGTTTTTGTTTAAATAAAAATTTCAAAATACTTACTATTAGAAATAGGGACTTTTTATTTTTCCGATTTTTTTGACGATTTTTAAAATTCGAAATTACGATTTTTTCCGAAATTCACACAACTAGAAAAAGTTTAGTACTAAATTTTATCTTGTCTGTTTCTCTAACTACATATCTTAAGCTATGTTTAGACGGTTGTCAGATCAGGCAATATACTGACATTGAAATTTGCATAAAAAGATAAATTGTCAATGTTTTTTCTTAAAACGTTAAAAGACCAAAATATTAAGTTCACACGGTGGTTAGACATTTTCTGAACATTTTTCGGACAACGTTGTAAGATCTGACAACCGTCTATACAAAGCTTTATTTATGTTTTATTTCTATTTACAATCGTATTATTATTTATTGTACATATTTAGTTTTTAGTATTGTTATTATTTTTATTTTTATTTTTGTTGTTATTGTTGTTGTTATTATTATTATGATTATTGTTTGTGTTGTTTTTAGTAATATTTACTGAATTTTGCATTTAACTTAACAATACCGTGCAAACAAACAGTCGTCAAACAAACATTCGTTCGTTCGTTCGTTCCGTTACATTCATACAATTTGAGTAGAGAGAACATAACACTCATACGCCACTTGGTGTTTTTCGTTTTAGTTAGTTGTTGTTTTTTATATGTATTATTTTTGCTGTTGTTGCATTGGTATTTGTATCATATTTGAGAATAGCCCGACAGTTTTGAGCAAGATTCAAATAAAAGCCTATTTTATACTTATAAATATACATATCCGTATTTATTTGTACGTGAGTTTTTATCTTTGCAGCCTATTATCTAGTATGGTTAAAAATTGTTGATTTTTAATTTTTTTAATTTTTCTAACTTTTCAAACTTTTGTTAAAAAAAAAATTTAGAATTAAGATTTTAGTAATTATGTATGCCCTTATTCATTAAAAATTAAAGTAGACTTCAAATGTACTTTAAGAAAAATTTATATGAAAATTTTGTCTAAAAGCACACTTCAAAACTTCTTTATTTTTTATGAATACGGCAGTTAAGATTTAGGAAAAAATTTAAATTTTATAAATTTCAAAAAATGGATATGAAAACCAGCGTTCAATTTACTGACCATCAATTAGCAAAAACACACAAATTTCTGCTTAGCTTACACTAAAAACTTTGTTAATGAGCAAGCAACAGCGCAGCGCAAGCCAAAAAAAATAAAACTATTGACTGTAGCTTAAATATAGTTAAGTTTTGTTTTTTGACTTTGTGCTCTGCTTTTGCTTGTGTATTTTCTTCTAGTTAAAGTTAAGCACATACGTAGTGCTTGAAAATAGTTAAGCATTACCCCCTTATTCATAAAAACTTACAACAGGTTTATAACAGGTTTACAAAGTAAATTTCCATACAAAATTTATAAACCTGTTGTAAGTTTTATGAATAAGGCCATAACAATTTATAACAAGTAGAAAATATTACTAATTATGTATATAATATTTGTAAGTTGTATTATTTTCTTGTGTATTAAAAGTCTGTAAATCTGTGCCACATTTTCAGTATCTGCTTTTGCCCTTATTCATAAAACTTACAACAGGTTTATAAGAGATTTATAAAACAAATTTTGTATGGAAATTTGCTTTATAAACCTGTTATAAACTTGTTGTAAGTTTTTATGAATAAGGAGGTTTGTCTGTAACATCTCTAACATACGAGGTCTGATATGAAAAATTTTTGGTAAAATTTTCAACAGACGGACAGAAGGAGAACATGATTAGATCGTTCTAGAATCTTATAAGGACCCAGGGTATACGAGTATATACTTTTTTGTTCTACCATCAATTTTTCAATCGGTATAAAAACACCTTTAGATTTTTATACCCTACACCACCATAGTGGGGAGGATATATTGGATTTGTGCTGATGTTTGTAACGCCCAGAAATATTGGTCCAACACCCATTTTAAAGTATACCGATCGACTCGGAATCACTTTTTGTGTCGATTTAACGATGTCCGTCCGTCCGTCAGTGTGGCTGGCTGGCTGGCTGGCTGTCCATGTAAAGGTTGTGCGCAGAGTACAGGTCGCAATTTTGAAGATATTTCGACAAACTTTGGTACGTGATATTTTTTTGGCCCAAGGATGGATGGGAATGAAACCGGTGTAAATCGGTCTATTATTTCACCTGGCCCCCCTACAAATGTCCTCCCGAAATTGGGGTTTACCGATCATAAATGTTTGAATTATGCCAGTATCCACACAAATTTCATAAAAAATATGTGGTAAATGAAGCCAAATCACATCTACAAATTTTGTGCAAATCGGTCCATAATTACTCGTAGCTCCCATATAAGGCCAACTTCCGAAAATCACTTTAAAGAGCATAACTCGCTCAAAAATGTTGGTATCCAAATAAAAAAAAAGCATATGAATGTCGCGTTTTCTACCGAGGAAGTGGCCATATATGAACGTGAGCTTATTACTTTTCTATTTTTTGCATACATCTTGCTAAATTAAGCTACGTTTATTAATGACTTTGTAGTGCATAAACTTTTCTACAGAAATTACAAGTACTACAGGGATTTTGTAGAATTATCCGTGTGCGTGTGTGTGTGTATGATTAAGTAAACATTTAGGTTTTTGCAAAATTTTGGAAAATTCTACTTATTTACAAATATAAAAATTTGTAAACAGTGAAGTTCAATATATATTGAGTTGCGAAAATATTATGCCAATAAAATTGATTTCAGTTTTGTGTATGATGAAACTAACACTTGTCACTTGATTTGGCTGAATTTTCGAAATCACTTGAGGCCACAATTGAACAAAGTCCATCGAAAAACTGTTGCAGTGTCACAAAATATCAACACTGCACAAGAACCGATATTCCAAGAAGGATATGCTGATTCTAAACCAATTGAGGCTACATTATGCATATTAAAATCAGTTGAGGTTTTTAAAATAGTTAGACTTATTAGTTAAAGTCGAATAAACTTCAATTGCTTACTAGTTTTAAACATGATTGTTGAAATAAATTGTTTTAAATACATACTGACATTAAGCAAAACATCTATAAACAAATAATTGCATATGAGTGTATAGGAGGCAATATATACATACATATGTAGGAAATATGTATGTTTCAATGTTGTTATGAATAAGTTTGTGTGTGTATTTAAAAGTTTGCATATTTTTAGTAGTATTTGTATTGTTGTCACTTGTAAATACAGCTACATTCAAATTTACTTGTGCAAACATTCCTTTAAATACAAATGTAAGTATCAGAATATGAGCAAGTGTGTATATGTGTTTGTCTCCAGTATTCCTTATGCATCTTATATTGTTTCTATAGCAACTCATTGTTTATAAAAAAAATTCGTTTTCTTCACCTCTTTCTGTCTATCGCAGAAGTCTCAGAAACTCTTTTATTCAGTTTCTTAAGCTTCTTTACATACACAGTTCCACTCATACACACTCCTTTCCACATTGTTTATTTGTAGAGTTGATTTTGTAATTTTGTAATAGTATGGCAGTATTGTTTTCTTATTTTTAGTATTTTTGTTTAAACAACTCTTCATCATCGTCATTATCATCTGTGTTTGTAATACCACCAGCATGATCAGATCTTTTGAAGAGTAAAATTATGATATGCCCATTGCATTCTATTGTAGAGGAACGGGTTCCTATTTGAATATATAACATACTAACTGGTTTCTATTTCATTCTATTATTTACGGACTGGTTCCTACTTTATTTTATTCCATAGGAACTAATTCCTTTTTCATTCTAGAAAGAAATAGGAACAAAATCCCAAGCTATTATTTACAAAATCTATAATTTCAAAAAATTAAATGAAAGAGGAACCAGTTCTAGTTCCTGTTTTATTTATAGCCTGTTCAGCGATCTCGAACGATAACGTTCGCTTAGATAAGACTTAAGACACAAACTTTTTATCGTATCTATTTTTTACTCAATCAAGTTTGTTTATTCCACAATCAAGTTTGTGTCTTAAGTCTTATCTAAGCGAACGTTATCGTTCGAAATCGGTGAACAGGCTATTAATTTTTTGTACCAGTTCTTATAGAACTAAAGCTGTTTCCCACTCATTCTATTTCGTTCTATTCTATAGGAATTAGTTCCTATATCATTGTGTGATCCAGGAGTTCCTTTTCATTATATTCTATAAGAACTAGTTCCTGTTTCATTATATTCTATAGAAACTAAATATAAATCATTCTGTATAGGAACTAGTTCCTATTTAATTCTGTTCTATAGGCACTAGTTCCTATTTCATTCTATTCTATAGGAATTAGTTTCTATAACATTGTATGCTCCAGAACTAGTTGCTATTTCATTATATTTTATAGAAACGAAATATAAATCATTCTATATAGGAACTAGTTCCTATTTAAATCTATTCTATAGGAACTAGTTCCTATTTAAATCTATTCTATAGGAACTAGTTCCTATTTAAATCTATTCTATAGGAACTAGTTCCTATTTCATTATATAGGAATTAGTTCTAAAATCATTGTATGCTCCAGAAATTTGTTCCTTTTTCGTCCTATCCTATAAGAACTAGTTCCTATTTCATTATATTCTATAGAAACGAAATATAAATCATTCTGTATAGGAACTAGTTCCTATTTAATTCTATTCTATAGGAATTAGTTTCTAAAACACTGTATGCTCCAGAACTAGTTTCTATTTCATTATATTTTATACAAACGAAATATAAATCATTCTATATAGGAACTAGTTCCTATTTAAATCTATTCTATAGGAACTAGTTCCTATTTAAATCTGTTCTATAGGAACTAGTTCCTATTTCATTCTATAGGAATTAGTTCTAAAATCATTGTATGCACCAGAAATTTTTGCTCCTTTTTCGTCCTATTCTATCAGAACTAGTTCCTATTTCATTATATTCTATAGAAACGAAATATAAATCATTCTATATAGGATCTAGTGGGCTCGGAAGGCCGATGATGCAAACCAACAAAGCGCGGATTTTAGGAAAACTGCTGAATAATTCGTAAACGTCGTTGCGGTGCGAGTAAAAAAATCTTTAAATTAATTTTCCGATACAAGCTGTATTCATTAAACCCAAAGAATACATTCTTTTACACCACATTTGCATTACATATTATTATTTTTATTCGCAAGCAAACAACAACAACAGCAGCCAGCAGTCGGGACGTTTTGTCGTCATCGTCAGGTTGTTTATTGTTGTTATTCTGTTTTTTGTGTTGCTGTTGCAGTTTTGTTGTACTATTTTGCTTTTTCGGTTTCGTTTTGTTTTGTTTGGCTTGGTTCGGTTTTGTTGGTTTTGGAATGTTTTGTGTATTTTGGTGTGTCATCAAACACAACAGAAAGAAACTTTTTTATTTCATTCATTTCATTCATCTATCTACTTGCTGCTTGTTTTATATATACATACATACATGCATACGAGTACTTATTTTAAATTCAAAAGGTTTGTTTCATTACATTTTAAGTTTGTTTTTTTTTTATTTGTCTTCTTTTGCCTGTACAGTTGTTGTTTCTTGTGACTTTACTGCTCGGTAGAAAAGATTGAGAATGATTGTAAATACTTGTGCATGAGTTGTAGTGTTGTGTTGTTTTGCTGCAGCAAACTGTATTGTTGTTTATTTTGGAGGATTTTAAGATAATGATGGTGATGATGATGATGATGATGTTGTTGTTGCTGCTGCTGTTGTTGTTGATAAAGATGAAGGAGGTTTGTATGCAGTAGAAATTGTGTGATTGTGTATGTGGGTTTCGTAGAAATGAATTGTAAATAAAAGATTGAGTTGTTGTTCAAATAACATTTGTTTGAATTGGTATTTGTAGATATTTATAAGGGTTAACAAACTGTCTTCAAGTAAAAAGATTTTGTATTGGGTTTTTTGTTTTTGTTGTTGTTGATATTTTTCTGTGTGTGTGTTTTGTTCTTGTTGTTTTGTTTTGTATATTGTTTTTAGTAACAAATCAGAAGATAAGAATATTGGTATTACCACATCTTAATTATGGCTTTTAGATGTTGCTGATGATGATGATGTTCAAATCAATAATTTATTTCTATATAGTTTGACATTAATAATGCCACTACTTATTTGTTAAAATTATTTCCTAGCATAGAGTAGCATGGTGTTGTTTGGTACAAGTAATATACAAGGTGGCGCAAAAGTAATCTTCCTATCAGAAAATGCTATAAATTTTGCGATTGGCCCCTAATGTCAGTTCTGTTTTGACATTTGTGTTGTAAACACATGCGAAATACACTAATAAACAATGTTACGTTACACTGCTCCAGAACGCGGAACATTGCTGAATATTTATTTGACCAATCAATAATCGGTCGGTTTTTTCATCAAAAATAATCATGAGTTATGAGGCCCATTTCCATCATAGCGGGTACGTAAATAAGCAAAATTTACGCTTCTGGGGCACTGAAAATCCGCGTGTAGCCCACGAAGAGCCATTACACCTGCTTAAAGTCACTGTATGGTGTGCTGTTTTCGCTGGAGGAGTCATCGGACCTTTTTTCTTCGAAGACGTCGCGGGCCAAACAGTTACTGTGAATGATGAGCACTACATAGCAATGATCAACGAGTTCTTTTTGCCGCAACTTGATGAATTGGGATTGGAAAACATGTGGTTCCAACAGGACGGTGCAAGGGCACAACCGATATGCTGAAGGATGCATTTCCCGGGCGCCTAATCTCCCGTTTTGGCGATTTGCACTGGCCAGCAAGATCGCCTGATTTGACCGCTCCAGACTTATTTTTGTGGGGCTTTTTGAAGTCGCGGGTTTATGTCAACAAGCCTCAGACTCTTGCAGCTCTTAAAGACAATATCGGTCAAGAATGTAAGGACCTATCGCCGGAAGTTTTGGCCAAAGTGATGCAAAATGCCATAAAAAGGGCTCAAATGACAACCAACTGTGGCGGCGGCCATTTACATGTCATCATATTCTCGACTTGATGTAAAAAAAATTAAAAGACCAAATAAAAATAATCCACACGAAGAATCAAAGTTTTTCATTTTTTTTTTTTTTTTTTTTAATTACAACCAAAAAACATCGGAAGTTTACTTTTGCGCCACCTTGTACATACATATGTATGTACATAGACTAATTATGTCAATAAAATCTGTGAAGGTGCTGTAGCTTAATTGGTTAGCGCATTTGATCATTAAGCATGTGTTGGTATTTGTAGCCCGGTTTCTGATAATTATTAGTTTTTTATCTATCATGACTAATATTTATCACATCGCATCCAAAAGTACCATTCTTAATGCAAAACATCGGGACAGTTTTGTTTCCCACTGTATATTACAGCACATAACATATTTATTTAAATACAAAATATATGTAAGTTCATGGACCGAACTAAAAAAAACAGTTTTGCGATTTCTGTTTGCATGAAACTTATTTTTGCTGAATTTTGTATCAATATTCCAATATCATTGAGTCATATTTGGGGAAGATATTTGTATTGAGGCTAGAGAATTCATGGACAGATTCATACTATTTTCCTCACACTTTCTCCTTTTATCATAAAAAGAACGTATACAAAATTTCATGGCATTATCTGTAATATATTTAAAAGAATTCCAAAAAAAATCGATAAAAATATTAAATTTTTATGGAGGTTGTCTGACATTTTGGTCCGTAACTTTAACGAATTTGCTGATTTTCAATACCAAACTGCCTAAGAAAATACAAAACAGTTTTCGGGAAATTCTGTGCAGTTAAGTTGTGTATTTTGGACGTGAGAGTGTTTTACACGGACAGACAGACGGACATAGCTCAATCGACTTAGAATTTCATAAGGATCAAGAATATATATACTTTGTTGGGTTTTAGATGAATATTAACAAAGTTTCACACGGAATGACAAACCTCATTCACCACTTATGGTGGTGGAGGGTCTAATAAAATGAAAATTAAAACTCTAACACTAATCAAGATATTAACTCAATTTAAAAATAAATAACTAATTAACCTTAAAATACTTATTGCAAAAAATTCTTAACATATCCTACAATTAAAAATTGTTGCAATTAAAAACACGTACAGTAGCAAACTATTCCACCTAAGAACGTGCCTTTTTTTTGCAAACATAATTAACACATGTCCAATTAAACAACTAATTATTTGAATTAATTTTACATTCTTAACAATAACAAAAATAAATACACACTAAAAGTTATACCTGGTCAACAACAGTTTTCAAATAAAAATGCTTCCGCGTCCTTAAACTAGTACACAAAGACAAAAAGAAACACTAAATAAACTGTGAGTAACCAGAAAAAAGAGATCAAACCCAGTTCTTCTCTTTAACTATTAAATACAATCCGGAGAGAGAGAGAGTTGAATATTAAACTCTTTAAAAATGTCTTCTTATGTTTTGGCATTTCCGATAGATAAAGATGGCGAAGTTTGCTTGTCTGTTTGTTTCAAAAAATAATGACGTTTGTTATAATTAAACTCGTGATACGTTAAAGTTTAAAAATAAATCGTGTGATTAAACAAAAAAAAACACGAAAAACATCATGCTAAGAAGAACACCAGTAGAGAAATTAATTTGTTTTCAAAATACATAAATTTAACAAAAGATCATTGTTTGCGATCTTTTGTGGGTGATTTTTATTAATTTGTGTTGTGTGTTGTGTGTGTTCTTGTGACAAATAAGTGATTTTTGTTATTTTTAGCAAAACATTAATTTAAAAATAACAAATTTGAACAGAATTATAAATGTAAAAGTATAAATCATTTTAAAAATAAACGCCATATTATAATTGATACAATTTGTTTTGTTTTGAAATGTACATATGTACAGAAATTTAGATCAGTATTGCCACAGTAACAAATAACATAATAATAAATTAGTAGTATTTTGTTGAACTGTTAATAATTCAATTTTGATATTTTTCTATTAGTTAGGCTTAAGTTCATTTGAATTTAATTTTCATTAAATTATTTTTACTGAAGAAGGAATTGTTTAACAATTTGAAAAATTTTTATTTTTGATAATTTTTGACTAGGATTCGAACCTGGGTTGTTGGTTGAATTTACATATGTTTCGAGAAACACCACTTTCTCTCATCAGAATTCTTTACGTTCTGACCATTGCACCACTACGGTGCCTGCTAGTCAACAGACAACATCAATCCTTTAACCAGTGACTGGTGGTTCGAAGTTTTCTGTAAATTATCATTTTTTATTAATTTCTATTTAAGTTGTTGTTTTTCCTTTTCTTCAGTTATTTCTTTCGTATTCATGTCGAGACTTCGTCTCGAAAACCTGAATACATTTGTTTTTTATTATGTTTGTTGTGCACTTTCGTACACATGTAAACATTACGGCTTGTGCCTTAGCTATAGGATAATTAGTAGTATTTTTGTTTATTAACGTGTATTTTGCATGTGTTTACTACACAAATGTCAAAACAGAACTTACATTAAGGGCCAATCGCAAAATTTATAGCATTTTCTGATAGGAGGATTACTTTTGCGCCACCTTGTATATATGTAAATTTTTGGATTTGGATTTTTATTGGGTTAGATTTAAGTTTAGCAGATTTTTTATTGTTTTGCCTTAGTTGATTTGAATGTTTTGTTTTCTGCTTTTTAATGTTGTTTAAATGTTAATTATTTACTCACATAGCAGAATGGCATATATTTTCGGAACCAACAAAACCGCCCCCTTTGAGCATTCTTATGTGCCGTTAATTATTGGCACTGTAAACAATATCTATTTAACACACCAGGTAAAGAAAAAACCAACAATAAATAGCTTTTTCATTCATATTTATTTTTTACTATTATTGAGTTAGATCAAAGGTAATTACGAAGTTATTCAGAGTAGTATTCTTGTCATTACATACTTGTTTTGCTTTGTCTGTCAGTTGTGAATGAAACTTTTGTTTTGTATGTTTTATTTTCTTCATTTTTTTTTAACATGCCCTTACAGTAAACGGTGCTTATTAGGCCAAATTTTGGAGTTTAAAAACTCCCACATAAAAAGCTCTAAAAAAGCTTCTTTGCATGAATGTTTCTTTATTGGTGAAATAAATCAATTTGATTTATTCACGGAAAAATGGTTAAAAATTCTGGGGAAAATGGTTAAAAATAACTTAGTACATATACAGTGGGAAGCAAAACTGTCCAGATGTTTTACATTAAGGAAGTAATGAAAATAATAGAAATTTGGTATATTGTCATATATGTACATAAATACATATATTTATTTTTTTTTATTTAATTGAACCTTATTCCAAATTATAAAGTACAAAAACTCACATAAATCGTTTCAAAAAGATTAAAAAACAAAAAATTTACTATTCGAACACTTTTGCACAATACAAGAAATAAACATTATCACGATATTGCTGTGTTACAATGTAACTGTATTTGACCCGTTGGTTTTTTTGTTTGTTGTGATCTCATTATCAAGCTTTTATTGCTCTATTTGTGCACTATTGTTTCACCTGTGAAGTGAGTAACTTAATTTTTAAATAAAAAATTAAAAGATTTTTAAAAACGAGAAAAACTCCAACTGATATTGAAAACAATCACCTGGGTTCTACGTTTGTAAAATGAAATGGAAGTGAAATTTTCATTAGTTTTGTGTTCTAAATTTTGTGAAAATGATTTGAAAAGTAAAATATCACTTTTAGTTTCGTTCATCGTAGTGTAAAAGTTTCAGCACGAAATAAATGTAGCAAAGTGCTACATTTATTTCGGCAAAATACTTTTTGCCAAGTCCGTCACCCCTATCGTGAATAAAAATTCCACATGAAATTTGTTCTCTTTTCACATTTTCCTATTAAAATGCAATGTTAAAAAAATAAAAGGTAACAAATTTCATGTGGAATTTTTATTTACGATAGGGGTGCGTATGTTTTGCCATAAAATCGGCCAGAATCTCCTTTTGGGAAAATTTATTTTTGATATTTTTTGTCATAAAAGTAATAAAATTATTAATATTATGATAATTTTTTAAGTAAGTAACTAATTTGTTGCTTACATTATCTTTTTTTTTCTGTTTGCTAAAAAAAAAACGTTTTTTTCGTTATCGAATGCCATCATTAGAAATTACGATACACTTTATTCGCTATCGAATGAGGGAATCTCATATGTTAAAAAATTCGAGCATTCGAATGAAAATTTATTCGCATACAAATGTGAGAATTAGCCCCCTGATGATGCTTTAAAATTACTATTTGCTAGCGTATCTATATGAATAATGATCGTTTCAATAATCGAACAATTTCTTACGAATAATTATTCCAAGAATTTCAAAATTACCATTTTCGCAAATAACAAATAATACGATTGATTTTATGAGTAATAATCAAATAAAACGAATAAATATGTACATATATTTATGTTAATTTCTGTTTAATTTTGTTTCTGTTTAAAATTTACCACAATTTGCTAATTAAAAGGTCATAATTCAACACTATTAAGTTTTAATTTTATTTGCTAAATAAGACTTGTTTTATAAACAGTTATTTTTGTCTATAAATTAAATTATTATTATCTATTATTTAAATATACTTTTGATGGTGACATTTTTGTATGTCAGGAAATGAAATGAAAAATTTCAATATTAAAATATGTATATGAAGCATTTTTATTATAAACGAAAATTAAAAAACTATTTAATCACTCACTATGTGAGTGGCTCTGATGTTTTTTTGGTGTATAGAACTTTAAGTAGGCAACACTTTTTTAACAGGCGGCTATTTTATCAGCTGTCAAATGATTTAAGGCCCAACTATAATATGCATAAGCAAGCTTAAGCAAATTGCAAAAGTTAACGAAAAGGCTGTCAAATGCATAAGCAATTTAAGGCCCAACTATAATATGCATAAGCAAGCTTAAGCAAATTGCAAAAGTTAACGAAAAGGCTGTCAAATGCATAACCAGTTCAGAGTTAACTTTCAGGTGGCTACAATGACTTTGAAACTTTTTGTCCACAGTTGCTCATTTCTGTTTAAAAAAAAAATGTTTTTATTTTAACAAAAAGCCATTAAATGACTATATTTTATAAATATTATTATATTGTTTTATAATTAAAAGAAATTATAAACGCATAATTTTTTCTTTTTTTTAATTTTTCGGCAAAAGTACTAAAAAGTACAGCTGTGGCAGCACTAAATTGTAAATAATAATAAACGTTTACATATGTTTTGTTAATTTTCGTATTGTGTTTGCAAAAATGGAGAAAAGACTTAAAAATTTAAATAATATAAAAATATTAAAGTTAGCGCTTGAAGGCCTGTGCACATTAAAATAAATAAGTGAACTACACTGTAAAAGAAGAAGACGCTCTTGTTCTGTCAGAGAAATAAACCGCGACAGAAAGACATTTTTGTTAAAATAAAAAGGGTCCCTTTTATTGTAAAGGCACTTATTTTTCTTCATTTTCTATTAAATTTAAAATAAATATATTTTCTCCTTTCTCCATTTTGTTCAAAACACAAACAAACAACAAACAGCTGATTCCGTACGGAATATGCGATCAGTTTCGCTTTTTGCTTAAGCAAATGACAGTTGAAAAACTTAACGAAAAGAGTCGTTAAGTACATTATAGTTTGCCACATACAATTTATATGTGTTCGCACGTTTGCTTAAGCTAGCATATGCATATTATAGTTTTGCTTTTAGGTTTAAAGTCGCTAGTTTACGCTGATAATCCCGAAATGATTGACCACTACATTCTCCGCATTATTGCCGATATACGACCAAAAATGTTAGAAAAAATTCATCGAAAATTGGATTTCCAGATTAGACTAGTTATAATGCCAGAAGATTATCTTTCGAGTAAAGTAAATTTCATGTCAATTTAAAAAACAAAATTTGCACAATTTGGAAGCTTTGTTGAGGCGTCAGTATATTCATGTTGAAATGCCAAACCAAACTAAACATAAATCACTTGACAGCTGACAAAATGGCCGCTAGTTAAAAATCTATACATCTACAAAAAAAAAACAGCCTATACAAATATTTACGAGTATATATGCAATGAATTGAGGGGGAAGAAGTGCCCTAAAGAAGGCAAAAACAATTCAATCGGCTGGTAAGGTTATGGTAACGGTTTTTTGGGACTTCAAAGGTATTTTATTGATTGACCATCTGCCAAAGGGTAAAACAATAAATTCAGAGTACTATTGCACCACTTTGGATCAATTAAATATAAAAATTCGAGAAAAACGTCCTGGCTTACAACACAAAAAAATAATTTTTCATCAAGACAACAGACCAGCACACAAGAGTGTTTTAACAATGGCTAAAATCAACAAATTTAAGTACGAGTTGCTTGACCAGCCACCTTATTCTCCTGATTTAGCTCCCAGTGAATTTTACCTGTTCCCAAATCTAAACAAATTCCTAGCTAACAAGCGTTTTACCTCAAATGAAGATGCAATTACAGTTATAAACCCCTTGAAGAAAACTGTGTTTATTAAGGGATAGAATTGCTAGATAAGCGTTGGACTAAATGCATTGAAGTTTCAGGAGATTATATTGAAAAATAAAATTGTTTTTGAAAAACTAATTATTCTCTTTCTGTGCTAGGCTATGAAATTTCCGAACCGCCTTCGTACTTTCCATAGAACTTGATGAAGAAAAAAACATGTTATTTTACCTTATTTAAATTTGTTTAAATAATTGGATTATTTTTAAATATGTGATCGAATTAAGCATGTAGAAATAGAAATGTCAACACAATCAACTGCTCCATAATTTTGTGAATGCAATGCTTGAAGAAGATCTTCGAAGACAAGTCAACAATAATTCTTCATTTGCGGATTTCTAAAAAAATATTGCTTGACATAAAAAAATTCCCTGAATAAATAAATGATGTAATCATAGAAAATAGTCAAATCGCAAGTAAAAGTTTTTCTGCACCATTTCCAAAGAAAAATTCTTTATAGCATATGTTGATTCCTTATTCCTTTCATACAGATGGCATGGTGTTAGAGTTATGAGTCGTTGCGGTTTGACAAAGGCATTCGTTGTTACAAGCGTTCAGAATTAAAACAAGATTTTCTCCGGTTCATAATTAAGATACTTTTCCATATTATTTAAACAACTTTCGGTATCTTAATCTTGAGTTTTACAACATAGATTATTAATACGCCAACTGATAGCGTTATCTGTTCTCCCAGACCGTACGTCATGAATAAATCTATTGTTTAATTAGAAAACATCCATGATGTGAAGGATCTAACATTGCAAAATTGCTGGCACAAAATCCACTGGCATTATATTAAAATTTCAGCAAAATTTGGCTGTCACTCGAATGAGACTGGTGTCGATTGTTTTAATTTTTTTTTAACGAGGTGAAAAAGCGTTTACCAGATCTTGACAGTTTGCTTTGGAATGGAGACTATCAGTTGTTTTTTTTTCGCAAAAAAAAAGAATTAACATTATGGTTTTTGAAAACTCTCCGGAAAAATCCGCCCAAATTATTGAAAAGTTGTACTACCTACGTTTTTCTTCAAGTTAGGGAGGAATTCATGTTATGGAAGTTCAAGTTAAAGAAGCAAAACCTGATAGAATTTATCTCCAAGATCCTGTTGCCACGAGATTTGCTTCAACTTATAGACAATTCCAGTAATAGAAGTTCAAATTATAAAAGTTCGACTGTATTTGATGACATAAAAAGTAAAGGATAAAGTCCAAGGATAATTCTAGTGGTAGACAATTGCTACTAGAATATTTATTTAACATGGAAAAAAGCTGTTCAGCAAACATTGGACCAATTTTTTGTCAAAGAAAGCCGACGATCTTCACATGGTTTGCTATAGAAAATCTTAATTCGCTTTGCATCGTTTCAATTTGCGTCATATTTTTTGGAACGTAACCCCGACGCAAAGTGAGTATTGGTGTATTTAAATTTACTTGCACGTGCTTGCAACTATTACTATTTATTAACTGCAATTAACCACAAATATGTGCATATGTAGAAGAACGCTTTAAGAAGGAATGCAATAAAATAAATATAACATACTGATCACAACACTGGACAAAATTGCAGTTCATTATAATAATCATATAAAATAAAAGTACCTTTGAAAACAGCATATATGAAGTGTGCTAACCTCATATCCACCACTGTAGGTATAGATTTAATATTATATTACAGAATTTCTATTTTCAATTGCTCTACTCATGGTGAAATTAAATACTAGGTGACAGCATTGCTACAACAATTACAACAAGGCAAGAACAATAGGCATTTTTCTATATGTAAAAACCTTCGTCACTGTCAAAAAGTTTTTTTTATATAACTTTTTGACATTTTCAATTTCACCATGAATAATCAGCTGGCGCTACGCTGTCACCTAGTATTTAAATTCACCTTGGCTCTACTTTTGATTTCTAAACAAAAATATTATTTCCCAATGGCAACTCTTGTTTAATTTTGATTTTTTTGTTATTATTGTTTTGTTTACTAATTAAGTTCAATGATATTTTTGCATTTTTTTTTTGTTTATTTTTTATTGATGTTTATTAAACAATAAAATATATGAAAATAAAAAATAAATAAACTAAAAAAGCATTGAAGTAAATTAATGTTTTTGTTTTGCTTTTGTTTTTATACAATATACATACATACATACATATATACATATATTTTTTTAATTAACATAATAAATTAGTGCAAGCCAAACAACATTATTTAAATTAACAAAAATCACAATTCTTATTAATTTACACTTTAAATTAAAGCAAAAGCAAAATGAAAAGAAAAAACAGGGACTGGACTCCTTTTCAAAAACACAACAAAAAAACATCAAAAACAAATACATATCTCAAGCGAAACAAAACAAATAGAAAAATAAAAGGAACAAAAGACAACAACAGCAACAGCCAGCCAACAGCAACTACATCAAAACATCAACATCAAAAACTACGTCAACAACATCAACCTCATCATCATCATCATTATTATTAACAGTTAGTAATGGCAACCTTTAACTGTAAAAAAAAATACTCACTCACTAGACTCGCATAATAAAACAACAAAAACAACAACAACAATGCAAACAAATAAGCAAAAGACAACAACAGCATCAAGAAAAAACCAACTGTAAAACGCCATGTTCGTACGTCAATTGCAAAAAGTAAAGAAGAAGCAGCTGAAATAAGATAAAACAACAGCTCGGCTCAAACACACACACACACAAACACTCACGCACACCAAGCAGCCTTCATTAACAAACAATATTTGTATTTCTGTTGCTGTTGTTTCTCTGTTATTTTAGTCTAGTTTTTTTTTCTGTTATTCTTAAGAAAGTTGGTTGGTTCGGTTACCCAACTCACTTTCCCAACATTTGCATTTACGACCCAACCCTCCACCCTTTTTTAAGCTTCTTCATCACCACAATTTATGTATATCTTGGAAAGAAATATACAAAATAAGAGACAAACACCAACTACAAGAATAAATACAACGAATTCCCTGTGGAATCCCAAAAATACCCCAACAAAAATAGAAAAAACAAGTAAGAAAGTATAGTCGGTCAAGCCCGACCATATAATACCCTACATCCAGTATATGTATAAAACAGTTTTTCAGAAATGGGCGTTATATGGAAGATATGACCTATTATCAAAATTGATTATCCAAAAATTTAGTGTCATGATATCTATGAATATTAATATTATATGTGTTAATCTTTATGTCGATACAAATACTTTTAAAAGATTTATGGAGGTTAAATTTAATTACGAAGAGGGTCTTATATGGGAGTTTCGACTAATAATAGACCGACCATTATAAAAGTAGGTGTCATTATTTCTGTATATAAGAAACTTATTTTTGTAAAAATGTTATTTGGATACCAACATTGAATGAGTTATGCTCTTTAAAGTGATTTTCGGAAGTGGGCATTATATGGGAGCTACGACTAATTATAAACCGATCTGCACAAAATTTTTAGACGTGATTTAGCTCCATTTATTACTCATTTGTGTTTAAATTTGTTTGGATACTTGATTACTTCAAACATTTATGATCGGTAAACCCCAATTTCTGGAGTACACTTGTATGGGGGTCAGGTGAAATAATGGACTGATTTCCACCAGTTTCAATCCGAAAAAATATCACGTACCAAATTTTATCGCAATATCTTCAAAATTGCGACCTGTACTCTGCGCACAAGCTTTACATGGACAGCCAGCCAGCCAGACGGGCATCGTTAAATCGACTAAAGTGATTCTGAGTCGATCGGTATACTTTAAGGTGGGTGTTGGAACAATATTCATGGGCGTTACAAACATCAGCACAAATCCAATATACCCTCCCCACTATGGTGGTGTAGGGTATAAAAACAATCTGTTGTATTATTTTGCAAATTTAAACGCAATTGTCAACAGTATTTTTTCAACTTGTTTTTTTGTATAGTTTTCTTTAAGTGACAGTGGGTTCAAAATGTTTTTAGAGCAGAAAATTCCTAAATATTATTTTTTGAAAAATGGAGAACTAATCAAAAAATGCATACTAAAATATTGAGCAGTAAAGAAACCTTAAATGTATGCCTAGATCAGTGGTCGCCACCCATAGCCAACAGTGGACAAGTATAATCAGTTATTTACCTGCTAACAACACGAGTGTCAATGATATTCATAAAAATTCATGTTATAATTATCCAGGTTATACTTATATTTTTGTTGCAACAGTTAAAACTATACAATTTTCTAATCCAAGGAATTTTATTACACCATAAATCAATTGAACGAAGTAAAGTAGGTTTGGTTGGTCAGTTAAAAACATCAGGGTATTATGAGGACCCTTATCGCATGCTGGTCATAAATTTGGAACGGCACGGTCTATGAGCGAGGTCGGTTCGGAAACTTCTAGAACAGAAAGCGTGATATAAACATCTGTGACATAAATTTCTTTTCTGGCAACTCCTTCATATAGAAACAGGTGTTCAAAAAAGACGCACACACAATTTTTTTTACATTAAAAAAATTAGAAATTCGTGGTGGCAATAAATATTTAAATAAAAAAGGTTTATCGGGACAAGAAATTCATAATGATCTGGCGAATGTGTTAGGTGAAAGTGTTCTTTCAGATGCAACAATAAAAAATTGGGTTGCTGAATTTAAACGTGGTCGTACAAGATGAACTACGTACTGGACTTTCAAAAAGAGCAACAACAACAGTATTGTACCCAAATTACATGATATGGTATTAAATCATCGACAAATAAAAGTGCATGAAGTAGCTAATATCATGGGCATCTCAAATGATCGAGTCCATTTAATTTTGCATGAAGAACTGCAGATGAAAAAGCTTTTTGCAAGATGGGTGCCGCATTTTGTTGAACAAAAACGCATAATGGATCGTTTTAAGAATAATAAAATGGATTTTAGACGTCGTTCCATAACTGTGAATGAGACGTGGATCCACCACTATACACCAAAAACAAAAGTACAATCCAAGCAATGGACTGAAGCTGGAGGAAGTCCCACAAAGAAGGCAAAAACAATTCAATCGGCTGGTAAGGTTATGGCAACGGTTTTGTGGAAATTCAAATGTATTTTATTGATTGACTATCTGCAAAAGGGTAAAACAATAAATTCAGAGTACTATTGCAACATTTTGGATCAATTAAATGTAAAAATTCGAGAAAAACGTCCTGGCTTACAACACAAAAAAATAATTTTTCATCAAGGCAACGCACCAGCGCACAAGAGTGTGTTAACAGTGGCTAAAATCAACGAATTCAAGTGCGGGTTGCTTTACCAGCCACCTTATTCTCCTGATTTTGCTTCCAGTGGCTTTTACCTGTTCCCAAATCTGCAAAAATTTCTAGATGGCAAGCGTTTTACCTCAAATAAAGATACAATTACAGTTGTAGGGCTTTGAGGAAAAATATTTTAATCAACGGATAGAATTGCTAGATAAACGTTAAACTAAGTGTATTTCAGTTTTAGGAGATTATATTAAAAACTAAAAATGTTTTTGAAAAACTAGCTATTCTCTTTCTGTGCTAGGCTAAGAAGTTTCCGAGCCGCCCTCGTAAGAGCAACAGGCCTCAGTTGTAACAAAATTACTCTTGTTTTCCGTGACAGCTATGAGTGATGGGTCACTTTTAAATATGGCATTCATTCATTATCCTGCAACCACAATATTGATGGTATGTGTATGAATTAACTGCTGTATAATAATTCTGATTCAATGGATTCTGCACGTCCCTCTATATGTTTTTTTCCTATACATGAAGTTCCTTCCTGACATGCTACGATAGAAACTACAATTGTGTGATGTCAAAGTTAGGATGACTCCTCCGATAACAACCTAGAAAGCACTATTTTGTCAGCATAACGTTTTGTTTCATTTCTGGGAAAACCTTCATTTCCTCATACAGTTGGTATTCCGAGGATATCCGCATGCAGCCTGTAGCAATTGCTAAGGTAACATTATCCAGTAGGTATCACTGATGGTCACTGTGATGCAGCGTAATTGATCACTAGTGGACCAATCATCATCAAGATTCCATTATCCATACCACAAATGTTAAGAACCTTTACAAAACTTTTAAATTTAAATTTCATAAAAAAAAATTCAGGCTCCTACATATGTATCACTTGTAATTTTTCACTTTAATAAACTTGTTATTTGCATATTAGCCATGTTTCAAATGTCCAAAAATATATTTTTTTTTCGTTCAGAAATTTCATTAGACGTTGGTAAAATTATAACAAAACTTTACGCGCAAGAAAAGTCTTATTGCGAAATTAGAGTCCTGGTACAAAAGCTCTACACTAGTGTAAGAAACATCATAAAACATAATAAAAAGATTGGAAATTTAGAGTGTGAGAAAAGATGTGGACAGTGGCTCAAAATCCAAAGATTTCGGTTGCAAAATTGTGTTAAGAAATGAAGCAAATTTTTCAGGAAAACTTTAATCCACAAACCATACGAAATACTCTGTACAAAGCAGGTTATCATGGAAAAGTTACCCGTTACTTTCAGACATAAACAATCCAAAAAGAAAGAGAACTTCATAGTCTGCAACATTCTACAATAGCGATATCATATTGGGCTCCAAGAAATATTTTACAGTTATTCAATGGCTACTTATATTAAACGTGAACAAAGTACTGAAAGAACGTACCAGTGGCCATTTAGGTGTTACAAAAATCCTAGAAAATTTAAATAGCTTTTTTATATTATCGGCAAGCCGTAGCCGATTGAATAGCAAATTAACCACAATGCATCGCAACCAAGGACACAACTACGCTACATCTTCAATCCGATAGCTGGGACGAAATGTTCCATCGTACTCGAAAGGAATATAAAAGAAAAGTGCTCAGTATAAAAAGACTGGGATGAACATATACTAAAATGTCTGCTAGCATACAGATCGGGTAATTACATTTTTGGAATACCCTCAAAAATTGTGTCTGGAATTGAGCTGAAATTGCCTGGTGATTTAGAATTTGCTATTAAGCTCTATCAAAAGATAATGTAAGCTGTTCCCAGAAGCAAGAAGACTATTAAAGAACTTCATGGATTTGTTAATAACTGCATTAAAATCACCAGCGACAAAATGAATTGCAGAAAAACTCTGCGAATGTCAGCTTGTTCTAACACATGAGGAAGAACACAAAGAGAAAGCGATTGTCTGCCTGTGAAAAGGGAAATCTGTGCCTATTCGGAACAAACAGGCTAAAAGATTAAAAATTCATAAAAAGTCTCACTTTCATTTGCCCACCTCCAACCCACTGTTGCTTTACGATCGTCTATCGCGGACAATAAGTGTTTGTGCGAGTGAGAGTCTTTGTATGAGTCTTTGTATGTACAGCTTCGTGCAACTAATTAAGGACAGTAGTATTCAATATTTAAATCGCCATGTTAAAGGTAATATTAATTAAATATTACCTTTTACCATAAAACGCTAAATTTAACACTTTTATTTTTTAATTCTTTTTTTTTTTTTGTGATGTTTGTTATAATTTGTGATATAATTTAATGATGCACTAAATTAAAAGTTAAAGTTAAAAATGTTTAAAAGTTATATTTCAGAAAGCACTCTACTACAGAAAATGTGCACCAAAAGAGAACAAGTTGCATTACGAAAGTTTGTGAAGATGCACTGATTATGCGCGAGTCGAAAAAAATTCACATAAATCAGCAAATGAGGCAAAAACGTTTGTAAATACAGTAAAACGTCGGTTGCGGGAAGAAGAGCCTCGAATACGCAAAGAAATATCTCCATTGGACGGATGTAGAATGGAAAAGAGTATTAGTTTCGGACGAAACAAAAATTAATAACGTCTCTCCAGATCGAAAAAAATATGTTCGCAGGCTAAAGTTGATAGAATTTAAGCCAAAGTACAACCGCGCCACTTTGAATAATGGAGAAGGATATATAATGCTTTAGGGTGCTATGTCGTCACGTAGTGTTGGACCGCTGCACGAAATTGAGGGGAAAGTTTCAGTATGCAAGAATTCTAAGCGATACAATGATAACGTTTGCTGGTGAGAACATGCCAATAACATGGATATTTCTGCAAAATAATGATCCGAAGCATAGGGCTCATTACGTCAAGCAATTGTTTTTTAACAATTCGGTTACTGTTCTTGACTGGCCTTCATGCAGTGCTGATCCCAACCCAATTAAGAACTTATAGCAAGTTGTTGGAACCAAAGTAAGCTCTGTAAAAATAAGCAATTTTAATGATCTCTTTGCCGAAACAAAAAAAACTTGGGAAGCCATTTCAAGTAATGTATGTAAAAATGTCAAGCTGTTATTGATAACAATGGATTTAGAAAAAAACATTTATTTATTTTAAAAAATATTTTTTTTTTTTTTTTTTGTAAAATTTGTGGCATGTCCTATAATATGCACTGCCTACTGATATTAATCTTATTTGAAAATATGACTTACAAATTCATAAATTATAATTAATTTGACACAATAAGCTAATATTTTCTAGGATTAAGAGTTAAATTGACTAAACTACGACAAATTTTGAAAATATGTATGATAAAGCCTTTCGTATTATTTGCCTTAAGCTCACATATTAGTATCGTGTTCTTAATTATTTGCACATAGCTGTATGTGTGTGTTACCATGACTGTGTGTGTGGTATTGTAGTTTTGTTTGATTCGCATTGCGTTGACGACGTAGTATTTTTAATTTCGTGCATTTCTTTTATTTTTATTGTTTTATTATTCGCATTGTGTTGAAATTCTTTACAGTTCTTGCGTATCAGTGCATAATAGACGGCGGTCTGTTGTTTGTTCGGGTGCGAATTGTACGTTTCTTTTTCATTCTTTTTATGCACTTTATTGCTGCTGCTTGGTGATTTTAAATCACCAACAAAATAAAAAGAACTACTAGGTACTACTTTATGTGTAGAGAGTGCACACAACAACAACAGCAACAGTGATGTGTTGTTATTGTTGGTTTTGTTATTCGCGTTATTTTGTATTTAACTTGACATAAACAAAAAAATACCAAAATAACAAAGTGTTTGTTTGGCTGCTTGCAATAAAGAGTGTCTAGAATGCAGTGTAAAAGAGGGGGCAATTTTTTAAAGTTGCAGCCAGTGAGTAAGAATATGTAAAGTGTGGGCAAAACAAAAACAACAACATTAATAAATTTTACAACAATAATCATAACAGAAAAAAATTTATAATGAGTAATAGTAAAAAAAAAACAAAACAAACGCACGTATACGTACAGAGGAATGTACATTACACCCAGGCGTATAAAGCTTAACAGCAACAAGAAGAACAAATAATAATAAAGAAATGCGACTTGTTTACTTTTGTTTACTCAGCAAACCAACAAAAGTGAATAAAGCAACAACAGCAGCAACAACAACCAGAAAACCTTAAAAATCTTATCAAGAGAAAAAACCACGAATCGAAACGAATAAACAAACGAACGAGAGCCAACCTGAGAGCGAATTAACGTACCTATTGAACAACAGCAACAACATCGTCATCGTTCGTTTGTCGTTGTTTTGTTATTATTCTTAGAATCTAAGACGTCGTCAAAAACATCATAGAACTACTACGACGACAATTTCTACTACTTTGGAGTAAAAAAAAATACAAGTGCGTGTGTGTAACTGTGAGTGATTTTTTTTATTTTGTATTTATTTATATTTTGTTTCTCATTTTTATTTAATTCAATAACAAAACAATGCGCAAAAACATGAAATAACAACAACAAAAAAACACAACGCTGTATAATGACCTTCAGTCAGCGACGTTAACAGCGCAGTTTAAGTAGCGAGGCCGTGTACAGCACTGTTGGCAGTAGACGATATTTGTCTTTGTTTTGATTATTTTCGTTTATAGTGTAGAGTCGTAGTATTAAGAAGAAAAACATAATAAAAATAAAAAGCATGGCGCAACTAGGTATAACGGTAATTTGTACTCTCGTTTATTGTGGTTTTTGTTGTTGTTGTTATTGTTGATCAGCCTAAGAGACAGCAATGAAAACATTGTCAACAACAACAAAAGTAAAACAGATTCTATGCAAATTAACGCATTTTCAATACAATATCTAACAAATTCATTTCAATTCAATTCTATTTTCGTTAATAAAAAACCAACGGTTTTGCGTGAACAATTTAAAAATAGCTACAATTATTTTGCAATTTTATACATTTATTTATTTTGATTTTCAATTCAGTTTCTAAAACATACATATGTACATACATACATATATAGTATGAAAAAAAATCTGAAAAAAAAGAAACCAAGAAACCAAAAGAAACTATGACCTGTATTTTTTGTGGTTATTTTTAAAACAAAAACAGCTGGTTTTTACGAATATTTTAAAATATATTTTATGTACTTATGTAGGTATAAATAAAATTTGTTTAATTATCTACAATTTTTAAAACAAAATAGGTATGTACATATATATGTATGTAACAGTGCATTTAATTTTCAATTGTTTAGTTGTGTATTTATTTTTACTATTAATGTTTATTTTACCTTAGGATTTTTCTATCATTGTGTATTTTTCTTCTGTTTATTTTTATTTTTTTAAATTTACCGCCCTATAACTCGTTACAGTGACAAAAAAAAGTAATGAAACAAACATAAACTTATATTTTAATAACTATTTATAACAAAAGCAAAACAAATACATAATTATACAATAATTAATGAATTAAATAAATTACAAATTAAGATGCTAAGATCTTTACTAACTAAAATTGATACAAAATTATTAAATAACAAACCACAATATTAATTTGCACAATTTACCAACAACTTCTTCATTAACTATTGAATATATTACACAAATAAAAGGCTGTATCATTGAAAAGTAAGGTAAGTGTCTGCCTAAATGTTAAACTGCAATTAAAATATGTACATATGTATGAATATTTAAAATTAAACTAAAAAAGAGATAATTTACTTAAGGTACGGTCACATTTGGCAAATATATACTCAAAAAAGCGTAACCACTTGTTTTAGCACTAATTTGTTTGACGTTGTTTTCTCTTACAAGAGTTTTGCAAGATCAAGCAGCATAAAATAAATTAAAACTAAATATTTGTTGTGTTCTGTCCTAAATAAACATAGTTTATTTAATAAATAAACGAGTTAAAATATATGTATGTTATTTAGTTACGGCTTTTTGGGTAAATATATGCTACATGTGACCGTACCTTTAGTACGCATAAGATTTATTTAAAACTTACTTATATACAGCTATTGGAAACTAACAACTAATTAAAAACACACTTTTTATATTATAAAATAAAAATTTACCGTTAGATTTTCACTTTAAATCACTATTATATTAATTACTACATATTTTTATTAAAAAATCCAATGCGTTTTGTTATTGTTCATTTCTCAATTTATTTAAACCAAAAACAAGTAAGAAAGTATAGTCGGTCAAGCCCGACCATATAATACCCTACACCCAGTATATCAATGAAACCGTTTTTCAGATATGGAAGTTATATGGAAGATATTACCTATTATGGACCGTCCATACAAACACTTAGTGCCATGATTTCCGTGAATATAAATATTATGTATGTTAAACTTTATCTCGATATAAATACGTTTAAAAGCTTTATGGTGGTTGAAGTGAATTACAAAGAGGGTCTTATATGGGAGTTTTGACTATTTATGAACTGACTATTATGAAATTAGGTGTAGGTGGGAGCTACGACTAATCATAAACCGGTCATCATAAAATTCTACCATATTATATGTATATATACGAAACATATTTGTGTTTAATATTATTTGGATACCAACATTTTCAAAAGAGTTATGCGTTTTAAGTGATTTTCGGAAGTGGGCCTTATATGGGAGCTACGACTTATTATAGACCGATCCCAATAAAATTTTACCATATTATATGTATATGTACGAAACATATTTGTGTTCAATAATATTTGGATAACAACAATTTTAAGAGATTTATGGATTTTCGGAAGTGGGTCTTATATAGGAGCTACGACTAATTAATAATGGACCAATCTTCACGAAATTTCTATATGTGATTTAGCTTCATTTTTTACCCGTTTGTTGTAAAATTTGTTTGCATACTTGCATAATTCAAAGATTTATGACCGGTAAACCCCAATTTCGGGAGGACATTTGTATGGGGGCCAGGTGAATTAATGGACCGATTTCCACCAGTTTCAATCCCATCCATCCTGAGGCCGAAAAAATATCACAAACCAAATTTTATCGAAATATCTTCAAAATTGCGACCTGTACTCTGCGCACAAGCTTTACATGGAAAGCCAGCCAGCCAGCCAGCCAGACAGACGGACGGACATCGTTAAATCGACTCAGAATGTGATTCTGAGCCGATCGGTATACTTTAAGGTGGGTGTTGGACCAATATTTCTGGGCGTTACAAACATATGCACAAATCCAATATACCCTCCCCACTATTGTGGTGTAGGGTATAAAAACGTGAAAACTAATTGGAAACATTCGATTAATTTAATTAAAAAAAATATTTTAACCCTAAGTCTTGGGTGTTATTTCAGTAAAAATTTTGTTGATTTTCGGTAAATATCATTTTTAATTTAATATACAGTGCGTTGCATAACTATAAATACATAAAACTTTTCCCAGTTTTGTAAGTTAAAGAAAAAGTAAAACAATAAACATATTTTACTCCTTAAAAATTTTTAAAGAAATTAATTAGTGTTTCATTACTTTAAATACACTAAATTTAAAATACGTACATACATACTCACAAAAAATTTAGACTTTACTAACGTGTTAGTCCGCTTTTTTTTGAATCAACTCTAAAATTCGATCACGCGTGCGTGTTGTCGTTTTTAATTACTATTTTCTGAAAATGACACTAATTTCTCATCTAGTCATTTTATGTAATCAGAAGAATATACATATATTGGTGTTTGGAAATGTCAAATCAAGCATACTGTCTTCACAAAAATATCACCAAACTTCCACGCTTGAAATTCCTTTTTTGAGAAATATCTTGGTTGCTTCCGTAGGTCTCTCCAATAGCTGTTGAAACCATCTGGACCATTAGGATTAAATTTTTTCTCATGGGAAAAAATCACCTTAAACAAATACATACATACATATGTATATGTTTAAATAATGCAACTGTTAATAAAGATTATCGGCTTACCAGTTTCCAGTTAGTTTGTAAGCGAATTCAAGTCAAAAAAAAGAGTACTAGAAAGTAGGGGGATGAAGCCAAAATAAAAAAAGTAAGAATTTGTATTCGGCTGTGCCGAATCTTATATATCAACCACCAAATCACCTATTATGCGCGATCGCTATAAAATATAATAAGAACTGTATGGAAAAGTTGGGAAGCTTTTATGCAACGGAACCAGCATTCAGTAAGCTTCACCGTGCCTCAACTTCCTCGAAAAGTTTGATAATATGTAATTTAATGTAACCACACGGATTCTATCATTTTGAAATAGGATATTTGTTTCAGTCTTGAATTTGTTGGCGCCTTCTGAGCATGTTGGCGAGTGAATAGAAAAATACAATTCAGTTAGCTCTTAGCTGTACTCTATGACGCAGGAATCACTAATTGAAATGTTGCTATACATTTATTATTTTTTTTTTCAATTTAATTCTTTAATTATCATTCACGTTTTTTAAATATTATTCATAAACGCGTTTGTTTGTTAAATTTATAAATATCGTGATATTTGGATCGCGATTCATATTACAGTCGTTTATCAATGTTGCGAGAAAACCAAAAGAAAGCCTGTTTAGCTATTTTGCTTGCCTTTGTAAATTGTTTTACTTTTCTTTGTTTAATTTTTTCCACTGCGTATTTTATATTATTTTATTTCTTTGATTTGTTAATTTTTACTGACGTATCGTGATTTAATATCATGAAAATGCTATACGAGATCCACGATCCGCGTTCTGGATTTCATATTTTAGGCCATTCTGCGATATGGATCGCGATCCATCAATATGGCAGTGCCCATAGAGTTTACTTATTTACAGAGTTGCAAATAGAAATAAATTTTCTGACAATGCTGCCATTGTCAGATGCATACACATTGTATATCTGACAATAAAAAGTGTTTGACAATTATCTTACAAAAATCTTACAATGGCAAAAAATGTGTTCACAAGATTGTTAGATGTCTGACAATATTTGTGTCTTACAATGTACTGAAAATACTTTTTCTGACAACGCTGGAAGACAAAAAATGTAAATTGACACGATTGTTAGATATTTTTTGAGCATTTTTCAATGTTCTTCATTAAAAATGAAGTATTGCTCCATTACTCATGTTGTTCTCAAGTACGGAAACTCTTTATTAGTTTAATGTTTCTTCGAAACAACTTCAGTTTTCCCACTTCTTAAGCGTACAAAAAGTTACAAAAAGGTAAAAAGTATGTAAAAAAAACAAAACAAACAAACTTATTTCGCAACTTTGTTTCATCTGACAACAAACACAACAATAAAGCAACCCTGCAGGTGTTGGAACTTAATAGACATAAATATCGCACTAGCGATTTTGTTGGGGAGATGTAATGCAGCAGCAAGCAATTAATACACTCTACATAACTGTGCTATATTGCAATAATTGTAACCAGTAGTAAATATTATAATAGATACATACGTACTCGTACATAAATCTATCTAGTAGGAATAAAAATTGTGTAAAACTGCCGGGAATCAGCAAAACTTCATTTTACATTTGTTTGTGTTTGTGTGTGTGCGACCATGTAAATGTGTTTGTAAAGCTTTGCTGGCTGTTTTTGTTTGTTTGTATTGCTGTTTTATTTTAGTGCTTGTAGTATTTGTCAAGCGCGCGCATTTTGTTTGTTTAGCCATTACAATCGGTTTGATGTTTTGTTGTAGTTGTTGCTGCAGCTTGTTGTAGTTGGTATTTATTCTGTGTTGTTTTGTTTAGTTTTTGTTTTTGTATTTATTTGCCTCAAACATTTTCAATTTCACCGTTTATACCCCTTTTTCCAAAGCATTGAAAATAACGTAATAAAAAAACCCCCCAAGTAGGTATAAATTCATCATCGCCTGTTCCTCCCGTGTTTTGAGTAGCAACGTTTATGATTTTACCAGCATGTGTTTGTGGTGTTCTACAGAACGCTTTTCTTAAGCCTTGATATACCTACATACATACATATTTCCTTTGTTGTTGTCGTTTATATTTTAAATTGTTGCTGTGTTTTAGCTGTTATTTTGTTGTTGATTGTGCAAACAAACATACATAAATACCTCTACATATTATTTTTCATTTCCGCTTTTATTTTTTGTTTGTTGTGTGTATGTGTATGTATGTATGTATGTGTGTGTTTAAAAAAATAACAACAAACTAACTAAGAACGAAAATTTATTTCCTGATCTAGTGCTGTAAGAATTGAATGTGTGTAAAGTAATCGCTACTCAATTGTTAATCGCAGAAATTGAAAAACTCATAAAACATTTCTAATATGTACAGCCAGTGCTGATATTCAGCCGGTTCGGACCGGTTCGCTCGAACCGGTTGTTAAAATTTTAAAAATTTTGCGTACCGGTTGTTGCATATTCACCCTTCTCGTGAATAAAAATTCCATATGAAATTTGTTGGGGTGATTATGTTTTTTGTTTTAACGGTTTTATATAATGTGTATTTATCAAGGTGATTAGTCTCGGCAACAAACACAATATTGTTCAGTTGTTCATTGGCCAAACGTACAAACAAATGAATTTTATTTTGGTCATACATTGGATTCTTGGATGATGATGTTTTCGATAGCGTTTTCTTTAATCTTTTGAGAAAAAAATAAAGCAATTTTTTTTTACTTTTATTTTGCAAAATCAAAACTATTTTTTTATTAAACAAAAGTTTATATCATTTCCTTCAAGAGGTCTGTTACTGGGATGCGACTTCAATTTAACTCTTACTTGCATATTGTGTCATTGATTGATATCAAAAGTATTTATTTAAAAATAAATCAATATTGTTATCGATAACAGCTTGACATCTGCGAGGCATTGAGGTCACCAACTTTTTACATACACTCATAGCTGTCATATTTAACGATTTATTGTCATTTTGACGATTTTTTTTTTTTCTTTGCCTAATTTTTCTCCACATATTCCCAAAGGTGCTAAATTGAATTGAGGTCTGGGAACTGTGAAAGATGCTCTATAGTTTTGGACATTATTTTACAATTTTTGAGATATGTTCAGGATTATTGTTCTGTTGGAAAATCCAGTTCTGTGCTAGTTCTATTTTCTCTAAACTAGGGGCAACATTGTTTTTTTTTCTAAATGTTGAGATTATCTTTCTTTTTCATTGTAAAATCAATAAATATAAGATTGTCGAGACCTGATGCCGTCATACAACCCCAGACGCATTACTGAGCCGCCGCCATGTTTTACCGTCTTGTTAGCATATTTTTTACTAAAGGCTTCCTTCTTGGTTCGCCATATTTTTGGAGTGCTTTTGACTCCAAATATCTCAAACTTAATTTTATCGCTGAAATGAAAATTATTTCAAAAATTTTGAGATTCGTTTATATATTTTTGGTATAATGTAGGCCATTCTGATGCAAAGATCTTCCAATCATACTCGCGCTACAGGTTTTCAGTTTTCAGCTATTTTCACAGCACTAGATATTGGGTTTGCTCTTACTTCTCTTACTATAGCTCTTACTTAAATTTTTGTAAAGGTGGATTTACCGATTTGTTGTTATTTGTATAAAAAAAATGTAACCTATTAGTAACCAGCGATGCCAACTTAGTACTTTTGGCACTATTTATGGTGCTTTTTGATACCTCAAAACGCCAAAATTTTATGCATAGTGCCAAACTAAGAAAAAGCACTAACTTAGTGCTTTTTAAATTTTTCACTAGTGCCTTTAGTGCTTTTCACAATTTTTTAATTTTTTTTATTTATTTATTAAGCACATCACTCTTTTAAAACAAAATTAATAATGACAAAATATGAAAAGCATGTTTAAAATATATTTATTATATACTATGTTTAAAAACATATTGTGAAGGATAATAGTTTCTCAAACATGATAAAAAAAAATTAGTATTTTTTTTAAAAAAACTTATTCTAAAGTACTATTATACTTTACTTATTTTTTGGTCTATTTGGGGTATATATACGGTGACCATCCGTCCTGTATTTTACAGGACAGTCCTGTTTTTTAACATGCTGTCCCTTGAGATTTTTTTGTAAATACAGGACAGTACAATGTCCCTTATTTCCTAATTTGATATGCAAATGTCCTCTTTTTAGCATATACATTGCACGAACATTAATACAAAATTATCATAAAAATCCAACTGTATACTTTCCCTACATTTCCAAAAGTTAAAATAGCATTCATTTTAATAGAGATATGGCTCCAACAAAAATAAAATGTAATTTCAATGATGACTTAAAAAGCGAGTTTCCATTTATTAAAACAACAAGTAGCAACAACAAGAGGTGAGATGTGAAATATGTTTGGCACATTTTTCTATAGCAAATAGTGGACGTACTGATATTAAACAGCATTTGCAAACACAAAAGCATAATAGAGCAGATTTAGCCAAATCAGCAAGTAAAGTTTTAACGAATTTTTTAAGAATTAATACATTCAATGATAAAGAAAAGGACCTGGCTATTGTAGAAGGTACTTGGACATTTCACAGTGTTCAGCACAATTTTTCATTTAGGTCTAACGATTGCACATCAAAACTGATCAAATCGTGTTTCAGTGAAAAATATTCTTGTGCTAGAACAAAATGTGAATCCATTGTTAACCAATGTCATTAAATACAATCAAAGCAGATTTGTCAAACGTTCAATGTATCACAACATATTTAGATTGTTCGAATCACAAAAAGGTTAAAATTTGTCCAATATTAATTCGATACTTTCTGCCGAATAAAGGAATTCAGATTAAGATTTTGGATGTTAAAGACCTTATTGGAGAAACTTCAAATATTATTTCAAAATATGTGCAAGAGACTCTTGAAAAAAAATGAAATAATTAGTAAAATGATAGTGTTTTGTGGAGACAGCACAAATTGTAATTTTGGTGGTGCAGCGAGAAAAGGTCAGAATAATATCTTTCACAAAATGCAAAACTTCATTGGCCAAAAACTGATAGGTGTAAATTGCGCTGCACATATTTTGAACAATTGCATACAAACTGCAGCAGAATGCTTACCTATTGATATTGAAGTTATTATTGTCAAAATTTATTCTTTTTTATATATTTATACAGTTAGAATTGAAAATTTCAAAGAAATATGTGAAGATATTGAAATAGAATATAAAAAGTTACTAGGACATGGTTAACATTAATGCCTGCTTTGGAAAGAATCATAAAACTATTTGAATCTTTAAAATTATATTTTATGTCTCAACCAAAATGTCCGACAATATTACGAAATTTTTTTATGAATCCTTGTGCTGAATTATGGTTATCTTTTGCATATAGCCAAGCTTCAACATTTCATAAAGCTATTCTTAAAGTAGAATCACAAAATATTTCAATGCCTGAGGCTTCAATTATTTTAAAAGATTTAAAATTTAAATTGGTCGAACGGAAAAAGGAACTGTTTTTACCCCTTACTGTCAAAAATATTATTCTCGAATTACAAAAAAGTAATGATTTTGATGAAACAATAACTAAAGAACATATAACAAATTTTTGGGATAAAGCTTTTAGAGATGTAGAAATTTTAGACTGGATATTGTTACGAAATATGTTATCTTGGGACAAGATTGAAAAAACTTTATCGTATCTAAATGAATTAAGATTTATTTGATGAAGTGAGCTGCGTGAAAAATTTTGCAAATAATGAAAAAATAGAAGACTGGAGGGTAAAAAATATATCAATAGATGAAAGATGGATTGCAATTTTTAATCACTTTAAGACAAATGTGATTGCATATAAAAATATATTGATACTTGTTGAATTTTATCTATGTCTACCAGCTTCAAATGCTGCTACCGAGAAAGTGTTTTCAATAATGAATAATATTTGGACCACCGAAAAATCACAATTGAAAGTAAATACTTTAAGATCATTATTAATTGCAAAATGCAATTTTAAAATTAATTGCTCAGAATTTAAAGGATTTTTAATTAACAATCCAGATGTTTAAAAAAAAATCCATTCTGTGGAAAAATATCAAACTTCATAACTAAATTTATCATTTATGTAGTTGTTTTTTCTATTTTTTTTGTTAGCCTTAGTCAAGAAGACTGTTTATAAAACCAAATTTATTTTTTTAAATTATAATATTATAAAAACTTTTTATTTAACTTTTTATTCTAATCAAGAAGACTTGTTTTTGTTGTTACTTAATTTTATAATAATAATAATAAATATATTATATGATTATTTTTTCTGTTTTTCTTTTCATTTTTAACATAATTTTGTATATGTCCTGTATTTTCCTTTCCCAAAAATGGTTACCGTAGGTACATATATACCATGTACTTATAAAAACTTTTTTCTAGTTTGGTTACGTTTTAGTTCTGAAATAAAATAACAATTTTAATCAGAGACCGTAACAATTATGACATTTATAATAAAAATCACGATATAATTATTATATTTTGATTTTTGGTTTTTTGTCAGATTCTGATTTTTATTTTTTTTTTCCAGAAATAATTGTTTTTTTTTTTTTTTGATTGTTATTTTTTGCTCAGAAATATTTGTCATTTCTTCAATAAATAAAATGTTTAACGTAAAGAAAAATAAATATCAAAATATTTTAGTTCACCCTAAAATATGTATGCCTATAAATAAAATCAATAATTTACTTTTTTACATCTGCAAAAATGAAAAAAGAGAGAAAATTAACAATATTTCTGCCAAAAAAATAATAATCCAAAAATAATAATTATTTCTGACAAAAATAAAAATCAAGAATTTAAAAATCATATTATTTTATGAAAATATAGTTAAAAACCATCAAAACGGTGTGCTTGACTTGGCTCTCCGATATTTCCTTGTGGTTGCTTTTTCTTTTGAAAATTCTAGAATAATTGTTATTTTTGGTCCCTGATTTTAATTTGTACTTTTGAACACCTCAAAAATTGTGTTAATTGTCCCCCAACAACTCCCTCGCCATTTCTTTACATATATATTGGACAGTAAATAATGCCCAAGGTAACTTGTTTTGTGTTCAATTGTCGATTAAATTGAAAAAAGTGGCTTAGTGCTTTTTTACGCTTTTTTTACCTCGAAATAGTGCTCTTTAGTGCTTTTTTAAATTTTAAAGTGCTTTTTGCTTTTAAAAAGTTGGCATCACTGTTAGTAACTCAGTTCATTTTTAATCACAAAAAAAATATAAAATTAAACCAATTCAGGCTGAGAATTGTTCGTAAAAATTATTTTCTCTCTCTTAACAAGAGCGGCGTCAAACTTCATATGAAAAAAACATTGTCCGAACAAATGTTTTGTTCGGTACAAATGGGTGAATCAACTTGTCCTTTTGCACCAGGCAATGGTCACAAGTTTAATGATCAATTAAATTTGTATACGCGTTTGTTTTTGTCTATTTTTTTTTATTTTTCTGAATTAAATTCTACATAAATATCTACAAATTGTCTAATATAATATTATTTAGTTTATTAATAAAATTAAACTGTTATTTTAATAATATGTTGTGTTGACTATATTTTGACACTTACATAATTTATATAATTCAATATTATGTTGAAAACCTGCTTTTAAATCCTGATAAAACAAATTTTATAAGGTTTAAACCATACATTGGTTTCAGTACAGATATCAGCATTTTTGTTCATCTGTTAAATATCTGGTTATTTGTTTGCAAGAAAATCTTATGTGGGATCAGCATATTAAAAATCTTAAAATTAAAATTTTTCCAGATTTAGGTTTCTTATAGAAATTTGATAAAAAAAAAACAAAAAATTTTCAATTTATCAAGCTTTAATTCAAAGTCATTGTTATTACA
Organism: Bellardia pandia; assembly: GCA_916048285.2. NCBI lineage: Eukaryota > Metazoa > Arthropoda > Insecta > Diptera > Calliphoridae > Bellardia > Bellardia pandia. The sequence continues at coordinate 37,443,209 of OU696530.1, forward strand.
TTACAATAATATACTCGTATGGCTTCAAAAAAAAAATCTACCGAGATTAAATCGCTTCAGAGAATACAAAATAAAACACTAAAGATTGCAGCAAATTTGCCTAGCCGGTTTTCTAACCGTTATTTTGTGTAAGGTTTCACAATTCACGCACTTTACAAATCTCAACTATTACTTTACATTTTTAAATGTCTTAATTATATTGGACACTATACCATACAATTTATCACGGAATCAAAATACTTTCAATACGAGAAATAGTGAAAACTTAAGAATGGCGTTCTGCCAATCTGAAACAACAAAGCAGCGTATTGCACACTCTGGTTGCAGATAATATAATATCTTGCCACATAATATTTATTATATTATTGCAGTTTAAATCTTATATGAAATTTTTTTTACTTCAAAATGTTGATGAACTTCCGAAGGTGATGTAGCTTAATTGGTTAGCGCATTTGATCATTAAGCATGCGTTGGTATTTGCAGTCCGGGTTCGATTCCCAGCCGCTGCCACTCAAACAACATCAGTTTCTGATAATTATTAATTATTAGTTTTCTATCTATCATGACTACTATTTATCACAGCGCCCTCCTGCGGTGGTATAGCATTTAAAAACGCCATCGTAGTAAAATAATTAAATAAAGGCTATAAAATCAAGCTTTAAAAAAATAATGCGCCTACTCACCACCAGAGGCGCTGCAATGCTGCACTAAAAACAAACATTAACCCCCTGTTTCACGATGTCGAACGATAACGTTCGCTTAGATAAGACTTAAGACACAAACTTTTTATCGTATCTATTTTTTTACTCAATCAAGTTTTTTTATTCTACAATCAAGTTTGTGTCTTAAGTCTTATCCAAGCGAACGTTATGGTTCGACATCGTGAAACAGGGGGTAAAAGCCCTTATTTTTTGAAAATATGTAACTGTTTCTTTGGCGAACAAATAGGTATTTTAAAACCCAGTAAATTCCGGATTTATAACAATATCTACGGCAAGATGACGAATATTATTTTACAAACCTAATTCTAAAACCTTAAATAATCTTCTACATACATACCTACCTCCTGAATTTTCGAACAGTAGTTTCAAAGTTCTAAACTTGCTAATTACTATTATCAGTTCGATTACTTTATAGGTAACTGTATTCACTCAAATAATCGATTACTTATTGTTTTTTATTCGCTCAAATATAAAACACAACAACAGCACAATACACTGTATAAATAACCTTTACAATACAATTTTCAATAATATTCTAATACGCACTTGTTTTTCTTTCAACATACAATGCAATTTAATATATATAAATAGAAGGAAGCAAAATTATACGAGTTGAGTTGTGTACAGTAAAATAAAAACAAAACACAAGAACAACAAAATACACAATGCATGCCACTGTTGGCAAACCTGGTACAATTGTACTTTTTTTTGAACATTTTTTACTCAGTTGGTACCGTGGTACCACGAGTCGTTTGGTACAATTTAGTCTTCATATGGTATCAGCAGTGTTTTATTTTTTTAATTTTAAGCAGACAGTTTATTCTAAAGCTATGTATAGACGATCGTCAGATATTACAATGTTGTCAGATGTACTGACATTGACAAATTGTTAGCAAAAGGTAAATTAACAATTTCATTGGCACACAATTGTCACACAATGAATTTATCTGTCAACCGAAATTGTTTTTCCAAAATGTTAATAATGCACACTTGTGTGTTTATTTATGTATATGCAGAGTTGGATTTAGAAATAATTTCTATGACAATGCTGCCATTGGCAGATGCATAAACTTTGCACATATGACAATGTGACAAATGACAAAATTGTGTGTTTACACGATTGTTAGATGTCTGACAATATTTTTGTGTTCCAATGTACTGAAAATTATAGGGAAAAGAGAACAAAACGGGTACAATCTTGATGGTACTACTCAATTTTCTTATTTTATTTCTTTTTCATGCATGTTAATTTGCATTTAAAAGTACGAAAATTGAACTGACGTGTGTAAATAAAAGGCAAGTTGAACAAAAACTGGTCACCTAAGACTGAAGAGTGTGAAACAAGACTTACAGTATTTTATAAATAAATATCTGAGTTTAGCATATTTTATTAATTCAGGTTAAATTACAATGTCAAAACAATTTAGTTTATTAAGTTTTAAATAACATTTTGAGTAAAGAATCCAATTCATCCATCATATATGAGTACAGGTACTTATTTTCAAAGAATTCCGTTATTTTTGTTATTTAAATTTATTTGGCTGAAAGTTCTTTCCACGTTTTGTTGAAATAGGAGAAATTTTTGTAGAATTTCCCCGTTGAAATTCAGAAATTGTTTCCTCTACAAATTTTAGTTCATGGAATTCAGCATTTAAAATTGCTTTTTATATTTACAAATAAATAAGTAATTTCTACTAACAAGACTCAATATTATTTGGAATTATTGTACTTAAACTGAACAATTGTCAATAATTAATAAAACACTACTATTACTTAGCTTTGTTTTTGATATACATACATACATATGTCATGTTCTTCCTAATATTTATGATATTAAATGAGAAAAAAGTTGTTGTATCGAAAAAAGAAAGAATTTGGTAACAAAAACATTAATAAAATAAACAAATGATAAAAAAATTTAATAATTCAGAAAATCGTCACTTTTAATGAAAAAATTGTCAAATCGTCACTTTGCTATTTTTGAAACAAAAAATCGTCAAAATGACGATAAATCGACAAATCTGGCAACTATGCATACAATTCAGATTCTGATCTAAATTTAATTAAGTGTAACATTTTGTTGACACTTGTTACAGCCAAGTTTGTTTTTTGCAGTTTAAATTAAAAAGTTAAACAGAGTACGAATCTTAAAAAATAGAAACAGAAAAAATATTTGTTGAAAATTTTGTTTATGATTTATATGATGAAGAACGGGGAAGCAGGGAAAGAATATTATTTTTGTAAGTTAATGTACATAAAAAGCATATTTTTAATGATAAGCAAATTGAATAAGCCGTACGTAATACCATTTCGCGAAGAGTGGATACAACAATTTCCTTGGTTGAAAAAGGAAAAAGGCAGGCAACGTGTTTCATCCTCAATGCTTATACGACCACGTTTAAATTCAGCAACCCAATTTTTTACTGTTGTATATCATTTTTTACTGTTGCATCCATATCATTATGAATTTCTTGTCTCGATAAACCTTTTTTATTTAAATTTTTAATGACACCACGAATTTCTAATTTTTCCATTGTAAAAAAAATCGCGGATTCGTCTTTTTTTGAACACCTGTTTCTATATGAAGGAGTTGTCAAATCGAAAGAAAATTTAACATGTGTTTATAGCACAGATGGAAGTTTTCAAAACACTTAAATTTTTTCTGTTTATACCGCGCTTTCTGTTCTAGGCTAAGAAGTTTCGGAACCGCCCTCGTATTGAATTTTGTGATTTTTATGTTTCTCTTTCCAAATAAGATGTAATGAATTCTTTTTGTTTATAATTTATACAGACTTTTATTTATTCCTGCAAAGCTACTAACAACTTCAAATAATATACTTGCAATGGCCGCTTTCTCATATAAAACACGTACAAGTACCCAGGTACCTTGATGCGCATTAAAGTGTGTTAAAAGTAAATTGGTCTCTCAGGCAAATTACAAAGAAAAAGTCAAGGCGTACGGCTGCAAAAAAAAACTAAATTATTTGAAAGTTAGTAGCTCTCAAAAAGTTTCAGATATACAAATTATCAATTTCAATGAAAAAACTTTGACCGCCAGAGGTACCCGAGTACCTTGGTGCACACCTAAGGGTTAATCAATTTTAAAAATGGTACCGTGAAAGTATAAAAAGTACATTTTATTTGTGTAATTGGTACAAAATCTAAAATCTATTTTCCATCACTGATGCATGCACAACAAATAGTAGCAATGACAAAGAGGGAGAGAGATGGCAAATGGCATATGCACTCTCACAGAAACACTCAACAAACCATTTAGTAAAACTCAATAACAAACGAATAAGAAAATAAATCAACAAACGCGTGAAATTACGACAAATTGCACTTTGGCCTGAGCGCGCTCAAACAAAAGAAAATGAAACAAAAACTAACTCATCATCATCAGCGCAATTACATACATACATACACACATATTCAAACACAGCAAGTGTACGCGTATGAGCATGCATGTATGTGCGTAGCTGCAATAGTTGTAGCTGGTATTAGTAGACATCGACGTCATTGTAGACGCCGGCTTTTATGAAACAAACAAACAACAGCAACGAGCAGCAGAAATACTCCCCAAACTAAAATAAGCGCCACCAGCAGCAAGCACCACACATTTTACAACCCAACTATACTAAACAAATACAACGTGTATACTGTTGAACAACAACAACAGCAGCAGCAAAATTCACAAAAAAAAAAAAAACTTTTGAAAATTCACCATCCCGGCACCTAACAACCAACCCCCCATCCACCACCCCTTACAATCTTGTTTTCTTACCTTAAAAAATAAATAACAACTAATGGAAAAATATTAACAAAACAACAAAAAAATAAATATGGTTGTTGCTGTTTGTTCTTGCTGTATAGTAAACAACAAAACAATTCCTTCTACATTGCATGCCACACAGTGTTGCCAGCAAAAATTAATGCTTGATTCCTAAATTACACATCGGCAAAAAATTACACTTTTCACAATATTCAAAATATATATATCAAAACGTAAAGATGGAGTATCGTGGTTATTAAACCAAATTCGTAGTTTTTTAAGGTTAATTCTGAAATTTGGCCAATAAGAATGAAATAGTATTAATCTTATAAAGTTTTTTGCTTTCCTGTAAAAAGAAAGTAAATTGTGTAGTTACGGTCTTTTGGATTTTCGATGAAGATATGTACATATGTACATACTTATTTATGAACTTAAAATGCCAATTTGTATTAAACAGAGTTAATGCTTAAATTTAACTTAATATTTTTTATATTATTTGAAGAAAACTTATTGTTACGTTTTACCTTTTAAAAACGGTGTTGAAATACAATTCCGTAACAATATAAATGACATTTTTAATAAGAAAATAAAATCTTAAAAAAATTACAAACAATAGGTATTTGTAATTAGTTACAAATGAACTGGCAACTCTGAATCCACACAATGTTGGCAAAAAAATAAACAACAAGTCATGTACATTACACTCCACCAACTATATTACACCCTCTCACACTCACTCCCCAACTTCCCTCTTTAAGCAGAACATGCAACTCCCGTGTACTCTTACAATCATTACTAACTAGTGAGCTCATTATGGAGAAGATGGTGATGATATTTATATTTATGTATGTAAATATGTATGCAAGAGTGTTTAGTGTTGCATATTAACACGGACATTTTAGATAAAAAAAATAACACACACAAAACAACAACGACAACAGCAAAACCCCAAATACAATTGTAGTCATACATCAAAACAACGGCAAATATTATTAAAAGAGCACAGCACAGTACACAAATAAACAACAAAGGAGAGGGAGTGTTAGGAGAGTGTACGAGTGAGTAATAAGTTAAAGTAGGATAATAACAAGAAAAAGGGGAAGTAGAGGTAGAGTAGCAAGAAGTGTTTTGTAGTGGTAAGTAAAATTGTAAACAAAATAACAACAACAACGGCAGTCACGACAAATTCCCCCCAAAAATGTTTGACTGACTGGTTGTTTGGTTGGCTGGCTAGCGAGATGACGAAAATGAATTTTCTTCTGTACAATTTTAGTCAACAACAATTTTTTGGTTTGTCTGTTTAGTTAGTTGAGTTGTTGTTATTTGTTTAATTACGTCTGTTTGTATAGTAATACTAAATAAAGAACTTTTTTTTTGATGGTTATAAAACTCATTTTTAACAAAAAATTACATAGGTACATACATATGTATGTATGTATGTACATATAAAAATAAAACAATAATGATCTTTGCACTTACCTTGTTAGCCAGCAAACTTTAAATCCTGATGTTTCCACGTTAAAAACTTTAATGCACTTAATCAATCAACTATCAATGATTTCTTAAAATTTCCTTTAAATAATCTTCTTATACCACCATCTTGTATTTTACTTATTTTACTATCAACAACACAACAACATAGGTATCAACACTTTAATTTTACTATCAGCAAAAAAAAACACTTTCACTAGCACTTTTATTTATCGAACGCTCCGCTTAAAGTCCGGTTAAGTACTGAAGTCAAATGCTAAACAAACAGGTCAATGCACCAATAATTAAACTTTAACACACGCTCTTTTTAAAACTCCAGTTTTTGCATATTTCAAAGCTTAAAGCTTAAACTTTAATACACGCTCTTATTAAAGCTCCATTTTTTTTGCATGTTTCAAAGCTTAAAGCTGCAACTCCTGTTTTTGACATCCTTAAGTTATGCTGTAGAAACTTTTAAAAAAAAAAAAAAAAAGCACATTGCCTACTTTTAGGATGACACATTTTCAATGACCTTGAAAAATTTGGAATAACGGAATTTGTGGTGAATTTCTAAAAACTTACCACGAATTTTTACTCACCACGATTTTTTATACCCACCACGATTTTTTTCACCACCTTTTTTATTCACCACATGATAGAAAAAAAATTTTCTGCCGTCGGCGTCACCCCCCCCCCCACCCACCCAATCCGTCCGTCCCATCACTCACCTCCAACCTCCGTGTGGTGCGTGTGTGTGTGTGTGTCGTGATTTGAAAAATAACACCGGATGTTCTATTTATGCGAACTTTTTTAGAAAAAAGAATATGGGAATTTGATTTTTTCTATTTTTAGACAAAAATTCGTAAAAAACACACCAAACTTTGAAACGTAGATGGCGCTAAAGCGGTAAAATAAATGTTGTCACACTAGCGATTTATTTTTAGCACTTTTTTTTAGCACTTAGTTTTAATTTTGAAATTAATTTTCTGGTAACACTGGATAAGTGTGACTTTATTTTTCAAATGACCGACACTGTTCTTGTAGGGACGTTACCGATTGGACAGAAACGACGCGACGCGATTTAACGCTAGCATACTACGCGACATTGTATAGTAAGTAGTTGTTTCTGTTTGAAGGGTAATTAATTATAAAATTTTGTCTATCTCGTCTAGCTCCTAGAATTGTATCTGGCGTGATTTTTGAAAATAAAGCGTGACACGCCAGAAAGATTTCAAAAGTGTGACAATCACGCCAAAAGCGTGACGTCTGGACACCCTACCTGTAGCCAAAAAATCAAACAAGGTGATCCAAATAATATTATGCTTGTTACCAGTGCTGTCAATTCCGAATAGCATATATTTTTACTATTAAGCCTGTTCAAAATTTCAAGTGGAATGCTGTCAAAATACATGTTAAAAAAAATCACATGAAATTTACATGAAAAGATGTTGCAGAAGTTCATTTTGTGAAAAACATATGAAATGTATCTGGCAATATTATTTTTTCACAGCGAAATAATTAAAGTGGCAATTGTTTCACGTGGAATTTTCAATAACAGTTGACTGTCTGTCATCTAAAAGCTCTTCTGTCGCAACAATATCTATTACTTTATGTGCTGCTGCATATGCGGCTAGTAATATGTTTATTAATTTTTATTTCACAAAAAATCAAAACATAATATGTGTTTTGTTTACAAAAGTACATTAGCTACACGTCTAATTTTCTGTATGAAATAATTAATGTTTCTCAACATTTTCCCAAAATTTGAATAGAGGAGTACTTTTTTAAAAAGTTCACCTGCCTTTCTTTACACATGCAAGTACTTGCATGCGAGTGCTGTGTACGTATTATATACGTAAACTTATTCGAAAAACTCGACTAGCTCTGCAAGTGAAAAAATTTGAGTGTATTGTAAAAAATGTGAGTTTATTGAGTTTTTCGAACTGTTACTTGCATGTGTAACCCCGGGTAAAAAATAAATTAATACATCTGATACAAAAAACAAATTTGTTTAGTTTATTTTTTATTTTTGTTAAGTTTTTTATTTTTTATAAAAACACTGAATGAACTGTTATTAATATTATATTTTTTATGTGAAAATTTTCAATAAACTATTATTAAATAAGAAAGAAAATCTAAATTTGGTGCGATTTTTTTCAAATGGCGCGTTTTTTTTCTCCATGTTTTTGCGTTTTGAAATTTCAAAGTTGACAACGCTACTAATTATGAACCGACCGTTATAAAATTACTGGTCATGATTTCTGTATATATAAAACATATTTGTGTTCAATTTTATTTGAATAATTGATTTTGGGAAGTGGGCCTTATATGGGAGTTATGACTAATTATGGACCGATCATAACAAATTTGGGCCAAATAATTTTGGTATATGTATATGCAACAAGAATACTGACATTTTTAAGAGAGTTGTGCTCGTTAAAGTGATTTTAGGAAGTGGGTCTTATATGGTATGGTTAATTTGCACCGATCTGCACAAAAATTGTTGATGAGATTATGCTTCATGTATAACTTATTTCTGGAGAAATTTGTTGGGATTCGTGCATAATTTATGACCGATAAACCTCTATTTCGGGATTTAATTTGTATGGGGGCTTGGTGAAATAATCGACCAATTTCAACCAGTTTTAATCCCTAGCGTCCTAGGCCCAAAAAAATATCATGTACAAAATTTTATCGAAATATCTTCAAAATTGCAACCTGTACTCTGCGAAAAAAGTTTACATGGAAGCCAGCCAGCCAGACGGACGGGCATGGTTAAATCGACTCAGAAAATGATTACAAACAATTACAGTTATACTACATCACTGCTATAAAAAGGCCCCCTTAAACTTTCTCTTTTTTTTTGATGAAAAGAACAGACACACGATTTGCCACTAATTTTGAAGTACGCTACTGCAGGTTGTTTGTATATTTTTCTGCAATTCCTTTACACATTTCATTTGTTTGTTTCCAAAATACACAACAAAATGTAAACAAAAAAAAAGAAATAATAAAAACAGCCAGACGGACACACAAACCAACACATCTATACGGTGAATGTGTTGTGTTGTGTGTGAGTGAATTTAATAGTGGTTGATGGCATGAACTGTATGTGGAGCTGACTGGCTTGGTTGTTTGTTTGTTTGTTCGCTTGTTTGTTTGTATGGATGGTTGGTTGGTTGGTTGTACGGTTCGACGTTTGGTCTGACTGTATGACTGGCTGTTTGTCATACTGTTGTTTGTTATGTTTTATTATTGTGTTTTTGTTGCTGTTTTTATGATTATTGCTAATATTTAAGCAGGAGTATTTGTTGTTGTTTTTGTTGACGATGATGTTGATGATTCGGTGCTGATGATGAGGCTTTTTTATTTATCATAGTTTAAAAAAAGGGGGAGGGGAATAGGAGAAACTTGTATTGCACATAAAGTTGATGTTGCAAATGTTGTTGGTTTTTCTAAAGTTTTAAATAGCAAATAAATAGACGTAAATAAGTTTTTGAAAAGACAGAAAAAAAGTAAACAATAAGAAGCGATGATGATGATGATGTTTATTAGCATAATGATGTTGTTGTTTTTATAATTGCCACTTTTAACGAATTTTCTAACACACTGAAAGAGAGAGTTATTTTTCATACCCAAGAAATACTCTCGTTGTTATTCAGTTGTCTTGTTGTTTTTGCAAACTTTATTTGTTTTTTATTTTGTTTGTTTTTCTTCAAAGAAATGTAAACAAAAACCCAAACAAAACAAATATGTAAAAAATAAACAGCAACAATACTGTTAAGAGCTTGTTTTGTTTGTCTGTAGGTTTGTACTGATGTGTGTATATTTGTTTGTATGTACATATGTATGTATGTAAGTTAGTACTGTTGTTGTTTTGCATTTAAAATAGATTTCACAATTAAACTTAATTATGACGTATTTTTATTGCTTTGTTTTTATTATGTTTTTGTTGAAGTTGACTGCTCTGCTAGACTCTGCTTAAAATGCTCAGGACTGCAAAAGTGCTGCTACTACTAAAATATTTTTGACTATTACTGCTCGGTTGACGTTGCAGTATTGTGTTTTTATTAAACTGGGAAGAAATGTTGTATGACCCGCAAACAACATTGTTAAGAGGATGATGATGCACAGTGGTAACAGCAATTCTAAAACAAATGATAATGTTTTAAAGATTATTTTTATTTTTATAATTTTCTTGATTGTGTTGTTTGCTGTTTTTCACATCAATGTTGTTGCTGTTGTTGTCTTATGGAAATTTACCTTAAGTTTTTGTTATTGCTTTTGTTATAAACATTTATGTACATATTTAGTATTGGTGATAATTTTATTCAGTTTGCTATGTGGTTGTTAATTCTGATAAAAATAAAATTATTTATTTTCATGATTGTGGAGGCATGTCAGTTAAAATGCAATATATGTACATAGGTATGTAGGTACCTATAATATTAAGAAGACATTATACCTATAATCTTAAATACAGTGGGTGGAAAAATGAAAAAAGTTTGGCATAAAAAATCAAAGTTAAGATGTTGTTTCACAGATTTTTATTAGGCAGGTACCTATATTTTAATAAAAATACTTACCGTGTGTCACACAACTACATACATACATACATACATGTGTATGTATGTATGTATATTACCTACTCATTTTTCAAGAGAAATTTGTGTTTCATTTAACATGAAATTGTAAAAAAGTTAATATTGTGTAAATTGGAAAAATCCCAAAAAAAAAATGTAACAATGTCCTTTTTTGTTTAGTTGTTATTGCATTTTATTAATTTGCATCACAAATTTCAGGTCATAAAACCCAGTTAATTTTGTTGGGGTTTTTGTTGTTTATGAAATTTTGTAATGTGTTTATTAAAAGGATACGTGTCATGTATTCATCGATTGCTGTTAGTAATATGTAATTTAGGCCTTATTGTGCACAGGTGTGAAGATCTTTGTGTTAAAAAGGCCGGAGGGAAATTAAGTTAACATTTCCAAAAGAAAAATGATATTACAGTTTTAAAACTAGGGAAAATAAACTAAAAACATCATTTGTGAGATGTTTAGTAAATATTGTCAAGCAGACAATAAATTATTTTTGTCCAAAATCCTTGAATGCAAATGAGGAAAGAATAATGCCCATGAAAAATCGCTTAAACTTTTTTTTTTATCCCGAACATAAATTACCGAACAACTAAGAAGAACGCTATATACTAATGTAGACAACGAAAAATCCCACAGGATGTTGAGAAGCATAAGTCTAGCAAGGTAAAAAGGTTTTGGAAGTTAACAGCTTGATGAGGTTATCTATAATTCGCTGAGATCCATTAAAAGCAATTGCAACATTTTTTGTTCGGATGGTCGACCTAGTATGGAAGTCAAATAAAGCCTTACAAAATCCACGGTTAATTATGATGGCGGTTCTATAATCTGAAATATGGGTCGGCATTTCTGCCAATGTAGTTGATAATCTTGTACATACATACATACATATATACTGATGATATATATTATAAATACCATTAATATTGGCCCATTCCTTAAGCATACCGTAACTGCAGAGCCGAAAAATACATCAAAAAGAAACATTGTTATTTAAAATGACCCGAAATACGCAGTTGTCGATGTTAAAATTTATCTTTTGAACATTACCAAAAACTTGCTAACACCTCCTCAATGCTCGGACCTGAACCCTGAAGAGGTATAATAAATTTTTTTCTCCGAAATGTTTAATTCTTTTCTTTTCGGCATATTTAACACAAAGAGGACAATAGGAAAAAAATTATTGCCAATAAGAATTTTATCGTTTTAACAAAATATGTATTTAAATAAAAAATACCATTAAAAATTAAAAAAATACTAAAAACATGAAAAACTTAACAGGAATTAACAAAAAAGCAAAATACTTTTGAGACTTACAAATTATGATGCAAAAATAATAAAATGAAACAACAGCTAAATAAAAATTAATATTTTTTAGCGTTTTTTTTTGGGGTTTGCCATTCTGCATAATATCTATTATTAATTGCAAAAACCAAATAAATTTTTTTACTTGATTTTAAAATTTTTTGTATACCTACATTGCCTGCCTACATAATGCAAATTTTTATTATTTCTGTAACGGTTTTGAGCGGCAACAACATTTTATATTATTTCGACAACGGAATTTTAAAGGTAACGGTATTGGATGATATTTTGTTTACGATTTTTTTTAGGATAAGAGTGATGTGATAAAATTTGATTTTTTTTATTTTAAAAGACCTTTAAACCTTTATTAATATTTTGTTAATAGGTATCTATTTTTATTTCGAAATTATGCGCACTTTATATTCTTAACAGAAGCTGGTTAAAATAAGCTGTGAGCTACTGTATATATGCAATTTTATTTAAAAACCAAATTTTGGCTTATTGTCTGCAATTACTTAGCATCTGTATTAAATTCTTAGTTTTAAAAGTTTTACATATTTTTAAACGTTAACCACATCATTTGTTGAATTATTACCATTTCAATGTAAATGTAAATAAAAAAGGTAAAAAGTATAGTCGGTCAAGCCTGACCATATAATACCCTACACCCAGTATATGTATAAAACAGTTTTTCAGCAATGGGCGCTATATGGGAGATATGAGCTATTATGAACCGATCACCCAAAAATTTAGTGCCATGACTTCCGTGAATATAAATATTATGTATGTATATTATACTTTATCTCGATATATGTAAATACTCTTAAAAAATTTATGGAAATAAAAGTGTATTACGGAGGAGGTCTTACATTGAAGTTTGAACTAATTATGGACCGACCATTATAAAATTAGGTGTCATTATTTCTTTATATATGAAAGTTATTTTTGTTGAATTTTATTCGGATACCCAAATTGTTAAGAGATTTTTAGTCGTTAAAGTGATTTTCGAAAGTGGACCTTATATGGGAGCTACGACTAATTATGGACCGATCATCATAAAAATGTACCATATTATTTATATATTTACGAAACATATTTGTGTTCAATATTATTTGGATACCACCGACATTTAATAAAGTGTTATGCTCCTTAAAGTGATTTTCGGAAGTAAGGCTTATTTGGGAGCTTTGATCAATTATGGACCGATCTTCACATAATTTGTAGATGTGATTTGGCTTCTTCAAATTTGTTTGGATAGTTGCATAATTCAAACATTTATGATCGTTAAACTCCTATTTCGGGAGGACATTTGTATGGGGGCCAGGTGTAATAATGGACCGATTTCCACTAGTTTCAATTCCATCCGTCCTTGGGCCGAAAATATATCACATACCAAATTTTATTGAAATACATATCTTCAAAATTGCGACCTGTACTCTGCACACTAGCTTTACATGGACAGCCAGCCAGCCAGACGGCCGGACGGACATCGTTAAATAGACTCAGAAAGTGATTCTGAGTGAATCGGTATAGGTATCAATATTTATGGACGTTATACCTACACATCAGCACAAATCCAATATACCCTCCTCACTAATGTGGTGTAGGGTATAATCATTCAGTTAATTTTTACTTCTGTTGCTCCACTATAAGTTGTTTTGATGTATTTTAGTTGGAGTTGTTTTTTTTTTTTTTTTTGTTATTTGTTTTTTTCTGTTTTTTTGTGCATGAAGTTGTTTACATTATTTTGCACATTTTTAAACAAAGCAATAACAACAAAAGCAACTGCAAGCAGGAGGAGTTAAAGAAGAGGACCAAACTAAGTTAAACAAAACAAAACTGATCACAATAAACTCAATGACAACAACAATGGCAAACTTTAGCTACATAAGTATGTATGAGAATAGAAGGGCAGACTGGATACAAGTACATACATATGTAAAATGATTCATTTAGTAGAACTACATATGTACATACATACATACATGACGACACTACACTAAGTGACTGACCGACTGTCGTGGCTTTTAAATAAACAAACAGCAAGTGAATATAATAAACACAATATGTATTTGCCACATCATTGCCAACATCATTAACAACATCATTATCATCATCATCATTGTTGTCAGTACAATAATATGTTTTGTTGGGGAAGACGATGATGAGAGTATAAAATGAAAATTATGATGATTCTCAATTGTAAGAGTGCAATTTGTTTTTGTTTTGCTTACATTCATGCAAATACTGCTGTGACTTTGAGGCTGACGCTTAAATGTTGCTGCTTGCTGTTGTTGTGTTTAATACTGAGCAACAATTCAAATATGTAGCTGCAGCAGTTCTTTACCTACATCATCAACATCATCATCGTTGGTTGTTTATCAACATCACAACAAAAATCCAAAAACAAATAACAACTGCAGGCATCAGACAGCAACAGCCAACTGTGTATGCTTTGAAACACACAGATTGCTGTGGCAGAGCTTACGCTGCCGCCGCTCAGTAACAGCAGCACAAGTGAATACAAACAAAACACAAACAAAAAACAAAATTGTTTTTGAGAAATTCGCATTTCAATTGCGAGCATTTTAGTTACAAATCGATTTCATCAGGTTTGGTAGTGTTTTGCGGTGTTTGTCGTTGTCGGCTCACAACATATTCTTTTTTTCTTTCGTTTTGTGTGTTTTGAATTCAATAAAAGCGAACGAAATATATACAACATATAATAATAAATTAAAAAAAAAAATAAACAAAAACAACTATAAATTCAAAAAATATTGTACATTTTCAAAACAAACAAATAAGCACGAGATAATCTCGTGAAGGAAAAAACAAACAAAATCAAAAGAAAAAAATTATTTAAAAAAATGAATTTTGCAAATTAAAAAAAAAATTAAAACAAAAATTATTTAAAAATTTACTACGTCATTAAATTTACAAAAAATAAAAAATAACAAAAATAAATGTAGGTATTTTCTTATATTAAAAAAAAAAGATAATTTTTGGCGCTTTATTTTAAAAGCTTTGTTGTTGTCGTTGTTTTTATTGTTTTTGTGGTGTGTTACAAATGTACAATTTTTCTTCAAGTGTCATTTGAATTTCATTTCCTTCTTCCGCCGAAAACAAACACTCATGTTATACTGAGTATTTGTTGTTGTTGTTGTTGTTGATTTTACTTGTTGGCCTTTGGTTTTGAAAAATTAAAATAAAAAAAAATTGTGTTAATGATATTGTATTTTCTAAATAATTATTAACGAAAATTGCTGTGGCTGTGTTTTGTTGTTGTTGTTGTTGTTGTTACTGCCACCTTTGTGGTTGGATTTTCTGCTTTGTAAAACAAAATGTATTAAATAAAGAAAATAATAACAATAATTTTGTTGGAAATTGTTTTAAAATTAAAACAAATGTATTGAAAATTTAAACAAGCTTTTGTGTTTAACGAATTAATAAAAGAAAATTGTTTAAATAATAAAAATATTTTAAAGAAATCTTGTTAAAAAGAAGCAATAAATAATCAATTATATAAAATTTAAATAATGCAAATAATTTTATATTGTTTTCACACAAATACATAAAAGGAATAAAATATTTAAAAAAAGTAAATATTAAATAAAATTTCCAAATAAATATTTATTACACTAAAAAAAAAGAATTATTAATTTTATAACAAAAGTTAAAAGAAATTTATAACAATTAGTTTTTTAAAAAAATAATAATAAAAAAATATTTAAAACAAAAAATAATAAAACCAAATAAAAAGTTTAAAAACAAATATGAAAACTGTGAAATGTTAAACAAAACTCAAATATTAAAAAATTAAAAAACATTTTAAATCTTTTAAACCTAACAAATCAAACGGAATATTTTAAAATTGTTTGTAATAAAATTTCAATTTACAAAATATAAAAAATGTGCAAAAATAACAAAAAATCTTATAAAACATAAAAATAAATTCTCAAGCTTCTAATAACAAAATTTAAGCAAATAAATAAAAAAAATATATACAAAAATTAGTGTTTAACCTATAAAATTGTTTTCAAAATTTACAAAATAAGCAAGAAGACACCTTATATAAATCTAAAGTTCTACTAATTTTCAATAATTATATTTTACATAGTTGCGGAAAAAATCTAATTGAAAAAAATTCAAAATTTCATTAGAATTTCTTTTCAAAATATCAATCCTCAAATAATATGTATGTACAGTGGCTCACAGCTACTTCTTGTATGCAGTGCATTTCTTTTGTTTTCAAAGCTTCATAAAAAGAAAACCAACATTAACTTAAGGTATGGTCACACATAACAAATATTTACTCAAAAAAGCGTAACCAATTACTTTTAAAACAATTTTGTTTGACGTTGTTTACTCTTACAAGATTTTTGCAAGATCAAACAGCATCAAATAAAATAAGTCTAAGTATTTGTTGTGGCTTGTCCTAAATAAACGACGTTTTTTTTCTAATAAATAAATCAATTTAAAACTATTTTATTTAGCGGTTACGACATTTTCGGCAAATATTTGCCAAGTGTGACCGTACCTTTAAAAAAGAAATACACCTAATTCTGTTTTTATACGGTCTTTTTTTTACACGGTTTTGATTTCGCACGGTTTCAAAATAAACAAATTTTAATTTTTTTACACGATTTTATTCCATTTAGCACGATTCAAAATCTTTTAGGCTTCAATTTTTATACCCTACACCACAATAGGGGGCGGGTATGTAGGATTTGTGCTGTAGTGCGATGCAGTAAGCTTTTTTTACGACAATTGTTTCTTTTAAAAATGTTGACCACAAAATTAACCATTCTGCTATTCACTAACACTTTAACGGTTTCTGTTGACATTTAAAGTCAGCTGTTTCAATCAGCTGTTATTATTAACCAAATAAATTGTGGTTTATTAACGCCAATATATTTGGTGCTGTTTAATGTGTGTTTAGAAAAGTGTTTCTATATAAATAATAAATTCTAATTTTAGTAAAAAAAAAAATATAATATATGAGTATTTAGCCCACAATTTATCTGATAATGAGCCAGCTGATAGTGCTCCCTCAGTCAACCAGCGGGATCTTCGTGACTTAGATAATAATTTTGGTGGTAGTAACAGTATTCATTCTAATAAAATAAATAAAAATCTAGTTTAAAATAAATAAAATAATAATTATTTATAATGTTTTGCTTACCTTGCTTTTCAAAATTTTAAAAAATGATTGTTGAATGGCTTTTTTCTATTCTTCTTTGTTCTTTTCTCTTATTTTGACAATGTTGCCACGTAACTTTAATTTGAATATAGAGAAAAATTAAACTGTTTACCGTGGCTAAAAATAAGTTAGTGAATCACATAGTGGTTAGTGCAAACATCAAACATCATGCAAACCTGTTGAAAGTTTTAAAAGTTAGTGAATCGCACTACTGATGTTTGTAACTCCCATAAATATTGGTTCAACAATCACCTTAAAGTATACCGATCGATTCAGGATGGGATTGAAACTGGTGGAAATCGGTCCATTATTTCACCTGGCCCCCATACAAATGTCCTCCCAAAATAGGAGTTTAATGATCATAAATGTATGAATTATGCAAGTATCCAAACAAACTTCACAACAAATGAAGCTAATTCACATCTACAAATTTTGTGAAGAAAATAATATTGAACACAAATATTTTTCGTATAGGTATATGTACATATAATATGGTAGAATTTTATGATGATCGGTCCATAAGTCCATTTGCGAAAATCACTTTAACGACCATAATCTCTTAAAAATCTTGTTATCCGAATAAAATTTAACAAAAATAAGTTTCATATGTACAGAAATGATATACATACACCTAATTTTATAATGGTCGGTCTATAATTAGTCGAAACTCCCATATACGATACCTTAATTTACTTTAACTTCCATAAATCTTTTAAAAGTATTTTTTATATCGAGGTAAAGTATAACATACATAATATTTATATTAACGGAAGTCATGGCACTAAATTTTTGGATGATCGGTCTATATTAGGTAATATCTCAAATATGGTGCCCATTTCTGAAAAACTATTTTATTTACATATATACTGGGTGTAGGCTTGACCGACTATGCTTTCTTACTTGTGATATGTTCATATCACAAATTAATAGTGCATTTACACCTACGCCATAAACTAGTTATAAGTTGTTTATGGTGATAAACTAGTTTGAGAAACTTGTTTATCCAAACAAATCAAAAAGAGGTTTTGTAACTAGCTTTTGAGATAAACTAGTTACAAACAACCAGTTTCTGCTAATGCAACTCTGTTTTTTCAACATTTTTCTGGAAACGCTGGACACATTTGACATTTGCTCAAAAATAAAAAAAGTTTTCTTTAAAAAAAGAAACTGTAATTGAATCATCATGGATGAAAAACACAAATTTAAATTTTTTTTCATAACAACGTCCATATTTTTACTGGGCAGAGCAATTGTAAATAGCACAATTTTAGGGGAATCCCTTTAAGTGCATACTTGTCAATGACAAGTTGTCATACATTTTTTTTTACATTACCTTTAAGCTTAGAGTGCATATCTTTCTTTTCTTTAATAACTATACTTGTGTAAAAACACATGGTTGGTAACTATATGGATTTAATACTATAAACCTGATTAGTTGTTTTAAAAAAATCTTAATTCAATAGATTTTGGAGATAAGGAACCAATCGCCTATTTTGCATACGATCACAGTCTTTTTTTGCGCAGTTTTTTTTACACGGAATTTCCTGGAACCAATTATCGTGTAAAAACAGAATTAGGTGTGTGTTGGTTTTGCCTTATCCTCATGAAATGTTTTCTTTCGCGGTGTCTTTATTTAATGACATTATAAACCATCTTTCGAGAAAATGCAATTATTTCAGCTATTTTTGTTTGTTTTGTGTCATTTTGGTGAAATTCCCAGATAACCTTTTTTTTTCTCAAGTTAGCAGTGCGGTCCTCTTTCCATTTTGTTTGACAAAATTAATAATAAACTCGTATTTTTGCTAAATTACACACGAATTTTGCAACGAAATTAGCATCAACCATTTTCGTTTAAAATTGTAATAACTTTGCGATATTTTAACCAAAAAAAAAACTTAATTTTGAACAAAATATGAAAAATTCCAAAAAAAATTTTAGAAAAAAGGAGTGAAGCATAAGAATAGCATAGAATTTCATGTTATTATCATTTTATTTTTCAATATAATACCTTTGGCTTATCATAGAACATTGGTGCGCTATTTCTCTGTCCATAGCTGTAAATTAACAATTTCAAAAACACAACAAAAACGCAACCGTAGAATAACATAGAATTCCATGTTATTATCATTATATTTTTCAATATAATACCTTTAACACTTCATAGAAAATTGAATTTTTTGCGCTATTTCTCTGTCCATAGCTGTATATTAGCAATGTCAAAAACGCAATAAAAACTGTTTTCAACCAGATCTTAAAAAAAGAAAACTTCTAATTGGAACATAAAATAATAGAATTAAAAACTTGACAATTTTATTTAATAATTCGCTTTCTTTTTGAAAGTTTTTAGTTTTAAAATAAGCTGTAAGCTTTTTTCATTTGTGATTTCAGAGGATCTAGTTTTTTCTTTATATAAGCCTAATAATAGTAATTATTTGTTTGGTTTAGTAGGTAGATGCATTGATGAACTAATCAGAGTTTATCAATCCATCAATCTACGTAACCAGCGCTATTTTATCTGTCTTAAGGGTTACGGGTTCAAATCCCAGCTGAAACATTTTTTTTTTGTTAAACAAATAAACAAAACAGTTTTTTTGTTGTTAAACAAATAAACAAAACAGTTTTTTTTAACAATATTTGCCACAATTTAAACAATAATTAAAAATTAGTGCTACAGTGGAAAAATTGTTAAACAAGTTTTACAAAAATAAAAATAAAATATTAAAAAATAATTACAAAGAAAGTTAGTTACATTATTAATCGAAAATCAAAATAAAACCTGTGATTATAAAAAATACTAATATCAAATGCATAATATTACTAACAAATATGTAATAAAAAATAAGAAGTTGTAAATAATTAATAATTTTCAAAAGATCATTAAGTGCACATTAAACTATAAAAGTGTTTATAAACCAATTAAATAAGCAACATTTTATATAAACTGTGAGCTGATTGACTACTCGCCAATTGCATTTTTATTATCTTCTTTATTATATTATATTCTTAATTCTAAGTCACAGTGTTGTATTACATACAGAGATGGGGGTATGAGTTTATTTTCACTACACCTCCCTTTTATATTAAAAAAGAAAGAATTAAACAAGGGGTACCAGACTTGTTTAGTTCTTGCTTTTTTTTATTATTATTTTAGAGATACATTATTAGTACATATATACATATAAAATTAGAATAATAATGAATTCAAAATTATGAGCTTATAATTAGTTATGCACAATTATATATTACTTATATACTTGTTTTGATTTTCACATTCGTAACGCATGAGTCTAGCCAGACCCATTCAGTTTGTCATGTACTTAAACCTTATGTGATTGACAAAAAAAACTCCATGTTTTGTACGATAAGGTATCTGGGCACCTCCTTCATACAAATCTTATGAAAAACAATCCATTTTGCAACAAAATTTGAAATGCTACAAACGTATAAATAAAATATGAAAAGTTGGGAGCTCTCAAGAAGTTTCAAGTACGATTGCTTCCAATTTCTACAAAAAATAAAAAAACCTAAAACGTTAATTGAAAAAGAAAACTATTTTTTAATTGAATGGGAGCAATCTATACAAATGTGATTTGTGCAGTAAAATATTCGAATAAGTGTCATCCTTTTCAGGATTTATTTTTTAAATATTTATAGCGAATTAAATTGTAGAAGGGTACCTGAAATTTCAAGTCTCTAACTGAATGTTATAATAATAAATTTTAATAACATTTCAAATTGAAAAAGGTCTGACCAGAATCATGTGTAAGACGAAGGGTTAATAGTTAAAATAGAAGGGAAAATTGGAAAATTTAACTTTATATATGTAAATAGATTTCAATATAGTAATTGTCGTATTTATTTAATTAAAAAAAAACTTGAAAAGTTTATAAGAATTGCATTTCGTCACCGATCACAGAATGTTTAAAATTAGTTAATGGGCTCTCTTCTAGCAGATTGCTAGGTTAAAATCACAATTGCCTTTCATATAAAAAACCCCGGGGAATCAATTGTCAAACCAGTTCTGTGTCATCGCTTATTATTAAACATGGCATTAATAATATTCTGTAAACCAATTTATACCAATTGCATTCTATTTCCCAGGTCTGAAATATACAGCCAGCCACAGAATTTAATTCCGTCCGGAAGTGGAATTAACTCCGTTTGTGGCTTCTATAGAAAAAAATTCGAAAAAACCGGATCCACTTTAACGTTTAATAAGATCAAACACAATTGAGATAGTTTGTCCCTCACCAAAGCATTAAAAACAACAAAAACTAATAAACGTCATACCAAACCATGTAAACAAAAATTATTTTATAGCAATTATTTTGAGTGATTTATTTTTAAAAAACAAAATATAAATTACAATTTTAATATTTGATTATATGGACGATTTATTTTCGGTCTCTGGTTTTAATATATATATTAAAAAAAAACATATTTGCAATAAATTATTTTTGTTTGTTGGACTATAACATTTTTTGCTTTTAAATGATACAAATTTCTTTTTTAAGTACTTGTTAGTTATTTTTTTATGAAGCTTTGCAAGCAAAAAAAAACACTGCATAAAATTAGCTTTGAGCCACTGTAAATTATTTGTTTTTCATTCAAAACCCCTAAATTAATGTTACCCATTTTCTTTGATCTTATTAACTATTTAATAGGTTGTTGTCTAAACTTAATAACGTTGCCATATGTTCAAGAAACAAAGGTGGTTAAGTAATGCTGTAATTACTTAAGCTTTCAAGGACTTCAGTGGACCAGTAATTGAATATCATGACTTGTAAACGGGAGATCAAAGGTTCAATACTCACTTGCTTTTTTAGAATTCTTTTTTAGTTATTACAAATGATGGTAGATTTAATAAAATTAACAACTACTAGAATTTTTTATTTCTAAAGAACAGATTACAACTTTAGCAGCATTATTTCGCATCAATTTTTTTTATATGGGCTTTTGGTAGTATTTCGTACGAAATGATGAACAGAATATCATGCTTAAAGCTTAAAAATTTAAATTGCATTTGCATAAAATTTAAAATATTTTCAAAAGTCAAACATTTCAAGAAATTTTTAATAGGTATTTTGCACAAAATAAACTAAAAAACATAAAATAAAATTAACAAAACCAAAACAAAATCAACTTTCATTAAAAAAATGGTTATGCAGACAAAGATAAATAAATAAAATTTAGCTACTGAAATAAATTTACATTGACGTCAATATTTTGATAAAGAGAGCTGGAAATATTTCTTAAAAAAATCTCTAATTAATTGTTTAAATTCAAATGAAATTTATATAAAAATAGAAATTTTATTTATATAAAGGTATTTACAAAAACAATTAGAAAACTAATATAAAGATAACCAGAAATTTGGATATTGTTACGGAATTATATATTTACATTCAGTGGTGGACACGAGGTTAGCCCATCTTGGTATCTGTTATCAAAGCAAATATTTTATGTTGTTCGTTATATTTTAAAACCTTTTTTTTTCAAACGTCTTACATGTCATCCTAAGATAACGTCACTAATTTTTTTTTTTATTAATTTGTTGCATTTCGGTGGGCTTCTTGCCAGAATTGCAAAGAAATAAGGAATCAACATTTTATATTGGCTGAGTTTGGAATTTTGGAATATTTTTATTATTTGGCTACCACTGTATATGAAATGTGCTAACCTTCTGTCCACCACTGTATTTATTAGTGATATTTAAAGTCTAGTAATATTTTAATTAGCAGATTGATTTCATAGTTAAAGGGGCATCATCTGTTGGTGAGAATTTGCCTAAAGTTTCCTAAATTTAATGTAATATTGCTGTTTAAGCAAGATCTTAAATAAAAAGCTCTACACCAAAGTTGTCATATTTATATAGTTCATTAGTTTTTAAAATAATTAAACAATTATATTGTTTTTAACACCCTCTATATCTGAAGTTTTGTAGGGATCTTCTCTCAAATATTCATCTAAAGTGATCTTTATCTCTAATGTTAAAAAAAACTTTCATTAGACACAGATAAAAAGACATGGTTGTGATAAACATAATCTAAAAGCAATATATTTTTTATGATTGAATGAATATTAGTAGTGAACAGAGACCGAAAATAACTCGTCCATATAATCAAATATTAAAATTGTGATTTATATTTTGGTTTTTAAAAATAAATCACTCAAAATAATTGCTATAAAATGATTTTTGTTTACATGGTTTGGTATGACCTTTATTAGTTTTTGTTGTTTTTAATTCTTTGGTGAGAGACAAACTATTTCAATTGTGTTTGATCTTATTAAACGTTAACATTCTTTCTCTTTTATTTACATACTATAGCCTATTTTTTTTTATAAATTTTCAGCAAATTTTAAATTGAATATGTTGAATATGCACTAAAGTAGTGTCGATATTGGGCAAGAAGTAACAAAAAAGCGATTTTTGTACCCAAGTTTCATTGGTTTGCATTAAATGAACTTTTGCCATTTATTTTAAAAGTTCGAAAATAAAAGTTATAACCTGACCTTTACGCAACAAAATTTAATTATAAATCACTCATTTTGATTATTTCCGTTATTTGCTTTTCTGTTTCTTTCGACCATTAACCTAAAATGTTCTCTTATAAATCACTCTCTCTCAGTGATATAAAACAAAAAAACAAATTTTAAATGTGTAAATGGTGCCAACTGACCATTAAAATTAAAGTGGACCCGTTATTTTCGGTCTCTGGTATTGAATATACCAATACCTTGCTTTACATCGTTTCGTTTTGCTTTTTTTCGAAGTTGCGTCGCTGCTTAATTAATACTAATTTTCACTGTGCGTTGTTAGATTTTTGAGGTTGCGTTGTTTTGAGTTCGAGTCTTTATTTTTTTTTTTTTTTTAATTTTTGCTAAATCTGCAACATTATTAGATGCTGAAATAAAATGGTATTTCAGACAAACGCAAAAAACTTATTTGATGACGATAATGCTAGTGATAGTAATACAAACAATTGCTAAAGGAAATTTATTTTACGTTGAAACAAAAGCTGTTCAGCAAACATTGGACCAATTTTTTGTGAAAGAAAGCCGACGACTTAGTATTTTCGCAACCCTAGAAAATCTTAAAACCCTATAGAACATCTTAATTCATTTTGCGTCGTGTTTTTTTTTTTTTTTTTTTTTGGAACGTAACCCCGACGCAAAGTGAGGTATTGGTGTATTGGTATTATGATTAATTATCATCATAATATTTTAAATATTGCAAATATTTTCTTATTAATCATAGTTTTATATTGTAACCGAATATGATCATAAAATTGTCATACATGAGCATAATATGTCCCAAAGTAATCATATTATGATTCAAAGTAATCATATTATGATATAAAGTAAGCATATTTGTTTTCAGTAAAACGCCATTTGTTGAAAAATTTGTGCTGACAATACCTGGTTTATAAAATAAATTTAATTTAAACTTATAGCAAATAAAATGCTATAAATTAAATAATAAATAGTTTGTTAAAGATAAGTAGTTTTTCTATTTAAGAACTGTTTAATCAATTGTGACACTTTTATATCAAGGATTTCTGGCAATCGTAATAAAAAAAAAATGTTACAAAAATTTCTTATCATAACATGATGATCAACTTGAAAATTACAACACAATATTTTTAATGGAAAACATATTAATAGTTAAATATAAAACAATAATTTGCTTCACGTTAATCGCAGTTATTTATGAATTATTTTCTACATTTTTTAAGTATTTTTTTTTTTTTAGTATTTGTAGTACAATATTTAGTACATTTTAAATACGTTTTGATTTTTTCAATTCTTGAAACACTACAAGAGCGGTTTGGAAACTTCATAGCCTAGAGAATAGTTATAATAGAATAGTTCAAAAACATTTTTATTTTCCAATAAACTCTGAATTTATTGTTTTACCCTTTTGCAGATGGTCAATCAATAAAATACCTTTCAAGTCCCAAAAGAGCCGTTGCCATAAATTTACCAGCCGATTGAATTGATTTTGCCTTCTTTGGGGAACTTCCTCCAGCTTCAGTCCATTGTTTGGATTACTCTTTTGTCTCTGGATTATAGTGGTGGATCCATGTCTTATCAACAATTATGAAACGACACTTGAAATACATTTTATTTTTTTTAAAACGATCCATTATGCGTTTTTGGTGGACTGTTAACAAATGCGGCACCCATCTTGCAAAAAGCTTTTTCATCTGTAGGTATTCATGCTAAATTAAATTGACTCGATCATTTGAGATGCACATTTAAATTCACCAACCCAATTTTTCACTGTTGCATATAAAGGAGCACTTTCACCTAACACATTCACCATATCATTATGAATTTCTTGTCCCAATAAACATTTTTTATTTAAATATTAAATGATACAACGAATTTCTAATTTTTCCATTGTAAAAAAATCGCGGATGCGTCTTTTTTGAACACCTGTTTCTATATGAAGGAGTTGCCAGAAAAGAAATTTATGTCACAGATGGAAGTTTCCAAAACACTGAACTTTTTTTCTGTTTATACCGCGCTTTCGTTCTAGGCTAAGAAGTTTTCGAACCGCCCTCGTAGTACAACATATAGTAAATTTTAAATACGTTTTGATTTTTTCAATTATTGAAACACTTAAATCCACATAAATAAACCGATATCAGTCAGACAAACTATTGGACTGATGCACAAGCATCCTACAAATGGTGAAAACAAAAAATATGTAGTATGAAAATTAAACATATTTGTTTGAATTTTAAATATTTTTTGAATACAAATATAGAAACTTAACATTTTTAGAAAAAAATTATGTTTCAGTGAACCATATTCAATTTTATAATTGCCATAAACATAACTCTAAATATTGTTAAAATCAAACTGAAATAACAATTATTTGTGTACAATAACAATATATTGTTATCAAAAATACACAGTGTAGTTGTCGTAACCATGCCCAACCATGTTTTTCCTTAAAGTGTTAAACCCTTTAAAACTCTCTTAAATAAAACACCTAGAAAGTGTGCAATATTCCGCGTTCTGGAGCAGTGTAGCGTAACTTTGTTTATTAACGTGTATTTCGCATGTGTTACTACACAAATGTCAAAACAGAACTGACATTAGGGGCCTCGCAAAAGTTATAGCATTTTCTGATAGGAGGATTACTTTTGCGCCATCCTGTACGTATTTATTTGTTTGTAAACTCACATAAAACTGCCTGATCATTCAATTAGGTTTTTTTTTTGTTTGAATAAACTAAGTCAAAAATTATCTCAAGTTCATATAAATCTAATAATAAAAGCAATTATGTATGACTAAATTGTTAAACAACGTAAAAACCCCATTTTTTCTTTTATTGTTTTTGTTTTGTTTGTTTTATTACAAACTTTATACACATTTAGTTTTTTTTTTATCAAGATTTTATTAAATTCTTTTCAATTTCATAAAACAACCAACACACGCGCCACATTGTGTTATCAAAAAAAAAAAAAAAAATAAGAAATAAAAAAAACAAAACAAACAAATTAAAACTAAAAATCTAGTACATTTAAAAATAACTGACAAATCGTTGATTTTTATTATGATATGATTGTCGTTTTAGTTAATATTTTTAGTGGCGTTGGCGTTGTATTTTAACTCAATATTTTTAATACTATATTTTTCCATACACACATACCATACGAGGATTTATTTATATTATTTGTATACAAACAAGTTCAATCTTTTTACTATCAATATGTTTCTGTGAATGAATGAATGGTCATTGGCCAATGTGATAGTGGTCTATAGGCGAAATATTTATGTACATACATACATATGTACGAGTACTATGTACGAGTACTATGTACTCGTATGTATATTGAATAGTTTTTGAGGAAACAAACAAAGATTTCGTATTTTTTTTTACGTTCAATAACTTAATTTATCTCTCACATTTTTTTAGTTTTTATTTCATTTATAAAAATAGCAAACAAATGATTAGACACTGTACTATTTTAAAGCCTTCCAAATGAATAAATAAAACACATTTCAAAACATTTTAAAAGCAAAACAAAAAACAAACAAACAAACAAGACACAAAACTTATGCAAACATTGTTGTAGATTTGTAGGAATTTTTGCAATTATTGTTAAGGTATGAATTCACTAAATATATTCTATTGACAATAGCACAATGTTGTTTAATTGGTCCAATTCCAATGAAATCTAGCAAATTGTACATGAGATTTTGTTTGAACTTTTGCTACAAGTGCTTTTAAATGAAGTCCATCTTTCTGCAAACGCCGCGAAAAAATTCGCTTCAATAATGTCACATTTACTTTTTCTTGAATTTCACATTGGATATCAGAGTATGCTTTACACACAGAGAAAAATCATGGTTGGCCATGGTTACGATACACAAATAATTGTTATTAAAATTTGATTGTAACAATAATTTAGTTACTATAAACATTTGTATGTTTATCGCAATTATAAACATAATTATTAAAAAAAAATATGTTTACCACAACTATTGAATGATAACTATACAAATATATTATATTATTGACAACTATTTAAACTTTCAAATAACCATTAAATGATAAGTTTCTATATTTATATTCATATTATGTTTAAAATACAAACGAAATATGTTTAATTTTAATAATATTTTGTTTTAACCATTTGTAGAATGCTTTTGCATTAGTTCAATAGTTTTTCAGTAATTGAAAAAAACAATTCATATTTAAAATATACTAACCCCCTGGCCCACGATGTCGAACGATAACGTTCGCTTAGATAAGACTTAAGACACACTCTTGATTGTGGAATAAACAAACTTGATTGAGTAAAAAATAGATACGATAAAAAGTTTGTGTCTTAAGTCTTATCTAAGCGAACGTTATCGTTCGACATCGTGGAGCAGGGGGTAAATATTATTACAAAAAACAAAAATTACAAAGAAGGGAAAAATAAAGTGTTCATAAAAGAAATAATCTTATATTTCACAAAAAAAAAAATCAATTAAACATATGTAACTAAAAATAAATGTTATTTTTTTGTATACGTTGAAAGTGCGCAAAAATGTATTTCTATTTACAAAAATATTAACTAGTGTTTGTAAGTTTTGTGTTTAAAAAAATTATATATCATAATATGATTACTTTAGATCATAATATGATTACTTTGGACTATAATATGGTTACCTTGGGTTATGGGGTTATAATATGATGACTTAATAATAAAAATTATGATTCAGAAGAAAATATTATGATGAATTGATCATAACACAAGGTGGCGCAAAAGTAATCCTTCTATCAGAAAATGCTATAAATTTTGCGAGGCCTCTAATGTCAGTTCTATTAGCAATATTCCGCGTTCTGGAGCAGTGTAGCGTAACATCGTTTATTAACGTGTATTTCGCATGTGTTTACTACACAAATGTCAAAAGAGGCCCCTCGTAAAATTTATAGCATTTTCTGATAGGAGGATTACTTTTGCACCACCTTGTATGATATTTTATGGCACTTATATTCCTCATAATATGTTCTGACTACAATCATAATTCTTATCATAATATGTTGCTCTTAGATTATGTTTACTATAACCATGTTTTTTCTCTACGTGTATTTTGGGAGGGCTATAGAGATTCGCCTTATCATGCGGTCGTTGTGGGCTGGGAAGTAAAATCACTTGCTGCTGTTTTATATCCAACTATCAAAGCAAGTTGATCTGAAACTTGATTGATTTGATTTTCGATTAAATTCGAGTGGAAAAATCTTCCAGTTATTTGTTTGCCATATACGACTAAATAGTTTTGCAACAAGAACTTTTGTCTATAGTATTGTTTTTCAACAATCGCATGAAAGCTTTGGCAATTAATACCATGAATTTAATATTACTATGAAAATGATGGATCTGTAAAAGGTTATCAGGAAAATTCAAATTAATACAAGCACATTTGGGTTCTGGAAATCTAAGAACATTTGTTGAGGAGTCTTTGCATGATGAATGTGTCACCGTGGTCTGGAGGGATGATTGACAAAATATGCTAAAAATTCAGTTACAGTCATACTATCGAGATATGTTAACAGCAAAATTTCACCAAATTCAGCTGTTAATTGGTCACATCAATCACAAAATTTAACATAACCCTTTCAGACCGTGATGCATAAATTGTGTGGGTGGTTTTCGGTTTCAATATGTTTGCTTCTCTTAACCCAATTTGAAATAGACTGGCATGCATCGATTGTGCTGATTGTTTTTTGTATTTGCTTCTCACATTTCTCAGTTTGATTTACCGATTGCGAAATTCTTCAGTCACATTTCAGTTTTAGAAAAATTAGCCGTGAAAGTAAATAAGTGTCTTTTATTGCAAAAGTATTAATCGTTTACAAATAATGAAGGCCACATCTAAAAAATCAAAAATTTTAACATTTCAAGCTAATTGCAATCGTTTCATGCAATAAAAATGTATTTTAGTTAAAAATATTAATGAAAATGGACCGAGATGCATTAATTTTGCGGGTCCTGAAAATCCTTGAAGGATATAAAAATGATAAAATCTAATCATTAATTATATTTGCATACGATGTAGAGACCACATATTCCAAAAATTATAAATAAAAATTCCTGGTAGTTTTGCATCAGGTGTGAACGGGAAATGTGAATTACATTTTGTGGGGCTGTGTGTAAGTCAATCGAGACGATTACGTCCTTAAAACTCAAAATCCATGACGTTATTAACGAAACAATAAAAGAATTTAAATTTATATGCCTGATCGTGGTTAAAATGATTTCGATATCGAAATTATGATAAAATGTACTAAATTTCTTGCTCGATATCGTATGCCAGAATCTCAAATAAGAAAATTACGATCAATTTTACTCGATATCGAATTGCGGTAATTTGGCCCCTGTTTTTAATTTATAATTGCCGAACCTTACCCTTTACAATACAATAAATATTTAAATGATTTTCTTATCTTTTTTTTTTTTTTTTGTTTGATTTTGTTGTGAAAAACAAAATTCTCCAGGGCTGTCTACTCAGCAAACACTGCTTTTACAACACAAACAACAACCGATTTCAAGATATAGTGTATTTATGACAATATCACTGTAGTAGTGTGATATATATTAATTTTTATGTCACTTCTTGATACTTATAAAATTTGCATGGATTCGGTCTTCATGAAATTAAAAAAAACGAAGTAATTGAACATTTATTTTCAGCATCAGACTGAAAACTTTTTATAATGAACTCATTCCTTAAATATCCTGGTCGAAACACCACAAATACATGCGACCAAGTAAACACGGACCAAAACAAACAAGAGTGCTAGAACAAGAAAGAGCCAGACACATGAATATAACGGGAGAGAGAACGTGTGATAGATAAAATTTAGGCATTTTTGGTAGCAAACAAATTAATTCAACATACTCGTACTAAGAGAAATTTTGATCGTTTTATTTATTTGTATATTTTCTCGCAAACTTAACTCAACTACACACTCACATACACTCTCACCTACATACATATGTAGGTATGTATGTATATGTTCTTGTACTTCAACCTGTTCATCAATATTTTGGCCATAGTTTTGAATGAAATTGTTAACAACAACGTTGTTTATTATTATTTTTAGCTGTTTTGTTTTCTATCTGCTTTTGTTTTGTTTTGTTTGTGAAGAATTTTAAGGCCGACTAAATAAAAAATCCCCACAAAACACAAACAACAAATTAATGTCGCGATTTTTATTCTCGTTTTTTTTTTTAAGTATAAATGAAGCATTGACGTCAACGTCAATAAGTGAAGTTGGGGTTTTTTTTATTTCCATTTTTGGATTTTTATTATTAAGTTTCAAATATTTCTTTATTTATGTTTATGCTTAAAAGTATAAATAAACACATGCATATGTATATGTATATATATACATACATGTGAGTAGTGGCTGTTTTTTTTTAATATTTTAAACATATTTATGTAAATAAATAACAAATGGAAAGTAAACAAACAACGACACGTTTAGGCACTCGTCCATGCGTGTATGCTTGGCTAGATTGTCTTTATTTTTTTTGCTTATCAAGCAAAATGTGTTAATGTCTAGGCTTACTTATTCTTTTATTTGGTTCTAGTTTTTTATACCCTCCACTCCACAAGTGGTGAATGTGGTTATATCAACATACATATGTTTATATTGAAGTTTGTCCTTCCTTGTGTAATATTGAGAAATAGACATCTAAGAGACAATTCTAGATCGATTGAGCTATGTCCGTCTGTCTGTATTAAACACTCTCATGTCCAACATACATAACCAAACTCTACAAAGTTTACAAAAGAACATTTATAATTCTCTTAAGCAGTTTGGTATTAAAAATCAGTAAAATAAGTCTAGTAAAACCAGCGTAATGAATCAACATCTGAGACAACTTCAAAAAAAAAATATTTTTTCACATATTTTCTACGAATTTGTTTAAATATTTTGTAGCTAAAGTCGTACAATTTTACGCAAGTTGTTTTTATGTTAAAAGGTCAAACTATGATGAAAATAGTAATAATAGGTCCATGATTTCTCATAGCCCCCATACAAAGTTCTTCCCAAAATATGACTAAACGGTACATAAATACCTTTAAAATGACAATATCAATACAAAATTCAGCTAAAATAAGTTTCATATAAAATTAAATCACAAAACAATACAGCTGCGGTAAAAAAAATAGCACTGAAGGCAGGATTCGACATATGCACATATGAATTTTTCTTCGATTTAGTTCCCTAGTTATTCCCGAGATACAAAATTTAAATATGTCAATCATTTATTCAACGTAAAAAAGATTTGTGTAACTTTTATTGAAAAGATTTACAATTTCAGGTGAAGTATCAAAATCAATAGCACTATTCATTATAGATTTTAAAAAATTAAACTATATTTCAAATAAATAAAATGAAGCTGACAAATAGCTTATTAATATTTTGTTGCATGACTATGGTGACCATACATCCCGCTTCTTAAAACAAAATCCCGCTTTTTACTAGTTTCTTTTAACATTTGAATTTACTTACGTTATTTTTCTAACAGATTTTAATAACATTATTATCGTTAAAGTAAAAATGCAGTTTTTGGGATTTTCATTTAATTTTCTGTGTACAATTGCGAAATTATTCATGTACGTTTGTACAGATCGTCCTGATCTATCCAACCATTTAGAAATGGCAGATTTATTTCCAAAATATTAAGATTCTGACCATGTAGATTCTAAATTTTCTTCAAGAATAATTTAATTTTGAAAAATGTTCAGACCCATATTTTTGTTGAATTCGTTCCTAAATAAAAGATTAGACATTAAATGCACACAAAAATAAAATTTCTTGTGAAATTTTAAATGTTTCGGAATTTCGAAAAAGAAAATTTTGATATTCGAAGAATCGAAAATATTTTTGTTTAACATATTTTGAGTTAATTTGCAGTAAATTGTTGAAAAAAAAAACGTAACTTTAGATAAAACTAGAAGTAAACGCGAATTTCGAAAAAAAAATAAAATTCAAACATGTTTAAATTTTTTTTATTGGATTTAACATAAACTGCAGTAAATGTGAGCTCTTTTGGATACAGATATGTATAAAATTTATAATTCCGAATAAACAATATACATATTTATTTCGAAAATACTTTAAGTTCGAAAATAAATTTTCAATTTATTTTAAACAAATAAGACATTAAATGTACACAAACTTATAATTGCTTGTGAAATTTTAAATGTTTCGGAATTTCGAAAACAAAATTTTTTTATTCGAAGAATCCCAAATATATTTGTTTACCATATTTTGAGTTAATTTGTAGTAAATTGTTGACAATTTTTTTTTTAAATTCGAACATATGTAATAAAATTTGTTTTTATTGGATTTAACATTAACTGTAGTAAATGTGAGTTTTTTTGGTGAAAAATATGTATAAAATTTATAATTTCGAATAATTAATAAACTTATTTTGAAAATACTTTAAAAATAATTTTTAAGCTTGAGGTCACTTTTTTGTTTTTTATAAAAGATTTTTTAATTCTTATATATAATTCAAAAAAAAAAAAAAAAAAAAAGAGTGAATTATATATAAGAATTAAAAAATCTTTTATAAAAAACAAAACCACAAGCTTAAAAATTATTTAATAAAAATCATTAAAAAGGTCGAAGAATATAGAATAAAATTATTTAAAAAATTAAAATTTATCTTGTAGTATTTGTTCTTCTCTTTTATGTAGAAAATTGTTCTTAAAATTAAATTCAATTCAATTGAAATCAGTGAAAGTCATGAAATTCAAAACCAAATGAAACTGAAAATTTTTGTAAAACCATTAAAATCTTTTAATTATTGTTTTGATGCTATAAACCTAATAATATTGTTCTATTACTTGCAGCTTAAACCAAAAATCTCAACAACTTCAAAAACCTTAAATCAATGAATCGATTTGTATCAAACTAAAAATTCCTCAATAAAAATAGAATCCTAACAAAGAAGAACATAAACCAAAAGACTTTTTTCTAATAAAAAAAAGAAGCTAAAAAAGAAAGCCTAACAAAACAAGAAATCCCTATCATCATCATCATCATGCTGCAGAAACTGTTACAAATTTATTACAGCATTTCAAAACACATTCCTTGATAACTCTACAAAAGCATCCTCTCACCAAGCTAAAAAATAAAGTAAAAGTAAACTAAACTAAAATATAACAAACAAAAACCAAATTCAACATACTCGTACATGTTCAAAAAATCTACCTACATTTGAAAAGAAAACTAAAGAAACAACAACTATTGAAATAAAATCAAACAGCAGCATATCACCACATATCTCTTTGAAAATTCACCACATGTTTGGAAATCTTACAATACAACAACATTGAAATCGTTTGCACATTTAAGAGTTTCTCTTTTCCAATTTAAAACAAACTTGCGCCTGCTGGGCTCGATGAATTTCAATCCAGCCTCTTTGCGCAACAGCCTCATGCATACGAAAAACATGGAATGGACCAATGATGATGCTCTCGAACTTATAGAACAATATCGCTCACACACCGAACTGTGGAATCGTGCCGATCCCAAGTACAAAGATAAATTGTGTCGCTTTCGCGCATGGTCGGAAATCGCTGAACGGTTTGGCTGCAGCAAGGCTGAGGTCGAACGCAAAATGAACGTCTTGCTGACCCAGTATCGGCGCGAGAAACACAAAATGTTGGTTAAATTGTATCAGGGTATACAGCCGAATCCCTCCAAGTGGTATGCTTTCAAACGTTTCGACTTTATGGAGGCGGGTGGTGGTAGTGCCAGTGCCAGTGCCTTAGCAGCTGGTATTGCTGGTGGAGGAGGCGGTGTTGCTGGTGGTGGCGCTGGTGTTGGCCTAAATGTTAGCCTGAATAGTAGTGGTAGCAGTGGTAGTGGCATTACAACAAATGGTCATCATCACCATCATGCTGCTGCAGCAGCTGCCGCAGCAGCTTTAAATGGCTTAGCTGCTGCCGGTTATGATACATCGACAGCTGCGGCAGCAGCACCATCAATATCACATCATCGCAGAATGAAAAGCAAAGAGATGAAATATTTTGGCGCGGTGAGTAGTTTACATATAGGGAGTAAAATACTTTTTTTATTTTTATTTTTATTTTATTTTTTTTTAATTAAACATTAAAAAAGTAGTTGTACGTTTTTCGTATTTTTCTGCAGTCTTATCATAATAGAAAAAATGTGTTCATTAAGGTTGAGGGGATGGTTAGCCAGGTAATAGAGATGTTTAGTGAAGACAATAACCTGTAAGAAATATAAAAGAGATACAGTTAATTTCTTATACTTTTTGTAAATCGACAACTTTTAGGAACAAATTTCCGATATTTATACATTCTAATGTTAAATTTAATTTCTGTTGTATGCAATATTGTAATCGGTATTCGGCTGGCTCGAGATTTTTCTCTGCCATATTTTTCTCTCGATTTTTTTTTTTGCTTTTTTGGTTTTTCTAAGTCTCTCAGGATGTTTTAAATTTTTGTTTAGAAGTTTCCAGTCTTTATGCTATTATATTGAGATGTTTAGACAGCATGGTGTTTTTCACACCAGGTTGACTAGCCGCCAACCAACGCATTGCATGCCTTTCAAAAACATACAATATTTCATGTCACTCAAGACACACAATTCACAACTCTTCATACAGCGACTGCACACATATCTGTACAAACACATTGTTAGAGTGTTTGAGTTATCTAATTCCTGCCATGCATAGCTTAATCAAATTGACACAGCCTGAGACAATTATTGAAATGAACACAGTCAACCACAGCCCCCCGCTATCACTAGCCTACCATGCCGCCTACCTGCCATTACTGTTCTCGGCCCAATTGAGCCAACCTTTATTGCTGCTCCTAACCAGATCGCACCGTTGAACTCCGTCCAAGAACGGACCATCGACCATTTATGCCGCAGATTCTCTTCCCTCCAATACGTTTATCAAGCACAAAGCTAATTGGCCATCACTACTTTCAGCGAACACGTGTCCTCCAAAGAGGCCCCAACAATTACTAGTTGGGACGAATCCCCGGCTTGCAACTAGTACCCGTGTAAGACTCTAGTCAGCTGCGATTTTAAATGGTTGAAACAATCCAGTTTCGAGCACCGTGCGCTCATAGCCGTGGTTTAGCCAGTTTCAAGCCCTTTAATAATACGACAAGATGGGGAAAGATTATTTTCCAAACATGCCAAGCGTACAAATGTAAATTCTGTGGGATGTAAACTTTGTTAAGTATTCCTTCTTAAGTGTAAACGTAACGCAAATGCGTAAAAATCTTACGTGAAGTAGTATCACCGCTCATTCTTCCAACGTGTCCCAGCCATCGCAATCGTTGTAATTTGATGCATCTCTGTTATAAATCGACCAAAAAATCTTCCACTTCGATCTTATGAGCTCTCCTTGTTGACTTCTCTAAGTATCTAAGAATACCCTTCACCAAATTGGTGTTTCTAACGGAGTATCGGTCTTCAACGTTCGCGCTTTTATTTTTATTGATCATTGAATACTTCTCATGTTCTTCATTCTTCCAATGTGTCCCAGCCAGTGCAATATTTCTGCTTTGATGCGTCTCAGTTGTAAATCGATCATAATTAAGCGTT
The DNA here is from genome assembly GCA_916048285.2 of Bellardia pandia. Taxonomy (NCBI): domain Eukaryota; kingdom Metazoa; phylum Arthropoda; class Insecta; order Diptera; family Calliphoridae; genus Bellardia; species Bellardia pandia. Next base: position 37,479,390 of record OU696530.1, read on the forward strand.
GGAGTCGATCCCATACTGCTCTTTGTTTTTTAATTTTTTATACTTTCCGTCAATGCATATTTGTAATTGGAAGGATTTCCTCTTGACTATGGCCCTAATCTGCTAATTGTTGCTCTCCAAGATCCAAGAGGACACTTCATCGACGCGGTCTTTCCAAAGGAGTCTCGGTCCGCAACATATGTTCTTTCCTTCTGGATTATACGTCACCGAGCACCTTTCTTACAAGAGTATCTGCGCACATTCTTCCAAACGTGTCTAGCCAGAGCCATCGTTGGTATTAGATGCGTCTCAATTATAAATCTATCATAATTTAATGTCAATGTTGTAGTAGATCTCATACTCCTCAATTTTTATCCGTCACCTATACTCTCCTTCCATACATATGGATCATTCCCTACTTACTAGCAGATCCAAATGATCTAGCTCACTGAGTGTTGTGGTCCTTTTCAAAACGGAATCAAAAGATTCTACTTGAGTGCTTGCACACAGCGGGCAACCACGTAAACCAACTAACTAAGTAACTATTACTCAGATGTGCTGCATGTACCGATCACTGATCTTATTATCAGATAAAACTGAATTGAGAAAAACAACCTTAAATTCAATCTTCTTTAAATTAAGTTTCAAATGAAGTCATAATTGACAAAGAAATTATTTATAAATTTTTTTCATTAATTTTGCGTGTAAATTCTTAACTCAATCAACTTTTCTTGGAAAAATTTCAGTTTTTTGACGTGGCTATACTTCCTTTATCTTTTAATTATGCTGAGAATTTCAAGAAAGAAAAAAACACACTGTACGTAACAAAACAACAGAAACAAACAATACACACATACATAAATAATGACGTTGTAAACAATTTATTAAATTTTTTCCATTTTATTTTTCCAAAACAAAAACAATTTATTTTTGTTATTGTTGTGAAATTCTAACCAAAAATCAACGACAACACAGTGGCTGAAATAGTGGCAAATATGTGAAGAAGTTTTAAACTAGTGTTACAAAAAAGAAGTTTCAGTATTTCAGGATTTCGTTTACGTTGAATTCAAATTAAAATATAAGGAACTCTAGTCTCTAGTCATTCAAAATTCATGTTCATGTTTCGATATACCAAATTTTTCTCGATGCAGTTAAAACGACTTTTATTTTTAGGTAGCGTTCAAGATCACGTGTTTATTGCTAATATATTGAAAACAACAAAACGACAAAATCTACATTTTATGCTAAACTAAATAAAGGGTTTTTAAAAGTGGTTAAAAATGAACACAAAAGCAAAAAATTGTTAAACGATCTTAATTGTTTTCACTTTTAATTTGTATGAATGTCGCGTTCTAGATCTCAGAAATGTCTTTATCTATATATTTCTGTTGTAAGTTAAATTTCTTAGCTTCACTTTATGTTTTTGTCTATTACTATATACAGTTTTTAATTATTCCCACTGTGCATTAAAAAACATCACATCACAAATATAAAAGCGGTTCCTCAAACTCTGGCTACTTTTTCATATTTTTAGCTTTTATATCAGTGAAAACAACAAGAAAAGAGAAATAATATAAACAAAACAAGAGTATGAGTACAGAGAGTAAGTGCTAGGTTTAGCAAAATGGCATTGCAAAAAAAAAAAAAAAGTCAGTAGAAAAACATGCTAAAACCGGAGATGCCACATAATGTTAAAGAAAAATCGCCACATTAAATTTAAAAAATCAGAAATGTAAAAATGCTAATACTAAAGGTGCGGTCACATTTGGCAAATATTTACTCAAAAAAGCGTAACCACTTGTTTTAGCACAAATTTGTTTAGCGTTGTTTACTATTACAAGAGTTTTGCAAGATCAAACATCACCAAATAAATTAAAACTTAATATTTGGCCTAAAAAAGAAAAGTTTTTTTTAAATAAAGCAACGAGTTCAAATAGGTATATGTATGTTATTTAGTGGTTACGTCTTTTTCGACAAATATTTGCCAAATGTGACAGTACCTTAAGAAATATACTTGCATATGTACATATGTCAGTACAAATTGTAATTTGAAATAGTTATTCAATGTTTTTTGATTATTATTATCTTGAAATCATTTTTGAAACAATTAATTTATTTTCAAAGATTAATTTTAAAAATCTTTCCAACTTTGTGAGTTTATATAAAAACTAGTAAGAAAGTATAGTCGGTCAAGCACAACCATATAACACCCTACACCCAGTATCTGCAGAAGCCCAAATGCTGTAATTTTAGCGATCATATTCTTAATAGCGGCTTCAGACGGACGATGGACCAAAAATATCCGTAATTTTACGAAATATAGCTTTTACAGATCCACTAATTTCATAGTGACTTTTCGAGTGAAATTGTATTCATTAATGCACTTAACAAAAACAAAACTTTAATGTTAATCCAATATTCCAAATTTCTTGTTGAAACCCCCTTTACTTTGATAAAAAAAATTAGATTAACTTTCAAAAACTAAAAGAATGTATGAAAGCGGCACAATTTGGATTATTTGATGCAGATATTGAGTGAAATCGAAGGTTAGATTAAGTTAAATTTGGCAGCCGCCCAAACCTCCAGCCATCCTGTTGTTTTAATGAAGGTGCGTATTTTACTTATTTGATAGACAAGTTTTGCCGTCACCAACAAATGCATCACAGTTAAGGTACGGTCACACATGGCAAATATTTACTCAAAAAAGCGCAACCACTTGTTATAGCACAAATTTGTTTGACGTTGTTTTGTTTTGCAAGTTCAAATAGCATCAAATAAAATAAGTCTAAGTATTTGTTGTGTCTTGTCCTAAATAAACGAAGTTTTTTTTTTTTTTTTTTAATAAATAAGCGAGTTTAAAAATATTTTGTTTAGTGGTTACGTCTTTTTCGGCAAATATTTGCCAAGTGTGACCGTACCTTTACAGTTAAAATGTCCAGTGATCTCCTGTTCGTTTTCGTCATTATAGCTTCTGCAGAAGTCTCAACCTATTAGCATGTAAACATCGAACCTATGATTGATTGTCATATAAAAAAAAAAATTGGTTGACAAATTTGGAGAAAACTTTCTCAGTCGAACAAAAGTTTTCGATATAGAGGAATCTAATTTCAACCAGTGATGTTGTAACCACTTCCAGATCTTGTCTATTGAACAATATAGTGAAGCTAGCGAAAGTAGTTCTATAGAGAATGAATGGATTTGTAATAGAGTTTGCATTTGAATAAAATCGAATAAAGTGACGATTTAATGAATTCAAAAATCTAAAGAGTGATATTTTAAGAGCTTTCATATTTGATTTAAAAAACTATATTAGGGAAATGATCTATAGTATTCAATGTTTAAAGTGGTACATATGCTAGGTTCAATTTTTTCATAATCTCTTTAACATATCGGTATCTCACGAATAAATTATTTAATATTAGCTTATACACATGAGCCATAGTCTAGAACTGCATTGACAGCAGAGATCAGTTATGAGTACTGAAAAAGTGAATATACTTGAATCATGACTTGTAATTTGTTATACTTATACGTACTCATACTTCTCTCAATATCATCAAACCAATATTCATCTTTAAAGTTTGAAGTACGCATTATATTCAGACTTAATCTCATGTATGATGTTGTTTATTTTGACTCTCCTTAACTCAATGTACGTAGACGATAAAAAAATAAGTATGACTCGCATACACTCATGCGAGAGTCGTTCATTTTTACAGTCCGCTTATAAAAATTATATAAAATAATAAATGTTATATTTTCGCCAATATGTTTTCCTATAAACTTACTTGTATGTTTTTATATTTCTTTTTTACTTATTTTGTATAAATACCTAACGAAATAAGCTGAAATTTTTTTTAATGACTCAACTGAGTTGAATACTTTATGAGTATGTGAGTATTTTTCTTAAAATGTAAATCTAAATACCGTTGTTTATGAATCAAACATATTGGGAATCGTATGAGCTCGATGTCGGCGTTGTAGTCATATATTATATCCACCCGCATTTATAAGTCAACGTTGTTGTGAGTTTGAGTAACTCAGAGTAGTTAAATTTTAATGATTTAAAACCACTTATACTTAAAATGTTATGAGTAGTTGTGAATCGTAAAAAAACGATTCATTGCCGATCTCTGATTGACAGTTGTTGCAATGCATCTAGCTGGTATTTGTACCGATAATTTTAAACAGCTTGGTCGCTGAACACAATTTTCCGATAAAAAACGAACATGAATTATGATAATAAAATTCAATAATCTGCAAGCGTTATTTGTTTGTAAGTCGATTCATGGTTAAATTATAAACAAAACTGAACATGTTTAACAGTAATATGCTACACGACAACAGCTAAGCTGTCAAAAACAGTCTTGCCAAAGAAAAAGTTGCTAAAAGTTGCTTTATAAGTGTGTATTTCTTTAAATATGAGGCTTTTAAAACATATTTTACAATACTATCTAAGAAGAACACTTACGTAGAAGTAGTTCCGAAAATAATAATTGCCTTCGTAATGTTTCCATAAAAATTAAAAAAGAAACAAGTTCGCAACGTTTTTTTTTATGAAATCATATTTTTTAGCTGGACAAATTCTATTTTAGTGTGTAACTTGTCAAGTTTTAAAATACCTTCTCTGCATTTTCATATTGTGCCAGAATAATGTTTCTTTTGGTGATAAATGGGCAAATCTGGCAGGCCTGGTTAAAGCTAAAAATCAACACTAAACGTAACAAACAGGTGCAATTCAATGCAAAAGTGCTGTAAAGAGGGTGGTGAAGGCTTGAAAACGGGGAAGATATGAAGGCAAAATAAAGCAGCAACGAAAAATGGGGGGAAAATTATATTTTGTATATAGTTTGGTTTTTTGTTGTTTTGTTTGTTTTTCTTTATTTGTTTTTTGCCGTTGTGGTTGTTGTCGTTCTTTTTTACAGTTTTATTTTTATTTCATTCAAGTGTATATTGAGTATTAACAACAAAAAGAGTGTGCTCGTAGTACAAGTAAATAGTATGTATGTATTTGTAGTAGATTTTATAAGTATGAATGTGCTGAGTAGAATTGTAAGGGTATTCAGTTGTTTTGATAAACACAACGAAGGCTGTGAGTGAGTTACAGCCATCCCTAAATACCGACGATAAGCGTTTTTAAATGTCAAAATTTCTCATGCTCATACATTTTGTATGGAGCATACCGAAACGCGGCGGCAACGCTTTGCTATTGGAAAATCCGTTTTTGACAAAGCGTTTCACAGTGAAGTTAGTTGCAAAAGAAAACAAACCAAAAAATAAAAAAGAGAAACAATGTCCAGCTGTTACAATAAACAGGGTCGTTTTATTTATTTGGTTGATAACCCTGTTTTTATTGTTTTGACATAAGGTTGCCGCTTTTGTTTAGGGATGAGGTATCAGCGCTAATGCTCAGCGTAAAATACGTTTCGCATTCCGTCGGTATTTAGGGATGGCTGTGAGTGTGTGTGTGCATTTGAAAATATTGCAAATTCATGTACATATGTATGAATGTATATATGTTTGTTCATAAACATTGAGTAAGGAAGATGATGACTGCAGGGTAAATGTATTTTATAATTTTCAATGGCGGTGAGGTGGGGCTACTTCTTGTTCTTGTGGCAATCATGAACGAAAATGTAAACAAATTCTTATACTCTTAGACTTACATACATATTTGAGGGTTATTGTATTTTTACACTTAACGTTTTATTGTTGTGTTTTTCGTTTCTTAAAAACGCAATTCAAGAATTTATGGGATTAATCCTGGTGTTGAGAATGTAACTAAGCCTTGACTTGTTTGTTTGTGTATGCGGTGTGTGAGTGTAAAATAAGCTTGCGTGAAAGATGTTTTCAAAGTTTCTTCATGAAGGACTTTGAAAAACAACAGTGGGAAGTGAAAATGCCGGGTTTTAAATTGATAAATAGAAAAAAATCAAGGATTCAAAACTAATACTAATTGGTGAAAGATTCTTTTAAAAACGTAGAAAATCAAATATTTTAGACATAGTTTTTAACGTCTTTTGCTGTATTTTCTATTCAAGGTTTTTGGAATTTATGAATTCCTTTAAATCAGTAACCACAATATTAGTGCTTTTTCATAGAGAAATATCTGTCCTTGTTGTCATATAGTGCTCCTTGGCACTCTACGACCGCCATGCCCATAGACAAATTGATTGCTTCGTCTGTTCTTGTTATCCTATGCCAATTCTAGTTATTCTGCAACACCCTATGCAGACTATACTGTGTCGTCTGTCCTTGATCCCCTATGTTATATTAAGTGTATTTCATTTAATATTAATTGAGTATTAATCTATTGTTTAGTCTATTCCTGATCTTTGATGCGACTTGGCATTCTTCCGACACCTTTATTTCTTGATCTTATACCTATGATTAATTCATCGTTTGGTATTCCACTTTTCAATTTCATGTGATCCTTGGCATTCTGCAATATCCATCTTCATAGAGTAGTGTGTCCTTGATCTCATATGATGATCCTTAATACTTTTTTAGACACCGATCTTCAGAGAAAAATCTATTGTTTTGCCTGTCCTTGATCATGTTTTTCACTTATCAATTTAATTTGTATTATATACCAAACATATGTTATGGATATAATTCGTGCAGAGAAAACCCCTTCTTTCTTATCTTTGGTAAATTCATGTTTCAATCAAGAAAATAAAACTTTTCTTAATTTCGGTTAAACATGAAATTAGATTCTCGTCATATTCTTCTGAGATTTTTTTGAGTTTCCAAGAGCTTTTCTTATACATATGTTCATACATATATAAACAATGTCGATAAGTGAACAGTTAAAATATCAAGGAAGGAAGATGAATATGAAACTTTCGGGATTTGTATTTCGATCCACCAGCTTCCAAAATTTCCTAGCTATTCAGCAATAATTTCCATCCAGCAATGGCTCTCCGAAACAGTAGATCATTTTATATATGATATATTCATAGTCTGCAACATCTAAACTATTCCTATTTTAAAAAACTTCAACCTTATTCTTATTTGTCATCGTTGAAGAAAAATAAACAGCTAAAGTGTTCTTTGAGATCAAGGAAGTAAGATCAATGTGATACTTTCGTCAAACAAGATCATGCCAACAGTAATTTGTCCATCACACAACACTAAAGATCAAGGAACAGGCGGTACTAGGTTTTTCTATACCGAAGAAATTCAATTTAGGTATTTCATACAATATAACAAAAAATTCCACAAACATTGTTCCCAACACTCGATTCATTTTCCCGGTTAACACAAGCACTAACGTGATCCCTAAGCATTAATTAATTAAAGCAAGCTGGATGATCTAAATTTGGAGACAATCCCGGCTATCGTACATCTACTCACGTATCGTCTCAGATTGTTTACCTTGATATTCTCTTTATATCCTTCCTTCGGCTAGAATTTAAGGTCAGATATTTGAAAATGTTTCGGAACTAACCCCAAAAGGATCAGCTTAAAGATTGGGTTTCTTGAAGAGGACGGCAGCCAAAGAATACTAAGTTGGATGTGTCACAAACAAAAACTTGGATTTATCAGTCTTGATTAATTCTATTGGGATCATGAAATAAACAGCACAAAGGTTTCGGTAAAATGTCGACAGTGATTTGGATCTATCACTAAACACTAGAGATCAGGGAACGGGCAACATAAAGATTTGGCTATTTCAGACATTAGATTTTTAAAACATCATCACTCTTAACACCTAATGGCCGAACTATTAGAAATTGGCCGTTTAACATAGTCAATCAAAAACTCTATCCTCCACAAAATGTGAGTTTGGAGAGCAAGATGAGAGCAAATTATTATATTTTGGCATCAAATGTAGGTTAGGTCAAAATTATTGATGATAAAAAGGGTCCACTTGGATCTGTCAGTTACCACGATCATGGATACAATGTTTTGCTTTTTAAATAAATCAATAGAGATCAGGGAACGGATGATGTAAAGGTTTTCTGACAGATTGGCGAATGTGAAACAAAATTGGCAATTTAATAGTAGATAATGAGGGAACAGGGAATTGATGACACAGAGGTTTCCTGACAGATCACCAAATTATGCAATTATGCCTAAAAACAAATGGATAGAGAAGACAAACACAACAGCCTGTTATTATAATGAAGTATTCACGACAAGTGTAACGACCCTATTGAAAAGTCCAACTGAATGTGTTCTACATACATAATTACTTTACCTACCTCAGACTCACAACATATTTGACCACGAAAGAAATTTAAAAATCAAAGAGACAAAATATTTAACAACAATTAATTCTGTTGCTCTTTCTTAACAGAACTAACTCTCAATGATATAAAATGCAAACCCCCTTAAACAAACAAAAACCCCAAAATACATACGTCTTTTATTTATGTATATGCCACATACTCGCACTCTACTACTCCGATGCAAAACATAAAATATTTATCAATCATAAGGTTAAGATACTTGTATCGATGTGTATAGATAGATACAAATTGTACAGTTTTTTATTATTGAGTATCAATGGTAATGAGTGTGTTGATTACGATGACAATAATGACAACATTAATGACAATTATCAACAATATTTAATAATAACGAAACTAGCAAAATACAAAATGTTGTTGACAAACAACATCATCAATAAGCAGGAGCACAGAAAACTTTAGAACGAGGTCATGTGAAAAGAAAAATAAGTTCTGACAACAAAATGTTTTGCCATATGCCAACAAAAGCCACAGCAATAACAACAATAACGACAGCAAGAAGAAAAGGAAACAAAATGAAAATAAATACAAATAGTAACCAAGTGGGCTTGTGTGCATACTCAATGTGTCTCGTACCGTGCAGAGATTCAACTCCACCCAAAATTTAAAAAAAAACAAACTCACAATATAATAAACAAATAAAACTGATGATGATGTTGCTAATGATGATGATGATGACGACGACGGTGGCGGCGGCAGTGATGTTGTTAATGATGATGTTTCCAATATTTGTTGTGGCATGTAGCGTCATTAGTATTTTTAGTGTTCGGTTTATAAACACCAAACTAAACATGGAATAATTGCAAATTATTTGAAATAAGAAGGACGAATATGTTTCTCATCATCATCATCATCTCTTGCTCATTATTAGCGTCGTCTGGGGAATGGTAATACAAAATCCTTGTGAATAATATCGAGCGTAAATAACAACATCCATGGAGGCTGACTGAATAGTACTAAAAACTAACTCTTATATGGAGTCGTAAAAATTCAGAATAAACGCTAGGAATGTTTTTGGAAGAGAGTTTGGCGATGTAAATACGAGTTTTCTGTATGTTTAATTGGCGACCAAAAAATGCTAAAACCAGTGGGTATCTATGGATAGATCAGATAAAGAGGCTAACGAGGTCATGGCAGCAGTACTTTGGATTCATAACAATGTACGAGAGTTAAAAAACACTGATATCTAAAAAGGCATAATTATTTTTGCGGTCGAAGATAAAAAAAATTGTTAGTCTCTTCAAAAGAATTTATCTTAAGAAAGTACAATTTAGATCTGTCAGCCAATAAGGTAATGACGACAGAGATCTGTATCCAGAACAATACACTAGAGATCAGGGAAGGAGACGATATGTATGACAAATAATAAAAAATATGAAGATGGATCTATCAACAACTATGAAGTATCCTACAACATTTTCTATCCATACCAATTCAATAGATATCAAGGAACGAAAAGCATAAAGATCTATTATCATTCATCCAACAAACAGACGGATAAACAAGGCATTATTTTTAATTATTTTAGTAGAAATTCTTCGGAAGGATCATGAATGAAGAAAGACGAGGTCGATTCGACACAGCACATTAGTGCATTACAATAATTGAAGAACGACAAAATGAAATCCTTCTGTGAAAAGGTTAATATTGTTTGAATCTAGGACAAGTCACTATAGATCCAGGAACAGTGAACAATGTGAGTCATAATTGTCTCCAATAAGGTTAAAAAAAGAAACCTATACATCCTTTTCAGGAAAATATATTTTGAATCTATAAGTACTGACTTGTTATGAATTCAAAATATAATAAGAGTTTTTTGACTCCAAATTATCTGAGTCTTGAACTGAGTCTGTGAAAATAGCGGATTTCTTCGGAAGGATTATCGGTGAAGAAAGTCGAGATCGATTCGACACAGCACACTAGAGCGTAAGAAGAATTGAAGAAGGACAAAATAAAATCCTGCTGTAAAAAGGAAAATATTGCCTGACTCTGGCATGAGTCACTATAGATCCAGGAACAGTAAAGAATGTGAGTCATAATTGTTTCCAATGAAGCTAAATAAATAAAAGTTCATCCCTTTCAGGAGAATATAGTTTCAATCCATTACAAGTCACTATATATCCAGGAAATGTAACTTTCGTGCAAATCGGATGTGGAAAAGGCCAACAATATCACAGAAAGAGTTTTTGGACTCCAAATTATCTGAGTCTAGTACTGAGACAGTAGAGATAGCGAATTTCTTCGGAAGGATCATCGGTAAAGAAATTGAAAAAGGACAAAATTTCATTATTTGGTACAAAGTTTGAAAATTTTGCAAAATGCCAACACAATCATAGTAAGAATTTGTTGACTCCAAATTATCTGAGTCTTGACCTGGGACTGGGTTTCTTTTAAAGGATCAACGGAGAATAAATTTCAGGTCGATTTGATACTGTACATTAGAGTTTAAGAAGAATTGATGAAGGACAAAATTACATACTTTTGTAAAAAGGTTTGAATCTAGCAAAAGTTTGCAATAAGGCTAACGAAAGAAGCAAATTTCTCCGGAAGGATAATCGGTGAAGAAAGTTGAAGTCGATTCGACACAACACACTCGAGCGAAAGAAGAACTAAGAAGGACAAAATCACATACTTTTGTAAAAAGGTCAATATTGTTTGAATCTAGAGATCCAGGAACAGTAATAAATATGAGTCATAATTGTTTCTAATAAATCTAAAGAAAGTAAAAATACATCCCTTTCAGGAGAATATAGTTTGAATCCATTACAAGTCACTATATATCCAGGAACTGTAGCCCTATTCTCAGCAAATCTGATGTACAAAAGTTTAACAACATCACAGTAAAAGTTTTTTGACTACCAATTATCTGAGTCTGGACCTGAGGCAGTTTAAATTCGAAACGAACTTATTTGTTACTGCATTTAATCCGCAATAGTCATATTCTGTGAGTCGTGCCAGAAATTTAATAATTTACATCATATTTTTCAGTTTTTAAACTTGTAAAGTTTTTTATAGTTTTGAAATTATATTGCAATTTAAACATTGAACATATTGCGAAATACAAATAATTTTTGCATAACCTTGAATGAACTATTCAGTCTGCCCTCGTAACACTTGTTGTTATCCTTATGGCTATTTCCAATCCATTTATTTAGTTACAGGTAATTGAAATATAATTTTAGCAAAACAATTCCTCCCTACCCAAATACACAAACTTCACTAATAAGGCTTAAGTTTACGGAAATGTTGGTAAACATTGCTCATTAATTTTTCCTATTAACTAATTACATATAAGTTAACCCACGTAATTACTTAAATGTTTAACTAAATTTACCAAAATGACATCACATACTCCACTTCATTAGCTGGGCAATTAACAAGCCACCGTATTGACCTCCTCCCTAATAATACTTTATTTTTCATATAACATTTTTATACGTAAAATTTTTCCTTGTTGTTTGTTTACGTATGCGTGTTATTTTTTACCAGAAATTACAAAATGAACAAAAATATTCAGCAGCAAGAAAAAACAAATCAGAACGAAAACAAAACATAAAAATACGTTTCATTCAATTCTTTGGCTGTCAATGATAAGCCCGCGCAAAAGTATGCGCCTGTCCTTCGTACACATACACACATAAGTAAACATATGCATGTTGAAAATGCACACTAAACTTATACAAACCTCATCATCATCATATTCACTATCATCATTATTGTTGTTTTCTTTTACGTTGTCATCGTCATAGTCAACAATACCCTGCCAGCAATTGGAAGTTTCTTTCATCGTCCATCGTCAAAGGCGTTACGTCTTACTCACTTCCAACAGTTAATTGGAAGATAACAATAACAATTTACATTGCAGTCGTCTTTTAATCATCCAGACGACGTTTGGAAGATTGTTTGTTGTTTACAACACCAGCCGAAAATGTAAAAATATAAAAGAAATAAAAACAATGCAAAAAAGAAGTTTTCGACATCATCGAAATTAGTTTTATTTTGTCATTTGCTGTGGTCGGCCAGTGGTAAAGTGTGGTTTTGTTATTGTTGTAGTTTTTACATATATGTTATCCCATAGTCAATATGAGTGTATTATCTGTAAAGGCATAAAAATCAAAAGCAAAAGAGAGGCAGAAGTGACTTCTTGAAGTTACGTTGTGGTAACTTCTTGAAGTTACTTCCGGGGGGTACAACTTCTCAATACGGAAGACGCTTCTACGATGAGAAAATGGTATCGCAGAAGATGAGTTTCAACTTCTTAGCGTCACTTCTAAGTCACCTCCGCAATAGAAAATGTTGGCAGGGTAACAACACTAGTTCATATTGCACACATGCAATGAACAAAGTGTTTCTTTCGTATTGTTGTTCTCCCAAAACAAACACACTCACACCCCTCATACACTCAATTAGAATTGCCAAGTTGTTTTTGCAAATGACCCTTGAAGAGTATTGCCAGATTAAAGAAAAATAAATTTAAAATTGCTGCTTTTCCATGATTTATTTTTGAAGCAAAAACATAACTTGTGTTTCCACCTAAATTTGTCATTTGTAATTCAGTACGAATTTGGACCAGCCCTACTCATGCATTGTGCTGCAAGTAGGAACTGGGGTTTTGGGTATAAGAGGTAGTATTTATGGGCATTCGATTTGAATTGTTTCACGTTGAAAGCGACAGAAAAATCTTATCCAGGAAGTTTCGAACTAATTTTCCTTATCAATTAACCGCAAATGGATGAGATCACCTTTAGAATATCAAATAGAGTAAACTATTTACTATACCGTTTCAAAAATCCACGCGACTTGAAAGTTTCTTTCAATAATTGAAAATGTGTAAAGGCCAGCTGACATCACTTACGTAGTGATGAAAAGAAAATCAAAAGCTTCTGATTCCATAATATCAATAAAATAATACCACTGGTTGTATGTCAAAATACAACGTCTTGCGAGAGTTAAAATGGAACCTATATGAACGACCAGATTCAAAGATTATTACAAAATCCTGATACAGAGAATCATTTAGGTTTCTCCGATATAGTGATTACTTTTAAAATGTACGATTTCCATCATCCAACAACTTGGTTAAAAATTCCTCTTTGCTTTCATCTGATTTGTCATCTTGAAGTTGTTGACCCAAAATTCCTCCTTGCCTTGATCAACTCTGATTTCTCACCATAAAAATGAGGGATCCTCGTTTTGCCTACTGTTATGATGAAATGCAAAAGCACTCCCTCATTGCGCTTAGACAAAGCTTTCTTCAATTAAAACAATATAAATATCAGGTAGATCTGTAATCAGAAATAGCAGATTGATACAGCTTTGTCGTTGAAATTTCGAATGGAAGATTTCTATCACATACCTTTTAATGATTCCGAATAAAATAAAGAATATTCACGACTTCTTGGAAGGAATCCCATGAAATCGCATCCTGAAAATAATCTACTCTCATGTCATCAATAATAAAGAACTATGATTTAGATCACAACAGCACATGTTAATTGAAACAATATACTTGTCTAAATAGCTCTAGTTTTTAACAACGTTTTGAGATACCGTTTGTGAGCAAAGGTGTTTCCGTCGCTCCGGTATAGACAGATAGTATATTGCTAGCTTAACTGGAAAATAGGATGGTCAACATACAAAGTTTGGATCAAGAATTTAACGATTTTTGCAATGATCCACGATAATATTGGTAATGTTTTGATTAAATAAAAGGAATTTTTGCAACGATTCGCTTGAACTAAGTAATATTTTCTTATTTTCCTTTCCTTATTTCATTACAAGCCCATATTAAATATTTGGTAAGAAAAAAGCAATTTTGTCATTTAAGTTAGAGCTCGCGCTTTGTTGCTGGTTAGAGAAACGTTTCTTTCAAAGACTCTGTGAAATAAGGAGACAGTAGCAGACATTTATAACTTTTTGATGTTTAGAGCTAAGAAAGTGGATTTTTGCAACGATTCACTTCTGGACTCAAAAGACAGAAATGAAAGAGAGTATCTAGGATAATTTTGATGATAATCTTGATCTCACTCAATCAATCATATATTGTTTAAAAATTGATTGAAATGTCGATAAAATTTTTATATTCGGTAAAAAGCGATATTTCAATTAAATACATTTCTATTGAATAGAAAACCTGATTTGTTTCAGGATTTCTACAACGATTCGCTACTGAGATAAACATATAGCCAAAACATGAAAACATAAGAGCCGTTTTCTTCAATCAATTTTAGGAGTCTTGACAACTAAAGCGACTAACTTATTGAATGTTTGTATTTAATAAAAAAAATTAATGCAAGTGAATGTTGTTTTGTGTTAAATAGTTATTCGTTTCATACAAAGACCACTACATATTAAATGACATGCCAAGTCATGCATTGTTCTAGCTAGATATTCCCAAATGCTAAGATTATCCCCAAGCATTGTTTCTGATGCGGATCATCTCAAACCATTACCATTGCTTAATATCCTTAAATTTAACAGTATTGAGTTTTACGAAATTTAATGTTCTCGAACTAAAATAAATATTTGTTTTGAAGGCTTCTTTTTTCTGGAATTCTTGATTTAACATTTGTGATAACTTGGTAGCCCTGTTCTTAGACAATAACAAGCAAACATACACTCTATCATAAACTCTCTTCAGCTCTCATACTTATGCTCTTTGGGTGAATTTTTCACCTCGTTCTTCTTAATACTAGCCCCACTCCGCCCCGCAATATAAAAATTCACAGTTGAACTTTCAATGTTTTTGTTTTTCTTTTGCCTGAATGCACAACATGCAATGCAATGCAGCGTAAAATACCACTACCGAAAGACTACAAAATACTACGACTACAATTAAATATGTATACGAGTGTAAGTGGGGACGCACTTGTACGTCTGAATGTACGGTTTTGTTAATGTCATTGTATCCATACTGTTGCCAGTATCAACAGCGCGCAAATACCACCATCAACACTACATTAAAGGTAACCACAACAGTAATAATAATAATAACAATAAGTGTATATAGGTACTATACTGTACTGTACGTTAGTGTAACTGATCCAACAACATACAATAACAACACACCAGCGGGAAAATTATGAATACGGCCTTAAAGTAGGCCGCAAGAACATTCAGTCAAATCACAAATCTTGTTATTGGGAGCAAAGCCTTTTCTACTAGCAGAAAGACTATTCGAAGATTTCCCCTTAAAAGTCTGTAAGAAAGACTGTCAAGTAATGCTTCAAAGAATGCATTCCCCTATCAATTCAAAGGCCTGCAAAGAAAAGTCTAATTGAAGGCTTGTGAAATTGTATCATTGTAGAATATAGAGACAACAGATGTGGGTAATTGTAAAACCATTCATGTTTGTTATATGGCCCTAACATATTTTAAAGTTGACATGTTATCCAAAGCTGCAGCTAATTCGACCAAATAAATGACACATGCACCGGTAATGTTCCAGCTCCACTTCATCAAACGCTCTAGAGATTATAAGAGGGTAGTTCGGAAATTTCATAGCCTAGCACAGAGAGAGAATAGTTAGTTTTTTCAAAAGCATTTTTATTTTTCAATATAATCTCCTGAAACTTCAATGCATTTAGTTCAACGCTGATCTAGCAATTCTATCCCTTGATTAAAATAGTTTTCCTCAAGGTCTGCAAATTAGTGGTTTACAACTGTAATTGCATCTTCATTTGAGGTAAAAGTCACTGGGAGCTTAATCAGGAGAATAAGGTCAAACAACTCGTACTTAATTCGTTAATTTTAGCCATTGTTAAAACACTCTTGTGTGCTGGCTGGTGCATTATCTTAATGAAAAATAATTTTTTTGTGTTGTAAGCCAGGACATTTTCTCGAAGTTTTACATTTAATTGATCCAAAATGTTGCAATAATGCTCTGAATTTATTGTTTTACCCTTTGGCAGATGGTCAATCAATAAAATACCTTTGAAGTCCCAAAAAACCGTTGCCATAACCTTACCAGCCGATTGAATTGTTTTTGCCTTCTTTAGGGCACTTCCTCCCGCCTCAATCCATTGCTTGGATTGTTCTTTTGTCTCTGGACTAAAGTGGTGGATCCATGTCTTATCAACAGTTATGCAATGACGCTTAAAATCCATTTTTCTTAAAACGATCCAAACAAGCTGGAGAAATTTTCATTCTTATGCGTTTTTGGTCGACTGTTAACAAATGCGGCAGACACTTTTTCATCTGTAGTTCTTCATGCAAAATTAAATGGACTCGATCTTTTGAGATGCCCATGATATTAGCTATTTTACGCACTTTTATTCGTCGATCATTTAATACCATATCATGTACTTTGGCTACAATTTCTGTTGTTGTTGCTGTTTTTGGACGTCCACTACTTGCTGCATCCTCAACCCAATTTTTACTGTTGCATATGAAGGAGCACTTTCACCTAACACATTCACCATATCATTATGAATTTCTTGTTCCGATAAACCTTTTTTTTATTAAAATATTTAATGACACCACGAATTTCTAATTTTTCCTTTGTAAAAAAAAAATCGCGGATATTTTTTTGTTTGAACACCTGTTTTCTGTTCTAGGCTAAGGAGTTTCCGAAGCGCTCTCGAAATGTGGGATAGACCAATGCGAGCCCAATGATCGTTTAACTATGCATCGTTCCGACTTGCACATCTATTACCCATTCTTTAAGTTTACTGCAAAGCTTTGGGAAACATTTGAGGTTTTTCCATATCATGATTCTAATGGTTATGGTAATAAAGCAGAGGTCGGCATCCTATAGCACAATAGTGCAGAGAGCACTTCACACATACGCTTAATCTCTTTCATTCAGTCGTCATTGAGACAGCAATGTGTGCACATGCGGCGGATGCTCTTATATTTTTTTCAGAAATACTTCCCAACAAACATTTCAAATTAATAATAAATTACGAAAAATATTTTATGATTGATAATGCATTTGGTAACATGCATGTAATCAGCTTTTGAAGTATTAGAAGTTCCGTTTGTATATCAATCTCGTTGCTAATTTCTTATATGTTACGGAAAATACATTGTGAGTGTCTGTTTCCTATCTAAGTGGTTTTGTATAATTTATATAATTATGTTTATGTTTGTTGGGTGGTTTTCTCACACACACAACCTCATTTTACGCTTTGCCGACCTCTGTAATAAAGCCTGGTGGCTGAGGATCCACATTATCTGAAGTTTCTCGATATTGAAGTAGGAGTTTATTTCATTCTTACATTAACGTTTCTAGAAGAGCAGCAAAGTCCTTCAACAATATGTTCAGAGTGAAGACGGGGTACGGTGAATAGAGTATGTAAATAGTTATTTTACAAGGCCTACAATATAAAAGTTCTGGCAACATTTCCCGCTTAGATAGCAGCTACACATTCATGCATATTGTTTTATTATACAAATGATGAAAATCATCATCACAATATAAACAACAACATTACGCACAAACACACATATGTAGATACATGAATTCATTCGCATATATTTATGCATATGTACATATTGTTGTTATTGTTTGCATATATTTTAAAGCAAGAGCAACAACAATTTACAAATGCATCAAATGATACTCGTTGCATGATGCGTTGTCATTGATGTTGTTATTATTGTTACTCGTATTATTGCTATTTACAAATTTATGTACAATATGTTCTGTTTTTATAAATACATACATACTTACTCGTATGTATGTATATTTTGTTCGCATTTTTACATTTCGTGCTTGCATACATACATAAATATTATTTACTCAATAACAATGGCCGTCTTGTTTTTATAGTGTACGAGTATAAAAATGTATTTTAGTTTTTTGCGCGTAAATGTCAGTTGGAGTTGCCAAGTGTTTGGTCTGTAACCATTGAAATTTAGGACATTTGTAATTTATGCAAGAAATATGAAACGAATTACTTGACTCGAAAATTCTAACATGTAAGCTTTCGAGGATTAAGCTCTAAGCGCTCTTAAGGTTTTATATACATATTTCCTTATCAATAATACCAACACAATTTTACCAAGATAATACAGATAATAAGATAAGAAATAAACGAATTTCTCTAAAAAAAATTATATATGTACTGGATTTGGAGAATATAAGAATCCTGAAGGATGCTACGTTAATAAACTAGGTAAGAAATAATTTGGAATTCCTCCATCAACATATGTACTCCTCTAGCTCTTGTTAAATATAAATTGAATAGTCTAATGTTAAACTGCGACTCTTTTGCAAACTCAAACTTCGGTAATGAACTAGGTTAGATTTAGTAGGTTAGGTTAGCTAAGCGTAGCTCACATGGGTCCTTTAGTTGGAGCCTTTGTGTTGCATGAAAAGATAAGAATGAAGAGGATATAAGGATAGAAATAAAAGATATTTATGATGCTGAGTCAGTTAACGGCCAAATAATTCCACCGTAAGCGTTTATGTAGCCTATCTCGATAGTCAATTGCTACTTCTAATTAAGTCATCAATACGCTCTATCTTCATATCTGATATTTCAGAGAGACTATTAAAGGATCGTTGTCCTGGACATTGACATTGAGAAGATGAGAAACAGTTTCATCCTCTTCTTTATTATGCACGTTCGTGCTCTTTCCTTGTTAAGAGAGCATATAAGCTTATTTAAGCTTGTCTATTCTAGAGGGGGGGTTGCATTTTAGTTAGATATGATATGATTATGATCAATCTATTTAGAAAGGGTGTTTCCTTTTCCACTTTCATAATTACTATGAATGTCAGTCATCAAAAACTTTCCAGTTCCTTGTCCTTTCTCTTGCAAGCGTAATATTAAGAATCTCCTGTCTGTTTAGAACTACGGATGTAGGTTCTGAAATTTTATTAACTAATACCAGATTGAAATCAAGACTCACCTTTAGTCTTTTCATTTGTGATTTCGCAGATGGTATGGTGAGCGTTAGCATCTGCTCCTATGATTGAGTCCTGGCTACGTTGGGTGGTGGCTCAACCTGGTCATGCGCCATATAGCATGAGATCTTATATTACCTGTGTCTTTTATGTAGATGAGTTTGTACTTGTTTGCGTTTAGTGCAAATATCGTACCATTATGAATTCACAGCTCTTGGACTAATGTGGAGGAGTAGTGCAGCGGATGCTGCTTTAGAGTGATGAAGGTTTACATGGATCACCATCGCCATGATCTCGAGATTGAGTAGAGGTGCAGTTATATGGCCCGTACCTATTTGTGTATGCGATTTTAAAGAAATTGCTTCATATAACCCGTTTCCATAAACCTAAATAAAAAGTCAGCTAGGTTATGAACATATGTAGCTTCTGTAGAATTCCGAAGATATTCAATTTTAAAGTTTTCGTCTCGAAGTGAGCATTGAAGCAGGTAATGTTCCAACGTTACTTTCTCTTTCTCACAGACTGTACAGATCATATCCGGGAATAATCTAATCTTCTTAATATTTTACTTTAGAATATCTTTTAGCAGAATATCTGTAGCGTTACATTATTTTACTCACAAGCTCCACACATATTCTAAGATAGCAAATTCAAGCAAGATAAGCCTTTATCTTTGCATGTCCAGTTAACATAATGAGTTTCTACTGTTTAGGTTCTGTAACTCATTTGTTCTCTTCAGGTTTGGTAAATTACTAAAGAGTTGACTAATCCGAAATTGAGCTACTGATAAGTAACAACTTGTGCTCAGATTATAAACGGAAAATCTTCATTGTCATCTTCATCTTCTCAAAAAAATAAATCATATGGATAGTTGCTCGACCACACTCTCGTTAAACTTATTAATGGCCTGTGAAAATTGTTTATAATAGAATCTCTTGTGCCGACTTTATAGAATCATAGCCAATATTCATGACTTTTGTATTTAAAACTGTTGATGAAGCCATTAAATACATCAATCTCGAGTGCCAATAGAGCTGTTACTCTATTAATATGAGATAGTAATGTTAAAGTATATGACTCCATTCCTTATTACTGCTAAAATTGTTATATAAAGGATGTCAGACCATGTTGATACCACAATAGGGGTAATTGTGTCATATACATACTAGAGGAACTTTGTCCATATTGAATTTCAAAAATATTTAAGGATTAATATGATACGTAGGACTTGGAAAAAGCAAAATAGAACGCATTCCAGTGATTGGAGGAACTCTTTTATAATACAAAAATCATAAATACTACAATCATATTATAGTTAACCATTTAAATAATTACCGCAAAATAGCTTTTCGAAAGTCCATCAATATATTTTTGTTCTTTCATGTCCAGACTTCTTTACAAGCAACTTAGACAAAACTAGCAACAAAGTTTTAGAAATAAGTGAGATCATATTCACCAAATTTGGAATGAAGATATACTGAACAAATTATGTTGGTATCTTATACGTGAAAAGACTCCAACAATTGCAAAGAAAGTAGTATCACATATAATTTCATGCCTGTTGTTTTGAAAAATAAAGCTTTTGGGTCAAAATTCCGATACAAGTCTCTGTCATTGATCTTAGTCCTGTTTCACACTCTTCAGTTTTAGGTGATTAGTTTTTGTTCAATTCTTTTTTGAACTTGCCATGTCATTCACACTCGTCAATTCAATGTTCGTACTTTTTAATGCAAATCAACATACATACATGAAAGAAAAAACAAAAGGAAGTAAAAAATTACTCCTACCGTCAAGTTTGTACTCAAGTTTATTCTCTTTTTCCTTCTCAATCTTGACAAGTCAGAATTGAAGAGTGTGAAACATTATCAGGTTAAAATCAGCTTCTGCTCAAAATTTGCTGCTTGCCATGATGACTGGTAACTCTAATTGACGGCATCTAAGGTAAAATTAGCATAAAATAGTCAAATACACTGGCAAACAACAGCGACAACAATAAAACAAAAAAAGAAATCCCAATATACTTAAATTAGATAAAGGCGCGTAGATTTAATTTAGTACACAGGCATGAATGTGTGTGCTCATGACTGATGAATACAATATATGTATGTACATACTATATTTGCAACAGAGTTTATAATGGTACGTGTGGAATGTACTTCGTACATTCTAGAGCACACATCTAATACGATAGACAGTTTTTCCTATTTGCGTGCACGCTACCATGCAATTATAGCGTAGTTGGTTTTCGGTCATTCTGTGCTGGTCTGAGCTTGTTACGCTTTATTCAACTTTTAAAATATACGAAATGCCAAACAATTAAAATATACATTTACTTCTGCCTAAAACATACTTGAGTCGACCTTTTTTTAATAAATCATATAATATAAAATAATATAGGGAGGGACTGGTTAATGTTGAATTTAAATATGTATGTATATGAAAGTTCGAACTGCAGCGCGAAGAAATTTTATTTTATAAAAGATTCCAGAAGGATTTGAAAAGCCAATTTTCCTTACATTGGCAATCATCTAAAAAGGGAAAGAATATTCTCAATAGATGGTTGTAATGTAAAATCATAAATCCTTAATTGAACACAAGGAATTGACCAGAAATATATCCTAGATTTAACATAACCATTAAAATACGTTAGTTATATAGGACCGACAACAAGTCGACTTTGATCCACATTTTATGAACTTGTTTTGATTGCTCTACAACTCATTAGAGTGTAAGCGAACAACTACTTGTATGCATTTGATTTTACCAATGATTATTGCTGTTGGTATCGTGGATAATATCAATAATAACAATAATGATGATGTTGTTATTGTTGATGGTAATAATCATAGAAATGTTTATTTGTTTTTTTTTTTTAAATTTGCACGACATATATTTGGAGTTGCAATATACATGTTGAGTTTAAATAGGGCTGTTACGAAATGCTTTAAATACACTTTAGTCTAAAAATGTCAGACTTCCGTGTTTCTTATCCAAAATCGGTTTTTGTGGCATTGTTTTAGAATCTAGATGAAACAGCTTACAAGATCACTTTCATTTGTTAGTGATCGTGTTTGCTTGTGATTTTAATCCAAAATTGGTGATTTCAAATGCTATTCGAAAAAATATATATGTATTTGAGTGTCGGCATATGACTTACATTGTTGGATACCACAATTTAAATAGAAGCTTAAAGGAGACGTATCCAATATAACCTTTGATTTGTCACAGATGTCTGGAAGATAGGGGCTGCCTCTAGAACAATTAACTTAAATCAATTATCTTTTAGACATCTGTGACAAAGCAAATGTTATATTAGATACGCGACTGTTACATATCCAATAGTGGTGTCTTATTCCGAGAAGGAGCAAGCGGATGTGCGGCTTTCCACTCTTCTTACGGATTTTTCAATAAGAACATTGTTTCCCAATAGGGGTATATTGGAAAAGCAGATAAGTCCGCTTTTCCACGTTTCAATTCTGACTCTTCAAGGCTGGTAGTTTTGGGTGGAAAAGGTTATTATCCGGATACATACTTCACAGTACTAGTCAATTTTCTTACTTCCTTTTGTTTTTTGCGTCTTATTGTACACGAAGTTGTTTGCATGAAAAAGTAGAAACTTGACACGTGTGAAACAGCACTATGTTTTGATATATTGTTTGTTGACAATGAATGATAGATTTGTAAAAGCTAAATTTTGTAAAATTCTTAATATTTTCGATCAACATAATCGTCATTCTGAGATTGCTATTAGAAAGTTGGTTAATCAAATTACCGAATTTGGGATTCTGAAAATCCAAGACCAATTTTAAGATGAATGTGTCATTGTATAGAGCGCTATGTGCTCTGGAGGCGTGATTGGGACATTTTTTCCGCTGGAAATATGGTAAATGGAGATGTTAACAAACATGACATGTGGTTTTAAAAGGACGTCAACGCAACAATTTCCCAATCGCATAATTTCAATATCTTTAGGTGATTTAGCACCTCTGAATTTTTTGTATTAAAGATATACCCCCTTATTCATAAAAACTTACAACAGGTTTATAAAGCAATTTTCCATACAAAATTTGCTTTATGAACATCTTATAAACCTGTTGTAAGTTTTATGAATAAAGGCAATAGTCTATTCAGAGTCGATCCAATCGACTACGTCCATAAAACTCAAAATTCGTGACGTTATTAACGAAATAGATTCGCCATTTTGTCAAAATACGTTTTAAGAATGGACATCTCAATGCGTGGTCGTGGTGGACATCTGTCTAATATCATTTTTAATTTATAACTGTCAAACCTTTTCAATACAATAACATTCTAATTCTATTAATACAATTTTTTTTATTTTGCTCGTTAAAAATGCCTGTTTATTAAAGTTTATAAATTGTTACAGTTCATTCGATGTGGAAAACATATTTCGGCAATTGCTGCAAATATTTGAATTTTAAAACCTGACATGTCGGGACTCCCCTTATACATAATTAAAATAAAATTAAATAATTACTTGATGTTGTTGTTGTAATTAATTTTTATTTTACAAAACAAACGCCCGAACAAGTAACAATAATAAAAACAATAGCATTAGTACAAATTTTAATGTGTGCCGATGTTTATATACATACATACATATTTGTTTGTTCGCTAATAAACTTTTTGTTGTCGTTGTTATTTTTTTAGTCAGATAGTCAATTAGTCAAATGTGGAGAAACATTTAGGTGAGTTTAAAACTTTAAGAGTATGAATGTTCTTCAAAAAATAAAAAAAATATGTATGTATGTATATTATTAGACCTCTGCTCTACTCACTTGAAAATTTTGCTTTCATTGGGGAATTTCTATAGTTGGTATTATTATTTTTGTTATACATATTCATACATTCATCTCCAACTTCGAGTGCCTTCCCTCGCCTCGTCCACCCCACGACATATACACATTTCTTGTTTTCCATTGCTGTCGTCGTGGAAGTTGTTTCTGTTTATGTTATTTATTCATTGGCTGCGTTGATAATCAGTTTGTTTACATTTTTAGTTGTTTTTGTGTGTTATTATTTATTTTTTATTCTCCTTCTCCATTTTCAATTTGCACTTTGTGTGTGAGTGTCAATGAGACGAGTGTTGTGCTGTGTATGAGAGTAACAATGTGTGTGCACGTTTTTGTTTACACCAAAAACTGTTCCTCGTACCATTGCCACTTTTCCCCCCGGTGAGTGTGAATTGTGTGTGTGTTCAATTTCCTATGTATTGCATAGGAATAGTATGGGGATTTTTTGTTTGTTATTGTTGTTTTATTACCCAGCTCTTAAGCAAGCTTAGCGTTGTCAGCCTTCGCAGCGTTGATATTTGCGCTAACAAAATAACAACAAACATCTTCAACTACACACATACTTATACATTTAGCCACTCATCATCGCACAGGCATAAACTAACATATTAACACACGCATAGTTTTGAACGAGGATTGTTTGGAAATGTTTTGAATGAAAATACATAATTCGATTTTAAAGCTATTTTGACGTATCGGCGCTATGTTCCGCAATCGATCACAAACGACCTCAAGGTCAAGCTGAGACATTGAAAATTGGACCTCTTGGATCCGTGAAACTTATTGAAAATTCTTTACATAAATTAGTTATTTACTTTTCCTTTGTGTTTATCTAATATTTTATTAATCGGTTGTAGTTCTGAAAATACTAATCGTTATGCTGACTTTCCAATAAACTTCTATACACAATGGACATTATCTATTTGTAACTTAGAACAGCTACGAAAAATATCCTTTAGATTTAATTTGAATAGCAAATTTGTATTGTAGGTATCTGTTTATGGCTGTGTTAGGGAATACTTTATACCTTGGTTTGTTTATCTAATCTTGTATTAATCGCACGTATTTTAGAAATTACTGATCGTAATCTTGGATCCAATATGCGAACTTTCTTTAATATTTACGTTGATAAACTCCAAATCCAATGTAATGGTAAAGATCTACAAAAACTTCTTTTGGAAAAAATTCAACGCATAGATTAGTCACGTATTGTATCATTTTTTGATCTTGTTATGGAACGTCCTTGCGATGTTTTTGAGATTTGAACAATGTCACGCAACTATACTTCAACTATAAGCTGTTATAGTTATCATAGTCATGGATTTTTATCATCGTTTCGTTGTGGCACCATTTGACTTTCGAAACACTTACCGATTATGTGATTTGTCGACATGAAGAGACAAGAAACGTTACGGTACCAGTTAGACTCTTACTGTCGTATTCATAAAAAATAAAGTAGGTTTGAAGTGTGCTTTTAGACAAAATTTTCATACAAAATTTTCTTAAAGTACATTTGAAGTCTACTTTAATTTTTTATGAATAAGGGCATTAGATTCGTTATCCACGAACTCGAACTTAGTCTTTCTGATAAGCTTACAATGATTTACTGATAATAGAATAACATCGATGTTCTTTCCGTCTTTGAGAAGGTATTAAAAATCTTTATATGCCAATATCTAAGTTTCTCAATCAATTTTTAATTCTAACTGGTCACTGACATGGTCTTCACAATACATGGCAAATGAGTCCTTCCGACGCTAACATAAATATACCAGAAACATCTGAATGGTCTCTCGGCAATAAGAGTTATGGAAAGAAATTCGCTGTTTATATGACTTTCGAAATAGGACATACCTCATTATCACTTCCGATGGCATCTACTTCGTTATTAATAGAAATTAAGATAGAAAATCGACATATACCAGAAGTATCTGGGCAAAAATAGTCAATAAACTGACATCGAAGTGCCTTTTAGTCTTGGAGAAGACGAAGGCATTAACTCTAATGTCTTCCAATAGTGTACCAATACATACATACAACATATATATGTACATACATATCGATGGTCTTATGTAGAAAGGCCCTAACTCTCATATTTGAAACTTTACAGGAGAAGGTAAAAACATAAGAGAAACTGTAATATTCGACATGTAAATTTGTTTGTACAACTGCTTATAAAAGCGTTATTTTTTACACTATTGCAATAAATTATTGTGAGGAGGTGTATTTGCGTTAAATGCATTGGAATCGCAAAAAAAAAACACAAATTTCGAAAAAATAGCGAGTTAGGGGCTTTCTACTTGAGACCAACGATATATACTTCATTATTAATGTGGGAAAGAATCGATATACATCCGAATGATTTTCGACATGCAAATTATAGTTTATTCCTTGACGTAAGTGTTGTGGAGCTAACTGTTTACTCGTTCGTTCTTCATATAGTGTTCCTTACAATCACTGCTGCAGTTGTATAATGGAGAGAAGGCGACTAAGAACGCTGCCCTCATCAGCTCTTGTGATATAATGCAAATTGTTCTTCCAATGCAAACAAGAAGGTTTGAATGTTCTTCGGATCAACAGGTTGACTGCAGATGGAAAATAACTCTCATTGTATCCAAACAGGGGACCGTGAAGTAATATGATAAACAATTGGTTTTTTTTTTAATTTTGACTTAATTTATTCGAATGTCATGATTCTGGGGATGATTTTAAAATTACATACATATGTACATTTTTGCAGGAAAATTTTCTGACAGCAATATTAAATTATCCATAAGCATAACCGTAATGTGTTTGACTAATAATGGGTTAATACTAAAATTTAAAATAAGTTCAATCATAGTAGAAAGATCATATCTCAAAACATAGGTAGTAACATATTCATATTTAGAGCAACACACTTGACAGTGCGTTTCTTTAAATACTCCACACTCTGTAAAATTCCACAACTGCCCTCGTTTATTTTTGCAACGAAGTGCAAATATTAAAATGACAACAATAACAACAACACGACAACGAAAAATTAAAACAAACAACAGTAATAATAAAGTAGTTTAGTTGTTGTTTTTGCTGGAGTTGAATGTTTATTTTTTCCAACTTTTTTCTGTTTTTGTTATTATTGCTAAGTTTTTATTTATTTTTTAACGTTATTATATTTATTTTGTTCGTTTCGTATTTATTTATTTAATGTTTTTTTTTTTCTTTTTATTTATTTTTACTCATGTTATTATTGTATTTTTTATAAAACTTCTCTTCTACTCTGTAATGGCGGTGGCATAGTTCTTTGCCAATGGAATGAATGTTGTTGTTGATGTTATTGTATCGTAGTTGCATATTTTGTTGTTGTGGCTGCTACTCACAATTTTGTTATTGTTATTATATTTTCTTCAGGTTGTCAACTTTTGTGATATTTTCGTTGTTTTGTTGTCGATATGCATGTAGTTGTTGCTTTTAGTTCTGTTCTTCTTTTTATTGTTATTGTTGGTCTTGCTGTTATTGTCGTGGTTATTTATTTTTTGTTGGTGACAATTTTTATTGTTCTTGTTGCTGCTGCCTTGTTCTGTGCATTGTTTTGCTGTTTTCGATGAGAAACAGAAACATACAAAAAAAATTAAAGAATTTGTATATGCAGGAAGAAAAAAATAATAAACAAACAAACCTTCTTCTTGTTTTTCTTGGTCTTAATGTTATTGTTGTTTTTGTTATTTTATTTCTTTCCAGTACAGTTACGATTTAAAAGGTTTTTCCCGCTTCTCGAATTGTTTTCCTCTTTAATGTTTGTGCAATGATTGAACAAGTATGACCGTCATCAATTACTTGACTCATGCTCTTGTTGTCGTTGTCCTTGCTTATACTCTTTGCACTTGATAAATAAACAATTTGGCGATTTTTTCTCGTGCTTTGAGTTTGCCATATTATTTAGCTGAAATTAATCTTGGATGTTGAAAGTTAGAGTTGGGAGCTGATTTTTTGTTTAAACTGAACTGAATGAGCTTTCTGGAAAAAAAACAAGGGTTTATAATGAATTGTAAACATACATACTTATGTACATACATACATATCTACATATAAAATTCTAGCATTCTTTTTTTTTGTGTAAAATCGCTGTCTCTACGAGAAGTAGATAAGTAAAGTTTTCCAAAAAGAATGCGTCTATGTTGAATCTTGTTTATAACTCAGTCTCTGATCCATAACACCATGGCATGTTACACGATTGCTATTCAAATTAGGTCCAAATTTTATTATTAAAATGTGTGTGTGTTGTCGCAAAGGCTCGTAATGGCACAAAGAACATCCTGCATTAACGATTGAATGTAGAGTTTATCTCTTTTGCGTTAGAGACGTTAATTGGCCACCAAGATAGTGTGATTTTCCCAGGTAGACTTTTGCTTGCGATGCCGTCTAAAGTCGCAGTTCTATAAGCTGCAACTCACCGATCTCCTCAATATCAACATAACCCAAACCATGTTCCAATACCTTATTTCCATGACGTCCAAAATCTTACATTAACAATTATTAATTGCCAATTACCTACCTACGATTCCACTACAATATCGTGTGACGATATGTTTTATGTTTTATACTGATCAAAGTAAAATTGTACCCAAAACAGCTTAAACTAAATTTACGCAGGTTTAAACAAAATATTCAGACTTTTAGCCACTTTTCTTTGTTCTCCATGAAAAGAGAACACATTTTTTCATATTAAAGTGATTAAACACACTTAGTTGAGAACTAAATCCAATATCAGCTACTTTTACTTGTTTGTGTCCAAAAAAAACTGTCCCTGAAATGACGATTTTAAAAAATACTTATCACCTTAGATTCGTTTAATATTGTATTTGCAAGCACAAATCAATAATACAGTTTTCTAATCGTTTGGTTATATCTTTTGGGCCATAAACAAAAAAAAAAAAAAATGAGTGTCAAATACGATTAATTGCACTATTCTGAATAATGTTACTCCAATATAGTATAAAACAACACCGAATGTTCCACAGATAGTGCTAAATAATAAGCTTTCTATAGCAATTCAATTCATGTATGTAGATAAAAGAACGTTGCTGATTACACTAAAAAAGTTGTGCCTGACAAAATAGTAAATTGCGTCAAATTCTTATTCAAGAGAATCATCTTCCTCCTCACATCCAGACTGAGTTTAGATCACAAATCGAAATACACACAATACAAGCAGAAATACTGTGAGTATGTATAATTCCTTTAGATAAACGATTTGGAAATATTGGTTTGTTACACATATGTATGTAAAGGGTGTCCCAACTAAAACGCAATTTTTAAATTTGGCGCCATTTGAAGTGTCATTGTTTGACATTTGAACAATTGTTATTGTTTGGTAGTAGAAGGCACGAGTGTTAATAAAAATGGAGCGCTACACGAATGAAATTGTTTTACCAAAATGGTCAAAGTTTTGCGGCTACAGTTCGCAAATTGCGATCAATTTGGGGTTACAATAATGCTCCAAAAGAGTCAACTGTAAAGAGATTAATGGATAAATTTGCCAAATCTGGGTCTATTAGTGTATTAGTGTACGTGATGATGTCGCTCAAACTCCATCCACCTCAATTCGACACCGAGCTCAGCAAATTGGTGTCTCCAAATCCACTATGCAGCGAATTTTGGCGAAAGATTTGCATCTTCATGCATACAAAGTTCAATTGAGTCAGGAACTGAAGCCAGCTGACCTTAATTGGGTATTGGAGAGACACATTAAAATGCTGATTTTGCCGATAAAATCATCTTCAGTGACGAGGCTCATTTCCATCTTGATGGCTTCGCCAATAGGCAGAATTGTCGCATTTGGTGTGAGGAAAATCCTCGAGTGATTCACGAGAAGCAAATGCATCCTCAACGTGTCACTGTGTGGTGTGGTTTTTGGGCTGGAGGAATCATTGGACCTTTTTTTATGAAAATGAGGCAGGTCAAGCGCAAACAGTCAATGGTGTTCGGTATCGTGAAATGATAACCAGTTTTTTCTTGCCTAGAATTGAAGAAATGAATGTGGAGGGCATGTGGTTTCAACAAGACGGCGCCACATGTCATACAGCCAGAGAAACAATTCAATTGCTGCATCAGTCACTTCCCGGTCGCGTTATTTCGAGTTTTGGAGACCAGAATTGGCCGCCTAGGTCGTGCGATTTAACACCTTTAGATTTTTTTCTGTGGGGTTTTTTGAAGTCGATGGTTTACGCGAATAAGCCGACGAATAAGCCGACTCAAGCCTTAAAAGAGGAAGTTGGACGCTGCATTAATGAAATATCGCAGCATTTATGCAAAAAGGTCATTGAAAATTTCATTAAGAGATCGCGTGTGCGCCAGCAAATCCGCGGCGGCCATCTGCACGATATCTTGTTCCATACATAACCTCATGATTGTCACTCCATAACTCGAGAACGGCTCGACCGATTGCCATAAAATTTTTAGGGAAGGTACAGGGAGGAGTGATGATGGTTAGTTGATTTTGAAATCCAAAATCGGTCTAGCCATTCTCCAGTTATGATTTTTTTCCTGAAAAATTCAACATTTGAAAAAAAAGTCCCCTAAAGTATGCTGTACAAATTTGCAAATAAATAAGAGCAGGCAGGTTGTGAATACATCTTATTCTATGAAATACAAATCAATAGTAAATACCGAGCGAAGCCGGGGCGGTCAGCTAGTTCTGTATACTTTACGATATAGTAAAGTTTCACGATTTTTTTTAAATATCTGTGTTTTATTTAAAATTTAAAAATTGCGTTCTAGTTGGGATACTCTTTATTTCCAAATGTTTCTATAAAATATTGATAAAACAGCTTCCTGTAAAACATTGCCATTCTTAAAATATATAAAATTTTCTTACGAAAGTACTTCAAAGAAATCATATAATCTAGCATGTCTACAGTAACATATCTACATATGTACACACATACATACATACACATTTTTAAATGCAAGTCGCATTTAATTAATTAAAGAAGTTTTTATTGAGACTTAAAAATTAGATTACAAATCAGCTGGGTATAGATAACATAAATTATGATAAACTTAAAACTATACAGTATTATTTTAATAACCATTTAAGACATTATTTGTTATGAATAACGCTCTATGCTTAGTTAATCCTGATTGAGATTAGAGATTTTGCATCAATAGATAAACATTAAATTCCAAATTATATTGCTTGATAGTCAAGTGAGATCATATCTGCAAGTAACAAATTTCTTGGAGAATACCTTCTTAAAATTAAAAACATCTTTAAACTTTTGATGCTTCCCAGCGCTTTTTTTAATTCTTCAAGTGTGACAACACCTCCACCTTAGCACTTCATTTATAAAATTTCATTGAATTTTGTTTTATAGTATTTTTTTATACTATGTACATCATTCCGCATTTTAAGTTGTTTACAATTTTAAAAACAAACATAAACGTATAAAGGCAGACAACCGCCAGCGTCAACAACAACAACCACAGCTACAATAAAATGATTAATAATTCTTTTTTATTTAACTCGTAAACATACACAAATAAAAATTTTGATTTGTTTCGTTTTGAACGAGCCAAACAAAAACTATGTACGTACCCGACATCACTGTTTGGGTAGATCGAATACTACGCTTTCTTCGTCAGACTAGCTTGGTAGATGACTGACTGAGTGACTAACATTTGGACGGTTAGGCTGACTAACTGTCGTGATGACGGACGTTTGCGTTATTAATATTTTTATTTCGAGACGAAACGATTTTTTGTGTGTACTGCCTGCCGCTTGCCGTCGTATTTACGTTGATGATGCCTTTCTTTTCGTCTTTTTCTGTTATTCAGTGTTTTATACTCTCACTCTCTCCGTCTGTCAGTCAATTATTATTTTGTTGTCGGTGTGCCTACTATTCGCATTGTTGTTTTTGCCTTTTTTCGCGTACATAGTTGTTGCTGTTTGACTGTGTTTTCTTTTATTATTTTTGTAACAAAAACAAAATGAATTGAATTCTGTTCATTTTATTGTAAATTGTCGCACTTAACGGTTGTTAGTTTTCGTGTGTTCGTTCACGTTAGTTTGTTTTATTTTTTAATTATTTTAGTCGTACCTATCTATTTCATCGTCATTTAGTTTTATTTTGCAATGTATTTTTTTAGTTTTAACATCATTGTGCGCATTTTAACCAACGTGTGTTTCAAGTTTTCTGTTTAAAAACTGTTTTTTTTCAAAAGCTAATTTCGCGCCTTATTTAAATATACTAGATAATGATGATGTTAAGATGATTTAATTAGTATTGAAGTGTTAAAAATACCTACAGTGTTGCACTTTTGTGCAGTTTGTGAAGTGGTCAATAAATTGTATAATGCAAAACAAAACTAAATAAATAACTTGTTAATAATATATTAATAAATAAAAAAAGAAATCATCAAACAAATAAATGAAGCAACACAAATTTATTAGATAAATACATTGGTATTTAATGTGTTGTTTGTTTATTTTGGTGCAAATTGTAATGTGATTAAAAACAATCGAAGGTTGTTCTTAAATTAATTAAACAAAATATTGCAACATCTTACCAAATAAAATATGAAAATCCTATTTAGTTTGAAAATAGCAGGTGGTATATAATTTCAACTCGAATTACACGATATTGCAATGGTATCGAGGTCAACATTCCATTTGAATTTTGCTGTGCGAATATGTATAAAACATTGAGCTTAAACTAAATTTTTACTGTTCAACTGCAATATATTGAAAATTTTTCGAACATGCACTGATTTACGTAGAATATTCATAATTTATTGAAATTTTGAGCCATGTTTCTTCTCTCCATGAATTAATGGGATTGTAATGAGATTTATGTTTCCATATCATGTGTTTTATACCAATAGAAGTTTAAATGTGCCAAAATTCTTGAACTGAAACAAATTATGGGTTGTTCAACTGTATTCTATCAAAATTCGCGGTTTTAAACAGAAGATTTATAATTTTTAGAGATTTTTCTTCTTTCTCTTCATGAAAAGCGATCGTAATGTAATCGATGTCAAAATTTACTTAAAATCTTAAAAAGTCGATTCAAACAATATTGAATAATATTAATCACATGTCGTCCTCGTCCACTCACAATTCTGGCCAACATATGTAAATATGTTATCATTGATCTGCATTGTTCTGGCCTTACCCACACGATATTCTGGTTGGCCACACAGCAATTTTGCTTGTTAACATAACCATTTAGCCGAAAATGTGCCACGTCGCTTTACACTTACCTGACAACATCAACCTGGCCTTGTTGAAAAACCTTTAGAAGTTGTTGTGTAATTTGCCCTGAAAGAAGACTCTTCGCGCATTTGGTTGATGTTTACTACTCCCATATAGTTATTTTTATTGGGGTTTTTGCTCACATTCGTGTTGTATGTATCTAAATTAGAAGTCGGCACATATAGCAATCCATATGTCAACGAATATGTCAACGATGTTCACAAAATTCTCCAACAAGATACAAAACTAACAGAATTATAGCAGAGAAATAAAGTGCATAAGTGCATGTTTTTGTAATACATGTTCCATGTTCTCTTTATGCTGACCATAATCCTAAATTAACAATCAAATTCGTCATCTTTGCAATATCTAGTTTTGGACGCATCAACCAATACTTTAGACGTCAAAAAACGTTGACCAATTGCAATTTATTCATAATGCGCGGGAATTAAAATATAAAGTTAAAATATTCTCTTTAAATATTTTTGAATCACTTTATTACCTTCCAAATGTGGACTTGAAATCAAGACAAGAATCCATGTAAGCATGTATTTTAAAGTTTAAAATTTAAACACATCAATCACACTTATTCATTTTTTGTGCTTGGAATTTCATTTGTTTGATCGAAATATGAAATATTGCTTTGTCGTGGTGTAGAAGGATCGGTATATGACAGTTGACTTATTTTTCTCCAAAGACTTAGTCATGGTACAACTATACAAGGTGAGTGCAAATCGACAACAAATACAACACAAAACAGAAACAACAGGCATTTTGTTTGTGTAAAATAATGTACTACTGTCAAAAATACTTGAAAATGTATTACTTTTGACATAAGTTAATTGTAAACAAAGTCAGTCAGCTGGGCTACTGCACTCACCTTTTATAGTTACACCATGGACTTAGTATTTTATTCAATGTTGGTTTATTGACATTTGGCGGCATTGTGCGGTTTTTTAATAAGACAAGTCTTGCCAATCAATGCTTTTGATTCTAAATGCATGCACTGTGTGGTATAACGTTTAATGCATATCCATATTTCTCTAAAAACTTTAAGCAAAGAAATTAATAACTGACATTTTCCAGTTTTCGGAAAGCTACAGGCAACATTTTCGTTCGAAGTGTTTCAGGTTGGATTTTCCTCGTCGTGCTCTTTTGTATGATTCTTCATCTGCTACTATTTAATAAAAATCTTTTATATGAATTCTACCAATATTTCTTTGGGTGATGGTTTTTTGAAGCAAATTATACGTTGTTATATCCAGACATTCCATTTATTTTTTTGATTCCAAATTCAACATTGTTTTGAAATCTTCTACAGTTCACATTGCCATTCTTCAACATTATTTTTATAATTGGCCAAAATGCTTTTGTTGGCGTAATTCGGGATAGTTAGATCGATTGATTTTCACAACCTTCCGAGCAATTAAATTTCCAATTTGAGATTCTATTTCCAAATCATAGTAAAAAGCAGAGTGGTGTTATTATAAAACAGACACACTTTTCCCCGACAAAGTTTTAACAAAATTCACAACTGCTTTATTATGGATGATATAACATAAATAAATAATTACAGCAAAACAAGGGGATGTCGAAATAAAAAGTCAATGGCTTGGCAAACAATTGCAGTCTAAGGAGCATCCCTTTTGCCAACTTTGACTTTGTCAATTTATATAATAGAGTGTCTGCCAAAATGTTTGCTTAAATATTAATAAATTATGATCTTTAAGACTCTTTATGACATATTACTAAACCAACTTAAACGAGCTAGTTCAATTTTTTTTTACAGAGCAGAAAAGTACATTTATAGATAGATATAACAAAGCTATGTATCTTCGCACATAACGAGTAAAAACAAAGATGAAAGGCGTTATGTATTAGGATAACAAGTATATAATGGATATACAAACTGTTTTTGAATGTATTTTTTTGAAAAAAGAATTTGAATCAACATCTCGTAACGGATTCTAGATTACAATTTTATTATCATGACAAACTTATGCGCCATGTGGCAATAATCAAAAGAAACATGGCATTGAGTTTCAAATTTTGAATGAGACATATGAATCTACTTCTTCTGATGTTCTACCGTCAAATCCTTTCACCTTTATATAAAAAAGAACTGTTAATGCCATGTAACAATTTTAAGATCCAAAAGAGTATTTGGAAGTTTTTTAGGAAACGCATGAATAGAAGAGCAAAATTAAATGAAAACAGATATTGAGTATCAAATAAAAAGTAAAAATTTTCCACTGGTAAATCCTTTTAACTTTATATAAAAGTGAGCTGTAGATTAGGCATGTGCTTTTCTGGAACTGTGAAATGAGCATCTTTATGATACTCTGTGAACTCATTCCATGTGACTAGATTGAGTATTTTTGGATGTGACATATGTATGTACTTATGTTGCTTCTTTAATATGTTCTAATTTAAGGGACGGCGTAGGGCGCTTTTTCATTCTAAAATATTACTACTGGCGGTTCCAAGTGCATTAACCACACATTTAACTTTCTCCGAATAAGAAACATTAATTTCAAAGCAACTATTCCCAGATTATTTTAAGAAAGAAAAGGGTAACAGAATATTGCTCGGATTTAGAAACACTGTGAATAATTGAACAGAAATTATTAACTGATAACATTATACAAAATCGTTTGCGAATGCCACATTATCTTTTGCACTAAATTTATATGTAGAAATCACTAAACTTTGAGCAGAAACCATGGTTGAATTAACGGTAATCATAATGTCATCTTGCCAAGGGTGGTTTTAATCTGCACTAAAGCCGATAACATTCTTTTGAAGATCTGTGTTATGATGGTATTTTGTTATTAACGTATTTAAAAACAAACCTGTATTGTGGTTTCGTTATCAAAATTCTAAAGCTTATTTTCAAAGAATTTGAACATATAAATCTTCTAAATTTAGTGATTTTAGAACAAGATTTAAAAAATTTCATACTAATTTCATACTTAATGCTATTAAACCTGTTGCAATGCTTAAAACTTTCCGAACAACCTTCATAAATAAGTATGAGTAATAAAATTATAAATTTTAGCTAAAATCTATCGTTTAACACTAAAATCGTTCACATTTTAATAAAAACATATTAATATAATATTTAATTTAAAATAAATAAATAATTTATTCCAAGAAAAAAAAACAGAAAACGAATGAGATAATAACTTGCAAAAAAATCACAAAACTGTTTAAAAAAAATCCAAAAATTATAAAAAAAACTAGTGATTTAATAATAATGTTTTAAATTAAAACGTAATTTTATATGAATTAATAAACATTTTGAAACAAACACAAACATATTACCTTTTTTTTAATAATTATACCTATACTTACATGCCTACTACAAATAATATTATTAATAAGCGTCACACAATAATCTCATCAATAAAACAGTAATAATAATAATAATAATATTGACAACAAATTAAAAAAAAACTAATTGCAAATTACATTTAAATACTGGACAAGGAAACATGAATTTATCCAAGGAAAATGTATGTAAATATTGTTTATTTGTTTTCGTTGCTTTGTTTTGTTTTAATTTTATTGTTCACCTTCAGTTTAAATTATTTATGTGTTGTTATTGCTTTTTTTCGCATTTTACTATGTATGCATGTATGTACATATGTATTTTTTGTGTTTTCATTTGTAGCGTATGTATGTACATATATTTTGTATAGGTATGCTTAATTTAAAATAAATAATAATGTGACAAGTAAACTTTCTTTTCCGAATACGTTGTGTCTGAATCCTACCATCATATCACTATGACCAGCTTTACGACCTCCACATTTAACACCTCTATTTCATCACTACCAGGCATCCATCACTCATGCAACAGACAACAATAACAACTGTACATTTCTTTGTTTTGTGTTGTTTATTATTGATTTTAAATTTGCGAGATGTTTTGAAATTGTATTTCTGCATGTGTTTTATTTATCGTACAGTCAGTTATTTAAAATAATGAATTGCTTGTTTAGAACATGAACATTTTTCAGGAAATGCTACAGTAATATATTTGTTTTGTATTTATGTATTTAAAAACATTGTTAAATAACCGTGTAACACATTAAATCCGGTCGCATGTTTTAATATCACCAAAAAGCAATCGAATACTTTTGCACCACAAATTGGTAGGTACTCTTTTATTAACATTAATAAAAGCTAGAAAAGAGCAACTAAAATTAATTCCCTCTTATAAAAATCCATGTTGTTTTTTGAGGGATCGCACTTTAAATATGTGTGAAGATAAACATGAATTTAAGTAGCACATATAAATCAGATTTTTTTAACATTTAACATCAACATACCAATGTTAAGCACTTAACAGTCATACTACTTGATTACTTGAATTTTTAAAAAAGTAATTTTTAGGATGAAATTCTCTAGCAGAATTTGGACAAATATGAAATTACACACGTAACCCACTATAAAGAGAGGGTAGTCCAAAGAGTCCTATATGAGACTACATTAGACAAATTTCTGAAAGAATTTTGAATTTTGAATAAAACGATTTTGAAAAAAGTAAAGGTATGGTCACACATGGCAAATATGTTCTCAAAAAAGCGTTACCACTTGTTTTAGCACAAATTTGTTTGCCATTTTTTACTCTTACAAGAGTTTTGCAAGATCAAACAGCATCAAATAAAATAAAACTAAATATTTGTTGTGTTTTCTCCTAAATAGGTAAAGTTTTTTTTAATAAATAAACTAGTTCAAATACATGTACATATGTTATTTAGTGGTTACGTCTTTTTGGGAAAATATTTGCCAAGTGTGACCATACATTTACTGCCGTATTTATAAAAAATTAAAGTAGACTTCAAATGCACTTTAAGAAAATTTTGTATGAAAATTTTGTCTAAAAGCACACTTCAAGCCTACTTTATTTTTTATAAATACGGCAGTTAGTGTTTTGTTATTTACATACATATGTACCTATGTATGTAAAATACAAAGTTTTAGTTTAATTCTACCAATTTTGCATGTGGTTTTCAATGTCGTACATTAAGTATATTTTCCAACCAATTTATACATATCGCACCCTAAATACAAAAGGGGCACAACTCAAAATATTCCAAAACTGACTTTTTTCCATAAATTAATTCAGAATACACATCTCTAACTACTGCAAAAATTTTTTTCACATCACTATCTACTTTAACTGGAAAAATACAGTTATGTCTATTTTTATGTTAATTGTGTTGCTAGTGCACGATAAAGTTTTTTGTCTCTCCTGAAAATTTTAGTATTTTGAGTTGTGACCCTTTTGTATTTAGGGTGCGATATGTAGTATGTAGAAATCACTCAAGTCTGAGAACAAACCTTGGCTGAATTAACTGTAATCATATGTCCTCATGCCAAGAGTGGTTTTAATCCGCACTAAAGCCGTTAACATTCTTTTGAAGATCTAAATACTACATATGTATATAAAATTCCCAATATCTGTTTTTTACATTTGCATTTATTTTGATTTATTACCAAGTGACATGTACACATTTATTTGTTATTGTTGCGTTTATTATATTGATTCCTATGGTTCCAAGTTGGAACAAAGGGCCGTAACAAAATTCTTCCATTGGGATCTGTCATGTGCGATTAGTCTGATCTCAGACCATGTTCTTCTTGTTTCGCTAATCTCGGATTCTAGTTGCTTTCTCCAGGTGTTAGCTGGTCTACCTCTTCTTCTGCTGCCATGAGGGTTCCAATCAATTGCCATCTTTGGTATATCATCATGGGGTCTTCTCAGAATATGGCCAACCCAGCTCCATTTCCTCTTTGCAATTTCTATGCGAATCGGTATTTCACCTGTTCTTTGCCAGAGGTCTCTGTTGGAAACTACGTTCGGCCAAAATATTCGCAAAATTTTTCGCAAGCAACGATTAACAAATACTTCCAGGGATTGGATATCGCTTGCAGTAGAGTTCCAGGACTCGCATCCATATAGCAGGATAGAGCGAACATTAGAGGCGTTTATTACTGCTATTTTAATTTTGTTGTATTCACATAAACAAAACGGAAAAATATAGAGAAAGACTTTTAATTTACAAACTTAAGGTCCAAAGTTCTACTCCCAAGAAAATGTCACGGAAAGACAGTTCAAATTTGCATGGTTTCTAAAAATAATTCAATGTTTTAGACAACTTACAAAATCTTGGCTTTTTCTTATTAGCTGTAAAATTTCATTCAGTTCATTTGTAACGAATTTATTCAATTTAATCTTTAAAAACGAAGGCCTACACTTTGAAGGCCTGTCATTTTTTCCCGCTATGTACAGTACGTATTTTTGCAATTTCTCTTTGCCTTGATATTTGTTTATTTTCTAAAATCAGCGCGGTTGTTGTTGTTGCCATTTTTGCCGACTTGTTTATTATTTAAATTTGTTTACGCATTATATTGTTGTGACGGTTGTTGTTGTTGGTGCTGATGATTTGGTTTTTTGTACAAGTAATTTTTTTCCGTTTTCTTTATTTTTTAAGGCAAAATAGAAAAGACAAATTTTAAGTTGGTACAAATTTAAATAAAAATTGTGTTTAATTTTAATTATATTGTAACCAATGCTGGGAATGACATCCTTATTTGCTGTCAAAACTTTAGACTGTTAATTCATTTCAGTGTATTTCTTGTATTAAATTTTCTATTACACGGATAAAAAATGTTATACAGAAAGTTTTCTATAGAAAAAAAAACTCTTATACAGAAAGTTTTCTATAGAAAAAACTGTTATACAGTAAGTTTTCTATAGAAATAACTTTTATACAAAAAGTTTTCAATAAAAAATCCCTGATACAGAAAGTTGTCTATAAAAAACTGTTATACAGAAAATTTTCTTTAACAAAACTGTTATAAAAAAAGTTTTCTATAGAAGAAGCTGTTGTTCAAAAAGTTTCCTAAATAAAAAAATTTTATACAGAAGGTTAGGTTAAGTTAGAAGGCCGGTGTGAGGTTGTCCCCACACCATCACCCAGAGACCAATACGGTCCATTGTGATGCCTTGCAGAAATGATTGGTTACACTTAGTATGTTCCAAGAGCGAAACGCCTAAGCCCTCACAAAGCCCCTTCCCCTGTTGCGCAGCCAGGCCATATTCATTACGAATCCTTTGAGATCCCTGAGCCTATATAGGTTTATGAATCTACTGCCTAGCCACCTTAACCTGCTAACTTGCAGCCTGGGACAATGGCACAGAATGTGTTCGATCGTCTCCAGTTCCTCCGGGTCCTCGCATAACCCGCACATGTCTGGCAAATCAAATCTCATTATCCTTGCCATTCTACCTATCATACAATGGCCCGTGATAACGCGTATCATGGTTCTCACGCATACCCTGCTCTCGCCCAGCAACGATTCCGAGTCGGACTTCCTAAGCACCGGCCATATCGTCCTTGACACTCGGCACCCCGTTCGGTTTCCCCAGGCCCTATTTGTCTCGCCCAGACAGAAAGTTTTCTATAAAAAACTGTTATACATACACTTTTTTATAGAAAACTGTTATACACACAAATTTCTATAGAAAAAAAAACTATTACATAGCTTTACGGAAATATTTCTCTATAAAAAACTATTATAAGTAAATTTTTTTTTATAGAAAAACAATTTTCTATAGAAAAACACTGTTATACA
The DNA here is from genome assembly GCA_916048285.2 of Bellardia pandia. Taxonomy (NCBI): domain Eukaryota; kingdom Metazoa; phylum Arthropoda; class Insecta; order Diptera; family Calliphoridae; genus Bellardia; species Bellardia pandia. The sequence goes on from OU696530.1 coordinate 37,520,169, forward strand.
CACAATTATCTATAGAAAAGACTATTATACAGACAATTTTCTATAGAGGAAACTATTATACGGATATTTTTTTATAGAAAAACTGTTATACGCATAATATTCTATAGAAAACCTGTTATACGAACATATTTCTATAGAAAAAACTGTTGTACAGAAAATTTTCTGTAAATTGTAAACAAACATTTTTTGCAGAAAAAACTGTTATACAGACTTATTTTATAGAAACAAACATCATTTTCTATAGTAAAAAAGTTTTTGATAGCGTCAAATTAATCATTGAAGTACTTACAGTACTTTTTAATACGAAATAGTTTAAAAAAAGTACCATCGTTTAAACATTTCTACAGGGTGTTTTTTTTAAGAGGTATAGAACTTACGATTTCAGGCATGTGGCCGCCGCGGCTGGCTCGAATAAAGCCAATTCTACAGGTCTAATTTTCAACCACTTTTTCGAGCATATGGGCCGTATGTCGGCAATAACGCCACGAATGTTGGCTTCCAATTCCCCTAACGTTTCTGGTTTGTTGGCGTAGACGAGCGACTTCACATATCCCCAAAGAAAATAATCCAATGGTGTCAAATCACACGATCTTGGTGGCCAATTGACAGGTCCATTCCGCGAAATTATGCGCTCATCGAATGTATCCTTCAATAAATCGATTGTGGCGTGCGCTGTGTGGCATGTAGCACCGTCTTGTTGGAACCACAACTTATCCACATTCATGCCATCCAATTTGGGAACAAAATAGTCGGTTATCATGGCTCTATACCGGTCTCCATTAATTCGGGTCCTCTTCAACACTTTGCTCTACAGCGGCAATTGTTTCTTCGGTGCGCACTGTTCGACGTCTCTGCGGATGCGTATTATCACATAGAGTAAACGTAGTGCGAAAATGATCCATGGTTAACCGAATTAATTGCTCTGATGGACGATTATGTCGACCATAAAATGGACGGAGCTTGCGGTAAACTTCGCGAACTGAACCGTTATTTTCGAAATAAATTTGCACGATTTGCAAGCGTTGTTCTTTTGTCAACCTGTTCATGATGAAATGGCAAACCAAACTGAACATAAATGACATTAGAGTTGCCAGATTTGACCACAAAATGCCAGTTTTATCTTTTTTCGAAAAACAAACCTGTAAAAAAAACACCCTATATTTATTTTATCATCTTTAATGATGCATATATTAAAGCTAAACGGTACATTGTTAATAGACGTTTTTTAAACTTATTGCGTTATTATTAATTCGTACGGGATCAAAGTCTACAGGCTTAATTAAAACATAAATGTTTTAAAGAAGTTTATTTTAAATAAGAATTTAAATATTTTGCAAAATAAATACAAAAAGGTAAATATAAAGTGTAAAAGATCTTAATTTTTTTAATGTGTATAGTATGATTTAACTAAGTATCAGCCGAAACAAATAGGTACATAGGTACATACTTTAATAAAGAATTTTCTACTTTAATATAATTTTAAAGAATTTATAATTTGCGTATCAATCAATCGAATTTTAAAAAATTTAATTCGATAAAATATTTGTTTGAGAACACTTATTGTAAAATTTAAAAAATCTACTTTATAAATCAAGTTATTTTTTAATTATAACACACAGAAACGTGAAAAAAGTCTCTAAAAAGATAGCCTGTAATTGATAAATCAAAAATTAAGCAAAATACATATGTACATACATATATACATACATATTTTGAATCCATGTACATACATACATATGTACATGCATATCTATTTAGTACTATTAAGAGAATTTTGTTGTAAAAGAGACCCAGCGCAGAAAGTTGCAGGAATCTAGATTTGTTCAATCTATTAATTTGTTAAATTTATTGTTTACCTATTAAAATTTAAATTTATTATTTCTTACTCTTTCCTTTCAGATGGGTTTAAATTTACCTATGCTCCTTGCCAACTCCCAGCCAATTGAAGCGTGGAATCCAGTGGGTCAGTTTTCCCCGCCACCTATTAATGACCGAAATAATCAAATGCGCGTTCCCTTGCCAATGGCATTCACTACCGGTCCACAAAGTGATTTAAATACAAGTGGCACCAGCAGTGGTGGCGGCGACGGCGGGCCACGCAGTTTATTTGGTGGCAGTAGTAATAGTGATTTCGAGAGCAGTCCACAAAAGCCCATGGATACAACAGATATTGAGAATGATGAAGGAAAGCAGCACAATGCCAAATGTGAGCGTACAACACCGTCCAATCTGCACGACACTTCGGTGACATCCAATGAGGGACGCTTGAGTACGGGTCCAAATGGTACGCCGGGAGCAGCGGGCAGTGAAAATGGCACTTGTCCGGGCGATGTGGGTAGTGGAGGCATGAGTAGCGGTGGTGGTGGTGGCACGGGTAGACGTAGTGATGGCACCTCTGGCACTGAAGCCGGTTCTAGTCCTATACCAAATACAAATACTTTTGAAGCTCATAAACAAAGACATTTAATACCCGGAGGCGCCGTCCCCAGCGGGTCACGAGGTCATGATGATCTCAGTATAAAGCAGGAACTATTAGAGAATTATTTTCACGCCCCCCATCCGCCGGTTCCGCCCGATTCACATCGTTCATACAGCTCAACGGATGAAAATCGCCATTGCGCCGATACAGCCGATGATTTTGCTCAAGATTTGCGTGTGAGTGCGGCCGCAGCGGCTGCCGCCAAAGGCCTTGATTTCAGCCGTTTTGTCCTGCCACCTAGTTTTAGACGTTCCATAGAATCGATGGACGATAAATTTACACCTCTCAATATGCGTAAATTAAATCCGGCCAGTGCTTCAAGCAGTCAGGCCGGCCAAATGCTTATGAATTCCTTACTCTCCAACGAAAGTATGTCCGAGGAAAATACATGCATTAGCGGGCACAAATCGGGTAGCTTAAACGGCAATCCGAATGGCATTAGCGGCTCCCAGGATGCCAGCTCCTCGGCCGCAGCAGCAGCTGCTGCCGCTGCCATTTATGCTGAAAGTCTGAATAAAGATGACTGCGATTTTATAGGTTCTAATGTTAGCGTTAAATTACGTGCGATGGATCGTACACAGCGGATAATTGCTGAGAAACTAATAAGCGAGGTACTTTTCTACGGCCAATTCAATGAATTAGAACGCAACGCTCGAATACAGCCCAAGTGACAATACCTAGCCAATTTGTTGAGGTCAAGATGTATAAATTAGTTGCTAAAGCAGGAAAGAAAACAGCTACAAAATCTAAAGTAAAAAAAATATGTATGTATGTATTTGTAAATGAAGAGTAAGAGTGAATTTTAGACATGAAATCATTAAAAGACTTAAATAAAGTGATAATTTGGACATGAATGATGTTGTCAAACGAATAACTGGGTTGAAGAGAGTGTAAACTCAGCTGCCAAAACCTATGACTTCCTAATGCCATTACCGGCTTAATCATGATCTTATTTTAACACTTTCTAACTGATAACAATTCAAATTGAATTTTCTTATAACAAATAACATGGAAATTTGGCTGCAGTGTTTTCCCTCTATAACAAATTAGTATCAGAAAATGATAATACGTAAAGCGGATAAATAACTTTGCCTTGAAACTGTTTGACATTTTACGTTTTACTATAAATTGCAATTAAATTTGCCAATATAACAATTTCGAGGACGAACTGACAAAATTTAAAGTTTTAAAATTATTATGACAATTTTGTTTTTAACATGAGATAATGATGCCATAATCAGTATAAAGTAAACATTGTTAGGTATCATTATCAAAAGATCATTTCTTAACAAAAATTGTCAGTTACAATTTGTCATGTCCTATAGCAAAGTATTGACAAAGTATCAGAATTTCACCGGAAAGAAATATTTATGACAAATGAAATGAAAACATTTATGAAATTAAAAGCTGTGCAAGACGTTAAAAAGTATGTTAATAGATCACTGGTGCAATGACCAGCAAACTCTTGCCATAGAAAACTAAACGTTTGGCATAAAGCAATAATGTCAAAATGGTTTTAATGCCAATGTTTGTATTAAACTTTGTTTAAAAATACATATATTTGTTTTAATTGGTCATATTTCCTGGTTAAAATTAGTCAAAACTAATAAGAGAAACAACCAAATATGTGTATTGAAATTTTGTGTTTGTAACGATTTATTCACCCCTGTCGTGAATGAAAATTCCACATGAAATTTGTTCCCTTTTCACATTTTTCCTATTAAAATTCAATGTTAAAAAAATAAAAGGGAACAAATTTCATGTGGAATTTTTATTCACGATAGGAGTGATTGTGTAATTGGCAAGTACTGGAATAAAGCAAATATTTTCTAAAATAATAAATTTTCGAGCTTGTTTAAAACTTCTTTCAAAGAATTTTGGAACCTTTATGCTAATTAAATTGTTATTAAATTACTTAAGGTACGGTGACACATGGTAAATATTTGATGGAAAAGATGTAACCACTAAATAAAATTTGTTATAATTCTTGCGTTTATTTGGAAAACTTTATTTCCTAAAGACAAATCACAAAAGAAGTTCAGTTCTATTTTAATTGATGATGTGTGCTCTTACAAAAGTTTTGTAAGGTTAAACATCGTCATACAAATTTGTACTAAAATAGTGGTTACGCTTTTTTTTGAGTAAATATTTGCCATGTGTGACCGTAGCTTTAGGCAAACTAAAGTTCGGAATATCAGTATTAGTTTTAATCGATTAAAATTTGCTCAATATATATTTAAATAAAGTTGTAACACAAACTGATATTTTCTATTTTCTTTTACTCTCGTGCAAATGTTACCGCTTTTTCTGCCCTTTTTTACAACATTGTATTTTTTATACTAAAATGCACATAAAATTGTTACCAAATTAATAATTTACTATATATTAACATTTGTGGAAATACATAAATAGTTTGTAAGATCTTGAAAAAGCCTTTGAATTATGTCCAGATTTTTTTCCATTTATAGATTATATTAAGCATTTTTGTAAAAAGGCAACATTTTCCCAGCTGGTAAAATAGCAAAGTTTAACTTTTAAGTGGGAGATTTGTGTTTTTAAATTATATTTCAATTGTATTCTTTGTTCAACTTTCTCTCAAATTTGATCCTTTATTTGACATTTTTATATTCAGATTCTATGCTTTTTATTTTACATTATTTATTAGAAAAAGAGGACAGAAAAAGTGCAACATTTCTGCAAATAGTAGAACAGTTTAAATTATGAATAAAGTTTGATATTAAAGTGGGTAATAAGTAATACATATATTATCAAATTATGTTTCAATTGTAGCATTAAGTAAATTTAATTACATTTAGAAAACCAAAATGTCTAAAATCTCACTCTACACTTGACTCTGTTATTTTGTCAACTGTATTCGAATTATGTGTTTTCTTTCCTGTTTTAGTTTTGAAAAAATTTCCAAGTGACTTTCCTTACTTAAAGGCACCATTAAGCGATCTAAAAGCGTTAAGTCGCACGAATTAGGCGGCCAATTGAAAGTTTTCAAACGTGAAATAAACTGCTCACTGAACTCGACTCTCAATTGAGCCATTGTTTCGCGTGCTGTGTGGCATGTTACACCATCTTGGTGCTCTTTACACCGAATACAACCATTGTGCTTGTTTACGTAACCATTCAAGCAGAAATGAGCTTCGGACCATAAAATGTAAGAAGTGGAAGATAAAAAAAAATTCAATAATCTGCAAGCGTTTTTCGTTTTATGGTTAAATTATAGATCCAACTGAATATGTTTAACAAAAATGTTGCTAAAAAATCACTTTTTATATATGGGTTGTTATACTCAAGAGTGAAATAATTATACATTGGTTTTGCTCCATCTGCTTGAATGCGTCTACGCTAACAGCTTGTTAAACTCAGATCTAATAAGACGTAGTTACTTTACATGTCATAAGACGTCGTTATTAAACATTACATTTAGACTCTGACATTTGCACTCTTTTGGATTTATGCATAATTTTGACAGTTCTAGCAAGTGAACAGTTACTAAAATTGATCAGTTAATGGTGCTTTTTTAAAATCTTTAATAATTTAAATATTTTTGTTTGTTTTTTTTTACTTTTTGTAATTTTAATGAAGCTTTTTCTTTAAAACTAAAGTTTTTAACGGCAACTGAAATTCCAAACTTTTAAAAGCATTCTCTTCAAAACGAAAATTTTATTTAGTTAAAGAAAATTATTTTTTTTTTTAACAAAAATTCAATTAAATTTTTCTATAAAATAAAAAAAATATAAAAATTTAATGAAAAATTAAAAATTAATTAAGCCCTTAAAAAGCAACTTAAACCAAAGAAAGTTTATTTATTGTTACACTTGATTTCTAAACTTAATAATAAATAAAAAAACCAACAATATACATAATTCCACTTTTAAATGATTTCTAGCTAAATAAAATTTTCCTCAAGAAAAATATAAATTAAAAACTCCAATATTTTACTTACAAAGTTTTTTATACATATGAAAAAATAAAGTACCTCGCTAATTTTTTTTTACTTTATATTAATTAATTAATTTGCATATATTAAAAAAACCAGTCATTTTTGTAAATGCAAAACAAACTTAACGGAAAGTTCAATAGTTAAACAAATAAACAATAAATTTAAAACCCTAAAAAATACATACAAAACAACAACAAACAAACATAATAAATAGTCATTATTTTAAACAAATCAAGTCAGTCATAAGTAGTACAGTCGTCTTGTGTTTAATATATTTTTTTTTACAAATATTTTATACAAATATATAATTTTTTTTTAAGAAACAAACATTTAAAATATATAAAAAATAGTTTTCTTAAGTAATTTAAAATTAATTAACTTAAATTTATACACACACATATTTTTAGAAAAATTATTTGTTAGTAAAAAAAATGTAAAAGAAAAAAACTAAAACATTTTATAATTATTTAGTTACAAAAAAAGAAATGAAATTGTTATACTAAAAAATAATTGTAAAATGTTTGGTTTTTTTTTTTATAATAAAACGGAAAATAAGAAAAATATAAAAATAAGTATAGAATTTAATTGTTTCAAAAACACTTTAGTATTTAAGTTTCAAAAACACAAATATCTAAAAACAAAACCAAGAATTAATTGATTATAAATAATAATAATGTATTGTATTTGTAAATGTTGAAAATATTTAAAATTAAAAAAAGGAATTTAATTCTTTTTAAATATAATATTCCCTATAAATAATGAATGAATTTTGTTTGAAAAAATTATTATATTTTTTTAATTTTTATATATAAATTAAATGTAATTTAATTACATTTAGTTTTAGTTGCTTTTTATAATAATTTAAACATTATTTTGTCTATACAAAAAACCTCCACTAAAGCATATACTTTACTAAATGCTTTGTTTCCTGTAAATTCTAACTAAAACGTGCAAATCTGACAGGTAATGGAACAACACTGATCTACAATCTAAACCAGCTTGAAAGAATGAAAGTTTAAATTCAGCTTTTGCTATATTTTCTTTTTTAAAGAATATTTTATTAATACTGTTTTGTTATTGAAACTGATTTTGAAATTCAATAATCATTGGTTGCTGTTATTTAAGAATTTTATTAAAAATAACACGTAAGGGATTGTAAAAACTCACTTTAAACATCAACAAACGTATGACATCTTTTAAAAGCAACATTTTCAAACTACATTAGTTTTAATAATTGATTTTTTTAAGAGCTTTTGGGTTTACTTAAAAAAAAAAACACACACAAATTTAGAGAACTGTCTAAAATCTTTATTTGAGTCGATAGAACAATCTATATGGTGAATTTCACGTCAAGTGACCCAATGTTAAAAATTGATTTGGATGAAATTTGCACCAAGGTTAGTACTATTGGATAGTAGGCCAGACACAATTTTTAACTCTATCAGTCCAGAAGTGCCTGAGTTAGAGGGGGTCAAAGTTGGACATTTTGTCATACAGGGTTTTTTTTAAATGAGTGTAACTTTTCACCTATTGGTTCTAGCTAAATAAGAATAATATTTTTAAAATTGGGTCACTTGACGTGAAATTCACCATATATGTACATAATTTAAAGATGATTTTTAGAGTCCAAACGAGTAGTTTCGGATTAGGCTAAAAATTGCCCGAATATCAATATTCGGGTTTCGGGGTTTTTTTAACCGAATACCGAAATCGTGATAAACGTTTTTAATATAGGTATTTAATAAAATACAAAAATGTATACATATGTATATTATTGTAAAATATTTAAGAATACGGTAAAATCTCCTCCTCAAAAAAAAAAAAAAAAAAAATAGAAAAGACAGTTCAAGATGAAAAAACTAGATTTATAAAGTAGTGTCGTTACTTTAAGTCACCTTAAATTTATTTAAACATGTTATAAAAATAATTTTTTTATGAAAAATTTTACAATTAATACTCACAAGAGGAATAATTCTCATTTAAATAATTTTTTTTTGCAAATTAATAGTATATTTTAAATGTTTCGGTTTGTTACGGATAAAGCCAAATATTGATTTTTTCGCCAAACATTAGTTTTGGTTCGGTTTCGGCCTGAAAAATACGGTTTCGATCAGACTCTAATGATTTCAAACGTGTAAACTTAAAATTTTTGCCTTCCAACGTTGTAAGAAAAAGCATTTTCAGTACATTGGAAGACAAAAATATTGTCAGACATCTAACAATCGTGTAAACACACAATTTTGTCATTGTCACTGTTTTAAGACAATTGGCAAACACTTTTCATTGTCATATGTGCAAAGTTTATGCATCTGCCAATGGCAGCATTGTCATTGAAATTATTTCTAAATGCAACTCTGTATATACATAAATAATAAACAAACAAGTGTGCATTAATAAAATTTTTGAAAAAAGTGGAAGAAATTTAAAGAATTAAATAAAGTGTGCATTAATAAAATTTTTAAACACACACACAGAGCTGCAAAACGAATTTGACAATGCCACGCAACAATCTGACAACCGTATAAACTCACAATTTCAGTTGACAGATAAATTCATTGTGTGACAATTGTGTGCAAATGAAATTGTTAGTTTTCTTACAGTCGTGTAAACTGACAATTTACCTCTTGCAAAAAATTTTTCAATGTCAGTACATTGATAGCACATTGGTAGATATGACAACGTTGTAATATCTGACCATCGTGGACACATAGCTTAACTTCATATTTAGTATTTACAACAATAACCAGCGTTGTCAACTTTGAAATTTCAAAACCAAAATGGTGAAAAAACGCGCCATTTGAAAAAGATCGCACCAAGTTTAGATTTTCTTTATTATTTAAAAAGTTTATTAAATTAATTTCACATAAAACAATATAATATTTTTGTATTATAAATATAACAATAAAACAGTCTTCAACAGTTCAGCGTTTTTAGAAAAAAAAAAATAAAACTTAACAACAATAAAAAATAAACTAAACAAATTTGTTTGTATTCCTTTGTACTAGATATATGAACATATGTATATGTAATTAATTTTTTCTTTTTTTTTACTTTTTAAAAAGAGATCAACGATTAATAGTAAAAGTAACAATAGTAAAAATAGTCACAATATGCTATTCGGAATTAATTGCTAAAAAGGGCTAATTTCAGTATATATTTTTTAAATATTTATTTTCAAACAAAAATTCTCATCCTATTCAGCTTTAGTAATAACCTTCATGTGACAAATGTTTGATTATCAGACATTAAAAAACGCACCGAAATTTAAGAAAAGCGCACTGCGCACCAACTAGGAAATTTTTCGCACCAAAAATTTAAAAAAGCACCAAAAATAGTGTGAAACGCACCAAGTTGACAACGCTGACAATAACAATATGCAATTGTCATGAATGATGCAACCAGCGATGCCAACTTAGCCCTTTTCGGGCTAGGTTTAGCCCGATTTTAGTCACTCAAAACACGAAAAAAAAACAAAATTGGATGTGGCTTTATATGGATTTTTTTCCATTTAGCCCTTTTTTCAAAAATGTTTACGCGTTTTTTAGTTTCAAAAGTTGGCATTACTGGATGCAACTGTTATTAGCATCTCTTTTACTCTTTACTTAAACTTGGCTCGGTTAGTTGACATTTTTCCTTTTCAATTTAGTTGTTTCTTTACTGGCATTTGCGGCAATCACGTTTACTAGCAGTTTACTAGTAGTCACTTAAATTAACAAAAAAATCTAGTTAAAAGAATAAATAATATTCCAGTGTTTTATTAAAGAAAAGTTTTGAAAATATTAAAAAAACAACCGTGTAAAAATAATATTAATTGTTGTCTGGCTCAAAGTAACGGAGTCTTGTGAAATATTGCTAAACATTCTTGTAATCATTGTTGGTTGTGGTTGTTGTGTAGAAATGTTGTTGTTGTTGTAACAGCAGAAATTGCTGAGTTGACAGCCCTTGGCCGAGTGATCTCGGGTCATTCCGGTGCGTAGAACCGGCTGTGTAGAAATGTGGTAAGTTTTGTTGAAGCTTTTAGTGAGTTTGTATATGCGATGAAATGTAGATAATGTAGCAACAGTTTTTTACCGTATTCTTAAATATTTTACAATAAAATATAAATTATTAATACCTATTTTAGTAATTGTTCAAGCTTTTTAGATATTTTTTTTAATTTTTAATTTTATATGTTTCAAATTAGGAAAAATTTTTAACATAAATTATTTTAATATTTTGTTATGTTAAATTTTTTTATATATTTTATATAAACGAACAGTTTTACTGTTTTTTTACTTTTTCCTATGACAAATAATTTGAAATTTGTTAAATGAAAAAATTTTTTCCTGAAGGAGCTACACAAAGCTTGAACAATTACTAAAATATTAATAATAATGAAAAAAGGTCAAATAAACTATAATAAGAAATATAAATTTTTGTTTTCTATTAATAATATACATATATTAAAAACGCGTATGTATCATCTTCAAAATTCCATAGTCTAGGTTTTTACTTTATAAAAATGTCGGTTTCTGTATTCCGTAAAAATATGGCCAAAAACCGAATATTGGTATTCGGCCAATACCGAATACTCGGTCGAACTCTTCCAAGAGTTAATCTTCAAATTCCTAAACAATTGCAACTCGCTTAATGGGTGTGCTTTTGCATACGAGTTTTTACGAGTATTGAAAATGTTCAATACAAAATATTGGAAAATAATAAAATTAGCGATCAAACAAATTCGTCTGATTTGCTTGAATTCGTCTCCACTAGCTGCATGTTAAACTCGCCTTGCCAAAACAACTAAAAGATATTTTTCTCTCAATTTCATATGATTTCATTGTGATCAGTTACTAAATTTGATCAGTTAATGCCTTTTAAAAATCTTTATAAATTTAAATATTTTTGTACACTTTGTAATTTTAATGAAGTTTTTTAGTTAAAACCAAAGTTGCTAATTTGAACTGAAATTCCAATCATGCTCTTCAAAAGAAATGGTTTTTCAGTTAAGTTGGATTCACGTCTCTCTTTGTCCGAACAAATATTTTGTTCAGAACGAATGGGTGAATCCGCCTTTAATGAAATTATAATCCATATTCAGGGCCGGTATTTTGTAACTCGTTTCGAAAAGAAAATCGTTAGTATTTCTATACTTTATACATTGTATTTCGAAAATGTTTGCTTTCCAATCGAAATACACAATAACCCCTTAAAAAGCCTATTCATTTCCGAAATTTCTGTGTGATTAGGGGACGACTTGTATTAATAAATTTAAGGTACAGACCCTTTACATTGTTAACAAATCTAAAATTTTTTAAATTAAATTATTACAACCAATAAGTACATTAAGCAGAGTTGTCTATACTTCAAATGTTTTTTAACAGAGGAATGAAAAATTTATAAAATTGTTGCCAGCATTCTGTCTTAATCTTTCAAAAACTTTGCTCATACTTTCATTCAAAATCTGGTGATTTCAAAGTTGTTTGTAATACAACGAAAACAATATTATTAACAAACAAAATGTTCATAATAATATTAATAATAAATTTTTATCAATGTACCTTGTTTAAACAGGATGTTTTTTATACCATCAAATGAAAATATAAAATACATTAATATATAAGTTTAGTCCATAAGTTGTTTTCTTATTATTTTTATTAATAGTTATTTTATCATGTTTAATTATTATTTAGTTTTTTTATATGAACATTTTCTTTTTTTTTCAAATTAATTTAATATAAGTATTCTTAAGATTTTATTACCTTTTTTGCATTGTAGTATATAAAATTATTATAAAATTTATAAAATTAAAAATAAACAAAGGAAATCCTCTAGTTAGTGAAATAAATTTTTAGTAAAAATAATATATTAAAAGAAAAACACAACACAACAAATCAAATTAAGAAAATACCAACAACATTTTGTGACTAAATGTTTTCATTTATTTTTTTATTTTTTTTTTTTAACAACAAAAAAAAATAAGCAAAATAATTGAATTGGTAAACATGAAAATTATAATTGTTAATGAAAAATAAATATAAAATAAATAAATGTGTACCTACCAAAAACAAATATTAAAAAAAAACAAAACATAAAAATTAATAAAAAAAACAATAAAAAATATGTATGTGGACATGAAAAAATTTAAAAAAAAAAAAGAAATCGTTTTATTTAAAAAATAAACAAAAACTGTAGCATTTGTAAAACAATCGAAGGCAAACTGTAACAGTGAAGAGTAGCGTTTAAAAAAAAAATCACAATTATGAAATATACAGTAGCTCACAGTTTTTTTTTTATGCAGTACATTTTTTATACAGAAACTAATAGAAACTTAAAAAAGAAATTGCTGTCATTTAAAACAAAAAATTTTATAGTCTAAGAAACAAATATGTATAATGTATTGCAAAAATGTACGTTTCAATATATTAAAACTAAAAGGCCACAGCTTATTTTATGCAGGCACGTATGGGTTTCAAAAACTTGAAATTAAAACTGGCAATTACGTGATTTTAATTAATTTGTTTTTGTGACCAATGTTTATAGTTATTATAATTGTTAAGGAGTTTCCTTCAGGCTAATTTGGTCAAATGTTTGTTTCCAAACGTAAATAAAAAACTTGTTCGATTCTTATTTTTTATTTTATTTTCCCAACGTTTCGTTAGTTTTATTCTAACTTCTTCAGGGGTCTCGTTCTAAATAATCTAGTGACAAAATTTATTGGTTTATTACATAGCTTTAATTTATAGACTAAGTTTTACTTACAGCTTTAATGTTTATTATTATTGTATATTAATTTTTATTATTAATTAGTTACTTATAACTAAAAAACGGGACATCACGAACAGAATTTTGGTATAAATAATCAAATAATTAATAAAAATATAATTTACAATACACGAACACAAAACTTAAGTCAAGTTTAACTTAAAGCTAATATCACAGAACTGATTTAATTATTAATTGCAGAGGAGTATTGAAGTTTCGTGTTGTCTTTGTCTTCTTTCGTATTCATTGTTGTTCTTATTTTTTGTTGTATGCGTAAACTCTCCAGTGTATACCTTTTGTTTTCCTTCCTTTCTATATCTAATATTTTAACATTTTCAAAATCTGCCACATGATTACACTCTTTTACGTGCTGTGAAAGTGCCGTCGATATTTTTCCATTTCTTATATCTGTTTTATGTTCGTTGATTCTCGTACCCAGCATTCTTTTTGTTGTACCAATATACACCAAATTGCACATCTCCCCCTCGTTTCCTTCACATTTTATTTCGTAAACAACATTGTCTGTTTTCAATTTGTCCATCTTTGGTTTGTTATTCGTAAATAGCTTTCGCAATGTGCTGTTTGATTTGTATGCAATTGTTGCCTTGTCATCTGTTATTATTTTCCTTAATGTTTTCGTCTCTGTGAGTTTTGGGATGAATGGTACACTGTAAAAATGTTTTGTTGTGTCTGATACGGAGTCTTGTTTTTCCCTTCTGTCTTTTTGTGTTTTTAGAGCTGAGTTTATTAGTTTGTTTGTTATAACTATTGGATAGTCATTTATTTTTAATATATTTCTGATCTTTTTCATATTCGTTTGTTTGTACTCATCCTCACTTATATCCAATACTTTCTTTATTAAGTTTGTCACTGTGTTTGTCTTCATTTTCATGGGTTGGTTCGAATAATAATTAATTAATCTGCCTGAAGATGTGGGTTTTGCGTACCAATTTGTTCCGATTTTCCCATTTTCTCTTATTATGTTTACGTCTAGGTAAGGTAATTTTCCATCTATTTCCTTTTCAACTGTGAATTTAATCTTGTTGTGGTACGCGTTCAAAATTCTTAAAATAGTTGGTTCGTCGTTTTTGTTTATAATGGCAAACAAATCATCCACGTATTTTGTTAAAAAACGAATTTTAATATTTTCCGTTTCCAATTCTTCTACAACGTCATCTAATAATGTATCTAAGACAATATTTGCAATCGTTGGGGATAATGGATTTCCCATAGGCATTCCATAAAGTTGACGGTAGAATTTATTATTTATTGAGAAATAGTTATTCTCTGTCAAGCAGAAATTTAATATTTTTAAAAACGTCGGTTTCTCTATTTTCGTGTGTTCTTTTATGTGTTGCCATTTGTCAAGTATGTTCCTTATCGCCAGATGGATCGGTATGTTGGTGAACAACGATACCACGTCAAATGAAACCATGATTTCATTGTCATCTATTTTGGCTCCTATTAGTCTGTGTTTTAGTTCCATTGCATTGTTCACATTATATGTCGTAGTAACGATGTTCTTTAAAATTTTCCCAATATGTTTTGCCAGTTCATAGCAAGGTACCTTCATGGAGGCAGATATTGGTCTAAGTGGTACATTGTCCTTGTGTATCTTTGGTAAACCATATAATTGTGGAGCTACCGCTGCGTGTGCTATCATCTTAATTTTTTCAACCTTTGTTATCGTATTGTCCTTTTGTAATTTTGTGATGATGTTATTGTTTTTTCTTTGAAGTTTTTCTGTTGGGTCTTCTGATATTAGTTGGTATGTATTCTTGTCATTTAAGAGAAAATCCATTTTCTCCCTATACTCCTTCTTATACATTACTACCGTTTTGTTGCCTTTGTCAGCTGAAGTAATTGTTATCTCGTTTTTGTGTTTTTTCAAAAATTTTTTGGTCTCGTTATAAATAGTACTAATAAACCTGTCTTTCTCAGAACTTCTAACATTTCTTCTAAAATCTGATATCCTATTTGCAATTTTCGATCTGGTTATATCTTTCTCTGTGTCATCTTGTATGTTCTGGACCCACTGTTCCATGTCCGCAATTAGTGATACTGGATTCAAATTCTTTTTATCAACTGGTAATGCAAATTTTGGGCCAAGTGAGAGTAACCATTTATGTTCAGTTTCGAATTCCACGTTTGTATAATTCACAAACCAGTCTTCGTTGAAAGTAAATTTTAAATTCTTAAATTTTTCTCCTTTTAATTTCCTTATCTTTAATAAATGTGTTCGTTCTATTTTATTCCTAATATTATAAAATTTGTCCCATTGTTCCTTACTGAATTTCGTCCATTCATTTTTCTTCAGTGTAGTATGTAATTGTTTTTCGATTGTTTTTGTAGTTCTTTTTATGTGGTAAATATTTCTATGTGTCTCTTTTATCTCAATGTTCAATACTTTCATGTGAAAATTTGTCTCAATTTTAGTTATCTCGTTCTGTGACTTTTCCTTGTTGAACAATATTTTCAGTCCTTTCGTGCTGTTTTTTATGTGCGTCGGTGTAATTCTCATAGTCCTGCATTTTTGAAGAAAGTTAGCTCTTTCCATATATTTTGCTAACTTCTCCACTTCTCTGCTATATTGTTTCAGTAAGCTGCATGTGTAATTGTTGTATGTTTCTCTGATGTTTTGGAAAAAGTTGATCATACTTTCTTGTTGTTTCTTCTTTTGGCTAGATGTGTTTTCCTCTTCTTTCTTTCGGCGGGCCTTCCGATTGTTTGTTTAATTAATTTGTTTTTGTGACCAATGTTTATAGTTATTATAATTGTTAAGGAGTTTCCTTCAGGCTAATTTGGTCAAATGTTTGTTTCCAAACGTAAATAAAAAACTTGTTCGATTCTTATTTTTTATTTTATTTTCCCAACGTTTCGTTAGTTTTATTCTAACTTCTTCAGGGGTCTCGTTCTAAATAATCTAGTGACAAAATTTATTTTGTCACTAGATTTTATATTTGGTGTGATAACCTTTATTATCTACAACGCATTTAGGCCAGTTTTTGGGTAAAAATCGGCGAAATATTTAATCACTCTGTCAGTAGCGTTTTTTTAAATCGTTTTTGTTTAAAACTAAAAGTTTCCTTATGCTGATTTCTAAAATTTACTATAAATTTGCAATAACATTAACGTCTGGCGACTGTGGTGGCTGTGTCATCAAATGCGTGATTTGTGCTTTGGATCGTTATCCTGGTAAAATCAAAACCTACAGGCGTGTGATGGAAATCGAAAACGAATCAGTTTTGGAAATACATTTTAATGCATTTATAATCTAATTTTTAAAGATTCTCTTAAGTAGCCCAATCTATATATCGTCACCTAAAATGCTCAAAGACGTAACCCTCGTTATCATAATTTTACAGGAGAAGCAAAAAAACGTTATAAAATGAAAACTGTTTAATTGAAAATCGCGATTTCTTCACATCTTGTCTTAAGATAGACGATAAACTTCAGGTGACGATATGTACATATCACGATTTTCAATTAAACAGTTTTCATTTTATAATGTTTTTTGCTTCTCCTGTAACCCTCATTACGTCTTTGGGCATTTTAGGTGACGATATACATTAAAATACAATGTTTGTCCTCTATAGAATCTAAAACTATATAACCGATTTGGCCCAAACCGGTTTCATTTGAAAGGTTTAAGTCCAAACTAGATTTTCGGCTATATATATTTCAAGGGGGCGTGTCCCCTCCCACATAAATTGAATAGCATCACATATCTTGGCTATTGTGATAGCAAGAGTTTTCAAACATTGCAGTATCCCATATATTACTGATTTGAATAATCAAGAAAAAATGGGCGGGATCGGACTAGTGGGAGTGGCAGCTCCCATACAAAGTAAATATTTAATATCATATATCTACAGTTATATAATAGCCATAGTCTTAGAAAATTGTGCACGTTGATTATATTATGAATAGTCATGGGAAAATTGGCAGGATCATACCAGTGGGCGTGGTAAAAAAACTGAGAAATAATTTATATGAAGCGACTATTATAACAGGAAAATATAAAGGTACAGATGTACTTTTGCCACGCATTCCAATGCTACCAACAGATTTACCATTCGATTTTAAACAATTGCAGTTTCCTGTTCGGTGGGTTGTTGGTTTTTCGTTTTTCTACTTTTATCAATATTTTTTGTTTAATTTCAATTTTGTAACATAAAGTGTAAATTAAACAGCGAAATTGGTTTTAAACTATTGCCACTTACGGCGAAAAATACTAGAAAATGTTGACGTTAAAGCTTCCACAGTTCAAAAAATCATTGAGTAAATCATTCATTAAAATCGGGTCCATAACAAAGGCAGAAAGGCACCAAATAAAATTTTCAATGAGCATGATGAGCGAAAGATTTAAATGAAAATAAGGGCAACTCCAGGCTATCAGCTTCACAGCTGGCCTCCAAAGTTGAAGCTGATCTGGGGGGTTACTCCGTATTTCGATTCGAAAAGAAAATCATTCGAATTTGTATACTTTTTACATTGTATTTCGAAAGCTTTTGCTTTCAAATCGTAATACGAAGTAACCCCCCTGGACAAATAATGTTGCATTGAAACTGTTCATAATGTCTTGCGACATCATGATTTTAATGGCCGAAATGCACGCAAGAAATCATTTATAAACCCGAAAAACAGACTGTGCAGGCTTAATTTCGCCAAAGTTTAATCTAAAGGTACGGTCATATTTGGCAAATATTTACTCAAAAAAGCGTAACCACTTGTTTTAGCACAAATATATTTGACGCTGTTTAATCTTGCAAAACTTTTGCAATTGAATTTACATGTTTCGAGAAACACCACTTTCTCTCATCAGAATTCTTTGCGTTCTAACCCTCTGCACCACTGTTTTGTTGATATTAAACTTGCCAGCTTTTCGTATTGCTCTGATGTCGTTGCTTTTGACCTGGAAAAATAAATAAATAGGCTGCTTTCCTGTTTGTAGTGGCAGTAATTCAAAACTCCTTCTTTCTACCATCACACATTTGTTTAACCATGTTCTTTGTTGCTGCATATCACCTCTTGATTGGCCGTACAACAAAGATTTATATAAATCACTTTTTAAACATTTTATACTTACATTTTCATTTATTTATTTATTCATTTCTTTGCAATATTAACCCTTTATAGCCCACGATCTCGAAAATGTCTGCAATTTTGAAAAAAGATACATTTAGGTAAATAAAAAGGCACCTAATTTTTAAAAAGTTTTAAAAATGCATCCTTATTTATTAATTACGGATTATAGGGAGTGTGACATATCTGTAACATTGAGTTAAAAATTGAAAAATAAATTATGTTATGTGAAACGATTTAAAGCAATTATTTTGTTTGTTGTAGCATAATGAGACACCACATTTGTCACAAATAGTTTGGGAAACGCCAGTACATTTACGAAATTTGCAACGTATTCTTTTTTCCACCCAAATCGGCCAATGTCCTACTTGATCCTGGCGCACGGCCTTTGGAGGAACATGTTGGGCCTTTGTGTTTTTTAACTTGAATTTCATTTTCGATTGATCTTTTTGTCTTCATATTAGATTTCTGACCAAGCTTACAAAGAGTTTCACTCACTTCAAGGCGAAAATCCGCCAAAGATATGTTTTTATATATTTGTTGCTTCTCTTACTCTTCGGTATAGCAGCCAAGAATTTGCCATTGTCAGATCTAATAAGTGATAAAACATTCGTACCTACCATCTTTTGCTTCTTATATGTATTTTTGTATCTTCCCATTATACTGTCAATTAAATCCACACCTCCCATATGCCGATTGTATTCTCCAACAATGTAAGGACGATCAATGTTGATGTATTTTTTGTAAGTCTTATCGTAACGTTTGACTTGAGTTTTTGGAAATTCACCAGCAAAGGTTGATACAAGAGTAACAACTTTGTTGTCCTTCCAGATAACATTTCATGTCAGCAACATACTCAGTTGAAAACCCACGTTCTTTTTTCATAATTTATTTTTCAGTTGGCAATTTACAATCGGCTATTCTGTTACGGCGTACTGTTCCAAGACTCATTATACCCTCTTTGGCTAAGTACTCTAGGAAAGGTAGAGAGGTAAAATAGTTATCAAAATAAAGCTGATAGTTATGCTGTCTAGGTATATGTCTCGCCAATCTTACAACGACATTTGACGATGCTCCTAAATCTGGTTCATTGAATACTATATTCTCCCAAAAGCTCCTGTTTCAGGTTCGATATTATAAGCAAAACCCGAAACTCCACTAAGGAAGTATATCTTATAACCCCACTTATGAGGTTTATTTGGGTTATATCTTTTCAAGTTATTTCTGGCTTTAGTTGAACAGATCTGCTCATCAACGCAAAGGTGTTCCTCCATTGGAATCGTACCAAAAGTAGCGTTTAGTTTCTCTATAATAGGCCTAATTTTATAAAGTCTATCTTCATTTGGAGCATTACGTGGAGGCAGATTGAAATTATTGTTGAAATGTAAGAACTGTCTAATTTTTTCAAATTTTTGTTTCGACATTATTTCCTGAAACATCGGTGTGCCAATAGTTGAATTCCAATGACTGGTTACCCTTGGTAGCTGTATTAGTGACATCATAAAAACTACTCCAATAAACTGCTGAATGTCAGTATCAGTTACATTAAATTTAATTTTCTTCTCTTTTGCTTTGTTGGATGTGGCTGGTTTATTCTCTGCCCAGGAAAGGGATACGAAGGATCAGGAATTGTTTCAGTGTTTTCGTTATCACTGTTTGAATCTATTTCAATTTCAACGTTTTCTTCAAATCCTTCCAATGGTGAATCAAAATCTGGGTCATCAACACTATCAGCATCCTCATCCAATCCATCTTCACTATCATATTGACATAATATGTCTTTTATTTCATCTTCCCGTAATGATCGCAACGCCATTGTAGGATAAAATGCTATAATAAACCATCAACACGTACTTATTTTATCGCAATATAAACTACCATTTTTTCCCAATGTAACAGAAATGTTACAAACAAACAAACCCACTTTTGCCGTATAAAAAATATAAAACTAATCATTGCTAATAATATTTATATAAAACCGTTTACTTACCTACAGATCTACAAAAAAATAATAAAAATTTTCTGCACTTTTAGTAAAATTTTTTAAAATCAAAAATAGCGTAATCTTGGGGTTTCACCTTTTCAAAAAACTTAAATGAAAAATGACGTTAAACATAAGAGTTACCATCTCTAGAGTTTAACCACACGTTAATCTGTGTATTGGTATGATACAGAGATGTTACACTACTTTAAATGAAATACACGCGTTTATTGTGTGCTTTGTGACGATTTTTTTGGTTTGTTACAGAAATGTCACATGAGGCTATAAAGGGTTAAGCCTTCTCGGCCAAAATAAAAATATATTGCATAGTAATAAAAAACTACCTGAAATTTTAATTAAATTAAACACTTTTTAAGTTTATAAAAAGAGCAATCGAAAAAATTCCGTTGCTAAAATATAAGCGTAGAAAAACGTAACTACAATCGTAATTTAGAATACCTACAATCGAAAGAAACGTAGCGGAATCGAAGCCCTGAATACCAAATTTGCCAAACGGAGAAAATTTCGATTCGAATCGAAAGTCAGAATAGGGTTATAGGAATATATTTAAAAATGTTTTTTGTTTGTTAACATTTTATCTTTTAAATGACATCAACTTCTTTTTTAGTTACTGATAGGTTTCCTTTTATGGAGCTTTGAAAACAAAAAAAAAATGCATTGCATAAAATAAGCTGGGAGCCACTGTAAGTAAATTAGATATTGTTTTTTGTTGTCCTAAATTGTCAGCATTTTTATATTGGACAATTATAAAAGGAAAGCTAAAGATGACTGGAATATCGAAGAATATGCTGCTTTTCCTCGCCATCAGACTCCTATACAGACCAGTGTGCGTTCATAACTCGTTTCGGAAAGAAGCCGTTCGTTTGTTTATATATAAAGGGTGATTTTTTTAGCCATTTCCTTTTAACTTGTTTTCGTAAAACAAGTTACTGTTAAACATTTTCAGTGTGGTTTATAATTCAACCATGAATCGACTTACAGAACTAACAACGCTTGCAGAATATTGCATTTTTTATCTTCAATCTCTTGACATTTTAAGGTCAGAAGTTCATTTCTGGTTGAATGGATACGTAAACAAGCAAAATTGTCGTATTTGTTGTAACGAGCAGCCAAATGTATTGCAAGATCTGCCAATGCATCCCGAAAACTGCACTGTTTGGTGTGGATTATGGGCCGCTGGCCGTTATGTTGGAGAGAGTATGCCAAAATTATAGCCATCGTATGAAGCATTTGAGCCGTAGCCGCGGTCAACATTTACAAGACATCATCTTTAAACATTGAATTATAAGATAAGGATCGTTCTATCGACTCCAAACAAAAATTTAATTTCTCTAAATTTAAAGTTAAAATTTATAGCAAATCCGAAAGCTCTTAAAAATCTTTTTTTTTACTTTATATAGGATGTTTTTTGTAGTTGAATATAACAAAGATGATTTTTTTAAATTGACATGAAATTTTCTTAATTCGAAAGTTAATCTTCTGGTACATAATATAATTTAAATGACTTCTGGCATATGACTGGCTCGCACGTAGTTTAATTTGGAGGTACAATTTTCGATGACTTCTTTGTAACATTTGTGGCTGTATATCGGCAATTACGCGGCGAATGTTGTCCTCCAAGTGGTCAATCGTTTCCCGCTTATCGCCTTAGACTAGCGACTTCACATATCCCCACAGAAAATAGTCAAGCGGCATTAAATTGCACGATCTTGTTTTCTTCAATAAATCAATTGTGACACGAGCCCGAAAAGAACAAATTAAATTTGATTTTGAAAACTTAATTGTAAATTAATACTATCTAAATCTGATTGCTAACATTTATAGGAAAGTAAACGAAAGTGGAGTTATTTTATTTATAATTATTTATTTACCCATTTGTATATATTACTAATTCTTTGTAGTTTTGTTTTGTTTTTTCTTTTAATTTGTAATATTCATTTCAATGTACCTTATAACCATTTAATAACTATTAATATTAAATAAATGACTAAGTGTTCTTTTTTATATTTATTATAAGTATAAATAGTAGGGTAGATAATTTTAAATGTTGAGTATGTAATTTATTAAAAAAAATTTATTATAAGTATATCAATGAATACAAATATAAAATAGTTAGCTGAAAAAACAGTTTAAAAATATATAGTATGTAATTTTACAAATTATTTAAGATTTGAGTTAAAAGAGCAAAAACTAAAAAACAGATTTTCTAAAAAATTCAAGAAAGGCAGTGAATCTATAGTTTATGGAGAGTTTTAGATGATATTTATTTAAAATGGGGCTAACTAGAAAATAAAATATTATTTTAAACAAAAGTTCAATTTAAAAATTAATATTTTCTGATAAAAAATTAAAAGTCTTTGAGTGTTTGTTACTTTGAAACGTAGCAAGAAGTTATAAAAAAGTATAAAATTCAAATATAAAAAATGTTATTAGGTCATTAGGTTCTAAAGCAAACATGTTCGAATTTTATATTTCGATTTTCGAATTTAGGTTAGGAGAAACTCACAAAGGCTTGATTTCGTATGTTAAATCAAATGGCCATTTGAGTTAATGTTTTAACACCAAAAACATGCTTAAATATTTGCTGTAATCCAGCAAACAAATCTGTTGTCAATAAATCGTTTTTGAAAATCTATCGATTTTAAAACTATTGTTTAAAAATCGATTTCGACGAAAAATTCGTAAACCAATTCCTGTTTTAAATAAAATCATAAGTAAAAAATGTAAATTAATTAAACAAAATTTAGTCAAGAACTGTAACACAAATTAGTTTGCAACAATCAAAATTAAAGTTTGAATAACGAAATGAATAGATGCAATTCACACGTTTTCGTTTTCGAAATTGATTTCCATCACATAGATACCTTATACTGAATGAATTATTTGATTGTAATATTAAATTTGTCTTTAAATCAAAGTCATTATAAACGTTTCTATAATTAAAATGTATTACAAAATGGTTTTATTATAAATTTCAAATTAAACACAAACAAATTGATAGACAACATATTTTACTATATGTAATTAGGAATCGAATTAACAGGACTAAATCATAGAAAGGTTGAAAGATTATAATGTCTATTATGCACTAATTCTATTACCAAAGAATGAAATTAAATTCATTCAAACCCGTATGAATGAAGCTAAGGAATTTGAATAAGTATTCGCTCATGAATGAATGGTCTCAAATTCGTCCGCGAACAAAGTCGTGTTCTATTGTGTGCAAACAAAAGTTTAACAAAAAAATTAAATACATAGTAAAATCTAAAGAAAAAAAGTACAAAATTATAATTAAAAAAATATTAACTGAAAAATTGCATTCTTAAGTTGGTTTCAGTGACATTTTTCAAATGTTTAATTTTTTCAAAAAAAATTTTTTTCAGAGTGGGGCGGTGCAGCAAAGTTGACAATAGGTTTCTATTTGTATATATCTTTATAACAGCATTTTATACTTAAAATATAATGGGTGGTATTATTCACCCTTATTCCAGTTGTCGTCGTCGATATCGTCGTCGTTTTTAGTCGACATCACTTCGAATCGACATCACATCGACACTAATTTGGTATTCTATAAACATCTTGCGACGATGACGACTGTTTATTGATTTTTGTAAACACATCTCTAATACTTGTCAGTTGATTTATTTTGTTTTGGTATTTGATGCAAAAAAGATATTTTCAGTTTAATTAAAATTTTAATTTTTGTGGTATATTTCATTTGTTTCATGTTTTTGTGCAAAAATGTTTTTTATTTGCGAATCAAATTGTGAATCAAATTCGGATTCGAGTGATAAACAAAATAAAAGAAACCTAGTACTACAAAGAAAGCAAATCAGACAGGAGTCCGACATTTGCCAGATAAAATGTGGGTGTTAACATTTAATTATTTCCTAATGTTTATTTTGTTATTTCTTCAAAAGGTTTAAAAATTACTTTAGACTTAATAAAGCAGCCTTTAAGTAGGTGTTGGAAAAAATAGATCCTTATTTAAAAAGTGGAATTAGATCAACATTTGTTTCAAAAACAATAAAATTAGCAGCCACATTAAGATTTTTAGCCCAGGGGTCGTACCAACTGAGTGTTGGGAACGACTTTAACTTGGGACTGTCGCAGCCAGTCGTCTCCAAGATTCTGTCTGAAACATTAGATGTCTTAGAAAGCAGAATTTGTCCCCAATGAATCAATTTTGAAATTACCAATGCGGAGAAAAATGAAGCCAAACTACATTTTTTTTCGAAAAAAAATAGATTTTCCCGGTGTTATTGGTTGTGTGGATGGGACCCACATTAAAATACTGCCTCCAAACAAAAACGACCAGCATATATACTTCAACTGAAAAGGGTTTTTGTTGGCGATCAACTTCTTTTTGACTTTAAATTTTAAGTCTCGCCAAACCTGTAAATACAATTTTTTTATATTTTAATACTACACTGCTTAAATGATTTCCTTACTTTATGCAAACCATCTTCATCTCTTCTTGGCGGGCCAAGGGAATTTAATGCTTTGGTAATTTCGTTCCACTTTTCTTTGAAATTACTATTAACTGTACCTCTCTGAAATCCTTTTGCAAGAGAAGGATTTTTTTGCATTTCTTCTATAAGTTCATCAAATTGTTACAGATTTGTTACTTTCTTTTTTTGTTGTTCTTCCAATTTTTTGTCGCATCAACACAATATCGTCATCACATTTTCTTACAGAATACCAAATATCTGTCAATAGCAATCAATAATCTTCAATAAAGACAACTAGAATACCAATTTGAAACAAACGATACAAAACGACGTCGTTAAGTGTCAATGACGACAAGGAAAGGAAAACTAAGCGGAAAGAAATATCGATCGATATGTAAAATGTAATTATTCATTCCTGCGGCATGCCGCAATACTGTCTATGTAGAGATGAATGATACCGCAAAAAGGAAAAATATCGCAGCAACGGAATGAATAATTTCAAATTATGCTTCCGCACAAAAACTTTCTTTCCGCAATCGCGGAACGGAATGAATAATTCGACCCAATATATATAAGTATATACAGGAAATTTTTACATGATATATGTATGTATGTATATCGCTGAAAAGATATATCTAATATCTATATTTTGATTTATTGTAAATTTTCGTAAACCCTGTAGTTTCCGGAATTTAGACCAAAATATTTTTAAACTTGAAGACGAGCTCACTTGAAAATACAATACAAACAAATTTTATATTATTTTTATCACGTTTAAAAGCCCTATTTGATGAAAAATTTTTTTTTTAATCAATGTCACTTGAACAGACATTGGTAATACCAAATTTGTATTGACGTTGTGTTCAAGTAATTTTTACTCAAAATTGATAACGATGTTGACGACGCCAAACAGAATAAGGGTGATTATTTGCTTGAATTTATACTTATATATTTACTATGAGCATGAATCGAGCTCTTACTATGTATCTCCTGCGACTATAACAGAATTAGGTAGATTTGTCACTCGTGTCTTCTTTCTCCTTTTATTTTAACTTTTCAGATAACATACAAGTGAATATGAATGGTCTCAAATTAGTCCGCCAACAATGTAATAACTAACTTTTGTCCATCCCACTATTTTCTTTTAATTCTACGTCTATAGATTTATGCAAAGTTGATTGCTGATATTTTTGTTCAACTGGCTTTATCTCCTTTTAAAAGATTCAAAATTGTGCTGTAACTAATTCGTTCGGGAACATTGTTAAAACGAAAATTGTTCGTTCCCAAATAGAACTTTGCTTTAATTCTAAGCTTTTATATTTTCTTTCTTCTTTTGAAAAGCAATTTTGAAGAAAATTTCAATTGTGTAAATCTAGCTTAAGAGTATCAATTTGTACGCTTATCGCATCGAATTTGCTTTCGCATCGTAATAGAGAGTAATCCCCCAGGTAATTTAAAAGAACCACATTGGTTGACGGAAATGAGCTTAACTACTTTGTCTGGCAACAAAGTGAAAACGAACATTTTTCTATTCCTTTTGTTTTATTCTAGGCTTTTAGTTACATACAGGGGGGAGGGGGGTTATTTTGTAACACATTGTGAAAAAAAACTTATTCGAATGCAATGTAAAAAGTATACACATTCGAACGATTTTCTATTCGAATCGAATTACACAATAACCCCCTGTTTATATTTTAGTACTTCTGGCTTTTTGCATATTGTCCTTTTCTTTCATCTTTACCTGCCTGGTATAACAAAAGTACCAAATTAGGTGACGGAAATGAGTTGTAACTAGTTCACTACCGTGCAAACTAAAAAAGATATAATTTTTCGACCTCTAATGGAACTTTCTGTTAATCCTTCTTCTATTAGATTCATACAGTGATTGATTGTTGTTGATTTTTTTGTTTTGGCTTTTTTGGAGATCTTAGATCTTTAGTTTTCAGATAATACAAAAGGACTAAATGAGTTGTAACTAATTCGCTTGTAAACAAAGTAAAACGAAGATTTTACGAAAACTGGGGGGTTATTGATGTATTTTGATTCGAAAGCGAAAACTTTCGAAATATACAAATACAAAAATGTATACAAATTCGAACGATTTTCTTTTCGAATCGTATTATACAATAATCCTTCTGATGAAAATTTTCTTAACTTCTGTTTTTTTATATGCATATTCATATGTGTTCCCCAATCCTTTTCGGGCTTTGGGCTTTAACGTCCTAATTTTGTATGCTTAAAGTTTTATAATGCAACTTAGTGCCAATTGTTCTTCAATTTTATGATATGTCATACATAAATCGGACAACAACAATTGCTATTGACCTTTTTTTAAATGCATAAACCCCAACTGAATTCAGACAACAGCAAAACTTTAACGTTGTGCACTTTTACTAAAAACCAATGCATTTAGTTAGGACCGCTGTTCCTTCACAAATGCCTGGCGAAACTCCCGAAAAACATTTTTTTTTTGTTTTGTAAATTGCACATTAAAAATTGTTACAATAATTTCGCACAAAACTCCAAAAAATTATTTTTAAATAAAAGAAAAATCAGCTAAAGTTTCTAAAATAAAGCAACACGTAGTTGCTAAACTATACATTTTAATTTAAATTAAAAATAATTTACAAACAAAATATGTATATTTCATCATCTTCATATAATATACAAAACGAAACTAACAAACGATTTGCTGGCATAAAATTAAAAAGAAAGAAAAATTCTTACATTTCTAAAAATAATAGTAATAATAATTTGAAAAAGCATACAAAAAAATACTTATAACTAAAAGAAGCTGAAGAAACATGAAAAATTAATGATGTTTGCTGCAGGGACAGGAGGCAACAACATAAAAAGTTATGTAAAAAAAATCTTATAATTATACAATGAATATTTGCTGCATGACAGTATTATTTGTGTGAAATCCTGTTACAAACAAAATGAAAAAGAAATCATTTCAAAATAAATGACAATTTTGTTATAATAAACTCTGGATGTTGTTTATTTTTTTTTAATTTTGCTGTTGTTGGTTTGTTTATCAATGTATTGTATGTAAAATCTAGGTTTAATCTATGTATAATTTGTGTTTTTTCAAGAAGGTATTTATGTTTACCTTTTTTCTCAGTTATATTGATATTTGTTTTATGTAGCATTTGCTTTGTTTTTATTTTAACAATTTTAAATCTTGCTTTGAAGAGGGATTTAGTTTTTCTATTTAGGCCACATTGATTAAATATTTTCAAAGATGTTTAGTTAATCAATTGTTTATTACTGTTGTCTGGCGTGGCATTTGTTGGAATATATTAAGTTTTTTTTTGTTATTATTTGTTTTTATTTAAGTTTTATTTCATTTCATAAATTAATTATGTTTTATTTTTTTAGATATTTGTTTTTTAAATTTCATTATTAAATTTAATGAACATGCAAAATAATATTTATTTTTTAAGTTTTTAGTTGGTTGTTGCGTTTTATCTGGTTGTTGTTTTTGCTGTTGGTCTTGTTGAGTCTAACATTTAATAGGGATTTTTGAGGATGACAACGACGACGGCGGGTGGTGTAGTAGTTGGTTGTTTTTAAGAGTTTTTGTTGTTCTTGTTTTTTGTTGATGACAATAATAACGCAACTTTTTTCTTTAGTTTATGCTTAAAATTCAAAACCAAATGATTGGCCAGCAGGTCCACCACCAAATTGAAAGAAGTGCCGGAACATTTGATTGGGATCAAAGTCAGCTGGAAGTAAAAGAAAGTTTTGTTAAGTTAAACTTAGTTTTCACAATTAGTTTTCACAATTTCGAATAGTGAAGTATTTACGTAAAGATTAAAAAATTAGGTTCACCTAAACCCACGCCAACGAACTTACCCTGTTCATGTTCTTCCATATCTTGACCGCTATCGTAACGCATTTTTTTCCTTTGATCCGACAAGATCGCATAAGCTTCACCAATCTCCTTGAATTTCAACTCCTGCTCTTTGCGCTCTTCCGGCGAACTGTTGGCATGACGATCGGGATGATGAACTAAAGCCTTCTTGCGATAGGCCTTCTTAATCTCATCTTCGCCGGCACTGCGTGTGATACCCAAAATCTTATAATAATCCTTACGTTTCGATTTTTTTAAAGCAAATTTTGCATCACGCAACAGTTTCTTAATATCGGCAGACTTTTGGATTTGTAAGGCGGCCTCATAATCATTGACACACTCATCGAATTTCTCTAGATCATTGTAGCAGCGGGCGCGCAACAATAGAGCCTTCAAGTATTTGTCATTGATTTCTAAAACGCGTGAACAATCGGCCACCGCCTCGCGCAGATTGTTTACTTTCGAATGCACCAAAGCGCGATTGTACAAAAGTTTGGAGTTAATGTCCTTGTTGAATTCGTCAATTTTTAAGGCATCCGTGTAGACAGCTTGAGCTTCACGATAGCGTCCGGATTTGAACAGAACATTGCCGTTCTCTTTCATATCCTTAAGGGTTTTGCTTCTGGTGCGCATCTCCTTGGCCTTTTTATGATCAGGATCCAGCTGCAAGGCCAATTCGAAATGTTTAATACCCTTCTCCAAATTGTCGGTGTAATAGAAGCACAAACCGCGCACATAGATAGCATCAGCCGAGGTACTATCCAACTTCATAACACTAATGGCAATGTCAACGGCTTCATCACAGCGTCCTAAATAAGCCAAGCATTCGGCTTTTAAGAGACGGTATCTAGAAAATTCAAAGAATATATGAAATTGCCCAAACAAATCGATTTTATACCTATAAATACCTGTAACAAGCTGGCGCTAGCTTTATGGCCGAATCCAAATAGTAAACAACATTACGATAGGCTTTTGCCTCGCAATTAGTTTGTATGGTCTGTTCCAATTGTCGCAATTGTTGTACGGCCTGTTTTTCCGTATTGACAGCATTACTTTGAGCGTCTATCTCTTCAATACGCTTGATGGCCTGTTCGGTGCCGATAATATCACCCTTGGCCACACAGCATTTGGCGATGCGTACGTAGGCCTTCTCGAATTTAGGATCTAAACGCACAGCAGTACGGGCATCATTTAATGCATTCGTATAGTTGGATAACATCATGAAGCAGGCGGCACGATTGCCATAATAGGTGGCCGAATCGGGACATAGTGAAATGGCATCCGAATAGAATTTCAAAGCGGACTGATAGTTTTGTGCTTTGTATTGGTCGTTACCAAGGTTTTTCTTTTCTTCAGCAATGCTAAAATTAAAGAAAATGGAAAATAATGAGATTTTGAAATTTGAGATTTTTTAAGAATTTGTTAAATTTACACATTATTTTGAAAAAATATTGTAAATTATTAATAAAAGAAAAAATAATTCTGTAAAAAAAAAACGATTTTATTACATTACAATTAGTTTTCATCCTGTGCCATATAGTGTCTTTCAAGGCTGAGTGTTAAAAAGAACTCTGAGTTCTTAAGACATAGTTAACATTTTCAGCAATCTTAATTCAGAAGCGAAACTTGAGCTGATATATGCAGATAGAGAGTGAGAGCTAGATCTGTAAATGATCAGCCCTCGACGATGAAGATGATAATGAAATTAACTAGAATGGATCGCAATGATTTGGATGGCAGATCAGTGAATCTTTAGTACTTGCTTGAGGATCATCGAAGGAATTGTGTTCTTCTGAGTGTGAACAGGAAATCTTTTGAATTTTTAAGAGCCACAGTTAACCTTTGCCACTCCGTGTGGAGTTTAGTTAGTCTCCCATCGGGCGCGTCCCCAGGTGGCGGATAGGGGAAGCCGACCATCGCGACTGTGATACATTTCTCACACAAATGGTCACTAATGGCGAGGGTAGGTTGAGCGATGTAAATAGGTTCATGATACATTCTACAAATGGTCATGAACATATTTACACAACTAGGTTGTAATTAGAGGATAGGAGAGCCATGTTGCTGCGCCTTTGTGATACTTTTTTAAATAAATGGTAGCAAAGGGTTAATAAACTGGTTGTACTGGAACATATTAGGGCTAGTGACACGCTGGATCAAAGTGGTCACAAGTGTTAATAAATCCTTCCTAAAATCTAAACTACAACCCGCGGACTCCACTGGTAAGGTTAACGTGATGATAGCAGTGCCGAAAACCTGAATGGCTAGTTAGTTAAATGCAAAAAGCTAGATATGGCGCAGAATATAAAGAAATGACGAGTCTAAATGGGAGAAGTAGTTGTTTGAGGATCATTGTCGTAATCGGCGTCTTCATAGGCTAAGGGGTTCATAAGAGCCTCAGTTACTCTGTCTCTGATCTGCCTTTCAGGTTAACAGTGGCAATATGGATTCCACCACTCATAATATCAGTGAAAACCAAACTGGCAAACCAAACTAAACGCAGCAATCATTTTGTTTACTGAGGAGTGTGAGTAAATTCAAGTAGCTCTTGTTAAACACTTCTTGTTCCCTATTAACATTTCTTTCTGAAGTTTTTATCATCTCTGAAAGAAACCACAACGGATCCTAGAGGTCTTCGAAAGAGCGTGTTGAAAAATATTTAACTATCAATAGATATTCTTTCATTTTCAAATCGAAATGCTAGGCCAATGTGAATTTTGGAAAAATTATTCGATATAAACCTTAATATATTAAGGTTAGCACAATTCCTCCTTTAGCTTAAATTCTCCTCTTTACATATTTTATACAACTTATATTAATATCATTCCTTACCAATAAAACCCACAGTAATTTCTTAATTAATAAAACTAACATTTGTTTAAGCTACTGTAATCAATATAACAAATAAAATATTACTTCATTTAGTAAATATTTAACAAAAAATAAATAAATGGAACATGATACAAATTTATCTTTAACCAAACAATTATATAGATATCAGGTACAGTATGTACGTTGTACCCATAAGAGCAATATTTATCTCATCTTGCAGTAGTACACAATGTAGTTTTTACACAAACAACCTTTTTAGGGATTGGATGAATGTGTAAATGAATGTATTTGAAATACATACATTTCGGTGAAGAGAAAAACATTTTGATGCTGTAAAAGTTTATTTTGTTAAAATACCATCATACAACATGTCAATTTTGATTTCCGTTTTCATTCATCAGTTAAGTCAGTCAGTCGGTAAGTTTGTGTGGTGTGTGCTTTTTAGATATAGCAAGTTGTACGTTGGCTGGCTGGCTGGCTGGTTGGTTGGTTAGTTGTTGGATATTTTGTTGTGTTGTGTGTTGTTCTGACATTGATAGGGTCGTTCGTTGGGTCTGTATATATTCATGACTGCAATTTTTCCACCTGGTGCAGTGCAATATAACATTTTATCTATTTGTATGAATATTTTTAAAAACATACACATTTTTATTTATCAAGCAATGAACTTTTACCAGCTGCACAAAGTTGTGTTACATATAATACGAACATCAACTTTATCAACTTCTTTTGGTTTTTTTTTTGTCTGTGGCATGTTGCAAGTACATAAGTTTGGCCATAAATTAACCAAGAAAATACATACATACGGACATATATAACTGCAACATATTTAACGATTATTCAAATCTACAATTGCAAAAAACCAAATAAAAAAATAAGTGTTGTGGCAAAATATTAATGATAAACCTTCATATAAATGTTGTGCTACTTTTCCACATTTTCTTTTATTTATAGGAATATTGAAAAATCCTTATAGAAAGAAAGAAAAAACACAAGACCAGAACTTTACTCTGTAATTACATTCATAGTTCTGGTTATTTTATTGTTATTTATTTGGTTTTACAGTGACACGCTCTTGTATTAATGTTTGTATATTCATGTAATGACTGAAGAATTCTAATTTTTTTATATAAAAAAAAAACTGAAACTGAAACTACTGGCTGACAGTCTGACAACATTCTTAACGAGAACAACGAAAAGCCAAAAGAAAATTAAATACACCAACAGAACAAGTACAAGTAAAAAAAACAACACACACACACACACACAAATAATGAATGGATTACAAGTCCTATAGATACTCTTCAGACAAACAGTTTTGTAAATTATTTTTGTCGAATCAAAAAATAAAAATAAAAGAAAAACAAGTAAAAAAGTATAGTCGGTCAAGCCCGACCATTTAATACCCTACACCCATTATATAATAAAGTTTTTCAGAAATGGGCGTTATATGGGAGATATTCACCCCTATCGTGAATAAAAATTCCGCATGAAATTTGTTCCCTTTTCACATTTTTCCTATTAAAATTCAATGTTAAAAAAATAAAAGGGAACAAATTTCATGTGGAATTTTTATTCACGATAGGGGTGATATCTATTATGGTCCGATCATCCAAAAATTTAGTGTCATGATTTCTGAGAATATTATATGTGCTAAACTTTATCTCGATATAAATACTTTTAAAAGATTTATGGAGGTTAAAGTGAATTACGTAGAGGGTCTTATATGGGAGTTTCGACTAATTATAGACCGACCATTACAAAATTAGGTGTCATTATTTCTGTATATAATAAACTTATTTGTGTCGAATTTTATTTGATTACCAATATTTTTAAGAAATTTATGATCGTTAAAGTGATTTTCGGAAGTGGGCCTTATATGGGAGCTACGACTAATTATGGACCGATTATAATAAAATTGTACCGTATTATTTGTATACATATTTACGTTAAATATTATTTGGATACCAACATTTTTGAGAGAGTTAAATAATTTTTGGATACCAAAATTTTTGAGAGAGTTATGCACTTTAAAGTGATTTTTAGGAGTGGGCCTTATATGGGTGCTACGACTAATTATGGACCGTTCTGTACAAAATTTTTAGATGTGATTTGGCTTCATTTACCACTTATTTGTGATGAAATTTCTTTGGGTACTTACATAATTCAAAAATTTATGATCGGTAAACCCCTAATTCGGGAGGACATTTGTATGGGGGCCAGGTGAAATAATGGACCGATTTCCACCAGTTTCAATCCCATCTGTCCTTGGGCCGAAATAATATCACGTTCCAAATTTTATCGAAATATCTTTAAAATTGCGACCTGTACTATGCGCAAAAGCTTTACATGGACAGCCAGCCAGCCAGACGGACATCGTTAAATCGACTCAGAAATTGATTCTGAGTCGATCGGTATACTTTAAGGTGGGTGTTGGACAAATGGGCGTTCTGGGCGTTACAAACATCAGCACAAATCCAATATACCCTTCCCAATATGGTGGTGTAGGGTATAATGAAGAAATTAAAACAAAAAGCCATGAAGAAAAAGTTGTTAGGGAAAATATTTTCTTTTTGTAGCATCAGATATGAACAACCTTAAAGAGCAGGATATACTACGTACAAATAAAACATTTAATGGAATTACACGGTGCGACAGTCCAAAAAACCTGGGACCGGATATTATTTTTCTTGTAGGACTTGTTGATTAAAACAAGATTCCAATAGTGAAATATGCCGGACACCTCCAAAATCCGGTTTTACGGTTAAAAATAAAAACGGTTTTTGTACCTTTGCGCACTTATAAGCCTGTAGTATTGTTGATAATGATCAAATTTTCAATTTCTTACTATATTTGGAAAAAAGAAACTGAGATCTTTCGAATGATATATATATATATTATCTAAGAAAACATGAGAAATTTGGGTGTTATTGTCGAGCTAACACAAATTTTGTAAATTTTTCAAAAATTTTTCAACTTTGGTGACATTTTTATACATTATTTTATTAAGAAAGTATAATACCATTGAATTTATTTAAAAAGTACGTTTATTTACGATTACAACGCATATTTTGGTTTAAAAATAGATTAGTAATCGACTGAGTTATTTAACTTTTCATGAAAATAAACTTTTAAACATTTCATACAAATTTTATTTTTGGTTATTTAACTCAAAAGTGTTTGCTTGAATTTTTTTTTGGTCAATTTTAAAAAATACTTTATTCAAGTGAAATTATTATATAATCTTGAATTCAGTGATGCATTTTATAGTCTTATTGATGCAAGGTTTTAGAGTTATACACCCAATTATGTACAAAAGACTTTAGAGCCAGGAAAAGGCATGTTCTCAATCAAATTAGAACTCTCAGATAAATACTCTTGTTCGCCATAATTCAACAGTTGATAGAATGATGGGCTCTTAGCTTACCTAGTTTTTATTGACTTTCAGAAAGTTTTTGATACAATAACACCAAGAACCATGAGGCAAGCAACATTGTTATGATAGAAAAGGCGGGTCTGATGTGGTTGTGGCAACAAAACATAACAATTTACATGCTTGAAAACGAAGAATCGAATATGCATATTTTCACAAACCAGAACGCGACATTCTTAAGCCTTTGAAGTGAAAAATAATTTTCTTGTTTTCCTTTTTCAACTTTAGTTTAGCAGAGTACTATAATGATTGCAAAAGTTACGTTTTGCTTTTTGTTGTTAACAATATTTATGCCATAAAGTTGGGATGCAGAACGCTACAAAATATATAACTTGATTTCGGCAATGCAAAAACTTATGCATTGCGGCAATATTTTTTAAAGCGATTTTTTTTTAAACTACATATAGTAAAATAATATTACTTTCAGTTTACAATTTTTATGTTGAAATATGTCTATAGATGCGTTTTTTGTAAAACCTTTAGTATGATCTAACACGCGACATTTGTCTACCTCTTTTGTAGTAAGTATTAATTCTAGTAATTTCAACAAATTGATTGATACATTACATTTTCCTATTTTCAATCAATTTCACAAATTTCACTTTTTCTTTAAGATAATTTTACTTTTAAACGCGCAACATTTTCCGATATTTTTCTTTTCTATGCTTTTTTTTTAATTCTTGTGCAAAATCTGCGCTGTTCTACGAGAAAAATGACTGATGACGAGCAATATTAGACATTTTCGTTCAGCTAGTTTTGAATATAAATTAGATTAAAAATGTTTCGATTAACAGTTTAAGATAAATCGGCTTTTCTGAAATATTGAGATACAAATATACAAATTGCATATAAAACATTTCAGAATTAAAGTTTCTAGAACAACTTAAATGAAAAAAAAAATACTTAAACTATTTATAAGAAAATTATTACTATAATTAAATTAAATGTGTAAATTGGCCATTACTGTTGTAAAAGTAAAGTATTTAGACAAGTATTTAGCAGTGCAAAGAAAACGAATATAAGAAAAGTGGCTGCTGCTACTCGTTTATTTAACAAGCATACATATGGATGGTCTCATGTAGAAAGGCCCTAACTAGCATATTGGAAACTTTACTGGAGAAGGTAAAAACATAAGAGAAACTGTATAATTCAACATGTAACTTTTTTTTTGTACAACTGCTTATAAAAGCGTTATTTTTTACAATATTGCAATAAATTTTTGTGAGGAGGTGTATTTGCGTTAAATGCATTGGAATCGCAAAAAAAACAAATTTCGAAAAAATAGCGAGTTAGGGCCTTTCTACATGAGACCAACGATATGTATGTATAAAATTTTTTTCCAGAAAGAGAATTTGAAAATAACTAAAGCAAACCATGGTATTTT
The DNA here is from genome assembly GCA_916048285.2 of Bellardia pandia. Classification (NCBI taxonomy): domain Eukaryota; kingdom Metazoa; phylum Arthropoda; class Insecta; order Diptera; family Calliphoridae; genus Bellardia; species Bellardia pandia. The sequence goes on from OU696530.1 coordinate 37,556,390, forward strand.
ATTACAATGCGCAAAAACAACAAAACAATTTAAAGCAAAATGTAAAACAACAAAAATATATAAAAAAAAAATTAAATAAGTGAAAACTATGAAAAAAAAGAAGAAAATAATATAAGAAGCGAAAAAGTTGAAATTCTTAAGATTACAACACAATGACAACGTCGTCGAAGTAGACGACTAGAGCTCTAAATGCATTTACACACAAACATAAAGAAGGCTAAACTAACAATAAAATAAACCAACAATAGCACTACCACCAGCCCCCAACAACAAGTTGCTAGCCAGGCACTAAATCCCACAAGAATGTGTAGCATGAATAACTTTTAAGTGAATTTAGAATTTTACTCAATTTACTACTGTTTTAAAAGTTTATAAAGACTTTTCAGACCGCTCTCGTCCTTTAAATAAACTAACAACTAGAAAACCAAATCTAAAGAAAATGAACAGTTTACAAACAATACTCCTGCTCTCATACTTCCAAAAATGAGTGCAACAAGAATTTCTTTTAGAATTCGTTAGAAAAGTGATGAATTAAAAAAAAAAAAAAAAAAAAAGCAACACAAAAAAATTTCTCAAGTTAACGAACTCCAGAAAATATTATCATTCATAGCCATAAAAGAACAATAACATTGCAACAACTATTAAACATCAACAAACAACAAAACCATTTACAATAATAATAACTATTAAAGAAAAAATGCAATCAAAGACAACGACTCCTCCACACCAGCCTGGTTGGAGACTTTTGCAAGTCTCTAGCAAACATACGGCAACAAATAATAATTCATAGAAAGAGTATTGTTTTGATTTTATATTTACAACAACTGTACAAAAAAATTTAAAAAATATTATAACAAAAAATTGCAACATATTTTCATATAATTCGACCTTAATTCACATTCACATTCAATGTACTTGATGATGATAATACTCGTAATGCTGGAGCATGACGATCAGCAGCAGAAACACAATAAATAAATAAATTTATTACAGCAATTTTTATCCATTTTTTTTTACATGTTTTGTTTTTGTCTAAAGGTTTCTTTTTGTAATAGAATGTTTGTTTTTACAATAAAACATACGTTTTGTTTTTCTTTGTAATGAATTTCGTGTTTAATTTATATCCTTTGATGATGATGTTTAAAAAGGATATGCCATGATGTTGACCCTAATTTATTTTGTTGTAGAGTAAGAGAGGATGAAATCTTAATACTATTAATCATAATTATGTTTAAACAAATTGAACAAAGAAGTGTAAAAAGGTGTGAATTTTGAGCAGACAAAAGGTAAAAGTTGAATAAATGAAGTTTCTTGATAGAGATAGATTTTCAAAGTAAAAAAAAACGACTTTTAAGTTGTAAATAACCTTCAATGCTAAATGTGTAGTTTAGTAATTATATTTAAAAAAAAAATTTAACAATCGAATTTGTTAAAATTGTTGGGTATTTTTATAAAACATGTGAAAGTACTGGTTAGAAAAAATTATATAGTTGACAATAAATATCCTGTATCTACATATCCTACATGTTTTAATATTTCAATTGGGGCAACCGTAAAGTTCTTTTTTATTTAATATCAATATAATCAATATAAAGGAACCTAAGCATACAAATCTCAATAATATCAATACGAAAAAACCTAAGCATACAAATTTTAATAAAATTCAAAATCGAATAAGTTAAGTTAGTTGTTTGTATTGAAACTTTTTAATTCCTTCACCATAATTTGTAAAGTTACTATACATACATATAAGCCTAAAACACAGTTCACATAAAATCCGGTCGCATTACCTGGTTTTTTAAACAAGTCGAGCTCGAATTTCTTGAAAATCCGTCTGTGAAAATGCTTGAGCTTTCAAATAATATTCTAAAACGGTACAAGCAAACCTTCACCACAGATCGTAAACTAAAGCAAAAAAAATATTTTTAATTCTCAATATGATTTTATCTTTATTGGTGAAATAAATCAAGGTGATAAAGATAAAGGTGATATAATTCGTGTTCAAAATTAAAGTAAAAATGATTAAAAAAATCTTAAGGTCTAATTCATATAAAATTAAAGAACACTTCAAACCTACTTTATTTTTTATAAATACGGCAGTTAGTATATATTTATACTAATGTTAGATAGTTCATTAGCTTACATATGTATATGCAAAAAAGGGTCAAAAGAAACCAGGGATTTGCAAACAAAATACTACGTTCAATAAAGCAAAATTTGGATCTCTCAGACAATGATCGCGCACAAAAATACAACATCAGTGTTAGCACGGCAAGACGTGTGGATGATGGTTTTTAAAACTAACGTGTGAAAATCGTAGTGAAAAGTGTAATGGTGTTTCTAACGTATTGTTTACACGTAAACTATACTTCTTGACACTTCAAAATTGTTAGTGATTTCATATAAGTTTGCAGGGGCGCAGGTGGATTGAAATGTTTTGCAACAGTTAGAGCGATCGATTCATCACAACAAAAACACACATTTTCATAAAACGAATGATATTTCAAAGGCCCTGCCCATAATTTTAAAACAAACATATTATCTGTAATACATGCATTTCAGAAATATGTGTGAAACTTGTATGTGCATAAAGATAACTAGGGAAAATCTGGCAAATATACGGGAGATCGAGATTTTATATTCAAATCTCAGTCATGGATCGATTTTGAAATCAGTTTGAAAATCAAAATCGATTAATTTAAATTAGTCTATTCATTTTGTATGACCTTTTTAGTAACTTACATACACACATATCGATGGTCTCATGTAGAAAGGCCCTAACTCGCATATTTGAAACTTTACTGGAGAAGGTAAAAACATAAGAGAAACTGTATAATTCACTTTACACTATTGCAATAAATTTTTGTGAAGAGGTGTATTTGCGTTAAATGCATTGGAATCACAAAAAAAAAAAACAAATTTCGAAAAAATAGCGAGTTAGGGCCTTTCTACATGAGACCAACGATATATATAAATATGTAATTTTGAAAGGTACATATCTGGCATTTATTCTCACTTAGTTATTGAACTACATAGTGTAAGCAGCGACGTTTTTTCTTTGTCGAATTTTGTGCCAACAAAGCGTCATATGCTGGAAGTTTTGCTTTACTTCTTTAAGTCACAACATTTACGAAGCAATTCTTTAAGCTAATTTGATTACCTTTTAGACATCAGGATGAGGGGAAGATAAGACGAGTACACACTTGATTGTACTAGCAATTCGTGTTGCTCTCTTATTTGTTTCGGGTAAATAAGGACTAATTTGAAAAAAAAGTGATGCTGAAGCACAACTGTTGTACGGGGTGATTTTAACAGGGAAGACAACTGTCTGGCCTGGGCAGCCAAAAAAGTTTGAAGACTAAGAATTGGCGCCATACTACATGAAGATTACTGTCAAACTCAACAAGAGCCTGCAAAATCATTGAGAACTATTCAACTTATTCGTTTGAAAAGAGAATTAGCCGAAAGACACCCAGAATATGCGGCCAGACATGAAAGTGTAATATTCCATCATGACATTTCTCGGCCACATTTTGCAATACCTATTAAAAACTATTTAGAAAGAAATGAATGGAAAGTTTTGCCACACCCGCCTTGTAGTCTAGACCTTGCCCCGACCAACTACTATTTACATATTTCGATCCATGCAGAACTCTCTCTCTCTGAAATACGCTTCATTTCAGAAATTGGCCTGATTCATTCTTGGCCTTAAAAGATAAGTAGTTCTTTTGGCGCGGAATTCATATGTTGCCAAAATGATGGAAAAAGGTCATAGCCTATAATACTTTACTGAATTTGCTAAAGCCACTGTATAAATATTTAGAATAATTTTAGCACAAGACGAATTCGTTTTATTAGTTTTTGAACGAGACTTTCTCATTTACTTCTTAAAGAGTCAAATTTGACTTAAGTTACTGTCACACTTGGCAATTATTTGCCGAAAAAGACGTAACTACTAAATAAAATATTTTTGAATTCGTTTATTTATTAAAACAAAACTCGTTTTTTTTTTTTTAATAATTAACTAACACAAACTGCGAAGCTTTTGGCTTATCTGCAGAAAACACAGAGTCATTGGCGGGAATCGAACCCACAACCTTTTGACTGATAGTCCGCTTTTCTATTGCAATTCCTGATCCTTTTCGAATTGATCTGCTCTCAATTCTTGACAATTAGTTGGTTGAATTGTTGTCTTTTTTTCAAATATCGATGTCGTTGTTTCTATAACATTTAATAGTGTATTTAATAATAACAACTGGGGCCAAATTACCGCATTCGTGATCGAATTAGGTATCGTATCGAAAAATGATTTCGATATCGAAATTATGATAAAATGTACTAAGTTTCCTGCTCGATATCGTATGCCATAATCTCAAATAAGAAAATTACGATCAATTTTACTCGATATCGAATGCGGTAATTTGGCCCCTGTCTAACTAGCTACATTATTCCAAACAAAATAACAGTTTAGTGGTGTGAGACCTTGAGACAGCCGCGTATTAGGCTTTCTTCTCCATAAATTCCATCATTTATTATACCAGTTTCAAATAAAAGTTTTGTATATCCCTTACAAGAATTCTATCAAATTGTATAGATTTTATAGATTTAGTAAAATAAAGCAACATTTGCATCATATTTTTGCCTGTGGTTATAAAATTTATAACCGTTTTAGATGTTAATCATATTTTTAAGAGGTCAATATATTTTTATATCAAAATAAACAATAAATTTTATAGATAGCAAAGCATACAATTTACAATTAAAACAGAATCTCTCTCTATCATGTTTGTGCATGTACATACATACATACATACATAAGTATGTATGTGTGCATGTACATACGTACATATGTATGTATGTACATATATTTTTTGGCTACAAAATGTTCCCAAAACTATCATAATAATTTACTTACCGTGGCAAAAAAGTAATTTCATCTGGATTCATAAATATCGTCCACAACAACAATAATAGCAAGAAATGTAATTAAAATAAACACAATGTGTGAAAATATATGTATGACGGCGACAGACAATTCACTTAAACAACACCCAACTTGAATAATAAACTCATAAACTGACTAAAAACTGGCTGACTGCAATACACGCGCTGCGAGTTGTAGGTGGAGAGGTGAAGGAGAACAATTAATGTAGAGTGTGTTTGTGCGTGGAAAACACAACAATAAATGTTAAATTGACATGAAAAACACACTTGCTACAATAAATATATAAAGGAAATAAACAAGTTCATGTCAACATTTAATGGGTTTTTATAGTTTAACTGCTTCTTTATGTGAGTGTTTTAAATTGTGTTTTTTTTTCTGTTCTTTTTTGGAGTATTTTGAATAAAGTTGTGTCTTTAACAATGGACCACACTTAAACTAACTTTAACACGATATATAGACATGTGTATGTATGTGTTAACGTGCAGCAAACGTTAAAAAAAGCGACAACTTTAAATCATTCAATTGCGAAGGCAAACAACACTCATGCACGCAGACTTAAAGATGCAACACAGCACACATTACCAGCACTAACAATCTTTAACACAACTACACACTTCAACGCCACACACGCACTACGCAACACACACGTCTTTCCAACACACACACTCCCTTGCGCCTTCCGTTCCTTCCAAAATATTAGAGATTTTTCAAAAATATTTTAAATTTCAGTTCAGTTTTCTTGGGTTTCAACTACTGGCCAAACAAAAATACCGACAACGAAGCAGCACACAACTTGCAACTTGAATGTTATGAAAACAACTAAAAGTTTGCCACCAGAAATTCATAGTCAAAGCACGTAAACGTAGTAAAAGCAAAAGCAGCAGCACTCGCACCAGTCTGTGGATGCATCAGTAAATGCATGCAACTAAAAATTCATATTAAAATAGAGAATTGTATTAAAATTTTTGCACATAAAAGAGTACGACAAAACCGAGAAAAAGAGCGAAACAGAGAGTGAGTGAAAACATTTAAAAGAATTTTATCATGATGATGATAAGAGAAATACTAATATTTAATGCAACAAACCTCTAAACAACTATATCATACTTGTATGAATGATTTAAATAAATAAAAAGAAAACTTACTACCCTAATGGCTCCTCAACTCCAAAAAAAACACACGATTTAAAGAGTCAGAGAGCAAATTTATAATAACCGCACTAGACATAATGACGACTTTTAAGTACTAAAACGCCATCCAAATAGCAAGTTGACTATAAGAAGGAACCAAACAAACAAACAAAAAAAATCTAGATGTCGACATGATGATTACTGCTGGCACACAAACAAACAAAAGGCGGATATTGAAAAAGCTAGAAACGTAGGAGATTATTTTTTATCAAATGAAAGGGTAACAACTGACTTTCTACAAAAGCGGAAGTTGAATATCAAAAAAGTGTTATAATAAAAACCAGCACTGATTTAAATTATTTTTTATGCATGTACAATATAAAAACTAGAATATGTCATAAACACAAAAATACCTGGGTGATATTGTATTTTATGATTAATTTTAAGTATTGTGCTTTTGACAGCAAATCACATTTATGTACGTATGTATATCACATTATAAAGTAAAGCTTTCTGTGGTTGCTTTTAAGATTTAAACAATTAAATGTCAACTATTTATAAAAAAAAAACAATAAATGAAACTTTAGTTTTCATATGTACGTGGTCTGATCAAAATATAACCGTTATTTTAATTTTTTTTTAAAAAGTATTAATTTATTCATCAGTGGTGTTTTTTTTTTTTTTGAGAGGTATAGAACTTCGAATTGAAATAAAATACAAGAAAATCGTTTTAATGACCATCAATTTGGCTTTATTGGAAGGATAATTTTATGCCATTAATGTTTAAATATGATTTCAGGCATGGCTGGCTCGAATAAAGCCAATTCTACAGGTCCAATTTTCAACCACTTTTTCGAGCATATGGGGCCGTATGTCGGCAATAACGCCACGAATGTTGGCTTCCAATTCCCCTAACGTTTCTGGGGTGTTGGCGTAGACGAGCGACTTCACATATCCCCAAAGAAAATAATCCAATGGTGTCAAATCACACGATCTTGGTGGCCAATTGACAGGTCCATTCTGCGAAATTATGCGCTCATCGAATGTTTCCTTCAATAAATCGATTGTGGCGTGCGCTGTGTGGCATGTAGCGCCGTCTTGTTGGAACCACAACTCATCCACATTCATGCCATCCAATTCGGGAACAAAATAGTCGGTTATCATGGCTCTATACCGGTCTCCATTAATTCGGGTCCTCTTCAACACTTTGCTCTACAGCGGCAATTGTTTCTTCGGTGCGCACTGTTCCACGTCTCTGCGGATGCGTATTATCACATAGAGTAAACGTAGTGCGAAAACGATCCATGGTTAACCGAATTAATTGCTCTGATGGACGATTATGTCGACCATAAAATGGACGGAGCTTGCGGTAAACTTCGCGAACTGAACCGTTATTTTCGAAATAAATTTGCACGATTTGCAAGCGTTGTTCTTTTGTCAACCTGTTCATGATGTAATGGCAAACCAAACTGAACATAAATGACATTAGAGTTGCCAGATTTGACCACAAAATGCCAGTTTTATCTCTTTTCGAAAAACAAACCTGTAAAAAAAAACACCACTTATCTTGTCCTCTTCAAAGTAATCCCCCTCAGATATAATACACTTATGCCAGCGTTTTTTCCAATCCTCGAAATACTTCTGAAACGCGCTATTTGGTATCGCCAACAGCTCCTGTTTCGATTTTTCTTTTATCTCTTCAGTCGTAGCAAAACGCTTTCCTTTCATCGTTGTCTTCAGTTTTGGGAAGAGGAAAACAGTGATCAAAACCTTCACATTTGACCGAACTTGACGTGCTTTTTTCGGTCTTGGCTCTTCTAGACGTTTCCATTGCGATGATTGGGCTTTGGTTTCAATGTCATAGCCATACACCCATGATTCGTCACCAGTTATGAACTTTTTTAGGAAATCTGACTCGTCGTTAACGATCTTCAACAGCTCCTGAGCGATGTCCATGCGTCGTTGTTTTTGCTCAAAATTTAGCAATTTTGGAACAATCTTCGCTGCCGCACGTTTCATGCCTAAAATATACGTAAAAATTGCTTGGCATGCGCCGAACGATATACCAACATCATCAGCAACCTCTGATAGTGATTCGACGATTATCGACAATTATTTTCTTCACTGCTTCAATGGTTTCATTGGTTGTTGACGTGCTCGAGCGACCAGGCCGAGAAGATGTCAATGGTTTAACCGGTTATACCACAATTGAACTCTTGTTCTGCATTTAATTTAATTTTTTACACAAAACTTAATACAGTTTCTTTGATCCATTTTTTCGAATAGTAAAAAATCGAAGAGCACACCAAAACACGACTAACCTTTTTATCTGTCAAAAACAAACTCACAATCCAAAATGGCTGATATTACCAACATATATAACAGATATGTGTACCAACATAACGAAAATCGAACATATGCAACTCACGAAATTTTAAAATAACGGTTATTTTTTGATCAGACCTCGTATATAAAGGTATGAGTAATATTAGTTTCATACATACATATATAGGGTGTTTTTTTTACATGTATAAAATATTAAGTTGACAACACTTTTTCAACTGGCGGCCATTTTCTTCAGGTTTTTTAAAACTATTGTAAATGAAAGTTATTTAAAAGATCTGTCTAATAAACTTTTTTCGAAACATGTTAATACTTTGAGAAATACGTTACAAAGAAAAAAAGAAAATGGCATAAGCCATTTTAGGCATCCGTAAAGATGGTGAGGTGACTTTCAATTCTCCATTTTATCAAAAAAAAAAAAAAAAGTGCTGGTTCTAACAGCTTTTAGAAAAAAATAAAACTTGGACGACACAACAGAAAGGTTGACATACTCTCTATCGATATTGTTCCTGACCTCTTCTAAAGATGTTGAATTTTGCATTTTATTGCTTTTGCTCCCTTACGTACGATCACGTATTGTACGAAACCATTCACTCTTGATTGAGCTGTCCATGTGACAAGTTAATGTTGCTTGTAACACCTCTGGAATTTTATTAATTATTACTTTATTTTTTTAGACGAACTTTTTATTTGTCATTCTACCAAATTTAGTGACGAAGGAACCAACATATTATATGAAAATGATTTATTTAACCGTACTCTCCGAAAGAGAAAGACACCATTATATTAGGTTAGGTTCCATAGTTAGCCATTACCTACCATCGGGTAGGTAAACAAAACTGGTCGATCAATCAACTTTTGTTGTTGCCCTTTCGAACAACCCTGATTATTTTGCGAATGAAAAATGTGTCTAAGATTTATGTTCGATAGCTTGCCCAAGCACGCCCGAAAAGTGGCACCAAAGTTACGCTCCTTCGTGTTTCAAAGGGCCTGATGTTGACAGAGCGAGATACTCCTTTGCTTATTTTGACAATTTCTACAGCAATCATTGAACTATAGGCACATACTCCTGACAAGAGTGCAGTGTTCTGTAATGATTGGATTTCACTATGTCAGTTTTGTTGTCAAATTGTCCAAGTTGTTGGTAATTTCATAACAATTTAGACAATTTGACAACAAAACTGACATAGTGAAAACCAAGCATAACTCTTTAAATAGGAAGCCTAATTTGGTCACGACAAGAAGTAATAAGTGAATTCGTTCTGCCTACACGCGGAGAAAAAATATAGTTGTGCATGTTTACTACAACTATTTCAATATTGTTACATTTTTTTAAAATATTATGGTCACTGTAATTATTTATATGATTTCAGCAGCCATAATATGGTTAAGTTACGATTCATATGAATATATCAATCATATATATGATTATAGCAATTATGTAATGTTTATAGTAATCAGTTTTATGATGAACGATTATATTGTTCTCTATCATAATAAAAGAGCAACAAATTATGATAAATAGATTCATCATAAACATGATTGCCACAAATATAAATATATGTAGTTACTACAATTGTATATATGATTGTAGTAATCAACTGAACGTAACTTAACCATTATATGGTTACCGCAAACATACCGCAAGAAAATTAGCAGGGAAGGGTAATTATACCCAGCAAGGGTTTTTTTAATTCATTATAATTTATTGGGCACATTACAATTCAGGGCAACTGTATAGATGATGAACTAGCCAGCATTCATTATTCATTATAATTCGTTATAATAACTCTGCTGGCTAGTTCATCGTCTATACAGTTGTCCTGAATTGTACTGTGTCCAGGACCCATACAAACGTTATCCTAGAATCTCTCGCTATCTTATCCAAAGACACCCGTTATACTGTGGTTAACCTAGATGTCGACTAGGCACTCGCTATACTAGTAACGGCAGCCTTGCCGTATCACCAGATATTCGATAATACCTAAGCCAATTGGTGGCACGCTTTAATGCAGAAATTTCTGCTTGCTGAATGGAGCAAAAAACTGGAAGCATAAATAGGAAAATAGGACTCCTCAATGAAAAATCCACTACCAACTCTATTACCCTTTCGGGAGCCATCATTATCATATCACTTATAATGTAGTAAATTGTAATCAAAATTATGCACTTTTTATCATCTTTTCAACGACCTAGTGCCATAGGACATGCCAAACAAGACGAAAAACAGCTTACAAAACAACTCTCAAATACTTTAGCTAAGGATTATGGGAAAACACATTTAATTTCTTAAATATCGACAAACGTTTTATGAATTTTTCAATCTCTTATTAAATATATGTACATAGATAGTCGTATATTTACATATGTATGTGGAAAAAACGTATCATCCAATTAAAATTTTGTTCCATTTATTCCACTCAGACTTTTAAATTTTAGTTTAAAAGTTAACTAACCTAAAATTAATAAATTCCCAATACAGCCTTAAACTATTGTACAAAATTTTTGATTTCGAAAATTTGTTTCACACAACTTTAACGAATTTTCTATTTCTGTTGTACATATACATATTTTTAACTTTGCGCCATAAAAAGAGTAAAGTTTTTTACAATTTATGCAAAAAGTTTTTTTTTTAATGTGAACACTTAAAAACAAAACACACAAATGCATAAAATTTTATAAATTTGTCCAAACCTTTTTTTAAATTGACAACGTCTCTGCATTTAATTCTTTGTTTTATTTAATTTTTTTTTCTGTTATTTTGGCATTTTAACATGTTAGACAGCTAGACGCCAACACTTATTACAAGCTAATGTTTTAGGAAGTCAAACCTACTAACACAAAATGTAAAAAAGAAATGAATGTATGTCTGTATGTACCAAAAAAAAATAAGTGCAACATGCTTTATGCAGTAGCCAGAAAGACAAAAAAAATCTCCAACAAGATGCCACTAAAAATTCCGGTCACACAGCAAACCTTTGACACGCACACACACAAATAAAATAGATTGAAAAAAATCAAACTTTCTGTATAAAGGAATCCAAGAATTCTGGAGCAAATACAAAAATATTTCATACGCCAAAGAGCGTCAGAAACATATCACACAGAATCATCCATATTGTATATCCACTATCATAGACATAAACCATGACGATATAGAGATTAAAGAGTGAAAGAGATACCGAAAATTATATACACAAACATTTAAGGACAGACAGACAGTTTGATATCAATGAACATGACCTACCATAATGTAAGAATTGTTAAGTTAGTTTTTGTTGTTGTTATTGTATTTCCTTTTGTTAGACATGTGTGTGACACACACTCACACACTATCTCTCTCACTCACTTAGCATGTGAATGATATTATGCATGTGTGTTTGTTTTGCATATTTTTTGATAAGGATAAAATTTAATACATATAAAATATTTGTGTGTGAAGAGAATAAAGCATTTAGTATATGTTAAAGAGCATGGCAGTTTAGCTTGAGCATGGTTATGCATGAGTAAAGGGTATTTATACGAGGTCAGTATTAAAGGTCTTATATATTATCCTTTTTCTTTTCTTAAAAAAAACTATTTATAAATTTATTTAGTTGCAGCTTTTTTTTAAACGTGTTAGTAACAGTTTGGTTTTTCTTTTATTCTGTCAAAAAATTTATCAATCGGAATCGAAATCAAAATAGATTCACAAATTCATTAAAAATCCAACATTAGCAGATTCAATCTTTTGTCTCGGCCAACCTGCCAAATCAACACCAAGGCCAAAAATCAATGGCGATTAGGTATTTTTGGTATATTTGGTGGGACCAAAAGGATCCTATTTGAAATCTGGTCAGACCATCACAGGGAATCTGTACCGAATACAACTGATTCGACAGACATGAATGCGTAATATTCCATTATGACAACAATATGACAACATACTGAAATATCTGCTAAAAACTATTTTGAAATAAGTGGTTGGGAAGTTTTGCCACACCCGCCTTATAGTTCAGACCTTGCCCCGTCCAGCTACTATTTTTTTCAATCGATGTAGAGCGGTCTCTCTGGGATACGCTTCACTTTAGAACAAGGTATCCCAAATTGGCTTGATTCGTTCTAGGTGCGGAATCTATATGTTGTCAAAAAAATGGAAAAATGTCATAACTAATACTTAGAATAAATTTATATTGTACAAATGTTTCAAAATAGTAAAAAAAAAAATTAAAAACAAATCCCAATAAAAATGCATTATAGACTTTGATTGCATTTGGAATCTCAGAGATCAATAATCAAGAGCTGCCGAAACATTCGGACAATAAGAAATGTGATAAGAATCACATAGGCTGAGAGAGCGGCAGTCAAGAACAGTATTTTTTCCGCCAAACGTTTTCCAAATGCAATCATCAGTTCAAAATATTGAGCATAAGAGAGTTGTTTCCGATATTGCAAGCAATTTCAAAAATCATGATTTGCGAACGAGAAATTTTGTCTCCAAAGAATGATGATGTCAACAAAATAAACCATCAAATTCAATTAAAGCTACCCAGTGAAGTTGTCAAGTACAAATCGATTGACACAGTTATATATGTATAATAAATAAGCTGTCAACTATAACATAGTTTCTTAAATCTTTGGAACCATTTTAACTTTAAAAGTTGGTTCACCATTGATGTCCATTCGCAACTTAGAACCACCGAAATTTTGTAACGAACTTACTGTTAAAAAACTATCGCCGAATTTAATCGAAGTTTTTTTTTCAGTCTCATACAAATGTAGAACAATTTAAAACAACTCCTTTTATAATCCAGAAAATAATCAAATGCAAACGAATTGACACCGTTTTGACAATCGATTTTCCTAAAGATAACATTATGTATTGCAATGACCCACGTAAATCATCTCGTGGAGTGGCAAATTTATTTTATTATTCGTCCTTGACTGATTTTCCTGCTTTAGTAGTTGGCAAGAAACTATCTGACCTTTTTTTTTTTTTGTAACAAAAATGTCTAGTAAAATCATATTTGAACTGTTTCTTGGTGTCAGATGTGTTGTGATGTCAAACAATTGCCATTCCTATGCATTATTAGCAAAATTGTCATGCATACATTTTAGAGCCTTTTCGGACGGTCTCCTCTCAAAATTGTTTTCTATTGTATTAACATTTCACTATTCAAACGGAAATTGTTAAACTGTTTTTAATGACGTCGTAGTTTTAAGACCCCTCTTCGTGCAATAACGACAAGCAAAGCACATGTAAATGCGGCTGGAGGCAGCATCATTGAACGAGTGCAGCACAAAAAAAGGTTGAACATTAATTTTTTACTTCCTAGTTTGTTGGTTCTTTTCTTTCATTTTACTGTTTTTTTTTTTTTTATTTATTATTGTAATTCTAATATGTCACTTCCAAACAATACAAGCCAGCACATACTGGCTGGTGGTATTTGGGCATTTTGCCATCGACAACAACATTTATACACGTACAAGGAAATGAAAAAAATAAATAAAAAATAAAAAACAATTGTAAAATATAAATATAACAGCAGCTGCAAAAATATTAATAATATGCAAAAAACCAATATTAACGTTACTGACCGGGTCAAACATATGCAATTACTATGGTCTGCTCTCTCTCCTCTTGAAAGGGTCATAGTGAATGCATAATAGGATTACTTAACAGATGAGTTTTTTTTTTTCATTAAAAAAAGAAAGAAAACTATTAATAACTGAAATTGAAAAGAGGATAGTCAACATTAAATAATTCTGTATAATGACAAGCTCCAAAGGTTTAAGTTGAAATTAAGTTAAAAGAAATTTATATTTTATAAAGAATATTAGATTTATAAAGAGTAACAAGAGAATACATATTGGTTATCGAAAATACTGCATTGCTTTCAAGTAAATAAATAAACAATTATTCAAAACTAACTTTTTTTCACTCCAAATAAGTTACTCCAAAACAAGTGTTTTAATAGCATCAAACTTTTTTTCAGGCATTGAAAAATGTTGACCCTTTAGTTTATTCTGATATGCTGGTATAAAACCTCTCAATGATTGCCAAATCAAGGGTCAATTCCTAAATGTAAATTCGATGTGTCCACGGATCATTGAGCTAACCTGTGAGAGATTGTAGTTTTGCATCCATTTGATAAATATTATAAGCAATTTTTTCAGTCCGAACATGGTAACAACCAAACTTGATTATTTAGCACATCTATTCCAAACCTTAACTCCCAAACTTGACTTTTAAACTTGGCAATCACTTTTTAAGTAACTTAAAATGGTTAATAGATGTATTTCGTGCATACATTTCTTCCGCAACCATATGATTAAATTTCGAAGCAAATTTTACATTCCAAAGATCCTAATGAAAACTTAAACACTTCTTCATACATTTTATCTAATACATGAAGACTATCAGCCATGTCACAGAATTTAATTCCGTTCGGAAGTGGAATTAATTCCTTCTTCTATAGAAAAAGTAAAACGAAACTTTTTTTTCGGAACGAAACTTTTTTTTTTCGGAACGAAACCTAGAAATTCTTAAAATTTCAATTCCACATAGCAAATTAATATACGGAATTAATTCCACTTCCGAACGGAATTAAATTCTGTGACATGACCGTATTTTCGTTTTATTTGGAGAATGATCCCTTAATTTTGTGTTTCGAGAGGTAATGATGATAGAGAAAGATCATGGTTGGCGAAATCAAGCATGATATTTGGCATGATGGAGACGAGTAGCACTGTTTCCAAAGAAACTGTCAAACATGGAAAATTGTTGTTGGATGCGGCTCATTTGAAAATAATCATCCCCATAGTTTCCTAAACGAATCGCCGACTGAGATGATCTTATAAACATCATTTATGCTATCATGTTCAAATTCATTCAACATTGTTACAAACTTGACACCCTTTGGTAAGACAAGTGTAGGCAGCTGTCAATTTTGTTTTGATATTTGTCACTTAAATCAATTCAAAATAAACGTCGACAAGCCATGGATCTCCGTTAAGACGAGCTCATGTCGGCCGAATTTGCCAGCAATATTAATTGTACCTAATTTGTGCTACTGGGACACTGATAATCCAGAAATCATTTACGAATATATACACTCAAAGATGTCAACAAGATTTATTGGAACCAGGATTTATTTGTTATTGCCACACCATACAGCTCACTTGACAATGCACATTTTGAAAAATATTTTACCTCAATAAAATTCACTCTATAGAAGTTTTTGAAGTCGTGGATATATATAAAAAAAACCACAGACAGACAGACTGGAAGCTTTCAAGTATATATCCAACAAGTGTGGTAGAGCATATGCAGTAAAAAGAGCCCAAAATTTACATCAACAATGGCGACACCTACTTTTGTCAAGTTGAACAATGGCTGATGATGGCCAGCTATGTCTTAAATCTTTGATTTGAACAAACTTGAAACTTCTGGTTGATTTCAAATGAGTTTCGACAGTTTTTTACATATTTTTAAGGATTAATTTTTACGCCATATTGCATCAATGGCTAAAACATGGAACTATTACAAGCAAGAATCTAACAGACATCCTGCAGAGTTGATATAAACCAGTGTTTGGCACTCATAGCCACCAGAAGACGAATACGATTCAACTATTCGAGTGCAAAGAATACTAAAGAATTGAAATTTAATTTCTAAAGAATATTTATAATTCTGCCGTGTTAATTTCCGAATTAATTTAGTCAAGTTGGAAATATTTTTCTATTGAACGTTTTTTAAATTCAGTGATGGGCACTCATATTCAACAGGGTCAAAGTTCAGGCAAATTATCAAATAAAAAGACTAAAATCACAATACAACAGAGATATGAAAGAGAAAACACGTTATTAAAATCTATTCCAAATTCTTTTTATACAGACTACTGGTTAAATTTGATTGTACTTCCTCATCGTCTTCAAATATAATAACAATCAAATAAATTTCAATCTTCGGTGCCACGACGATTGAAAAACTTTTTTGTACAATTTAACGGAGCTTCAGTTTCGTTAATGACTCGAATCATTCGAAAGGATTGCTGCATTCAAGTATCACAACGACACTTATTAAGCGCCCAAGAGCGTCACTCTGTGGAGTTTCTTTGCCTATCAGAAACCTGAGCCAATCACATTTAACGGCAATTATTTCTAAAGATTGTCGGCGGTTGCTGAAATTGGCTGTCTACCGGCTAATAAAAAATTGCTCAAATTATAAAAAATACAAACAGAAATTTGTCTATTTAAGTAAGAACTAAATGAAAATTATATCATCTTTAATAGATGAGACAATTTGTTGATGACTCTCCAGATTGCACAAGGGGCCTATGTTACAAAATTATTGAAATTACCTGCCAAACTTGAAAGCAAAAATATTTTACATGATTCCAACAGAGTCTTATTTTGAAAAGTTTGACAAATTGTATTATTCCCAGTCACAGATATGTTAAGAGATCCTGTATGAGGTTAAAAACAAAAATGATTACCAAAAACCGACGGGTTTTTCATTATTACGCCAGAAACTTTCTACTCCATAAATAAATTATTACTCCTCATTTGACAATACATTGATAATAAAGTAAATTATTGATAATACGTATTAATAAATTACAAAAACATAAATCATTTAATATATGTTTATAACTGACCTAGTAATAAAAAGAAACAAAATTGAACAACAAACAAACAAATAACAATTAACAATCGGTTTATAAACTAGTATAAACTAAAGGTACGGTCACACTTGGCAAATATTTAGTCAAAAAAGTGTTACCACTTGTTTTAGCACAAATCTGTTTGTGTTTTTTTGCTTTGAGTTTTTCAAATATTTGTTGTGTGTTAATAAACGAAGTTTTTTTTTTAATAAATAAACGAATTCAAATATATTTTATTTAGTGGTTACGTCTTTTTCGGCAAATATTTGCCAAGTGTGACCGTATCTTAAAAATAAACACAAATAATTTAAGTAGAACACAATGTTTCAAACAAAAAAAAAAAATGCAATAAAAATCTACACAAAGTTTAACGAAATAAAAATACAAAATGCATTTTAATTACTCAGTCAACTCAACGTCATTAGAATCGTCAATCATTATCATTTAAAAACTGAATAATCATCAAGATGTTTAACGAGGTTCACGAAACTAAATTCTAAAAATGAAAACTAGTACAAACACTAAACAGACAGACAGCTGCACACATTCACAGACATATGCTGCTGCTGATAATGATGTGATGCCCTTCATTCTCGGACAAAGTTAAACACTATTTTGACCGGCTAACCAACCAACCAACAATGCTAGAAAATGACACATTGCATTTAAGATTTATGCATCTAATGCTAAGAACGAAAATTTAAACATTTTTCTGTTAAATTCCTAAATTTTAGTCATAGTGGTTGGAGAGCAGCAAAAAAAAGAAAAAAAACCTCTGTGACAAATAAAAGCTACAAACTGTTTGGGGGATTTTTTTGCTTGCAAGTTGCAACTCAATTTATATATACATAAAGGGTGTCCCAACTAGAACGCAATGGTGTCAATGATGTTCGTTATCGTGAAATGATAACCAGTTTTTTCTTGCCTAGAATTAAAGAAATGAATGTGGAGGGCATGTGGTTTCAACAAGACGGCGCCACATGTCATACAGCCAGAGAAAATGCATCAATCATTTCCCGGTCGTGTTATTTCGCGTTTTGGAGACCAGAATTGTCCGTCTAGATCGTGCGATTTAACACCTTTAGATTTTTTCTTTGGGGTTTTTTGAAGTCGATGGTTTACGCGAATAAGCCAACAATGACTCAAGCCTTAAAAGAGGAAATTGGACGCTGCAGTAATGAAATACCGCAGCATTTATGCAAAATGGTGTTTGAAATGTTCATTAAAAATTCACGATTTTTTTTTTAATATGTGTGTTTTATTTAAAATTTAAATAATTGAAATCTAGTTGGGACACCCTTTATATGCATTTAATAAATGACACATACATACATAATTTGTTTTCGCAATCCCACAAAAGCGTGACATGGAGAGGCATGCCAAAAACCCCAAAAAGTGAATTAAAATGTTTCACAAATTTAAGAATATTTAAAAGGAACATTAATTTTTGGGTGTGATGTACCTAAACTTTAAGCTTTTAAACGATTTTTTTTTTTTTGACATTTTTGTCATTGCTAGCTAGATGGCTGTTTGTGAAAATGTGAAAATTTAGTTGTTTAACATGTGGTTGTTGTCATTTGTTGCATTTTATATGTATGTATATATGTATGTATGTATATATGTATGTATGTATATATGTATGTATGTACTTATGTATTATTTTCCATATTTCACATATTTTTTTTACATTTTGTTGTTGCTTATTTTCGCCGTTTTTAGAACTATGTACATATTTTCATGTGTATCTTTGTTTGTGTAGAGCTAATGGAATGCATATTTTTAGTTTATCGTTTTTTTGGTGGGTAAATTTTATATGGATTAGGGTGTTCCGAAAACTAAAGTTTATAGAAAAATCTGAACAGAAAATACAAGGTGGCGCAAAAGTAATCCTCCTATCAGAAAATGCTATAAATTTTGCGAGGCCCCTAATGTCAGTTCTGTTTTGACATTTGTGTAGTAAACACATGCGAAATACACGTTAATAAACAATGTTACGCTACACTGCTCCAGAACGGGGAATATTGCTGACTATTTATTTGACCAATAATCGGTCGGTAATATTAATATTGCATTTGTTCGCGACGAAATAAAAACCTTCTGCTCCAAATATGTACGAAAACTGGCAACGCATCCAAATCCTCTTGCACAGGATCTACTGTATTATAATGGACATACTCGCCTAAAGAGGGTAGACACATTGGCTCCCGCTGCACTGCAAGATAGATGAACAGTTTCCGCAACCAGAAATGGAGTTTCTATTGCAATGGCAATAGACTCAGAAATGATTAATTAATTTTAAGATTTTAATACTTATTGTAAATTTCTTTTGTAAAGAAAGATCCAATAATTAAATTAAAAATAATATAAAAAAAAAAAAAAAAATCGGTCGGTGACACCAAAAAACATCAGAAGTTTACTTTTGCGCCACCTTGTATTATATGTATATGTATGTATGTCTTATACACAAAGAAAGAATACACATAGAAAATTGTCTTATACACAAAATGTTTTATAGAAAGTTGTCTTACACTCAAAATTTTCAATAGAAAATAGTGTTATACACAATAATCATATACATACATATGTATAGACACAGTTTAAACCCAAAATTTACTTCAAGCATTTTTCGGCGCACCCTAACGTTCATAGTAAGCATGTTGTCTATGTATCTCTACGATTACATAAGTGTCTAGTTTGGCAAAAGTATATGTAGATATAAAAGTATTTACATTTGTTTTTTTTTGTTCTTACTTTTTTAAGCTACGCATAATTTCGAATAAATATATACATATATATATTCATACATATAAAAACAAAAAAAAACTTTGGAAAAAGTTTGACTCTTGTCTAGGAGTGTTGTTGCATGTATCGCATTGTATGTAAGACTGAATATAAACGAGTATGTAAGCTAGTTTACGAATAATAAAAGTTTCGATGGCAAATTTTTATAAGGGAAGCAACACAAATTCAGCATTAGTTAGTTTTTCAACTAGCAACTTTTTTATACTTTTAGTTTTCGTGAAATTTTTACCTTTAAAGTGCAATTGGGTGGAACATTTTTACCAGAAAATAAACAAAACAAAAATAGTTGTTATCAGTTTGCTTAAGAACCCCGTACAAATTTGTCACCAATTGAGAAGGAGAAATAGAAAAAGAGTTGGTAGGTGAATTTGAGTTTTAAATTTTAGCAAAATTTTAATTTTAATTTTAAACAATTATTTACAAAAAAACATTTAATATACTCAATAATAAAAACGTATAAATCGAGCTCATTTTAATTTAACCATTAGAACCCGGAAATTTTCTCAAGTCCAAACTTGATTTTGCAAACTCTATCCAGTGTGTGCCCCAAATTTGAATTGTAAATTAGAGTTCACTTTATAGTTTTGTTTTACTTTGATTCATGTACGAGTATTGTAAATGTTTGCGAAACCACTTTACTCGTAATATCATGTGATTTAATTAATTAAAATAAATGCACGTCAAAAGAAAATTGTCTACTTAGTAGTTGTAAAAGAAATCCGAAACATAAAAGAAAAACCTCAACTACACAAAGAAATGTATTTAAACTTTCTACGGCACCATACAGAAAAATACCTGTTTGTATTTGTGAAATGAAGACGTATTACTGGCATATTACAAATCAAAAACTAAACCATATAATGCCACACTTTACACTTACATTTTACTCGTGATGGGTAAAACGGCATATGTAACAAAAATTAAAATTCATGGGGCCAATAGTTCCATTTATCAAACTGCTGGATTTTAGATTCATAAAGAAAATTATAGCTAAAGCGCAGACATTCAAGTAGAGTCGATAGGTCCCCGTTTTGATCATTATGATGCTAATAGGGAAGAACAACTTGTGAGATATCTTAGTTGGTCACTAAGTCTGGACCCAGTTAACTCACCAAGCTTAGTTAGTTTTTAATTGTCCAAAACTGTAACTCTCTTTTTTTTTTTTAATAATAATTAACAAACACATATATTAAGAATACACTGCATTTCTACTTAGCAACCAGTAACTCGTTAATACTGCCAGCAATCGTGATATATCCATTGAATTAAATACGCACCTAGAAATTTTTTTAAAATGCGCTTCTTTTTTTAGCATCTCTAAAATATCAATATGAGATTTGTTGTATGGTAAGTTCAAAATTGTCTCAAAAGATGAAAAATATTTTTGATATTTTGAAACGATGGCAAAATTTCCAACATTAAGGATGCAGTCAACTGGTTGAGATCATTATCGGTTGTCAGCATTAATTCTTTTGATTTGACTTATCCTGGCGTAAGTGTGCTAATCTGGGTAAACTAAAAAATGCAATCCGAAGAAAAGAAAGCAATTATTTTACTTTGTAACCCGAGAGTATAGTTTTTGAATTGCCTTGCTTTTATATGTTTATGCTTTTATGCTTTTATACTTTGATACTTTTATACTTCTATACTTTTTTACGTTTACACTTTCATACTTGTTACTTTTATACATTTATAGTTCTTTTCTTTGATACTTTTATGCATTTATACTTTTATGCATTTATAATTTTTTAGTTTTATACTTTTTTACTTTTATAGTTTTATATTTTTATACATTTATACTTTTTAGTTTTATACTTCTTTATTTTTATACTTTTACACTCTTAGACTTTTATACATTCATACTGTGGCAAGTCGAATTCATCTAACTTCTCACAACTGTTTCTAATGAAAATTCTATGGCACTGAGAGTCCACCTATCATTAGCGAAGATCCCTTACATCCCCTTAATGTCATTGCATAGAGCGCCGTTTACGCCGAAGGTGTCATTGGAGCATCAAACAGCTTGAGAACTTATCGATCGGAGTTGTCGCGAGAAATTGATGACTTGTGAAAATTGAAACTAAGTCCGCTTTTACACGTTTCAATTCAGACTCTTCAAGGCAAGTATTTTTGGGGTGAGAAGAAAAAAAGAAGAAAGAAAGGGCCACATACTTGACGGTACTAGTCAATTTTCTTATTTCCTTTTGTTTTCTTTTTGTATTTTCTCTAAAGTTTCTGCAAAGTTGTTTGCATGTTGATTTGCATGAAAAATTAAAAACTTGATGGTAACGAGTAAGAGATTTGAACAAAAACTGGTCAGCTAAAATTGAAACGTGTAAGATAATATACATACATAATATACATATTGACGTAATTTGTCTGACTCACTTCTTAATACCAAAAACGTACAATTTAAATGAATCAATGACTTTTTTCGGCCTCGAATAACAATGGCCTTGGAAGTAATTTTTGATGGTTTTGGCTGACATTTCGTTATTTCGGGAGATCACGACTTAATTAAATTTGTTGTTCTGTTCTCAAATAACAAAATATGTTAATGATTTCTTTGCAGCTGATGTTAGATTTTATGTTTTTGCACCAATATTATTAAAAAGCACAAGTTCTCTCATTCCATTATTTTTAAATGCAATAGGAAATACACTTTTAATGCTACAAATAGCACAATATTATTTATCAATCAGCTTATAGTAATATATTTTATCAAATTATTGATAAAACTTGTAATAGCAGCGACCATTTGTATGTGCAGAGTTTCAAAATTTAGGACAAGATTTTGGCATGGATCACTTATGTAGTTACATAGTTATAAGGCAAAATTTAGCCATTTAAATGAGACTTGTAGTCTTTCGCGGAGTCGATACAATGACTTAGAATGGTGAATTTGGAATACATACATAGGAAATGTAATCGCTATACATATTTTCTAATCACGGCAATGCCTTCTCACAGATGTTCATCTTGGAATCCCGATAGAATAAACTATAGTGTACTACACTACCAATCTGAGAGTTGCGGAATCGATTCATGACAAAGATTCAGGGAGTTTCAGACATGACAAAAGGCTTCGCAGTTTGTTTCTCTTTGAGCAAAAAATAGTCTCAATCAAGTTACATTGTGAGCATTCCGTGCATACCGCAATTTCATTCCATTTAATGAAAAATATGTTCCTTTGAAATACCCATGACTGAGAAACTAAGGTATTCATGGAAGGATCTCGGATAGAATCACACAGACGTATGTAGTATAGTTCATCTAATTTTCTCCGTTAATAAATGGTGATTCAAGTAGAGATACTTTTTTTAATAGCCTTTTTTGACAGATCACGTGTGAGTCGTGTCATTTCATAATGGAAAGACTGACGTCTAAACAACATTTAAAAATCGTTTAACTTTATTACGAAAATTCACGTTCTGTGAGGAATGTGTTTCGTGCACTTCGCTCAACTTATGGTCAACATAATCGGCCTACTGAGCTTACTATTCGCAACACCATCACCCATTTTGAGACCCAGTATTCATTATGTGATAATATTCGACCGAATAGACCACGTCCAGCACGCTGTGAAGGAAATATAGCGGCCGTAGCTGAGAGTGTACACGAAGACTGTGGAGAGTCGATTCGGCGCCGTTCGAGATCTTAAATTGAAAGCGTACCAAATACAGCTTGTGCAACAACTGAAGCCGCTCGACCTTCCCAAGCGACATTGAATGGGTGTATTGAGAGAACACTTCGGTGAGCACATAAGTTTACGTTTTGGGCAGGTCAATTTGCCACCTAGATCGCTTGATATCACACCGTTAGACTTGTTTGCTTCGATTCAGGCCTTGTAGGAAAACATCACGCGTCATTCGCCAGTTACCAGTCGAAATGTTCGAACGAGTTATCGAAAATTGGACTCAACGGATAGACCATTTGCGACGTAGCAACGGCCAACATTTAATATACATTAAATTAAATAAATTTGATTCCCCATTAAATTTGAATTTTGTGTGTGTTTTTTTTTTTTTAAGTAGGGAACCTCGAAATGGATCACGCTTTATATGTAGTTACCGTAGTTGTAAATAAAGCATACAATAAGTAGTTAGTCCCTTTTACACTTTAGCCATTCAAATGAGAAGTGTCAGAGACACAAAGACACAATTTCTGAACACACTTTAAGGTTGTAATTTCTTGTCTGTGGTCAGATGCTACGCGACCGAACGACTACAGCCATCACACTTTACAAGTAACAATCTCCAAAACAAACTAAAATATATACCTACAACGACATTTATGTATATACATATACAACCATATACATATGTACATATAGAAAGTAACTAAACGTCAGACGTTTTAATGAATTAATTTAGAATTTAAAATTAGATTAGAAAACATTCCCACTGTTTTTTTTTTTTTTTTTTTTTTTTTTAAATATTTACATACAAACATACATGGTGAAATTAAATACCAGGTGACCGCATTGCTACAACAATTACAACAAGGCAAGAACAACAGGCATTTTTCTATATGAAAAACTTTCGTCACTGTCAAAAAGTTTTTTTTTTTATATAACTTTTTGGCATTTTCAAATTCACCATGAATAATCAGCTGGCGCTACGCTATCACCTAGTATTTAAATTCACCTTGCAAACATAGTTGTTTAATTTTATAAGAATTGTGTAGGTATTTCTAGTAACAACTTTGATAAATTAAAACAAAATTAAATACAAATGTCAAGAGTTTAAAAGGAAACACAAAAATTGTGATTAATTTCAAATAAAATAAATTATAATATGATATTTTAGCACGTTTCAATACTTACTAATACATGATTTTTGTTTAACGACTAGTAGAAGAGTTCCAGTTAAAATGAGTACTTTTGTTGAAATGATTTACGATTTTAAAAGTTGCAACAATTTTGTGATTTATAAAGTGAAAATTAAACACTTAGCAACAAATGCAATTTAATGTTTTATAGTTACAGTTATAAATATTATTTATATTTTTATAAGATTATTAGCAAATTTATATGTATTTTTTTATTTTCATATTTTTTTCTAATACATTTTATTATTGACACACTTTTTTGCACAAGATAATCATCTCATCATCATCGCCATGATCATTATTATTAAAAAACATAAATCATTTATTGGCAAATGAAAATAAAAATAAAAACTTTTTATCTGCACACGCAAACTGTGAATTTATATTTATTATTTGATTAAAAGATTTATATAAAAAATTACAAAAAAAAATCAGACAATTTTCTTTTTTTTTCAATACGTTTTCAAATATTTTCCATCAACTATTTTATTTCTATTTTTTAATATAAAAACTTATTAGGCAAATAAAAATATACCTATAAAAATATATATATTTTTTTTATAAAAAAAAACTAGCGGCCCCACAAGTTTTGACTGTGTTTACCGTGGGCTGTTTAAGAACGCACTGATGTGTTCGAAACGCATAAATAGAAACCACAGCAGAGAAACAACAGCAACAAAAAAAAACTGCAATCACAAAAGCTTAATGATCATTATTATTTAAGTGTTGTATGTGATTCTCTCAATCATATTAGTCACACTGCTGCTCTTTCGCAATCATTATAATTTTTGCTTTTGCAAAAATAAAAAGCCACAGAAAGTTTAATCATACATATAATATTTTTCAACAAAAAGCTTTTATTATATTTAACAGGGTTTGCTGTGAGTAGTGAATTTATTAATGTTAATTAAAAATTTTCATACTCTTCTGATCCTACATATTAATTTTAAGCTTAACAGAAAGTCACTATTTACATCCTAAACTATTACAATAACAAAATATCTAATACCAATTCAGGTCCCCTATCTGCTAAGCGGTTTGTCTATGTTCAAACGTGCCAAGTCTTATTGATAAGATTCTTTTTTGGACATTCCTTGGCGTTCACAAAACGCATTTCATGAGTATATGCAGTTGTGTACTCAGTTCTTTCACGATGAAAAATTAAGAATCTTACCATTCAAATTTTCAACGTCCTATAAGGAACATATTAATTTTATATATTTATATATAGATCGACATTTACCGGGTAACGTATAAATATTTCAACCATTTAAATCTGTATTCGAATATATCCATAATTATTAGACTGAAACTAACCCTATATTATTTCGCTTTCACTACGCATTTTACAGAGTCGACGCAACTCCTTAGAACGGCCGATACGGAATACATACATACAATGTAACCGCTATATAAGCATCATTCTCCAGCACGTGCGTGTATTCTCACAGATTGTGGTTTTGGAGTTCCGATAGACTAACTGATAGTGTGCTGGACTATCAGTCTTAAGGGTGATGGTTCTATTCAAGACTTTAAAAGCCACGGAATTTTAAGAAAGAAGAGGTGACATTTTCAAAGACAGCCAGTTAAATTCAGTTAAAATTTAATATTTAATTACAGATGTCTCCAAATTCATACGGTAAAGTTCAAGTTATAGACGACTGCAGGAGAGCAATTAGTGAGCTTATGCAACTCTATGATTCGTCCAAGTTGGAGTAGAGATCTATTATGTCTTATTGAACTGCAGCAGTATTCATGGCGGAATCAAGGATAGACACTCACGGGAGAATATACTCGTAGATATTCCAACGAATGTATGTATAGGCTTTTCAGCAGACATATTCAGAGCTAATAAAAAACTATGGTAACCGGAAAGCCAAAGGCTTTCAAATATCAAAAGATTAGAAGACTGTATAAGATAAGTGGAATTTTATAATTTGTACAAGACGAGATGTTTCGTTGGGATCTGATGTTGGCATCTTTTGTTGAGAGACTGAATTATGTATGGAGATATCAAGGATAGGCAAGTGTCATGGAGCATATAGATTTTCCGACGAATGTAGATTTTTTTAAGCTGAGATATTTTCTGCTTTTTAAGTCCCGAAACTGATAACCAGAAACATGACACGATAAAATTAAAGTTTGTAAAAATGTGTAGTGGATTAAGAGAATTTTATGATTCGTTCAAGGCGGATAAGGCAACCGGGATGTTTTGCTGGCATCTTCGAGAATGAAGTGTGTATGGACATATCAAGAATAGTGCTGGCAAAGTATTGAGTAATGGGTACCGAGTATCGAGTATTTGACCTTTTTTTTGGATACTCAATACTTAAAAGTAGTTACTCGATACTTTCTGAGTTGTATTTTTAATCAAGTTGAGTGAAAGTGCTTCTTCATATGCAACAGTAAAAAATTGGGTTGCTGAATTTAAACGTGGTCGTACAAGCATTAACCCGGCGCCAGGGGGGTGGATTTTAGCTACACGGAAATGGGGGTTGGGTCATAATGACCCACTTATTAAACTCGGGTTTTTTGCTGTATTTAGGAAAAAATATATACAATTTAGATTGAATCTAACCTTATTAAAGAAATAAAATATGACTTTGTTAAAAAATAACGTATTTATTTTTAATTTTAAACAAAAACCATTTCATATTAAAAAATATTACAAAGGAGGTTTCTTCTAGAATACATATAATAAACACTTATTGTCATATGGATGGTTTGGTCATATTAACCTTTTTTAACTTTAAGCACGTGTTACTCGAAGTACAATCGCTATGTGACTGATTTGAAAATTATAACATTCAGAGAGATTCAATATCTCCAGCTACTGAGAGGAGCGTAGAGAAGAGAAGTACAGTTTTAAAACTACAATCAATTCAAAAAGTGAAGGGTAATTATGACCCATCCCCTCCGGCGCCGGGTTAAAGATGAACCACGTAGTGGATGTCCAAAAACAGCAACAACAACAGAAACTGTAGCCAAAGTGAATGATATGGTATTAAATGATCGAGTCCATTTAATTTTGCACGAAGAACTACAGATAAAAAAGCTTTCTGCAAGATGGGTGCCGCATTTGTTAACAGTCGACCAAAACGCATAAGAACGAAAATTTCTCAAGCTTGTTTGGATTGTTTTAAGAAAAATTAAATGGATTTTAGGCGTCGTTTCAAAACAGTGGATGAGACATGGATCCACCACTATACACCAAAAACAAAAGTACAATCAAACCAATGGACTTAAGGAGGAAGTGCCCCAAAGAAGGCAAAAACAGTTCAATCGGCTGGTAAGGTTATGACAACGGTTTTTTGAGACTTCAAAAGTATTTTATTGATTGACGATCTCTAAAAGGGTAAAACAATGAATTCAGAGTACTATTGCAATATTTTGGATCAATTAAATGCGACAAAAATGTCCTGGCATACAACATAAAAAAATAAATTTTCATCAAGACACAGCGCACAAGAGTGTTTTAACAATGGCTGAAATCAAATAATTTAATGCGAGTTGCTTGACCACCCACCTTATTCTCCTGATTTAGCTCCCAGTGACTTCTACCGGTTACCATATCTAAAAAAAATTCCTAGCTAGCAAGCGTTTTACCTCATATGAAGATGCAAATGCAATTGTTAACCACTATTTTGAAGGCCTTGAGGAAAACTATTTTAATCAAGAGATAAAATTGCTAGATAAGCGTGTATTGAAGTTTCAGGAGATTATATTGTAAAATAAAAATGTTTTTGAAAAACTAACTACAGTGCACTCTCTCTTAAGCGGACGCCTAAGCGACTGACGAGTTTGTCCGCTTATGAGAAGTGTCCGTTTATGAAAGAAACACAAAAAAAGTAATCAATAATCTGTAATATTGTGCATACATATACTATTTATCTTTAAACACTTTTATTTCCAAAACAAAAACACACATATAGGTATATAAACATAAGACAAAATAAACAGAATTTTAATTTATGTTCTTGCGAAAAATGAAAAAAATTTTAAAACAAGACAAAGTAAACAAAATATTGTAGCGGCCCTCATTTATTTATTTATTTATTTATATTTAAACTTAGAATACATCCCTAACTATTTAAACTAACATTTGAATTTAACACTTTTATAAGATGCAACCCTGTAGTAATTTCGAAATGCAACCCTTAACATTTAAAGATAATTTTTGAATTTAACGATTTTATAAAATACCACTCTGTATAATTTTGCAGCCTTTACACTAATAACAATGTAAGCACGCCTTAGCATTTTCCTATAAAAGGCGAAGTATTTTGTAAGAAAAGTCAATTAGCATTCTGACTCCAAAGTGATAGGAACATTGTCTAGACTTTCTAAAAGTACCGGACGTGCGAATAACACTTGGAAATTGAAGAAACCTAATAAAGTTTATTTTTTAAGTGCAAATAATTAAAAAGTATTTCATTTTTAAAATTTATGTACAATCTTCGAAACAAGATTGTCTCATTGGCGCCCAACTTAGTGGCTACGAACAAATCCGAAGAGAAGTCCGAAGCCGACAAAACCACACAACAGGTTACCACAAAGAGCGGAACCTACAAATCAACTTTAGAGGATAAAGCCGAAACGCCAGCGGCCAACGAATTGAAGTATAAAGCCGTAACACCAGCGGCCAACGTAAAAACGTCTAAAGCCGACAAGAAAACGGCCACCGGTTACAACAAAGCTGAGCAAGTCAGCATAACAACAAATACAGGTGAAATTAAAAATATAGCAATCGACATGGCAACATTTTCGCCGGAACAATTCCAAGCAATTTTAGCGGCTATGGGTAGCACCAACAGATGTGGGTCGTTTACCCAGTGCACAGCTCGTTACAAGGGGCAGAGAGATCCCGCCGCTGTGGAGGAATTTTTGGCTGCAATTAGTGTATACAAGGATATTGAAAAAATTTCTGACATCGATGCAGTAAGAGGAATGCCCCTACTGCTCGAAGACTACGCAGCGACGTGGTGGATTGGCGTAAGAGAGACGGTGAACAGTTTTGACGCAGCGAAAGCTCTAATACGAAGCACTTTTTCACCGCCAATACCTGACTGGCGTATTTTTGTCAATATTTTTGAGGCAAAACAACAAAACAAGGAGCCGACTGATAGCTTCATATGTAAGCAGAGGCTGCTGTTTTCGCAGTTAAGAGTGCCGGTTACAGAAGAGGTTCAAATTAACATGATTTTTGGTCTGTTAAATATCAACATTCGAGAACGTGTTCGCCGAGATGTGGTAAAATCGTTTGGGGACCTTATTTCTGCCAGCCGAGAAGCAGAAATGTTTCTTGCTGAAGCTCGCTCAACAACCAGAGTGGAGGTTATTCAAAAAACAACAGCAAATAATCGTTGTTCGTTCTGCCGTATTAAAGGCCACAGCGTAGAAAACTGCTTTAAAAAGACAAAGAGAGACGAACAGCAAGCCAAGCAACTAGCTGAAGAGCAGCACCAACAAAAAACCAGTCAACCACCCACTCCCGTGATCAAAAAACCAACATTTTCATGTTATGGATGTGGCGCACCAGGTGTATACCGTGCTAATTGCCCCAACTGTAGTAGTCACCCTAAAGAGAGTCCCCAGTATTTGTCGTTTAACTCTCTAGCCACTTCCATTATAGGTCACGCATTGCCAACAACACATATAGAAATATTTGGCCTTAAGGGAGAAGCAGTGTTTGATACTGGTGCGAAGACAAGTGTTGCCAGCCTCAACCTGAAGAAAATTCTAACCAAGAATGGTTGCGTCTTCCAAGATGTTCGTGCGGAAATTACCTTGGCAAATGGATCTACTACCATTGGAAAGGTTATGCACACCATTTGCGATGTAAAAATTGGTGGTCAAGTCAGGAAAATCCGACTTGTGTACCTTCCAAATGCAGAGAAAAGCCGTACCCTACTAGGATCGGACTTCTTGGAACAGGCAGGAATCGTTCTTAATATGGCACAGAGATGTTGGTACTTTGAGGATTCGCCAAAAACCAAATTTCTTTTTACAAATCCTTTGGAGTTGGGAGTTTTTAATATGGACATTACCAGTGATGAAGTTTCTCCATGTTCCAAAGCTATCAAGGATGTGTCAAAATTTGTGAGTTTTGTGGAGGATAAACAGGTGATTTCACCTTTACCAAATACCCCTAAACCATCAAATGACTACTCACCACACTCAATCCAAAATATCTTTAGAGATGCAATACCGATCGGCGAAACAACTCCTAAAGAAGTTTCTAAATTATTTGGACCTCCCATTAAAATTCGTAAATCGGATAGAGAAAATTATTTCACCGAAGTATTCATGTCGCTGTACTCATTAGATATTCACATTTTAAAAGATTCTGATGGGATTGGGCTATCCAGCGAAGAACGCAAAGAATTGGATCAACTACTGGTGACATATGAAGTTGTTTTTAAAGAACCAATTACAGCAACTCCCTTTGCTGTCCATCGTATTCATACTGAAAAACAAGATCCAGTTGCAATTCCTCCCTATCGCTTGTCGCCAACCAGAAAAGCTGCTCTAAAGGATGAAATAGCAAGAATGCTCAAATTAGGAGTTATTATTGAATGTCAGTCACCATGGGCTGCCC
Organism: Bellardia pandia; assembly: GCA_916048285.2. Taxonomy (NCBI): domain Eukaryota; kingdom Metazoa; phylum Arthropoda; class Insecta; order Diptera; family Calliphoridae; genus Bellardia; species Bellardia pandia. The sequence goes on from OU696530.1 coordinate 37,587,683, forward strand.
CCGTAGTCATAATACCCAAGAAGACTGGTGGAATTCGGTTGTGTATCGATTACCGTGAGCTTAATGCTATCACCAAACCAGATCGTTACCCACTACCAAGAGTAGATGACATCTTACATGAAGCTAAGGCTACCAACTTTATGTCTACACTCGATCTACAATGTGGCTATTGGCAGATTGGTGTCCATCCCGATGATCAAGACAAAACTGCATTCGTTACACCATTTGGTATGTACAAATTCACCAGGATGCCATTTGGATTACGAAACGCTCCAGCCACTTTCCAAAGGCTAATTGATCGATTGAAAGCCTCTCTACGAGAAACAATTCTTCTAGCCTATTTGGATGATATTATATCCTGTTCACCTTCATTTGAACAACACCTGAAGGATTTAAATTTGATTTTTCAACGACTTCAAGAATTCGGACTTAAAGTTAATTTAGAGAAGTGTCGATTTGCTTGCAATCAAGTCAACTATTTGGGTCATGTACTTACTCCCAAAGGTATTATGACAAATTACGAAAAAGTATCAGCTTTACGACAACGCAAGGAACCTAAGAACGTGAGAGAACTACTTTCCTTCCTGCAAGCATGCTCTTGGTACCGCCGGTTCATACCGTCATTTGCTGACGTGTCCAAACCATTGACTACACTATCGAAGAAGAATGTCGTGTGGTGTTGGACCTCGGAACAACAAAATGCCTTTGAAAATTTAAAAATGTTGCTGACATCGGCACCTGTATTAAAACAGGCGGTGGATAATCAGCCGTTCATTTTAAAAACAGATGCCAGTGGTTACGCTCTTGGGGCAGTTTTGCTCCAGGGGGAGGGTGCAGATGAGCACCCTATTGAATACGCTAGTAGGCTCCTATCGAATGCAGAACAGAATTACTTAACGATAGAACGTGAAGCCCTTGCCATTGTATGGGCTGTCCAGAAATTTCGGGGGTACATTGAAGGAGCCTCTGTAAAGTTAATTACAGACCATCCACCATTAAAATGGCTAATGAACATAAAGTCGCCAACCGGTCGTCTTGCTCGATGGTCACTTTTACCAAAACGGGATGGGCCCTACACAATAATAGACAAAAAGGGAACGACATCTTACGTAATTGCTCATGAAGATGACCTCAATTTAACATTAGGAACTTATCATGCATCAGCCCTAACGCCAGTGGTGGGTAGCGCAAGTGAATTTCAACAACTGGTACATATGTTAAGACGAAGAGGACGACCTCGGAAGATTTAGCTGCTGCCTCACCGGGACGTCATCGGCATCAGAGGGGGAGTCTGTAGCGGCCCTCATTTATTTATTTATTTATTTATATTTAAACTTAGAATACATCCCTAACTATTTAAACTAACATTTGAATTTAACACTTTTATAAGATGCAACCCTGTAGTAATTTCGAAATGCAACCCTTAACATTTAAAGATAATTTTTGAATTTAACGATTTTATAAAATACCACTCTGTATAATTTTGCAGCCTTTACACTAATAACAATGTAAGCACGCCTTAGCATTTTCCTATAAAAGGCGAAGTATTTTGTAAGAAAAGTCAATTAGCATTCTGACTCCAAAGTGATAGGAACATTGTCTAGACTTTCTAAAAGTACCGGACGTGCGAATAACACTTGGAAATTGAAGAAACCTAATAAAGTTTATTTTTTAAGTGCAAATAATTAAAAAGTATTTCATTTTTAAAATTTATGTACAATCTTCGAAACAAGATTGTCTCAATATTCATTAAAATTTTTGCAAAAAAAAAGGAAAAAGTTTGAAACACCAGATATTCAACTGGATTTAAAAAAGTCTGAAATTTTAGCTTGGCAAGTTTTTCCTTTAATTTATATTTAATATTTTGGAAACGCATTTGAAGATCAGTCAGCATTTTAACACTTTCAAGGTCGCTGTGATAAAAGAAAACCCTTAAGTTTTCTTATGCCAAAATAAGCCTTTTTTATAAGAAGTAAACTTGTCTTCAATTTCATTTTCTAGTTTATCTTCAGACGAGCTTTCCACCATTTCTTCGGAAGCTATTAGCATTTCAGTACTAAAGCTTGGTTTTCACTATGTCAGTTTTGTTGTCAAGCATAATGCTTTCCACATCTTCATCATTAATAACTAAGTATGTCATTGTCTGAATTGATATAATCTTCGAAGTCAACTTGTATCTGGCTCTGAACTCGATTAACGATATCGGAGAACTGATAGGGGAAGCTCATCTTCTGCAGTCCAACAGTCATCATCATTTGGGCTATAATTTTCTCTAAAACCAGCTTTTCTGAAGCAATTTTTCACTGTCAAACTGTCCGGTTATGGGGAAATAAAATGTCATACATTGTTGAAAAAAGTGTCCGCGTCCTGTTATGGGAGGGTTGTCCGCTTAAGAAGGAAATATTTTTAAAATCCCTTACAATTTTTTTGGTAATGAAAAAAGTGTCCGGGAGGTGTCCTTTAGGAGAGAGTACACTGTATTTCTTTCTGTGCTAGGCTAAGAAGTTTCCGAACCGCCCTCGTATAGTGGGCCACAAAAAATAAACAACTGTTAAACGATTCAATTAAAAACTTTATGATCAAACAAATTCTTACAAAGTTTTTTTTTTCAATAAATCAATTAAAAAAGAAAACGAAATTAATACAGCAAAACAAAATAGAAAACAATAATAAAAACAAACTTTCATTTACAATAGTTGCCACAATATATGATTACAAAAAAACAGAAATATTGAGTGCAACACAGCCACTTTAGAGAAAAACAAGCATATCGATGGTCTCATGTAGAAAGGCCCTAACTCGCATATTTGAAACTTTACAGGAGAAGGTAAAAACATAATAGAAACTGTAATATTCAACATGTAACTTTTTTTGTACAACTGCTTATAAAAGCGTTATTTTTTACACTATTGCAATAAATTTTTGTGAGGAGGTGTATTTGCGTTAAATGCATTGGAATCGCAAAAAAACAAATTTCGAAAAAATAGCGAGTTAGGGCCTTTCTACATGAGACCAACGATATATGTAATGTAGCAGCAAACTATTTAAAGCCTAAGTATGTATGTATGTTAAATAGGTTTTGCATAAATCCTTTTATTGCCGCCACAATGAATTATTTATGAGACACAACTCTTTGTTTTGTTCCACATGACTACAAAACAAGCAAACAAAAATACATAAAAAATAAACTGATACAAAAACTATGTGTGTAGAGATAGTGTTTATGATTTTGCTGGCTCAGTATTTATTTGCAATATTTATAACAAAGCGCCTTAAGTCAAATTTATGATATTGTGGCAAATCTATACAATTGTACCTACTGACTGTTACTGACTCCTGGGGGAATTCTAGTATTTATTGTTTTGTACGAAAAACATCATGTTAAAATGACAGCATTTAAATTTTAAGGTCGTTTTTAAACCTTACAGAGTCAGTTAAACTTCTTTTAAACCTGCATTTAGTTAAACAAAAGACATATTTAGGCCAACTTGTTGAGCTGGGAAAAACATCACAAAAATGATTTCAATACAAAAACTTAACCCATATCGGACTGCCCTAAGATTCCATCGAGTTACAATGAAGAGAGTTTTAGAAAATGTTTATTTATGTCCTACTAAGAAAAAAAAATTTTTTGGTCCAAATTAGGACTAGCGTTGCGTTTTCGCAACACCCACATTATCCTGTACCAGGACAATAGGCGTTGTGTTTTTTGGTTCCAAATCTTATATAAATGCATAGATATATGTATAATCTTCATACTATCACAGCTGTCCGACGATATATTAAATATTATTACTAATTTTATAACAATTCATAAAAAATCGAAAAAAGTTGGAAAAATCCTTTTTTTTTTTGTGATCTGATTTCAATATAAAAAAATCATTTCTGAGGAAAATCTCAATTCATGTTGCTTAGATATTTAACCAAATTTACATATTGCATATCGGGTTTAAGAAAAAGATAGCCAAACTGAGAATCACACATCCCTAAAGTGAGTGTTGCGTTTTCGCAACCATAGTTCGATATGGGTTAAACCTAAGTTAAACTTTCTTGTATACAGTTTTCCATTTAAATCAAAACATTTCTAATTCACATACAAATCCTACCTTAAAACTTTGACTTTATAAAATCGCATGTTTTTCAATATCTCCACTTTAAATGCGTCCGGCAGCAATGGAGATGTTACAACATGACTCCGCGTCGCTGACGGCGTTAGCAAATGTTGTTGACCGTAATTATTGCTTCCACAATTGTCACAATCACCTTGATCAAAGACACTTTCATTGTTACCTATTACAACTACAGATTTGTGGCAGCATTTGTTGGCCGTTGCCTCCTGGTCTTGGCGACCTTTATTATTGCGAACTTGTTTGTTACCACGATTGTTTTTATAAGCTGACTGTTCACTGTAGATTTGTACCAATGAATTGTTGGCATCAGTTTTGTTGTAGCTGATATTATAGAATGAGTTGTTGACTGACCGCGGGCGTTGCTTTGTAAATTTCATAATTGTTTTAAGTTTTTTGCACTTTAAATAATTTTCATTTATTATTTTTACTCTTTACTCTCCAAGTATTTGCTTTTTGTGTATTTTTCTTTGTAACTGTTTCAATTAATAATGTTAAATATTGTTTTAAATTTAATGAATGGATACTAAGTCCAGGAAAAGCATAAAGAAAATATAAACGATTTTGGCAAAATTTCAGTTTATGGGGGACACCCCTGGAAAAAAAAAAAAAAATGCCACGCCCCCTTAAATGACCCCAGGAGTGCGAAAATCATAATGAATAAGAGGGCTCACGCCCCCTATGGGCGTGGCAGTCGAAAAACGACCCGGCGCACCTACGTAGACAATATGGGTATCAAATGAAAGCTAATGTCTTCACGATGGGGGACACCCCTGGAAAAAAAAAAAAAAATGCCACGCCCCCTTAAATGACCCCAGGAGTGCGAAAATCATAATGAATAAGGGGGCTCACGCCCCCTATGGGCGTGGCAGTCGAAAAACGACCCGGCGCACCTACGTAGACAATATGGGTATCAAATGAAAGCTAATGTCTTCACGATTCCAAAAATAGCCGTAGTTGCCAGATCGGGCGATTTTTGTAGCCGATATGGCCATTTTGGCAAAATTTGGGGTGGGGGAAATTTTTTTTTTTTTTTTTTTGCTTATATTTTGTTAAAAACAAACAAAAATGAGCATTTTGTGCGAAAAAATTACTATTGTTAGCTTCTGATTGATTAATGAAAATTTGTTATACTGGCTTCGCTTAGTAAAGTTTTTCTGCGTGACCGGCCTACGGCCGGGCTTAGGGGTTTTTAACTCCAGTATGTCTTAATTCTAGACGGCGGGGATCTCGAGTGCTCGGCCTCTGGCCGAGCTAAAAAGAAATAAACAAAAAAAGTCCTTCCCCCATTTTATAAAAATTAACATATCTTCCTCAAATTCTGGACGATCTGGCAACTACGGGTATTTTTGGAATCGTGAAGACATTTCCTTTCATTTGATACCAATATTGCCTAAGTAGGTGGCATGGGTCGTTTTTCACCCCCGCCCCTATTTAACAAAAATGGCCGTATCGGCTGCAAAAACCGCCCGATCTGGCAACTATGGCTATTTTTGGAATCGTGAAGACATTAGCTTTCATTTGATACCCATATTGTCTACGTAGGTGGGCCGGGTCGTTTTTCGACTGCCACGCCCATAGGGGGCGTGAGCCCCCTTTTTCATTATGATTTTCGTACTCCTGGGAACATTCTGAAGGGGATGGCATATTTAGATTTTTTCTCTAGGGGTGTCCCCCATAAACTGAAATTCAGCCACGATTTTTGTAAACTTTTTTGAAAGTTGAATGAAAAAATACACAAACTTTTCACTCAGCCTTCTTGAGAATATTTTGAAATGTTCTTTTTAAATTCATTTAAACAGGGTGACATTAAAAAATGTGACTTTATTAAGTTCTTAGATAAAATGCCTAATTTATACAATATTGTAAAAGAAAATCTGTAAGAGCTAGTTTTTTACTTGTCAGTTAAACTCAGCTTAACACACTGTTATATTAAACCTCAAATATATTTTGCCGGAATTTAACTACTGATTGTGTTTCTCAGTAGTGGATTACCTCCTGTCAATTTTGTTAGCATTGCCGTACTGTTCAGTCAAAATACATATGGCATTCCTCCTAATTTTTTATAAAAATATGGTAATATCTTTAATTTTCGCAAAAAGCAACCGCGTCAATAACAGTATTTGAAATTATGTAGTTCTAAACATTATATGCGGATTGTTTTGTAAAGCGAAATCTTTGAAAGAATTCGGCGTCGGTATAAATGAAGAAATGATTTGGACGTGTCCTTATTGTTCGTATCTTTCTAACAATTGACATATTTAAGTTATTATATGTGTTTGAATCACTTAAATCCTCATCATTCTAGTGAATCCATTTTTTTTTTTTAATTTTTGTTAAAATGTCGTAAATTTCTTTTCAATTGTTGAATTGTTTATTTTATTTTTCAGCTGTTTGTATTTTGACATTTTATATCTAGGTTTAACTCACCAATGATGCTCAGTTAAACCTAGATTATATATCAAATAAATAATAACTGAGAAACACAATTTTTAGTTTAATCTAGGTTTAAGCGAAAAATGTAGATTATCTTTATCCCAGAAACTAGCTCTAAGTAAAACTCTTAAAATATTTTCGATTCAAACTTAAGAATTTCAATTCTGCAACGTCTTAAGAAAGTCTAAATAAATGCGTCTTTCTCTTTATTCTGAACAAGGGTGCCCTCCACATCTATTAATTGCTAACTGCAGTAGTTTACTTGACATAAAGAATATGCATATTTCTTTAAAAATGATGCCAGTGAGAACTTAACCGTCAATGGCGACCGTTATCGTGCCATGATAACCGACTATTTTATGCCTGAAATTGAAGCTCGCGATCTCGGCAACATTTGGTTTCAGCAAGACGGCACCACTTCCCACACATCGCATCAATCAATGGATTTATTGGGAGAACACTGCGGTGAGCACATAATTTCACGTTTTCGGCCAGTCGATTAGCCACCAAGATCGTGTGATATCACATCGTTAGACTTTTTCGTGTGGGAATATGTAAAATCTAAAGTTTATGCGGACAAACCCGCTTCGATTCAGACCTTGGAGGAAAACATAACGCGTGTCATTCGCTAGTTACGAGTCGAAATGCTCAAACAATTCATCGAAAATTGAACTCAACGGATAGACCATCTGCGACGTGGCAACGACCAACATTTGGTAGACATTAAATTAAATTAATTTGATTCCCCATTAAATTTGAATGTTTTTTTTTATTGGCCGAAAAAAACCCAGAATATGCGGCCAGACATCGAAGCGTAATATTCCATCACGGCAATACTGCGTCACATGTTACAATACCTGTTAAAAACTATTTAGAAAGAAGTGGTTGGGAAGTTTTTCCTCATCCATTTTATAGTCCAGACATTGCCCCGTCCGACTACAATTTGTTTCGAACGATGCAGAACGTTATACCTTGGATACGCTTCACTTCAAAACATGGTTGTCCAAAATTAGCTTGATTCGTTCTAAATGGCGTGAACTTTGAATAAATTTATATTGTATAGTACAAAATTAAAGCTAAAAATTCAAAAAAAAAAAAAAATCCGCATTTTTAAGTTATACACCCAATAGAATTAAATATATGAAGGATTCCAAATCGAGTGTCTTACAGAAATGAAGTTTTAATGATTTTGTTAATAGAGAGTAACCTACTACATATTTGTCCATTATTTTTTAAAATATTAACAGAACAAGGTTAAAAAACTAAACCAGAAGGAACCATCATCAAACATCATAATTAAAAATATTTATTTAAGCTTAATTTGACTATTATTATTAAAACAACCTGCTAAAAAAGGTATTACAATCATTATTTATCCATTTTGTGTTTTAACTAGAATAATTTTAAATTAGGCCAAGCAGTAGCAAGACAAATTAAACTATCAATAGTAAATTAATGTTGCCATTTTTTCCAAATTTCTGACTAATTTTTTGAGACATGCAAACCTAAAATTTTAGCAAAAACTTGACTATCACGTAATGGTGAAGATATAATGTGGTAAGAAAATAAATGTTATTAAACAAATATAATTAATCAAGTACTAGTTGCGGTTGCAAAATGAAACCTACAGTTGAATAATATTGTACAAATACACAAAAGCTAACAAATTTAACTGAAAAATACATAAAAAATTGTTAAAAGTATTAAATAAAAAACGACACTTGCTCGTTTAATGACTTGACAACATAAAGTCATTGGCAAAAGTTATTCGCCTCTAATCTATGAAACAGTGACAACTGAAAGCGAAATAATGTGTCAGTTTCAGCTAGCATGAAAATTAATTTGCATAAAAACGAAGAACTATTTTTATATTGTCAATTCTTATATTCAATTTTAACTTTATAGAACACAAATGGTTTTAAAATTGCCTAAGTGTCTTCAATATCAATTCTCTAAATAGCTTTTAGTTTGAATCTTTAAATACTTTCTAGTTTAAATCCATTTAAATTGCTTATAATGTTTAAATTGATATCTTTTAAACTTTAGTATTTCTAAGCTAATGCATTTCCTTTCATTCTTTATTTTAAAAGTAGCCAGGTTAATAAAATTATTGCGGAAATTCAATGAAAGTGCTATAATAGAAAATATATACATATGTATGTATGTGTGTATGTAGGTACTTGTAGAAAAACTGAATGAATATTTCCCAGCATACCATTCTAGGAGCGCTCCGAAAAAGGAGTTAGAAAATAGTCCAACAAAAGAGCATTTTCGGAGCAAAAGAAAAATTTGCTTGTTACTGTCCTGAGTCGGCACGCAGAATGACTAAGAAATTCCACTTAATTATGTGTGTACCAAAGCGTTGTTCTCCTGCTATTTGTGCTTTGAACAAAAAAAAAACATAGCTGTACCACACAAGAATGACGAAAACAAGATTACACAGAGCCCAAAAAAACCTCATAAAAGACTCTTTTCTGACATTATCTAAGAGCTCTTTCAGAGCTCAAAAAACCCCTCATAAAAGACTCTTTTCTGACATTATCTAAGAGCTCTTTCTGACGGACCATTTTCGAATGTAATGACCTACTTTTCTGAAGGTTTTCGGAGCAATTATGATTGTTTTTTGGGCTCATAAAGAGTGTTAACGCTCCGCAAAAGGTGTCAGAAAAGACTATTTTCGGACTAATATGACTAGCTGGGTTATAATATTTAAAATGCTATTGACGTTGTTCAAGAATACAAACAACAAACAAAAACTGAATGATATGAATAATTTTAAAAAATTTTAAAAAAATTATTCATATTTTTTAAGAAAAACAAAACATACAAACAAGAGCACAGGTTGTTGGCTTTAATTGTAAAATGGAAAGTAAGAAAAACGTTAAATTCAATTATCAAAAAAAGTCAATGTGCCGTATTCATAAACAATAAAGCACACTTAAAGTCTACTTTATTGTTTATGAATACGGCATAATGATTTTAAATACCTCCTACATACTAAACAACAAATAAGAAAAGAAACAAATATTTTGTTTATTATATAATTCACTGTGAACTTGTAGTTGTGAATGACATTAAAATAGTTGAAAGATTTTAATTAGTATCATGCATTTAAATATTATAACAAAATTTGAGATTAATTTTAGGTTGACTAATGGCCGAATTTTCAGTCATTAGTTAACCATTGGTAAACTAATATACTAACTGTTCTTTAACTAATACTTGTTATTCTTATGGCAAACTAAGCATTGCGAATAAAGAATCATTAGTTAAGCCTTTGTCATTAGCTAACTAAAGACTGTGAATTCGGCCATTAAACACACTAGAATTAGTCTGTTGTTGTTGTTGTTGTAACAGCAGTAATTGCTGAGTTGACAGCCCTTGGCCGAGTGATCTGGGGTCATTCCGGTGTCGTGGAAATGAGAATTAGAATAAGTCTGTAATTATATTTATTTTGTTGTCCAAAACTGTTTCTATAAAATTCATTGCTAATATTATAAATATCATCATCATTCAATGATGTCATTAGTAGATAAATTCTAAGATCAAAAATAACTCGTTCACAAATCCAAGTGTCAGAAATTACCACTTATTTTTAGTTAGAAAAAATAAATCTAAAATTGTGTGTCTATAAGTAGGTCAGGTTCCACTTACCAATAATAAAGAAAAAGTTCAATTTAAACTGTAAATAGCACTTTAGATAATATGCGTATAAAAAATTTGTCAGTTATTCTTATAATTATCAACAAATTCTTATTAAATTATGATGCAAATAAAATCAAATAAAATATTTTATATCTTTTATACTGATCGTGTAAAATCAATAGGTAATAGAAAAACGTCATATTCTTAGCATGCATTGATTTTTTTTTTTTTGTCAAAAAAATGATAGCATGGAATAGCGAAAGTCTTCACGACATCTAGGTTAACCGAGTAACGGATGACTCTGAATAAGATAGCGATACAATCAGGGATAAATCTTATTCGTGTTCCGGGACAATATCACAATTAGCTGATGAATTTTCCAAAATGGGTTGCGATGATGGGCGAAGATCTCTTTCACCTTACAAACTGTAGGGCGTTTGTTTAAAAACAACTGTTTCAAGATTTCACATATTACGTGTACTAATGAATCCACTTGTGCTATGGTCGCATATAAGTTATTGGCAGAACTAATCAACTCATTGTATTCCGCGAACAAATAAGGTTAATGGCTTCAAGCTGACTCATTCTATCATTGCTCAGCCTTGGCCAGCACAAGGCAGAACATATACTTAAACTCTTGCTTGGCTTATGTACCTTATATACATCTATTCGTTCAATACATAACCAGAAGATAAAAAAACAGTAAAAAAGTATAGTCGGTCAAGCCCTACCATATAATACCATACACCCAGTATATGTGTAAAAACAGGTTTTCAGAAATGGACGCTATATGGGAGTAGATGACTTCTGTGCATATTAATATTTTTTGTGCCAAATTTTATCTCGATATAAACACTTTGAAAAGATTTATACATGTTAAACTGATATCCTATTTATATTACTTAAAGCATCGAGTTTATAACATTATAGACTATTTGGCAAACTTATGTATGACTTAAACTTAATTCACTTGGGAAACATAAAGAAGATTTTAAACTTTTTATCGCAGAATTCAAAACCATAACTTTTACACCTTAAAACTCTAATTCGAAAAGTTAGTTAATTTTATTACCAAACCAAAAATATAAAAATCTAATTTCTTCCAAATACAAAGTTTCAAAATTCTAATCTTTGACAGCTGCGATGAGCTGTATTTCTAAGAACATAGCAACTGCTTTCTACATTTGCAAATAGTTTAACGTTTAGATAATTTTAATTAATAATTATTGCAATCCAAAAATCCAATTTTCCTTTATATTGGTTTAAAAATAATGACAAATTTATCGTTTGGCAATTTCATAATAAATTTTACTTTCACACGTGTTCATAATTATTGAAAAAAAAAACAAATACATAAATAATAAAGTAAATAAATATGTATAAAAACACAAGTTTGGCATCATAGAGAATACCTATTAATTAAAATCTATTAAGTCAACAAAATCTACTAACATTTCACAGCAAAATGAATCATCCCTCATGATGGTATCCGTCATTTCGTGTCATTTATTTTGGCCACAACAAAAACAAATGAATCCAAAGATTATACAGTTTATTTTAAGATTTTTTTTTTTCAAATTAAAAAGAATTAAGAAAAACTTTCTAGTTAAAAAAAATAAACCATACACCAACCAAAATAATAATACAGCAAAATACTTGTTTTTACCCAAAATAGATAGACAAAAAGACTCTGGTTAAGTCATAATTTTGGTATAAAGTAAATTCACAAAGAGCCAAATATGACTAATTTTTGTGTTTAAAACAAATTTCAGACAGAGTTTCATAAAATGATGTAAATTATTTGTTTTTATTTATAAATTAAAAAAAATAACGGTGAAATTTTTAAAAATATTTAATGTTAAATATGTTTCAGTAATTTTATAAAAACAGCAATAATAATTTTATATTCAAAAGAAGTATTTAAAAGTTTTTATATACATAATATGTACTATATACAAAAATTTCTTTGAAGTTTGCAATCTTTCTAAAACAAAACTTATGGACGGATTATTTACAATTTATTAATAATTGGTTTACATTATAAAATTTTTTAATTCAACTGGTTGTTATTGGTGTCTTAATAAACCAAAAAAGTCAAGGCTGTTCCATCGTGTTTATTTTCAATGTAAAGTTCAAGTGTTTGTTGAACCCGCACACAAGTTTGTTGTGCAAAAAAAAGCCTACAAGAAAACCTACCTCGTTAAAAAGCGTTTGACTTTTATAACAATTTGTTGTTTTTTTTCTCTTTTGTTAAAATATTTAAGTGGGCTTCATTTTAACAAGGGCAATCAAGTTGTTTAAAGTTAAAATTACTACGACGTTAGCTAATGGTAATGTAGTATATACGAAGTGTAAATATAACTTAAAATTAGTTAAATTTAAAGGATCTTCATTTCCCCCTGTAAATGTAACACATTTGTAGACAGTATATGGAGAATACCATTCGAATTGATTTCAAATTAGAAAATCTGTAGTTTAAAATAAACAAAATAAAACTTTATTAAACGTCTGTCATATCATAGAAAACAAGGCATGGGAATGGAATATTTTTAGTACATTTTGTGATAAATAAGTAACACATATTCAAATGGCTTCTTGCAGTAAATTCTTAACAACCCTTTAAAAAAACATAAATTTTACAAAAATTCTAAAGCCATGACGCATGATGATTCTAGTCTGTAAAAACTTACTGTTTTTTTACTTTTTTATCGTCTCAAATTGTGTGTTGTTTCTTTAACGTGGTTTTTATCTTTTACAACACCCACATTTACATGCGATTTTTTTTATTTAACATTTATGCGCAAAATCTAAAACGAACTTTAACGAACTCTATTTATTATGATATTCTACAAATAGTTGTGGAATAAACAAAATAAAAATATCATTTCCTATAAGGTCGTTCTTTAATAGACTGTATATTTATGCTTTGTCGTAGGAGTATGTATTTATATTTCTGAGAATATTTATTGTTATTAAAGGATATTTGCCAGGCATAGAAAATTTAATAGTATGCTACTTTTACATAATATTTAATGTTGATAATACAATTTTTGTATAACAGGTTTCTCTATAAAAAAAATTGTGTATAACAGTTTTTTCTATAGAAAATATTGTGTATAACAGTTTTGTGTATAATAATTTTTTCTATAGAAAATTATATGTATAAAAGTTTTTTCTATAGAAAATAGAAGGTATAACAGTTTTTCTATGGAAATATTGTGTATAACAGTTTTTTCTATAGAAGATATTATGTATAACAGTTTTTCTATAGAAAATATAAGGTATAACATTTTTTTTCTATCGAAAATATCGTGTATAACAGTTCTATTCTATAGAAAATATTGTGTATGACAGTTTTTTTTTAGAAAATATTGTATACAACAGTTTTTTTTCTACAGAAAATTTTGTGCACAACAGTTTTTTCTGTAGAAAATATTGTGCATGACAGTTTTTTCTATAGAAACTATTGTGTAAAACAGTTCTTATATAGAAAACTTTGTGTATAATAATAAAATTTTCTAATGAATATAATACTACATATTTCACTACCAAAAAAATTGAATTTTCCATCCCTGATATTTATTTTTAACACTCCATTTTGTTTATTTCTGTGTGGGAGTAAATAACTGTATTTTTCAGGATATAAACAGGATGCTTGCATGACATCAATAGCCAACAATATTACTAGACACTTTTAAAATATTTCCATATTTATACAAAATTTATACAGAAAATTAGAATACATTAAAAATTATAAATAACTTCAGCATGCTTAAAATTTAAAGAACTTTAGAGGAATTTTTCAGAATTTCCTTCCATAGGAAAGTAATTTTTAACAAAATAAGTTAATATTATAGTGTAAACAATTGCGTTGTTGCTAAATTTTCTTTGTTCAAAAGCAGCTTTGCAATAAATGATATAAACAATATGAACGAAATTAATTTAATTCATATAAACACACGCTTACTAAAAAAACACACAGTCAGACAATTCTACGAATGAAATACAAACAACTAAAAGAAAACAAGAACAGCAATAAATGTATTAAGTAAATAAAGTTATTATCTAATTATGATTAATATTTTTTTGGAAAGAAGTGTGGTTTTTTTCACACCTTAACAAAAGAAAACAATAACAAACCGACCTTAACCTTAAATAAATATAAAAAAACAATATTCCATACAGACGTCAATGTTTTGCATTAAAAACAAATTGAGTTGTCAAATTCTATTGCGAATTTTTATTTATTTATTGCTGCATTTTCAAATAGCAAAATTCTTTTATTTGCATGTTGCTTTCCTTGAGCAAGTTTCTATGTTTGGCTATGATCTCCTTATTTGAAGAATTATATATGTACATTAGTTTGAATTAAATGTAACTACTACTACACATTTTTCTAATCACTGCACCAAAAATGGTATGTATTTCCGCGAAATATTTGTACAAGTAATACAAAAAAATATATTGTAAATAATGTTGTAATTTATTATAAACTAAATTAAAATGTAGAAATAGAAAATTGTGGTAATGATGTAGAGGAAGTAAACAATAAATTAGATAATTTGTTAAAACAAATTATGGTTTTACTAAAGAAGACGAAATTGAATTCAAACAAGGACAAATATCTATTTAAAGGCTGATTCCTATGCGATACATCTGATATATATAAGAAAAGATATCAATGTTTAGTTTCTACTTTTAGCTTTTCTTAGATAACGTGCTCTTCAAGAAGAACTCTGTTCTTCAACAGCTGCATATTGGAATGACCTGAACGTTTTGATATTTTAAATGTTATATATCCGTAGTAGAAGCTTTGCCAGTTGTTACAATTAATTAAATTTCGATCGAAAATCGTTTTAAAATTTTAAAAATTAATTACGAAAATTGTTAAATTGTAAAAGCTACATTTCGTAAAATTCATAATATTTTAAGTCACAATAATGGTCTTCCTAAGACCGCTGCTAAGAATCTGTTCAATCAATTTAATTCGGCTGGCTTGTTACATAAAATTCTAACATCAATAATTGAAAATAAATGACGCAGTCCTAAGCAGCATTGTTGAAGAACATCAGACTTTATATTTAAAGTCTATTTTCCTTTTATAGATACTGTGAGCGTCAAAATAAAGCCAACAACACATATTATTAAAAAAAGCTTAATTATATTAAAAAAAAATTACTTTCAGAGAAAATTATATTGCATTTTTATATAGTGATTTAAGCAGAATTTGAATTCACAAAAAAATAAAAACAAAAGCGTATACAAATTTTATTGATTTACATATTGTTAAAATGAACAGTGACATCAGTGTAATGCAAAATTAAACACTTGTCATTCCAAAAGTAGTGGCAATTTTCTAATTTTTTTGTTGGAAAGTACAACAGTTAAATGCCTTTCAACATAATTCCAATTTCCTTAATTTATCATAAAAAGGTTAAGTTGTGACGTTAAGTAGTGAATAAATTACAGTAAAAACTCGATATAACGATCCTCACTATAACGAATTCCGCGTTTTAACGAATTTTTTTAAATCCCCTACAACGCTCCATAAGATTTAATACAAAATAAACCTCTCCATTACGAATACATTTTTCAATAGCCTCGTTATAACGAATTTTCATTCACTGCAGACTAACGAAATAGAAAGAATTATTTACCTCTATTTAACGAATTTTGTCAACTTACAACCTTTGCATAACGATTTCCATCAATTAATTCAAATTATATGAAACAGATACACACAAAATTATTGTGTTTTTGCAACGACAACGTCTCCAACATTGAATTAAATACAATACTATTTTTTTAATTTTAAAACTACAAAATACAGTGTTTTCCTTCAAATGTGTTTTGGTTTATTAGCGGAAATCATTCAAACTTCATAACTATTAAATAAATAAATTACACGAGTTTGAAGCATTTTGAAGAAAATTGCAATCGTGTAAATCTAGCTTAACGAATTATTCGATATAATTTTTTTTTTCTAATCCTCTTAAGATTCGTTATACCAAGGTTGAACGTACAATGGAATAACAAACAATAATTAATACTCAGCAATTCATAGTAGACTTACATAGAAATGGTAAATCCCTGTGTGAAATAGGTAAAATCGTTGGAAGGCATCATTGTACAACAATCAACTTTATTCAAAAGATGAAAGTAGGAAATGCACCTGAATATTTGGTTGAACAATTAAGATACGTGGGTGAAGTACAACCATATAGCCTAAGAAACGCCTCAGACTTTAGAATTCAACGAGCGGATAACAACACCATGCAACGATCACTATTTTATAAAGGACTGACTCTCTTTAATACAATGCCAAATAATATTAAGAATGAATTAAATTCAAACATATTTAGAAGAAAAATTGTATCATTTGTAAAAAATAACAATTTAAACCAAAATTAAAAATGTAGTTTGTTAAAAAATGTAAAAAACATTATAAAAGTATTTAAAATACTACTAATAAATAAATAAATAAAAAAAAAAAATAAAAAAAAAAAAATTATAGATAAGTATATAAAACACAATACCGTAGAAAATTTGCCTGGTCCAAAACGACTAAAGCGTCAAAAACTAAGGTAAGATCAGAAGTTAGACCAAACCCAAAATCTAATTATATTCTTTTCGCCGATGAAAGTAAATTTGATATATTTGGAGTAAAAAACACCCCAAAAATATGACGTACCAAGTACGAAGCCTATAGTAATATATTACCATGACGGTAAAACATGGTGGCAGTAATGGTCTTTGCTTATAAGGCGGAATAAATCTACAATTAAAAAACATTGTAGCACCTATTGTAGTGAAATTAGAACTAGCACAGAACTATATATTTTAACAGGAAAATGTTCCTAAGCACACCTCCAAAATTATGAAAGAATGAAAGAAATATTTCTCGCAAGGATAACCTAAAGGCAGTAATACAGGATGAATGGAATAAAATTTCGCCTGATTTCACTAAAAAAAAACTCGTTAATACATAATATGTCTAAAAGATTAACAGCTAAGATAAAGGCAAAAGGACTACAAGTAAAATATGAAATACCTACAATGTTTTAGATAATTTTAATATAGGTACCTGTTTACTTTATTTTGTGGCGAAAAACCTGGTACTTTTCCGTTAAAATTTAATTATTTTTTATGTTCCGAAACATATGTTCCGAAACATATGGAGTATTTGGTAATGAGTTATATTTTTCTTAAGTTCCTTATAAATTATGCAATTTATTTTGTTTTACATTTATACTTCTAGTATATGTATATAATTAAAAAAAATTAACAATATTACGTGTTTATTTTATATTGACACTCACAGTATGTATGCCAAAAAGGAAAAAACCGCATTTGGGCTTCTAAAAATTCCAGAAAGAATCCCTTAATTACTAAGCTTTTCAATATGATGTGGTATGGAGCTGATTTTTAAAATGTGCAACTGTGCTGCAGGTTAAAAAAGTAGGATGACCTAAATTTTTTGCAATATAGTAGAACTTAATGTTAACAGAAAATAACATACATACATACATATACCTATCTAAAAGCCAAATGTTTATTTGAATAATACAATAAAAATGTTATGATGTTCTATCCTTGTACCACCATAGAAAGTAGTTTAAACAATGTACATATATACTTATGCTATTAATAATTGTTGTGTTTTACTTTTCATTCTAAATTTATGTTTATAAACAAACTTCCAAATCTTTTAAATTTTTTATTTATTTACGCAAATAAATTAAAAATAGCTTTAAATTCTTTAATAGAACTGGCAAAAAATAATAAAATTCTTTATATCCTACTAAAGAAATTTCTCAATTAAAATCGAACATAAAAAACCATAAAACCATTAAACTTAATAAATTAAATCTTAAATTAAAACAAACTTTTTGCCTAGACCTTGAAAAATTGTTAATAAACTTTCCCTAAACCTCTTTACACTATATGGCAACCTAAAAATTAAAACACGTGTGGAAAAAAGTACTTCTCAAGTTCTTTTTATAGTTTAAGTCATGGTCGAGGTGCAATTTGTTGTAATCGACCAACAAGTCTACCATTAGACAGCATAAAAGCAAAAATTAATTAAAAATGCAATAAAAATTATAATTTATAGATTATAAAACCAAATTAACAAAGAACTAGGAAATTGCAGAATTATTGTTTTTAACATTGCATTTCAGAAAATTACTGTTATTGTTAACAGATTATTAATTGGAAAACATAATAAAGCTATTAAAGAAAAACATCCCATAAAGAAAAAGCGATTATGTAAAAACGAATAAAAGAAATAACGAAAGAAGTTATACAAAGAAAGAATTATTACATTATTTTAATGTTATTTTTTCACATTTTCCTACCACTCTGCTTACTCACATACAAATTCAAATTGGCTATTTCTATAAAAATTCTTATTTTCTTAATCTATTTTACTTACGTTGCATTGTCCTTGGGCACAATGGTTTCGCTGGTGTTTTCAATTTCAACTGGTTCAATATCCATGTCTGATCCGGAACTGGTAGATTCGCTATCACTGCTTAAAACAATGACGTCTTCCATGAAATTTATTAAAATTTTGTGTTAATTGCAATACAAAATTGTTGTAGTCAAAAACACACACGTACAAACGCAAACAAAATATGTTATAAACGCAGCAATTAATTTATTTTGACTAATTATCAATTTTCTTTGTTATTCGCTCCAGCTAAAGCAAAAATTTCACAATTCTTTTCAAAAATTTCTTACAAAAAGCTGAAAATTAATCGAAATTTAATCACGTTTTTTTGGTAGGTTTGAAAAAATCTATTCTATTTTTCTTGTTGTTGCACAAAATTTTTTATTTTTTTTTTTTCGTTACCCTTTCAACACAGCTGTGCCAGCTGGATTTTGGTTTGTGAAATTTTTCTTTAGTGGCGATGATAATTAGAAGCACGTTGTTTATTTTATTACCCCGTTGTTTTTAATTTATGTATTTTTTGTGCAATTAAACAAAAAATTAATTAAAAAGTCGCACGAAGTCGGCTGATGGTCAATTATACGTTTCACGCGTTTAACTTCGTTAAGCGAATATTTATTAAAATGAACAAGAATCGACAAAAAATTGTGGAGACTTTTTAAAGAAGGTTAAGTTTCAGGGTTGTATTTTTATGTAGACTATAGCATAGTTGCTCAAAAGAGTAGGAAAAAGGAATACTATTTGGAAAATACTTACTGATGGCTTTATACACAGTTTCCAAAATACATGTTAATATTTACGATAATCATAACCTTGTACGGTAATATAAATAAGAATATAAGGAAGATATATATAAGAAGAATTGACTATTTAAAAAAGCATAATAATAATTGTTGATGCTTAATTTAACGAAATTCAGCTGTTAATTGGACATTAGATACTTAATGAAATTATTTTCTGTGGAGCTATGTCGTAGATATACAGCCCAATCATGAATAAAAATTCCGCGGGAGTTTTTTCCCTTTTCTTATTTTTCCTATTCAAATTCAATGTTAAAAAAATTTAAAGAAAAAAACTCCCGCGGATTTTTTATTCATGATTGGGCTAATAATTTATGCGGAGACACTCGAATCAATTGCAGCCTTTAAACTCAAAACTCTTGATGTGATTACGTTAAAATAAAATTACTCGAACATGAATATATTGTTGTACATTATTGCTTATGTTAAGAAATAAAAATTATGTACACATAGCTCTATGTAATTTCTTCACATGTATGTATAAAATTCATTTGTACGATAAATATTTAGAATGGGTTCTTATGTTTATACTTTTTATTCTTTATTTTAATTATTTGTTTTTTAATTGATCTGTTGTTTGTAGAATAAACATTAGATAATAACGGTTTCAATACTAGTTTTAATTAATTCAAACTAAATATTATATTTTAATACTTCAATTATAGATAACACAAACCATCTCTCACCTATCGGTTTTTTAAATGAAGAAATTCCTAGTTTTTATGTAAATCTAAACTTAAGTCACCGGTTTTTTAAAAAAAAACTTAATCTGCCACACATAGAGAATAGTGCCCTTTTGAGAATTTTATGTTAAATTTTGTATTTTTTGTTTTTGTTTGTTTTTATTAAATGTAAGTTTATTTTAAGAGTTTTCCTCTTCAAATATGTTAGCCCCGGGAGCAAGGGCAGATTTACATTTCTGTTAAATTTATACGTTATTTTTTTATACACAAATATTAATGTTAATGCTTGGTGCTTTAAACAAATTATTGTAAATTAAGATAATACATTATAGTCTTAAGTAATTTTTAATTTTTGTTTCAAATACTTTTATTTAAAAAAAGGCTCAATAAAATTTAACTTTAACTTTACTTCAATTATATATCTCTCGTTGCAATAATGTTGGTTCATATAAACGTGCTTTAAATACAACCCTGTTTTGTGTTTCTTTTGACATTTTCGTATTGCCAGAAAGAGACAGTTATATGAGTTCCACATTCCAATTGGAAAGCGGTGGCGGTTGGGACACTTGTCAAACTAATTCAAAAGAAACGTTGAATTTTTTTACAGCAAGTAGAAAATTGGAGCTCAACGTAAATGGTCGTCGTCAGTGCGTGTTATCGAACTTCGTATTAACGCGTTTTTTTTTTAATTTAAAAGAAAATTTGTTGTATTTTAAGTTTACACAAAATTTTCTGTAAAAAACACATACATTTATTTAAATAAAAATAACGAAATTGTGTAAAATGTGTCAAAATTGTTATAAACAATAACAAAAAGAATAGAAAAAAACTTAAGCAAAAACGCAATTTTTTCCATCATAAAATTTAAAGCTGTTAAGGGGGGAAATATAAAACCCCCAAAAAACCACAGAATTAAGCATAATTAAGGCAAATTAAATTATGAATTGTTAACAAATTTCCTGTTATAATTTCTTATGGAGTTTTACTAATTAAGATAAAATTAAAACAAGTGCATTGTGAGAATTAAGTGCATGATTGTTTAATAAATATATATATAAAAATAAGTTCTAACGGAATTTGGAGTACTTTAAGCAGAAGAAAAAAAACTATTTTAGTTGAGGTAAGTGTTATGTTCTGGTCTTTTTTTAATTATTGGGCTCTAGTTTTCAACATTCTTTTACCGTTCTTTCATCATCGTTTCTAGTTATGGTTGTTTTTGTTATAAAAAATCTCTTCGTTGAGAAAAAACTGTTTACGCAGGCAGTCATTTTATTTCCATAATTTTTTTTGGTATGATTCTTCTTGTCTCTGTTATTAATATTATTGTTTTTGCTTTTACCTTTTGTTTTTATTTTTCTACAATGTGGTGGAGCTTTATTATTATTTTGCATTTATTTTTTAGTTTCTTATGGGATTTCATTGACAGTTTTTCTTTATCTCTCTTTCTCTTTTGCAATTTTTACGTTTTTTGTATTTTTATGAATGTGTGATTTGTTGATGTTTGCTTTTAATGGCTGCAAATGAGTGTGTGTGTTTTTGATTATGAAAGAGAGTTATTACAAATCTTTCTGTTTGGGACTGTTATAATAAAATAAGTCAGAACAATAATTGCTTCATCAGTTTTAATGATAAGGATTGCTAAGACTTGATGAATGATTTGAAATTCGTAATTAGTATAGGTATTTACTATTTAAAATGGAACAAGTCAGTTTTAGTGACTGCTCAAAAAAAAAAAAATTCATCAAATAGGCTTTTAGAGGAAATGGAAATTTATTGGCGGTCACGCTTATTTTCGAGGGGGCGGGCCCGTAAAGTTGAAAATATATAGGCCTATATACATTAAATTAAAGGTATTACAAATACCTTTCCAACGATATATATCCTGATTATAAGATATGGATATGGGTTAAATTCGAAAAGTCAAGAAAATAAGCTTTAATTTAAGGTATGATTTGTGTCTGTATGTACTATAATCATAGAATTATAAGATCTGAAAAATTAAAAAAAAACACATTTTTTTTAAAATTTTGTATGCAGGATAGAATTTTTTCTTCTACACAATACCGGCTTCGCATTGTACAAATTTCCTGTATTGACGGCATACTGCCGGGCGGAAGGATTTTCTCCTCCATGGTATACAGAATACCGGCTTCGCATTGTACAAATTTCCTGTATTGCTGGCCTACGGCCGGGCGGAAGCATTTTCTCCTCCATGGTATACAAAACACCGGCTTCGCATAATACAGATTGTATTTTTTATGGTGAAATGTCATAATCTTTTTTTAATATCTTCGGATTTATATAACCTACATGGTCATGTTATACCTTAAATTAAAGCTTAATTTCTTGACTTGAAAATATTGTGATTTATCTACTGACTCATATAGACCTTTTTCCCGGATTTTTTATATTTTTTAAAAAGTTTCGGATCAAAAAATAATTTTGCGAAATTTATCAATAGGTGGTCCATATAAATTGGTCATGCTACATATCGTTGGAAAGGTCTTTAAAATACCTATCATTTGATATACAGGCATGTGATAGAAATCGAAAACGAAAACGAATGAGTTTTAGAATTAAATTTTTTCGTAATATTTCTATATTGAAAAACTTTTATCGCATAAAATATAAAGATATTGTGCTACTAAAGAGAATCTTAAAATAAAAATGTTTAAAATCAAATTAGAAATGCATTAAAATGTACTTCCAAAACTCATTCGTTTTCGTTTTCGATTTCCATCACATGCCTGATATATATATATATATATCGTGTAATAAAAAATGTAGTTTTCAAGATATAGCCCTGCCCACTCGAAAATAGGCGTGACCGCCCCAATTTTTTTTATTTTAATCAGAATTTAGAATTCTATTAGTGATAAAATTTTGATAGTGATTTGAAAAGTCACTAAAACCGACTTAAGCCTTTAAATTTTTTTTCAAACGAAATTAGTTGTTATATTTAGCAGTAGTGTTTTAAATTTATAAAGTGTTGTTCATTCTTAACCGGTTTACTTTTACATATATTAATAAATCAATCTTTTAAAAATTAAAAGAGTAGATATGAGTTGACTACATATTTAGAATGTTGCCAGCATAGAGTATACATAACGTGACCATACATACCGCTTTTGGCGGGATTTTCCCGTTTTTTGATAGCTCATCCCGCATACATTTTTTTTATCTCGCTTTTAACCGAAAGTCCAAGTTTTTGCTAATTTCGAAGAAAATATGAAAACTCAAAACTGTGATCATTGGTCTTTTCTTTAAACATTTAAATTTACCTTATTTTTCTATCAGATTTTAATACCTACCATTATTAAAGTAAAGTTAAAGTATTTTATCATCCACGAATGTAACGTAAAACTGTGTTTTTTGGGCTTTTCGTCTAATTTTCTAAGTATTGTGAGATTATTCATGTACTTTTGTTCAGAAGGACTCGATCTGACCAGCTATTTAGAAATGGCAGATTAATTTTTAAATAATTAAGTTTCTGACCATGTAGATTTTAAATTTTCTTCAAAAATAATTGTATTTTGAAGAATGTTCAGATCCATATTTTTGTTGAAATTGTCCCTAAGTAAATGTTTTTTGTTTGAATATACATATTCCATATTTTTCTCCAAATCAAATTTCCAAGAAATTGGAAACATTTATCAATTTTAATCAAATATGTATAAATATATCTGTACAAGTTGATAAGAGTTTTTAAATTATGAATTTAATCAGATTCGTTTTGTTACATGGGTGCCATTTAATATTCAGCAATAATTATGATTTTGCTAATTTTAGGATTAATTTATTATTATTATGAGATTTCTTAAAAGACAAGCTTTTTCATATCATCATATCATATCATCATAATTTTCAAAATCCCCCTTTTTCATCCTTAACATCTCGCTTTTTGATAAAAAAAACTCTCTGGTCACGTTAATTATAAATTTTAAAAATGTCCTGATCTTTCGTTTTCCAAATAGATGTCTCCTTTATCTGGTTTTCCTTAAAATTTCTTATATTCTTTTTCTAAAACTTCGTATTATTTTTCAATACTTTACGTTGCTTTACCTTATTTGTTGCATTTAATGTTATCACTTTAACAGTTCAACCCTTAAATTTTGTTCTTATCATACAATTTTGCACTTGAGCACCCTAAAATTTTATCTCTTATAGTATTGTTCCGTACAAAAAAACAAACAATTTAAATACATACAATTTGAATGCTGGAATAAAATAACGTTTTCTTTGTAGGTAGCGAAAGAACATGAAAATACCTATATGTATTTACTTTAAATACAAGAACAGATATGAAATAGGTGTACTACATATAATAGTATTAAATCTGTAGTTTAAACTAAAAATGCAAATAAGAGTTAGCTAACAATTTATACTTACCAAAGTTCGTGTTTCAGAAGATTCAGAAGATTTTGTACAATGGTGTACAGTGCGTGGGTTGTGTTTTGTATCGTGGTTGTGCATAAAACGCCACCTAGGTGCCATATATTCCTCAGCGCATGGAACTATATTTAAAAGTATGTATACTTTGATAAGCATACTGATCCATTCGTGTACCAATCATGACCAACACCATGCCCAGAAAACGCTTCCCACACCATCACATTCCAATTAACGTGGTTTATAGTCTTAAAAGTATACTTTGGGTTATGCTACAAAATGTTGTTACATCGTTCCAGAGGAAATTATTGGTTTTTCTAAAACATCATGTGCAAAAGAAATCCGGTTCTTTTTTGAAACATGTGGCTTATGCTGGAACATGCACCCACGCTAGTTTTATTAATTTTGTTGAAAATCTCTTTCAATTGTGGTGGAGAACTTCACTGAGGCTGTTTCAATTAAAGAGTCCATTTTATGGTTAGTTTTTTTCGTCTTAGATCCTGTGAAACATTTTTATATTTCCTAATGCGTTGTAGAACTTCATTGAACGAATTAAAATACTTGCAATCTTGCTAATGGTGCTCCCTCTAGAGATCATCCGACGCGCGACCTTAAGCTATTCCACTGTGTACCACTTTTTCCTTAGATATACCTAAATAGTGTTTTTTGACTTACTGGGAAAAACTAACAAAATATAAACATTTCCCTTCACGTTTTAAATTATTATCTTTCAAATTGCCTATTAATTGCAATTAACCACAAAAAGAAGAAAGTATTAAGAATTAATGCAATAAAAAATAGAGGTACATACTGATCACTGCATAGGAATAAAAATTACAGTTAATAATTGTAATAATATAAAAGAAAAATACTTTTGAAAATCGTGCTAACCTTATGCCCACCATTGTATGTCAATGAAATGCAATCAT
The DNA here is from genome assembly GCA_916048285.2 of Bellardia pandia. Classification (NCBI taxonomy): domain Eukaryota; kingdom Metazoa; phylum Arthropoda; class Insecta; order Diptera; family Calliphoridae; genus Bellardia; species Bellardia pandia. Next base: position 37,613,144 of record OU696530.1, read on the forward strand.
CTAAAGCAGGAGTGCCCAAAAGTTGCTTATGTAAGAGCAAACACCAATACATTTAAATTAAAATTAATTTTTTATTCAGTATTTTTTGTTGTAAAAGCCAATACAAACAAAGAAACAACACACTTTTTTAAACGGTATCATACGTTAAACAAAAACAAAATCTACATTGACGATCGCAGTCACCAATGATTACCAGTAGAGCATACGAAAGTGTTGTTGCTTTGCGCTTGCGTGTATAGAGTGAAGTACCCCAGCATACCATTCTAGGAGCGCTCCGAAAAAGGAGTCAGAAAAGAGTCCAACAAAAGAGCATTTTCGGAGCGCTCCGAAAAAAGGAGTCAGGAATTTGCTTGTTACTGTCCTGAGTCGGCACGCAGTATGACTCAGAAATTCCACTTAATTATGTGTGTACCAAAGCGTTGTTGTCTTGTTATTTGTGCTTTGAACAAAAAAAAAAAAAAAAAACATAGCTGTACCACACAAGAATGATAAAAACAAGATTACACAGAGCCCAAAAAAAAACCTCATAAAAGACTCTTTTCGGACTCATATGGCTTGTTGGGACGACAAAAAAACAATTAAGGCAAAGTTGTTTGTGTATTAGGTGCTGAGTGCTGTAATAAGTATACAAAACACACAGAATAGAGTTTTTACAAATACAAAAGAGCACCAAGAGTATAGGGCTTGGGCACTCCTGATCTAAAGTAAATTTAAACAAGTAAGAGAAAATTGATTTCAACAGACAGACAGTCAGACAGACGGACATGGCTTATTAGACTCCGCTATCTATAAGGATCTAGAATATATATATTCTATATAGGGTCGGAAAATTATATTGTGGAAATTACAAACGGAATGACAAACTTATGTATATATACCCTTCTCATGAAGGTGAAGGGTATAAATATATTTTGCAAGAAATATAAAACATACTCAAAATGACTCTATTAGTCGTAATTCAGCTCTGGGTGGAACTCGCGCGTCATAGTCAGTATCGCTTGAGACCGTCCTTATTTCGCTGCCTTCGAGAGATTTGCGGCTCTCTCTTGCATTGGTTAATTCTTGGCGTCGTCTAACTGTACCGACTTACGGTTTTTCGAAGTTGAGCATTAGTCACACGCGTTTGCTTTTATAACCTATAAATTTTTTTAATACAAGATTTAATCGTTCCAGCTTCTTATATTAAGGTATAGGTCGACTTGGTACTTACTTAAATCGACGTGATATAACCTGGCAATTTGAGGGATTAATTCTCCGCCAACGAAGTTTATAATAAAAAAATTACTATTCAAATAAATAAAACTTTGTATGGAAAATTTTATTGGAAAATCTATGTAGATAAAAACTTGATTAACATTGATATGCTATAATATAGCAACTATTACTTTAACAAAGTCGAAATACGATAAGGGTCATTATCGTTAGGAAGTGTAGCCATATGGCTTATGCTTTATGCTCTGGCCAATAACGTTCACCGTAATGACTTAATTCACACGTGCCCATTCAATGTGTTTCTATTTTTTTATAATAATATAATGTTAAATTAATGTAGAAACATGTTGATTATACATATAATGGAAAATAAATGAAAATAACATCGTTTTTAGCATTTAGTTTTTTTTAATAATGGATGTTTTCGTTTATCGTTGATAGATCTAAACCCGTTTTCATTCATTTAAAATAAAATATTGTAAATTGAAGGAGAATCAGAACGTTTAGAGGTTTCACTTTTTATTTAAAGTTTCAAGTCAAAGTAGCCTAGTAAGTATCGAATGAAAAGTACATTGATTGCGGTTGCTATCGTACAATATTAACCAAATCATAGTGAAAAGCTGTACATATATTATTGTTATAAAACGGTCAATAATTCCTTATTAGGAAGTTTTAATAAAATTCAAAAACTGTCTTATTATTGACTGTATGTTATTGACAAAACAAACAGGATATTAATTCATTTTAGAAAAAGTACGCCGTTTAACCCCTATTTGTTATGTCATATTTTTGCATATTTCACCATAAATGCATATTTTTGCATTTTTAAATGTGTTCAATATTTATATGGCATATTTTACAAATTTTTACATATGTATTTTACAAAATTTACCAAAATTTATTTTTAAATAACTGACACTCCGTCTAGAGTAGAGATTTTTAAGAATCTAGAACCTGGTCTCCCACTTCTTCCGCAACCAATAACCACACGATGGGGAACTTGGCTCTCGGCCGTAAACTACTATGCAACAACTATGAAAAGATTGTGCGAGTTTTTGATGCGTTACAATGAGGAGGCAGCCTCAATAAAAAATATCTCAAGACCTTCTACGTGACAGCACAATCAAAGCTGATTAAACTTTTATTACATCAAGTTATGGATTTCTTGAAACATCAATAAATAAACTAGAAACATCTGGATCGGTATACTTTAAGGTGGGTGGGTGTTGGACCAATATTACAAACAGATGCACAAATCCAATATACCCTCCCCACTATGGTGGTGTAGGGTATAACAATTATACTGCACTGGATCTTTTACACAAATACTAATTCGGAATTTCGTGATTGGCATCCCTATTCATTTGAGCGGCCGGATTGTATGTGAACAATGCTTTATAGGCAATGGACAATGTTTTTGTTATTATTTGTTACTATAAATTTTTAATTAAGTAACTACGTCGTAAATTTGTTATTAAGTACAAGTTACTGTTATTATTTAAAATGATTGTTAAACCACCAACATGCTTGATTTTATTGTAGGTACATATTGTTATTATTCCCTCTCTTTTATTTGAATTATTTCTGCCACCTTTGTTTTTCTTCCCTCTAACTGCTTTACATTAATAGTTTTCCATTAGTTTATCACTTTTTTTATAAATAATTTATATACATATGTATGTATGTTTATATGTATGTACAAATACATTTTAGTTATTTGTTGCTGTTAAAAAAGAAAAAAATCACGTGGGAATTCTTCCTTTTCCGTTTCATGTGTTTTTTTTATACCCACCACCAAAAAGATGGGGGGTATATTAAATTTGTCATTCCGTTTGTAACACATCGAAATATCGGTTGTCTATATATTCTGGGTCCTTATAAGTTTCTAAGACGATCTAGCCATGTCCGTCCGTCTGAAAGCACGATAGAGCTTCGAAAAAACTTAGAACAATCAAATTTTTACATTCTTTGATCTACCGAAATGTTTGGTATTGAACAAAATCGGTCCGATAGGATCCAAATTATAGACCTAAGTTTCAGGCAACCTCGATATTTTTCAGATATTTTTTGCTATTTTCTGTAATATCATGCAATTTTGCACACTTTATTTTTTATTATAGAAAGACCTTTTGAAAATAGTAGGAACCGGTCCACGATTTATCATAGACGCCATACAAACGTCTTCCCGGAATATGGCTTTATGGCACATAAATGTCTAGAAAAGCCGTAGCCATACAAAACTCTGCAAAAATAAGTTTCATGCAAAGTGAAATCTTAAAACGTCTGCCAGTTCTGAAAGAAAGAGAAACATATAAAATGTAATTATCTTCCGTCTCGTTACACCTTCGTATACTTTGTGAAATAACTGAATTTGCAAAAAATTCTTGTAAATGTTGTTATTGGGATGAAATTAAAACAAAACAAACTTGAAATAGATTTTACGGTACAATATTTTATGACGATCGGCCCATAATAGTTGATAGCGCTCATGGAGTGCCCCGATAGACTAGGCGATAGAGTGCTGGACTATTAGTCAAAGGGTTGTGGGTTCGATTCCCGCCAAAGACTCTGGGTGTTTTCTGCAGATAAGCCAAAAGCTTCGCAATTTTTGTTTGTTAATTATTAAAAAAAAAAAATAAATAAAAAAAAATGTAAGGGATTTGCAAAATAAAATAAAACCAGTATAATTATCGTTACCGATACAAAATGTAACAAAAATTAATTCCAAATATTCATAGATCACACTACTGGTATTTGGTGGTGGGTATATAAAATTCGGCACTCTTAATTGTTTTATTTGTTTGTTTTGGTGTTTAAGATGTGTGTGTGTAAAGATGACAAACATATTTTTGTTGTCTCAGGTTGAAGGTTACGTATTTTCTTTTTGTTTTCATTTGGGGACATTTCTCTAAGGATTTTCGTGTGGCGTTTACAAAGTGCGTAGATTTTTACAATTTGTTAATTAGAATGAAATGTTTTTATATTAAAAGGGTTTTAATAACATTTTTAATAATTATTTTGTACTATGTTTGCCTTTTAAGCAGCAATAAAACAAATACTTTAAGGGAATTAGTTTTCTTTAAGATTTTATTAACATTTTCTAAAAGCATACAAGTTTTTCTATTTGTTTTACAGTATGTATAACATATATGTCTCTCCTTTTGCTCTACATAATGGGTTTCACAAAAACCCACAGGACTTTACATATTCATCATTTTCATAGTGAATTTTTAAAATTGAGCGAAATTGATTTCAATGTAACATTTATCAAAGCTTTTACTACTACTAATTTGTCAACAAGTAAAATTTCAAAAATTTCATGTTATTCCTATATTCCCCTGTGGGGAAAACAAAGTACTTGTTGAAAACCCCTTTAACTTTTAATTTTTACATTATTTTAATACAAAATTTTATTCGAAGTTTTTACTTCAAGTTAAATATATAATTTGTTTGAAAACTTGAAGTAAAAACTTCGAATAATTTTTTTTTTTAAATTGTTTAATAGTACTAGCAAGAGGAAAACTTCTCATTTAATATTATTTTTATACATAAATTTAAAATTATCATATATATAAAGAAATTTATTTAAAGTCTCTACAAAAAATAACGACTTTTTTCCTCATCAAAACACCTTTCTTTTCACACATTTATTGCGCCATACAATATTTTCCAGAAACAAATTTAATTTTATCTTTAATCTATTACGAAACAGTCGTTGTCGTAAAAAGAAAACGACACTCATAATAAGGCTTTCATTAAATCCTCATATTTGATTTATTTTTGAAAATATTTTTTTTCCGTTTAGCTACTAAGACCGTCTTCCTTGTTTTTGTCCTGGAGCTCTCCAGGAGTATTTTTTTCTGAATTGGAACTGAAATTCGTTATTTCCAGCAGAAATACATGCTAGAACAAAAATTTATTTCTGCAATTTAATCGTATTTCAATTTCAGGTATTTAAGGGTTAAATAACTTTTTGCATTTCGCCGTAATAAAAACATTTATGTTTTAATTTGTTTTTCTCTTACATTATACTGTTAAAATGTCGTTAACTCAATTTTCTGTTATGACATCCTTTAAACGACAGACAGCGTGAACAACAACAGCAACAACAATAAGAAAGTAAAAGAAGATGAAGAAGAAGCAGACACCAACAAAATAAACAAAACGACGAACGATGTCGTCAAATGACTATGATGATGACAAGTCCTTTAATTATTTTCTAAACGTCTTGTACTCGTTACATTTTCACTGACTCTCTCTTTATCTCTTTCTCTCATTCTCCTAGTCTCTATCTTTCTTATGTATTATTTAGTAACACAATGAAAAGTCGGTGTGTGTGTTTTTTTTATAGTTTAATTTGTAGTGTCTGAATAAAGATTGAACTTTATTGAAAGAGCAGTAATATTTTAGATTTATTTGTAAATTTGTCAAAACAGATATTTTTATACAACAAAAAGCTTTGGGAATTACTCTAAAATAGATTGGAAAATATGTATATTGAATTTTTTTCAACAATTTCCAATTGGTGGATTACTTCTTATATTTTCAGATGATATCTTAAAAGGTCAATACTATTTCGTACTACGGTTTTACAAAAACTTAAAAACATTTTTAAATATTATTATTATTTTATGAACAATTATTATTTTTAGTTGAAATGTTAATTTTTAAATTTTTGACAATTTTCGTTAGGCTCGAGTTCATTAAATTTAATTTTCATTAACTCGAGCCTAACTAAAATTATCAAAAATTAACAGTTCAACTAAAAATAATAATTGTTCATAAAAATAGCTATGGCACAAGCTCTAATGTTTGCATTTGTACTTAAAGTGGTACACATGAAAAATGTCGACGAAAGTGGACAAAAAACATAATAAACAAATGTATTCAGGTTTTCAAGACGAAGTCGACAGAAAGAATACGAAAAAATTGAAGAAAAAAGGAAGCAACATGTAAATAAATTGAAAAATGATAATTACAGCAAATTTCGAACCACCAGTACCACTGGTTAAAGATTGATGTTTGACTGTTGGCTAGCAGGCACCGCAGTGGTGCAGAGGTTAGAACTCAAAGAATTCTGATGAAAGAATGTGGTGATTCTTGAAACATGCAAATTCAACCCAGGTTCGATCCCCAGCTCAGCCAAGGAAAAATTATCAATAAATTTTAATGAGATTTCATGTTGTAAAAATAATAATCAGTAAAAATAATAATTTAATGAAAATTAAATTTAATGAACTCGAGCCTAACTAAAATTATCAAAAATTGATTAATATTTTATAATTTTGCTTGCTGTTTAGCTACACCACAAGAAAATAATAAGGGACAAATAGCTATTCCGAAATTGACAAGTGAAAAGGACAAGAAAATCATATTATATACCAATAGATAGGAATTGTGTCAAATGTTAACATCTTTTAATTTTAAATGTATATCGATGGTCTCATGTAGAAAGGCCCTAACTCGCATATTTGAAACTTTAAAGGAGAAGATATAAACTGTAATATTCAACATGTAACTTTTTTTGTACAACTGCTTATAAAAGCGTTATTTTTTACACTATTGCAATAAATTTTTGTGAGGAGGTGTATTTGCGTTAAATGCATGGGAATCGCAAAAAAAAAAACAAATTTCGAAAAAATAGCGAGTTAGGGCCTTTCTACATGAGACCAACGATATACTCTCTCCTCTATTAAAAAACCCAGACTAGGGTGGCTACTTACCAGTGATGGAAAGATAAAAAATTGAAATGGTACTGACCGTCAACAAAAATAGTACTTTTTTCAACATTTTGGTACATTAGGAAACATATATTTTTATTCAAAAATAAAATTAAAAATCCATTTAAAAATATGTAATGCAAAAATAAAATTAATTCAGTTTAATAAAAAAAAACTATTCAGGCATGTGATGGAAATCGAAAACGAATGAGTTTTGGAAGTACATTTTAATGCATTTCTAATCTAATTTTTAAAATTTTTCTTTTAAGATTCTCTTTAGTAGCACAATATCTATATATTTTATGTGCTAAAAGTGTTTCAATACAGAAATATTACAAACAAATTGAATTATAAAACTCATTCGTTTTCGATTTCCATCACATGCCTGATTATAACAACAAACTAAAAATTAATTAATTTTTATGTACAAATATATGTTTCAAAAATTTTTATTTGTTGTGGGTTAATATATTTGAAACAGTTTATTTTGTAGACATTATTACTATCTAAAAGATTGGTTTCTAGTTTCCAATTTCTCATATTCTAAGAGTTTCATAGGTTCGTTGAATACTTTTACAAAAAAAAATAAAAAGAGAAAATATTCACAATTCTTTCCATAAAATTTTATTATTTTGTACTAAATTTAGTTTCTTATCATAAACATCTAGTTACGTTCTAGTTTAACAAAACCCTTGAGTTAATTATAACCGACAACATTTCTTCAGTTATAAATCATTTGACTGCAACACAAAGTAGTTTCCTACTAAAATATGTGCATAGTTTTAAACACTTCTACTTCTACTCTTTCCTCTAACTAATCCTCGATATTTAACACTTTTCTTATAACAACAATTTGTTTTTCATTTTCTATATGTATATTATTGTTGTTGTTGCTGTTTACAGTAACCGCAACCATATTATGTTGATCAATATCTATCTATATATTTATATGCAAACAACCAACCAACCAACCATCTAACCAGCCAGAACTATCTAGGTATGTAACTGTGTAAGTAAATAACAAGAAAAGGACGTCGAAGGACTTGTTTGAATAGCTCAGCAAAATAATAGCTATATACTAGAAACATCTTCTATATAAACGTATTTTTATCCAAAACACAACTCGTTCTATAGCAGGGACTTAAGAACAGTAACAGTAAAACAGCTACCCCTTTACCCTGGGCCCCCTTCAAAGTCAATAATCTTCTGTGAAAGCAACAAAACGATTTAGTGTAAAAAATAATAGAAATAACTAGCAAATGTCTACAGTATAATATCATTTTTGTTATGAGGGAAAAATAAAGAAAATAAAGCAACAATATAGATTTTACTTAAACAACTGAGTCAGTATGTCAGACCAGCAACATCACCACTAACTAAAATAATATACAGTCGACTCTTGATAATTTGAAATTCGTTAAATTGAATTTCGCGATAATTTGAACTGTGTTCCAGGTCCCTTGAAAAACATTTAATAAATTTAAAAAAATCTATGTAATTAGGTCCCCTCGATAATTTGAATTTATTTGAATGGCATATTTATCGCCGACACGCTATAATTTGAATTTTTTGGCTCTACGCTCTATAATTTAAATTATTTTAATGTGCTGTGTTTTATGCAAAATATAAAATAAATAAAACAATGATTTATTTTAGTTTATATGCGCTGCTTTATAGAAATGACATCTTGCCCCCGACAGCGTTCTATAATTTGAAGTTTAGTTTTTTTACACTCTATAATTTGAATTCGTAATGTCATATTTTTTCTGTTTTTAAAACAAAAATTAAAATCATTTGCTCTTGTTAATTTGAATTTTTTTTCTTTCCTCTTGTTAATTTGAACTCTCGTTAATATGAAATCTCGATTATTTGAACTTTTTCTCTGGTCCCTTGAATTTCAAATTATCAAGAGTCGACTGTATGTCCTAAGTATCAAAGTACTGCAACAACAAAAACAAATGACTGGCTAGAGAGTATTTGGATTTAAGTTTATACGTCTAAGAGTACGAGCAGGTTTCTATAGGCCATTATAGGCTGCTTTAAATTTAGACGCGCCGCCACTTTAGTGTTGTAAGCACAAAATAATGTATAAATACTTTTTGCCAAAAAGTGCAAATAAAACTCAAATAACTAGAAAAATAACAAATAGTGTATACAACAACAGCCAACAAATTGCATTGTTTGCTTAAAAATTAAGCAGATACGTAGACGTTGCTTGTGTTTTTTTTTTTTGGTCATTTTGTTTGCGGTGCAACATTTTGTATGGGAAAGTAAAAATTTGCAATTGGGTCGTCAAGACCACAGACGACAAAATAATGAAGCAATTAAGAACATTTGTAAAAATCACTGGTGAAAATCTCTTGTAGGACATGTAATTCTTTTTGTGCTCGTCAACTTGTTTGGTACTTTAATTGCACGTTAGGTTTGAGCAGCCATTGTCAGTCGGGCCCGTATTTGGCTTTATTAAACGTACTATTTTCTTTGTAAATTCTTCGGTCGGGCTTGACCGACTATACTTTCTTACTTGTTTTTAGTAATTTTTGGAAGCTTTAGCTTTTTTTACCATTATTAAATTCAACAATGTCGGATTTTCAAGGAATTTCTGCACGTTGTTTTTTCTGTTTTGATTTTCCACTACTCAGCACTCATACCAATAAATTTCGATTGATATGCTTGTAATTTTTAATGTATCTCTTGGGAAATCATGACAATTGTTTAATATATGTATGTACATAAATTGTTCATGCTCAAACATATCTACAGTGACTCACAGTGAAATTGGTCCACCTGTAACTGGGAACTTTATAATGTAAAATAAAGTCTAAACAATTTAACACTAATGCAAAAACCAATATAATTTAGTTAAACAATTTTATTTACATTACAAATACACAAAAAAAAAGTTATAAATTCATATCATTTACAAAAACAAAAAAAGAATTGCAAAGTAAAAGAAAATTCATGTCACAGCTTATAATGCTTTCTTGAAGCACCCCCAATTTAAGGTATAAAAAATTATTGAAATCAATATTTCGTTGCGAATCCTTTATTCTGGATGACACAAACACATCTTTTAGGCTTAGAGGATATTAAATTATTAACTTTTTTTAAATTTAAATTAAAATTAATTTTACCTTTTTTTTTTAAATTCTGAATTCCTTAAGTTTGTGTTTTTCAATAAATAATATATAAATAAAAAAATTTTAATAACTTTGTTATTAATTAGAGATGGAAAATGAACTACTATTTCTTAATTTTTAAGAGAAAAGTTTTTATTCAGGCTACTAGTTCAAATAATTAAGAATACTATTGTAAAGTACTGGAACAATTGGCAAATTGGAATGCATTTTCTACCCGGCCAAGGGCGTCTTCAGCAATCTTCATTGTCCACTATCACTATGTAAATATCATCTATTTAACTCACCGTTTTTTGAGAAATAGCGTACAAGAATTATGATATTTCTTTTTAACGTGTTGTGAGTTAGAACGAAATTTACGTACGTTTACAATGTGTGTGTATTCTTTATTATTGTTTATGAAACTTGTATTACTACAAATTTGTTTTTACTTTTCTTTTTAATAACTTTGTTTTCTTAAAAAATTATTATTTAAAAAATATAGTGGGGTGCTTAGGCTTGGCCGATACTGTACATTAATAGTGCAGATCATTTATGATTTGATTGACCATTATATAGGGTGATTCAAGTAGAGATACTTTTTTCAATAGCCTTCTTTTTTTTGACAGATCACGTGTGAGTTGTGTCATGCTGTCATATTATTATACCCTTCACCATCGTGAGAAGGGTATATATAAGTTTGTCATTCCGTGTGTAATTTCCACAAAAAAATTTTCCGACCCTATAAAGTATATATATTCTGGATCCTTATAGATAGCGAAGTCGATTAAGCCATGTCCGTCTGTCTGTCTGTCTGTCTGTTGAAATCAGTTTTTTGAAGTCCCCAGATATACTCGGGATCCAAACCTTCAATAATTCTGTCAGAAGTGCTTTCGAGAAGTTTGCTATTTAAAATCAGCAAAATCGGTTTAGGTTAACCAGAGTTATGAACCTATATGTGAGACCACCTCCATAAAAATTTGATATTTTTCATCCATTTTATTGCAATATTTTGAAAACTATTGCAGATAATACCATGAAATTTTGTATACGTTGTTTGTACTATAAAAGAAGAAAGTGTGCGGAAAATAGTAAGAATCGGTCCATGATTTCTTATAGCCCCCATACAAATATATATATTCCCGAAATATGGCTTAATGATAAATAAATGCCTATAAAATTGGAATATCAAGACAAAATTCAGCAAAAATAAATTTTATACAAAAAGAAATCGCAAAACGAAATTTTTTTTAATTCGGTCCATGTTTGACCATAGACCCCATATAAAGTCCACTTCCAAAATTCACTTAAATACGTATAAAAGAGATATAAATAATGTTAAACGGCTAAAATTTGACATAAATATTCTTTATAGGCAAATAAATTGCTGTACTAAATTTTATGGTGGTCGGCCCAGAACTGGTCATAGCTCCCATACAAGGACCACATCTGAAAAAGAGATTTTTCCCTATATATATTGTATAAATATCGGTACCGACTCAAAACTTTGCACAGATCATTTTAATATATACAAAAATCATCCCACAAAATTTTGTGAATTTCGGTCTATTTTTAACCGTATGCCCCATATAAAGCCCTCTTCCGAAAATCACTTTAATACTCTTAAATCGCTTATAAATAAGGGTACCAATCCAAAATTTTACACGGATCATTTATATACATGCCTAAATCTAACTGCTGGATTTTGAGAATATCGGTCCATATTTGACTATATCCCCCACATAAGGTCCACTCTCGAAATCCACGTTAATACTAATATATATCGTATATATACCGTTATTATGTTGAAATTCGACGTGAAATATCCTCATATGCATGAAAATAACTGTTCCAAAATTTAAGAAGATCGGCCCATAATTTGTCATACCTGCCATATAGAACCATTTCCAAAAAACAAATAAATTCGGGTCAAAAAATATTCTTTTCGGATTTAACCCATATTCGGTCCATATTTTATAATCATGATATATATCGTTGGAAAGGTATTTTTAATACCTTTTATTTAATGTATTACAAATTATCAGACACCCAGTAGTTCCCGAGATATAGGCCTATGTATTTTCAACTTTAAGGGCCCGCTCCCTCGAAAATAGGCGTGACCGGCAACAATTTTTTTTTTGCTGGTATCTCCTCTAAAAGCCCTATTTGATTTTGTTTTTTTTTTTTTTTTTTTGAGCAAAATCACTAAAACCGAATTTTACCCCTTTTTTATACTCTGTTTGTTAAATTACACTCAAGATTATTATGAACATCAGACAGACTCTGTAAATTATGGTAAGAATTGGTAATTAAATCAATTAAAAATGGTAAAAATTAGACAACATTTCAAAATATTTAACATAAATTATGTTGGTCGTAAAATTGTCTTTCAAACAATATATCAAATACTAATAAAATTTGCACTAAGACTGAATAGAAAACACAGAATTAGGATATTCTAGTCTAGTGTAGTTTCTGTATTTCTTATTACGCTTAGGTGAAGGGTATTTAAGATTCGGCACAGCCGAATATAGCACTCTTACTTGTTTATACTCTGTTTGTTAAATTACACTCAAGATTATTATGAACATCAGACAGACTCTGTAAATTATGGTAAGAATTGGTAATTAAATCAATTAAAAATGGTAAAAATTAGACAACATTTCAAAATATTTAACATAAATTATGTTGGTCGTAAAATTGTCTTTCAAACAATATATCAAATACTAATAAAATTTGCACTAAGACTGAATAGAAAACACAGAATTAGGATATTCTAGTCTAGTGTAGTTTCTGTATTTCTTATTACGCTTAGGTGAAGGGTATTTAAGATTCGGCACAGCCGAATATAGCACTCTTACTTGTTTTTGTTTAGTATTGTTTGGCATATTATAATGGAAAGACTGACGCCTGAACAACGTTTACAAATCGTTCAACTTTATTACGAAGAATCACGTTCTGTGAGGAATGTGTTTCGTGCACTTCGCTTAACTTATGGTCAACATAATTGGCCTACTGAGCTTACTATTCACAACACCATCAGCCATTTTGAGACCCAGCCAGGTGAATTCATCGGTCTACATTTCTTTAAAAATTATGCCGGTGCGAAGGTAACCGTCAAAGGCGACCGTTATAGTGCCATGATAACCGACTATTTGATGCCTGAAATTGAAGCTCGTGATCTCGGCTGCATTTGGTTTTAGCAAGACGGCGCTATTTCCCACACATCGCATCAATCAATGGATTTATTGAGAGAACACTTCGGTGAGCATTGGGCCGGTTGATTTGTAATATCATACTGTTCGACTTTTTCGTGTGGGAATATGTAAAGTCTAGAGTTTATGCGGCCAAACCCGCTTCGATTCAGGCCTTGGAGGAAAACATCACGCGTGTCGACGTAGCAACGGCCAACATTTGATAGACATAGGCCCGTTTTCTCAATGTGTCGCCAAACTGCCTGTTACTAAATGTCGACATAAATTTATTAGACTGATAATATGTCCGTTAACAATTTTGGTTTTCTCAATATACCGACAGAAACATTATTTTTATTTGGCAATACCTAACAATATTGATGTGAAAATTGGGAACTCTGTCTTCAAGTGACAAGTTGTTGACATAAATCAGCTGTTTTCCAAGTGTGAAAAAATAACAAAAAATAAAATCAAAAAAACAAATATTTTAAAAAATAAATAATATCCATGTCTGCCAGGTAGTTAGGTCTGGCATGATAAACTCTTTCAACATTCACTTGGAATTCATGTTTTTCGAGTTCATCCTCCAGCAAATTAATGTTTATTCCTCTATTAAACATTTTTTCTAAAATCTATTTAATTTTTTTTTTACAAAAACTCAAGGTAACATAAACATAAAAAATATGAACAGCAGTCAGCTGATTGAATTTAACTGTACAACAAATAAATAATCGGCAGATGAGGGCTGGTTAGTTTTGCGACAGAATAGAAGCAAATGCGACATTGAGAAAACCAAAATTTAATCGGCAGTTTTTCTTTGGGAAAAAAGATAATCGCCTAATGAGAAAACAGCCCACAATCTTCAAAAAATAAATGCCAAAGAATGTTCTTTCAAAATGATAATAAACATTCCCCATTAAATTTTTATTTTCTGTTTTTTTTTTTTCTTTAAAAAGTAGGGAATCTCGAAAAACAGACATAGTAAAACATGATTTTTGGTTAATAAACAAATACTCTTTTTAAAAGGAATCTCAGTCATCATGAAGTATATAAGATTTTCTTTTAAAATCTACCAATACTTTAATTTAAGGATGTGTACTCCACGCTAAAAAACTCAACTGTTCCAATACAATAAATTCATTCACCACTCACAATACCCAACATAAATTCGTTATAAAGTACAGTTTCTGATTTACTTAATTTTATTTCTCGAAACTCCATAATACTTTGTTGAAAAACTTAAAGCCACAAACAACAGTCAAACCAATGATGTCAGGAAATGTTCTTACGCCACTCCAGCAAACTAAAAAAAAAAACATTGAAAAAATAAAAATATTGACCATAAAAAACGCAAACACACACCACAATCACAGACAGAAGGCAAAGAAAAAAACTCACAGCGAAAGAATAAAATAAAAAACTATTTTGACATAAATCAGAATTGTAAAGTTCAATTTAAATAGAAAAAAAAAATAAATAAAGAAAAACAAATATCAACCCAACTATTACTACAATGTATAAAACTTGTCATCGAATAATGTGTTATTTAATAGAGCAGTTTTCAAAAGCAGTACTTGTAGAAGAAAAAAACTTACTTTACTTGTTCATACCGACGACCGTGCAAAGTCCGTCAGTCTGTCTAAACGACCATTGAATAGAATAATTGACATACATATTCCAGCTCAAAACGTCTCTCTCATTCATTTTAAACGTGCTAAAAAAGGGAAATGAATGTCTAAGAATGTTTTATATTTTAGTTCCAGTTTAGTTTCTATACAATATAATACCTAATATGTACTCTACAAAAGAAAAAATAGGGTTAAAGTTATAAAGAGTGGGTAGGGTTTGCCATAAATTATAAGATTTATGACAAACACTATAAATAAAATAAAGCTTTAAATTATAGAAGGAGACCTACATAATATGTTGGATTAATTTAAATATTTGTTAAAATAGATGTTAAAATACCAATAGTGGAGTATAATAATTCACTGCAGCGTGTATTTCCCATTACGAATTTTTATTGATTTAATTCAAAACTTGTTAAAATTTTAACAAAAACTTATTATTTCAATGAAGCTATTGATTAAATAAAAGTTTATTTCATTTAATTAAGTTTTAATTTATAATCCATTAAAATTTTATTATTATCGCTCCTAATATTTAGAAAATTGTTTAGTTTGTAATTGCCAACATTTTAATAATATAAATTAAATTTAAAACAAAAAACATTTTTAATTACTTAAATTACATTATAAAAATCAATTAAAAGTGTAATAAATGAATTAAAATTTAATAGAATCAATTAGTAAAATGTTTAACAAAAACTTTGATATTAAATATAGAAACTATATAGAATGCTTTTTTTTAGATGTATAGAACATATATCAGTGGCTTAGGGTCAGTCAGCACCACACACTCTCGTCTACGAGCAGTGCTGCCAGTATTTTTTCAGAGCTTATTCCCGATTTTTGATTTGTCATCCCCAAAAATCCCCAAACTGATTTTTTTTTTAAATAAAATTTCAATAAAATTCATTTTTATCGATAGCTACATATATTAATATTCAAACTAATTCGATTTGTAATTAAAAATCTTGTAAAGAAAAAATTACACATACTAATATAATATATATGTAGATAAAAAATTATTTAGCAGAGTGTAGCATTTCAAAAACTTCAGAATCAAAATCTTCTGATTCATCAGCGTCAGAAATGTTATTATACATATTGCTTGTATTAAAAAGCTTTTGCATTTCAGCAGATGGATGAAATTTCTCACAACAAAATGCATTATTTTTAAAGTATGTGTTTATTCTGAGAAGTGCTTCCATGCCAAACCATGGTGAAAGAAACCGTCCACTATAAATAATAACACACATTTTTAGACATGCCAGACGCACATTTTTTTAGCTCAAAAATTATTCTTGTTACCATCAGTTATAAAAAAATCTCCAAAAAATCCCCTAAAATTGTGTTGTCATCCAAAACAAATCCCCGGATCCCCAAGATGAAATTTTGATCCCAAATCACGAAAAAAATCCTCAATTTGGGGATAAATCCCCTAAACTGACAACGCTGTCTACGAGTAATAAAAATGAGTCTTTTTATAATACGAGTAGTTTGTGGTGTAATAGTGCATTTACACTTGTAATTTTCAAACTAGTTTATGATCATAAGCTACTTTCATAAACCATACCGTTTACATCAGCATTTTTGACAGTTAAGTGGTTTATCTTTGACAAGTCATAAAACAGCTGACTTTAATATTAAAAATTTAATAAAAATATGGACGTTATGAAAAAAAAAATTTCAATTTGTGTTTTTTTATTCAGGATTCAATTACAGTTTCTTTTTTTAAAGAAAACTTTTTTTATTTTTGAGAAAATGTCAAATGTGTCCAGCGTTGCCAGAAAAATGTTGAAAAACAGAGTTGCATTAGCAGAAACTGGTTGTTTGTAACTAGTTTATCTCAAAAGCTAGTTACAAAACCTGTTTTTGATTTGTATGGATAAACAAGTTTCTCAAACTAGTTTATCACCATAAATAACTTATAACTAGTTTATGGCGTAGGTGTAAATGCACTATAAAGTACTTGTGAAGCAGTACTTTATAAATAAAAATACGTGTGATTTTTTAAATTAATTAAAAACCTTCTTTAAAGTTTAATGCTGAATTCATAAAGAATATTTTCCTTAACAAAATTATTAATTTAGCAGACCTATAATTACATACCTACATAGCGAGTAGGCTAGTCCTGTTGTCTGCAAAATTAGACCTTTTGGAAAGCCACTTCAAAGCATGTTTTACTTGTTATAAATATATATAAAATTGGACAAATACACTGGCAATTTGGAAAATAATACATTTTTTGTTCTGCGACAATATTTGAGAATCGAAACCATTACCAAACCCTTTTTATCTAAATGCTTTCTAAGGCTAATTCTATACATGATGCAAAGATAGTATAAAAATTCCTCATCTTCTTGAAATCATATCCAAGCGTTACAATTTCAAATAAAAATCACTGAAGAAATAACTAATTCTAGAACGTTTTCTAAGAATGTGTGTTTGCTCCGTAAAATCTAGTCTAGTTCCGAAGCTGACTATAGATATTTCAAACTAAAATCATTGATTAAAGAACTAGTTCCAGAACCGTATAAGTAGAACGAAGTTGTTTTAAACCAAACTGTATTTTTGTATTGTAATTAACGGCTTTGAATGTGACAAATTCTATCTGAACATAATATCATTTATAATTGATAAAGTTCTATTCCAATAATAAAGATATTAACAAAAAACACCAACCAGGATAATGATATTCATTTGAATTTCAAAGAAAATATTTATAAGAGTTCTAAGAGTGCTACAGTAACTTTCGGTATTACTGATGACAAAATTTGGTGGTATGATTTTAGTTTACTGTAAATCTTTTGTTGCTGAAAGTTATCTTTATATTTACTTACTAAGGAAGGATATTTTCCTAATGACTAGAATTAATTTCAACTAATTCTAATATTACTGTAAGATAATTTTTTGCATACGGGGATCTTTCAATAGATTCAAGAAGTGATTCTGAGACATTGATAGCTTCTGACGATTTATGAATAATGGTTAGAACTTTATTGCTATTTTAAATTAAAATTTAACCCCCTTATTTATAATCGATTATTAAATTTAACAAACCTTTATTAAGACAGATTTGCATATAAAAGTGTGCTTAATAAACGTTTGTTAAATTTAATAATCGTTTATGAATAAGGGGGTAATTGATTATAAATGTCTTCAATACAATTTATCCTTTGTTTTGGAATATTCAGTATCGGTTGACCTAATACAAGTATCGGTGTTGGGATAAATTTAAATTTTTTTAAACGAATTACATTTACTGATTTACTTGTTTTGTTTTCTGTTAAACCAAACTGTCTAATAAACAAAATCGTGTGATTTGCAAAGCAATAATTTGTTAATTATTTGATTTTGAAAATCATTTGGGTTTGAAATCACTTGGTCACTTTCATAAAATTCTAATATTTTTTCATATGTAATTGTTTATAAGTATAACGTGGAATAAAACGGCCATAGTAATTTAATACACGAGAAATCGCCTCAGCTTATCAATAGCCTTTTTGAAATTGACTTTTGTCTTCCCTTCTCTTGGCTTCACCCCATTTCCTGAAATCTCATGGAGCAAAAAAAAAATATTTCAGGTTGTACGAAAACACAATTAGAAATTTTTATTTTTCGTAGCCGATCAAAAGTTATTTTCAAGTGCTTGGTATGTTCTTCGATATTTTTCACAAGTTTCCAAAACTAAGAACAAGGTCCTATATGGCAACACATCTGCGAGTGAGCGAAATAGGAAAAATTAATAATTAAATGTCAAAATGTCGCAAAAATGGTGCAACAAATGTTTCATCATGTGAACAGACGATGAATTTAGAAGGGATACCAAAAAAGAACGTCAGCAGAGTCGAGTCGAAAAATCGAAGCGTGTGAACCCACTCTCCCCAAACTGAATTGCTTTCATATGACATATATGACATACAAATTTGTTATTATTGAAATATCAACAACACTTAATTTAGAAATATAGTTCTAATTGTTTTTTCCAACACTGTATGTACTTGAAAAATGTATCCTGAGTTTGTTCTCATTAACTTGCTTTTTGTGGAGCTATGATTTTGTCAAGTACATATTAAAGACTTGCAAATCAGACAAGTCTTCAAGATATTTTCAACTGTCTTTTTTACAGTCATCACTTTCAAAACTCTTTTGGACACCCTTAAACTGCATGCTAACAAACTAACAGCAACAAATAAATAAATCCGATACATGGTTTTGTGGTCATCTACCGTTTTACGTTGAACACATTTTATTATATGTAGATTGTGGCCGGAAAAAAGAAAAATGTGTCAAAAGAAATGTTAAAAGTTCACCAAGATAAGGTTAAAAAACAATAAAAAAAAGTAAAAAAGACGTAAATAAAATACTCATTTCAAGGTTTTTAAATAACTATTCGAAGGAAGTTTGGTTTTAAATTCCTGTAAAATCTGATTATCTAGAAAAAATAGAAGAAATTTACATAAACAACAAAGACTGAATGAAAATGTCTGTAGAAGCAAACAAATAAAACTTGTAACAAATACTTCCTTTAATGCAACAGAAAATGCAGTTCTACCTGTAGTTTAACAATTGAACACACATTCTTAAGGACAGGGAAAATGTTAGCATCGATCTTCTCTTTGATTTGCTGGAATACAAATATATACACTGTCGGACAAAATAAAATGCGGTTTTTAAATATTTCCTCTTTTTTGATTAAAACATGTATTTATGATTTTCTAAAAAATATAATTATAGTTTTAAAACCAATATTGGTTTCATTTGGTGTCACGAAACCAAGTTGGTTTTGTTAATTTCGAATTTAAATAAAACCAATATCGAAACAGCTGTTGTTTACATTTTTATTATTTTTTATTTTACTTTTTTGCAGAAAATTGACAAAATATTATATTTTTTCATTAAAATATCAGTAAAAGTGTTTTTTTGTGAAAATAATTGATATCAAATAATTAAAAGGTGATAAGTGCTTATAAAATGACATCAACAGCTGTAGCATTTTTGTTATTGGAGACAATGGCCGTTTTGAAGATGTAGAGGGCACTTCTTTCTTACATGCAGCATCTACATCTTCGTTGAGACCAACTGCTACGCCGTAAACACCTTCCACCAACTGCGAAATGCCACATAGCCGTGGTATGGTCTCTTCTGTTGTTGTCATTTGATGCTTTGCAAGCGGTACACCTCCAGTTGCCCTAGACTCTGTCTTATTTTGAGCTAGTTTTTTTTTTACTTCGCTCTTCCACTCAGTCCATTTCTGTAAGAATAAATAGACATTTCATATAACAATACAATTTGTTCTGTGGAAAAAATTTTGTTTACCTTTTTCCACCCATTCACGTCAAATTGTGGTGGCCCGGCACTATTCAGTGAATCAGCCAGTTCTTCCCACAGGGCATTCCCTGTTGGTTTGTCGCGCTTTGTGTAGCCTTTAGCTAAATCAGAATATTTTTCCATGAACTCCATGATTATTTTATTTTGTGTCTTGTTTTTATGTTTTGCCCTAGAAAATAAAAAGGTCAATGCAAAAAATTTTCTTTTTATAAAGCAAATATTAAATTAAATTAATTTACTTACATTTCTAAAAAATATCCCGCTGAAAATAAAAATAAAAACTAAAAAAGCTGTTTTTTGCATAAATAAAAAATAAAAAGTGCGCAAAAATGAAAACTGACAGCTGTTAGCTGCTTGGTTTATTTCCAATAAAAAACCGATAACATTGATTTCTGTGACACCTAAAACCCACATTAATTCTAGTTCGAACATAAAACCAATAACATTGGTTTCTATGACACCAAAGCATTTTTTCTTGTCGGTTTTAAAACCAATTCTGACAATATTGGTTTCTATGACACCTCTGATAATGTTCCATTACAGGTAGAACCTTCGTTTCCCCAATTAGATGATGTTCTGAGGTTATTTGTATGCAGCCTGTGATGGTACGTAAGTCAGCATTTTGGTCTTATACGTAGCCAACAAGGTTTCTTTGTTCATACTGCCGGCTAGCGCTTTAAAGACCTTGTTTCTACTTCGCAATTTGTGCGAGATTGCAGTGGCGTGAGCTGAGGAGGCAAACAGGCGGTCAAATGTGACTCCCCAGATTTTTGGGTGGTTCACTGTCGGAATTTGTGTGCCGTCAACTACAATGCCAAGATTCATTTTTACCTCCTTCGTCCAGGTGGTGAAGAGTGTTGCTAAAGACTTTATTGGAGATATTTGCAGGTTCCGTGCAGTGAAGAAAGCGTGTATTTCGCTGAGATAACTATTCACTAGATCACATAGGTCAACGATGTTGTGGCCTTGTGCAATCGTCCAGAAGTGGTGACAGGACCCCGCCCTGTGGAACTCCTTGTTTAACTCTACGAGGTAGTGAACGTTTGTCTCTTAACTCAAGGAACGATTGACAATATCATGATCATTCGTCGGATAGGAACGAAACTAAACTATAGACTGAAATTGTCGAACTCCCATACATGCGTTGAAGCTCTTCAAATGAACTAAACACATTAACCGTTTATCATCTTCTATCAAATTTAGATTTGGGCAACTAGTTTCTGCTTGTGGCAGATTTTTGTTCGGTTAATTTTGCTTTCCGTATTAGCTAAAAACACTGACTGATTGATTTGACATCCTTGTCCCTACTTATGTAAGCCGGATAACATTAATATCAGCTGAGCTGAGGACACTAACGAGATACAAGAAGTGATACAAAGTATTCCCATAAAATCGTTAATTTATTTGGAGTACATACATTGAATGGGTGGTATTTATTACAGATACTTTCTCTAATTCTATGCATTTCTATATGTAACAAACAAACTGCGCGAACTCCACAATATATTCTCACATAAACCTGTATAAGAAAACACTATACAAATATTACCTTCATTCACAAAAGAGTTTTTTGTGTAACAACTTTTAACAAATGTTGTTTAACATTAAAGAAATTACACACTCAGAAGAGCTCATCTTCTCCAGTCTTGCCTCCTCAAACCCTTTAACAAATTTCAATTACATCAACAAGAAAAAAAAACACGCTAAACCTTCGTTTATAACTTGATATCACAAACCAACAATCAAACGAAGCCAAACCAACCAACCAGTATCACTCCCTAAACATAATGAAATTGCACTTCCAAGAAATAGAAAATCTCTTATGTTATACTATTTTTCTTCTTAATTCCCAACAACATGAAAATGCTTTGGGAAAATAAGCTTCGTTAGATGAAGGAAATTTGTGTTTTTTTTTGGCGCATTAATGTCGACGTTGACGACGACGACTGTTGCATTTTGCTATTTCTGTTGCAGTTCTTTTTTCTATACATTTTGCAACTTTGCTTAACTTTCCTCCTCTCGTTGGACCGTTCTCTACTAATATACAGTACGGCTGGTTGTGCATATTTAATGCACAATTGTATGCGTTTTTTTTTTCTTTCATTAACTTGAATGTGCAACAAAGTAAAGAAGACTTGTATGAGTTGCTGGCGGTAAATGGATGTGTAAGAAGGTTGCAGAGAATTTTGAAGTACATATTTACACCAATTCCGAGTGTAATTGTTTAGGTTTATATAATGTGATATGAGAGAGTCAATTAAACATAAGAATAAAATACAATATACATAATAAGAAATGAGTTTCCAAAATAACATTTAAGCAAGTTTAAAAGTATTTAATTAGAATTCATTAGAAAAATTTAAAATTTTAAGAATTTGAAAAACAACATGAAATAACTTTGATTATAATATTTGTTTATAATTTTAATAAAATATTCTTAAAGCCGATACTACCAATCCTAGAACCTACAGTATCTACATATACATACATATACTCTAGTCATGTTAAAGTGTGTCACCACTGTGTAATTATGTATGTTTGTTTCCTAAATTGAAATGGTGTATTAATGCCTGAATAGATTTACGTACTAAACGATGTCACTCTTTACAAATACATACATTTATTTACACTATGAGAAATATAAACTAAATTTTTGACGGAGTTTGGCGCCAGTAACAAAATGTTTCTAAAAAAATTGCTGAGAAATGAAATTTCTATGATTCTAAGCTAATTAGTTGTTTTTTAAATGTAAGAAAATAGGTTTATTGTTTATCAATATACAATACTATCCACGATGTTTCAATATATCTTTGTTTATATTTCAACAAATTTCAAAGCATTCTTTTAACTTCGAAAACAACGTAATCGTGGACAAATAAGTTTTCTTAGCTTTGGATTTAAATTCAAATTGACCACTGTTTCGAATTCATATCATATTTCCATTCATGTTAAGACTTTGTAAACGAAATCTAATGGATAGATATCAAGGACTTTATTGTGTATTTTGATTCGCAAGCAAATTTTTTCGAAATACAATGTATAAAGTATACAAATTCGAACGATTTCCTTTTCGAATCGTGTTACAAAATAAACCCCAGTAATCTGGTTCAATTTGTAATTTCAATATGCAATAATTCATATGATAAAATTTTTTAGGTTATCAAGATTTTTCTGCACAACTTTTGATTTTGCACGGCTTATTCCTAAAGCGAATGACGACTACAATTGTGCTACGAATACCAGATAAATCTTGCTGGTTCCAAATGATCCCTTATCAATAAAAAAAAATTAGGACATTAATTAATGAAACATGATATAAATTCGCTAGGTCCATTCCTTTATCTCCTTCCTTGAAAATAAGGCAAGAAAAACAATGAAAATTAAAAAAGGTATATAAGGAAATAGAAAGAGTTCCCTCAATTCAATTCAGTTTATATTCTGTAATGTCCTAAGTCAGTCGTATAAATGTCTGTCCGGCCATTGCATTATAAAGCAATGTTGGAAGATATGTTTCAAAGGATCTTCGCGACATTCTCGCACATGATACATAAAACGCACGTGCCATTGTCCCATTTATTAATCCGATTCATTATTGAATAGTAATCCCTTATCAAGCTCTCAAAATACTCTCTGTGAGCCTAACAATTATCAGAATTTTTCAGAGACACCTATCACCATGCGGATTTATACCCAATAATAATGATAGATCGAAGTTATCGGCGTTTTTAAGTAACTCTTCTTCGAAAAGCAGAACCAAACAGACACTTCTAGCTTAAATTAACAGTATAGTGACAACAAACTCTCTGAACAAAATATTTTATGTATGGAAAATAACTAAATTGAAATCATACTGGTACCAAGACAAAACACCTTTGATTAACGTTCATTAGTTTTACCAAACTTTAAAGATCTTTCATGACGAAAAATTTCGAAATATCAAGGCAAATGAATAGATTCGAATGATATTTTTTCTAAGGATAAGCAATGGGTTATGATTCAATATGCATCCTAGTTAGGGTAACAACCACCCAATATCTAAACAAAAAAATCAAATAATATCAATCTAGCCTTAGAACGATTACTACGAATTCCAATTGCATGTTTGAATTTATCAGAAGATATAAAACTTTGAATACCAATTCCTTATAATTTCCTTCTTTTGCCTTTTTTGTAATCTCCTCCATTTCCTCGTACTTATTATTTCCATAAAACTGATAACTAACATGAAAATTAAAATGGACACTCATTATTACATGTCTGACAACTGTTTTTTTTTCTTTTTTTTCGTTTATTTATTCACAATACATAAAATTTTAACTATAAATAAACAAATAGTAAGCATAAATATATTTTATAATACACAGTCCCTTTCAAAGGGCACTCAAGTACAATATATAATATTATATAATTTATTATGTTTAGCAAATACATATTATAATTAATTGATAGTCTGTTTGTTTTTAACATTATATTTATAATGCGAGACAAAAAGTCGAAAAAAATCTCATTTTATTATTTGGAATTAAGAGTGTATGTCAAGGGTTAACAAGAAATGTCTGACAACTGTTAGAATGAAGTATTGTACATTATACTAAAATTCAAAATTAATAAAATGGACCTTGATAAAATAAAATTTTACAGAATTTTGAATGCTACAGGTATCATATTGATAACACGGTGCGATAGTCCAAAAAACCTGGGACTCGATATTATTTTTCTTCTAGGGCTTGTCGAGTAAACGAAGATTCCAATAGTGAAATATGCCGGACACCTCCAAAATCCGGTTTTACGATTAAAAAACCGGTTTTTGTACCTTTGCGCACTTATAAGCCTGTAATTTTTCATAATGACCCGATTTTCAATTTCTTACTACATTTGACTAACTCAGTCAATTACTTATATATTTTTAAACGCAAATATGCGTTGTAATCGTAAATAAACGTACTTTTTGAATAAATTTAATAGCATTATAGTTTCTTAATAAAATAGTGTATTAAAACTTCACCAAAATTGAAATTTTTTTAAAAAATCTACAAAATTTGTGTTTGCTCGACAATAACTCCCAAATTTCTCAAGTTTTATTAGATAATTATATATCATTCGAAAGATCTCAGTTTAAGAAATTGAAAATCGAGTCATTATCAACAAAATTACAAGCTTATAAGTGAGCAAAGGTATAAAAACCGGTTTTTTAATCGTAAAACCGGATTTTGGAGGTGCCCGGCATATTTCAATATTGAAATCTTCTTTTATTCGACAAGCCCTACAAGAAAAACAATATCGGGTCCCAGGTTTTTCTATTTCATTCAATTTTGTATCACTGTGTAATGATTTGGTATTTATGGCTGAGATAAAAAACATACAATTAAATTTCTGCTTAAAATCACACTGTCTAAGCAGCAAAATATTCGCTTGGCGATTTTTAAGTTTCATATACATTTATCTGTAATATTTGTGGTTTTATGAAATTATTAGGGAACACAGCATTATTAATGTCTACTGATATGTTTATGACAATTAAATTTTATATTAGAAGTGAATTCAGAGTTCTCTAACACTCAAAATTTTATTTTAAACTGAAAACAATATTAATGACTTGAAAATTTATTAAACAGTTTTAAACAATCCTCTAACTACATGTAAACTCTGCTTAATTATTTTGCTCGGTGTATTAAATGCAACTCTGACTGCAATAATGCAAGTATTGCTGTTGTAGTTGTTGCCTTTTCTATACAATTATGAATACTATGTGTATGTACGTGTAGTGTACAATCCCACTGGAATTGAAATAACGGTGGTTATAAATGTAAAGGGTGGTTAAATTGTAAGGGCCGATGTTGAATGTGAACCACACCTAAACGCCAAGCTTTTTTGCGAATTTTATTTGACATTTCTCTACTTCAGACTTACTCAATTTGAACCATGGAGAGATACACAATCCAACAACGTGTTAAAGTTATCCAGACTTATTATGAAAATGGGCGTTCAAATCAAAATGCATATCGTGCACTTCGTGATTCAGTGATGAGGCACATTTTCACCTCAGTGGATTCGTCAATAAACAGAATTGCCGCCTTTGGGCGAATGAGAATCCAAGAGTGATTGTCGAAAAACCAATGCACCCACAAAGAGTGACTGTTTGGTGCGGTTTATGGGCTGGCGGCATCATCGGGCCGTATTTTTTCCAAAATGAGGCCGGTCAGGCAGTTACTGTGAATGGTGTTCGCTATCGTGAGATGATAACGAACTTTTTATTGCCCGAATTGGAAGATATGGATGTGGACGATATGTGGTTTCAGCAGGACGGTGCCACTTGCCACACAGCTAACGAAACAATTGCTCTTTTGCGCAACAAATTCAATGGCCGTGTTATCTCACGTAATGGCGATGTCAATTGGCCGCCAAGATCATGTGATTTGACACCGTTGGACTTTTCTCTTTGGGGTTATTTGAAAGAAAAGGTGTACGTCGATAAGTCAGCAACAATTCAAGAGCTAAAGGATGAGATAATTCGGCACATTAACGGCATAGAACCTCCATTATGCCTCAGGGTCATCGAAAATTTGGACCATCGGATGGAGGTGTGCCGCCGTAGTCGCGGCACCCATTTGACCGATATTTTGTTCCATACATAATTGAGTAATACCAATATATCATAATAAAATAAAATTACAATAATTTCCCAAATAGTTTGTGTTTTATTCAAAATCAACATCGGCCCTTGAAATTTAACCACCCTTTATAAAAGAGTATGTAAGATTCTTGAAACACACTCATCATACATTTTGCGTTCTAAATGTATTAAATAAAATAAAAGAAACAATACAAAAGATATAAACAAATACACAACACATGAAAAAGTTTAAAAGTGGTTTCCTGAATTTCTTTATTTTAACAACAATTTAAAAAAAAAAGAAGAAAGGGGTGGTTGTCACAAAAATACAAAAAATAAAATGAAAGAATTTTGCGTCATAATATATTTGTTTTGTTTAGCATTTGCTTTTGTTTTAAAGTTTTTTTTGGTATTATTTATTTTTTTTTTGTTGATTTTCAATGGTATAACGAGACGTGAAAGGTGTTTTGGGTTTTGCTGAATGACAATTTTTTGTTTGGCTTTAGTTCTTTTTAGTGACATTAATTTTGGGGTAAAAATAATATGTATTTTTATAACATTTCGTTTATTGTCTATTTTTGCGGTTGCTTTTAATTGTTTGCTGTTGTGTGGTGTGTTAAAAATGTAAAATATGAAATATGTACTTGTAAACTTGTAAAAATATATTATATATTATATACATAATTCCATATTATTTTTAACATACATACAAATTTTAATACCAGTTAGTTTTTGTTGTAAGAGAAAAATCAATATTTCAACAGTTTATTTACTATTTACAATTTGTTTTTCTATGCAGATGCAACTTTATTTTGTTAAACTTATTTTCTTGTGCATAAATGCATAAAAACCGTAAAATATTTTTATATAAATTTATTTAAATTGTTCAAAAATTCAGGATTTTCTATAGAAAAACAGGTACTTCTAAAGAAAATAAGTAAGAAGGTATAGTCGGTCAAGCCCGGCCATATAATACCCTACACCTAGTTTTTGGGTAAAAACAGCTTTTCAGAAATGAGCGCCATGTGTGACCTACATATTATGGACTGAACATCCGAACATATAATATAAGTTATTTGCATACCAATATTTTCTAGAGATTTATGGTCGTTATAGTGATTTTCGGAAGTAGGCCATATAGAGCTGATACTAATAATGAACCGATCATCATGAAACATATTTGTGTAGAATATTATGTGGATTATGTGGAACTTTTTGTAGAGTTATGCTCTATAAAGACATTTTCGGAAGTGGGCCTTATAAATGGGTTATGATCAATTACGGACCGATCTGTTTTTAGTTCCGATTAGGCTTCATATAAAACCTATTTGTGGCGAAATTTGTTTAGATACGTGCATAAATTAAACATTTTATGACCGATAAACCTCTATTTCCGGCTTGAATTTGTATGGGGGCTAGGTGAAGTAATTGGCCGATATCAACAATTATCATGTATCAAATTTTTTTTCGAAATATCTTAAAAAATGCGGCGTTTGCACACAAGCTTTACATGGATAGCTAGACGGATGGTCATTGTTAAATCGACTCAGGAAGTGATACTGTGTCGATCTGTATATTTTAAGGTGGGTGTTGGACTAATATTTGTTATATACCCCCGCCATGATGTTGTAGGTTATAAACATTTATGCCCTTAGTCATAAAACTTACAACAGGTTTATAAGAGGTTATAAAGAAAACCTGTTATAAACCTGTTGTAAGTTTTTATGAGAGGTTTATAAAGAAACCCTGTTATAAACCTGTTGTAAGTTTTTATGAATAAGGGGGTTATTATCCACATGACACACAGAAACCGATGATCTAGTTTTTAACAATTTAACAAAATAAGAAAGAACCATTGTAGCCTAAGTAGAAAGTTAAGATGATCATAACCTATCAATCATCAATCAGAATATTGTAATTAAACTTCAAGTGAAGAGTCAAACATTAAACACATTTTAGACAGCAGGCTACCGAGTACAATATGTCAAAAATAAAATACACACGTTTATATGAGAGGTTCTATATATACGACAGCAGACAACACGACTGCAGGTTGTTAACCATATAACAAAATATGCGAAGCAAATTAGTGCTTAGAAATATTTATTATTATACTATGTTATTATATTATATTTCTATTATGTTATAAGCGTGACAGACAAAAAGAAAATTTAACAGTTTTCTTTAGTCTTAAGGCTTTATTTAATGGATTTTTTTTTTTAAATTTTCAAGGAACCTGTTCCATAAAAAACTCTACTTTAAAAAACAAATACAATAAGTGGCACCACTGAAATATAAATGAATTGCATCAACAGCTGTTTATATTTTCATTGTTTTGTCTGATTAAAGTTTGTAAGTTTTTTATTGTTTAAAGATTTACAGCCTTATGCAAAAAAAAATCTTATTTGAGGATTGTAGTTCACGTTAGTAAACAGACACTAAGGCTAACACACCTATGTTAAAAATTCATATGCAAAAACAGTACGTTAACTATTGTATACATCAATTAATTTTATATGTTGATACTGGCAACACTATCACTTTCTTTTGTATCTTTATAGTTAATGATGTAAAACAACGATTATTAGTTCATTCGGATAGTCGGATATCTTAAAATGTTTGGTATATTTTCAATATAAAATATTTTATTCTTATTTTAACGTGTCAAATAATATTTATACTGCACAAAAACATAAACTAACCTCATTTATAATAATTTAAAATAATAAATACTCTTATTTGTTCCTAACTTATAAGCGATTATTTTAAAAACGAGCTTTATTTACTTTGTTTGGTTGATTGTATGTACATCACTATAATGTTTTGCATGTTTGTTTATATAAAATTATAAATACAAATTGGAACAAGTTGGTTTCAGTGACATTGCTCAAAATAAAAAATTGCATCAAATAGGGCTTTTATATATCTCGAAAACTATTCGGTGTCTGATAATTTATGATACGTCAAATTAATGGTATGAAAAATATCTTTCCAACGAACTATACCATGATTATAAAATGTGGACCCACTATGGGTTAAATTTGAGATATATATTTTTTTACCCAAATATCTAGAACATTTTAAAAAAAGTCTACATAAGTGTTATTTTAGATTATTAATTTAAATAGCCCAGACATTTAGGTAGAATATGTGTCTGTGGGTGTTATAATTACAGATTTATAAGTTCTGGAGCCAAATTACCGCATTCGTGATCAAATAAGCTATCGTATCGAAAAATGATTTCGATATCGAAATTATGATAAAATGTACTAAATTTCTTGATCGATATCGTATGCCATAATCTCAAATAAGAAAATTATGATCAATTTTACTCGATATCGAATGCGGTAATTTGGCCCCTGAAAAATTAAAAAAAGGAATTATTTTTCTTTAAATTTTATTTTCCAAACTTTAATATAAATACATATTTTGAAACCAAATTTTATACTTTTAATAGTAATGTTATACATAAGCTTAATTAGTTAAATACAAGATGTTTTCCTCTTTGGCATACTACAAATTTATTGTAATTTTTATGGTGAAATGTCATCATTTTTCTTAAATATCTCTGGATCTATACTACCTACACGGTTATATTATACCTTGAATTAAAGCTTAGTTTCTTGACTTTTACATTTTGTAATTTATATACATACTCATAAATGTATTTTTCCGGATTTTTTAGAGTTTTTAAAAAATATAGGAGCAAAAAATAATTTTCTCGACATTGACCTTTAGATGGTTCATATAAGTAGATTATGTTATATATTGTTGGAAAGGTCTTTAAAATACCTATCATTTGATATATATATATATCGTCTAATAAACCAGTTTTCAAGATATATCTAAACATATTACAAACTTTGGAGCCCCGTCCACTCTTTTTTTATTTTAGTCAGAATTTAAAACTCACTAAAACCGACTTAATTATTTTCATTTAATTCTTTCAAAAAACATTATTTTTACATTAAAAAATATATTCATTTAAAAAATATATCCATGTATCCAATTTTTATGTAAAAATCTTCGCAAAAATTCACAAAACTTTATTTGTTAAAACAATAAAATATTTTAACTAAACTTTACATTGCTTTACCAGACGTATGTTCAGCTAAAAGTTGTTTTTGCATGATACTTTAAGGAATTTTTCTTAACAGAGGTTTATCAGCCTGTTTTAAGTTTTTTTGCATAAGGCTGTTATTATTTACTTTTTGGTTGTATTTTAGTAATAGCTTCTATAAAATCAACAAAATTCTCTTCAGCCATTATGTTATTTAAAAAGTTCGAAGAACAAATTTATTTTTTATTAAAACATCAGATTTTGTAATCAGCGGCATTTGCACTCGTGTAGCCTGCGGTCTTGAATGTGTTTAATGCTTTAGGTGGAACATTCAAACGACTTAAATGTTTCGCGAAAATTCAAAACTATCAATTGATATAGAACTTTGAATAGTAATTCCTTTTAATGTCCCACTTTTATAATATTTTCTATAATCTACACATTTAGCCGCCGTCCCTTCCTATTCCGTATGCCTAACGCACTCACATCATACTATACAGACATAATATTATACATATTCCAAACTTTGTCACACAAGTTCGTCTATGATTATATCCATTGCACTGTCCAGGTATCCAATACAAACTGGTATTGTAAAGTCCTATTTGCATGTTAGTAGGCTCTAATTGGATTTCAGCCCAGTTTTTAACACTCAAGAATGACACTCTCAGCCTGAAAATACTCTTCATTTGTCGGCAAGTCTGTAAGAAATGCCTATATTAATGCTTTATTAAAGTTTCGGTTTCGGTAATCGGCTAAATTTAGAATAAATACCGAATATTGGTTTTACGCCTATTTTTGTCCTAATCCAAAACCAAATACTTGGTCGGAATCTAATGGTTTCACATTTTTCTGAAAAATTCATCTCAACCGGCTTCAAAAATTTACTAATAGCGATTTCGCTAGGTTCTTCCGAATTAATGCTACTATTTTGTTAATCAATATTTTAAATTTAGACTGTGTATCCTAAAATTCCAATAATGGTTTCCAAAATTATCACGTATTTCAAATCAAAATTATTAGTCTTTCACCAGCTCGGATCGAATGTGGACTTTATGGTCATATTTTATGCGGATATTTGTTGTTTTTTTTTTTTGAAAATTAAGCTTCTTGTCAACATAAAGAAGAAGTTTCGTTGTTTGTAGTTTTTTTTTTACATTAAAGGAAATTCAGTTTTTTACCCTTTCACTTTTTATTTTCTATACAGCTTAATAAACAACCTGTTTTGACCATTAAAAATGCCATCAATTTAAGTAAAACATTTTTGTAATGAAAATTTAATTTAATTTTTGTAATCAATAAATTTCTTACATCAATTAATGTTACATCATTTAGTAGTTATGATCAAAAGTTTTTTTTTCGAAAACAAATTTAACTTTCCGTAATATTAACATGTCCTAAAGAATTTTCACTTTCAATGCAACAATTGTTACAAATTATAAAACGCCTGACAGTTTTCTTCTGGCAGCAATGCAACGGCAAAAGGAGAAAAAAAAACGACCTGGCAAAAGGTAGGCAACATCAGAACTACAGAAATGAAACCAAAGTGATAAACAATCATAATATTTTTTGAATTAATGCCAAATTTTGTGCGGTGCATTTGCAAAAATAATATCAACTGCAAAAAATAATTCAAATAGAAATCAAAGAGCAGCAACACAAATAAACTAACCACTATAAAGGTGAAAAAAACACACACAAACAAAAATAGAAATTGCCATTAAATGTTGCACAAAAATGGACATTGCAGATATAAAGAACTAATTAAATAATTTCTGTATACATACTCGTATATTTTTGTAATTATTTCCACAAATAATTGCAATTAAAATTGAAAAAATACTTTGTTGAAATTATCGCGTGTTCACAAAATTTTCATTTGTTTAAGGTAAACATCCTAATTGGGGGGATTTTCTAAATAAATAGTTCACATTTTTATTGTACATTTTAAATGAGGGTCAATGACTTGACAATTGCAGCATTATTGTTTGTTCATTCTATAATATTTCTAAACTATAATATTTGTAAAACTAAATGTTTTTTTTTATATTTTTTATATGGTGCCTTTATTGTGCATTATTCTTTATGGATTTATTTTTTAGTTTATTGTGTGTTTAAGACTTTTACATGTTTTTTTTTTCTTTCTAAACTAAAAATAGCTGATACATTTTTCTAAAAGAAATGAATAAAAAAAAATTGTCATGACTGCAAGCAGGCATTTTTTTTTAACAAATAAAAAAAAAAACAAGTAAGAGGCTATATTCGGCTATGCCGAATGTTATATACCCTTCACCTTTGTTGTATATGCATAAATATATTATAAACATATGTACATACATACATATATATATTATATTGTTACGTTTTTACCTTTTAAAAACGCTGGTTTATTTCCTTTAAATAAATCGGATTCTTTTTAATTGCAAAATAAAAGCGTCAAGTAGTTTGCAGAAAATATAACCAGTGTTTATTTATTTAAATGTACACAAAAACAATTAAACATGAACACACTGCCTTTTACACACTTATATTACGGTTTAAGAACGCACTTAATGTTTTCGAACACTTTGATGTTTACACAACAATGACTCACAATAAACTAACTGCACTTGATTGGCCCTGTTAATCTATTCATACAGCAATCATAATTTCTGGAAGGTTTGAAACTAAGTTACTAGAATGTTCGTGACTGCAAGTCTAGAATGTTCGTGTCTAGAATATTCAGTCAAAGTCGTTAAAACTCAATGTTGCCATATTGCTATGTTTATAACAGTTTATATAATGTTTATAAAACAAAACTACTACAAATGCTAAACAAGTTGTATATCGATAAACACGCCATCTGTTGATAAATTTGTTCGTAACAATATTAATACACTTTGTTTGGTAGTTTTTTTGATGAATTTTTCAGAGGTTGTTTCGGATTTTTGCTCATATCTCCGTTATTTATGGACGGATTTTGCTGATTTTAAATAGCAAACTTCTCGAAAGCATATCTGACAGAAATATTGAAGATTTGGATCCCGAAGATATCTGGGGACTTTAGAAAATTGATTTCAACAGACAGACAGACAGACGGACATGACTTATCTATCTATAAGGATCCAGAATATATATACTTTATAGGGTCGGAAAAGTATATTGTGGAAATTACAAACGGAATGACAAACTTATGTATATATACCCTTCTCATGAAGGTGAAGGGTATAATAAGAAATATATTAGATTTTCTTTTTGATTTGTCATGTAGTCATGGAGAGATTCATACGGCAATAGAAACATGTTCGAACAAATAAATAGGAAAAAGATACAGATAGCACGTTATAAATTAAACGGAAATGTCTATGAACAGGTGAGAATATTTTTTTCCATCTTCTTTTATTAAAAATAGATTAATAACAGAAAAAATGTAACGACGAATTAAATTAAAAAATATATGTATATAATCATATACATATGAATATGAATATGATGATGACATTTATATTAAAAGAAAGTGATTAGTTGCTATTAAAATGTACAATAAGTTTTGCTATAGTAAGGTACTGTTGTTTAATGTCAAAGGTCATCCAAAAAATGCCGAGCGTTGTGATACATTTTGCCTTAACCCTAGATGGTTACTCTTCATTTTTGTACATTAAGGTTACTCTTCGTTGAATCGACGAACAATTTCTAAAAATAATTTTAGCGGAAACATTTTTAAAGCTAAAAATAAACAAAAATATTTTTAGTTAAGCATTTTTTTTAAGAAATATTAAAAATATAGAATGTCACATATTTTTTTTTGTTTCTGTCTTAAAATTCAATTCGAATTTGAGCTCCATTTTTTTGGTTTTTAAAATTAATTATCTTTTCAACACAACAAAAATTTAAAACATAAAAATAAAAATGACATATTTCATACACAATCTTTAAAAATAGTCAGTCAGGTGTTACAAAAGTAAAAAATATTTTGTTTTTATGCTTATTTTATACATGAGGCACAAAGTTCAACTTTGTGTTCACCACAGATACTTTTCTTACATATATTGCATGTAGTTTTCATCAATCTACGCTTGTTATACGAACAGAGGTGACAAATTTTACGCTTTTTTGGTCTTGTATCAACATTTTAATTTTTTCATAAATAATTTCAGAGTTATGAACAATTTAAAGCATTCAAGAGGGTCTTCCACTCCTTGGAAATCTCGTGACGAACCCCTAACCTTATGGGCATAGGTCATAGCTTTAGTGGGCTATTTATGAAAAATTTTTCGCGCAGATTTGTGGTATATTCAACCCAATCATGAATAAAACATCAGCGGGAGTTTTTTCCCGTTTTTATTTTTTTAACATTGAATTTGAAAAAACTCCCGAGGAATTTTTATTCATGATTAGGCTGATTATCTTCATCTGAAACGACAGTGGTACGTTATCTACAGCAACGCATATATGTACATATATTCTCTGCTTGTAAATTACTGCTTTCGCTACTTTCATGGAAGTTATCTTCTTTCTCTAAAGCATATAAGATCTCATCGTCACAACTTTGCAAGAATCTCTCGATGTGAGTATCGGAAAGTACATTTTTAGAGTCCATTTTCTATTTAAAAAAACCTTAACATTTTTACAATAAACAATAAAAAAATGTTTAAACTAAAATATTTTATAACAACAATAACACAATTTATTCAAAACTATAAAACAGCATAACAAAATAAAACTACTATATATTACACTAGAAACCCAAAAAGTTACACTAAAGTTACTCTTCGTCGTTGCGACTAATACAAACTTGCGAAAATTAACTTAAAAAAATGAGTAGCCAACGCTCACTGCAAGCTTCCGTCCTCAACATTCGTTGTTGACAAAAAGATCAAAATTTGAGCAAACATAGCAGAGTTATATGATTAAGAGTAAATGAGCTTCGTCGATTTGACGAACAGTAACCATCCAGGGTTAAGCACCGTTTCGCTATTCTGTTGCTTTATTGAATTATTTCTACATCTCACATCCGACATGATGTGCAGTAGGGTGGTTCGTCTTTCATACAAAAAAAGTTGTGTCAGTCAACCCCAAGCATTAAAGATAATGTAAAAACAATTTCGGCCCTTTTAGTATTTTGTCCACTGTGTCGCTATTTTTAGTCCAAGCCATCGTCTATCAATTGACTGTCTTGGAACCCTCAATCAATCAATATTTGCCAACAAGCCTTGTACTTTCCAGCAAGTCTCTGCTCCAGCTCACAAAGCAAAAACGTATCAACTGTGGCTCAAAAACAACGAACCGGGCTTCATATCAACGGATGATTGGTCAGTTGCTAGTTCAGACCTCAACCCGTTAGTTAACAAATTGTTGCTTGCTCTAATGGACATCAAAATATTGAGTTGTTGAAGCGAGCCCTTGACGTTGCAGTGGACAATTTCCCCATGCATGTAGTGCGTCTTCGATTGATGAGTAGCCACATCGTCTTAAGTCGTGCTGGAATGCTAACGGAAGTCATTTCGAATAAGTTATTTTTAGATTTGTAGCCATTGAATAACCCAATAAAAATAGAAACAAAGATTTTTAATTTGTTTTCATTTGGCGTCGATTTGTCTATTATTACTGGCCAACATAAAACGCCGGGACATCTACTCGGCAAATGAAATTATGATACGAGTAAGGAAATTACCGTCTATCGTATATTAGAGTTACTAGTCGCGGAAGTTGATGTAATCTAACGTGAAATCAGGTGCATTGCAATTGACAAATTTAGATGAAACATCTTTATTAAGACTTAAGACTTTATGTTCCTAATGGGATTTCCAATTAAATTAATTTCCACTCTGAACCGGAAGTTGCTTATATTAGATTTAAATGGAAATCGATCTCGCTCTCCTCCTTTACTGCCTATACTACTGCTTTGAGAAAGTGATCCATCAATTTGATATTTTTACACTCAACCTATGAAAGCTCACATTGTCGTAATGTAAAAGTGTTCTAAAATTAAAAGTTGTACCTTTCCATAAATTGTACCCAATGTTAACGGTAGCAGTTGGATATACATATGTACATACTACACCAACGGATTCGTAATTGTGCTTAAGGCTCAGTTAGCCGACTGTAATGGAATGTAACTGCAACAGTAAGAAACAGCTGATGTTATGCGTAAAGTAATGCAAATGGTTATGGAGATGTAAAGTAACACAACACCGAAATGTAGGAATCTGTAAGAAATAGAATTTTCTTACATTTTTACATCATTACACAACATTCCGTTACAGTCGGCTAACTGAGCCTTTAGGTAAATCGGTTAAGTAGTCTTTTACTGCAGGGAGAATTTATTCTGGAACATATTACATATATAACTGTTTCCTGAGCATTTCCTAAATTACATAATTCTTATGTAATCAGTTGATCCACATTCCTCAGTTTGAAAAAGTATATTATTCTTATACCTGAAAAGATTTTGAAAATAAATCAACCATTATTCTACATCTATCTATAATGCGATATATAAAAAAAAAAACTCGGATTTTTACAAGAGGATATGTATTTTAGTTTCTTCTCTTAACTTTTCCTAAATATTAACAAATGAGTACCAATTTGTAGTTGAAAAGAATTCAATCGCTTTTTTTTTGTTACATTAATATTAAAACATTTATGCGACCGGCCTTTATGTGACTAATGCTTTAATTTGCCGACTAGAATGCATTAAAGAAATGTCTACTTTCTTCAGAACTCCGTACATTTTATAAGCTTCCTTTCTAATTACATTGTTTTGGTTTATTTGGCAGCTCTATTGCAAACTCAAAAAGAAGAAGAAAAATTCTGCTTCACCCTGTTCTCTCTGTTTTAAATTTATATGCAGCGTTGCCGTTTTTGGTTATTTCTAACCAAAATTGGTTATTTTTTTTCTCAATGTGTACATGTGTAGATTTTTTCTGTTTTGGTTATTTTTTTTACTGAAAATATTTACTATGTGATTTTAAATTTTGGGATAAAATTTCAACATACAAAAATGGCCTAAACGAAAATTGTTTTAAAGAACTTGTAAATTTCGTACAAAATTTATTGACATTACCCCACAGTTCCGCTGCAGCTGAAAGAACATTTTCTCAGCTTAGTTTGATAAAAACAAAATTTAGGAATAATTTAGATTTTAAGACAATTAGTAATATATTGCAAGCAAAAGAATTGTGCAAAAATCAACAAAATGCCCATTTTCTTTGGTCTGCCAAAGACATATTTTAAAACTCAAGCTGTGACATTTTAAGTAAAAGTGATCTCCATATTTATTGTAATATAATTACATGTTTTTTAGTATTTAAGAGAGTAACTTTCTAGTTCCCTATTTTATTGCCAATGAAAAATTTTTTGTTTTTATTATATACTTTTTATTTTTGTTTAAGACATTAAAAATTAATAATTAAACTTGCAAAACTTAATGTAAAGTATTGGAATTTTAAATTTTACAAATTGTAGCATTAGCTTATGTTTCTTTGCATTACTTTTTGCAAAATATGACGCTGTTTTTTAAAAAAAGTATTTTTTAGTATTAGGAGTTGTGTTGTAAAATACGTTGTTTTATGTTTTTTTT
The DNA here is from genome assembly GCA_916048285.2 of Bellardia pandia. Taxonomy (NCBI): domain Eukaryota; kingdom Metazoa; phylum Arthropoda; class Insecta; order Diptera; family Calliphoridae; genus Bellardia; species Bellardia pandia. The sequence continues at coordinate 37,651,576 of OU696530.1, forward strand.
TTTTGTTACCTAAAGTACAAATTATATTTAAAATTACAAAAAATAAATAAATAGTACATGCATTTAAATTTGGTTATTTTTTTCATATATGTTGGTTACAAAAATTTTTTTTTCGTGGCAACACTGTTTATATGTCCTCTATAAAAATCTAGAGAAAATAATAAAACTTTGTCTCTCCCTCAACAGAAACAGACTTTTTTGTTTGCTGTTGCTGTTTTTTTTTTCTTATTGTATTTTGGTGTGAAGGAAACATATAAAATTTTAGTTGTCGTTAGTGTTGTTGTAGCTGTAGAGAAAGTAATTGTAGAGTGGTTTTGTTTGTTACTGTTGCTGTAGAAGATGATGACAAATAAATTAATTCTTGTTTGCATAATAAGCAGTTTTACAATACAAACCAACAAGAGCCACCAAACATGCAACTGAAACAATATCAAAATCCAATACACTTACAGTTGTATAAAATAGTTGTTGGTTTAAAATTTACGACAATCTGAGTAGGAGATGTGTAATGGAAGCAAAGTTTTTTTTTTAAAAATCTCTAAACCTCAAACAAAAACAATTTAAATTTATTTTGATTAAACAGTAAAGTTTGTTTATGGGTTATTTATTTTATCAAATCAATAGCAGTAACAAACAAATTTCAATTTGTCATATTAATTTAAAAAGTTTTGATTGAAGATTTTGTTTAAGGGAAATGTAAAAAGGATTAGAAAGCAGAAATATTTTGCTTAAAGTTGAAATGAAGTCACAAATTTGTTTAGATTTGCAGTAGTAGTTTAGCTTTGTTGTAATATATGAATGTTACCTTCAATCTTTTGAGATATGACAGCATCAGTCACGAAGCAATTTTTATTGAAAAGATTGCTACAATTTTTTCCTTGAAATTTCTTTGGTGTTCACAAACTACAATTGTTATTGCTTATATCGCTCGTGTTTATATTTGAGAGTATTCGCTCATATTTATATTTGCGTAAGTTTCAGTTAATTGCCTCCTACATTCTTTCCTGCTAAATAAATAAATACTTTTGACCAGGGCTGCCAGATGAATTTCGGATAAAATCGTCAAAATCCCGATAAAAAGAAAAAATCGTCATTTCGAATTTTAAAAATTGTAAAAAAAAATCGGAAAAATAAAAACCCACTATTTGTAATAGTATTTCAAAATAGCTTATGTAAACGAAAACATAAAAATTCATGGTTATATTATAGTCTTTTTTTAAATAAGAAATCACAAAAATGTAATGTTAAACACAACTTGTGTAATATTTTTATATCTTCTTAGTCCGCTTTTAAATTTTTCAATTCTGACTCGTCAAGGCAAGGATGAAAAGAGAAAAGGGAATAAAAGGGGTCCAAACTTGACGGTACTAGTCAATTTTCTTAATTCCTTTTGTTTGTTCATGCATGTTGATTTGCTTGAAAAAGTACTAAAATTGAATTGTGTGAATGAAATGGCAAGTTCAAAAAAGAATTGAACAAAAACTGGTCAGTTAAAACGGAAGAGTGTGAAATAATACGTACAGTATTTTATAAATAAATATCTGAATTTAGCATGTTTTATTAATTCAGATTAAATTACAATGTCAAAACAATTTAGTTTATTAAGTTTTAAATAAAATTTTGAGTGTAGAATCCAATTCATCCATCATATACACGTACATATTTTTAAAGATTTCTGTATTTTTTTATTTAAATTTATTTGGCTGAATATTCTTTCGACGTTTTGTTAAAATAGGAGAAGTAGTTGCAGAATTTTAACCATACAAATTGTTTCCACTAAAAATTTTAGTTCATGAAATTCAGCATTAAAAATTGCTTTTTATGTTTACAGATAAATAAAATAAGTAATTTCTACTATTCTTTGAATTTATTATACTTAAACTTAACAATTGTCAATAATTATTACTTAGTTTTGTTTTTAAAATATGTTATGCTCTTCTTAATATTTATGATATTAAATGAGAAAAATAGTTGTTGTCTCAAAAAAAGAGAGAATTTGGTAACAAAAACATTAATAAAACAAACCAATGATAGAAAATTTTAATAATTCAGAAAATCGTCACTTTCAATGAAAAATTCGTCAAATCGTCACTTTGCTTTGTTGGTATTTTTGAAACAAAAAATCGTCTAAATGACGATAAATCGTCAAATCTGGCAGCTATGCTTCTGACATATGTAGATATGTATGTATATGTAGTAACTTAAGTGAGGCAACAGAAAATTCATTCTTTAAAATATTGCAGGGTTTATTAAATTTTACTTAAATTTCAGCAAAATGTGTCTACAAAATTTATGTGTATCAATTATATATATACAGTGGTGGACAAGAGGTTAGCACACTTAATAACTATTCCCACTTTAATTTTAGTCGTTAATTGGCACCATTTACCGTTTAAAATTTGTTGTTTTAATTTATATTATTGAGATAGTGATTTATGAGAATTCTTTTTGGGTTAGTGGTTGAGAGAAACAGAAAAGAAAATAACGGAAATAAAAAAGATGACTGATTTATAATTAATTTTTTTCGTTAAGGTCAGGTTATAACTTTCATTTTCGAATTTAAAAAATAAATGGTAATAGTTCATTTGATGCAAATTAATGAATATAAAAATTATAAATAATTGTATTTAAAAATTTAAAATAAGTAAAATTTTAAATTTCGTAAAAAAATTTAAATTTAATAAAAAATTTTAAATTTTACAAAAAAAAAAAAAAAAAACAGAAAAAATCTTAAATTTCAGTACAAAATAAAAAAAATACTTAATTAAAAAAAGTAAATTTGCAAAACCTGGAAAAATAAAACAAAATCCACAATATTGCAAAAAAAATCATAACTTTAAAAAAAATTAAAAATTCATTATGTCCACAATTGAAATTAAAAAAATGTTCGTATAACAAATAAAATAAATTAAATAAAAAACCGAAATTCGGGGACAAAATTATCTTCAAACAGGACTAAAGTCGTTTTAAAAATAATTTGTTTTCTGGTATGATTTCTGCTAAACTATCAATGAATGAATTTTTAAAAATTGAAATTTTTGTGATTTTGCAAAAAAAAAATAATTTTTTAATATTTTAATTTTTTTGCAAAAAAAAATTTATTTCCAAAACGACTGCTTGGAAGATAATTTCGTTGCCGAATTTCGATTTTTTTATTTAATTCAATAAACTAAACAGTTTTCGAGTTACGTGAATATATCTCGAAAAGTAAAGCTAACTTTAAAAAAAAAACGGTTAGCACCCACAAGGTGCCCCGTTTGAAAGAAAAATACTTTTCAAAACAGCATATATGAAATGTGCTAACCTCATGTCCATCACTGTATATTTTCCATTTACAAAATCATTTTCCTACAATTTTCATCACTTCAATACAAAAAAAAAAAAAAAAACAGAAAAAATGGACATTTTTATCTCAACTACAATAAAAATCCAAGTCAATGACAATAATGTGAGCGAAAAAATATCATATAAAATAAAGAAGAAAATATACATACATACATATGTATGTATGTATATTGATAATAATACAACACTCGTACATACAGTTTGTAATAAAATTCCGGGAATATTACGTCATATTACAAATAACAATAATAAAAACGTTGATTAAAATGTTGCAAAAAAAAGTTACTTTCAAAAAAAATTTTAGTATTATGGAAAATTCGTATAAAGAAACAGATTTATTTCAACATCGTTTGAGTAAATTACTCATGACTCCACTCCCCCTGCCTTAATTTGTTAACTTACAAATATAATCATGTGTTTATTTTTCTATTTTATTTTTTGCAATTTTAATTAAATTGTTTTGTACATTTTATTTTAATTAATTTTACGTATTTTTTATAATTTTCTTTGCAGTTCAAAATTTTTCTTATTTAACTGGTGATTGAAAAAAAAAAACTGAATTAATTGCGAGTAAACGCCAACAAACAAACTAAAACAATGTAAGTACTTTTTAGCATTTTTACATCATTAAACTTTAAATTTATTTTATTGTTAATCTTTAACACCTGACTGTTGGTTGTTTGTATCTAGAGCAGAGGTCGGCAAAGCGTAAAATGAGGTTGTGTGTGTGAGCAAACTACCCAGCAAACATAAACATAATTATATAAATTATACAAAACAACTTAGATAGGAAACATACACTCACAATGTATTTTCCGTAACATATAAGAAATTAACAACGAGATTGCTATATAAATGGAACTTCTAATACTTCAAAAGCTGATTACATGCATGTTACCAAATGCATTATCAATTATAAAATATTTTTCGTAGTTCATTATTAATTTGAAATGTTTGTTGGGAAGTATTTCTGAAAAAAATATAAAAGCATCCGCCGCATGTGCACACATTGCTGTCTCAATGACGACTGAATAAAAGAGAATAAGTGTATGTGTGAAGTGCTCTCTGCACTATTGTGCTATAGGATGCCGACCTATGATCTAGAGTTTACGTACAGTTTGAAAATTAAGTAGATAACGGCTAACAGGTACTCTACAGATGTGTTAAAGTTTAACGTTACTACCTGTCGTTTTGGCCTAGAGTAACGACGCACTCAAACGCGTATGAACTCGACCGTCCAACGCATTGTGTGTCCGGCAAGAACATACTAATGCATGACTTGCAAGGAACATACAATTTGTAACTTATCGTACAGGACAGCAAAAATCAATATACAAGCACATTGCTAGATATCTTGGGAAATCTAATCCCTGCCTTATTATTACTAGAAAAGTAGTAATCGCTACATTGCACTAACCGACCACTACTGCCAAGGACGAGAGATCATTGCGGTTGTCATAGGCCGCTATATCAACCTGATTCTCAGCACACATGCCAAGAAAGCCACAATTCCTATACATTTTCTGAACACAGAGCCAAGTGTAACCATTACATTCAACGGCTCTGTTGTTTCAATAACAGCACCTAGAGACAATTTGGTTGGCCAAAGTTTGTTACTTGAATAAACATCAGTTATTTAATCAACTGCCTTTTCTTTTTCTCCTAATAACTACCCTCAAAGAGGCCTCACCGGGTGTAGGCTTTAAACCCACAAAAATTAAAAAGTATATTTATTTTCACACAGAAAATTTGTCATTTTTTAAATATTAAAATAACTCCTGAAGAAGATTTCCAAAGGAAATCGAAATTTCGAGTTAATTATATATAAAAATAAAAAATCTTTTATAAAAAACAAAAAGTGACCTCAAGCTTAAAAATTATTTAATAAAAATCATACAAAAAGGTCGAAGAAAATAAAATAAAATTATTTTAAACATGGAAATAAAATTTTATTGAAATATAAGCACTTAAAATATAAAACAAAAATAATTTAAAAAAAGTACCAAATATGTGCTGAAATTAGCCCTTCTTTACCAATTAGTACTTTAGTTCCGAATAGCATATTCTGAGTTAAATTTTGTGTGGTTAAATGCTTATTTTATATTTATTAGCTCATTTATTTATAAAAGGCTTTTAATATTATTACTTTCACTATTAATCGTTGATCTCTTTTATGAAATTAAAAAAAATTAAAATTCATTCAATAAAAATGTTCAATAAAAAATAAATTCTAAACTTGGCGTGTTTTGAAATTTTAAAGTTGGCAACGCTGTTAGTACAATCAAGGTCAGTGATGCCAACGTTTGAGACTCAAAACGCGTAAACATTTTTGAAAAAGGGCTAAATTGAAAAGAAAAATCTGTTTAAAGCCACATCCTGTCAACATTTTCGATAAAGTGCAAAAAGGGGCTAAATTATAAAATGTTTCTTTTAAAAATCAAAACAACAAACGCATTTTTATAAAATAATTTATTAGAAAAAAATTACTACCATGAGATACATATTTCAATTACGTTCCATATTACATTTTAATAAATAAGGCACATACGTAGATTAAATACATAGTATTAAATAGTATACAATTAAAATTGGTCGTTACTGAACAAAATTTCGGTTTCTTGTTCATCATAATTTTCAGTCCATAATAAAAGACTTAGATTTTTTATATGTTTCATTCGAATTAATTTTTGTGCACACTTCGTCAGGTATTTTTTTGTTTGAACAACATACATTATCTCTTTTTAGGCTACATTTAATGTGTATTAAACTGTTACACGTATTTAATGACATTTTGTTTCTAATTTTATTTTTGAATAACTTCATGACACTAAAACTCCTCTCAACTTCTGCGTTTGAGTACGGATATGTCAATATGTGTTTAGCAAAACTGGACAGTTTAAGGAATGGGTTATTACCAATAGCATTATTTACGAAAAAAACTAAAATGTAGCCATATCGAGCAAAAAGTAATAACGGGCTAAAAGATAATTGTAAAACGTGCTAGATTTACGCGTTTTTTAGTTTAGGGCCAATTTTCTTTTTTCGCGTTTTGAGTAACTAAAATCGGACTAAATCTAGCCCAAAAAGGGCTAAGTTGGCATCGCTGATCAAGGTCTCGCTACGCAGTTTTTTTTAATGTGTGAGACAAATCTTTCTATAATAAAATACACCTGTTTGAGTATAATTTCATTCAACACTAAAATTTTTTTGTGTATTTCGGTGCGTTTTTTAATTTTTTCAAAAATGTGATGAAATCTTTATTTTTACTAATTTTTAATTGCAGTTTTTTAATAATTCATAATTCATGAAATGTATTTTAAATACGAATGTATGATAAATGAAATCAAATTCTTCAAAAATCTTTGTTTGAAAATCAAATTAACATTTTAAACATGTAAATAAAAATTTTTGTATAACCTGATGGTTTGGTGTACTGAACTGTAGATGAACAACCAGGGGCCAAACTACCGCATTCGATATTGAGTAAAATTGATCGTAATTTTCTTATTTGAGATTATGGCATTCGATATCGAGCAAGAAATTTAGTACATTTTATCATAATTTCGATATCGAAATCATTTTTCAATTCGATCACCAATGCGGTAATTTGGCCCCAGGATTTTTTTTAATGGAAAAAGTCAAATAGAAGTACATTAACTAGAAAACAAAAATATATAAAAAAAGTACCAAATATGTACTGAAATTAGCTTTTTACCAATTAGTACTTTAGTTCCGAATATTATATTGTGAGTTAAATTTTGAGTGGTTAAAGCTTATTTTATCTTTATTAGCTCATTTATTAAATAAAGGCTTTTACCATTATTACTTTTACTAATAATCGTTGATAAAAAGTTTTTTTTATAGAATTTATGATATTAAAATTTTTTCAAATTAATTTAATAAATATTTGAAACAAAAACGAAATTCTTAATTTGGTGCGTTTTTTTGTAAATGGTGCGCTTTTTCTCCATTTTGGTGCGTTTTGAAATTTCAAAGTTGACAACGCTGATCATAGTATGTGTTTGCCTACGCAGTGATGCCAACTTTTGAGACTCAAAACGCGTAAATATTTTTGAAAAAAGGGGTAAATGGAAAAAAATCTATATAAAGCCACATCCAATTTATTTTTTTTCGCGTTTTGAGTGACTAAAATCGGGCTAAATCTAGCCCGAAAAGGGCATCGCTGTGCCTACCTCTGTTCTAGATAGAGACTATAGTCAGCTTCAAGTTTCATTGGGTTAACAATTAGACTCTATCCAGTTTGAAGCTTGTGCAAGCTCATAGCACCAACTTCACCAAATCAAGATCTGCTCGACAATAACGACAAGGTGTAAATGTAACCACTGAAATATAAATAAAAAATAATATATATTTGAACTCGTTTATTTATTTATTTAAAAAAAAAAACTTCATTTATTTAGGACAACCAACAACAAATTTTTAGTTTTTTATTTTATGCTGTTTGATCTTGCAAAACTCTTGTAAGAGTAAACAACGTCAAACAAATATGTGCTAAAACAAGTGGTAACGCTTTTTTGAGTAAATATTTGCCAAGTGTGAGCGTACTTTAAGAATCACCTTGCCCACAAGAACAGGATATGGAAGATTCTTAATCATAGACCGGTGAGAAATTTCATATTTAACATATACGCCAGTTAGAAATGACTGAAGTATTTAGTTCGTTTATTTGACCTTTTTCAATATTTAATAGTTTCTTTTTATAAGCAATAAGGTCACTTGAATTTTATATAAATATTATATAAATATTTAATATTTTTATATAAAATTCAAGTGACCTTATTGCTTATAAAAAGAAACTATTAAATGACTGAAGTATTTTAAAAATATTTTGATTTTGCTCTACTGTGCAAAACAATTACTTTGTTGCAATAACCGAATTTTCCAGTTTGTTAATGTTATTCACTTTAACACATCTTTTAATACGCTACACATAACCTTAATTTCTACTCTATGCTGCCATATACAAATTAGACACATTATTTAAGGTTCACTTAAAACAACTCCTCCTTCTTTTACAGCTCTTTCAAGGCTCTATATGTTAAGTTCTTACAATGTAATTTTTTCCACGTTTTTGGGCAATTGTTTTAGTATTTGATTCTTTCCGAAAACTTTGGTAGACAAGGCCACATTTGTAATAATGTTATTTTATATGTATGTATATCAAGGAAAGGTAGTAAGTGGATGGTTATAAGTCAGTAAGTCACAATAAGTGTTCCACTCATTAAACTCAATTTTATTCATTATTTTCTGCGAAATTTCCTTCTTAATTTAGTAAGACTTAATGTTAAGCAAATTAAACGGAAAACTCTCTCTCTTTCTCCTGTTTAGTTTTAACATAAGATGATATGGAAAATTACAGGATGTACACAAGTACATATTTTGTAGCTTGTTGTGAATAATTCGTGAACAACGAGTATGACTGTATGGCTGATGATTAAGCGGGAACAGCTTGAATGAAAACGTTGTTTTTTTTTGAAAGGAAATGCGTTGTTTTCCTTGTTTGTATTGTTATTTAACTGTTTTTATTATGACATTGCCGAAATATTTCGTATTAATGTTTCTTTTAAAAGACAAGGTTGGTGGTTTCTTATTTGAAATTCAGTTTTTTCTTATGATTTTTTTTTTGACAAGGATAATTCTTTGAATGAATTTTATTATAAGGCTTAATAGATTTCTGTTTTGTGTTTGTTACTTTGCCTAATGGTATTTTTTCGAGTTATAAATACAATACATTTTAATCAGCATTTTTGATAATGAGATTTTTCTTTATTTTTTTTTCGACTTCATATAGATTAAAGGAAATTTAATAATTTCCTAATGTTTTTCTTTGCATTGAAAGTAAAGACATTTTACAGTATACGTGTTTCTGCAACCGGTTGTTTAACAACTTATGTTTCTTATAGTACCACAGATCCTTAGTAACTCCAGATTTTGTATGACAAAATATCTCACGAACTTACAATTTTCCTATTCTCCTATTCTCGTATATAAAACTCTATAATCACAGAGAAAACAGATACGTTTGATTTTGGTTGCCAATCGAATGATTTGATTATAAATAAAGTTATTTTCAATTCTAGCAAAAGAAGGTAAAATGAAATTAAATGCAAATATTTCTTACCCCGACAACAATTTATTTATCAGACTGAATCATTCGAATGACAACAAATTCACCATTGCCACAATGAAACTATTTCCTTTGTGTACCCTTGTCAAATTTTTCGGCATAAAGGGGAACAATTTGGATAACTTCTCTAAAGGAGAATATTTAAAGAAAGAAAATCAGTAATGAATCGCAAATCTAACTAAATTAATTCCAAGATTCTATCATATGAAAAGGTATGTGATAGATCCTTAAACCAATATGTGATTGTTGATCACTTTATAAAGTAAATATGACCTGTTATATTATTACCATCACAAGCACTACAATATATTCAAGACGTTATGCCAATGATTTTAGGAGCTAAAAATAGACGAAACATTCCAACAAGAGAGCGTATTTTGGGAAAAAGGAACTCCTTTTCTGGTGTGCTTGGATGATCTATTAAAGATTAACCTTAGGCAGATCTATACCTTCGTCAAAAAATCAGTTTGATATGGACACAACACTTGTTGATTGATCGTTGTTTACCTCTCGGGTAACACAATAGGCTATATCTTATGGAACCTAGTGACCTGTTTTTATGAACCTAACCTAAGTCAACACAAGTTGAAAATTAAAGTTTCATCTTTATAGAAACGATGTATCTAAGCTAAATATGATACCATTTAGGTAGTGATTCTAGGTCAGCCTCCTATCTAGCATGACATCCATACAATGACACAATAGCCTTTATAAGAATATGGATCATCACATCTATTCATTTAAATTTATAAAATCAGAATAACAACATTCGCTTGTTATGATTTTTATTGAAAAAGTCAAAAAAAAAAAGTTATTTCTTAACTTTTATTTTTTTAACCAAAAATTAGAAGTTCTTTCTTATCTTTTATGTCTTATGACCCCTCCACACCTTTAAAATTCTACAGAAGCTTAATTCCGATGATTTAGAAAAGTTTGATTTTTTATAGGTTTCTTTGGCTTTGATTATTTTCCTTAAAATTAAGTATTTTGATGTTGTCTGTTGTAAACTGCAAATTACGATTCACAACACTTATCGGTTTAAGCGTATGAAAAATGCCCGTTGTGTTGTAGTCGAGGCAACACAAACATTTTAAGATTGTGAACGATAATCGGGCCCTTTATTTGTCTGCTTAATTTTTTCTTTTTGCAGTTTTCTAAACGAAATTTTCTTCTTTAACCTTAAATTTATAGCTATTTCGCCTTCAAAACTTTTTTGATTGCATAACGAATGAATGAAGGAGTATGAGCAATTCCCGAAACAACAATTCAATCAAATAATGCACCATATACATATAAATATTCTTTTACTATTTTATATGTATTTTTGTTCATTTCATTATTTTATATTTGAAATTGTTTTTTTTTTTTTTCAAATTTATGTTGGTTCTTGTTCTGTTTTTCTGGTTTTGCTGCAACTACATTGTTAAAGTGAGGCTTGAGTTTGTTTTTTTTTTTTTTGCTAATAGTCTTTTGGCATGTGCTCCGGCTGCTGAGTGTCGTTCTTTATTTTCTTGTACACCGGTCGTAAAAGTAAATTTACATTTATTGCCCCCATTGACTATTTTCAGCAAAAATCGATTTGAACTGAATTGAATTGCACAAGCCGTGCACTGCACTATTCTCTTTTGCTACGGAGTGTTTGTAGAGCAGCTAAATGTGCTACCGTCTCATTGCTGCAGTGCTTGTAGGAGAGTGAGTAGAGTAATGGGTGGAAAGGTGGGTGGGTGTTGGTGTTTAAGTAAAGTACAAGTGCAAAGTGCTGCATACAGTTTTAATATGTTGGTGTTTAGGTTTTGGCTGCCAAATTATCATTAGCAGCGTTGTCAACTTGGTGCGTTTCGCACCATTTTTTGTGCTTTTTTAAATTTTTGGTGCGAACATTTCTTTAGTTGATGCGCGGTGCGCTTTTTTTAAATTTTGGTGCGCTTTTTAATATTTGGTGGCACCAAAGCAAATTCAACACAACTTTTTGTTTCAGTATGAGAAAAAATCTTTCTACAATAAAACACACCTGTTTGAGTACCATTTCATTCAACACTGAAATTTTTTTTTGTGTATTTCGGTGCGTTTTTTAATTTTTTCGAAAATGTGACGAAATCTTTATTTTTACTAATTTTTAATTACAGTTTTTTAATAATTCATAACTCATGAAATCTATACGATGAAAAAATGTATTTTAAATACCAATGTATGATAAATGAAATCAAATTCTTCAAAAATTGTATAACCTGATGGTTTGGTCTACTGAACTGTAGACGAACAACCAGGGTTAGAGTACCAGTGGAATCCTAACAAATTTTATTGGAAAAAATCAAATAGAAGTACTTTAACTAGAAAACAAAAATATATAAAAAAAGTACCAAATATGTACTGAAATTAGCTTTTTTACCAATTAGTACTTTGTTTCCGAATATCACATTGTGAGTTAAATTTTGAGTGGTTAAATGCTTATTTTATCTTTATTAGCTCATTTATTAAATAAAGGCTTTTACTATTATTTCTTTTACTAATAAGCGTTGATAAAAAGTTTTTTGTAGAATTTATGATATTAAAATATTTCAAATTAATTCAATAAATATTTAAAACAAAAACGAAAATCTTAACTTGGTGCGTTTTTTTGTAAATGGTGCGCTTTTTTCTCCATTTGGGTGCGTTTTGAAATTTCAAAGTTGACAACGCTGATCATTAGCCAGCTGTATACAAACATATACATACAGCTAAGGACATATAAATGGCACATTTTATCAAGAAGTTTTTCTTCTGCTATAATGTCGTAAAAACTTTTTGTTTTATCATTCATTCAAATTTTATTTAAAAAGATACTTCATTATTAGTGCTAAAAACCTGCTAAGACACAAGGCTTGTCTGCAGGTAATTGATATTAATAAAAAATGTTTTAATAAATATATTTCATTGCGAATTTAATAAATAATTTTTATAAATTCTCTTTCTTTTCGCCTCATTTGTGATATTTATCAGGTTGGTTGGCATTGAGGATTGTGGGTAAGATGACATCTAACGTTCGATCTCCATAGTTATTTTTGTTAGTTTTAACTTAAATCTTCCCTTTGAGCGTAGTCTGGTGTTGTAAGAATGATCGATTCTGTCAAGAGAACTGTAGTCTTTTAGTTCCGTTAGAACTGTTAGTCGATATATTAATAAACTAAAATTTTAGGTTTTTTCCTAAGGTTTATTATGCATTCTGAAAATTGATAGAAAACTTCAATTGAAATTCATTCATAAAGGAAACAAAAAATCATAATTAAGAAAAATACTACTGAAATGACCTGGACACATAAATGGCGCAATCTCTATAAAATAGAAAAACAATTTTAGTATTGAATTTGTTTTTTTTTTGTATGTAAAAATAATTTACCGTTAATTTTTAATAATTTACTGTAGCCTTTATTTCTGATGACAGTTTCGCACCTGCGACCATACTTTCCACGAGTTTTTGCATTTTGTTTTAGATATGGCATACCAAGCTCCCTGAGCAGCCAACCACAGGTCATCCAAATTTTTATAATTTTTTTTTTTGCGATTTCAACCTTGACTTCGTTCTAAAGGTTCTCTATTGGATTTAAGTCAGGGCCCTGAGCTGGCCAATCCAAAACGTCAAACTTCTCTGCACAAAATAAATTTTTTACTAGTTTGGAGGAGTGATTGGGGTCATTGTCTGGCATGAAATCGAAGGCATACGGTTCCATATGGTTTTTTAAAACAGCTAAGTTCTGTAACTTGTCTATTTTTCCGTTCATTTTTACAAGCCGACAAAATGCATCCCATACCATGATGCTGCCTCCAACGTGTTTTATCGTCCTCTGATTGAACCGATGGTTGTATTCTTGTCCTTTCGGATGATAAACAAAGATTCTACCATCTAGGCCTGTTCTATAAATTTTTGTTTCGTCACTCCATAGCACGTTTTTCCAAAAATAAATGGGTTTTTTCTTATGGGTTCTGGCATAGGCTAGTCGCTTTGAAATACTTTTTTCGCTAGCAGTGGCTTTTTTCTAGAAATTCGCCCAAACAAAATTGCCTCATTTAATCTTCTTCTAACAAGTCTGCTTGATATTTCCCAGTCGATAGATACATTAATTTCTGATGCTAATTCTGACAATAGCTCCATTCGTACGCACATCTCTTTTTCGAGGCCTTGGCTTCCGCATTTTTCCTTCTATCAATACATCGGGATTCTCAACACCTGATTTTATTTACTGTACACTTTTTTCGAGAAATTTTCATTAGAAGACATAAAACTTTCATTTTTGGAAGTTTTTATTTGGAAGATATTTAAGTTTATGCCATTTATATGTCCGTAGCTGTACATATTCATGCGGTTTCTGTGTTGGGCTTGCTCAACAGAGTGAGTGGAAATTGTTGGAACAATAAGTTAAATGTTGTAAATTTTAGGGGGTAAACACCTGGGGGGTTACTCTCTATTGCGATACGAAAGCAAATTCGATGCGATACGCAATCCCCTTGACGTAATTTGTTTAATCTGTATTTAGATTCATTTATTTATTGTTGTACTCAAGTAAAATTTTGTTAAAAATAAAATTCTTAAATCAATTTTGTTCCCTTTATTTTTGGTCCCCCTAATTAACTGAACATTTCTATTATATCTATTTAGTAAATACATACATTTCTGCTTCAGTTAAGTAACAAGTAGTACTTTGAATATGTTTAATATTTCCCTTTTTCTCTATATAAAATTATAAATTCATAATCAATGTTCTGTGTTAAAGGTGGCTTGATTTTCCAGTGTGCTCTTTGTTCCCACTTTCATTTAATATCAGTTTATTAATTTACTAGTATGTATTCAATAAAACTAATTAGAATTCATAATATTTTGCACGTACTTCTTAAGTTTATAAGATTGCTTTTGTTTAATTATTTTGCAGTTAATATGATTATAAAGCAATTAGTGGAAATAGGAGTAATAGAAAAAAATAAAATAGTTAAACATTTCGTCGAAAGGCTGTGTTAATTATGGTTTAGTAGACCATTACATAATATTATATGGTCTAGTACATTTATTTATTTGACACATTGTAGCATGAGAGTTTGTGTCTCAAGTTCTGTAGAATTTTAAATAAATCAGCTTGTTGCAAGTGAAATCAAGAAATCACAGCGAACAGTGGTTGAACCGATGACATTAAAATTTAGCAAAAAAGTATTGGAGTTTATGTTTTAACTATGGACCCCACAGAACCCCCAGGAGCAGCGCTGTGGGATCTCAATGTCGGAATACCATGTCTAGAGGCAAAATTTATCTATACAAAAACACGCACACAAACACGCAAGTGGATACTTACATAGATTATTTTGACTTCACTAAATCGGCTCTGCTGTATATAAAGATCATTCAGTACATGAACAATTTATTTTTACCCACCCATACCATTCCTGGTAAAGAGTATAACAACTTAAGAAGCTATTTTGGTTATTATTCTTATTAAAAGAAAACAATGTGATTTTTAATTATATTGGTTATTTAAACCTAAACCTATTTGCATTACATATGTATGCATATCTAATTCAATGTTTGTTATTGTTTAATGAAATTCCTCTAAAATTTGATCAAATTTTTTTTTATTTCAAAAGAAAAAACTTTTTGATAAATAAAACCAAAGAAAATAAACTTTAAAACAATAACAAAAAGTTTACATTTTGTGAAAACAAATAAAAACCCAACAACAACAACTAATATCGCATTTTAACACGAAACCTCAAAGAAAACTGAAATACTTGGTATTCATTCACAACAGGGCTGGTAAAGTGTCATTAGTATTTTTTCATAACAGTTGATCAATGAGAACAAAACACATTTCCGGGCAAAACAAAGAGCTACAAATACAGACACTTTTTATTCAGTAGCCATCTAAAGTATTGTTCACACAAAATCCAGCCACACTACAGAAGCTTTTTATATAAAACGTTTCATTTTTTCAATGATGTGTTTTTTAACCCTGCTACTACGTTTAGGGTCTTTTGATGACCCATTCGTATTTAACATTGCATAACTTGCAAAAAAAAAAAAAAAACGTGTTTGTCCGTCAAACCGACACACAATCACTCTAACGACGATATATTGCATTGATCACAAGCCTTAAAAATATTTTTGAAATGTACAAATTTGAATTTTCTCCATAAAAAAATGTGGGGTCAAAATATGACCCAAACATAACATGTGTATTTTTTTTCTAACATAGTAGCAGGGTTAAGATAACCATTATCTGTCAAAAAATTGTTTCAATCCGAATCTTATATACCCACCACCAACATATATCTCAGTAGGTGCAGCTATTCTAGTCATTTTCGGCCAATTATGTGGCCAATTATGGACTAATCTTTAGAAAATAGTCAAATTTTTACTTTCATATAACTGATCTGTGTAAAATGTCGGTTCGACATCGATATTTATAAGATATTTACGTAGGTTAAAGTATAATTTAACTGATTGTTCGACCTTTTTATTAATTAAACAATTTTATTTTTCGAGATTAAGGTCAGCTTTTATTTTTATTTTTTCCAATATTTCGTGTAGCGAAAAAAATAATTGAAAAATAAAATTGTTTAGGTTAAAGTATTTTAGAGAGAGCTATGACCAATTATGGTCCAATTATCATTAAGTTCGTTACGATGATTTGTATATAAATGAATTTAATGATGTTTATAAGAGATTTAGTTGATTTTTGGCAGCAGACTTTATATGGGGAATATGGTCAAATATGTACTGATGCAAATAAAATATTGTTTTATGATTTCCCTTAGCATAAACTTTATTTTTGCTAAAATTTCTATGAAGACTGGCATATCTATATATTTATGTACCATAGAGCCATATTCCAGGAAGACAGTAGTATAGAGGTTATTAGAAATCGTGGACCTATTCTTACCATTTTCAACAGGACATGCTTCTGTATGTAAAATAAAGTGCGCAAAATTAAATGATATCTGAATTATGTTTAAAGACAATATCTGAAAAATATCGAGGTTGTATGAAATTTTGGTCTTGAACTCCTAATAGACGAATTTTGCCTATTTGCAATACCAAACATTTTGGTGAAACAAATAATGTGCGGCTAAAATGTCAATATTCCAAGTCTATTTTTCAAAGCTCTATCGTGCCTCCAACAGACTGACAGACAGACGGACATGTCTACTTCGTCTTAGAATCTTATAAGGACCCAGAATATAGGGATTTTTTGGTTCTACGACCAATATTTCGATCTGTTACAAACGGAATGACAAGAAAATCGTATATGATTTCAAAGAAGTTACAGCTTTCAAAAACAAAACTGTAAATGATATTATAAAACGATACAAGCAAACTTTAAGCACATATCGTAAACAAAAAGAAATCATGTTATTACGGGGGATTTTTTAAAATTGCTTTTATTTTGAAAAATTTGTACCAGCCATTGTTAGCAATGGCTTTTTCCAATCAGCTTTTGATGCTAAGAACGAATCAAGTCAATTTCGGATACCCAGTTCCGAAGTGAACCGTTTCGCATCGATCGAAACAAATAGTGTGCCAGTAAAAAATGTGCTCCAAATAGAGCAGGTTTTATGTATGAATTCATACCTCAAATCGCTTCAAACCTGCTGATGGAATGCATGATTTTTGGATGAAGTGTTCCCGGTTTGAAGGACTACTATCTGCTGACAATAAGCGCTTCTTTTAACCTAATCAATCATGCAAATAAAGCACTTTCCTAAAGAGTTTTACGTCACTTCGCGCACACCAATCAAAGAACAAATTCTATCTGAATGTTTTTGCTTAAGAAAAATTCATAGTAACTGAGAAGCGCGATATTCGTTTTGTAATTGACTTTCGTTGTCATACGTAAATCTGTAGGCTATAATTTGATTTTTGTTTTTTCGCTTTAAAACCATCTTCGTTGTCAGCACTAAAAAATCATCTTTTTTGTATATTTTTTTCGTAAGCATTTACTGCTTCAAAAGAGCGCTTTTATTGAAGCGCTCGATTATGCGCTTTTTCTCTTAAGTGCTTCAAAAAACACGAATTTTTTTACTGGGTATTCGGACAGGGCAAGGTCTGGAGTATAAGGCGGCTAAACTTCCGAATCACTAAAGTCTAAAACTGTGTGGTTTTTAACAGGTATTGCAACAAGTGGCCGAGTGTTGTCATAATGTAAT
The DNA here is from genome assembly GCA_916048285.2 of Bellardia pandia. Taxonomy (NCBI): domain Eukaryota; kingdom Metazoa; phylum Arthropoda; class Insecta; order Diptera; family Calliphoridae; genus Bellardia; species Bellardia pandia. The sequence continues at coordinate 37,669,235 of OU696530.1, forward strand.
ATAACACTTTCATGTCTGGCCGCATATTCTGGAAAATTTTCAGCTAATTTTCGCTTTAAACGAATCAGTTGTCGATTTGGTTGGTTGGCAGGGCTTCACTTATGATCTCCTACGCTTCGGGTTATCGCAATGGATCCATTTTTTATCGCAAGTAATGACTCGACGTTTAAGCAGTATTTCGGACATGCAAAAGGTCTCGTGGCTTCAATTCATATGGTACTCAATTTCCCTTCTTTACGATTTAGCCAGCTGTTCGCAAAGGTTTTGAATTTGTTGCTTGAGTAGCTCTTGTTTGACAACATTCTTCATAGAGTAATGCATCCAATTCTTGGTATTCAATTTTTTTGGGTGGCCTGGCCAATTTTTGTCCTCACATTGAAACCGATGAAACTTATTCACCATTAGCTTCGGTAAGCAATCGGTGTGCTTCAGTGGTAATTTTTTTAAATTAAAGAAGTAAAGCAATACCTACCGACATTTTTTTAAATGACGGTTTGTTGGCACAAATTTCGTCATTTTTGATGATGGAAAAAAAACTTTTTTGTTTACAACAATTGAATGTAAAATGTGAATGTTGATTAAACTATGTACATACTTATATATAATTTCCATCCCTGTTTTATTTTTTAAATGTGTAAACTTTGAATTTTTCCCCAGCAAAGTAATAATTTAATTTTTTTTTTTTGCTGAAATCGCCCAGTAATAACGCCTATAAACTTGTGACAGCATAAAAAAACTTAAACAAAGATTTCATATAAAATTGTTTGATAAAATTACTGCAAATTGAGGTTAAATAAAGTTTTACTTTAAATTGTAATTCTTATAACCATAAGTAAATAGAAATGGCAAAAACTAGTCAACAAACCAGGAATAATTGGAAGTAAGACTAAAGGAAAGTAATATTATTTATAAAACTCAATCACCCACCCATTTGCCCATTAGCTCATTCCTTTAAACTACATATTTAATATGATGTCAGCAAATCGGGGAAGTACCTATCAGTTTTACTACTAATCGACTCCAAATTATACTGTGAGCGTCAAAATAAAGTCAACACCACATATTATAAAAAGTAAAGCTTAATTTTATTAATATAAATAATATTATTACTCTTTTTAGTTTTTTGTTCTTCCTCACGGGCTATTTTTGATCAACAATTTCTCTCCTCCTTTTCTTTAACAAATGTAAATAAAAAACGTTACTGGTTTTTTATATATTTGTTCTACCCAACGTTTCGTTCGCTTTTTTCGAACTCAGAAAGTGATTCTGAGTCGATCGATATACTTTAAGGTGGATGTTAAACCAATATTTTTGGGCGTTACAAACATCAGCACAAATCCAATATACTCTTCCCACTGTGGTGGTGTAGGGTATAAAAATTATAGACAAACACAATACCGTAGAAAATTTGCATGGTGCAAAATGACCAAGCGTCTAACAAAAACTGAAGTAAGAACTATAGTGAGTGAAGTCAGAGCAAATCCAATATCTAGTGCTGTAAACATTTGCTGCAAATGTTACGAAAACTTGACACGTAAGCTGTAGTAAGGGCAAAAGAATTACAAACAAAATATTAAATACAATCTTTTATATAATTTTAATATAAATGTTTACTTTATTTTGACGCGAAAAATCTTTTAATTTAATTTTTTTTTTTTCTTATTTTCTAGTTTTTGTTAATGAGTAATATTTTGTTTAAATTACTTATGAATTATGCAATATATTGTTACGTTTTTAATTACAAAATAAAAGCGTCAAGTGGTTCAAAATCTTTATTTATTCAAATGTGCAAAATAATTGAAATAAGCACTCTGCCTTTTACTACTTACAATTTACTTTAACACACACTCACTCAACGATGACTCACAATAAAATCACTTCTTGAGTGGCGCGGTTAGCCTATTTATACAGTAACATCAGTTCAAGTAGTCTATGGATGGTTCGGAGGTAAGATAATATAGAAAGTTCTTGTTTAGAATGTTCAACCAAAGCCGTTAAAACCTAAAGTTGCCATACTTCATAAAAAATTTGTAAATAGAAAATTCTAGTAATGCAAATGTTGATAAATGTCGATAATGATAAAATGTTGATACTAGTCGTTACAAACCGTTAAATTTAAAATTTTTTCTTTAATAATATTAGGTGTTTAATTTATATTGCCGCTCACAGTTTATTTTTGGGTAATTTGGAATGTATCTATGTTTTCTTTTTAATAGATAGAGAAGTCAGTTGGTTACTTTACACAACCCAAAAAGTCTAGCGTGAAGTCAGGTCAAACTTAATTTTGAAAAGTAGTTGTTTTAGCCACCATTTAACCTGCAATGAAACGAAAACTTAATTTGTTATTTTATACATCCTAGGTAATCTAACGTGAAGTTAAATGTCTCTAATAGCTAAATTCACAGTCTTTAGTTAGCTAATGGCAAAGGCTTAACTAATGACTCTTTATTCGCAATGCTTAGTTTGCCATAAGAATAACAAGTAATAGTTAAACAATAGTTTAACCATAAGTAATATAGAATGTAGTCAATTAATCTGTTTTGTATTGAGCTTTACCCGGGGTTTACACATGCAAGTGCAAGTTCGAAAAAGTCAATAAATTCACTCTTTTTTACTAATACAATCACACATGCAGGCACTTGCAGCTCACTTGCAAGTGAATTTAGCTGGACAGTGATTTTTTGACACTTTCAGCAATAAAGTGACAGAAAGGTAAACAGGTAAATAAATTTAATGGATTGTGGTAAAATAATTAACTTATTTTATGTATACATATATGTAAAAAAAAAATATATATTTTTTTTCAAATATGAAAAAAGAAGTCATTTTAGAACATTAAATAATAATTAAAATAATAATAATAAATTGTAATAATTATTTTCCTACAATTATACCCATGTGAAGGCAATGGCAACTCTTGGTAAACAAATACAAACTTTGTGCGCCATTTGTTAATTTAAACTAATTTTTTGAAGTTTACTCTTTGACAACATTTTGAAAATGAACTTTCACTGTCCTGTGTAAACAGTAATGCTACATGCAAATGATTCGAGTTTTTCGAATAAGTTTTCATATATAATACGTACACAGCACTCGCATGCAAGTACTTGCATGTGTAAAGGCATGATTAGCAAGTATGTAGTTATTTTGCGCTCCAGATGTGATCTATTGAAGAGTCAATTCATTTTTGTAATAGAGACGAACATAACTAATTCTTTAATCATTGCAGATATATAAACCAGCAGTTCTGGGTAATCTGGGAAATAAATTCTGGTTGAGTTTGTACTCCCATTTTGTTTTCTATGTCTCCATAATTACTAAAATATTGTGGAAATTACTAATTTAAAACTATGACAAATTTTCAGTTTTTATTCACAAATTCCCGCCATTATTTGTTCACCATAAAAAAAATTCATGTTTGTTAAAAACCGAAGTGTTTAATTGCTTTTAGAATTTGTTTAAACTAAACAGAGCAAATAACTAATATTAGTCACACTTTTTTACATTTTGGTTTGTGCAAATTGGAAAAATATTTTAAAAATTTAACATTGATTTAATTGACTGAAAAAAAATATGTATAACAAATGCATGCTGCAGCATATGTAAATATTAAATACAGTTGCTATCTGGGTATTTAAATAACGAGGGTCGTGGCAAATTGGAAAATATTTCAAAAATATTCATATTTATCACGTATAGACACGATTTATGTATGTGATTTATTAGAATTTATGCTGGCCCTTGGAAATCTTAACTTATTAAACATCGCATTATATTGTTAATTTAAAAAAAATAGTTTTATGATTTTCAAATCTAACCGCGTATCTTGTTTTTTTAGTGCTACTATTAAAAAACAATTTTCAGCCAAAATAGTGTATGTATTTAGAAAATACTTAAACTACTACTACAACATCGTGTTTGTTGTTGTAGGTATATACAAACAACACCAACAACAACACTAGCTAAAAATAAAAACTAGAAAGAAAAAAACTAATGCTAAAAACCTTAAACACAATTTAACGTCAAAATCACTCGTGTGTTAAATAAATAACAAACCCAACCATTATTTATTTCTCTGTTATGTTGTGCTGTTGTTGCTTTTGTTATTATAATATTTAACACAATGACACCAACAACAATAACAACAAAATTAGAAATCATCTAAACCAAAGATGAGATAAATTTAGACAAAACAAATCTAAGGAGTGTGTCGTTAAAAAATGTAATAATACAACGATATACATACGAGTATGTATGTACCTAATAATACATACGTGTAATATATTTACACATGAAAAGCACCATAAAACTATAATAATTGACAAATGGAAGGAAAATATCAAAGATATATAAACAAAAACGGTTTAATCCAGACCAAGTTTTAAACTTAGTTAAAACAAGATATAGAAAGTTTTATGAAATGTTTGTCTAAAAAAAACGTGTGCAATTAAAAACCTAAAGTTAAGGAGGTGAACTTCCAGCATTCAAAATATTTATTTGAGTATAAATATTTGGTAGGAAATAACTTGTCGAAAAAAGTTCTTCTTTAACAACTACTGGTAAGATTTTGGTGATATACATACATGAATATATACATATGTATATAGAAAAAAGTTCTTAAAGACAATAAATACTAATACCATTCAATTAAAATCACTAAAAATTCAACTACGAGTATATTTTGGCCAAAGATCAACTGTATTTTGGACCTACTGCCATCGCTCGATTTAAGTCTTCAAAAATGTTGTTCTTTTAAACTTGGATTTCAGTTGTCATGCGATTTACGTGTGCAGGCAGGGCTGCCAGATGAATTTCGGAAAAAAATCGTCAAAATCCCAATAAAAAAGAAAAAAATCGTCATTTCGAATTTTAAAAATGTATTTGTAATATTAGTATGTAGTATTTTAAAATTTTTATTTAAACGAAAACTTTATTCTATTTTCTTCAACCTTTTTGTATGATTTTTATGAAATAATTTTTAAGCTTAATAAGATTAAAATATTTCACTCTTAAACTTATTTAGATTTCTTTACTAAGAAAAGTTCTGAATTACTCCATTGAAAGAATTCAGAAATTTAGAAACAAATCTGTAAATATTTTTTGTTTATTACTTTTTAATTTCGTTTAAGTACTTATAAAACAAACATTTTAACAAATACTAAATAATTTTTAAATACCACTTATAAAAGTTTTGTATTTAATTGGTTTTTTTATATAATTTCTCAGTTTGTTTTAGTGGTTAGAAATGATTTGGTTGGCATGATGTGATTTGATGTAAAGAGCTGTCAGATGATAATGAAATAAAAATCGCTTTAGTCGTTTTAAAAATTCGTTTAAATCTTAGAGTTAAAAGAAACATTAACACTCTTATTTATAATAAAATGTTGTCTAAAAAACATTCAATATCTATATATATAAAAATGGTGTAAAAAATGTATAGTAATTCATCAAATGAGAACGGCTGGGCCGATTTCTATAAAACTTTTTGTCAGTTGTTCGTATTTTCGAGGAGAAGGTTCTTACGGAAGAAAATTTTGGAAAATCCCTCCGGAAAAGTCGGAAAATTGGAAAATCGAGTTTTTGACTTAATGACTTTCCAACTAAAAAAATAGAAATTTCTTAGTGTAAATCATGAAAAATGCGAAATGCGAAACGCGGAAAATTGGAAAATCTCTTCGCAAAAGTCGGAAAATGGGAAAAATTGGAAAATTGAATTTTTTGTACGAAATTTTGTGTGAAATTATTCCTGTTGTATTATATTATTACTCTAAAGTTTGTCTGAAGGCCTAAAATTGGGGCGAGGCAAAGTTCGCCGGGTCCGCTAGTTTATTATAATATAAGTAATTTAATTGTTGAATTATTATATAAGTAATTTAACAGTCAATAAGTTAACTCTATATAAAAATCAGTGATAGCAGTGGATCTTGAAAGATTTAAATCCACATTGTCTTGATGGGTTCTAAAATAAAATATGCCATTTTCTTTGGCCTTTAATGTATTTTTTGTGGATGATATTGTGTTGGAAAGCTTTTCGGTGTTATAATAAACGGGAGTTCTTTCCCCTTCCCCATTTTTCCCATTCAAATTCAATGTTAAAAAAATAAAAAGAGAAAAAACTCCCGATGATTTTTTATTCATGATTGGGCCGGATATGTTTTTTATAATCCAAGAATCCAGATATCAAATCTCCTTAGCTTAGGCCGCCTATCAAACGACAAGATCACTAAAGTCTATTCAGTTGGTGAGAGAAAGAGTGATGAAATGGAAGAGAGATGAAAGGTAGAAATTTTTTGATCGAGGAGATTTCTATATCTGGTCGCGGTTACCAGTTACTGTTTTTAATAAAGACCTCAATATTTATGTTAGTTTGTCGATTTTGCATAATATAAAAACAGTTAATTTTTAAGAGCTATCGGAATTAATTAACAAAAAAAAAAAACACAAAATTTAAAGAAATGTATAAAATCTTTATTTAAGTCGATATAACGATTTATATAATTCAATGTTTAAAGATGATTTTATGTAAAATTTGGCAGCGGCTACGTCTCAAATCGTGCATACGCTGGGTAAAATTTTGGAATACTCTCTCCTACACATAAGCCAACATCTCACGCATAAATTCTATTATTCTAATATTAGCTTACAGTGCGTCAACCGTGGCGGGCTTGTCCCTTTTAGGTATGAGCCTTAACATATACCCACAAGGCGTTAAATCTCACGATCTAGGCGACGAATTGACCGGCCCTAAACGTGAAATAAACTGTTCAACGAACTCGCCTCTCAATTGGGCCATTGTTTGGCATGCTGTGCGGCAAGTGGCATTGTCTTGTTGAAACCACAACAAGTCAAGTTCAAAGTTCAGAAGTTTTAATTTTAAATTTCTTTTTAAACTTGAGTAAATATTGTTGGTTTCGTTCTATAAACCGAATCGTGAACAATGTTTCAAGCTAAAAGTTTTCTTCGGTTTCTATATTCTAATTCTATAAGGTTGGCAAATTAGATGTCACTTCACTCATTATGGAGTAGTAATCGCGACCTTGCGCGGTTATCAGAGATTTAACCAGCTCAGTGCTGATAATGGTTATTTAAGGGCAACCATATTTCCGCAATATTGATTCGATTTAGAATTCAATGGTTACGTTCTCTCTCTGAGATTTTAATCAATTTGATTCTTTGAAAATACCCTTTAATTTGTCTAATTGTTTTCTACTTACCAGCATTTCAGTGTGTTTCCTAATAAACAGTTTTTTACTTGCTATTGCATAGTCATTCGCTGAATTCCATGAAAATACAAATATTTAAATAAAATATCAAAGCATGTTTAATTAATACACTATTTTGTACCAAATTAATTGATTGATTAATTTTTTGAGCTCAGTGTTGGCAAACATGGTACAATTGTACTTTTTTTGATACATTTTAGATACATTTTTAATTTTAAAATACTATTGCATCAAAATTTGGTATTCCAAATAAAATATGTATGTCGAAATATGTAAAGTTACCATTTGTGTAGTAATGCAAGCCGAAAGGATGATTTTATTAAATTTCATGAACATTTTGAAACTGATATTATAAAGCTTAATACATATTTAGTTAATCAGAATTTCAAAAACGTTAAAAGTTAACCCTTCTATTTCTTTAATATATTCTTGAATTAAAAAATTTAGTAATTTTGGAAATATAATAGAAGTATGTATGAATATATATACTGATACTTCATAAATAAGAATGTTATAGATAATCATGATAATAATAAACGAAAATAATATTCTTAATGATTCAGAAATAGCCTAACTATACATTTAAACCAATACAAGCAAATCCCGAATAAAGATAATTTACAGGAAGCATTTTATTACGAAACGATCTCTAATTCTTTGCTTTTAATTTATCTTTGTTTGTCCCGGTTCACATTATGAAGTTTTTGTCGCTGCGATTCTTGCTTTGTAGGCAGGGCTGCCAGATGAATTTCGGAAAAAATCGTCAAAATCCCGATAAAAAAAAAATCGTCATTTCGAATTTTAAAAATCGTCAAAAAAAAATCGGAAAAATAAAAAGTCACTATTTCTAATAGTATTTTGAAATCTTTATTAAAACGAAAACATAAAAATTCAATTTTATATAGTCTCTTGTACAATACATATCAAAATACGTAAATTTTAACTTTTTACATAACAAATCACAAAAAATTTTATGTTAAACACAACTTGTGTAATATTTAATAATTAATATCTTAGTCCGTTTTCACTTCTATAATTCTCACTCGTCAAGGCAAGTATTTTTGGAAGAGAAGGGAAATAAGAACTTGACGGTACTGTCAATTTTCTTATTTCCTTTTGTTTTTTTCATGCATGTTGATTTACATTAAAAAGTACGAAAATTGAATTGACATGTTTGATGAAATGGCAAGTTCAAAAGAGAATTGAACAAAAACTGGTCTGCTAAAACTGAATAGTGTGAAAAAGTATTTTATAAATAAATTGTTGAATTCAGCATATTTTATTAATTCAAGTTAAATTACAATGTCAAAACAATTTATTTTATTAAGTTTTAAATAACATTTTGAGTATAGAATTCAACATATTTTCGAAGAATTCCGTATTTTTGTTATTTAAATTTATTCGGCTAAATATGCTTTCGACGTTTTGTTAAAATAGGAGAAGTTTTTGTAGAAGAATTTCCCCGTGGAAATTCAGAAATTGTTTCTTCTTAAAATTTTAGTTCATGGAATTCAGTATTTAAAATTGATTTTTATGTTTACACATAAATAAGTAATTTCGACTATCCTGTCTCAATATTATTTGCAATTATTTTACTTGAACTTAACAACAATAATTTAGAAAACACTACTATCACTTAGTTTTGTTTTTGAAATAGTTGTTGTCTCAAAAAAAGAGAGAATTTGGTAACAAAAACATAAATAAAACTAACAATTTATAGAAAATTTTAATAATTCAGGAAATCGTCAGAGCGGTGAGTCATATTAAAATATGCATGTACGACTCACCGCTCTCGCCTACAAAGCAAGAATCGCAGCGACAAAAATTTTATAATGTAAACCGGGACTTTCAAATGCATTAATATAATATTGTTACTCTATTCTTTGATAACTTACTTCCTGGAAGACTACATAGTTGTATATCGTGAACAAACGTTTTATCTAGCAGCATTTTCCAATACGAGTGGAGTTAGATTGCGATTCTTTCCTTTCCTTTTTATCACCAAATCAATACCAAAGCTTCATTTCCAGTAGAGTTTGACAATTTTTTGAGACATACTTATTATATATAAATGTCAATGTTAAAAATTTGGTTGTTCGAGTGCAAAATTGTTTAAACATTGGTGATATAATGTAATGTTAAAAATTTTGCCGTAAGTGACTATGTACACTTAGGTCTGTTTTTATGCGGTTTATTTTTATGCGGATTTGAAGTTATGTGGTTTTAAAATCTACTTTTTTTGTATGTATTATTGTTTTCATTGAGTTTTCATAATTATTTTGTCGTTTTAAACGTTTTCAACGTTAGCATCACTATAATTACTGCATAGTAATTTTCAAAATTTGAAAGAAAATTATGAAAATTCAGAAGGTGATTGTGACGAAGACATTATAGCACCACTTAATGTTCAAACGGTTGCAAAAATTCTTCGTACAGCTAATGAGTTACAAAGTCAAATCCTTCTGAACGAACCCGATACTGAAAAAGCCTTAAAATTCAATAGAGAAACTTGTAACCTTTTGCCAGGATATCGCGAACAACACAATCAGTTAAAAAAATACAACTCAAAATTTTTTAAAAAAAAAACATCAAAATATTCTAAGTAAAGATTGCATTATCAAGTAGTGATTCCGATAATATGTAATGTCTTACTTTTAAGTATCAAATTTTAAATTCTAGAAATGATTTTTTTTTTGTTTTTAGTACGTACTTATTTATTTTTTAACTTTTATAAACCGGTTTAACCAGATAAATGTAATAAAATTGACTGTTTCCCCCCTTTTTATGTGATTTTTATAATAAATAAATGAATTGTTTTTGTCTACTTTTTTATCTTGTGACTTTTTTATGCGATTATGGTCTAATTTTTACACCTAAATTTGAAGTTATGCGGGTTTTCAACTTTTCGGAACGAATCATCCATTTTGTGTGAAAATCAGTCTTTTTTATGCTGATTTTCTTTATGCGGTTTTCTTCGGAACGCTTCTACCGCATTAAAAAATACCTAAGTGTATATCGAATTTTCGTTAAAGTGAGTTTCTGGAGGTCTAAAAAGTACATTTTATTTATATAGTTGGTACAAAATCCAAAAAACCATTTTCCATCACTGGTTCAGCTCAGTGTTGTCAGATAATTTTTTTTCTTCCCCCCAAAAAAATTTAGAAACCCTTCTACACTTTTTTTTAAAAACCCCCTAAAGCAGAAAAGTTTAAGTAGTAATTTGGTTTCATCATTCATATCTCTGTTTAATTTGAATTGAGGTACTATCATTCTTATATAATATACTCTACTAATTATTAAAAAAAACATTTAAATTATTTTTCGCTTACATTTTTATGGACTTACGTTAGGTGAACTATTAGGAATACAATTTATATACATATAAACATCTCGATGGTTAGTTTAATTAAAATCAGGTTTCTCCAAACATTTCAAGAGTTGCAAAGTCTTCTTAACTAGCTGTGTACATATCATTCGAATTGAAAAGTTTCAGCATTTCATTTATTGTTTAACGAGTACTTGACTCTTAAAATACTTTCAACTGTTGAAATTTTTATGTATTCTGTTTCGCAGCTTATTTTTTACCACATTAAACATACAGAAAGCTCTTTCAACTGATGCATTGGCGTAAGGTAGTAGTAATAAAGATAATCCTAGTTTACTAATTCTGCAAAATTTTGGGTTATTGCTAGCATCCCTCTTTTGTCCAACTTTATACCAAAATTTTTCTAAAGCCGTCGTATTACTCCACGATATAAAGTGCAAGTTGTTCCACTCAATAAGAGTTGCATCGATATCTGCACAAATTTTTTTGAAATGCACAACGATACTGGTAACGTCTAGTTTTTTAGCTTTCTGTGCATTACGATGGGAAAAAGTAAAAATTTTTCCATAAGATCAATATTATCTGGAAGTCGCTTTTTTATTTGGGAACATATTTCCAAAGTAAAAGTTTTGCAATTTTATTTAATGAGCATAATGTATTCTATTTGCATCGAAAAATTGCTTGTAGTTGCCAGATTACTTTCTAAATCGTCATTTCGTTATAATATCTTCGACATGCTCAGTTGTTAAATTATGTACTATGCCAAACAATAATCTCTAAAATCACCTAAAAATCCCCTAAATAAAATTTTCTTATTCCCAAATTTCCCCCTAAATAATATTAACCCTTAAATAAAAAAAAAACCTCTAAATCTAGGGGGAAACCCCCTAATCTGACAACACTGGTTCAGCTTCAATATGTTACAGAGAGAGAAAGTGAGACCGTGAAAGAGAGTGAAAACACTAATTATTAAATAAACGTGTATCTGGCGGATGTTTTAAACGTTTCTGACCTTGAAAAATGTAAACAAACAACAAAAATTTAATTACCCAACTTTATGGAACCGCCAAAAAAATCTAATCATTTAGCAATAAATACAATTTGTTGTTTGTTTTTATAAAATACACAACAAATTTGTTTAAGTTACTTTTTGTTTTAAGCCAAAGTAAACAATTAAATGAGATACGAAAGCAATAGCAAAATTCTCTAAATGAGTTTTTTTTTGTTGGGAATGTCACTAAAATTGGTTAAATACTTAAAAAACAAGATTGTGTTTGTTATGAAATATCTCTTCAATCATGTTTTTTTTTGGTCATTAAACATGCCTTTAAAATTTACTTTAAAACGATAAAAAGGTGTGCTAGATTTAATTGTTAAAATATATATTTTTAAAATTTTTTTTATAAACCTATTGACATTTAATTTAAGTGACCTCTTGACTTTTAAACTTTAAATAAAAAAGAACACTGAAAATTATTAAAAAAAATCTATATGAAAAAAATTCAAAACGGAAACAATTTCTCTAGTACTTAAGCTAAAAATGAGTAAAATTAAAAACATGCAATATATAGTACATATGTATATTTATGTACCTGGCCATAAATTACTCTTGTACAAATGTTAATTTTCTTAAATGAATTTTAAATTTATGAAATGAAAATTTTCAGCTTAGTTACACTAACGCTTTTTCTGAAATGCAATTTTTGCACAGGAAATTCTTCATTTATTTGAAAAAAGAAAAAACGTAAGAAGAAATACAAACGGAAACTTGAAACCACTACATACTGGCTGTTATGGCCAAAAATACCTTTACAAAAATGGAAATTACTTTTTAAGCACTTTCGAAAAATAAACTGTATAAAACACAAATACAAATACTTATTCAACATACACACACAAACTTAGATATACTAAATAAGTATTAAAAGCAGAAAAGATTTGGCCAACAATTTATATGTATATACGTATTAACTAAGCAGAATTATAGTTTTTAGTTAATTAACCCCTAAACGAGCGGAATTGTTAAAAAAGTGCTCCAGCGGTACATGGTTCAGAAACCAATACCATAGATTGTCCCGATTATTTATTCAAAATTTTTCAACAAGAACTTTGTTTTTAAAACAAAAAATTTCTTTAAAAATCATTGACATTTTTAATGTATTGCAAATTTATATGGGACATACAGTGTTGTACAAAATAAGTTTCGAATATTTCCTGTTTTTTTTTTTTTTTTTTTTTTTTTTTATTAAAATATGTATTTATTCAGCCTTATTATGAGTGTCGTTTTCTTTTTACGACAACGACTCTTTCGCAATAGATAAAAGATAAAATTAAATTTGTTTCTTTAATCTATTACGAAACAGAATGGCAGATGTGTTGGGGATGGATGGTAGAACGCCTACACGCGTGCTTTGGAAAGGTTTGGTTTCTCTTTTGATCTTTTCTGTCCAGTTATTACAACGGTAGGACCGACATGAGTCAATTTCAAGTTGGCTATCTGTTTAACCTAACCTACATTGTTGTGTCTCTCGAAATATCTGACATTAGATTCTTTTATTAGATTCTCAGTTGTGAGATATGACTGGGTCATGTTCAGTGTAATTGTTTTGATTTACACAGATTTTGAAGTCATTAACTCGTCATAGAGGTTCATATACAAATTACCCTCTGCGCTTCTTCTGCTAGATTTTGCAAAATACTCGGCCCTCGATTGTCTCTTGTCGTATTCTGTTTATACCTCTTTTTCATTTGGTAGTCTCGTATACATATCTGTTTGCCAATAAACTTACCAGGGACTCTCCAACAAAGACCGCCCAAAAGTGTGAATAAATGCTGGTTTTAAAACCGACCCAAAATATTAATATATTAAATGGGTAAATTTGGTGAAATGATAACGATTTTTCTTTCTTTGACTTCCATATTTTTATTTACATTTTTGACATTTAGAGGTTAATTTTTTTTTGTTCGTTTTTGAAATAAATTATCAGATTCACACAGAAACATAAGAGCCAAACTAAACTGCATATTATAAAGCTTCTTTTTTGCTTAACATGCAAATTTTCACAATGAGCAAAACTAAAAATTACATATCAACCCTTCGTTGGTTTTTTTTGTTCTTTCATAGTTTTTCTTCTTTCTCGTACCAAGTACACAATAATATAAAGGTACTCTTGCACACTTTTACTCACAGTGGGACAGAAGTAAAATATTCCATCTGTTCCGTCAAGTGCAGCGTTTTGAAATCCCAGCTGTTGGATTTTGGAACACTCACCCTAAATTCAAAATTTTAATAAAATTAAAATCCAAGCTTTTAAATTTTTGGAACACTCACCTTAAATTTAAAATTTCAGTAAAATTAGGTTAAAGAAACTTAAGTGGACTATTTTAGGCTTTAAAATGTCTTTGATACATAAAAACATGAGTAAAAACTGCAAAATATAGAAAAATGTGGACAATTCTGTCTCCTCTTAATGTCAGATCGCTTAAAACTTATTACAAATTTTTCAATTTAACGAATGGACCTGACAACATATTGTTGGTTAATACGGGATTTGTCTGTACGTTACACTTAAAATATATTACCGATATTACCAATAATATAGAGTACAGAAAACTGCTGATTTAACACAAACTACACGCCGTATATAGATACTAAATAATAAATGACTTTACAATATATTACTTCTGGTGAGTAACAGTTTAAACTAATTACACTCTAGATTACTTAGAGACACTAAGGCAATAACTAACTCTAACTACGCTAGATTATCAGGTTTGCTCAAAATTTGTTTTGTATTTTATTTAATTTTTAGCATTTAACTCACATACAGTTTGAATAAACTTAAAACAAGTACAAATTTTTAATCATCTCTGGTTACAAATGGCATGTATTTACTTATGGGTGCATAATAACACTATGGAACTTACAACACTCGTTCTCACAACACATCTTGGGCAATTGTTTTATTTAGTACTCATTGTGTATAGTGACAGGACGAGGAAGGTGATGAAGGTGGTTGCTATACAATGTTTATGATGATGATGATGATGTACAATTTTTTGTAAAAACTACCAACTGCTGCTTGTTGGTGCTACCTTGACCTAATAATACAATTACATACATATACAGCAACAATAACGACACTGCAATAACAATGCAACAAATACAACACTTGTCACTTTTCAAAATGTGCAACACTTGCATTAAGCCAGCAACTGTTAGAGCAAAAGGGAAGCCTAAGAGTATGACTGAGAAAAAGTTGAATGTTTCTTTTAACATAAATACATTTATGTATTTATAGTTGTGGTCATTACAATACAAAGGACTACAATTAAAATCCTTAATACTTTAAAATTTTTCTAAAAACGAAAACTGCCATGAGAGTAGTATGTATAATAATTAAGTATTACATGGAATAAACACTTGTCGCTAGATGTCAACTGTTAAATATAATAAATAAATATTAAATAAAGTTTAGAACTTAGTTATTTAAGATGTACATATATAATATGTCTATCTTGAAGTTTGTGTAATGCGAAGAAATGTTTGTCTAAATGAACAACAATTAATAGAGAAATGTTTGCAAAATATTTTAGGATATTTGTCTGATAAAAGATGCTAGTGTAAATGAAATTCTTATAATTTATTGTGTATAACAGTATTTGTTATAGAAAATCTTGTATGCAAAAGTATTTGCTATAGAAAATCTTGTGTATAACAGTATTTTCTGTACAAAATTCTGTGTATAACAGTGTTTTCTTTAGAAAATCTTGTGTATTACAGTGTTTTCTCTTAAAAATCTTGTTTATAATAGTATTTTCTATAGAAAATCTTGTGTATATTAGTATTTTCTATAGAAAATCGTGTGTATAACAGTGTTTTCTCTTCAAAATCTTGTGTATAACAGTATTTTCTGTACAAAATCTTGTGTATAACAGTATTTTCTTGAGAAAATCTTGTGTATAACAGTATTTTATGTACAAAATCTTGTGTATAACAGTATTTTCTTTAGAAAATCTTGTATATAACAGTATTTTTTCTGCAAAATCTTGTGTATAACAGTATTGTCTCTAGAAAATATATGTATAAATAAATTAACATATTTATTTTAATCATCCTTACTAAAGGTACGGTCACACTTGGCAAATATTTGCCGAAAAATACATAACCACTAAATAAAATATACATTTTTGAAATCGTTTATTTATTTAAAAAAAAAAACTTCGTTTATTTATGACAAGACACAACAAATATTTAGTTTTATTTTATTTGATGCTGTTTGATCTTGCAAAACTCTTGTAAGAGTAAACAACGTCAATCAAAGTCAAAATAAAAATATATAAATATATTATTACCATATTTATTACAATCAACCTTACTAAGCAACTTGAGATTATTTTGATTGATCATTACAGCATTTAGTTTATTGCGCATTAATGACACTCATTATTTCCGCAAAATTTTATATCAAACCTTTTAAAAGTGAAATTATCTAGAAAACAATAATTTAACATTTAAACAATTTACTACCCCAACTATACAAATATTTGTCAATATATGTTTAAGTTTTGTTATCTTTGAATTAATGTTTAAACAACTCATTAGTTGTTTAATCCAATCAAATTGTAAGCAATTTAAAAGTGCAATGTTTGTGATGTTAATGAATGTTGTTTTATTTATAAAAAATATAAAAACAACGATAATAATTATTTTGTTGAACAAAATTTTTATTTATAAACCGCCCACCGGTTAACAATAAAATAATTTATTGAATTTTCAACTTTTTTTAAAATAATGGTGATGATGTTGTTGCTGTAGCTTTGTTTTTGTAATTAAAAAAAAAAAAACATACAAATGTAATATTTTTTGAAATTTGATTTGAAGTTGGCAGCTTTGGAAAGGTATTCGATGTTTAAATCGGAAAAGACATTTTCGGAGCAAAAAAACTGTTAAACCTGTTATAATGTTCAATAACTACTGTGAACGTCGAAATAAAGTCAACACCACATATTATTAAAAGAAAAGCTTCATTATATTAATATAAATAATAATATATTAGAAAATTATATTGCATTTTTATATACATAGTTATTTAAGTAGAATGGAATTCACAAAAAAAAAAAAAAACGGAAATTTAACCCGGCAAAATAAAGTAAGCAGTGGCATCATTCTAAAGGTGGATTCATCCATTTGTTTTCAACAAAATATTTGTTCGGACAATTTTTTTTTTCATATGAATTTTGACGCCTCTCTTTTGAAGGGAGAATAAAGTGAACCGGTTCAATGGCTCAGTGATGCACCGCTCAATTTTGTGATTTACAGCTCATGACAGTGATGCCAACTTTTGAGACTCAAAACGCGTAAACATTTTTGAAAAACGGGCTAAATGGACAAAAATCCATATAAAGCCACATCCAATTTTCTGTTTTTTTTTCGCGTTTTGAGTGACTAAAATCGGGCTAAATCTAGCAACTTTTTCTACCACTCTTGCTTCTCTCCACCGTTCACCAACAAACATCAATTGCATGCAAAATTGCATCGTCTAAGCGCCTCTTTCTTTTATCAACGCTGTATTGCTCCTCTTTTCGTAATTTAAATTAACAGTCTCTACTGTATTTAAAATTATAATTGTCAAATTCACTAGTGTTTATTGTTGCAAATGCTATACTTGTTGTATCATCGCTCTCATCTTATAATAAATACGCCTAGTATAAAACATGTTTTGACCCTTTCTTTGTTCGTTTTTTTTCATTCTGGTACAAAAAAGAAAGAAAAGAACAATTTAACAAATTGAACAAACGAACTTTTAATGATTGAACGAAAATGACCGGTCACTAAAATGAACGATTTGGAAAAAGACTATTGTAGAATCACAGAACTGGAGCCATATTACCGCGTTCGTGATCGAATGAGCTATCGTATCGAAAAATGATTTTGATATCGAAATTATGATAAAATGTACTAAATTTCTTGCTCGATATCGAATGCCATAATATCAAATTAGAAAATTACGATCAATTTTACTCGATATTAAATGCGGTCATTTGGCCCCTGGTTCGAGAAGTAATTGTAACTTTTCTAGTTCCAAGGCTGTCATTAAAGAATCTGAAGTTTTATGTTGGAATAATTTGTTTTGATTGATAAAAATGTCCTGGCTTGTTTTAGAAGTTACTTATTTATTAAATTATCTACCTCACTAACTGTGATTTAGTTGACTCAACAACATATTGTAAACACAACTATTTTTATTTCATGCCTGAAACTACAAAAAACATTCTTTTTAATAACTGCTTAATTTAGTTTAATTTTTTCAAGTTCATAACATTTCACTTTGGTTCAAATACGAGTAACAAACACAACACAAACTATTAGATGTCGGCGGTTACCAAATACAAGTACAATTCTTTTCAATTATAGTTTTTATTTATTTAGTTTTTTAGTTTTTTTTTCAAAAACAAAAAAAAAAAAGCCAGTTCAGTTTTATTTCAAATTGTCACTGCACAAACACCACACGGAAGCTTAAGCCTCCAGCTACATTTATACAGCAAACAAACAGAAAATGAAATAAATAAAAAGACTACTCTCCTCCGCTTAAAACATTAAAAAAAAGAAACTAGATACTTTGAACGCAATACAAGTGAGATATTGATGTGTGGGTTTCTAAGCGGTTCTCCCCTTATAAATACAAACGTTGCATGAAACAGCAATTCAAATATTTTTTTATTTCAAATGCCATAAATTAAAATTTATGCACGAAATTAAAAATCAGCAGGTTGTATGAACTACAAATTCTATTAATTTTCGTTGTTTAGTTTTGCAGTTTGTAACTGATTCGAAATATGTAGCTAATTATTTTATTAATAGCAAAGCTAACGTCGTGGACGTTATATATTCGGGTTTTGCGATCTTAAGTTCGATTGCAAAGTTTAAGTCATTATGTTTATCAATTTATTTATTCAAGCTTTTAATAAACAAATGAAAATATATTAAAATTATCAGTTTTCTTTATATGCACATATATAAATAAGTATGTACAGTGACTCACATTCAAAGTCGGGCAAGATGATTTTAAAAATTTACTTTCAATGAACACAGATATAGTCCATATATCTATCAGTACTTTAAAAATTTTCAAGTTCTTTTCACGGACGAAAGCAAATTCAGTTTATTTGGGTCAGGTGGCCGGCGTTATGTGTGGCGCAAACCTAATGAGGAGTTTTGCCCTAAAAATACTAAGAAAATTGTAAAGCACGGGGGCTTGTCAGTGATGGTGTGGGGTTCCGGTGTCGGAAATCTTCCTTTTATAGAAGGCATAATGGATAAAAACATGTATCTTGATATTTTAAAGGCAAATGTTAAACAAAGTACTCATAAATTGGGGATTGCCAATAACATTAAATTTTACCAGGACAATGACCCGAAGCACACATCGCTGATAACAAAGAACTGATTGTTGTATAATTGCTTTAAAGTCCTCAAAACACCGACGCATAGTCCACGCCTTAACGTAATCGAGCATTTATGGGATGAGCTTGGAAGTCGGATGCAAAATAGATTATATACCAGCAAAGACCAGCTCAGAGCTGTTATACTGGTAGATTGGAACCAAATAAGTCCTGATGTGTGCAAAAAACTGGTTGAATCGATTCAAAAAAGACTCTAATCAAAAACGATACGCAACAAAATACTAAATATCTTAAAAATAATTGAATATAATGACCTGGGGGGTTACTCTCTATTACTATGTGAAAGCAAATTCGATGCGATAATCGTACAAATTGATACTCTTTCGTATCGATTTTTTTTTGAATCGCAATAGAGAGTAACCCCCCTGACCCACTTTCAGTGCGATTATACTATTAAGTTTTTTTTTTTTAATAATTTTGTGTCTCTTATATTAATGGTAGAATACCATATTTATTTGTTTTTGTGTTTAATTATAAATAATTTATTTAATTTTGAAACACATTTTAAGAAATCCTAAGCTCTCTTTTTTTAAATAGGGTTTAATATTTTACAAACAGTTTGCCCGACCTTCAATGTGAGCCACTGTATTTATTTCTTTAGTTGTTTGTTTAGCGATTATTTTTACTTTTGAATCGATTTTAATTAAATAATTAATTACTGTGGATGAGTGTTTTTTTAATGCCATATTAAATAATATTGATTTTGTATTTATTAATGCGTTGTTTTATTTACAAGAAGTGTCAGAGGTTCTTAGTATGTTTTAAAATTAGGTAGATAGTAGATTTTCTGTCTTAAATGCAGTATAGATTTGTTTCCCTGGGAGTGCACAGTGGGGCAGAATCAAAATATATTGGAAATAAATTGGTAATTTCGCCACAGCTGACCCATTTTACATGAAATTTCACTTAAGTGAAGAAAAGGAGTTTAAGTTTTGAGCATGTACCTTACAGACCTGTACAGAAGTACATCAGTAGGATCTTGAAGTAGAGCACCTCAGATTTTTTAATTCTTGCAAATTTTTAAAAGTTTATTCAAAGCTTTTAATATATTGTTACGTTTTTACCTTTTAAAAACGGTGGTTTATTTCCTTTAAATAAACTTTATGGACTATATTACTATTCCACAATGGACCAGGAGTACTCCAAACATAATCCATTTGTATGAAAAAACTAGTCCATTTAACATTGCATAACACGCGACTAGTCCCAAAACTACTCCCTGTAACTACTTCAAATGTTTTACAATAACGATTACGGTCGTTAAAGCACAATGGACCACGTACTCCAAAGATTTTTGCAGGGTACTCTTTTACAAGGTCTTCTGTGACGAACCTGGGGTAGGCATCTCGTATCGTCTTCCGAATGAGTGTAGTGCTTTCCAGGCGGAAATTTTTGCAATCATGGCAGCTTGTAATACACTATGTGATCATAATATTCGCGGCAATATAGGTTTTTTTGTCGACAGTCAGGCGGCACTCATCTCACTTAATGCCTACACAATTTCATCTTCACTATTTAGGCAATGTAGGAATTCTCTGTCAAGGCTAGGTAGTCTATCTGACATTACCTTGGTCTGGGTGCCTGCGCATAGGAACCACTACGGCAATGAACGGGCATACGAACTAGCCAGAACGGGATCTGCCTTAGATATTTCCGATGTGGTCTCAGTAGCAATTCCACTGGGGACTCAAAGGTATCATCTTCAGACATTTTCTTACAAAGGCTGAGTATAGATGGCGTAATTTAGACACATGCAGGATAGCCAAGTTGATGTGACCATCTTTTAACGAGAAACGTACTATGCAACTGATAACCCGGAATAGGAAGGATATATCAAGGTTGCTGGCAGTATTAACAGGACAATGGACGTTAGGAAAGCACGCAAATCGAGTGGGACTCCCTTTTAACCACCATTGTCGTAGTTGTAAGGATAGGAAAAAAGAGGAAACGATTTTCCACCTTCTCTGCGAATGTCCAGCCCTGAGTATTAAGAGACATAAATTCATGGGAAACTAGATATTGAAACACCTTGGTGAGGTAGCCGGGTCAAAATTCAATGACCTACTGAGATATCTCACAGCTACAGATTGGGTCTAGCAAGACACGACTTTTTTGTACTCATCTTAGCTACAGTATGTTGTATAAGACATTAATTTGACGAGTGGTGTGGTCTTTTAAAACGGGGTCGCTTCGACTCTACTTAAGTGTTCGCACGTAGTGAACTACCACGTAAACCAACCAACTCGTTTAAAATTTTTTTTAACACACACTTAAATTATGTTTTAAGAACGCGCTGGTTTTACATTTAAATGTTTACTGAACGATGACACACAATAAGCTAACTTTTGAGCGACCCTGTTTGTGCTATTTATAAACTAGCGCCATATTCTTGTTATTTCCGGATGATTCGGAGCTGAGAAAGTTCTTGTCAAGAATGTTTAACCAAAGTCGTTAAAACTTAATGTTGTCATACTCCACAACTTTGTTAAAAACAGCATGTTATCAACAATGTTTATAAATATAAGCTTCTGGTAATGCAGATGTTTACAAACATATTGTATGTTGATAAACATGCTGTACGAGTATGTTAATTGCTGAATTTAAATTGATTTCGTAACTATATTCTTGTATAAGCTTGTTTTAGAAAAATATTCCATTGCTTGAGAATCTCTGCACAAACAAACATGCTTCAATTAATTTCTTTCCAATACAAATGTATTTTAATTCCATTTTATTGATTCATTTTTTTTTATTCTTATAAATTGATATAGTTTTCAGCAGTTTATGTACTTATGTCTTTTTTTAACTTTTATTTTCTATTTATTTCACACAGTTTGTTGTATTAGTTTTTAATTATTTGTATTGCTGGTGTTTTAAAAATACTTTGAATAATATACATAGATTCCCATTTAGAAACAATCAACAGCCATTAATTGTCTGTCTATATATTTAGTGTTGCATTTAGTAATACATTTCAAGTGATTGAAGAAGGTATTAAACTTAATCATATATAAAGAGTAAATAGTAGTTTATAAATGAAAAATAAAAGTATTAAATAAAACTATTATTTATTTATAGTTGAGCATTTATAATATAATGTAGTAGTATGTAATATGTGCTTATATTTAATAATGATAACAGTTTCATTGTTACAAACAAATTTGTAGCTATTTAATGAATTAAATTTAAAAGCAATCAAGATTATCGCTTGTACATGCAAAGAAAAATTATAGCTGCACTTGTTTATCACAAATATTTCAAAATGTTTGTAACAGACATTTTCAACAGTGTTATTATGGCCTGTAATTATTTATAAGATTTCGGCAACGATTAACATGATTATAGCAATCATATATACGAGGTCTGATCAAAAAATAACCGTTACTTTCACTTTTATTCATCAATAACTATCTTGTGCCCTTCAAAGTAACCCCCTTCAGATATAATACACTTATGCAAGCGTTTTTTCCAATCCTCGAAACACTTCTGAAACGCGCTTGAAACAGCTCCTGTTTCGATTTTTCTTTTATCTCCTCAATCGTAACAAAACGCTTTCCTTTCATCGGTGTCTTTAGTTTTGGGAAGAGAAAAAAGTCAGCGGGGGCCAAGTCCGGTGAATACGGTGCTTGAGGCATGATAACGGTTTTGTTTTTGTTCACGGGCACTTACGCACAAGCATCGATGTGTGAGCTGGTGCGTTATCATGGTGCAAAATCCATGACTGGTTTTTCCATAATTCTGTGCGTTTCTGACGAATTGCTGCGCTCAAACGGCGCATAACTTCAAGGTAGTATTCCTTATTGACCGTACGACCTTGTGGCAAGAATTCATGATGCACCACTCTATTGCAGTCGAAGAAAACAGTGATCAAAACCTTTACATTTGACCGAACTTGACATGATTTTTTCGGTCTTGGCTCTTCTGGACGTTTCCACTGGGATGATTGGGCTTTGGTTTCAATATTCACAGCCATATACTCATGATTCGTCACCAGTTATGACCTTTTTGAGGAAATCTGGATCGTCGTTGACGATGTTTAAGAGCTCCTAAACGATGTCCATGCAATTTTGGAACAATCTTCACTGCCGGACGTTTCATGCCTAAAACATCCGTAAAAATTGCTTGGCATAAGCCGAACGATATGCCAACATCATCAGCAACCTCTCTGATAGTGATTCGACGATTATCCAAAATCATTTACTTCACTGCTTCAATGTTTTCATCGGTTGTTGACGTGCTCGGGCGACCAGGACGAGCACCGTCATTGACATCTTCTCGGCCTTCCTTAAACCGGTTATACCAAAATTGAACTTGTGTTCTGCTCATAGCAAACTTGCCAAACGCCACAGTCAACGTTTCAAATGTCCTTGAGCATTTAATTTAATTTTTTACACAAAACTTAATGCAGTTTCTTTGATTCATTTTTTCGAATAGTAAATGATATATTATTAATCGAAGCGGCCTTAAAACTCAAAATCCATGAAGAGATTAACGAAATAGATGCAACATGTTGGCAAAATCGAAAATAATTGACATCTGTAAATTGTCATGGCGGACATCTGTCCCATAGAATTTTTTTTATTTTTAATTGCTAAATAAGTTCTTTGTTTTATTTTGTTTTGAAAAACATAGATGGCATTATTAGATAAATTCACGTAAAAAAAATGAAAATAGCTGACTTTGGTTTTATACCGCTCATATATTCTTTATAGGTTCGCAAATTTGTATTATTGAAATTACAAACAGAAAAGGAAATGTTGAGCATAGTTATCTGGATATTAAAACACTGTTTTACAAATAATTTATTTGTAATTTTTCTTTAGTGGATTTATTATTTTAATATTTTAAATAATCGATAGTAAATAAAATCTTTTATCTTTATGCTTTTGCTAATTTATGTATTTGAAATTAAACAGTTCTTTTTTTCTAAATGACAAATAATCCACTAGATTATTAGTTAGTGGATTTATTAGCACTAAAACTAAATTACTTTTTTTTTTAGTTGGTTTATATTGTTGTTATAGCCATATGTGGATGTTGTTTGTATTAAACTGTGACACACAGACTCTCTCTCTCTTACCCTCTTTGGAAAATTATTTAGTTAGTCATAAAAGGGTGGCCCATAAGCAAAACACTACTGTCAATTAGATAAAAAGCATGAGTGGCTGGCTACTCCATTATATTTTCAAATGTTATCGCTTAAGTGGTCGGAAATAGGAATAATTGTTAAAACCACTACTGTACAATTTTTGTTTTGCACTGTCTAGTATTGTTATGGCTCTATTATTCTATAGATAAAAGGACAATTAATTACATTATACTCCTAAACGTTTAAAAATGTCCATTTGAAATATGCCAGACTAAATAGCGCCATTATATTATGGCTACTTTATTTTAAGCTACATAAAGTATTTCATTATTTGTTTTTCTTATTGAACAAAATAATATTGGGACACCCTTTGCTTTGGACAGCAGCTTGACTGTTTAGATTACTACATTTTAGAATCACTAGAAGAGTGTAGGTGGCAAAGTGAATACGTATAATATACAAATGGAAACTTTCATTTTGAATACACACATGTTGTTATCTTAATATGCCAACATGTTAAGCTTATAAGTATTGCTTTAATAATAAAATTTGAAAATTTTAAACTTTTAAAGTAATTAACTCTGTCAAAGCAAATTTAATACAACTACACGCAGTGGTTTAAAAAGATTTTATTTTGAAAATAATTCGATAGCCGTAGAACAATTGGAGAATATCTTAATAAAATTCTACACAATCTGAGCAGAGGTGTTTCTGAATTGATATTTATTTACAGGGGTTTAACAATAATCTAAAATTGTTTGTACTCTAATAATTACACCAATACCTCACTGTGCGTCGGTGTTACGTTCCAAAAAAACACGTCTCAAATTGAAACGACGCAAAGTGAATTACGATTTTCTATAGCAAACCATGTAAAGATCGAAGATAGGTTCTAGGGTTACGAAAATACTATGGCGACGGCTTTCCTTCACAAAAAATTAGTCCAATGTTTGCTAAACAGCTTTTTTTTCAACTTAAAGTAAATTTCCGTGTAGCAATTGTCTGTATTACTATCACTAGCATTATCGTTCGATAATGCTTTATTTTTTATGTCATCAAATAAGCTTTTTGCTTTTGTCTGAAATACCATTTTACTTAATGGTATTCTCTGCGCAATTTGATTTTCAATCCAAATAGAAAGCAAGGACTCCATTTCGATCATTAAAGCACTTCTTGTACGGGTCATCGTTTTAGCATCTAAGGATGTTGCAGATTTTGCAAAAATCTTTTGCAACCTATAAAATCTAACGACGCACAGTGAAAATTAGTACTAATTAAGCAGCGACGCAACTTCGAAAAAAAAAAACGCAAAACGAAACGACGCATAGCGAGGTATTGGTGAAAAACTTGTATCAGCATCAAAATTCCATAATTTATACTTGTCCTTTATAAAAGTTGCGGTTACGGCATTCGGCCAAATTTCGATTAAATACCAAATATTAATATTACGCCGAGGTTTGGCCTAATAAGAAACCGAATACTCTGTCGGACTCTATTAATGTATGATCACTTCTACTTTGGATCCAAAATCGATTTTTCATAAAAAATTCCATCAAAACTTAAATTGTTTGCAACTTGGTAAATACTGTGTTTTTGTGACCAGTTCGGATAATTTTGAAACCAAACAATTTTAAGAACTGGAGGATTATAATATATAATCCCATAACCCTGATTCTACTGGACCAATTTTGAACATTTTTAATACCAAATATCTCTATTCGACAAAGAATATTTGGAAAAAATTGCGGAATTACAAAATCAATATGCCTCTATTAATTTTGATGGCGGTTAGACAAAGTGTTTCTCGTTTTATTTAGGCCCTAATTTTGTTGCGTTAAATTACCTTTTGCAAGTCACAGCGTTTAAGCAAGTGATTGTTAAGCTATGTGTCGACGATGGTCAGATATTACAACGTTGTCCGAAAAATGTGCAGAAAATGTCTAACAACCGTGTAAACTTAAAATTTTTGTCTTCCAACGTTGTAAGAAAAAGCATTTTCAGTACATTGGAAGACAAAAACATTTTCAGACATCTAACAATCGTGTAAACACACAATTTTGTCATTGTCATTGTTTTAAGACAATTGACAAACACTTTTCATTGTCATATGTGCAAAGTTTATGCATCTGCCAATGGCAGCATTGTCATAGAAATTATTTTTAAATGCAACTCTGTATATACATAAATAATAAACAAACAAGTGTGCATTGATAAAATTTTTAAAAAAAGTGGAAGAAAATTAAAGAATTAAATTAAAGTTTGCATTAATAAAATTTTTAAACATACACACAGAGCTGCAAAACGAATTTGACAATGCCACGCAACAATCTGACAACCGTGTAAACTCACAATTTCAGTTGACAGATAAATTCATTGTGTGACAATTGTGTGCAAATGAAATTGTTAGTTTTCTTACAGTCGTGTAAACTGACAATTTACCTTTTGCTAAAAATTTTTCAATGTCAGTACATTGATAAAACATTGGTAGGTATGACAACGTTGTAATATCTGACCATCGTCGACACATAGCTTTAGCGTTGTAGTAGCTGATTCTTGCGTTGTTGTTAATTCAACTGTTTAAAATTGTGTATTTTAAAAACGCAACGCTGAATTTTTTATCACTTGTATTGTCGAATTTAACGCCTCCATTTTCTTGGCGTTAGTTTTAAAAGTTGAATTAAAATATTATTAAATAACAAAATTGTTTAATTAATTTAATATTTTAAGGAACTTTATTAAACGATGCAAGTAAATATGTGCATATATACAAACATATTCATTTAGTATAAAATACTACTTAAATTCTTCTTAGCGCGAAAAAAGCCACAACGGCAGCTCAATTTAAGTTATTGATAGCTGAAATGGAAAATCATCCAGATGTGGCTCGTGGAAAGCCTAATTTTGGCAGCTCAAAGTGAACTGTTGATAAGGTTTTGAAAGCTACATCGAAACTCCTGAATGCAATTGCAATTGTTCATTCGGAAGTTCATCTGAAATCTTTAGAAAGTAATTTAAAAATATTGTAATCTGCACAGTGTTATTTTACTTACTCATTATTCGTTAAATTCATGATGTTAGTAGAGCGCAATCGGGTTTTTTCAATAGATATGTACATATGTATGTCTAGGACGCTTGAAGAATCTTCATCATCTGATGCAGAAGACATACCCATAAGTGCGAACAATTTTTCATACCTCTTAGTATATTTGTATTTATAGTTATTTGCTTCTTTACAATTTGAAATATTTTCTTGGTAAATAACCAAACAAAATTATTGAACAGCTGATAGGTTTGTAGCATTGCCAATGCAAAATAAGTGTAGCTTTATGTAAATTTTTATTTTAAATTTCAGTATCAACAATCACAATGGCAACATTAATCACGCGATGATTTGACAGTATTGAAACAGCGTAATATTTTTGCTTTCGCTAATCGCAATGACACAGTGATTTACAAAATATTTTTGGTGATGCGCTCGCAAAAGCACCTACATTGAACGCAAGTGATTTAGGGCCATTATTACAACTTGCCTTTAATGTTCTTAATAATAAAAGGTAACTTTAATTAAAGTGAGGAATAAAGTGACCTTTAAAATTTTTCGTTATTACAACTTCCTTGTAAAATAAAATAATTTTTTTTCTAAAATATGGCAATACCAGTTAAAAACCGATTACTTTTGACAAATTACTGACAAGAAACAGTAAATTTTTTGTGTTTGTGAAAAAAAATATAAATCAAACGTCTGCTTTCCATTTTTATTTATCAAATTATTTATTGGCAAAACAAAATTAAAATTAATTTATTTTTCATGAAGTTGTCAATTTTTCAGAACATATGGCAACTTCAAATACATAAACCTCACTATAAAATTAAAGGCAAGATGATCTTCCCTTTATCTTATCGGTCGGTTTTAGATTAAACTAGACTTATAATAACCAAATACTTCTTATCTGTCCGATAACATCATACCTTTAACTATTACCAAGTTGTAATAATGGGCCTTAGAAAATTAAGGCCTTATACTATGTTTCGATTTGAATCACCTGCTTCGCTTTCTCAATCATGTTTATGAATCATGGTGTTTACATGAATAATAAACTAGCTTCGATTTGACAGTTCTCTTTAATAAACAAACAGAACAGAATTTACAATTGTGGAAAATAATTTTTTTTAATGGACAAAAACACACTTCGACACAAAAGCTTAACAGAATTTTACATACTCCATCAGCAAGTTGAATCTCATTCTTGAATCCTCCATAGATCTGAATTTAGAGGGCATCCTTCTTGTCATAATAACATTTTTCACAATTTCTTTTTATCCATTGTTATTTTATTAAATTTTATGAATTTTCCTTTCACTTTTAATTAAATGGAATTGGCTTTGTTTACAATAATATTAAATTTTGACAGCTAGTGCAGATAAACTTGTGATAAAAATTAGAGTAGAGTGGAATTTTTCGTGCTTCAATATGAATCTACTTGATTCGCTCTTAAAATTTTGTATGGTGAAGCAAGTCGTTTCGCTCATGATTGGGGTGTGAAGCATGAATAGAGAGCGAAGCATGTACCGTGGAAACATAGTATTAGTTAAAATATATTTATTTTCTGTCTGAATTCATATTCGGTGAATATTTTATTTATGATTAAAAATCTTTCTATTTTATTAGTTCGGCTTGAGGTCAGTGAAAGAAACTTAAGATATTCACAGTCAGTGAAAGAAACTTAAGATATTAACATCGGACAACACTGTATTAAACATTAAATTATATTTCTTCCCTGAAGATGATCAACAAAGTTGGTCGAAATATTGGAAATAAATAAAATATAATAAAAATTGAAAACGAACAAGAGTTTTTATATTTTTAATAAAAGGGACCTCAAGCCGAACTAATAAAATAGAAAGATTTTTAACAATATAAAAGGTCTACATAGCACATAAAAAACAATCATATTTTATTTATGCTAAAATCCTTTAAATATCCCTATTCCTATTTCATTCCTGATTGAGGTTGTATTTTAATGATTTTTAACAAAATAAAAATTTTAAATTTAATTAAATTTAATATGTGTATTAATTTTACTAATTTATTTTAAATTTCTCTTTCATTGCAGATTTTGCACAAATTTTTTTGTAAATAATCTACAAATTCTTGGTTTTGCATGCAACCGAAAAACCTGCAGCAACTAACAACAGCAAAATTCTATTGCCAACAATAATAAAATCAACATACATATGTACATACTTTTTCTACAGTAACAACCCGGGCGGTTTTTTGTGGCAAAGATTTTGCATTTTTAATCATTTATTCCTGTTAAATGCAGCTGGCGATTAAAAGTCGGTCACGTATTTAGTGCCAGCAACAACAAAAACAAAAGTCAATCAAAAAAAAAAAAAAAAAAACCAGAAGAAAAGAACAAAGAAGACATTTTGCAAAATTTTACAATTGAGCTGTTGTGGTCATTATTGCTCTGAGCGGATAATAAAAACAAAAACAATAGCCCACTAGGCTGTGTATACATATATGTATGCTGTCATCATTAAATAGACAAACACACGCTCAAACACCAATCAATACATTGTCAATAGTTTAGGCAATTGTTATCCTCCTAAAGCACAGCAACACAAGCTTAAAAGGCATCATCTGGACAGAGAATTTGGAAGGGCGTAAATGTTTTAAAAACGTTCAATATTTTTAAAAATCCCCAACGTTTTACAAATGCTGCAATAATCATTTTACACTCACACAATTATTGCCATACATGTGATTGTAATTGCAATTTGGGTTTTAAATTCTAGTTTTATTGACTATTGGTTTTACTTTGTTGAAATTTACTTAAAAAAAAAAAAAAAAAAAAAAAAAAAAACAAATTAGTTTGTTGCAGATTCTACTATATTTTTATTATATTGATATTGTTGTTGCGCGTTAAACCCGTTAAATAACAGCCCGCCTCAAAATGTTGGATGATGACAACAATGATTTGCTGGCTGCGGCTTCCGAAATTCAACGCAGTAAGTATTTTCATTTCCATATACTCCTACATAAATATTTTTGTTTTCTTGCTCTATTTTCTTAAATTAGTTTTGAACTTTATGATGATCATATTTAACACTTGATTGATTTTATAAAAATCTACTCGCAGTCACAGTAAAACGTGGGAGTAGTAGAGTTGCTGTTCTGTCTATTCAAATAAACCTCGTTTTTTTTATTATAATAACTTGTCGATGTTGCACTTTTTTTGTTTTTGTTTTT
The DNA here is from genome assembly GCA_916048285.2 of Bellardia pandia. Taxonomy (NCBI): domain Eukaryota; kingdom Metazoa; phylum Arthropoda; class Insecta; order Diptera; family Calliphoridae; genus Bellardia; species Bellardia pandia. Next base: position 37,699,591 of record OU696530.1, read on the forward strand.
ATAAATTCAATCATATTCCAGCAATAACTGTTTACATCATTTTTATTTTAATATTTTTTATAAAGGCAATAAATACACTAATGCTTGGTTTTCACTATGTCAGTTTTGTTGTCAAATTGACCAAATTGTTGGTAATTTCATAACAATTTGGACAATTTGACAACAAAACTGACATAGTGAAAACCAAGCATTAGAAAAATTGTTCAAGAGAAAAAATTTTAATTGAAAAATGAATTTTATATTTTGTATGACCAACTTTTTCTTTGAAATCGTTCAGTTTTCACAATATAATTTTTTTTATTTAAGTAATTGTCACATTAAATACGTTAATCATTATTTAATATGTCTGTAAATACAGTGCTGGATGAAATAATAAGAACAGCTTCTTCATTTTCAATGATATAAAGAATAGAAACTTTAAAAACGAATAACTTTGTTAATTCTTACTATCGAACTACTGATGATCTTATGGTGAATCTATACTGATAAGCTTTCTTTTGTCATAAGTTACAGTGGCTCTCAGCCACTTACGTGTATGGGACGTATTTATCTTCACACCCTTATTATGTAGTACATTTTTTATTGCTTTTTAAAGCTCTATAAAAAGAAACTAATTGAAACTTGAAAAATAAATTAGTGTCATTTAAAAGAAAAATTGCTAAATTCTAACAAACAAAAATATTTATTTTTTTATGCAGTAATTTTTTACTGTACCGATAGCTCAACGCTACATTGTTTTTTCTACTTTTATTATTATTTTCTGTTGAATTTTCTGATTTTGTAACGCCAAATGTCAATTTAAAATACTCGTAGTTCAAATGAGTCTGCGTAAAATAATAGAACGAGAATTGGTTTTAAAACAATGAAGTGCTTCACATTAAAGCTTACGCAGTCCAAAAAATCATTAAGCGCTTCATCCTTGAAAATCGGATTCATAAAGGCACAAAATAAAATTTTCAATGAGCATGATAAGCAATGATTTTAAGAAAAATAAGGGCAAATCCAAGGCTATCAGCTTCACAGCTGGCCTAAGAAGTTGAAGCTGACTTGGACAAACAATGTTGCGTTGAAACTGTTTGTCGTGTCAGCAGCATGCCAACATGTTTACTGAGTTTTAATGGCCGAGTTGCACGCAAGAAGGCCTAATTTCTCCAAATCGCTTTGCAAGGAATCTGCATTTGGAATTCGGTCATCTTCGCCAATGAATCTAAGTTTAACATATTCGGTTTACATATATGGCATGTCTAACGTGACAAAACATTCCGGTTTTGGAGGGATTCTCCCGTTTCTTGAAGACTCATCCCGCTTAGATGTCTTTATCCTCTTCTTTAAACATTTAAATTTAATTGTCGCTATTTTAGTAACAGATTTCAATGACCGTTAAAGTATTTTACCAGCAACGAATGAAAAGTCTAAAACCCAGTTATTGAAATTTTCGTTTCATTTTCTAAGTATTGCGAGGTTATTCATGTACTTGTGTTCAGATAGTCTCGATCGAACCAGCCAATTTTCCAAAAAAAATAGATTCTGATCATTTAGATTTTAACGTGTCTTCAAAAGCAATTAAATTTTGAAAAATGTTCAGATTCATGTTTTTGTTTAAATTGTCACTGGCATTTAAATCAATGTTTTTGTAATTTAATATTCAGTAGTGATTCTGATATTGTTAGTTTTAGAATTAATGATTTTGCAAAATAACATAACCATTTTTAAAAGTTCAAAAGTAATTAATATGAGATTATGTATAAAACCAACTTTTTCATATCATTATTTTAAAAATCCCGCTTTTTCATCCTTAACACTCCGGTTTTTTAATAAAAACTCTCTGGTCACGTTAGGCATGTCGTATGTTTGGCGGAAACTAAATACAGAACTCAACAAAGAAAACCTAAAGGCAACTGCGAAGCATGGTGGTTCCAGTGTCATGGTTTGGGTATGTATGAAAGCTGCTGGTACTGGGAATTTAACATGTGTTGAAACAACCACGGACTAGTTTAAATACCTTTCGACTGTAAAGGACAACTTGCTGGAAAGCACAGAGAACCTGGGTATAAGATCAGAATATCGATTTTACCAGGATAACGATCCAAAGCACAAGTCGTGGCTAATATATAACTGCCCACATATGATGATACCGCCACCACAGTCGCCAGACCTTAATGTTATCGAAAACTTATGGTAAATTTTTGATATCACATAAAATTTGTAACAAAAACGATTAAAAAAAGCGCTACTGACTAGTACTGACAAGAGTGGTCGAATATTTCGCCGAGTATTAGCCAAAAACTGGTCGCTTCTATGTCAAATCGCCTTAAAACTGTTGTTAATTTATTTTTGAAGTTCATGTTACTTTTCATTGTATGAAAACAAAAAAATCCACTACATAAAATAGGCTGTGAGGTCTGTATATTGTACAAAAAACCGCTTTTTTATGTTATACACCCAATAAATTCTATGTTTTATTTTGTTTTGGAAAGCAAATTTCTTACTGAAAAAACCCTGACATATGTTAACTTTATACATAGCTTTTGTAAAGCTAAGAAGAAACCCATTAATAATTATCCATTTTATTACTTGCATTTTGTTAAATATTTCTAAATTGTTAATATTTTTGCTTGTTATGAAGTTTTTATTCATTTCATCTATTTGGGTGTGTTTTAACTTTTTATTATTTTTTACTTCGCCATAGAATAAGAGAGAAGAAGAAGGTATATTAGGTTTTCCGAATCATTTGTGATACATCGATTTAAAAAGATGAATATGAAAAAGTTAAAACAATTTACAATCTACATATGTATGCTTTCGCAAAGCTTAATTAATTTCGTATTTCTACGATAGAGTGAGTTGTTAAGAAAATGCAAATATACTAAACAAAATTATTAAAGATCACCCGAATTGCATAATTACTAGCACACGTTATCAGGAATTATTATTCCTGAAAGTCCTTAAAGATAGTCGAGGAAATATTTCGAGACAACTTCAACGAAAAACTTTTGTAATATTCGCGATATCATGCTTGGAAAGTCTTGTTTTGTTTCACCATTTTCCTAATTATCGGAAATGTTTAGAAAAACATGATGTGAGTTCATATTTTCTAGCTGTTATCAATATTTTAAGAAATAATGTCGGTAAACCTCAGAATTTCATTCGAAGATAATGAAGATTTTGAGACTATATGTAGATACAACGTTTAATGTTAAAAGAGGCGATTACATACCGCCAACTATAATAACACTAAACAATTTAAGAACATTATGCTCAGTTTCTTATGGTTGCAGCTTTTTCAAAAGTCTTTGTAAGGGTGTCACAGCTTTTGAGTGTATATTGAGCTGAATAGTAATTATCCCTACAATGTTCCTTATGTGGTGTCTATGCATAATTATCGCAAGTTGTGTCCTCTGTATATTTTTATTAGGCCAGAGAAGTGGTTTATATCCAAGGGGGCACTTTTTCTCATCTTTAGTTGTCAATGAGATAAATTTCATGAGAAATTAGTTGTCGACCCCTCATGACATGTCATTATCAGAGGTAAACGCATTAGCAAGTGCGCCAGGTCAGCGATTTGGATTCATATTCGTTGTGATATTCATACACTTTATCTAGAGATCTAATGGTCGCTTTGCTATCAGTAAGAACAATAGTAATAGTTTGATCTATTCAGTGTTCGTCATAAAACCTGGATAGAAAATGGCATAATTGGTATCGCATAATTAATAGGAAGCTCTACAAAATTAACGATACCTAAAATATAGCCATTTAATCTTATTTCAGAGTTTAAGGCTTTTTGTTTTGGTAAAAGTGGTAACCAGTAAAGGATAGTGATATATATTTAAGTCCTAAGATCAAATGTGTTTTTAAGGTTGGTTCACAAGTTTAATCCAATTGTCTTTTAGATAAAGTATGCAGTTTCCAATTCAGTTTATTCCGCATTATTTCGAAAAATTTGTCATTTTCCTATAATATTAGTGGCACTCTTTTGATCTAAGAATTAACAAGTTGTATCACCTAGACGATAGTATCAGTTCTGTTTTACAGTACTTTTCGCTTATCTTGAAGGGGCTGGGCAAAATGGTTCGTTTTAAACGAAGTTCGCTTTAAATGAAGACTTGAAAAAAACCATTTATATAAGTCTATTTATTAAAACATTAGGATATTTTAATACAAAAAATGAGTTTTTAAAAAAATCAGTCATTTTAGTTTGCTTATTACCAATCATTGACCACATCCACATTAATTTCAGCCGCCTCGCCAACTATTTTTCCGCTACTGATGTTGTGGCGTCTTTTAAATCGAACAATCCAACTTTCAATGCACTTAAATTCGGAGTAGTTAAGCTTTTCTCCAAAGTCTTGTGCTTTCGCCTGTAAAACGGCATTGGTTATAGTCAAATTACTGTCTCTTTTCTTAGTAAACCATTTTAATAGGCAATGGTCGAGTTCTATGAAACAAGGGCTTTTAACCTTTTTTAAGTTTGAAGAGTTTTGTTCAAAATTAGTTAGGACCAAGTCCTTATTTTTCCAAATTTTTACAATATTTGCTTTTGTTGTAAGCGTTTTATTATTTCATATTTCTCTTTTAAAGAAAAACATTTTCTTTGTTTTTCATTTGGTACTACGTCCATCTTGTAACTTTGCAATTTTCAACATTAAACTTAGGGAAATTCCCTGAATCGAGAACATAGGAAAAAACACAGCGTGTTAGTGGTGCCAGTGCAAAAATATAATTTTTTGTTCATAGCACCACATTTGGTTCGTTTTAACCGAAAAATAAGCAAGTTTTACGTGCAAATAAAGTTCATTGTAACCGAAAGTTTGCTTTAAACGGGTTCGTAATAAGCGATAAAAAATTGGATGGTTTATTAGAAATAAAACGCGTACTTTTGAAATTGGTTCATTTTAGGCGAAAGTTCGTATTAAACGGGTTCGTTATAAACGAAAATTACTGTATTTGGATTTACTTTCAAATCACATTTCTGGCACCATGCTGATTTCAGTACATTCCGATATTTGCGCATAGCTGCCTTTGCTTAAGTTTAACCTGTTAGCAGCACTGTACTCAAAGTGCTACTAAATCACACAGCGTTGTATACAATAGTATGATTTGTGTTTTTCTTTCATTGTTGATTTTTTTCCATTACTAAATTTTGTTTATTATTCTTCTTGTTTGCATATATAGTTTTGTTATTGTTGTGTATAACAGAAGAAACACAACAACAACAGCCTTGATCTGATGCAACCAGTGTTGCCACAAAAAAAATTTTTTTGTAACCAACATTTATGAAAAAAATAACCAAATTAAAAAAAAATAACCAAATTTAAATGCATGTACTATTTAGTTATTTTTTGTAATTTTAACTATAATTTGTACTTTAAGGTAACAAAAAAAAAACATAAAACAACGTATTTTACAACACAACTCCTAATACTAAAAAATAATTTTTTTAAAAAACTAAGCGTCATATTTTACAAAAAGTAATGCAAAGAAACATAAGCTAATGCTACAATTTGTAAAATTTAAAATTCCAATACTTTACATTAAGTTTTGCAAGTTTAATTATTAATTTTTAATGTCTTAAACAAAAATAAAAAGTATATAATAAAAACAAAAAATTTTTCATTGGAAATAAAATAGGGAACTAGAAAGTTACTCTCTTAAATACTAAAAAACATGTAATTATATTACAATAAATATGGAGATCACTTTTAGTTAAAATGTCACAGCTTGAGTTTTAAAATTTGTCTTTGGCAGACCAAACAAAATGGGCATTTTGTTGATTTTTGCACAAGTCTTTTGCTTGCAATATATTACTAATTGTCTTAAAATCTAAATTATTCCTGAATTTTGTTTTTATCAAACTAAGCTGAGAAAATGTTCTTTCAGCTGCAGCGGAACTGTGGGTAATGTCAATAAATTTTGTACGAAATTTACAAGTTCTTTAAAACAATTTTCGTTTAGGCCATTTTTGTATGTTGAAATTTTATCCCAAAATTTAAATTCACATAGTAAATATTTTCAGTAAAAAAAAATAACCAAAACAGAAAAAATCTACACATGTACACATTGAGAAAAAAAATAACCAATTTTGGTTAGAAATAACCAAAAACGGCAACGCTGGATGCAACAGTTTGTTTGTTGTTGTTCGTTTATTTGTTTTGTTTTTTTTTTCTTTTAGATTTTTTTTACAAGTTTTTTGATTTTTTCGCTTCATAATTGTGTTTGTCTCATAAGTGTTTGAGTTTTTAATTGATTTTCTGTTATTGCATTGAATTTTAACATGGAATTATTGTGTTTCTTTGATTTTGTTGTTGTGTGTGTTGCGTATACATAATTTAAATTATTTATTTAATTAAACGTAACGTATACAACTGGTTGTGTGTATGAATACTATTGTTATTTTGTTGTGTTATGTGATTGTATAAATGTTGAATTTATTTAAAATTAACGGGTTTTTATTGGGTTTAAAAGTCGAGGGAGACTGAGGGAAATTTGTAGAGTATTGTACAATTGTAATATGTAATTATAAAAAATTTTTATAATGATATTACACATACAGTCGCACAGTAAAGTTCCATTTTATTTACTTTTCCACATAGCCGTATGCAGACTTTTCTGTGTTTGAAAAATAAATTTTATATATTTTAGTTAATAAATATTGTGGGGAAAAAAATTTTTCCCAAAATTTATTGTTTCTTGTTCGATTGAATTTGTTTGAAATGAACTTTATTGCTAAATTGTTCATAGATAACCCAAAATCCAGTTTTTCAAGGGTGTATGTATACTTTACTGTAAAGTATTTAATTTTTTTAGCAATTAAAAAAAAAATTCCTTTGTTTCTGACTTTGTTATGGTTTTGGTCATTTGGGAACAGTACAATATCAGCTGGTTGTCAATAATGTGTGTGAAGATAAATTCGAATTTGAGTAGCAAAGACAAAAACCATATTTGCTAACATTGATAATGTTACAGTCAACAGACCACTGTTAAGCACTTAACAGTCAAATTTACTTGTATTTTGAAAAATGTAGCTTTTAGGATGAAATTCTCTAGAAGAATTTGGACAAATATCGAGTTACACACGTATCCCACTATATAGAAAGGGCAGTCCAAAGGGTCCTAAATGATACTACATTAATCGAATTTCTGAAATAATTTTGGAATTTGAATAAATCGAATTTGAAAAAAATGATTTTTGGAAAAATTAACTTTTAGGATGAAATTCTCTAGAAGAATTTGGACAAATATCGAGTTACACACGTATCCCACTATATAGAAAGGGTAGTCCAAAGGGTCCTAAATGATACTACATTAGTCGAATTTCTGAAATAATTTTGGAATTTGAATAAATCGAATTTGAAAAAAATGATTTTTGGAAAAATTAACTTTTAGGATGAAAAATTATTTTAGAAATTCGACTAATGCAGTCGCATTTAAGACCCTTTGGACTACCCCTTCTATATAGTGGGATACGTGTGTAACTCGATATTTGTCCAAATTCTTTTAGAGAATTTCATCCTAAAATGTAATTTTTCCAAAAATACATTTTTGGAAAAACGAAATGTTATTTTCTTTTTATAATAATGCCCTTATTATATTTGTATGATGTCAAAAAAAGTTTGTAATATTTAATCTATAACTTTAAATCATATTACATACAATGCATTTACATACACGTATAGTCTTGGTTACAATAAATTCAGTTAGCTTTATAAAAAGAACTGTTTACAACACAAATATGTTGTAACGACAAAATTGGATTTAAATTTCACATATTGCCTTCTTTCTTTCACTCTTTTATAATTCTATTACACTTCTTTGTTATTAAGTGCTAAAAATCGTAAAAAAATCAATCTTATTTCTTTTCAGATTTTAGATTTCTAAGCAGGCATAATTGATAACGCACGTTTACACTTCACTATAAATAGTTGGCAGTTTGTCATGTGTTTTTTAATATGAAACTCTTTTGTTAAAAATCAGATTTAAAAATATTGGAAATTGTTGAGAAAAACTTTGTTGGGAAATATTGATTTAAAAACAGAATATGTTTAAAATTCTTTGTCTGTTTAAGAATTAGCTAGAATCAGTCAAAGTTAATTAGGAAAATATTAGAGAATATTAAAAATAATTACACAGGTTGAGGCCCAATTGGGAATATTTTTCTCCTCGAAATATTTTCCCTTTTCCCCAAATTGCAATCGTGAATAATGTTTCCTATGAAATGTTTTCCCCTTTTTTAACAATTCACTGATGTTTGTAAAGAATTTCATATTGAAACAAAATTTCATGAAAATGTTTTTCTTATTCCCTTCATTTTTGATGGGGAGTTGAATTCATCATATTGCTACATCCAGTATATATGAAAACACTGCTTTATTTACCCTGTAATGTTGTATAAATCTAATACAAATATTAATTTAAAATATTTTTTTTTTTTAAATTAGTCACATTTTTTTTTTAAATTAGGCGTTGGGTAGCTCCAGGGGATCAGATGAATCGCGCAAACGTCAGCGAATAATAATTTAAAATTATTGCTCTAATTCTAATTTTATTTTACGCCATTTATTTATTTTAAAATATCTTTTTCTTATTTATATTCACTGTGCGTTGATAGTTTTCTTTATTTTAAACTGATATGCAATGAAGGGAACACAAATTTCATGGGAGATTCACAATAGCATTTTTCACTTCGAAGGGAATAAAAATTTTATGGGAACAAAAATTCCTCTTACACATTTGTATACACATATGCACATATGAATAAGAAAGTAACACGAATTGCTCGTACAATCAAGTGTGTACTTGTCTTAATTTCCCCTCACACCGGTGTCTAAAAGGTAATCGGTTTAGCTTAAAGAATTGCTTCCTAATAATTGGGACTATTGGAAAATCAAAATAAAAAAATCGTCCACAAATTCCTAGAAAATCCGACATGGTCGAGTTTAATAATTTCCCAAACAGTTATAAAACAATACAACAAACCTTAATCACAGATCGCAAACAAAAAGAGAATAAAGAAAGCAAAAATATACCTTATTCAATAAATCAAAATCATGGTCTCTATGAGCTAAATTTAACAGTATCGCAAAAACAATACATGTGTATGGATGCCTTAAACCTGGTCTTTCAAATTGCCCCATAATAATAAAAAAACGATTCAAATCGAAACCAAATCGAAAAAAGTTTGTATACGTACACGAATAATTAAAAATAGGTCTCATTACTAAAGATGATTTTGTTAAAAAATGAGTCGTTATCGAAAATTTTTTTAAAAAGCTTATTCACAACTGTTAATCAGAGTCCAATTGAGTTGAAGTGATAACATTTGAATATGTGGACAAGTTATTTTCGGTCTTTGTTGGAAAACATTTAATAAAAACTTTTTATCGTGATACAAAGGTCTACTTTAAGGGGTATTTGAAACTCTTAAAATATTTGCTACTTATTTGTTTTTAGTTCATTTCTACTTTATATTTTTCCACAAACTTAACTGTTTTCTTTAGTTGTAGGCGTTTGTCCCAAATATAATAAAATGAAAGAAAAACTTTTCTTTTAAACATTTAAATTCATTTATACCGAATATAAAACCAATTTGTTTGTTTTGGTGTGAAATTAATAACTGCAGCACCAGCAAACAAACAAGCAGAAACCACAAAATTGAGTTCAAACGCTTGTTTTGTTGTTTTAAGAATAGAATTGTTTTATTTCAAATTTGCTAACAAAACATGGAAACCTAATAAATTCTATGTAAATTCTCCGTGCGCACTTCCTAACACACACACAATTATATTTTACAGAAAGAACAAAATTGTAATGAAAAAAATAAAGAAAAGGAAAACATGTACTCTAAATAAAATTTATTAGAAACACACAAAAATACCCAACAACTTTTTGTTTGTATTTTCATACTTATTTATTACTGGTATTGTGCAAACTTATAACAATTGCTCTGAGGGAGGGTTGGTTGTTTGGCAAAAGGGTTGCCTGATCTAATGTGTAAATTCAAATGCGGGTCAAATGTTATTCAATTATATTAAACTTAGTTTAAACTTGTAATTAGTTTAAATTGAATGATTTAATTTTGTGCATATCTCTTAATTGTTTATAATCAAGTAATTTTTTAGTTTAATAATAATACATTTCCAGGCTTGCGATTCTTTCCTACGATCTTAACTATGCTTCTCAATCATTAAGTCCTTTTTAAACTCTTTTACTCAGGATGGGAAATAAATTCCAAGTAATATTTTTTTATTTGACCCTTAGAGTCTAAATTTTAAATCTTTCGATCTTTCTTTCATTTATCTCTTTTTCTTTATTAAATCTTGACATACCTATCTACACTTTTTTTTATCACGGCTGGGGAGCCCATTTGATAGTATTGTAACATGAAATTTATTGAATATTTAAACTTGCTTTTATACTTAGGTTTATTGTATTACTATGTAATATTATTTTGGCCTAATTGGCTTTTTATTACTGAATAAATAAATAAAAATAAATACTTTTATACACAAGATTTTCTAAAGAAAATTCTGTTATACACAATATTTATAAAAAATGCTGTTATACACAAGATTTTCTATAGAAAATACTGTTACACACAAGATTTTAATTTCCCTTAATAAAAATGTTTAAAGACTATGTGCCGTATTCATAAACAATAAAGTAGACTTTAAGTGTGCTTTTAGACACAATTTTCATACAAAGTCTACTTTATTGTTTATGAATACGGCACTATTTTTTTATTTTTGACTTTTGACAAAAAAAAAAATAAAGTGGAAGTGGTGCGAAACTGGGTATGGGGTCCTTAAAGTTGCTAAAAAGTAATATTTAAATAAAGCGTGAAAAGTTGTGTTAATTAACTGCTAAATGATGAAATGTCAGAAATTAAGCTGCTATTCTTAGAAATTTGTTTAGTGCGGACTTGGAAAATTTTAACCATGGAACGGACTTTTTGGAAATGTAACAAAATTCATCATTAGTGATGAGGCCCATTTTTATGACCTACACCATCATAGTGTTCAGGGTATGCTGGATTTGTGATAATGTTTGTATGTATTATAACGATCGACTCAGAATCACTTTCTAGGTCGATTTGACGATGTCCGTCCGTTTGGCTGGCTGCCCATGTAAACCTGCGCAAAATACAGGTCGCAATTTTAAGAATATTTCAATAAATATGGTGTTATGGTATATGGTATTTTTTCTGCCCAAAGATGGATGGAATAGAAATTGGTTGAAATCGGTTCATTATTTCACCTAGCCCACATACAATGTGCTGCCGAAATATCACTGTATAGATTATAAATGTTTGATTTATACACGTATCCAAACAAATTTCGCCGCAAATAAGTTGCACATGAAGCCTGATCGCATCTACAAATTTTATGCATATCGGTCCATAATTACCCTTAGCTCCAATACAAGGCTCACATCCGAAAATCACGTTAAAAAGCAAAACTCTCTTGAAAATGCTGCTATCTAAATAAAATTCGACACAAATATGTTTCATAGAAATACAAATCATTTGGGACAATTTTATAATGATTCATCCATATTTATTTTAGCTCCCATATAAGGCCCACTTCCGAAAATCACTTTAACGACTATAAATCTCTTGAAAATTTTGGTATCTAAATAAAATTCGACAGAAATAAGTTTCATATACATATGTGAAATAAATTTATTTCCTTTAAATGAACCGGATTCCCTTTAATTACAAAATAAAAACGTCAAGTAGTTTAAGGGACATATAACGAGTCTGCACTCTGCCTTTTACTACTCTTTTACAGTTTACTTTAACACACACTGAAATTATGGTTTAAGTCTTATGATGTTCAGCCCATACAACAATTGTTTGAAAAATTTACACACAATGAAAATATATTTATGAAGTTTTAAATTTTAAAAATTATTTAAAAAGAATTTAAATTATGATTATTATTTTAAAATATTTTATAAGATTAATTTAAAATATAATTAATGTAGTATTTTTTTATAATTTATTAATTATACTTTTATAAAATTATTAGATTTAATATATTATTTAAGTAAATAATTAATTTTATTAAATTTATAACTATATATTCATATATTTCTATTTATATCAAATTATGACATAAATAATATATAATTAATAAATAATTTATATAATAACATTAAATATAGCTATCTACATTATTGAATAATTTTTTTAAATAAATTAATTTCTTCATAATAATTATATAAATAATTAATAATAAAGATTTAATAACATGATATTCTTAATTGAACACCACTGGTTTAAGAACACGCTTATGTTTACATTTCAATGTTTACTCAACTCTCTGCTTTAGTGGCCCACACCAAAATGGACAAAAAAAAACGCACCAAGTTTAGAATTTCTTTTTTATTGAAAATAAAATAATTTTACATTTTTATTTTTTTTTTATTTATTTATTTCTAAATAAATAAATTCTATATTTAACTTTTTAAAAAGGGATCAACGATCAATAGTGAAAGTAATAATCGTAAAACCCTTTTTTAAAATAAACGAGTTAATAAAGATGAAATAAGCGTTTAACCACTCAAAATTGGTAAAAAAAGGGCTAATTTTATCACATATCTGGAACTTTTTTTTAATAATTTTTGTGTTCTATTGTAAGTACTGCTATTTGAATTTTTTCAATAAAATTTGTTAGGGCTCCACTGGGACTCTAACCCTGGTTCGTCTACAGTTCAGTAGACCAAACCATCAGGCTACACAATTATTTTTATTTCCATGTTTAAAATCTTATTTTAATTTTCAAACAAAGATTTTCACCATATTCATTGATACTATGTAAGAATTTATCATACATTCGTATTTAAAATATATTTAATGGGGCCCTTTTTCAGTGTATAGATTTCATAATAATGAATTATTAAAAACTGCAATTAAAAACTTTTGAAAATAAAGCTTCCACCACATTTTCGTAAAAAGTTAAAAAGCGCACCAAAAGTAAAAAAAAAGCGCACCGCGCACCAACTAAGGAATTTTACGCACAAAAAATTTAAAAAAGCACAAAAAATGGTGCGAAATGCACCAAGTTGACAACGCTGCCGGTTAGTCTAGTTATTCACTTACAACATAGTCTAGATCTTGTCTAGAATGTTTAACCAAAATCGGTAATGTTTCCATACTCCACAACTTTGTTAATAACAACAATATTTGTGTATAGAAACTTCTATAATGCAAATGCTAATAATCATGCTGTATGTTGATAAACATGCGGTATGTTGATCGGTCGATAATAGGTCATAGCTGCAAATATACTGTGTGTTAATTATGCGGTTATGTAAACAAACTAATGTTGATATCAGTGGTTTTTGGATTCAAACAATTCAGTTGTAGCACAAAAAATGTACCGGTCTCGTATTTTCTCGATTTAGCAATGTGAATTGTCCGCTGAATTATTTTCTCACCGGCAGTTTTCATCATCACGAACTAGTTGTGGAGACCACATACCTCAATCTTCGTTTATATGTGACTGGATTTAACATAAATGAAAATCGTAAAAATCTACTTGAAAACTACCCTGTATTGTTGAATAAAAATAATTGCAACTTCATGAACGTCGCGACGTCCACTTTCAAGTGGATGTGCCTTAAACTTGAAAATGAGTTTGCTATATCTCCTATACTAACTTCTGTATATATCCCTTTAAAAGGGTATTTTATTTGAATTAGGCAACCCCTTTTCTTAACTTGTTTTTACTGCACTTGTAAGACGTTAAATTTTTTTTTTGTGTATGAAGAAAAAACATGACACGAGAAGTTCATATTGCATAAAATATAAATACATACAACTACGTAACAACCATAACTGCTTTTCTTTCTATATCATTCTACTTTTAAAAAGACTTACAAAAACAAACATGGCAAAGAAATTTAAATAAAAGTGGTTAGCAACAAAGTATTTCTAATATCTATTTATATAAATACATAGCAACGCATATAATTTAACCTATTTTCGAAATAAATCTGAAAATACCCCAATAATACTAAATATACATATACTCGTACATACTATATTTATTTACACTAACTATTTTGTATACATATTTACATAAACCGTATTGCAAAAAAGAAGAAAAACGATTTCAAAACATGCTTCATCTAATAAACAGACACAAACAAACCAATATTAGAAAATAGCTTTAAATTTATGTTTTAGTTCTAGCAGTTGTTAAATTTCTCTAGGTTCTTGTTAACAATTGTTGAAATATTTAATACATATTGGTAAACCAAATGGCGTTATTAAATTGTGTTAAAAAAAAGTGCAGGAACTGAAAAACCTGTAAATTACAAACCACTAACAATTCGGGTTTTATTTTCCCCAGCGAGTGGTGTTGATTGATTTTATAAATATTAAGCTACAGCAACATAAACTTTATATTCCTTACACTTCCTGTATTTCCGTTAGGCGTCAGAATAAAGCTTACAGTAGAGAATAAAATTAGCGCAACCTTCAAAAGTATTTGATATATTTTATTCATACCGTCATAATTTTTTCAGGTTCAGCAACCGAATCATTGAAATAATTTTAAAGGTTGGAATAACCACTTTGTTTTCAACCACACTGTTTTCTTTTTTCCTGTTTTTCGGCATCTCAACTTTAAGGCAACGTCTGTGAGGATTCATCGCTTATGCAATTTTGCTCAAACTATTGCCGAAAAACTTTTATAATTTTTGATTCCATGATAAAAACAATTTGACAGCTGACAATGGAGCTTTACACCAGAGCATTAATATTTTTCAACATTCTTATAATATTTCTAAACAACTTTTATAATATTTTAAATATTATAACAAATAATTCGGTGCCTCGTATGTATATCGCAACGGTTGACATGGTTGGTTGATTTTCAGTTTTTCGGCGAAAGAGGGGCCTCAAATGAGCTAAAATTTCTCTTTCTTGTAATCTCTTTCAGTTCTAGAGATATATGGTTTTATATTTTATACCTACCACCAAAAAGATGCGTTTGTTATTACGTTTGTAACACATCGAAATAATGGTCGTAGAGCCAAAAAGTCTATATATTATTATATCTTATAAGATTCTAAGACGATCTAGCTATGGTCGTCCTTCTGTTGTTGGCACGATAAAGGTTTAAAAAAAAGACATAGAACAATGTAATTTTTACCAAACATTCTTTGATCCACCTAAATGCTTAGCAATGAAAATGTACAAAATCGCTCCAGTAGGATCTGAGTTATAGATCAAAGTTTCGGACTACCTCAACATTTTTCAGATATTTTTTGATATTTTCTTTAATAATGCAGATAATATCATGAAATATTGCACACTTTATTCTTATTATAGAAGGAAAAGTCCTGTTGAAAATGACAGAAATCGGTGTACGATTTATCATAGACTCCACACAAATGTTTTCCCGGAATATGGCTTTATGATACATAGAAAAGCCGTATCCGTACAAAATTCTGCAATAATAAGTTGCATGCAAAGTGAAATCTAAAAATAATATTTTGTTTGCATCGGTCCATAATTTTGACATAGCTCTATATAAAGACTATTTCCGAAAATCACTAAAATACGCATAAAACTCTTATAAAAACCACCAAGTCGACATTGAACACAAGTAAAACCTATACACATACATTTGTTAAATATGTTTATTTTATATATTTATAAATAAAATTTGTGTTTTTATTTAAATTTATTTTACTTAGATATAAAATTGTGTTTTATATTAAATTTGTAGTTGTAGTATATTTTTTGATTAAGGCAAAGCTGCAGATCAGTTTAATTTATACGTGTGTCACAATTGAAAAGTAAAATGGAAGTGGTTTGTGTTGTTGAAAACATCATGTTTCTTAACAGCAACCGAGTAGTTGGTATTAAAAACTACTTGGTTGCAAAACAGTGATACCACATTCATATAAATCGTCGTACCAAATTTCATGATGTTCGGTCAATATTTGATCGTAGTCCCTATATAAAGTCCACTTCCGAAAATCATTAAAATTCGCATAAATCTCTTATTAAAATGATTATCAAGTTGAAATTTCAAAATATACATTTAAATTGTCAAACCAAATTTCATGATGATCCGTCCATATTTGATCAAGCCCACATATAAGGTCCAGTTCCGTAAATCACTTAAAAGCGCATAAATCTCTTATAAAAACCACTATCAAATTGGAATTCAACTCAAATTGTCCATACATATATAGAAATCGTCCATCTCAATATAATGATGATGGGTCCATATTTGAACTTAGCCCCCATATAATGCCTACTTCCGAAAATCAATAAAATCTCTTATAAAACCACTAAGAAGTCAAAAATCAACACAAGCTTTCCGTATACAAATATAAATCATCGTACTTAATTTTCATAATAATCGGTTCATATTTGACCGTAGTCCCAATATAAAGCCCACGTCCGAAAATCTCGAAAATTCTCATGAATCTCTTATCAAAATGACTATCAAGTTGAAATTCGACAAGTGATTCCGCAAATCACTTAAATGCGCATAAATCCCTTATAAAAGCCAATATCAAGTTGGAATTCAACACAAATAGTCCCTACATATATAAAAATCGTCAATTTCAATATGATGGTGATCGGTCATACTTGTTATTATTACATTCACTGTGTATTATAGTATATACTATATGAAATATATTTGTATTTAATATTACATATTTGGATACCGACATTTTTAAAAGAGTTATGCTCTTTAAAGTGATTTTCGGGAGTTGGCCTTATATAGGAGCTATGATAAATTATGGACCAATCTGCACAAAATTTGTAGATCTGATTTGGCTTCATTTATCACTCATTTGTGGTGAAATTTGTTTGGATACTTGCATAATTCAAACATTTATGATCTTTAAACCCTAATTTCGGGAGGATATTTGTATGGGGGCCAGGTGAAATAATGGACTGATTTGCACCAATTTTAATCCCATCCGTCCTTGGGCCGAAAAAATTTAACGTACCAAATTTTATCGAAATATCTTTAAAATTGCGACCTGTACTCTGCGCACAAGCAGACGGACGGACGGACATCGTTAAATCGACTCAGCAAGTGATTCTAAGTCGATCGGTATACTATAAGGTGGGTGTTGGACAAATATTTCTGGGCGTTACACACATATGCACAAATCCAATATACCCTCCCCACTATAGTGGTGTAGGGTATAGAATAATTTTTACTTAAAATTAAAATCTCTTATTCGAATTTTTTTTTTTTTAGTTTTCTTCGGATAACGGAAAAATCGAACAATTTGGAACTGATTATAGCAGTTTCTCCATGCCCCTCTAAACTATCACTTGCTTTGTACTACACTGTTTTTGGGAGTTTATTATACCCACATATGCCAGTCAATATCTTGAGGGAGATATTTAACTTCCTTATCTTTTGTTTGTCAATTTTTCTATTACTTTTGTTTGTAGACTTTATATATCCATAACAGCCGCCTTATCAACTTTTGACATTTATAATTTCTACGAAAAATTTTTTTTTTTATTTATTTCATAAATTTTTAAGTCAACGTCTAAACATGCAACATTTCTCTCCTACATAATGCCATCATTGCCATTTCAAATATTATCTATATTTGTTTCCTTTACTATCTAAACAAAAAAATATATTTTTGTTATTGCTTTTGTTGGGATCCTTTGTATTACCATGTATTATCAACTGTTGAAATTTTCAAATTTAAGGTTCTTTACATTTTTTATTTGGTTGGTGTTTTTTATATAAATTTTTTTGACACTTTTGCTAATATTAAGTAACAAATGTATGACACGTAAATGCCAACATTAAATTTGAATTAGGGTTGCTTTAGTTTGGTTAGTTGCTGCTTTTTGATAATTCAAATAACTATTAATAACTATTAAATAAATAAATTTTGAAGAATTATTGCTGTTTACATGAGTTTGAAGCATTTTGAAGAGAAATTTTGAAGAAAATTTCAATCGTGTAAATCTAGCTTTAGAAATAAAACAAATTGCAAAATACATATGTAAGTATGTATGTTTTAATGGAAATTAATTTTAATTTTAAAGGGTTTTTTATTAAAATAGAGCGTAACAGTATTTTATTTTTAATTTATTTATGGGTTTTTAAATTTATTTATTTTTCCTTCTTTTCTTTTTATAGATCGTTTATATTTTGTGTCATTTAAAAAGAATTTCAAACCAAAAAACACTGCAACCAGTCATTATTTTAGCATAGATGATGATTTCATTTACGAAAATTTCTACAATGACTTTGGTCCGTTAAACATTTGCATGCTGTACAGATATTGCCAGAAATTGAATGCCAAATTAAGCAACAAAACTTTGGCCAATAAGAAAATTGTCCATTACACCTCCATGAATCCGGCTAAAAGGGTAAATGCGGCCTATTTAATAGGAGCATTTTCGGTAAGTTAAACTTTATTTACTAAAAAGTGTAATACAATAATGAGATTTTCTTCTATCCCAGATAATTTACCTCAACAAATCTCCCGAAGAAGCTTATCGTCCCCTGGTCATGGGCGAAATACCAGCCTATACACGTTTTTGTGATGCCTCTTACGGTCCTAGTGGCTATAAAATTTCCCTTATCGATTGTCTGAATGCCGTCTCCAAATCATTAAAGGCTGGTTTCTTTAATTTTGAAGATTTCCACGCCGAGGAATATGAGTATTTCGAGCGTGTAGAGAACGGTGATTTCAATTGGATTGTGCCGCAAAAGTTTATTGCTTTTTGTGGCCCGCATCAAAAATCAAAAACACTGCCAAACGGTTATCCGTGTCATTCGCCGGAAACCTATTTTGAGTATTTTCGCGACAATAATGTTACGACCATTATACGTTTGAATGCCAAGGTTTATCACGCTTCCAGTTTTGAGAATGCCGGTTTCGATCATAAAGATCTATTTTTTATAGATGGTAGTACTCCAAGCGATTTGATATTGAAGAAATTCCTAACGATATGTGAGACGACAAAGGGTGCCATAGCAGTGCATTGCAAAGGTGGGTGGCGAGAAATGTTATTATTACATTTGCAACATAAAAATAGAGACATCGTTGTAATTTCTATAGAAAACGATAACATTTCTCTAGAAAATTTATGTTAGCGATAAATTTTTTATAGAAAACTAATGTTGGTGATAAATTTTCTATAGAAAACTAATGTTAGCGATAAATTTTCTATAGAAAATACCATATGTTTCGCAAAACGATGTTTTAAAATTTAAATTATATAAATGTATTTTTTAGCTGGACTTGGACGCACTGGTAGTTTAATTGGTGCTTATATAATGAAACATTATGGTTTCTCAGCTCTGGAAGCTATTGCCTGGTTGCGTTTATGTCGTCCCGGCTCTGTTATTGGGCATCAACAACAATGGATGGAAGAGTAAATATCTAGTATCTCTCTACTTTCTAAATTTCAATATTGTATTAAAATGTCTTATTTTAGCAAACAATCTTGGCTATGGTCTGAAGGCGAACGCATGCGTAAACGTGCTGGTACATGTTGTCCCGTACACAAATATGGCATTTATAGTTTATTGTATAAAAGTGGTTCTGCTGGTCAGTTACGTTCGAATGAAAACAATACTGAAATGTTAATGACCCGAGTCAAAGGCATTTCGCAAAAGGTTGATACCATGCATTTGAATGAGGAGGATCAAACAAATTCAAATCAGTTAGATTCTTTGGAGTCCTATGAGAATGGTAATAAAACTATAACGCCTAGAACACGTCTACTAATGGCGGCCAAAGATGGAACCATAACACCGCCTACAAGTGCTAGTGATAATGACAATGATGTTACTGAAACGGAAGAAGATTCTACAACCTCTAATACGAATAGCACATTTATAGTGTCACGTAGACGTAAATCACCTACTACTGTGGCAAGTACTAAGACTAGCAATGTCACCACTTCTACCACGACCTTAAGGAGTTCACCAGCTCCCACCGGCGGAGGAGGTGTGGCTGTTATGCCTGCGGTAACAGAAATAACATTACGTAGAACACCACCTCTAATGGGTAATGGTCATGCTTTGATTACCACAACAACTAGCTCAACAATTGTCACCACCAACACAAATGTGGCGGCACCTTTGTATGCTGAAAAGAAATTGAAAAAACCTTCGGCTACTTATGAACCGGCAGCTTTACAAAGGCCTACCATAGCGTCGACGGTTAAAATGACTCAGGCGGCTATAGAAAAGGCCAAGGCACAAACTCAGGGTGATAAGCTAAATCAAATAAAGGCCATGAGACGTCAACATAATTCTAGATCTGGTGGTAGTACAGGGTAAATATTTAAATACAAATTTTATTTCTAATATTTATGTATAGTTGAAAACCTAATAATTTCCCTTTTAGTGAAACTGATAATCCCTTGCGTCATACCCGGGCCCGTTCGCAACCCTTCCGTAATAATAACAATTTGGTTAATATGTTGGCCGCAACAACAACTACTACAACCGGCCTTAAACCTCAAGATTGTTTGGATTCGAATGCGGCTGTGACAGCTACAAACAATTTATTGAATAATATTAATAACAATAACACAAACAACAACAACAACAATAATAATAACAATTGCAATAGTAATATTAACAATAATAACAACAATAATAGTGTTGGTTCAACTACAATAACAACAGCCACAACAAATCTAACCTCAGCTACCACAACAATTGGTATGAACAATGTTAATAGTACAATAACAACACGGGCACGCAGTTTAGCTATTTATAGCAAAAGGTAAGTTTGAATATCACCCCACAAAAAATTCCTTTTACAGAAATCCTTTTTTCACTATTCCCTACTTTTTGAATTCCTCTTTATTTTTTTTAATACCTATTAACAAATTCTAAATACCCTCCCATTTAATACATTTTGCTTAGTTAATGTGATTTTAAGGATAACAGCGGCAAGGTTTTTTAACATTTTTGCAAACAAGGCATGCTGTTGTCTATTTAACGTAATTCTGTTGTCCTTTTAGTTTTTTTTAATGTTGTAAAATTTAAATTTTTTTATTCAATTATTAAAATTACGTTTTTAAAGTTTTTTTGTTGTTTTTAATTTATTTACCATTATTTTGTTTTGCCAACTTTATAATTAATTTGTTCATGTTGCCTTTTTTTCTTGCAGTTTGTTTAATTCAATTTTAAATTAATTAGTAATTTTTTAACATTTTATTGGTAGTTTTTGGTTTAGTGTTTGGATGTTTCTTGGGAAATATATTTATTTATTAAAATAATTACATTTTAGATATATTTAAATGAATATGGCAATACATATTGTGTTAAAAACCTAATAATATCACCTATAAATTTTAAAAACAATACATAGAAATAGCAACAAATGTTTATCATTGAAAATGACTTCATAGTTTTTATATTCATCGCTAAGAAAATGGTGTTTATTGACATTGTTCAAAATACTGACTCTGGAAATTACTGGAGATGTTAATTAATGCATTTGCTAACATGCTTGCTCGGCTGTCTTGTAATGATTCAAACATGATGTTATTCTTTATTAACTTATAACTTCTATTTAATTTATCATTTAGCAAACAATTAATCTGTTAAGGTGTGTTCACATTGTGTGTATTTGTCATATGGAATGTCACTTTTCTATCCACATGTGTTTTCATGTGTATGTCAAAATTTGAGTTTCACATACGGTTTATAATTTACATGTTCAAATGTTGGTATGTTAAGTACATTTGACATAACCTATCAAAAAAAAATCTTAAAACAGCTGATTGCTGTATGTGTATAATAAAAATTAAATTTATAATTAAATAAAACTCTATTTTAAAATGGAATGAGAGATTTTTGTTTTACTATAAATTATATTTATTAAAATTTCATTTAATTTTTGCCGCCACAAAATTTTTGTTATAAAAAAACAGCTGATGTTAGATGGTTTGTCACAAGAAAATAGAACTCGTTCTAAATAAAAAATGTCATGTGTATTGCACACATAGAAATAACACATGCTATTGTTTGAAGGTGTTCAGACTATATGCACAAATTTGACATGCGAAAAAGTGACATTCCATATGACAAATACACACAATGTGAACACACCTTTAAACAGTTTCCTGAAGCTTTCTATAGTTTTATTCGTTTACAATGCTGGATTTTTTCAAATTTTAAACTTTTATTTTGAAACATTTGTCAAATATAAATTTATTCAAAGTTTGGTCATTGTTCACTATGACCTTTTCCAATCTTTGTGGCAACAAATGGATTCCGCGCCAAAATAACTGCTAATTTTTTGAGGGCACGAACGAATCAAGACAACTTCGGATACCCAGTTCTGAAGTGAAATGTATCCCAGAGAGATCGTTCTGCATCTATCGAAAGACGGTTTACGGTCTGCACTATAAGGCGGGTGTAGTAAAACTTGCCAGCCACTTCTTTCTGAAAAGTTTTTAACAGGTATTGCAACCTGTAGTTGAATGTTGTCATGATGGAATATTATGCTTTTTCATGTCTGGTCGCGCATTCTGGGCTATTTTTGTCACTGTTCGGTTTAACAAAGCAGTTGCATTCGGTAAATGTGCACTGGGCATATTTCAGCAGCTTATAATGTATCGAATTCTTTTGGTGCCACCAAATACAGAGTATACCTTAGGCACCATGAATATTTTTCTTGCGTGGAAAACTTTTTCCTTTTTCCCCCAAAAATGCTCTAAAAATGATGACCTTTAACTGGTCGTTTTTTCGTAGTGCGGTTTTATCGGAAAAAAAATTTCGAATTGTTCTGATAGTACGTGCTTAATATTCACATTAAGTTTTGTGCTTATATCTATATATCGACACCTATAACGTCCAAAGAAACCCGTTTCACCGGAGGGTGAATTTATATCGATATAAAATTTAATTATTGTGCTCTTAAACTGCATTGAAAACAGGAAAGAAGTTCAACAATAGCAAATAGTTTTTCTGCCTATAACCTGTAAATTTTACTAGTACGGCAACACAACTATTCTACACGGTTTAAAAAGACTATTTGCTGACAAAGAAAAGTCAGTTATTTTGAGAGTAAAAGTTAGCTTAGGTTCATTTCTGATAAAAGAATATGGGGTAAGAGAGTAGGTGGCAATGAAAAGAGTTAAACATAGACAAAGTAGTTTAATAATATGCCGGCGCCTAAAATGATTTATTTTCGTTAAAGAGGTTTTCATTGTAAACACTGGTTGTGAAACCTTCTGTGGAAGAAGGTGTTGAAGTGGTTGGTATACGTACAATGTATTTGGTATAGGGATACCAATCCCAAAAATCCCATTTGTTTTAAAAAATCCCGGCATTTTCCCGAAAACTAATATTTGTTTACAACGTCATTAACAAAAATTTTAATTTTACAAAAGTATGTCGAAGTAATAAAGGTGAAGGCGTTGAAATTTTTACACGAGTTTGAAGCATTTTGAAGAGCAATTTTGAAGAAAATTTCAATCGTGTAAATCTAGCTTTACTTTTTTGAAATAAATAGTTTTTATTATTAATAAACCAATTTGTTTTAATATGAAACAAAAGTCCGGAAATCCCGAAAAAATTTTATTTATAAAATCCCGAATCCCGGAATTTGAAAAACCAGCCCCTTTTGGCATCCCTATTTTGGAACCAATAGCCATTAAAATCGTCTATGCATCAAGTTTTTCCATACTTCTGATAGTTAACTGGATGTGTATAGATTTCTATATGAATTGAAGTGGGCTTGTCTGAACAGTTAAAGAGATTGTGTAAATCTACTTTGTAGAAGCGGCATTAGACATTAAAGTCGTTGCTCTAATAAGTTTTCTAGGCTGTGCAGGAAGTATTCTTTCAAGTGTAATATTTATCCGACAACCTGCTGAAACACTGGTGATTGTATTTACTTTGGAAAGATGATTTGCTTCAGTCAAATTTCCTCCGCATAGACATTCAAATTATTACTCCATTAAATTTTCTGAGTTGTGTTTTCAACGGCAACTTTTTTATTATGGTGCATTAAGCACCGTATTCAACCGACAACCTGCTGACACACTAGTCATTGCATTTACTGCTGAAAGTTAAATTTCTACGTTCGATAACCATCCGCAGACTATTCAGCTGGATAGATCTTTTAAATAGATTGAAGTAGGATTAGCTGCATAATCATAGGAGTAACATATGTTGCGAAAGGTACGGCCAATTCGATCTCAGTAGGTATTTAAAACACCACATCATCGAGTTTTCTTAGTGTATTTCCTTTGAATTTTGTTGAAAAAGCTCCAAACAATTTAGGAAAGTTTTTATCCGTAATTTTAGTTTTAAATTACTTCCAAATTATACTCGTAATGTAATTAAAAAGTTTTTTCGCACAAACTTTTAAAATATCTTAATTAATTAATTAATATATTTCCTTGAAGAATTCCAAGTACACAATTCTTTGAAAACATTTTACAAACTAATACAGTTGAAGTTCTTTATTTTTGAATTAATTAAACTAGTTAGAGATTGCAATAATGAATTATTTAACACAATTAACTTAACATTTTATTAATAATAATAATAATAATAATAGAGGGAAATGTATTGTTTGTTTAATTAAAACTTTGTAAACATTTAATTTTCTTTTTATTTTAACAACCAAAAAACAAACAAACAACTTTATCAAGCTTTAAACGAAGTCTAATGCAATACTTTAATCGCCACCGTTGATGGTTGCAATAATTTCCCCCTTCCTTCCACAAAAAACAATATACATATTTAACAGCTATATTTTAAAGAAATTTTTAAAGCAGAAAAAACTACTAAATTAATTATTTCAAATAATAAGCTTAAACCTATATTTTTTTTAAATATTTTATATTGCACAAATTAAAAATTTTTGCCTCAGTTTATTTTCGTGACTATAATCATTATTCACAGGTTTTATTTTTTGTAAAGATATTTAAAGCAATTTCCGTTTTCCTTAAAATTATTTTCAAAATTATTGTAATTATATTATTGTGTATTTAAAACTAAACACTACTCAGTACTACTTATTACCACATATATTTTCTTAATTTGTAGTCCATTTTATTCAAAATTTATTTAACCCGAAATTTTTGTTTTAATTTTTTAATTTTTTTTTGATTTTAGTTTAATTTAATATAAAACAAAAGACATCGTATATACATATTTTTTTTACTTAATTTCTGTAGATATCAAAATTTTAAATTGTATGTATAATTAATTTATTAATTAATAATAATAATACTTTATTTTTTTTTAACTTATTTGTACTAAATATTTTAATAGTTTTTTTTTGTTAATGCATGATAATGATTCAATAAATATTTACAAATTTTAAAATTTCCCCCCAAAAAACCAAATTTTGTTTGTATTTTTATTTAATTTTACATTCTTTTGTTATTTACTCTTTGTTCTCTTCCTACCTTTTGGCTTTTGTCCCTTGTTGTATTATTTTGTTGTTGTATATATTATTGTCTGTTTAATTTTTTTTTTTTGGTTTTTGGTATGTTTTTTGTATTCTTTTATTTTAGCTTTAATGGTTCCCTATTTTTCTAACCTTAAACTGTTTTCTCCCGTATGAAGTTAGTATTTGAAATTAAACTGTGTTGCAAAAAATATTAAGCAAAAAAAAAAAAACTTTTAATTTTTAATGATAGTGTTAATTAAGAGATTCATTTCCTAAAACGAAATGTGAGAAATTTGTGTATTGAATACTTTTTTAAAATGTTTTCAATATAAATGTTTTAATTTTGAATAAAAAACGAAATGTTAATATCATTTTTAGAACTCAGCATTAATTTATAAAAGGAAATTGTCGTTGCCACCATTGGACTTTCGCTACGTGACGACCAGTATCTCACACGGCCAAAAAATGTAGGATGGACATTTGTTAGGAAACGTACTATCTATTCGGTACCATTAACCATTAATAAAGTCCATGCATCAACATTTCTTTGTTACGCCAGAACTACGTGTTTTCCACAGCGGTTTTGTAATACGGAGCCTCCACATGCGGTGTTTATTCGACAAACTGCTGACACATAAGCCATTGCATTTACTTCTGAAAGTTGAGCTGCAGATCTACTTTGTAATACAGACATGTTTTGGAAAACGTTTTGGATACGTATGAGCTGCGTATCAGGTAGCTCATATTTGTACTCGATGTGCCCATATCTCTTCTAGATGAATTGAAGTAGGGTGTATAGAATATTTGAATATATTGTGTAGACCTACTCTGTAGAAGGGCCATGTGTTGGTAAAGGTCCGGTACTATTAGGTATTTATATCGTTGTTTTATCAATGTCAATTCAGTCACAGCAGTATTAACCCCAATTATCCTAGCACGGACAATTTTCCCAGGTAGAACTTTCGATGGCTAGCACCTGACTGCGTTAATAACAGTTAAAAGAAAGTATAAGGCGGTTTAAATGTTTATCGATCGTCTAATAATTGGTTAATACGGCCAGTAGCCTACTTTTGATTTAAAAGTTTTAAATTGTGTTTCTTATTATTTTCGTGCCATTTTAAGTTATTTTTTCAGCCAGCGAAAATACATACATATGTATATATATTTTTCTTTTCATAGAGCATAGAGCACGAATTGAGTGACACAAGTTTCTGAATGACGCACATTTATTTAATTTGGAAGATGGTTAGAGGACCTTATCTCAACTTCCGCAGAAAAGACTTTCAAGCATACACCACAGTTTATTTTAGAACCGTCAGAGTATACTGCGGTGGTTCGCTTGATTTTTTTTCTTAAAGGTTTTTAATGCTTTTGCTATAAAAAATAAGCCTAGCTTCCTATTATTTTCCTTCCTTCAAACATGGATTGCTTATTTGCATGACTGCATTGTTTAAGAATTTGCAACATAGTTTTATTTTCCTTCAACCCTTCAAATATGCTAAATCTTTTCCTCTACTATAGATTTAATTAAAAAGAAATGTCTTATTAATAATAACAGATTTGTTTTACTATTTTATTACTTTCCAACATTTACTTTCTTTTTCTACTCTCTATAAATTGCGGTGACTTTCTGGGATTTTATCTGTAAAAAAAAACAAATATACAAATAAAATAAAACAACAACACAAATAAACAAATCTATAAATATACAACAAAAACTACTAACAATTGTAAATAAATATTCTTTATCAATATAAATGAAGAATGGGTTTAATGCATTTACGTAAAGCTGAACAACAACAAATTTCAAATAATGTCACTTCCGCCAATAATAATAATAACAACAACAACGCCAATACTGTAAGTTCCACAACAAACACAACAACGCCATCTTTACTACCACATCATCATCAACATCATGATGTAACTTCTCCTACGCTCAGTAGTTTAAATAAACAAACGAAAACCTACAACAATAATTTAATAAGTTCTACCACAAATGAAAGTAAAATACCCATAGTGAGAGCAACAGCAGCTTTAATTGACTTGAATGTGGCCATTAATCATGGTGGCGGCGTAGTGGGTTCCTCGGCCACCATACCTCCTTCGAGAAGTTCCAATAGATTGTCCGCTGCTGCAGCTATGAATGTAACCTCACATCATCATATGACTTTGAGAGGTAGATCACGTTTACGCTATCATCGTCATCAGGATGGTGGTGGCGGTGCTGGTGGAGTACAACAAGCGCTGCCTTGCACTATGACTACAGCTCGTTACTATAGGGATGTTTCAGCTTTACCCTCGGCCATACAGTTAGCTGGTGGTGGTAGTGGCGGCGGCGGTGGCATAACAACACGTTCATCTTCAGCTACACTGGATTTGAATTCAAATCCTTTACCCTCTGTCACACTGTTGGGCAATATGAACAAATCGAATAATAATAATACCAATAATAAGAGCAACAATAGCAATAGTAGTAGTACAACAACAACCACAACATGTAGCAATAATACCAATAATAGTAGTAATAACAAATTGGAAGAACGTATACTGCGTACCAATACAAAATCCTCTTGTACCTCTGCCAATCATTCAAATTCCTCTTCTGACGCTGAAACCCTTAAATCCACACATTCAAACAGTAATTTACCCTTAGATAATAATAATTCAATAGAGCAAACACAATTAAACATAAATTTCTTATCATCTTCTTCTACCTCACCCCCCATTGCCGCCAACATAACGGAAACCTCTAACACCTCATTCCCCCACGACCAACAACAACCACCACATCACAATCTCACCACAACCACCATGCCACACCTACTATCCTATTCACCCTCCCTATCACTGGCAACCACTCCCACGCCCTGCTCCTCGTCTGCATCCTCTACCCCACAAAATTTAGATACAAATCGTCTTAGTCGTACATCGCAGCGTTCCTTGCCATCATCGACGAATATACCTTGCAGTAGTAGCCAGTATGGCGGTGTTGCTGGAGGCGGATTTAGTAATATAAAACGCAATAAGAGATCGTTGAGCAGTACACGCATAGAAAAGGATAAATGTGATGAATACAACACCAAATTGCTGAGAAAGACCAACAATCAAATTAACTCCTCCGCCTCCAACAACAATAACAATTCTTCGTCTAACAATTCAGCAGGCAACAACCTAACTTCTTCAACGGGTGGCGGCGGTGGTAGTTTTCGTACTAGACATCGCCAGGCGGCCGCCTCAAATTTGGAATCTTCAACCGCTTCTTCGACATCTTCAACCTCCACCTCAGGTATACCAACACCCATGACTCAGGGTCTCTATATGCCACGTAGTGCTAAATATGCTGCTGCAATTATGGCTGCCGCACAAAGTGATCGTGATCACCAGCAACAGCAGCACCACCAGCAGCAACAACGTTTGTCTTTAAAGCTGCGTAAGAAAATAAGTTACTAGAATTTGGAGTCACTGCCTACAACTTGTAGGTACAGCAAGAGGGCCAAAAGATAAATTTTGTATATAAGAGTGAGAGACAGAGTCGGAATGTAATGTTTCAGTTAGCAATAGAGTGTAAGAAATGTGAGAGTTAGTGGAAATAGAGAGAGATAAAACTTAAGATTTAAATTGTTTAGTATTAAGAATTTTCCAACTGAAGCTAGTTTTGAATTTGTTTAAGGTCCAAGTGCAATATAATGTATAAAAAATCAAACTTTAAAATATGTACATATGTATATAACGATAAATATCGTAATTTTATTTGAGAATGTTTAGGAATTTAAATAATGTATAGATTAAAGCTCTTACTCTTACATCGGAAGTAGGGTTTGGGATTTCCCGGACTATTTTTTTTACTGGGAAACGGGAATGAAAAATTTAATTCAATTAAAGCTCAAAAAATACAAAATTGTATAATTTATAAGTCCCAATTTAGACGACGTAATTCTTTCAGCAAAATTGGTTACCTTTTAGACATCGGGGTGAGGGGAAGATACTCGATTGTACTAGCAATTCTTGTACTTGTTACATACGAATGAGAGTAACACATACATATGTATGTCTACTCTCACTCAAAAAAAAAAAAAAAAAAAAAAATGCGAGTGATTTAAGCAATAAATTTTAAGGAAATAATTGCATCAAATTTGTCTACAAAAATTGCGTTGTAAATTATACTTTATTGAGTAATATAAATTCATCATATAACTAATGCATTTAATAAGTCGTCTTAAATCCAATTTCTTATTTTCAGTCACGGAGAAAACTCTAATAAAGATCATCTGAATATTTTTTGTTCTATTGTACTTCCATAAAGCTGATCCCCTACGAAAAGATTTTCAGCTCTTAATATTTTAATTTTAGGGTTTTAAGTTGCAAAATAAATTGCGTTTTGTAATTTGGCTTGAAGATTTTGCTCCATTTGTGCATCAGAAACATGACCTGATGAGATATTAATATTGTAAAATAGGCGTTCATACATTTGCTGTCCATAACTGAAAATTAATTCTCTAAGATAGAAACGGAGATATGAATTGATTACGATAACAATAAGATCATTATATAGAGAATTAAAATAGAAAAGCTTTTTCAAGCGAAGCATAGATACGCCTAAAGACAATAATAATAAGAATGCAAAAAGATACAAATAATAATAACTAATCAATCTATAAATCTGTTAGATTAAACAAAATATTACATGAATATATTCATAAAATCTATAAATTCACGTACGTCTTTAAATTCAGTACTATTGCCAACTATTGAGAATATTTGGGTAAATGTAACAAATTTTTCAAAAAAATCTAGTTTGAACAGGTTTCCTTAACAGACAATTAAAAGACTGAAAAAAGTAAAAGGTGATAAGTGCAATATAAAATTATCTAGATAATCTACTTAAAGGTTTATTTTTTAAATTTAGTATTAATATTTAAATTTTAAATTGTCAACAAATGAAATTTGTTATCAACTAAAAACAGATTATTGATTTTAAACTTATTTTCATTTATTTTAAACGTATAATTCTCTGAAATCTCTATAACTCTTTTAGTTTTTGAGTTATAAGCTGATATCTCTACGTGTTTTCATGTCTCTAATCAATAAACGAAACTAGTTTATAATACTTTTAAGCTTTACTTAAAAGAATTGTAATAAACATTAAAAAATATGACATTTTTTCCCCCAAAATATTTTTACATAATTTGTTGACAATTTTTTCATAAAAAACAAACTTGCTGAAACACTTTCCAAAGTCAACCAGACAAGAGGTTGTCAATAGTACTATAAACGGTTTTTCATTGCTATTTTAATCAAACTAATAAGATCTGTTAATCAAATGTTTAGAATGTCATATTATGGTTGCAAATGTCAGAGGGAGGGTAAATTTCCATCTGTGAATTTAGTTTAATGTATTAAGTATTCAGAGTATTTTTTACTCTGATTTTTTTATTTGTATTTATCTCTCTCTCTCTCTATCTCTCTCTGGAATTGAAGAAATGTTAGGTTAAGGAAGTGTTGCAATATATTTTATTTTTAAAATTCCGTCCTGAAAATTACAGTAGTAGTTCAATCTTGACTCGTTTTTTGAAATTGTATTCGAAACTCTTTGTAATTTTCGTACATACTTTGTAATTAAGTTTTTTTTTTGAAACATTTCCATCTGTTCCTGCTCAGTCTCTCACTAACCTTGAAAACAAATATTTTCAATTACAAAAAGTTACTTATAAAGTTTACTAGTTTAATAGAAAATATTTTGTACTAGGTGATTAAACCTTTTTAAATTTTGAAACAAAATTTGTTAGCTAAGCTGTCAGTGTACTATGAACAATTGTTTATAATTATTTCATTAGTCCCTCAGATTTAAATGAAAATGTAGAATTTATTTTTTAACAATCAGCTGTGTTCCAGTTTTAAGTGGAAACTTTTATACACGAAAAATAAACGATTGAAGGATTTATTTAAAAAATTTTCTACTAAAAACTAAAGATGACCGAAAATAGAAAAAAAAAAATCAACTCTATTAGAATTAAGTTTCTTATAGCAAAATCTGCTCTTATGGAGACAAGTTTTCTAGAAAGACAAGTTTCTCTAATAGAGATGAGTTTTCTAGAGAAACCCCTTCTCTAATAGAGATGAGTTTTCTAGAGAATCCCCTTCTCTTATAGACACGAGCTTCCTAGAGAAACCCTTTCTTTAATAGAGATATATTTTCTAAAACAAACTCTTTTCTAATACAGATAAGTTTCCTATACGAGAAAGATCTACTCTAACAAAAGACAGGCTTTCTCTAGAAGAACATTTTCCAATAGAGACAGGTTTTCTCTAGAAAAAAAGGAAAACGTTTCAATACAGATTATTTAAATAGATCTTTTATTAAATTTTTATTTATTTTCAAATATTTTTGTCACTTTATCTCAACTTATATCCACAATAGTACAGGAGCACAGCTTTCTTTTCAATATTCCTTTCAAATTTGTTGTATTAAGCCTTAAACTTTAAATTTAATTAAAAATGCTAAATATACTATATTAATAAGTGCAAATATTTGTATGTATGTATAACAATTTTATGATCATTGAATTATTTTTTTTTTATAAAAATAAATATGTATAATCAAATTTTATAAATATTAGAACAAATATTTAACTAAAAAAAATATATAAAAAAAAACATTTAATAAAATCAATATTCTAAAATATCATTCAAACACATACATATATACATATAATTAAAACACCTTGTTATATACTTTAACATATAAAAAAAAGTAAAATTATGTACCTTAAGTAAAAAAATTAATTATAAATTAAATTTATTCATTTCAATCATTGTGTGCATTATATTATTAAACTTATTATTATTTATACTATTATTATAATAAGGCAAGCATCTTGTTATTGTTGTCGTTACAATTTTCTCTTAGCTGTAAACTTATAATTTTTTTAATTAAAAACTCAAAACATAAAATAAAACAAAACACTACTTTAATCATCATTGTAATATGCCTTAAATTTTGTACAAATTATAAATACACCAGATTAAAGAACTCGACGCAATTTTGTTAAACAATTTTCATTTTTTAATTTATTATATAAAACATAAACATATATTACATTTATTTATTAACAATAAAATTGTGTAAACTTAGTGTAACTAAAATTATTGATATGCAATGCAAATAATAAAACAAAATTAAGATTTTTTAACGCTTTAAAATATTTTTAAATTTATTTTTTATATATTAATTGCAATTTATTGTGTATGACATACATATGTATAAAATTATGAAATATAAAGAATATATGTATTCTATTGACTTGTTATACATTATAAAATAGTAATTGCAAAATAATAATTATAATAATAATAATAACACTACTGATCAAATATTAGTCCTGTAAGTCAAGTCAAGTCATGTGTAATATTACTTAAAGTCAAAACTTTAATCATTTGAATTTTCATATTTAAACAAACAAAAAACAAAATGTTGAATTAATAATAAAAATATATACTATGTACTACAACATAATTATTAAAATTTTAATATGGGAAGGTTCGTAAATGTAGAATTTTAAATACTGCATCATTGCTTTCTGTATTTGTCATAATAGCTTTATCTCGAACTGTTTCAAATGTAAATGGCTGACATTTACATTTGAAACCGTCGATGTTATATGTAGGTTTCTGAAAAAGTTCTCTGATAGAATACCACACCGGGTGGTATTATTGATTTCGCATTGAAAGAAATACTAAGCGGAAAGAAATATTGATCGATATGTAAAATGTAATTATTCATTCCTGAGGCATGCCGCAATACTGTCTGTGTAGAGATGAAACCGCAAAAAGGAAAAATACCGCAGCAACGGTATGAATTATTTTAAATTAATTTTCTAATTATATTTCAGAAGTTTCCAATTATATTTCAGAAATTTATAATTGTATTTTAGAACTTCCAATTGTATTTTAAAACTTTCTTATTGTATATCAGAATTTTCCATTTGTAATTCAGAAAATTTTATCTGCATTTCTATTACAAATTTTTGAAATACAATTACATAGAAAGTTTTGAAATATAATTATAAATTTCTGAAATATAAATGAAAATTTCTAAAATACAATTGGAAGTAGTATTCTATAAAAAACGTAATTTTCTATAGATTAATGTTTCTATGAGAGACAAAATTTCTATTGAAAATTGTTCTCTAATAGAATAAACGTTTTCTAATAGAGACAAGTTTTCGATTGAAATTATTTCTCTAAACAAAACAAGCTTGCATTAAAAAATCGTTCTCTAATAAATTTAAAGTGTTCTACTGAAAAACGAGTACAAATTCTCTATAAATGCACGTTCCTAAGAGAGACAAGCTTTTCATTAAAATTCTTACTCTAATACAGATAAGCTTGCCATTGAAAAAGGTTCTCTAATAGACTACAAGTTTACTATAGAACAATGTTTCTAACAGAATACAAGTTTCAATTTTCTAAGAAAAAAAAAAATTCTATTGAAACACTTTCTCTAATAGTTGAATTGAAAATTTGCTATTGAAAATTCCTTACTAATAGAGTACAGTTAGTTATAGAACAACGTTTTCTAATAGAGTATAAGTTACTCTATAAAAAAAGTTTAGAATCGAATCAAGCTTTCTATAGAAAAAGTTTATAATACACACAAGAGTTTACTATAAAAAAAGTTCCCAAATAGAGTAAAAATGTGCAAATAGTTGCCAGTAATGGCACAAAGTTTTGCTACCACCCCATTAACGTAATTTACGATGCGATGAGTTTCAGATCTTTAATTTAGTGATGAACAAATTTACTGCTTTTACGAACCTACCCTATGTTTTATTTTTAACAATCTATGACCAGAAAATAGCCAAAGGTAAAGTTTGTATTTTACTAATCAAGTATATGAGAATTTTTCCTCTTGCGAGTACTATTGTATAAACTTTTTATAAAATTTTTTATTCGAAGGTTTACTTCTAGTTAAATATAAAATGAATTTGAAACAGAGGTATACAAAAATAAATTTCAAATTCATTTTATATTTAACTAGAAGTACACCTTCGAATAAAAAATTTTATAAAAACTAATCAAGTATAAAATAATAATTAGATCATAAAAGGACTATCAAAATCAAAACGATTGATTTATATAGTAAAAGACCATTGTTTTTGATAGTTCTTTGGCATTGCGATTTGAAAAATATCACTTTTGTCACCTCGTCAACTTGACTTAGGAAATATAGCTTAGAGTCGTTTCCAGCTTATTTTGGCCAGTATTTCCAACAGAAATGTAAAAAACATAAATTTGGGATTTTAAAAATTAAAACATAAAAAACAATAATTTTCTTACAAAATCATAATTACATACATATGTAAATGTTTTTTGCATTTATCTTGGAAAATACTGCTCCAAATGAGCTGGAAACAACTCTAAGCTATATTTCCACCCGCTGAGTTGAAAAATCCAATCGAAATTTTTCTAGGACCTACCAGTTCCAAGATCAGCTTTTACAATCCAAAGATCAACAGTTTAACGTCTCTCTGTTTACTTATAATAAAAGAGAACAGTGTTGAGTGGGAGACATTAAACCAAAAAAGCTGATTTTGGCAACCATGCATCGTAGATAAATTTGGATTGGTGTTTTGAATTCAGCGGGTTCAGCAGGATTACAGTTTTGTTTTGAAATTTTATTTTTTTTCCAAATTTCTCCTGATTATAAATAAAAGACCAATATGTGGATTTAAATCCAGGAATTTTAATAAACAAATTAATTTTATATATGTACTTATAAATATTCAGAACCTTTTAGCTATATGTATTTGTTTATATACAGTTGACATCACTTTTCACAATTCTACAAAAACAACAACTTCAATTTGCTCTCTTCATATTCAGCTTACTCAGGCAATGAAAAACATGTTTACCATTGGACCGAAAATGCTGATCTTCCCAACCATGCATCCTAGAGGAATTTGGATTGAAAATCTGAACTCAGCGGGTGGAAATATAGCTTAGGGTCGTTTCCAGCTTATTTTGGCCAGTATTTCCAACAGAAATGTAAAAAACATAAATTTGGGATTTTAAAAATTAAAACATGAAGAACAAGAATTTTCTTACAAAATCATAATTACATACATATGTAAATGTTTTTGCCATTTATCTTGGAAAATACTGCTCCAAATGAGCTGGAAACAACTCTAAGCTATATTTCCACCCGCTGAGTTGAAAAATCCAATCGAAATTTTTCTAGGACCTACCAGTTCCAAGATCAGCTTTTACAATCCAAAGATCAACAGTTTAACGTCTCTCTGTTTACTTATAATAAAAGAGAACAGTGTTGAGTGGGAGACATTAAACCAAAAAAGCTGATTTTGACAACCATGCATCGTAGATAAATTTGGATTGGTGTTTTGAATTCAGCGGGTTCAGCAGGATTACAGTTTTGTTTTGAAATTTTATTTTTTTTCCAAATTTCTCCTGATTATAAATAAAAGACCAATATGTGGATTTAAATCCAGGAATTTTAATAAACAAATTAATTTTATATATGTACTTATAAATATTCAGAACCTTTTAGCTATATGTATTTGTTTATATACAGTTGACATCACTTTTCACAATTCTACAAAAACAACAATTTCAATTTGCTCTCTTCATATTCAGCTTACTCAGAAATGAAAAACATATTTACCATTGGACCGAAAATGCTGATCTTCCCAACCATGCATCCTAGAGGAATTTGGATTGAAAATCTGAACTCAGCGGGTGGAAATATAGCTTAGGGTCGTTTCCAGCTTATTTTGGCCAGTATTTCCAACAGAAATGTAAAAAACATAAATTTGGGATTTTAAAAATTAAAACATAAAAAACAATAATTTTCTTACAAAATCATAATTACATACATATGTAAATGTTTTTTGCATTTATCTTGGAAAATACTGCTCCAAATGAGCTGGAAACAACTCTAAGCTATATTTCCACCCGCTGAGTTGAAAAATCCAATCGAAATTTTTCTAGGACCTACCAGTTCCAAGATCAGCTTTTACAATCCAAAGATCAACAGTTTAACGTCTCTCTGTTTACTTATAATAAAAGAGAACAGTGTTGAGTGGGAGACATTAAACCAAAAAAGCTGATTTTGGCAACCATGCATCGTAGATAAATTTGGATTGGTGTTTTGAATTCAGCGGGTTCAGCAGGATTACAGTTTTGTTTTGAAATTTTATTTTTTTTTCAAATTTCTCCTGATTATAAATAAAAGACCAATATGTGGATTTAAATCCAGGAATTTGAATAAACAAATTAATTTTATATATGTACTTATAAATATTCAGAACCTTTTAGCTATATGTATTTGTTTATATACAGTTGACATCACTTTTCACAATTCTACAAAAACAACAACTTCAATTTGCTCTCTTCATATTCAGCTTACTCAGGCAATGAAAAACATGTTTACCATTGGACCGAAAATGCTGATCTTCCCAACCATGCATCCTAGAGGAATTTGGATTGAAAATCTGAACTCAGCGGGTGGAAATATAGCTTAGGGTCGTTTCCAGCTTATTTTGGCCAGTATTTCCAACAGAAATGTAAAAAACATAAATTTGGGATTTTAAAAATTAAAACATGAAGAACAAGAATTTTCTTACAAAATCATAATTACATACATATGTAAATGTTTTTGCCATTTATCTTGGAAAATACTGCTCCAAATGAGCTGGAAACAACTCTAAGCTATATTTCCACCCGCTGAGTTGAAAAATCCAATCGAAATTTTTCTAGGACCTACCAGTTCCAAGATCAGCTTTTACAATCCAAAGATCAACAGTTTAACGTCTCTCTGTTTACTTATAATAAAAGAGAACAGTGTTGAGTGGGAGACATTAAACCAAAAAAGCTGATTTTGGCAACCATGCATCGTAGATAAATTTGGATTGGTGTTTTGAATTCAGCGGGTTCAGCAGGATTACAGTTTTGTTTTGAAATTTTATTTTTTTTCCAAATTTCTCCTGATTATAAATAAAAGACCAATATGTGGATTTAAATCCAGGAATTTTAATAAACAAATTAATTTTATATATGTACTTATAAATATTCAGAACCTTTTAGCTATATGTATTTGTTTATATACAGTTGACATCACTTTTCACAATTCTACAAAAACAACAACTTCAATTTGCTCTCTTCATATTCAGCTTACTCAGGCAATGAAAAACATGTTTACCATTGGACCGAAAATGCTGATCTTTCCAACCATGCATCCTAGAGGAATTTGGATTGAAAATCTGAACTCAGCGGGTGGAAATATAGCTTAGAGTCGTTTCCAGCTTATTTTGGCCAGTATTTCCAACAGAAATGTAAAAAACATAAATTTGGGATTTTAAAAATTAAAACATGAAGAACAAGAATTTTCTTACAAAATCATAATTACATACATATGTAAATGTTTTTGCCATTTATCTTGGAAAATACTGCTCCAAATGAGCTGGAAACAACTCTAAGCTATATTTCCACCCGCTGAGTTGAAAAATCCAATCGAAATTTTTCTAGGACCTACCAGTTCCAAGATCAGCTTTTACAATCCAAAGATCAACAGTTTAACCTCTCTCTGTTTACTTATAATAAAAGAGAACAGTGTTGAGTGGGAGACATTAAACCAAAAATGCTGATTTTGGCAACCATGCATCGTAGATAAATTTGGATTGGTGTTTTGAATTCAGCGGGTTCAGCAGGATTACAGTTTTGTTTTGAAATTTTATTTTTTTTCCAAATTTCTCCTGATTATAAATAAAAGACCAATATGTGGATTTAAATCCAGGAATTTTAATAAACAAATTAATTTTATATATGTACTTATAAATATTCAGAACCTTTTAGCTATATGTATTTGTTTATATACAGTTGACATCACTTTTCACAATTCTACAAAAACAACAATTTCAATTTGCTCTCTTCATATTCAGCTTACTCAGAAAGGAAAAACATATTTACCATTGGACCGAAAATGCTGATCTTCCCAACCATGCATCCTAGAGGGATTTGGATTGAAAATCTGAACTCAGCGGGTGGAAATATAGCTTAGGGTCGTTTCCAGCTTATTTTGGCCAGTATTTCCAACAGAAATGTAAAAAACATAAATTTGGGATTTTAAAAATTAAAACATGAAGAACAAGAATTTTCTTACAAAATCATAATTACATACATATGTAAATGTTTTTGCCATTTATCTTGGAAAATACTGCTCCAAATGAGCTGGAAACAACTCTAAGCTATATTTCCACCCGCTGAGTTGAAAAATCCAATCGAAGTTTTTCTAGGACCTACCAGTTCCAAGATCAGCTTTTACAATCCAAAGATCAACAGTTTAACGTCTCTCTGTTTACTTATAATAAAAGAGAACAGTGTTGAGTGGGAGACATTAAACCAAAAAAGCTGATTTTGGCAACCATGCATCGTAGATAAATTTGGATTGGTGTTTTGAATTCAGCGGGTTCAGCAGGATTACAGTTTTGTTTTGAAATTTTATTTTTTTTCCAAATTTCTCCTGATTATAAATAAAAGACCAATATGTGGATTTAAATCCAGGAATTTTAATAAACAAATTAATTTTATATATGTACTTATAAATATTCAGAACCTTTTAGCTATATGTATTTGTTTATATACAGTTGACATCACTTTTCACAATTCTACAAAAACAACAATTTCAATTTGCTCTTTTCATATTCAGCTTACTCAGAAATGAAAAACATATTTACCATTGGACCGAAAATGCTGATCTTCCCAACCATGCATCCTAGAGGGATTTGGATTGAAAATCTGAACTCAGCGGGTGGAAATATAGCTTAGAGTCGTTTCCAGCTTATTTTGGCCAGTATTTCCAACAGAAATGTAAAGAACATAAATTTGGGATTTAAAAATTAAAACATGAAGAACAAGAATTTTCTTACAAAATCATAATTACATACATATGTAAATGTTTTTGCCATTTATCTTGGAAAATACTGCTCCAAATGAGCTGGAAACAACTCTAAGCTATATTTCCACCCGCTGAGTTGAAAAATCCAATCGAAATTTTTCTAGGACCTACCAGTTCCAAGATCAGCTTTTACAATCCAAAGATCAACAGTTTAACGTCTCTCTGATAATATAATAAAAGAGAACAGTGTTGAGTGGGAGACATTAAACCAAAAAAGCTGATTTTGGCAACCATGCATCGTAGATAAATTTGGATTGGTGTTTTGAATTCAGCGGGTTCAGCAGGATTACAGTTTTGTTTTGAAATTTTATTTTTTTTTCCAAATTTCTCCTGATTATAAATAAAAGACCAATATGTGGATTTAAATCCAGGAATTTTAATAAACAAATTAATTTTATATATGTACTTATAAATATTCAGAACCTTTTAGCTATATGTATTTGTTTATATACAGTTGACATCACTTTTCACAATTCTACAAAAACAACAACTTCAATTTGCTCTCTTCATATTCAGCTTACTCAGGCAATGAAAAACATGTTTACCATTGGACCGAAAATGCTGATCTTTCCAACCATGCATCCTAGAGGAATTTGGATTGAAAATCTGAACTCAGCGGGTGGAAATATAGCTTAGAGTCGTTTCCAGCTTATTTTGGCCAGTATTTCCAACAGAAATGTAAAAAACATAAATTTGGGATTTTAAAAATTAAAACATGAAGAACAAGAATTTTCTTACAAAATCATAATTACATACATATGTAAATGTTTTTGCCATTTATCTTGGAAAATACTGCTCCAAATGAGCTGGAAACAACTCTAAGCTATATTTCCACCCGCTGAGATGAAAAATCCAATCGAAATTTTTCTAGGCCCTACCAGTTCCAAGATCAGCTTTTACAATCCAAAGATCAACAGTTTAACGTCTCTCTGTTTACTTATAATAAAAGAGAACAGTGTTGAGTGGGAGACATTAAACCAAAAAAGCTGATTTTGGCAACCATGCATCGTAGATAAATTTGGATTGGTGTTTTGAATTCAGCGGGTTCAGCAGGATTACAGTTTTGTTTTGAAATTTTATTTTTTTTCCAAATTTCTCCTGATTATAAATAAAAGACCAATATGTGGATTTAAATCCAGGAATTTTAATAAACAAATTAATTTTATATATGTACTTATAAATATTCAGCACCTTTTAGCTATATGTATTTGTTTATATACAGTTGACATCACTTTTCACAATTCTACAAAAACAACAACTTCAATTTGCTCTCTCAGGGCTGTCAGATATGGCGATTTCTCGCCAAACGTGGCGATTTTGAAACGTGTTTGGCGTCGAGATTTTCCGTTTGGCGACATGGCGATTTTTTGGCGATTTTTGATATCACTGGCGATTTTCTTGGCGATTTTCACCAAAACATCTATAATAAATTATGTGATGAAAAAAATCGTCTTTTGTTTGGTTTTTA
Organism: Bellardia pandia; assembly: GCA_916048285.2. Classification (NCBI taxonomy): domain Eukaryota; kingdom Metazoa; phylum Arthropoda; class Insecta; order Diptera; family Calliphoridae; genus Bellardia; species Bellardia pandia. The sequence continues at coordinate 37,740,420 of OU696530.1, forward strand.
TAAATCCAATTGTCAACGAATTGAATCATCTGAATTTGGAATATCAATCGGACAGCATGGATGCAGGAAGCATGCATGAAAAAATGTATTGTACACTTCTTATGTTTTCAACAAAAGTTTTCAAACCTTGTTTTATATAATACTGAAAACAATGAACAAATTTTCAATGATTTACATGCAGCTATTGATAATTTGCGGCCCTATGTTCCACTGGGAATTAAAGGATTAAATATATATTGATAATTCAAATTCAGTTTTGCCTCTAAATGTAATTGATTTTGGAGCAGAGTTTGATACAGAATTAAGAAAAGCGAAATTGAGCGAAGTAGAAATACTCGTACTTAAAGAAAACTGTTTTGTGTATTTAAAAAAACTTTTAAAAGAGATGATAAGCAGATTACCAGAAAATATGAACTTTTTTAAAGCTTTTGGACAATTTTCTATTTCAAAGTGTGCGAATACATTATCTCAAACTAAATATGGCGTTGTTGAAGAAACATTAAGACCATTTATGGATCCAAATGTAGCAATAGGCGTGTATGAAACTCAATGGGGAAAACTTCCGTTCATAAATTGAAATAATTATTTAATAACGAAATTCCAACAAATTTACTTCAATTTTGGCCAAAAGTGTTTGATTATCACGATACAGCGGTACGTAGCATTTTAAGGAAATATCTTTGGCCGTTCTTACTATATTGATAGTTCCAACTAGTAATGTCTGCGTTGAAAGGGTTTTTTCAATAATGAATTGGACAAAAACTCGACTAAGTAATAAAATTCAATATGAGCTTTTAGACGCTCTATTGAGAATAATTAATCATATGAACGTAAACAAATTATGCTGCAATTCGTTTACACCGACTAATGAAATGATAAAAAAGTTCAACTCAACTATGTATAAAAGTCAAGACTCTAGTAATGAAATCGCTGAGGATGAAGTTTACGAACTTTATGATCTCCATTTTTATGTAATTTAAAACTCTCTTTTAACAAAGTTTTAAAATTTTTTAAATAGTAAAAAATACAAAAACGGATATAAATGTGTATATGTTTTACTAAAATATTGTTTAATAAGTAACAATTAATGAATTAAATAAAAAAAATATAACAAAAACTGAAAAAAAAATATTTTTGGCGATTTTTTTGGTTTTTTCTCAATTTTTGGCGATTTTTGACTTAAAAATTGAACTAGTTTTTTTTGTGTAAACAAAATTTATTTCTTTTAAATAATAAAAAAATTAAAAACTGAACAAAATCGCATTTTGGCGAATTTTGGCGATTTTTTACATCCGTTTTGGCGACGAAGCTCAAAAAAATCTGACAACCCTGTGCTCTCTTCATATTCAGCTTACTCAGGCAATAAAAATTAAAACATGAAGAACAAGAATTTTCTTACAAAATCATAATTACATACATATGTAAATGTTTTTGCCATTTATCTTGGAAAATACTGCTCCAAATGAGCTGGAAACAACTCTAAGCTATATTTCCACCCGCTGAGTTGAAAAATCCAATCGAAATTTTTCTAGGTCCTACCAGTTCCAAGATCAGCTTTTACAATCCAAAGATCAACAGTTTAACGTCTCTCTGATAATATAATAAAAGAGAACAGTGTTGAGTGGGAGACATTAAACCAAAAATGCTGATTTTGGCAACCATGCATCGTAGATAAATTTGGATTGGTGTTTTGAATTCAGCGGGTTCAGCAGGATTACAGTTTTGTTTTGAAATTTTATTTTTTTTTCCAAATTTCTCCTGATTATAAATAAAAGACCAATATGTGGATTTAAATCCAGGAATTTTAATAAACAAATTAATTTTATATATGTACTTATAAATATTCAGAACCTTTTAGCTATTTGTATTTGTTTATATACAGTTGACATCACTTTTCACAATTCTACAAAAACAACAACTTCAATTTGCTCTCTTCATATTCAGCTTACTCAGGCAATGAAAAACATGTTTACCATTGGACCGAAAATGCTGATCTTTCCAACCATGCATCCTAGAGGAATTTGGATTGAAAATCTGAACTCAGCGGGTGGAAATATAGCTTAGGGTCGTTTCCAGCTTATTTTGGCCAGTATTTCCAACAGAAATGTAAAAAACATAAATTTGGGATTTTAAAAATTAAAACATGAAGAACAAGAAGTTTCTTACAAAATCATAATTACATACATATGTAAATGTTTTTGCCATTTATCTTGGAAAATACTGCTCCAAATGAGCTGGAAACAACTCTAAGCTATATTTCCACCCGCTGAGTTGAAAAATCCAATCGAAATTTTTCTAGGACCTACCAGTTCCAAGATCAGCTTTTACAATCCAAAGATCAACAGTTTAACGTCTCTCTGTTTACTTATAATAAAAGAGAACAGTGTTGAGTGGGAGACATTAAACCAAAAAAGCTGATTTTGGCAACCATGCATCGTAGATAAATTTGGATTGGTGTTTTGAATTCAGCGGGTTCAGCAGGATTACAGTTTTGTTTTGAAATTTTATTTTTTTTCCAAATTTCTCCTGATCATAAATAAAAGACCAATATGTGGATTTAAATCAGGGGTTTCCATTTCATAGCTCAATTGAGCCTACCACTACCAAGACATATTTTTATGCTCTTCAATTCAGTCGTCGATGTGACTTCGACAAGTGCACATGTCAAGCGGATGCTATGTTATTTTTTTCAGGTTAACAGATGATGACACTCAAAAAATATTGTGCGATCAAAAATGCTTTTGGTAACATACATAGCAAATTATAAAATATGTATATTACTAACATTTTTTTGCGGCTTTAAATAAATACATTCTCTCAATTTTATTACTCTCTCGTACTCACTAATACATAAACAAAAAATTTTTGGAAGCCCCTGATTTAAATCCAGGAATTTTAATAAACAAATTAATTTTATATATGTACTTATAAATATTCAGCACCTTTTAGCTATATGTATTTGTTTATATACAGTTGACATCACTTTTCACAATTCTACAAACAACAACAACTTCAATTTGCTCTCTTCATATTCAGCTTACTCAGGCAATGAAAAACATGTTTACCATTGGACCGAAAATGCTGATCTTCCCAACCATGCATCCTAGAGGAATTTGGATTGAAAATCTGAACTCAGCGGGTGGAAATATAGCTTAGAGTCGTTTCCAGCTTATTTTGGCCAGTATTTCCAACAGAAATGTAAAAAACATAAATTTGGGATTTTAAAAATTAAAACATGAAGAACAAGAATTTTCTTACAAAATCATAATTACATACATATGTAAATGTTTTTGCCATTTATCTTGGAAAATACTGCTCCAAATGAGCTGGAAACAACTCTAAGCTATATTTCCACCCGCTGAGTTGAAAAATCCAATCGAAATTTTTCTAGGACCTACCAGTTCCAAGATCAGCTTTTACAATCCAAAGATCAACAGTTTAACGTCTCTCTGATAATATAATAAAAGAGAACAGTGTTGAGTGGGAGACATTAAACCAAAAATGCTGATTTTGGCAACCATGCATCGTAGATAAATTTGGATTGGTGTTTTGAATTCAGCGGGTTCAGCAGGATTACAGTTTTGTTTTGAAATTTTATTTTTTCCAAATTTCTCCTGATTATAAATAAAAGACCAATATGTGGATTTAAATCCAGGAATTTTAATAAACAAATTAATTTGATATATGTACTTATAAATATTCAGCACCTTTTAGCTATATGTATTTGTTTATATACAGTTGACATCACTTTTCACAATTCTACAAAAACATCAATTTCAATTGCTCTCTTCATATTCAGCTTACTCAGAAATGAAAAACATATTTACCATTGGACCGAAAATGCTGATCTTCCCAACCATGCATCCTAGAGGGATTTGGATTGAAAATCTGAACTCAGCGGGTGGAAATATATGCCCCTATTGCCGTTCTCTACTCAACTAAGTTTGGTCGTCTGCCAGTCAACCCGACTTTAACTCTACATTAACTCTACTACATATAAGTTGTGAATGGCAATACCGATTTATGTAAGACGACCAAATTATTAAAAAAGTTGTGAACCGTAATAGGGGCAATAGCTTAGGGTCGTTTCCAGCTTATTTTGGCCAGTATTTCCAACAGAAATGTAAAAAACATAAATTTGGGATTTTAAAAATTAAAACATGAAGAACAAGAATTTTCTTACAAAATCATAATTACATACATATGTAAATGTTTTTGCCATTTATCTTGGAAAATACTGCTCCAAATGAGCTGGAAACAACTTTAAGCTATATTTCCACCCGCTGAGTTCAAAAATCCAATCGAAATTTTTCTAGGACCTACCAGTTCCAAGATCAGCTTTTACAATCCAAAGATCAACAGTTTAACGTCTCTCTGTTTACTTATAATAAAAGAGAACAGTGTTGAGTGGGAGACATTAAACCAAAAAAGCTGATTTTGGCAACCATGCATCGTAGATAAATTTGGATTGGTGTTTTGAATTCAGCGGGTTCAGCAGGATTACAGTTTTGTTTTGAAATTTTATTTTTTTTTCCAAATTTCTCCTGATTATAAATAAAAGACCAATATGTGGATTTAAATCCAGGAATTTTAATAAACAAATTAATTTTATATATGTACTTATAAATATTCAGAACCTTTTAGCTATATGTATTTGTTTATATACAGTTGACATCACTTTTCACAATTCTACAAAAACAACAACTTCAATTTGCTCTCTTCATATTCAGCTTACTCAGGCAATGAAAAACATGTTTACCATTGGACCGAAAATGCTGATCTTCCCAACCATGCATCCTAGAGGAATTTGGATTGAAAATCTGAACTCAGCGGGTGGAAATATAGCTTAGAGTCGTTTCCAGCTTATTTTGGCCAGTATTTCCAACAGAAATGTAAAAAACATAAATTTGGGATTTAAAAATTAAAACATGAAGAACAAGAATTTTCTTACAAAATCATAATTACATACATATGTAAATGTTTTTGCCATTTATCTTGGAAAATACTGCTCCAAATGAGCTGGAAACAACTCTAAGCTATATTTCCACCCGCTGAGATGAAAAATCCAATCGAAATTTTTCTAGGCCCTACCAGTTCCAAGATCAGCTTTTACAATCCAAAGATCAACAGTTTAACGTCTCTCTGTTTACTTATAATAAAAGAGAACAGTGTTGAGTGGGAGACATTAAACCAAAAAAGCTGATTTTGGCAACCATGCATCGTAGATAAATTTGGATTGGTGTTTTGAATTCAGCGGGTTCAGCAGGATTACAGTTTTGTTTTGAAATTTTATTTTTTTTCCAAATTTCTCCTGATTATAAATAAAAGACCAATATGTGGATTTAAATCCAGGAATTTTAATAAACAAATTAATTTTATATATGTACTTATAAATATTCAGAACCTTTTAGCTATATGTATTTGTTTATATACAGTTGACATCACTTTTCACAATTCTACAAAAACAACAACTTCAATTTGCTCTCTTCATATTCAGCTTACTCAGGCAATGAAAAACATGTTTACCATTGGACCGAAAATGCTGATCTTCCCAACCATGCATCCTAGAGGAATTTGGATTGAAAATCTGAACTCAGCGGGTGGAAATATAGCTTAGGGTCGTTTCCAGCTTATTTTGGCCAGTATTTCCAACAGAAATGTAAAAAACATAAATTTGGGATTTTAAAAATTAAAACATGAAGAACAAGAATTTTCTTACAAAATCATAATTACATACATATGTAAATGTTTTTGCCATTTATCTTGGAAAATACTGCTCCAAATGAGCTGGAAACAACTCTAAGCTATATTTCCACCCGCTGAGTTGAAAAATCCAATCGAAATTTTTCTAGGACCTACCAGTTCCAAGATCAGCTTTTACAATCCAAAGATCAACAGTTTAACGTCTCTCTGTTTACTTATAATAAAAGAGAACAGTGTTGAGTGGGAGACATTAAACCAAAAAAGCTGATTTTGGCAACCATGCATCGTAGATAAATTTGGATTGGTGTTTTGAATTCAGCGGGTTCAGCAGGATTACAGTTTTGTTTTGAAATTTTATTTTTTTTCCAAATTTCTCCTGATTATAAATAAAAGACCAATATGTGGATTTAAATCCAGGAATTTTAATAAACAAATTAATTTTATATATGTACTTATAAATATTCAGTACCTTTTAGCTATATGTATTTGTTTATATACAGTTGACATCACTTTTCACAATTCTACAAAAACAACAACTTCAATTTGCTCTCTTCATATTCAGCTTACTCAGGCAATGAAAAACATGTTTACCATTGGACCGAAAATGCTGATCTTTCCAACCATGCATCCTAGAGGAATTTGGATTGAAAATCTGAACTCAGCGGGTGGAAATATAGCTTAGAGTCGTTTCCAGCTTATTTTGGCCAGTATTTCCAACAGAAATGTAAAAAACATAAATTTGGGATTTTAAAAATTAAAACATGAAGAACAAGAATTTTCTTACAAAATCATAATTACATACATATGTAAATGTTTTTGCCATTTATCTTGGAAAATACTGCTCCAAATGAGCTGGAAACAACTCTAAGCTATATTTCCACCCGCTGAGTTGAAAAATCCAATCGAAATTTTTCTAGGACCTACCAGTTCCAAGATCAGCTTTTACAATCCAAAGATCAACAGTTTAACCTCTCTCTGTTTACTTATAATAAAAGAGAACAGTGTTGAGTGGGAGACATTAAACCAAAAATGCTGATTTTGGCAACCATGCATCGTAGATAAATTTGGATTGGTGTTTTGAATTCAGCGGGTTCAGCAGGATTACAGTTTTGTTTTGAAATTTTATTTTTTTCCAAATTTCTCCTGATTATAAATAAAAGACCAATATGTGGATTTAAATCCAGGAATTTTAATAAACAAATTAATTTTATATATGTACTTATAAATATTCAGCACCTTTTAGCTATATGTATTTGTTTATATACAGTTGACATCACTTTTCACAATTCTACAAAAACAACAACTTCAATTTGCTCTCTTCATATTCAGCTTACTCAGGCAATGAAAAACATGTTTACCATTGGACCGAAAATGCTGATCTTCCCAACCATGCATCCTAGAGGAATTTGGATTGAAAATCTGAACTCAGCGGGTGGAAATATAGCTTAGGGTCGTTTCCAGCTTATTTTGGCCAGTATTTCCAACAGAAATGTAAAAAACATAAATTTGGGATTTTAAAAATTAAAACATGAAGAACAAGAATTTTCTTACAAAATCATAATTACATACATATGTAAATGTTTTTGCCATTTATCTTGGAAAATACTGCTCCAAATGAGCTGGAAACAACTCTAAGCTATATTTCCACCCGCTGAGTTGAAAAATCCAATCGAAATTTTTCTAGGACCTACCAGTTCCAAGATCAGCTTTTACAATCCAAAGATCAACAGTTTAACGTCTCTCTGTTTACTTATAATAAAAGAGAACAGTGTTGAGTGGGAGACATTAAACCAAAAAAGCTGATTTTGGCAACCATGCATCGTAGATAAATTTGGATTGGTGTTTTGAATTCAGCGGGTTCAGCAGGATTACAGTTTTGTTTTGAAATTTTATTTTTTTTCCAAATTTCTCCTGATTATAAATAAAAGACCAATATGTGGATTTAAATCCAGGAATTTTAATAAACAAATTAATTTTATATATGTACTTATAAATATTCAGAACCTTTTAGCTATATGTATTTGTTTATATACAGTTGACATCACTTTTCACAATTCTACAAAAACAACAACTTCAATTTGCTCTCTTCATATTCAGCTTACTCAGGCAATGAAAAACATGTTTACCATTGGACCGAAAATGCTGATCTTTCCAACCATGCATCCTAGAGGAATTTGGATTGAAAATCTGAACTCAGCGGGTGGAAATATAGCTTAGAGTCGTTTCCAGCTTATTTTGGCCAGTATTTCCAACAGAAATGTAAAAAACATAAATTTGGGATTTTAAAAATTAAAACATGAAGAACAAGAATTTTCTTACAAAATCATAATTACATACATATGTAAATGTTTTTGCCATTTATCTTGGAAAATACTGCTCCAAATGAGCTGGAAACAACTCTAAGCTATATTTCCACCCGCTGAGTTGAAAAATCCAATCGAAATTTTTCTAGGTCCTACCAGTTCCAAGATCAGCTTTTACAATCCAAAGATCAACAGTTTAACGTCTCTCTGATAATATAATAAAAGAGAACAGTGTTGAGTGGGAGACATTAAACCAAAAATGCTGATTTTGGCAACCATGCATGATGCGTCGTAGATAAATTTGGATTGGTGTTTTGAATTCAGCTGGTTCAACATGATTACAGTTGCCAGCTCATTTGGACGATTAGTTTCCAAGGTAAATGCAAAACAGATTAATTTAGGAGTGTGACTTTTGCCAAAATCTTAATTTAAAAGCTTTCTGCATTTATTTTGAAAACTACCCGTCCAAATGAGCTGGAAACGACTTTAAGCTGTAATCCCACCCAGTGAGTTCAAAAATCTCTGGGATGCACCGTTTCTTAAATCAACCCGAGTCGTCCAAATGTAAACAAATATGTAGTTCTCTTAAAAGTTAATAGTTAATAAAAGACAACTTACGTACATACATATGTATCTACATCAGTGGTGTCAATTATGATTGTGTTGGTGCGATTACTCTTGACTTTTACATTCCCAGCGGGAGAAAACTGCGGTTGCGAGGCCTATTACGAGGCCTCATCACAGTTATTCTTGATACTACAACAAGTACACCTCGTACAAAAACCACAAGAATTTTTTTTTTTAATCATTGTACAATGTTAAAAACAAAAATAAAACAAAATGGCTCATAATCATAGTCATAGAAAAAGCATACTTTAAGCAAAAGCATGATTTTGTTTTAAATTCAGAACAAAATTTATATGTTTTTGTTGTTTAAAAGTCTACTTTTACTTAAAGTATGCTTTTTCTATGACTATGATTATGAGCCAATAGAAACAAAGCTAATAAATAATAAATATATTATTTCTGTTTAGAGGCCTTAAAGCAAGACCTGCGATACTTCCCGTTGAATGAGAGTGTTTTGCAGTAAACAATTATATTTTACGCTCGCAAAATAAAAGAGCGTAAGCGTACATGTGAATTTTGCTTACACAATTGTGTATGACGCTGACACCCCTGATCTACATATGTATGTATGTGATGGCAAACATGGTACAATTGTAGTGTTTTGATACATTTTAGACACAGTGGTACCATGGTAGTACCACGAGTCATTTGGTACAATTTCAAAATGCTGTTGCATCAAAATTTGGCATTTCAGATTTAATAGATAAATATATCATTTAAGTTACTATTTGTGTAATAGTGGAAGGCAAAGAGATTTTATTTTCGATAAAGTAACTTTGTGATTAAGTTTTATTATTATTTAACCTTTATGTCAACAGCGGGTATGTTTTGAATTTTAAAAACGCTGTATCTCTGAAAGTGGCTATTATATCTATCTGAAATTTCATGATATCCTCACTAGAAGTGTTTTCTACTATATTCTGATGTTTGAATAAAATTGGACAAATCAGATCATAAATGTGGTAATATTTTCATTCCTTGTTGGATTTTTATGTTCATAGAATTGAGAAACTAACAAGTATTTGTCCCTTATTGTAAATATTCATACATGAAGACGAAGACAAAATTTAAGTATTCATGCATAAAAACAACTCAAAGTAGGGGAAAAACACAAACAAAATCCAAATAAAACATATAAAAACAAAAACATATTTAGAAATGTGTGAATTCCCGTATAAAATGTGCTTGCATACCCGGGTATGCTTGCTGTTGACGTATGTAAGTATAATTTTTCAGCTGTTGACATAAAGGTTAACAAATAATTTAAATGGTACCGTGGAGGTCTAAAAAGTGCATTTGATATACATATATAGTTGGTACGAAATCCAAAAACCCATTTTCCATCACTGATTCTCATTACAACAGCAATAAAAGAGTAATATATTCTGACCAGAGATCAGTTATGAGTACTGAAAAAGTGAGTATACTTGAATCATGACTTATAATTTGTCGTACTTCTACGTACTCATACTTATCTCAATATCATCAAACCAATATTCATATTTAAAGTTTGAAGTACTCATTATATCTCTCTCTGACCATTTAAAATAGATAAGTTCCAATATTTACGTTAATATCAGTTGTTAATTAAAAAAAAACATAATTTTCACCGTAAAGCGAATGAACACTTTTTTCCCATCAAATTGCAAAAAATTTACCATGGAGTAACTATACAAGGTTAGTGCAGTAGCACAGCTTACTGACTTTGTTTACAATTTACTTATGTCGAAAGTATGTAATACTTCTTCAAGTGTTTTTGACAGTAGTACATTATTTTACACAAATAAAATGCCTGTTGTTTGTGTTGTATTTGTTGCCGATTTGCACTCACCTTGTATAGTTGCACCATGCAATTTACTTCTCTATTGAATTTTCAGTATTTTGACACAACTTTACTTGAAAACGGTTTGAATACTCAGAATCAAAGTGGTTAAATAATAATTTCCCTCTTTTTATTTTCATCTTACTAGGATTTATTGCCTAATTATTTTACTAACCTGTAAGAATTTTATTCAAATAAAATACATTATATTTATTTAATTACATATATTTTTTTAAATTTATTAAAATGTCACTTTCATTAAGAAAAAAAAAAAACATTAAAGTTGTCTACCTACTTAGCATAAAACAATGGTTCCATTTAAGGCAATTCCTTTTTCATAGTTTACTATTTTTTACAGCAAAAAGTCAATAACTTAAGCATATGTAGTTTTAGAAATAAAATAAGACATAAGACACTTAAAAACAAAGAAACAATTATATGACCAAGAAGAAATAGTAAAACGTTACACAATTAAATTAAAATACATAAAATAAATTTAAATTATAGAGTAAAAACACACTTAAGGCACACAATTGGTGGCAATTGCGATGGGCCAAGTGACGGGTCCTTTCAGAACAACATCCTCCATAAGTTGTTTGATTTTAATAAAGCGGCGCTTGAACTCCAAACCACAGCCTTTGGATAAACGGAAATCGAGCAAGATTTTACCGTCCATTTCGATAATGTGAGCCTTGAATACTAAACGCAATTTGCGTCTATCTATGGTGGAGATAGTCACAACTAAATTATCATCACTGATTTTGCAGGTATAGCCGAGACGCTCGATGTCGGTGACCAAACGTTTAATAGTGTCCTCTTGGCGTAGTGTCACAAAGTAACGTGTCATACGTCTGACCAAACGTTGGAAAACATTTTGCGAAGCGGATTGTGTTTGATTCATTTGAGTGCACAGCAGCAGATCGTCCAACAAAGCTGGCTGTGAGAAACAGAAGCCGAGACGATGTTCTTGGGCGGTCGGCTGTATGTTGGCTCCATCGTGAATGCTGGGCGCTTCGAAATCATGCTTAACAATCGGCATGGGCTGTGAGCAATAATTACGTGATATGGAATCATCCATATTATGACTACTGTAATGACTGGACATTTGTCTTTGACGTTTGGCTTTGGGCGAGCGTATCTCTAAGGCAGCGGCCGAATCGACCAAATCACGTGAACGATCTATGAAAGAAATATGGCAAAAATAAGGCAATTTATTAAATATATTACAAAGTTTCTTAAAACTTCAAAAAAAGAAGTTTTAATTGAAAGCAAAATAAATTTTAAAATCAATAAAATAAAACAAAACAACTTAAGATGAACATAAAAGCAAAAACCATTTGGTTTTTGGTAATAAAGCTCTATGGAATTTTATGAGTGTTTAACCATACAGCTAAAATCACCAAAGAACAAATAATATGCAAAATTATAAATAAAGTATTTAAATTGAAATAATGAAAAACACGAACACAAACACAAAATGAAAATAAAACAAATATGTGACACATATTTATGTACATACATACATTTAAAACTTGTACTAACTTTATTTGAATGACAATTCACATGATTTAGGTGTTGGAACGCAATTTCAATGCTTTGGTAATCTAGCTTTATGAAGGTATCAAATCTATCATACAGCTAAAGCGCCAAAGCTATGATAACATGCGCGTATTAAAAATTTACACTCTACTAGTTAATACCTTTGGAGAACACTGTAGTAAAGGGTGTTTTTTTTTAGATGTATAGAACTTTGAGTTGGCAAGTTGAATAAAACAAACATTATTTTTTTTTAAATTGACATGAAATTTACTTTATTTGAAAGATAATCTTCAGGTATTATAATTTAAATAATATCGGCAATAACACAGCGAATATTTAACTCCAATTGGTCAATCGTTTTGGGCTTATTTTGGCGCACCATGACACACAGCTTGGGCCACAATTGATTTATTGAGAGAAACGTTTGGTCAGCGCATAGTTTAACGTTTTGGACCTGTAAATGAGTCTCCAAGATCGTATGATTTAACGCCGTTTGACTGTGAGGATATGTGAAATCGGTAAGCCGATTGACCACTTGGATTAACCATCTTTATTTTATTAAATTTCAAAGTTCTATACATCTAATAAAAAAAAACATCATTTATTTTCTAATTTGCTCTAATAAAGCCAACATTTCCATCAAGATGTTCTCGCATGTGTGAAATTCCTTTCCAAGATAGAAAGTAAATAATACGAGTACGTGGGTAAAGTCGTTCCTAATGCAATTTAATCAATTGATTGGATATTTATATCCAATTTATAGCAATTTAATTTTAGCACTATTCTAAAACAAAATTATCAGTCTTTTTGGTTTTATAGCTGTTAGTAGAAAACTTTCGGTCAAGTACAAAGTGAAACTCAAATATCTATAACCATTGAGAGTCACTAAGTACCTGAACAAAAGATTTCCTTCTATGTTTTCCTATATGAAATGTTTAAAACCTAATAATAATTAGTATAATTTTATTCTAATCGTAACAAAGAATTGTTAATGAATCTGATTTTTGCCACTCAAAATACATTTCAAAGAACCAGTATTTTTAATATTGTATTCCGTTTTAAAGTTAGGATCATCTAGCAGTTTTTTTTAATGTATTGTTACTGATGGTTTGTTAATTATTTATGAAATATTAGTTGCATTTCATCAAGACGGCGCACACTGTGGCCACTGCGGCAATAAATCAATTTGGACCTTCCGTCCGATTTTGATGATTTTTGCACAGATGGTTAAAAACTATCTGAAGGTCATGTGTGGAAAATTTCATGCAAATACCTCCATTGGTTTTCTGTCCCGAGCAGCGCAAAGTTGAAGTATGTGACGGATGCCCCTATTGCCGTTCTCAACTCAACTAAGTTTGGTCGTCTGTCAGTCAACCCGACTTTAACTTTACATTAACTCTACTACATATAAGTTGTGAATGGCAATACCGATTTATGAAAGACGACCAAATTATTAAAAAAGTTGTGAACCGCAATAGGGGCACAAGTCTCAAATGTGATAGTTTTCTATGTTATATTCAAAAGCTTGTTACTTATAAACTATACACCGAATGTACCTTATAAGTATTTTTTCACTTAAAATAGACATTAAGCATTATGTAAATTAAAAAAAAAAAATTTTAAAAATTTAAAAAAAAAATTTCCTTTGACAATATATTTTGAGCCAAAAAAATAGGCATTTATGATTTTCTTTTAGACTTTTAGTTGTGTGCGAAGCAGTGCGACACATGGAGTCATATACCAACTTAAAGCTGAGAGTCTCAGCTAACAGACTAAAAAAAAAAAACCTGCCCCAATTTGCCCGCCGCCGAAAAAACAATGAAAAACCAAAAAATTACAGTAAAAAATATGCGTTATTTTACGCGTGCAAAAACAAATGCGCATTCTTTCTTTCTTTGCTACTCGTACACGTAGCCGGTGCCAATTTGGGATCGAGAAATACGAAAATTTCATTGCATGTGTACTATATAGAAAAAACCTAAATTGAGAAATTCCACAGGTTTCTGAGCGTCATTTTTACGTCAATTCAATCCGCCTTTGGAACTCGCTACTACCTGCAAATAAATCCATCAGCAACGCCTTGCTTTTTGAGAAAGAGTTATATAAATTATTTACCCCAAATTAATACTGTATCATTCTTATTATGTTCGTATTTAACTAATTTAAACTTATTTTCTATTTCTAGTAATTAATTAATTATTTTTCATAATAATATATTTTTTTTTTCTTACCCAATTATGTACTTACAATATAAAAACCAAATACTATAATTATAAGATTAATTATGTACTTACAATATAAAAACCAAATACTATAATTATAAGACGTGTGTCTTGTTGTATTGGAATCGAATGAATAAATAAATAAATAAATAAATAAATCCGAAGAAAATCCACATATATTGTATAGACACGGCAAAATTGTACATTGATTTGTATGTATGGTACTACATGCCCATCACAGTGCATAAAGTTTTGATACATGGTAGCAAAATTGTATCTGAGGCCATTCTACCTATAGGTAGGTTAAATATACAATTTGTTTCATACATTTTAAATTAACATATGGTTTATTTTTCAAAGGAATGTTATCAGAAGAAGCACAGGAAGCGAGGAACAAAGATTATAGACGTTATAGGCTATATCACTCGCGCAAGACTGGGCGCTGTTCTACTAACGAAGACGTAATGCATCATTTGTTGATATCCTCCGACCCATATATCAATTCATTTAGAACGAAATTTAAGCTTAAAAAATTAGATTATCACGAAGATGTAAAAAAGTTGTTAATAAATGAAATAGAGTGAAACTGACAAAATTTTTGTATTGGAGTTGTATGGGGGGTGGGTGTTACAGTGGGCGGATTTTCTTCATATTTTCAAAACAGCATTTAATAGATGTTATATGCATTTTTGCGAAAAATAAACATTCTAGTTACAAATTTACAGAAGATATGGCACTTTTAAAATATCATTTGTATGGGAGGTGGGCGTAAAAGTGGGCGGATTAAGTTCATATTTTCAGGAGCTCATTCTACAATTATAATATTAACGTTTTATGAAAATTGAGTTGATATATTTAAAATCGTGGAAGTTATGCCACATTTTCTATTTAAGTTGTATGGGAGGTGGGCGTAAAAGTGGGCGTATTTAAAAAAAAAAAAAAACTAAAATTCTTAAAAAATTTAACATAAATGTGTGCAAAATTTCATGAAGCTCCGAAACCTCCTTGATTTAAGGCCATTAAATGCACTACACGGCCACAGTGTGCGGCGCCACAGAGTATAACAGAGGTGACAGAAGGGGAAAGAAAATGTAGTTTTATACTTGTCTCTTTCTAAATAAATTAGGTAAATAATCGAGACCTCGAGCGTGATTATATACCTAATTTATTAAAAATTTAACAGGTCGAAACAAAAACATATTTACTTGTTTCTTTCTTTGAGTTTTTGTTTTCTTTATGTTACTATTTTGCTTTATTTTTCTGTATTGTATGATACAATCATAAAAAAATGCATTTATACCAGGAGTGCCCAAGCCATATACTCTTGGTGCTCTTTTGTATTTGTAAAAACTCTTAGCTATAGGCTGCGTGTTTTGTATACTCATTACACCACTCAGCACTAGCAATACGAAATACACAAACAATTTTGTCTTATTTGTTTTTTGTCGTACTTCACACTATACACGCAAGCGCAAAGCAACAACACTTTCGTATGCTCTACTGGTAAACATTGGTGACTGCGATCGTCAATGTAGATTTTGTTTTTGTTTAATGTATGATACCGTTTAAAAATGTGTGTTGTTTCTTTGTATGTATTGGCTTTTACAACAAAAAATACTGAATAAAAATTAGTTTTTATTTAAATGAATTGGTGTTTGCTCTTGCATAAGCAACTTTTGGGCACTCCTGATTTATACCATCTAACGAATGCACAAACTCCACAATGCATACCACAAAGTATAGCAAATATTAAAATACAATTTAGTAAGCTATTGAAATCACAAAAATATAAACAAAATTTCAATTCAAATATTCTAACTCAAATTGTTTTATTTATTTTGTTTTGTCCACAAAATTCTTGTTGTATATAGTGCTTTGCTTTTTCACATTACAAATTTACTACCAGAAAATATTTTTTTTTCTCTTTTTAATAGCCAAAATTGTCGCCTCTGTTACGGCACCTCAGGTGGCATAGCAGGCCATGCAATAATTCAGTTATTGCATAAGAAATTTCCCGGTCGCATAGATTCTTCATTTGGCACTGGATAAGACTTCTAATTGTATGCTCTCAGAGAAGGTCTTGAAAAGAACAGTAATCCTGATAATAGGAGCTCTATGTACGACTCAAACAAAATCGCTATTTGCACTATTAAATTGGATCCCGGTGAAACTTATGGCCAGAAAAATAGCTTGGAATAATTGACTTGATGCTATTGACGAATGGAGTCATGAAAGATATAGACATGACAGTTTATTGGAAACATACATAATCTTCTAGAAAACATTGACTACTGCACTCCTAGAACATCATTTTCGAGAAACTTTTGGGATTAGTATGACCTCACGAATCCCAAATGAATGTAGCATCAATCTGAATATAAGCTTTCAAACGAGAATGCAGCAAATTGGCAGATTAGCAATAAAATCTCTTTATACTGGCCAAAAAAAAAAGCTAGCAGACGCAGATATAGACTTTATATGTGGTATCCCGTTATCCACATGTAAACAGCAAATTATTAACTTTTACAATGACATTGCCCAATCAAGATAGCAAAGTGAACCCACTTTTATAAATACGAGACTAATTTGGTCTATATTAAATCGAGAACGCACAGCTTATCTGATGAGACTACGACGCTCTCAAATATGTAATTTAGTGTCATTGATCACCGGATCACCGCAAATTTGGCAATCATTAATAAGAATACCCTATCATGACTTCTGCAGAATCTGCCACAATTAAGAGAAAGAGAAGACTATCTCTTACTTCCTTTGTCACTACCCAGTATTTGAAAACTTAAGAATTTGGTTTCTAAGACACCGTTCCTACAATAATCTCTCCGAACTATCAAGAATAAAGTTAGACAAATCGAGGTCTTTATAAGGGACAGTATTTGGTTCTCGATCCCAATGCGGTGTCTTTGCATCAGTCAGAGAAGTTTTCTCCATCTATCGCTATCCAACTATCTCTATCTCCAGCTCTTTCTATACTCTTCCACTCTTTTATCTACCGCCCTTCTATTCTTATCTCTATCTCTCGTTTAATTTTCTTTTCAGGCAACACAAAGGGACCAACACATGGATCCAAGTGAGCTATTTTTATTTTGTTGCAACGAAGGTTACTTCGTAATTTAATTCGAAAAGAACATTGTTTGAATTTGTTTTAATAATAATAGGAACTGAATTACCAAGTAACACCCTGGCTTCATAATTCAGAAGAATCTAAATTATCCCAAAGATTGCTAATGATGTTTTCTTTCGTGTTACTTGGTAAAATATCTAACAGACAAAATTCTAGAATGAAAATTAAGGAAAAAAATAATATAAAACTACTTAGGGACAAAAAGACAGGAAAATTATTAACAGAAAAGAAAAATCCAAAAGTCAATAATACTGGAATGTTGAATTCTAATCCAGTTCTAGTTCAATAATAATTCAGTTCTAGTTAAATTCTAATCCAGTTCTAATTCAAAATTTTCTTTGAATTTCTAGTTCAAAGTTTTGCAAAAATGTGAATTTTGTGGAAAAACTCACTTGGTTTAATAGTACCAATTTATAAAAACTAAATAAAATTATCATCAAACAGTTAAACGGATCATTAACATTAAAATACAAACTTATTAAAACTCTTACTTTGAAAAGTATTTCAGTACAACACACAACAATCTCATAATCACTTTAAATACAACTGCTTAAAACACTTTGACACTTCACTAATTTCTTAAAAAAGAAAGAAACAAATTGAAAGTAGCAAATAATGAAATTTCTGAAACTCACCACTATCAACAAATTGCATATTACACCATTTGTGATCTAAAATTTTATCCAAAGACAAACGATAGGTAGGATTTGTAGCTAAAACTTTGCGCAGCAGTGATATAGCCAATGTGTCCAATTTACTCCAGGGCGTTTGGGTGGACCAACGATCATTGTCCTTCCAATTGATAAACTCCTGGCACTGTACTGAAGGCTGATCCCAGGGCAGTTCTAAAGAAAAGTAAAAAATATATTAATAAGTTATAAATATAAAAAAACAAAAAAAGTGAAATGAAACTAAAATAGTTGTAATTAATAATAAATAAAATGTATGTATGTATGTATGTATATTAAATTGACAAACAAATAATTATAATAGAGTGCAGCAAGCAATTTAAGCTGGAGCTTTGGTATAAAAGCTTTAGATGATATATAAAGAGTTGCAAATAAATCTACAGCTAGAATACCAAAGAAACAGCAAAAAATGTTAATGGTGAAATGGTTGGTAAGTTTATGGTGGTTGGTAGGTGGTGAACAGTTTAATTATTTATTTTGATATTTTTTGAAATCATTGATGATGATTCTTTTCTTTTTACAAATGACACAAACACACAGACACAATAGATAAATAAAAACAATAAATTTTCCAAAAAAATTTAAATTGATTTTTAAGTTTGAGTAAAAAATGTTTAGTGCAGTGCTTTTACGACAATGTTGCTGAGGGTGAGTTTAAATTTTCTTTCAATAATATCACATTTTTATTTTTAACACTCTGAATTATTATTTTTTTCTTATAGTACTCCCAAGTTTTGTTAAAATTAAATGCTTTATTATATAAACATTGAAAATCACATGCAAAATTAGTAAGATTAAACTAAAACTTTGTATTTTACATAAATAAATATTTGTTTAACAAATAACAAAACAAAAGAGACTAAAGGTACGGTCACACTTGGCAAATATTTGACGAAAAAGACGTAACCACTAAATAAATATATATTTGAACTCCTCAATTTAAGGTATGGTCACACATGGCAAATATTTACTCGAAAAGGCATAACCACTTGTTTTAACACAAATTTGTTTGACCTTATTTACTCTTACCAGAGTTTTGCAAGATCAAATAGCATCAAAATAAGACTTAATATACATATGCTGTGCCTTGTTCTGAATAACGAAGTTTTTTTATAAATAAGTGAGTTCAAAAATATAATTTATTTAGTGGTTACTTCTTTTTCGGAAAATATTTGACCGTATTTTTAGTTATACTTAAAGATTTCCTTGTTAAAATTAAATTTAGCAAACTTAAATAAACAAAACAAACAAAAATTAATAATATTTCTCTTAATTTTTAAATTGACCATCACTTAACATAGATATTGTTATTTTTTTCTTATTTAAATCATGAACATGAATGAGAGGCATAACTTTATTTCATTTGCTTTAAAATTAAAAGAAAAATGTAAAAACTAAAATCATTCATGAAACAAAAAGAACTTTAAGCGTTTGAGGGGCAGCAAGTTAAAAGGGACGGAATATTTAAACAGGCATTGTACTTACCACCAGCTAACATTGTCACCAGTATAACACCACATGACCAAATATCAGCAGGTTGTGCATGGTAGGGTTTTAAGAGCACTTCAGGAGCCACATAAGGCAGTGTACCACAGCGTTTATCTAATAGACGTTCTTTGCCCTTGCATCTATGTATATAGGGAAGAGAAATAGAGAGACAGCCAGTTATTATCAATTTATATTAATGAGTAAATTTTATTTTGAAGTATGTAGTAGTATTTAAAAGCACTTAAATGCTTATTTAAAATATTCATGGTAATAATGTTTGATTTAAAATTTGTTTGGTACAAGACTTATTTATGTAAATATTGTGGGCGTCAATATAAAGTAAACAATAATAATGCTTTATTATACATACAGCTATGGACAGAGAAATATCACACCAATATTCTATGAAGTGGAATGATAACATGAAATTCTATGCTATTCTTTTTCGCCACTCTGCTTTTCCAAAAATTCGTTGGAAATGTCCTGTTAACTTTTACACTTTCTTTATTTCATCATATTTGATTAAAAATTACGTTTGTTGGTTGAAGAAGCCACTAATTATTAACTCTTAAACTTATTTTTTAAGTTTTAATTAAATTCCTCGGATTTTCGGGAAATACAAGTTTTCATTCCAGTTTCCCGGGCAAAAAATAGTCCGGGAAATCCCAAATCCTACTTCCAACGATTATAATAGCAGGAGGAATTTGTTTTCACTAAATCAGAAGCCGATTTTGTGCATTTATGAGCTGAACTAGAACCGAACTTAAACTGAATTAGTATAATATTCCAGTAGTACCTATAGACCTTTGGAGTTTTCTTTTCTGGTAAAAATGTTTCCAGTATGTCACATAGTAGAAGTTTTTTTTTTATTGTTTTTCCTCTTAATATTAGAATTTTGTCTGTTAGATATTTTACCGAGTAAAAAGATAGTTTTTTTTTAAGAAAAGAAAACTTCATTCTTCTGAATTACGAAGCCGGTGTGTTATATACTATACACACTTGCATACATTTAGGAAGATGTTGGAAATGTGAAACATACATTCACGCTTGCAACATCTAACATCATTTAAGTTGACAAAATAAATAAAAACCACGCCGCTTTTAAAAAGTAAAATACATATATTTTGAAAAAGATTTAATAGGATTGATTATTCGTTTGCAAGAGCAAACCCAGATATTATTGCATTGTATAGAGTTATTCAGGTAAATATGTGATGAAAATTGTTTTCGTCGTTAAAGTGATTTGAAATCGTTAAAAGATGTGGTATGTGTGCTGTAACGATTTCATATTCCATTTTGTTTCAAACGTCGATTTTGACATGTGACGCATTTCGGTAAAGTCAGTTTAAATTACTTTTCAAACCGATGTTTTTAACTTAGACGAGTATTTAGGAAATGTAAGTTAAATTTATTAAAAATTAATTTCTTTAGAAACTACTATTTTTTAATGAATAATTTTTAAACTTTTTTTAAATTATTTTTTAAAAATTAAAAAAATTGACAATTACTTTTTATTTGCATGTAGGGGAAAACATAAGAATAATTCTTAAAAAGATGTCTTGATCGATTTGTGCTCTTCATTTTTTGGCCTCTTAATTGCAACATGAGTGCCGTTAATACATCCAATGATTCCTGGAATGTCATACTTTTCATAAAAAAGTGTTTAGATGCCCTTGAATCTGCTTCGGTAGTGTTAAGCTTTATCCATCCCGAAGAACATTTTCTTTCCAACAGGCACAACATTTTCGAATAACATTTTGAAACAGTAGTGCGATGTATGCCAATATTTACATCATTTAAAACAGATCGTTGAAAACTTCCTTTTGCAAAAAATCTTAAGGCAGCTGGCAATTGTATTGTAAGAGGAATGGATGAGCCTGTCGACCTATTTCCAGTCTTATTTAAAAGCATTATAAAACTTCCTTGCTTAATCAAAAGTATTTCATGAATCTAATGATTAAATATACTTGTACAATACATAACAAAACAAATACACTTTTTTATTACTACATACGTTTCCTTGGGTAAACTTAAGGGGTCAGATTTATCTCGTAAGCGTTTCCTATGTAAACTGCAACAGCATCAGACATTTTGTTTATTTTAATTATACATAAATATTTTCAAATGTAATTCACAAAATTCAGAGTTGTATTATAAGTTTTCGCAAAGTTGTGTTTATTAAAGACAATTGGAAAAGAAACAAAAGTGAAAAATGAAATCGATCGAAATCAGTCACACAGTTAATGGTTTGTAAAAGCGATTTACTTTTCAAATCGAACGATTTTCATCACATACCTGATTAATAGAATGTATACTGGAGGCAGATGATGATGATTTGTTAAATTCAAATTTAATTTTGTTTGTTATACTACGTTTCCACGGTACATGCTTCGCTCTCTATTCATGCTTCACACCCCAATCATGAGTGAAACAACTTGATTCACCATACAAAATTTTAAGAGCGAATCAAGTAGATTCATATTGAATCTACTTGCGAAGCACGAAAAGTTGCACTCTTCTCTAATTTTTATCGCAAGTTTATCTGCACTAGCTGTAAAAATTTAATATTATTGTAAACAAAGCAAATTATTTTCTTGTTGTTGGAAGTAAAGAAAGTAAATACGTACGAATGTATGTTTTTTTTCAAATAAGCTAACTAATTTCCACTCACTTTTGTTTGTCCATTAAAAAAAAATATTTTCCACAAATTGTAAATTCTGTTGTTTTTATTCTGTTTGCTTATTAAAGACAACTGTCAAATCGAATCAAGTTTATTAGTCATGTAAACAGCATGATTCATAAACATGATTCAAAAGGAGAAGCAGGTGATTCAAGTCGTCGTGGAAACATAGTATTAAATTTGTTTGTTGACTGTAAATGTCACTTTTGTTAGTGATGTAACTTAAATTACATTTTCAATATTAGTTTTGCTAGTGATGACACTAAAACTATCGAAAGATGTAAATGGGAACAAAAAAAATGAGTTGTGAAGATGTTGAAAGATGTTGATTTTCAGCTTTATACATTTCTTATGGAAAAATTTCAACATCTTTACAAATTGATGGTAGATGATAGATGTTGACAAGTATGAAAAGGCTATTACTTCGTATTATTATTCAAAAAAATTCAAAGAATTTTCATTTCGAATTAAATTACGAAATGACCTTCTTTTCAACAAAGTTACAAAATATGCAATTCTTAAATGCATAATGCATTCAACATTCAGCTTTTAAAAATGCATATTCCTTTTAGCACATTATGTTAATTGCATGTTTTTTAATTGGCAACAAATATGAAAACAAAAGAGCTATTATTAAATTAATGTTTTAAATACAAATTTGTGTATATAAAATATAATAATAGTGCAAGTACGTGAGTGCTACTTTATTATTGCTTTTTGGAATTTTCATTTTGTTATTTGTTTTTTGTTCGTTTTTTTTTTTTTTTGTAATAAATACCTAAATACCTAAACATGGTTGCCATTCCAAAATCGGATATTTTAATATTATCATGCTCATCCAATAGCAAGTTTTCTGGCTTCAAGTCACGATGTGCTATGCCACGTTGATGCAAATACTGCAATCCCGATAGTAATTGTGTGAAATAACGTTGTGCCTCATGCTGTGGCATGCCAATATCGGGTTCTGTACATAGAAAGAAAGAAAGAAAGCAAAAAAATGGAAACATAAATAAATACTAAATATAATATATAATACATGTATTAAATTAATGTTATTAGAAAGTAGGATTATAAATAAGAGAGAAAAAAAGTTTTGTTAAACAAAGTTTAATAAAATTAAATCCAAACATATGACGACCACATGCTGGAAACTGATATACTTGTAGTTTTGTTTACACTATAATGTTTATGGTAGGTGGTGGGCATGTAGAAGTGACCTCATGTCAACTGCTGTTTTGAAGGTGATTCATAATATTTTATTAAATTTTATGTGACGTGGGTTTGTACGATTTATGTTTAGAGAAAGAAAACCATGATTTGGTTTTTCTGTATACATTTTCGAATTAGTTTTCCCATTGCGAACAAATTGACTACAAAACAAAAATTATAGGTATTAAGTATTCATGCGGCCATTTATTTTTATGATTTGTGTTCTACGGCATATGATCCGTCATTTCGATGTTTTGAGAGCCTATCTAGTAGTTTGTTGTTAAATTTATTAAAATTATTTCAGCTGTCATGTAATTAATGACTTGTATAATGGTGCTTCTGCTTCCGAAAAAGAACTGTTGGAACATTAGATTCATTTAGAATGTGCGATTAAATTGATCTACTTTAATTAAATGGCAAGTAACAAGTTTTTCCGAATAAACAGAAGAACAATTGAATAGGCTCATTTTTAAACAAAATGTTTCGGGTAATATTACAAATTGCCTGATCAACTGTGATTTGATGACAAGTTTTTCCTAATAAACTTTAATCAATTTTTAGTTTCGGCCTTATTACTTGTTACGATCAAAATTAATCAACATTTCTTTGTCCTAATCGACTTGAACCATTTTTAGTCCATTGCCAAATTGAGAGAATAAATATATTCAGGCATGTGATGGAAATCGAAAACGAATGAGTTTTAGAAGTCAATTTTTTCGTAATACATATTTCTGTATTGAAAAACTTTTATCACATACATAAATATATAGATATTGGGCTACTAAAGAGAATCTTAAAACAAAAATTTTTAAAATTAGATTATAAATGCATTAAAATGTATTTCCAAAACTGATTCGTTTTCGATTTCCATCACATGCCTGATTGATTCAATATTAACTGTCAGTTGTTGGCGGTCTCATGTCATATTAAAAAGGTCCCAACTCTTATATAGCTGCGGGATCTCGCCTTCGCTTTGGATTCAGCGATATTAAATTTTCCTGAGTATAGAAAACTCTTACAACTGTATTTCCAAATGACTCTCAACTCAGCTGTGAGACTCAACGCTCGTCACTCATGGTCTCATAGTGACTATGGTCACTCTACTATAATGAGATATTATGAAAACATTCATAGTAACGCTGATTAGTGCATACCGAACCCATTTTTCGATATGCAATTCTCCATATGTCTCCCGAATAGGAAGTTATGGTTAGAAGGACTCTATCCACTGGAAGGAGTAAAAGAGGATACACTACACTGACGGGTCCAGGAGAAGAAACAGAGTTGGTAGTGGATTCTTTCTTCATTGAGGAGTTTGGAATAAAATCATATTTTAGGCTTCTTGATTTCTGCTCTATTCTTCAGGCAGAGATTTCTGCCATAAACCGTGCTCCAAATTGGTTAAGGTATTATCGAATATCTGGAGATGTACATACATATGTATATTTACTGATAGCAAAGCGGCCGAGATAGCAAAACATTCTAGGATAACGCTTTTATGGATCCTTGAGCATTGTGCAATACAGGGAAACTACATATATAGCTGATGAATTGGTTATACCTATCATGATTGGAGGAGCTAGCAAGGATGAACTTCATACACAGCTATACTCTCGCCAAGGAATCAGTTTGGTTTGAAATCAAAACAACCAGTATTGATTGATCGACCAGTTGTTTACCAAACGGGCAACACAAAGGGATCAACTTAATGAACCCAAGTTAGCTGTTTCTGAGAACGGCTGACCATGGAGCCTAACCTACAATTGTGTTGGTTTGTCATTACATCAAATACATTATGACATTCCAACGATGTTCCAACATCAGTTTTTGCACGCCGTCTTAATTGTCCGTCACATAAATTTAATTTTAAAAACTTGTCCTTAAGGAAATGAAGTGTATATTGAAACACGACTTCGCTTTTAATTCAGCAGTGCTGAATATCTAAGTCTTGTAGAGTTGTTACGTTTTGGTTTGTCATCACATGTTACACATTATGATAATCCAACGATGTGCCAACATCAGTTTACGCACAGATTCCTTATTGTCAGGCACATTAGTTGATTTTAAATATTTGACAGAATGAAATTCGTGTATTTTTGGAAAGATTATTTAGTTAAAGGCACGTAAATTAAACAAATTCGTGATCAAAAACTATATATACATTGAGACCAAATCCCAAAAGGGAAATAGTAACCCTGACAGGGTTATTTTCCTGCAAACAATTCAGTGTATTCCGCAATTTACAGACTTATACTAAATCTAAATTTGCATGTATTCTAAATCTAGATAATTCCTTTAAGTTAAGTTTGATATGAAAACGTGCAAGAGAACGTTGAACATTTTTGTGTCACTTGTTCAAGTTGACATGGAAATGATTTTTATGATTGCACGCATACTAAACCTAGTCAACTGTTTAAGTTATTTCCCAGTCTGATAACGTTTGGACAGACCTGATATGCTCATGTGGTTCTGTTTAGGAAATTAGTGGTCTTTAAAGGCAGTTTTTGTTCTCAGGAATAAAAATTCAAATGAAAATGGTGATTCGAATGTCAAAATAGACATTCACTGCAGTTGTGATAATGTTTTAGCTCAGGCAACTCCTCCCAATTGCGAAAGAGAGGAAATCATATCCATGCGACTGCATATCTTTCCTGTCTAAACTACAAGACAATACATGGAAGGATACAAAGGACTCTTTCAACAAAATCATCTTTGTATGAGGCCCATTTTTAATTATACGGCCATGGTTTCAGCTGTTGCTGAAATGACAATTCTTGTCGTTCTTGTAATTTAACTGCTCTGGAATATTTTTGGACCTTCTGATATACCGAATTTAAGTGAACAAACCACAAACTGCTGCTATGAAAGAAGAAATTCGACGCTGAATTGAGAGTTAAGGGAAGAGTTTTTCCAAAATACTGTGTAAATAAAGGACGTTTGTCGACTAGCTAGAGGTCGACCTTGGTCCGATATCATATTCAATTATTAAATCAATAATTAATTCATATGTTTGCTTTACATTGGTATAAATTAAATTTAATTTGTCAAAATGTGTATTTTTCAACCAATTTTATAAATAATATTTAATTTGACCACCCTGCACCAGTGTCTAAATGAAAACTCTGAAAACCACATTTGCCAAAACCAAATTTTAGTATGCTAGCCATAACGAACAACTATTTTAAGAGATCTTTCAAGATACGGTCACATTTGGCAAAACTTTACTTAAAAAAGCGTAACCTTTTATTTTAGCAGAAATTTGTTTGACGTTTTGCAAGATCAAATAAATAAATAAACGAGTTGAAATATATTTAATTTAGTGGTTACCTCTTTTTCGACAAATATTTGCCAAGTGCCGAACCTGAAGCAATGAAAATATTCTAGAAGATTATTTTTCATAATTTTTGCAGCATAAACTTCAAAGCCAGAATTTATATTTTAAACTATGAAGTTATATTTAAATAAAACCATATTTTTATGTACTTTCGCATACAAAAACAAAATATATATTCATTATACAAACAATTGTTGCATTTTACCACCATGTTTGACAAATGGAAAAACTGTTGGCCAATATAATTTCAAACAAATAGTAGATAAAAATACTCTGAGTATTGATATATTGCCATAGAAATTTTATTTCAATTATAAAAGGATTTTGTATAGAAAATCAATATTGAAACAAAATACTCAGTGGTATTTAGTTATAAAAAAGATAAATATGAAATATAGTAGTAAAGTATTTTTAAGCTGATTTCCTAGGAAAAAACTAACAAACTGCAAATAGAACAAGTTAATGAAATGCACACAATACAATACATTGAAAATAACATACCAAACTTAATGCCATCAAATTTGTATTTTATAATAAACAGTGTTAGTTATTCAAATACAGTCACGCAGGATATAAAAACAACTGTTGCAGACATTCAACGCTTTCATTTAAATGCATTTTCTTTTTCATATATGAATGAATACACAACACACACTTTTTTAAACATACACACACAATTCTAGCCATTTCCGTTAATATAATACAAAAACTTCCGGTGGCCGAAGCAAATTTTAGTTATAAAATTTATCGAATGTCTGAAGAGGACCCAACTGTATGAGATGAGAGTTAAAAGTAAACTGAATTTTATTTGTGCCACAAAATCATTGTAACATTTGGCCATAATAAATTAGAATACAAAACTAAATGTAATAAAGGGAATAACCAGCAGGTAGTTGATGGAGAAAGAATAATTTTAAGAGTATGTACACATGAACAAATTACTTAACACAACAGCAACAAAATAATTGCTTGCATGTTAGGTTAAAGGACTTATAGGAGAAAGAGAGAGAGAACATAGAAAGATGAATTGCACATAAAATACAATCAACAGATTTATGAAAATTTTATCATCTAATGACTGTTAAGGGCACAGAAGCGTATTAGGGTAGTTTTATAATAATAATGGTACAAAAATTTGTTGATCTCAAATTGTGAGTTTTTTTCTGCTGAAAAAGAAGGATTATATGTAGTTGGTTTTTCAAAAACACAGACAAAAAACATATTCTAGATAAGGGAATTTTTAAAAACCAAAGCAATAGAAACACAAAAAGAGGATAATACCACTGTAGTAGACTATCCATCTTTAAAACAGATACGGTTTAAGACTTCTTAAATGATCAAAAGAGAAGTTATCAGACCGAGCTGATTTAAGGGAGAAGGAAGCATTTCAAAAACAAATTGCAAAAAAAAAATGCTTGTAAATAATTTTTATTCAAATAAAGCTAGAATATTTGTGAAAGTTAGATTCATTTTTAGAACCGAAGTACCAAAATTGCAGCCTCTTGTCATCTTTACAACTGTGACTTCAGATATTTATGTATATAAAATAAATGCCTTCAGAACCATTTCTTCTCTCTTATTAGACTTCACACTCTTCAGTAACGGCACGAGTTTACACCCTGTGATAATTCAAATGCTTAAGTGTCTTGGTATGGAAGAAATCAGTGCAACAGTTTTTCAGAAATGGGAGATATGCCCTATTATAGACCGATCATCTCAAATTTAGTGGCATGACTTCTCTACAAATAAAATTGTTTTAGTTAATTTTTAACTCGATATATGTGATATTCAAAGGGGGTCTTTTATGAGAGCGCTTCGAGTAATTATAGACCGACCATTATCAAATTAGGTGCCATGATTTATGTATGTATGAAACTTATTTGCGTTGAATTTTATTTAACATTTTATTTTATTTGCAAAATTTTTAACAGAGTTATGCTCGTTAAAGTGATTTTCGGAGGTGGACCTTATATAGGAGATATGGTCAATTATGGGCCGATCTGCACAAAATTTGTAGATGTGTTGAGGCTTCACTTATTTCTGGCAAAATTTGTTTGGATACGTTTATAAATAAAGTATTTGATAGACTCATATTTCGGGAGCATAATTGTATGGGGCTAGGTGATATAATGGCCTAATTTAACCAATTTCAATCCCAACTATCCTGTGTACGAAATTTTATCGAAATATCTTCAAAATTGCGACTTGCACTTTGCACGCACAGTTTACATGGACAATCAGCTAGACGGACGGATGCACGAACATCGTTAAATCGACTCAGGAAGTGATTCTGAGTAGATCGTTATATTTAAAGGGTGTTACGAACATCAGCTTAAATCCAATATACCCTACCTATCCACTATTGTGGCGTGTCCTCAAATACGGACAATTGAATAATTTTGGGCTAGTGTCAAAGAAAAGTTACAGCAGCTCTTGACAATAATATAATCAGGGGTGTCATAGAAACCAATATTGTCAGAATTGGTCGTGATACTAGAAATATCTCTATATTTATTGAACGTGTAGCTGTGCTCTATGACTCCAAAGCATTTTTTCTTGTCGGTTTTAAAACCAATTCTGACAATATTGGTTTCTATGACACCCCTGAATATTCACAATTTGGAATATGGATGTGCAACAAACAGTTAATGCTATCCATCAAAGCAATTTCTTCTTAAGGTATTGTTAAAGAAATTTTCAAATATTAAATATTTGAACTCTGTGTTGAAAAGTATTCAATTATCATTAAAAACATTTATGTGTTGGATTTTATATACTTTTGAGGGTTTACGAACAAAATTTCGATGTATTACTAAATCAATGAGAAAATCAATATTGAGAATAATCTAAATATGAGAAAACGAGCATATTTTTGATATTGGGTGTAAATTGCCTAATTTGTTTTCATTCTAGATCAAACAAGCTGATCTGTAAAAGCTATTTAAACGGTTTCAGTTGTTGCTGGCATCTCAGTGGTGATAGCATTAAGGTCCGATCACACTTGGCAAATATTTACTCAAAAAAGCGTAACCACTTATTTATGCACAAATTTGTTTGACGTTGTTTACTCTTACAAGAGTTTTGCAAGATCAAACAGCATCAAATAAAATAAAACTAAATATTTGTTGTGTCTTGTCCTAAATAAACGAAGTTTTTTTTTTTTCAAATAAATAAACGAGTTCAAATATATTTTATTTAGTGGTTACGTATTTTTCAACAAATATTTGACAAGTGTGACCGTACCTTTAGATTCGAAAATACAAAACCTTCATGTGAAGTCTTTAAATATAAATATAATATACACTTGCTACATTTCGAGAGTTGTTTTATTTGAATACTCTTACGAATGTTAAATCCATTCCCTCCTAACAACGCCACCACTGCTTTCATATCTATACCCCGTAAATAATTGTAAAAGATAGCATAATGTAATGTACTCGTATGTATATAGTTTGTCATTAAAAGGTACAATCGTAAATTATTATTTTTTTGCGTTAGTCTAAAACAAGTGCGTACTTTTACACTAGACGATGATGATGGTGATACTCTGTGCAGTTATTTTTAGTCTTTTTAGGGATTTAAAGATCAGATTTTTGTTTTGTAGTCCTTTACGTTTAATTTTGTTTTAGTTTTTCTTCTTTTTGCATCTAAAAGAAGACAATAAAACATGTGTTCACGCAGGTAATTTTCCATGAGATAAACAGGAGGAGGTGTATTGTATTGTATTAAGCATAGTATGACTCTGCAAAAACAACCTCCGAAACAAAAAGCAGCAAAAAGATTTCTCCTAATTAACTAAAAATTTTGTTGATGGGATACTTTTAAACATTGGTGTTTTTTTGTGTATGTTTGTACCTGAACTAAATATTAAAGGTGCAAGCAAGTGTCGTTCGTTAGTTAAAGAGAAATTATGATAAATATGTATGTACGAGTATCTATGTATATAAAGGAGTTTGTTTTTTAAAGGAAATGTTAAAAGTATGGAAGTACAAGTATAGTGAAGTACAAATGTGGCAGTGTAGGGAAAGTAAAGATTTAATTGTGGTGATTTATTTTTTTTTTAATTTTGAGAGAATTATAATGTGTATATATCGCACCCTAAATACAAAAGGGTCACAACTCAAAATACTAAAATTTTCAGGAGATACAAAAAAATGTATCGTGCACAAGCAACAAACACACTTAACATAAAAATAGACATAACTGTATTTTTCCAGTTAAAGAAGATAGAGATGTGAAAGAAATTTTTGCAGTAGTTAGAGATGTGCACTCAGAATTAATTTATGGAAAAAAGTCAGTTTTGGAAAATTTTGAGTTGTGCCACTTTTGTATTTAGGGTGCGATATATTAATTTTTTAAATAAAGATGCATTTAACCTATTAACGCCCAACTTTTAAAAATTAAAAATTTTTTTAGTGAAACGTTTTTAATTGAAGTAAAATAATACGAAAATACAAAAATTTATTAATTTTTTATAAAAATAACGTAAATATAGCCTGTCCTAAATATAGGACACTGGCAATTACACTTATCAACCGTACTATAGGTGAAATCAACACGCCTGTTTTTGTACTGTCCTATAAATTGGACGCTGGGGTGTAATGGGTTAAAATGTTGATAAAACTGTAATAATTTTGATGCAATTGTAGAAATATTAACAAAAACCACAATGTGGTTAGGTAAAACAATTATAAAATTGACTAAACTGCCGAATTTGTGATTGTGTTATATTTCATGTGATTGTCGAAAAACAAATGCATCCACAAAGTACCACTGTTTGGTGCGGATTCTGGTCTAGAGGTAACATTGCTGGTCAATCAGTGACTGTGGTCAGCCGATTTAGCGACATGAGAATAGAGTTATTTCTTCATAAATTGTTTGATATCGATGTGGCAAGACAAAGTCTTATAACAAACGATCCCTATAACAGTTTAATTACTACATGATACATTTCCTGGTCATGGTCTCTATAGTTTTTGAGATCAGATTTGTGCTACTATTTTAATGAACGATCGATCTTTCATTGCAATTGCAATTTCGATATTTTTATTATTATATTATTCAACTAACAAAATAAATTTAAGGGAAATCTGTCAAAAATTCTGACCGAAATGTTATAAAAATAGGAGCCCCAATCCAGCGTTTTTAAATATCAATTTTAAAATTCTTAGAACCCGAAAACTATAAAATATAAAAACTCACTAGATCACGGTTTTAAAAGGCCTAGCGAAGGATTTTCAGAAAATAAAAATCTTAGGAATTGGATGAAAACCAAAAAATTACATACATAATCGTACGTTTAAACAAATTACATGTCAAAGATGCCCTTTGCTACTCTCATGTAAAATATAAAAGATTTATATAAAAAAAATTCTGTTTAGTTTGTTTTGATTAATAACACCATGTTTTTCATGGTGTGGGATAACCAAACCCTTTGGGGAGGGCTACGTCCGTTTAAATGAATTAAAAAACGCTTATGCATTAAGTTTTCTTTTCGGATAATTTATAAATTATATATAGTCCAAAGAAAGTTTTTTTTTCTGTTAACGAAAAAGTATAATGTTTACTGTTTATATTTTAAATTTCAGCTAATTCGGATCTGAAAAGGATTTTTGGCGATATTTTAAATAAATGTTAGTGCCCTTCAACTATGGTAATTACTCGTAGCTATTTATAAACGTTTGTTGGCTCTTATTACGAGTCAAGTTTTGGCCCGATTTAGTTCCTTGTCATTGTTCAAAAACTGTAATTATTTGTTATCGAAGAAATCAAGTAGGCGTAATAGAAAAATGTCATTGTCCCCATCATTGGACAATTTAACAATATTTGGCTATTGTAGAAGGAAAGTTAAAGCGGATTTGTATTATAGTTCTTGACAATAAATAAAATTCCGGATTTCTAGAAGAGGAATTGAATTTTAGTTTCGTCTTATAGATTTTCTTAAATATTAATAAATGAGTAGAAATAATTGGTTTAAAAGTATTCAATAAATATTAAAACATTTAAGGGAACATATTTTATATGAACAATGCTTTATCTACATGTTAGCATTTGTTTTATTTTCAAATTAACTATAGAATTTTCATTTTAAATACAAACAAATCATGTCATAACTGTCTATCAAATGTGATGGGGTCTGCAAATTTGTCTGTATGTTTTTTTATACTATTTCCAAGCCAAAAAGAAAATAGTTTCAGTCACATTTTTATCAAAATATTTTGATCACATAAATTTTACGCTTTTTTTTTTCTCTTCTTTATTTAGCCCAAAGAAGACTGTCCGAACAGACAAAATATTAAATATGCAATTTAAATCATACACTACTAATCCAAACTGTCTACACATTTGCATGGGTATCTATCTGCATGTGAAAATGTGATTGACTACTACCACTCTAATGGCCGTACATACATATGCATGCGTGTAAATTAGAATAGTGGGTAAACAAAATCATAGAGTAACACCATACAAATCTACGATAATTTATGGAAAAAAGTGTACTCTATGTGCATTGAACAAATAATAAATAAGTACGATTGTGTTCCAAGATTCAGTTAATACTGCAAGTGGGTGACAAATAGATGGACGTGTATAGACATGACATTTACAGATATATCTCTGTTTATTTTGTAGTTTAGTTTTTAATAAATATTTACATATATATGAGTGTTTGGTACGTTTGGTATGTATGTACATATGTATGTATTAAATAAATAGCAAAGGGTATTGTAAAAGGAGCAGTAATATTAACTCAAATTAAAATATGACAAATAAATACTGATGCTGATGATGTATTTAAGTAACTATTTATGATATAATTATAGAAATGTTTGAAGTTAATGTGTCAAAAAAAGACAATTACAGTGTCAATGACGGGTATTAAGGAGATTTAATATTATTCCCCGTCATAATACACGAATAAATATTTGTATGTTAATTTGTGATTTCTTTTAAGAATTTTTTTAAAATTTTGTAAAAAAGAAAGGAAATAATTTAACAGCATTCCTTTTAAATTTAATGTCTATATAAATTAAATTATTATTATTTATTAATAAAACTTCAGTTTTGAATTTAAAAAATCTAAAAAAATCGTCTACTGAAAAACTGCAATATGAAATTATATTAACAATTTTTAATATAAACAAAAGTTAAATAATGTTTTTCAATCACTATAAATGCGTGCTGTGAAAGTTCCTTCTACAAATAAAAAGTTATAATTCAATAAGTTCAATAAGTTAAAAGAAATATTTGATGTTTAGTAGAAGACAAAAATAATGAAGTATGTAGTTTGTAAATTGTAGAGGTGGCGAAATATTGGTTTGGAAACACTAAAACATATTAATTCATCGAATTGAAATACTTAGACTATATAGGAAAACACAATACATAATAGAAAGGAAATCATAATGGATCACTTTGGATGTAGTTGTTTCGACTACAACACAACATGCATTTTTCATACGATTAAGCCGATGTGTTGTGAATCGTAATCGCAGTTTACAACATACAACATCAAAATACTTAGTGTTGTAAACGGTAATCGGGGCCATATATAACGATAGATGATCTTGTTATTATTTTAATCTTTAATAATAAAATAAACTCAGAAAACCCGACGATCATGATATAAACGGATTGACAGAGAAAATGTTGCAGTAAGTTAATAGTTCTTCTATTAATCATAGAACATCATAAATAATCATTTGGCAGGATTGTTAGTTTAAGATTAATTTTTTGAATTTCTCCCACTTTTACGGAGTTTGTCAATTTCAAAGATTTATTGCTCTGAGCTCCATCTAAAATTTATACTTTAAACTATATTACAATTCAGCATAAAACGTTTGATATAATTAAAAATTTATAAAAAAATTTTAAACAAACTATTTGCAAGTTTTAAATAAAAATAACACTTCTTACTAATTCGCTCTATTTTCCAAACTCTTAAAACACTGACAAGATTATTCTGTAGCCAAACATATCTACTAGACAGCCAATAGTTTATTTATTTGGTCATTTTTTCTTTTATTTTTATGAATGTGTATCAAACTATAAATGGCTGGAAAACGCCTATAACTAAAGTCCATATATATAAATACATTTGTATGTACAATCACACACATTTAGCAAATTCACACAATTCAATTCAACTGTCAAAAAAAAATGGATTAACATCTGCATTAGAAATGCAAAAATAAAAATGAATGAAAAGTTTTTTTCTAGCTATTGAAGAATAATAAGTTATTTATCAAGTAAGTAAATTAAATGGGCAACAAGGCAAATATTACTTTGAGATATCATTCTAAAAATAGTGGTTACGCTTTTTTGAATAACTATTCGCCATGTGTGACCCTGCATGTTTCTAAAACCTTGTCACAGTTTTTTTAGTAATTAAATTCTGTCATATTTAATCTCAATAAACTACTTTCTAAATAATAGTTTTTCAAATCGACATTTCGTGATTATTCACAAGGAAACAATTTAATAAAAGGCCAAAGTTCGCCATAAATAAAGTGAAAATAATAAAGTTTCTCTTTTAAAAAATTGCGAAATATAAAATATAACTTTCAGCATTCACTACAGTTTCAAACAGCAAATGCATCTGGTTATTTAAAAACAACTCTTCTCACTGTCGTTTCATTACATTTTAAGCCGCAAATGAAAAAATGTACACAACCTAACAAGTGGTGGTGGGTACTTGAATGTGAAAAAGTACCACTTTTCATGTCATTGTTTCAAAATATCAAAGCTCTCAACTTTGATAAAACCACAAAACAACAGTAGAATAGGCCCTTTTTGAAAGCAGAAACCCATACATTCAGCCAAATACACTCTAACTGAATCATATCGAGAAAATTCACTTTAAACAACATTTAAAGGGATACTGCTGCAAATACTATTCTCTGCCTATATACTATATACATACTACTTACTGCATATGTATGTATGTAGTGAGAGTAGTCGTAGTGGATGGAGCAACAAATGTCCTGTTTGTATTATATATTTTTTTTTAATTTACCTCTATATACAGGAAATGCATTTTAGTAAATACATTCACATTGCATACAGGGACATGCATATACAATCAATACACAGATTCTCAGTTATGATGTGGAATTTTTATATTGGAGATAAATATGAAAACATGATTCATATGTGCGAAAAAAGAATATTGTAACCTTTAAAAGAGAAAAAAAAAACTGACAAACAAACGTTAATAAAGGCTGAAATAAATAGAAATTGGGTGCAGCATGTACTCATATCGAATCATCGTCGTAGTTGGTGTTTTACAAAACAAGAGCATACTGAAGAGTTCTTTAAAAGCGTAAGGGACACATCATAATTTTGGACCGTTTAAGTGCTAATTCACATTTGAATTACATTTGAAAATATGGTTTGAGAACAATTTGAAAACATATAAATATCGGCTTAATTCTAGTTCACCGACGCAGTTTCAAATAAAAAAAAATACGTAAGGTGATAGAAAATTAAAAAATAAGAAGAAAAAATTAAATAAAAATATTGGCGCAAACGCTTAGTTTTCGAGTTATGGACGTTTTTAGTTTTCATAGATATATGTGATTTGGCTGAAGTGCAGCTTAAAGGGCTCCGCAAAAAAAATATACACCCAATTTAGAATAAAAAAAACCAAAATTAAAATTTAAGGGGGCTGAGGCCCGTGGGGCCTCAATTTTTTATCACCCTACGTACTTTGTTTTATTTGGAGCTGCGTCGGTAAACTAGATTTGTTCCTAAATATCTCTCAACATATACTTTCCTTATTGTTGAAAAAAATTTCATTCTAAATCTTTGTCATATAATTCAAAAATGTTTGACTTATGTGAAAAGTTTTGTTTTTACATTATTCTCAATTTGATATCAAATCTAAATTTTTATTTCCTCTAACTATTCAAACTTGTTGCAAAATTCTAATTACATCAGTTATGGGTCGATTACGGATGTTAACTGAACCTCAGTGGAGTTGACAGTTGCCAAAAAAAATTACAGATGACAACTGGCAACTGTCAGCAGCTGTTAACTTCAATTGCTGAACATGGCAACCGAGAATGTGTGGTTGCTTTGATTTAATTTTGAGTGGTACATTTTCAATGTTATTAATTTTGTTGTTAAATTATTTATATTTTAAAAATAAAAAAAAAGATTAAAAACGAAAGTTGTCTTACATG
This sequence comes from Bellardia pandia, assembly GCA_916048285.2. Lineage (NCBI taxonomy): Eukaryota > Metazoa > Arthropoda > Insecta > Diptera > Calliphoridae > Bellardia > Bellardia pandia. Next base: position 37,777,362 of record OU696530.1, read on the forward strand.
TTTCATGTTACTTGCATTTCCTATTGGCAACCAGTTTAGTTGCTATACATAATCGACCCTTTAATTGCCTATTTAAAGGCACGATCACACTTGGCAAATATTTGCCGAAAAAGACGTAACAACTAAATAAAATATATTTGAATTCGTTTATTTATTAAAAAAAACTCTGTTTATTTAGGACAGGACACAACAAATATTTAATTTTATTTTATTTGATGCTGTTTGATCTCGCAAGACTCTTGTAAGAGTGCGATTTTTGAGTAAATATTTGCCATGTGTGATCATACCAATTCAAAAGGACCAATAATCATTTCTTTAACGAGGATGTTTGGAGAAATTAGGAGAAACAACCTACAAACTGGGATCATTCTCTAAAACAACAATGAGACTCAGAGCTCTCATTGTACAGATTCAAAAACATCATAATCTACACTGATTGTCACACTTTAAAAATCCAAGATGAGTCAATGCAAGTGTACTGATACATAGATAAGATAGAAATAAACTGTTTAATATAGAAATATACTGTTTTTTTTTTGTTTAAGAATATTTTAAACTGTCCTCGTTCCTTAGAATATATTGATAAAATAAAAAAAAAATATAAAAAAAAACAGTTTCCTGCACTGTAACTATATTTTAACATTTAATTCATTGTGGGGTTGTTAGTTTTCTAACTCCAAAGGATTTTAAATTTGTTAAAAATTGTTTTTACAGTCTTTCTATCTATTTACTATTCTCTCTAATATTTTTGCTGAATTAGTTAGAATTTTATGCAAATTCCAAGAATTTTACTGTTTTGTTGCTGGATGACATTTTAAACTGTGTTATTACAAAATTAAATACAAGATTTATATTGTATTTTACTGCCGGTTCTGGCTGCCTCACAGGTGGTGTTGAGAGTGTTAGATATTGTTGGGTGCATAAATATTTATTAAAATCTAAGTTATAATAATATTTACAAAAACAAACAAATGTGTTCTTAATATTTATTTCGAGTACTTTGTTGTGTCTAAAAATATGCTTGTATTTGCACTCTTCAACTAAGAGGAAAAAAGGAGGAAAACAAAATACAGAAAAATTGCACTCAAAATAGACACAAATAAGATGATGACAAGAACTTGTTTGAAGGATTTTGACATGATTTCGAAGCTGTTGAAGTTTAAAAGGCAGAAAAATTGTTTATTTTTATTGAGAGGAAAGAGAAAATTCAGTTTATTTTAACTATAAACAAGTATGAATAGCGTACCGACCACAATTATTGGCACCCATAAGGAATTTTCGACTTGTTTCATGGGATATACCGTCTGGTTTTATAAGAGCCTATCTTGTGTTATTTTTGTTTCATTCTTTGATATGTTTTCTATTAGATACAGTTTTTGACATAATGGTATAAACTCTGTGCGATTTTTAGTAATTAAAATAAAAATAACCTTTAAAAAAATATAGTTATTGGCACTCAAGTACAACTATTGGCACATTAAATTATATAGTCATTGGCACTTGACTACAATTATTGGCCCTTTAAAAACTATAATTATTGGCACATTACCATAATTATTAACACCCCTAAAACTTGAATTATTGGCATCATGGTAACTCAAAAAACTTAAAAAACTTAACTAGAGGATTGTGATAATTCTTTCTCTGTTTAACAAGAGAAATAAGCTAAACTAATGTTATTTACGCATTAATTCATATTTTATAAAAAATAGAATATATTTAACAGGTTTATATTTGGTTTAATTTTTGCTTGGTCATCCAACTGTTATCGCTTATTGCATAACCCCAATTTTCGGGAATAGTTTTTCGAATTTCATCCTTCATTCTTTTGTAAGGATAAATGATAGCATGAACTTGGTTTCATCTCCATTAAAAATTCTGGTAGGGTCAGATAGTATAGCAAAGTAGTTGTTTTAAACCCAGTAGTTTTCTATCTTGTCAAACCAGCGAAAAATGTCAGAAGCAGCTACATTGTCGCTGGCGGATGAGACGGCATCGGTGGCTCTAAAGGCTAATGTTGGATGCCGCTTTAAAAATGAAGTAAACCATCCTTTACCCGGCAAATTTTCTTCTCCAAAAGGGTGTTGCCGCGTATTTACATCGATAAAGTCTTTATCGGCATGGAATACTTCTTCCTTTCTTTTGGGAAAACGTTTCCGCTGAGAGACTTTCACCCAATCGACAATGGCTTCTTCTTCTGCTTCTGTTAAAATGGTTGGTGGACCTGGTCGAATTTTAGAAAATTTAGGGCCTAAACGAAATTGTAGCATTTACCGTGGTATCCCATAAGTTTTTGATGCAGCTTTTTTTTGAAATTTTGCCATCCTTAATTTCGGACAAAGCTTTAAGAAGACTTTCTTCATATGAATAGTTTTTTAGGCATTTCAAAAATTCTGAAAATACACAAAATTCAGTTATTGGCACTAAAAAAAGGTACAACTAGTGGCAGTGCCAATTATTGTAGTAATTACAAATTCAATTATTGGCACCACCTGCCAATAATAGAAATTATAGTTTTTTGGAACCTGTTGTTGGCACTGATGTTTTATTACAATACTTTGGAAATATTGTGTTTATTAAGGTAAAACTAGATTATTTAATGTTTTAGTATGTCAATGAATCAAAAGGCTTAATTAAAAAATCTATAAATAAAAAAATAATGGTATTTACCAAACTTCTGATCGCTATTGAAACCCACACTAAAAACAGCGCACAATCCCTCTTTCAAAACACCCTTCTTATTAGGAAGATTACAAGCAACTGAGCGTTTTAATGTTTTGCATCAGTTCAGAAAAAATGATGAAAAGAGATCATAGAGTGAGATAAAATGAACTTAGAACCAACTGGACTTTAACGATGTCTCATAAATGCTATGCAAGTAAGAGGTGCCAATAATTAGGGCAATATTTTGTAGTGCCAATAATTGTAGTCGGTACGCTAGTTTAGTCCTAAATTAGATGTAAAGGAATGGTCATTAAAATTTAAATAATATACAACACATAAACGTTTTTATTATTAATGATACAGACTCTTTACAATTAAATAATTTTAAACTCGTTAGTCAAGGCTTAAACACAGCTTTTAAGACAATTTATTAATGCGTAATTAAAAGCAATTATTATGCAAAAAAAACGCTGTACCCCACCTTTGTCAATCTCAGCCAAGTGTAGCCTCTTTTGAAGTTTTTTCTTCCCTATAAAATAAATCTTATTACAATTATTTGAACAACCTTTTTTGTATTTGTTTTGGCCGACAGGTCATTAAGAGCAAATAGATTTTAATTTTAATTAAATCATTTAACACAAACAAACACACACACAGATATACTTCTATTAGCGAAGTACTTATTTTATTTTTTTTTTTTATTATTTCAATTTTATTTTACGGCCATTTAAAAATAGAAGTTCATTATTTTACTAATAAACCACCTACTAACTTCAGGGGAAAAAGGAACAAATAAACAAGAAAAAAGGAAACCAAACAAAACAAAACAGCAGGAGCAACAATAACAGCTACAAGAACAAAAAAAGGACTTAAATGTGTATAAATATGCAAAATACTCATAGATGATAGATAGATAAAATAAACCAACAAATATAAAATGCAAATGAATACAATAACAAAAAATTTGTTTATATTGTATTTCTTTAAAGTAACTACTACAATATTCTATGGTTACACTCAAAAAAATTTAGGGGATAAATTTTAATATTTATGGAATTTGAGAAATAACTCAGGGAGCAATTTTAAAAAATCAGTTCTGGATTTTCGTGAATCTTTCAAATAATGCAAAAATTATTGAAAACACTGATTTATTTTACTTAAAACTAAGCTGTAAGCAAGTTTTTGAAATACCTAAAATTCATCATAAAATTCTATTAAACGATGTTCGACATCAATAATTCTTTGATATTGCAAATAGTAACAATATTAAAGGAATACTGTAGTTGCTCGGTTATATGAATATCCAGTTATGTAAACATCCAGAATAGTGAACAACAAAATTTAAACACATGCGATTCTAAAGCAGGAGTGCCCAAAAGTTGCTTATGTAAGAGCAAACACCAATTCATTTAAATAAAAACTAATTTTTATTCAGTATTTTTTGTTGTAAAAGCCAATACATACAAAAAAACAACATACTTTTTTAAAAGGTATCATACGTTAAACAAAAACAAAATCTACATTGACGATCGCAGTCACCAATGTTTACCAGTAGAGCATACGAAAGTGTTGTTGCTTTGCGCTTGCGTGTATAGTGTGAAGTACGGCAAAAAACAAATAAGGCAAAGTTGTTTGTGTATTTCGTATTGCTAGTGCTGAGTGCTGTAATGAGTATACAAAACACACAGCCTATAGCTAAGAGTTTTTACAAATACAAAAGAGCACCAAGAGTATAGGGCTTGGGCACTCCTGTTCTAAAGAGTGAAGACAGCCAATCTCTTTTATGCGAACAGCTTTCAACCGTTGATTTTTCTTTCTTTCCCGAAATACGTAAAGAACATGCAACCGTTGATTTCTTTTAATGTTTTAAGCGTTGAGTTGTTGAGTTTTGAGTGATTGTCTAACATATTAAAAATCGGTTAATGTTTGTTACATAGTGCATCATAAAGATTTAGGAATTAAAGAATTAAAATTAAAAAAACTTATTCACCCCTATCGTGAATAAAAATTCCACGTGAAATTTTTTCACTTTTCACATTTTCCTATTTAAATGCAATGTTAAAAAAATAAAAGTGAATAAATTTCACGTGAAATTTTTATTCACGATAGGGGTGATTGAAAATAAAAACTGTAATAAATACCATGCGAATTACTTATTTAATATTTTCTCGATTATGTGAACTTCTTCATTTAGTAAAGAGGCTCTGTTTGAATTAATTCATATAACCGAGCGAATATTGTATCTTCAAATGTTACAGCAGGAGAGTAAAAAAGAGAAAGCTTTTTAATAAGTAGAAGTGCACGATGCACTTTCTTAACCGAGCACGAATTTTGATAATAAAATTCAATAACCTACATTTTTCGGATCATGGTTAAAATATATAGACCAACTGAACATGTTTAAAAGTAACATGTTACACGAAAACAGCTGCCAAAAAGAAAGTTGCTAAAGAATCACAAGTTATATATCCGCCATACCGATTTCAGAATCATACAGCTCAAACAATTGAATAACTAGTATAGGTATTATTATTATGGCAAGATGCATTCATTCCATAACGGCGATTTGAGATCAACAGTTAGGAAATTGTGGTTCACGTTAATATTTCTATTCAAATAGACGTCTAAATGTACGGTCACAGACGTAACCACTAAATAACATATACTTGAACTCGTTTATTTATTTAACAAACTTTTCTTATTGAGGCCAAAGCACAACAAATATTTAGTTTTAATTTATTTGATCATGTTTGATCTTGCAAAACTCTTGTAAGAGTGAACAACGTCAGAAAAATTTGTGCTAAAACAATTGGTTACGCTTTTTTGAGTAAATATTTGCCAAATGTGACCATACCTTAAGAATAATTCCGAATCATTGATCGCACAATGGGAAATATAACCGTTTATTGAATAGAAATATGTTAAAACTTTTCGTAAGCAACTTCATTATATACATATGTATGTGATGTCTGGAAAAAGCACAAGACTAGAAATGTTCACGAAAAATTTTATAAAATGCTCACGATTTCATAAATCATATTGACTTAATTAACTGTCATTGTGTTAAATTATAGTCCATGTGATACTGAACATGTAAAAATCCTTGAGCACATTTTACAGTTTTCTTCCTTGCTCAACAAATGAAGATATGACTTGTAAACTATTTATTTGTCAAATGAATATTGTAGCTATATACATATTAATGCAATTGATCGCTCTTTTCTCAATTATCGCAATTTGCCAGAATCATTGTACTCTATCAGTCATGTCACATAATTTAATTCCGTTCGGAAGTGGAATAAATTACTTTCTCAGCACTCGTCGCTGTTATTACACAAAAATTGTGAACTAAGAACAAAATCCTAAAATTGCTAGATGCTACAAAACGATTGGACTTTCAGTGGGAAGTTATGCTGCTCTCGTGTGACCATCTTTTTGAGAGATAAAATTACAAATGTTTGGTTTTAGTTTTTACCTTCATTATAACTATTCCCACCAATACGACTTTATTAAATGATAGCCCACAAATTTTTCTTTGAGTGTAGAAAAACAATCCGATAAAACAGATACATAAATATAACAATAGATAAATTTTACACAAAATAAAAGATGGCAAATGTGTTTTACTTGTTTGCATTTGTATTTGAAAGCCTGTTAACTGTAATCACTTTGGCTTAAAGCAACACTAACACAAAAGGGCCTAAATAAATAAAATGTTTGTAAAATGAGAGAATTGCATTAATGATAAATAATAAAACTAAAAAAATAATATTTAAGCAAAGAACAGGTACAATTTGTTAATTTTTTATTAAACGCAATTTAATTTTGAGGCACTTTTGAAATTAATATAGATAAATTTTGCACTTTTTAACAACAAATTAAACAATTTACTTAAACTACATATATATACATACACACTATGTATGTGTTTCTAGTTTTCATTTTGGTACTTACCAATACGATCGAATAATTCACCACCGGCTGCATATTCCAAAAATATATATTCGATATGACCATGTGAACGATTACCGAAAAATCGTAGTATATATTGGTCCTGTAGCATTTTCTGTATGCAAATTTCTTTACGTACCGACAGAACAGCATCCGAATGTTTTTTCAAATCGACCATTTTCATAGCAACAGCTTCACCGGTTTGACGATTAATCAACAATTTTACTCTGCAAAATAGAAAACAATGTAAAATGAGAAAAGGGGGGTAATCAAACTAAGAAGACGCACGAGAGAGTAAATTTTATAGTAACAGTTTTTTAATATGTATATTAATATACATATACATACAGATATTAAAGCTCTCTTTAGCTAGTGTTATTGTGAGAACAAAAAAAGTAAAATTTTCTTTTACGAAACTCTCTCTCTAAAACGTGGGAGTCTTTGTTGTATTTATTATCCTGCCGCATAAAAAGAAAATATTGTGAGTATTCATGTTTGAAACACGTTGTTTTATACTGTTTGTAAAAATACTATACAATAGAATGCGGTGAGAAACGTTTTAAAGTATAAATAATAAAAATGCTTGTGCTTCACACATCTAAGGTTTCATTGTTAAAATGTGAAAACTGTAGTATACAATTGGGGATATTATGAGAGTTTTAAAAAAATGTTTTTATGTTTGTACTCCTTCTCTGACATGCGCAAATTTATGAGAGAATCCTAGTCGCATGTTTAAAATGTCAAAAAGGTTTCATGTTTTTATATAGTAGAGAAATGTATAGCAGTATAAAATTTTAAATGAAACGTTATACAAGACCATCAAAAAAGGAGGGGAGAGGAATAAAAACGCCGGAAGGAAGTGTTTGATAGGTTTCCGGTTTATTGACTTGTTTCTTTCATTCATTCATTCGTTAGTTCATTTTGTTTGTTTATGTTGCTTTAAATACCCATCACTTGTTTTCAATTTTATTTTGATAATACGAGCTTGTGTACATTCTACTCTAATTTTGTTTATTTCTTCAGCTATTTTATGGTAATAGCAATTATTTGATTGCAAAACTTTTTAGCCACAAATAACTTATTAAGCAAGAATAGTTTTATAAAAAGAGAACAACATTGAGGAAATAAAATATAAATTACTGAATTAATAAAAAACTGTAAGCATAAATTTTTGAACATAAGGAAATTACAATTGGTCAAACTGTAAGTGTTATGTATCCTCTATAAAACAGGATACTAAATCGTGATCAGATTGTTTTAATATAGTAAACACATAATGTTTTTTGTTATAGGTTGTGATTGTTTACACATAAGATAAACAGTGACAATTTTGCAGTTCACAGTGTTAATTGTTTTATAATAACGTTTAATATAAAAAACATCATTTGGCTTTTTCACACACTTAGCGAAACTTCCGCATGGCAGGAAGTTGTATCTGTTCGGCTAATATCGAACATTCTTCGCTGTACTTTGCATTACATTATATACATTAATATAATTTGACACAGAATTTTAAACTCCCCAACACTCGCCACGGCAATTACGGATAAATTGTGAATTAGAAACAAGGTCCTCAAAGTGTTAGCTGGGTGCAAAAGGAGTATGACTGCTAGCTACTAAACCATTGGACGGTCAGTGGCCTATTTCGCTGCTCTAATGACGCCCTTCGTTGACCCAGTCGAGAAGTATTAATAACTGGTTGGTTGGTTGGTTGGTTTACGTGGTAGTTCACTACGTGCGAACACTTAAGTAGAGTCGAAAGGACCCCGTTTTAATAAGACCACACCACTCGTTAAATTTAATGTCATTTACATCATAATGTAACTAAAATGTGTACAAAAAGTCGTGGTTGCTAGACCCAACCTGTAGCTGTGAGATATCTCAGTAGGTCATTGAATTTTGACCCGGCTACCTCACCAAGGTGGTTCAATATATAGTTTACCATGAATTTGTGTCTCTTGACACTCAGGGCTGGGCATTCGCAGAGAAGGTGGAAAATCGTTTCCTCTTTTTTCCTTAATTAATAACTGGCCAAATTATGGATCGTTCAATATGCCTATAAATAAAATTTAAAGACTAGCTTCAGAACACCTCATCCAGTTGAAGTACAATAATTCCTTATACTTGATCTCCATATTAAAAATTGACTTAGATCGTGCTGATAATAACAACTTGCCTATGGGCAACCCAACTGCAGTTTGGTTGCTATACATAGTCGACCCATAAGCTAATGACATGACGATAAGAACTGTCGAAACTATGTAATCAAGATTATGAATAAATCATCGTGATAAGCTTTATTAATCTTGTTTTTATAAAATTATCATAAAGAATCGTTCAATGTAGACCATAAAATCTACACGGAAGTATTGGAGAACACATTCTTATATGTGAATACTAGTATCGCCATGATGAAATGCAGCTTGTCAACTTGACACATACACGGTTTGCAATACAATGTGCATAATGAGCCGTTTATTAACGTGTAGCTGAGATATATAGTAACAAAATTTTGGCTGAAATATGAAGCAGCGAAATTAAGAACAGTGGAACCAATTGCATATAATAGTGCGTTGGTTCATCGTCGAAGTGAAGGCATATGTTCAAAGCGCATGTGGCATATCCGGATTTTCGGAAGAAACGAACAAATTTTTGGGCTTTGGCTTGTCAATGTACTGTCTTCTAAGCGAAGATACTGACAATTATCTGATAGAGAACTTTATCTGGGGAAATAAGGTGAATTTTTTAATGTAGATAATAGGACGAAACTAAAAAACTTGGAAAGTCACTAGCTCAAATCATGACTGTTAAATAACTGTAAGCGTGACCTATAAGAGTTAATGAATTACTTCGTTGTGTTGGACTTCAAGGACAAAGGTTTAGATGTTTATGTGGTCGATTCTATACGAAATTGAAGAAATTGTAGGCTAAAACAAATTTTAGGATTAAATAGGAGATTGGGGTAGTTTTTTGATTGATAATTATGTAGGAATTTTGAGATGGCAGTTCTATTATTATGCAGCAGGTGATCTGTCCTATTAAAATTAGTTTAACTCTGCACTTATATTTTTAATATTCTCATACCTTTACTACTATTATTATCTATATTTTTAATTTTTTGATCATTTCTAAAGGGATTCCCAATAAAATCATTGATGTCAGAATGGAAGTGAAACTTTAAACACTGCCCTTTTAAACTTACTAACTTCTCAACAATTTAATTGTTTTTAAGTTAACTGAGACCACTTTATTATACTAAAAAGAATTTCAAACCATCTTCTATGACTAAATCTAACCTATATTATAGTTGTCCTAATCGGAGTCATAGTTTGAGTACACAAATCACGTGTGTACTCCTACAATAAAGCTTTTAAGAAATAGGATCTCAAACTAACCCCAAAGTGAAAAATGGAAATAATATACATATTTGTTTATCACTTTCCACATGGATTCGTTTTAACTTAACAACATTAAGACATTACCTGTCAGCATCGTATAAACAAACATATGTATATAATTAAATTATTTAAATTTTTAAAAAATTAAATTATAAATCATAAACTATAAACATTAGAATGCCTTAAATTCAAAACTACTTACTCGCCATATGCACCTTCACCCAGTGTTTGTGCCAGTGTCCAACCTTCAACAAATTCACGATTATTACCAGACGTGGTAGCAGTATTTGTTGGGTTGCCATTGTTGTTGCTGTCAGAGTTGTTGCCATTGTTAGTAGTGTTATTTCCGTTACCATTAGAGGACGACAATGCCAATATTGAAGCGGACATGTCAAAAATATTTTACAAAAACAACAAAATAACAAAGAAGTAATGTTAGCAGATGAGTAGAGGAGACGAGCAGCAATGATATCGGTGACGAGAATAGTTTCTCTATTTAAAAATTAGTTTTTAATGTTACTAATTTTTACTTTTTGTATAAATGGTTTTTGGTTGAAGCTGATTTGTTGCTGTTGTTTTTATTATTATTTATATTTGTTCGTTTCGTTTCTTTTCTATTTTGTCGAAGCAAAAACTGAAAACTAGTTTTTCCTTTTTTTATGATTTATTTTTAACTTTTCTCTGGCAAATGGCCAAAAAGAAAAAAGCAAAACCAACCAGCCAAAGATGTAAAAAAGAAAAGCTGCTGTGAATGAATCGACTGGACTGGATGGATGTATAATTTCGAGAGATTTAATGCTGGTTTATTTGTACAAGTTTGTATGTGTAGAGATTTTAAACGAAAATCACAACTACAAAAAAATGGTTGGTTGAATAATGTGTCTGGCCTTCAAGTCATAACGTTAATAATAAAAAATGAAGGAACAACAATTTTAAACTTCCAAATGAAACGAAATTTGTATACAGCTGGTTGCTTTTTGGCCGGTTGACTGAACGGTTCGTTCGCTGGTTGGCTTGACTGACTGAGTGACTGACTGCCTGGTTGAATGTTTGGTTTGGTTAGTTGTTTGGTTGGGTTACTTAGCTGGCTGCCTGGTTACTTTGTGAGGTAGGTTTGATTTTCGATTTTAATAAGGACTCTTGCAGCAGCAGATTAAAGAACGTGTTGCTTTATACGACGACAATGTCAAATTTGTTGATTTTATTAATAATTCATTACTTTTAATCAACCAAGCAGCGATTTATTTGACAGGAAATCTTTTTTTTCGTTGTTGTAAGCTCTGTTTTCCTTTCCTTTTGTATACTTTCTGTAACAATAGCTGATGTGATGATGATTATGGAATCTGAAATGATATAGAAAGTAAAAAAATAATATGAATATTAATTGGTTGTGGGTATTATGTACCTATACATACATACGTATGTACATATGAATGTCATATAATTTTTTTAAAGAGATTTAACCCAATAGACCAAAACCCTTTAGAAAAATATTATAATAAAGCTTGCGAGCATAAGCCTTAAGATTTAAAAAAACTTGAGAAACTATAGAAAAACACTTTTAAATTATTGTAGAATAATCAAAAAGGAACCCTCGTGATAATAGTACTGAAATAATTATTTAATAAGCTTATATTCTCAATTTTAGAAAAAGCTCTCCATATAATATTTTACTAAACTAAATAAAGATAAGCTTATACCTACAATTGTAGAATAAGCTTATTCCAATAATTGTAGAATTAGCTTATGCCTTTAATTGTAGAATAAGCTTATTTCAACAATTGTAGAATTTGGTTATGCTTGCAAATAAGAAAACTCGGAGCTTTGGTAACCGACAACAAGCCTTTCTCCTTAAAAAAATGAATAAAAAAACCTTTAATGGCATTCATAGTTAAAAAAGGAAAAAGTTACCTCCTGGCCCGCGATGTCGAACGATAACGTTCGCTTAGATAGAGAAGAACACTTTCATGGATATTTAGAACAATTCCAAAGAGTGCAGAGAATGCTGACACGTGTATGACCCCAACGGATATGGGTCATTTAACCTATACTCTACTTCATCAAATCTAACCTAGTTTAACTTATCTCAGTTCATGTCACTGCTAATTTTTACAAAATTTATTTACTCTGACAGAATAATTTTTACCGAAAGAGGAGGTGTGATAAATATTAGTCATGATAGGATAGAAAACTAATAATTACAGAAACTGATATTGTTTAAGTGGCAGCGGAATCGAACCTAGGCCACGAATACCAAACTCACCGTCTTATACTCTGACTAGTCTTCTACTCAGACTACAGTCATCTACTCAGACTACAGTATTCTACTCAGAATACAGTCTTATACTCAGACTACCGACTTATACTCAGACTACCGACTTATACTCAGACTACCGTCTTATACTCAGACTACCGTCTTATACTCAGACTACCGTCTTATACTCAGACTACACTCTTATACTCAGACTACAGTCTTATACTCAGACTACATTCTTATACTCAGACTACATTCTTATACTATTATTATTATACTAAGACTACCGTCTTATACTCAGACTACCGTCTTATACTCAGACTACATTCTTATACTCAGACTATTATATACTATTATTATTATACTAAGACTACCGCCTTATACTCAGAACACAGTCTTCTACTCAGACTACAGTCTTATACTTAGACTACCGTCTTATACTTAGACTACCGTCTTATACTCAGACTACATTCTTATACTCAGACTACATTCTTATACTATTATTATTATACTAAGACTACCGTCTTATACTCAGACTACCGTCTTATACTCAGACTACATTCTTATACTCAGACTACATTCTTATACTATTATTATTATACTAAGACTACCGACTTATACTCAGAATACCGTCTTATACCCAGACTACCGTCTTATACTCAGACTACAGTTTATACTTAGACTACCGTCTTATACTCAGACTGCATTCTTATACTCAGACTACATTCTTATACTCAGACTACATTCTTATACTCAGACTACATTCTTATACTCAGACTACATTCTTATACTCAGACTACATTCTTATACTCAGACTACATTCTTATACTCAGACTACATTCTTATACTCAGACTACATTCTTATACTCACACTACATTCTTATACTCAGACTACCGTCTTATATTCAGAAAATCATATTATATAAGACTTCTGATTTATACTTAGACCTCGGGCTAATACTCAGACTAACTAAGTCCGCTTTCACACTCTTCAATTCTGACTCTGCAAGGCAAATATTTTTGGATGAGAAGAGAAAATAGAATAAAAGGGGTACAAACTTGACGGTACTAGTCAACTTTCTTATTTCCTTTTTTTTTTTTTTATTTCATACATGTTGATTTGTATGAAAAAGGACGAAAATTGAATTTACGCGTGTGAATGAAATGTCAAGTTCAAAAGAGAATTTAACAAAAACTGGTCAGAATTAACCTCTAATAATCAAGCTATCATGCTTTTCACATAATCACCCCTTCGTGAATGAAAATTCCACATGAAATTTATTCCATTTTCACATTTTTCCTATTAAAATTCAATGTTAAAAAAATAAAAGGGAACAAATTTCATGTGGAATTTTTATTCACGATTGGGGTGAATACCTTTTTAAATTAAGATTACTATCTTATACTAAGCATAATTCAGACTATATTTAATAAGTCTTAAATCAGGATATCTCGAAATCATATTAGTCCAGGACAAAATTTAATGTTCTGTAGCTACCCGATATCTACATATCACATATCCTATACATTTTTCAAGTATCCTATAAATGCCATTTGACTGACATTTTAATAACGAAAATCGTGAGTATTCAGATCATAAAAAGACCTATTCTAAGCAAAGTATAATTTATTCTCATACACAAATTCATCAAATATTTTTTGCAGTATGAGAAAATAGGATAATTTATTATTTTTTTCTACAAAAAAAGTTTAAAAGAAGTAGTACTAATCGACAGCCTAAGACCAATTAGGTAATATAAAAAAACTCATACTCAACATTCAAAACCTTTTAATCAGAATGACAAAAACATTTAAGTAAAACTTAAAGGTGAAGGACAAAGGGGAATAATACATAATTAGGTGATATTTAAAATTTTTGGGGCGTAGAATTCCAGGGTCAATACTTTCCTTTTTTAGAGCTAGCAGTAGTAAACGATCTTGATGCCAAATATCCTTGTAGGAAACATAAAACCAATGAGCTATTTGCGCAAAGAAAACGAAAACTCAGTATCTCAATATGTTTTCTTTTAGGTATAATCGCTTTGAAATGGCTATGCATTTTCATTGTCTTGAAAATTTTGAACTTTGCCAAGAGAAATTACATTACTATAGGTATACAATGAAATTAATATAAACTACAATATGTACACAAATTGTTCTCATTATAACAACATGAACTTTCTAAAACATGAAGTAAAAAATACTGGAATACATATAACTAACTACATTTACTTAATAAATAATATAGTAATACCATCATTGCCACAATCATTTTTCACAACCCCCAAACTAGTCTAACAAATTACAATTACTTTAAACGGGCATATTTAATATTGATGCTGAACTTCTGGAATAAATTGAACTCCATAATCAAATTAATTTTTTATTAAAATAAATAATGATGATAAAGTGCGGTGTGGTGTGTCATGGCATGGCACGGTTAAGTGGTTGAGAGTTGAAAAACCACGAAAATATTTCAAGTTTAACTATTTTGCGAAAATAAATAAACAAACAAACACATGACACTTTTATGTATAAAGTGTAGAGCAGAGTGTGTATTATTTTAGATTTCCCTGAATCCATGCGATGACAAGGATAAAATAACAATACATGTACAACAACGATATCGACGACAACAAGGAGCGAGCAACAACAAAATATTTCCATTTCAATAAACATGGTATCGAATGAACTCTAGTTAGTGGTGGCTTGGCTTGGCTTCACAATTCACAGAAATTTCCAATTTATATCAATATATTCAAACTTTTGGCATGGTCATGGTTTGTTTTACTCTGCAAAAATGTATTCCTTGTTTTCTTTTCTTTTCTATTCATGTCTTTTGCCTTTTAATTCTACAATATTTATCATACTCATCATGGTTCATTTTTTATTTACAGGATAGCATGCGCAAAAATGTCTAAAGTGTGTGCACAGAACACGCAAAAACTGAAAACAGGATAAAAAAAAATCAGTCGAAAGAATAATACTCGTAATATGGGAAAGTTTTGTAATGGACAAAATTGAGCATTTTTGTTCACATAATAATAAAACAAGGAATATTCCCTATAATACTCGGAGTACTACAACACAATAAAGCTAGAAGGGAGTAAATATATGTATGTATGTATGTATATATGTTGGTAAATATACATATACATACATATATAAGAAGTTGGAGTAGTAGTCGGCAGAATTTCATCATAATCAATGTGTATAACACATTATGGTTTCCATAATACATACATATGTATGTATGTATAGGCATATACATATTTACACTACAGGTATAGCGGGAGTAACAGCAGTGATACAAGTAGTAGAAGTTAGGCAAGAGCTGGATTTACGGTACAGGCATATTGACAGCTAGAAAGTTAGTTGACTAGGTGGGAAGGGGGCCACAAATGGGTATTTAAAATTTAATCTGTTTTAAAAATATGCACCAAACAAACCAATGTGCTTCGCTCTGAATGTTATAACAAAACTTTGAAAATTATTATAATACATAATCATAATAAATATAAAAGTGGGATATTAAGGTATTTGGTTGTGTCGGTTTCCTTTTGTTGTTGTTGTTTGTTCATTCTTTCATCTTGTAGGAGAAAAAGTTGTTTGCTGTTTATTGTAAATGGACCACACCCATTTTTATTCTAAGGATTATTTTTGTGTTATTAAAGAGAGTTAAATTGGGAGCAGTAACCTTGTATAGGGTGTTTTTTTTAGATGTATAGCACCTTAAGTTGGTAACAATTTTTTAACTGGCGGCCATTTTGTCAGCTGTCAAGTGTTATATGTTTGAAGTCGCAAGACTACGCCGATAAGCCCGAAACGATTGACCACTTGGAGCACAACATTCGCCTCGTTATTGCCGATACAGCGCCACAAATGTTAGAAAAAAACATCAAAAATTGGACCTCCATATTAGACTGCGTCCGAGCCAGCCGTGGCGTTGATATGTCAGAACTCATATTTAAATTATAATGCCAGAAGATAATCTTTCGAATAAAGTAAATTTCATGTCAATTTAAAAAAAATCCTGGTTTTATTCCATTTCAAAGTTCAGACGTCAGTCTATTCATGTTGACAAGCCAAACCAAACAAAACATAAAGCACTTGACAGCTGACAAAATGGCCGCCAGTTAAAAAAGTTTTACCAACTTAAAGTCGTCCACTTAAATACATCAACGAGGAGAATAACCTAGAAAACTTCTTATATAATTTTGCGTCTTGTTCTGGACATATATATGTATATATAAGTTTAATAGTATTAAATTTAACAAGTTTCTTAAAGACAACAAATTAGATAATCGCATTTGAGTCACCTTATCACATGATCCCGTTGTAATACCTAGAAAGAGAAGGTCAGAGAGCAGGAATAAACTCAGAGACTGACAAATTTTAAGTCAAACCAAGCCATCCTGATTCACGTATTAAGGGCATTTAGCCTTCTGACATCTAGATCCGTTAAGTCGTGCAGGTAAAAATCGCCCAAACTATCCAATCTTGGATTTGCAAGGGCCGGACATTGACAGAGAAGATGGCTTACAGTCCCTCATCTGTTTCATCATGACAACTTCTACAGAAGTCATTATATGGAAGATTTAACCTCCTAGCATAAACACCTGTTATCACAGCTACTATATTCCGTATCTAACCACGTGGAATACCTATTAGTATTGCAGTTATGCGGCAGCCATAGTTGAACCAAAAGGTCCTTGCTGTGGCACAGGTGGTATAGAGTTTGAACGCATTTGTAGAGTTCATCACGAACCAAACGTTTGCTCGACGAAATCCGAATACCAACCAATTGATCAGTTGGCTCTACTTGGAATGAGGCTCCTGTCTTGGCCAATGGGATATTTTGACGTCCCGGTATCCAGAAAAGTTCTACTCAGGAATGTCTCGACATCGCATTAAGAGATGCCCGGCATTTTATGACCAAGTTGGATCTCATATAGACGCCGGTAAAAGTTTTAAGGGCGGCCTGACTATCAGTCCGCACCTAATACTCGAAATATTCAGCCTGAAGAACACTGAACTGGTGCGGTAGTCTAAAGGAGACCCGTGCGTCAATTTGTGCTATGTAGATGCAACATCCACACCCATATTCATTCTATTTCGAGCCATTTGTGAATATCTTAAAAAGGTTCTCCCGATGAGATTGTATCATTTCGGTTTATCTCTCCGTGATCGTCATGTTGCCTGGGAGACTACCGAGATAATTAATAATGGTTACATGACCGAAATTTCTATGGTGCAATGCGCCGCTGTTAGGAAGATTATTGATTGGCATTAAATTTGTTAATGCAACGAAACTGTTTTATTTGCGTAATCTACTCGAGAAGATCTTTAAATCTCATTAAATTCAGTAACTTAACAGAAAACCTAAATATCTGAGAAAAGGTATCCTTTAAATTTGAAAGGTTAACAAAAATATTTCTTAATAAACAAAACACTTACTTTCCAATCTTAACAAACAAGCTTTAAGTAATTTTTTAAAACAAAAAGTTACTCGTCTCATATTACATGAACTTTAACATTTGGAGATTTAATCACTTTTTACTATGTGTAAAATTTAATACCTAAATGACGAAATTAAAGACAAACAACATGGTTATAAAAACATATGAATGTATATAAATAAATGTATGTAGTGTGTTCTTGGTTTATAAATATAAATTTTTCCCTTTTTTGCTATTTCGTTTTTCATGTTTTTGATCTGAGCTCAAGCTGAGATATTTCTGATTTTAAGTATGCATGTATGTATGTGAGTATAAAAATACAAATATGTGGGAAAAATCTCTAAGATTATACAACAGGGAATTTAATTTACATGCATATACATTTAAACAAACATACAGTGTGGGGCAAAATATCTGCAACAAAATCTAACAATAACAATTTTCCTCGAAATAGATTTTTATGTTGTGGTTTAATCAGTTTCTATTAAATTACTTAAGTTTTTTAATATTTCTTTTAATATACTTTAAATCTAAAAAATACTAGAATTCAGAAAATAAAAATAAAGAATATAATTTAATTTTAAAACTCATAGTTACAAGTTGAGATGGAGGTTTTTTGTTGAATAACAATTCGCCCACACTGTATACCTAACCTTTGAATACATACATATATATATATATATATTTAATATGTAAATAAACATTATATTTATTTCATTTAGTTTCAAGGGAAATCTGAACACCATTTACTGTTAGTAAATAATGTTTAACAAATAGAGTAAGAGAATTATTATAATCATAATATTGTCTTAATGTAAATACAAATTACAATATTTAAAATGTTAAGTATTTCCTTTAAAGTATAGTGTCCTGTTTATAGTCATTTATAGGCCACATCAGTGATGGAAAATGGGTTTTTGGATTTCGTACCAACTCAGGAGCTGTCAACGAAGATCCAGATTTCCTCAAAAAGATCATAACTGGTGACGAATCATGGGTGTATGGCTATGACATTGAAACCAAAGGCCAATCATCCCAATGGAAACGTCCGAAAAAAGCACGTCAAGTTCGATCAAATGTGAAGGTTTTGCTCACTGTTTTCTTCAACTGCAATGACGTGATGCATCATGAATTCTTGCCACAAGGTCGTACGGTCAATAAGGAATACTACCTTGAAGTTATGCGCCGTTTGCGCGAAGCAGTTCGTCAGAAACGCACAGAATTGTGGAAAAATCAATCATGGATTTTGCACTATGATAATGCACCAGCTCACACATCGATGCTTGTGGGTGAGTTTTTGACCAAAATTTAAACCGTTATCATGCCTCAACAACCGTTTACACCGGACTTGGCCCCCGCTGACTTTTTCCTCTTCCCAAAACTGAAGACATTGATGAAAGGAAAGCGTTTTGCTACGACTGAGAAGATAAAAGAAAAATCGAAACAGGAGCTGTTGGCAATACCAAAAAGCGCGTTTCATACGTGTTTCAAGGATTGGAAAAAACGCTCGCATAAGTGTATTATATATGAGGGGGATTGTAATTAAATCGTTTTAAGAAGAGATTATTACTCACACATATTTTTAGAAAAATCTAATACTATACCCACCACCACCATAAGTGGTGAATGAAGGTATATATAAGTTTGTCATTCCGTGTGTAACATTAAGAAAAATTCATATGAGACCCAACAAAGTGTATATATTATTGATCCTTATGGAATTCTAAGTCGATTGAGATATGTCCGTCTGTCTGTCTGCGTAAGACACTGTCACGTTCAAAATTTATTTATTTATTTATTTTATTTTAGGTCTACGGAATAAATCCTTACAGACCAATTATAAAAAATTTATATACTATACAAAATAATAAAAAAAAATTAGACAACCATTTAATTACACTGATTAAGGTACAAAGTGATATTACGTTTAATTACATTAACATTAACAGAAAAATCAATTAGAAAATAAAAATAATTATAATGTTTACACAATTTTCTAAGAGAATCAGAATTATCATAATTTGTTTGATTAATTTGAATATAAATTGGAATGTAGATAGAATGGATACTTGCATTATTCAAACCTTTATGAGTACAACGTTTAATCAGGAGTACCGTAAGGCTCCATTCTTTCTCCAACTTGATTTCTTATTATTTTAAATGACAACTGCTAGCAACATTTGCAATTCATATTCATTCAACTATATACCAAGCTTGTCGGAGATTGAAGCAATGAGGCAAAACACGTAATACCGAAATAAAGTTGTGCAAATAGAAATAACAAACAAACTCACGACTGATCAAGCATATTTTGGAGTTACTCGATTGGCTTATCTATTCTTGGTCGACTTTGCACTATTCCGTATGTGGAATAGGCAGTTATCGTAAACTTTCTTTCACTTTGAATGTAGGTAAATTCGTCCTCCCTTCTATAACCTATTTCCTATTACAAAACAATGTATAGCATGAGTGGGGGCCGAAAACTTTTATAAAAAAAAAAAAACGTAGATTGTGGAATTTAATAATTTCTAAAGTTGAAAAGTTTCGGATAAGGCTGAATAATGATTTTATGGGTCCAATATTAGGTTCGTTGTTTGGCCTGATTCGATTTCGGTCAGACTCAATCAATTTTAAGTAAAATGATCAAACGTTTTAACATCTGTTATTGAAAACCTTAAAGTATAGGAAATTAATGTTAGATTTTATGCATTTATACAAATTTAGTCATATTCCAAAATATAAGTAAAAAAATCTTATGAAACTGTTCCCCAAATCCCTAATCTAAAGCCAATTTTTGTTAATTCCACATCTTTAGTTTCCCTTATTATTTTCCAAAAAAAATTTTGTCAGGCTCCTTTGAGACCTCAATATTGCTACCACAGAAACTTTTCTCATTTGCTGGTAATTTGTAACAACTTTTTGTTCGTAATGCAATCTCTTGCAATTTTTTACTACAATTAAACGAAATCAAATTTAAAAGCCCTGTTAATTGCTCCTAGTTTTGTCTTCTCCGTGTGAGTGAGAGTGCTGCTGTTTCTTGTTCTTGTTTGTTTTTAAAGACGTTAAATTGTTGTTGTTGCTGCTGTTGCTATTGCTGTGCCATGAAGGCATTATCATTTGGCAACACCCGACCGTCACAATATAACCATTTGTTCCGATAATAAAGATGATGATAATCATTATCATCAACACCATATAACAGCAGCAACAACAGAAACAAAAACAACAACACATGTTAAGAAAAACACCATTAAAATTACAAACACAAAAAACAAAAAAAAAATTGTATGTACTTAAAGCCCTCTGTGTATATAAATATATCTAATACAATGACAATATTACAGAAAAAATTGTGTTTGTGTTAAATACTACACACTTAAATATGTACATAGAGTAGTTAGTTGGTTTTGTTTTTATTACACGGTGGGTATGGGAGTGAGAGTATGATTGTTATGATGAAATATGTTATTTGTTTTTCGTATTTTCTTTGTAGCAACAGTTATTTTCCTTTTCCCTATTACAAAATAGAAAATAGATTACACTTTGTTTGTGCAACAACCCACAACCTCTTTTATCTAGTTAACAAATACATACTCCTTTAATGCCAAAAACACTTGAATAGGTGGCAGGAACAAATGAAACACCCTATTTTAAAGTTGCAAAAAAAAAAAAACAAAGCATTATTATGTATGTTGTGTTTTAAAAAGGAAATAGAATTCCTTCCAGAACAATTTCTTTAGTTGTGATGGGGACAATGTACTCGTATATATTTTAGATAGTATTTTTAATTACTAGTTACATGGCTGAGTAGAATTTATTTATTTTCTGTATATTTGCTACCGATAAGTCTCTGTAATAAAAAGCGAGTAAAATAGTTACTACACTAGGGATGCCAATCCCGAAATTCTGAATCCCGAGATTTATTTAACAAAATTACGGGATTTTTCGGGATTAATAAATAATGAAAGTTTGTATTTAAGTAAAAGAGCCAATGAAGTATAATTGTTTGATCTGCTTTTTTAGCATATGTATACAAATACAAAATCAATCAATGCTTTTTTTTTAGCATTTTTAATAACAGATAATAAACAGATTCCACATTAAATCACAAATTGAAAAGTTCAAAAACGTTTCAAAATTGTTTACAATGTCACCAACAAAAATTAAAATTTTACAAAATTTTTTTTTGAAGAAATGAAGCTGAAAGAATACGAATTAATTTTGGATTACCAAACTCGAAGGCACTATTTATTTTACTTAAACAATAGTTGTCATTTTAAAAGTAACAGTGAAGGCGTTTGCCGCAGTGATATGAATCTGTGCCGATGTTGCACTTTTATTTAAGCTCAAAGAGATATCAAAAAGTGATTGCATATTAACTGGCTGATGAACTGGTGAAACCAGAAATCAAGAATGTCGTCTGTAGTTCGTCATGCAAAATTAAATGGACTCGAACATTTGAGATGCCCATGATATTAGCTATTTCACGCACTTTTATTCGTCGATCATTTCATACCATATCATGCACTTTGGCTACAATTTCTCTTGTTGTTGCTGTTTTTGGGCATCCTCAATGCTTGTACGACCACGTTTAAATTCAGCAACCCAATGTTTTACTGTTAAATATAAAGAAGAACTTTCACCTAACACATCCACCATATCATTATGAATTACTTGTCCCGATAAACTATTTTTATTTAAATATTGAATGACACCACGAATTTCTAATTTTTCCATTGTAAAAAATCGCTGATGCGTCTTTTTTAAACACCTGTTTCTATATGAAGGAGTTGCCAGAACGAAAAGAAATTTAACACTTAACTTTTTTCTTTAATACCGCGCATTCTAGTTTTCGAACCGCCCTCGTATGTATAATTATTTGATTCGGAGAGTGAGAAATGTAAGAAATGCAATGCAATTTGTTAACAATTTTGCCCATATGCGTTGATTGTGAACGGTATTTTTCGTCAGTGTCATATATTAGTAACAAAATTAAATCAAGATTCCTATAACTTTAGAATCTAAAGTTTAGATGCCTTAATATTTTCGAACGATAATATTCTATTGTTTTTAAATTAATATAGAAATTATAGGCGAAATGACATAATTTATTTCTCTTTCTAATTTCCAATGTAATGGCATTATGTTTTTAAATTATTATAATAATTATAATGGTTTATAAATTTTTGTTTATAAAATACAAAATTAGAGAATAGAAAATATTTATGTTCCAACATATTTATAGGTAATATAAGTTACTTTTTTGAAATAAATAGTTCTTATTATTAATAAACCAGTTTGTTTTAATAAGACACAAAAATCCCGAAATATCCCGGGATTTACATTTTTAAAATCCCTGGATTCGTTCCCGTTTGCAATCCCTACTTTACACAAACCTGGTAATCTGGCGTAGAGTTTATTAACTACTTAGTGTCTCTCGGTAATGTAGAGTGTAGACAGTTAAACTTTTTTATATTTCACACATTTGGCGTATTCTTGAAAAATGCGGATTTCATAACAGAAGACTGCCATCGAAATTTATAGCGAATGTATTCCATTTTCGACACGAAATACAAGGATCGCCCATGTCAAGCAGCCAGAAAAAGTTTGAAGACCAAGAATTCGATTTAATGAATTCAAAAGCTTGCAAAATCATTGGGGGATACTCAAGCAGTAATTTCAAAATGCAGCAGGATTTATTCCAAAGCCGGGAAAAGACGACTTTGCATTTCCCAAATGCTGCTTAAACGTTATAAAATGAATCCATTACGATAACCCGAAGCTTAAAAGACACTATGAAAATCCTTCCTAACCAACTGAATCTACACCTATGTATATCAAATATCCATTGCGCTAAGGTAATGCTCTGTATTTGGTGGGACCAAATGTTTTAAAATAAAAGCTAAACATTTAAAAAAAAAAACACATTAAGTTATATACCCCAAAAAATAGCTTTACACAGAACTGATTCCAGAAGTAATAGTTTCAAGGCCATCTTTAATGAATCTAAAGTTGTTCTGGTTTTACTCGTTCTGAAAACTTTCTAAATAAAGTTATAATTATAATATTTCGTACTTGTGAAAGTAAAATAATCGAAGAAATTTTATAAAACAAACGATCACATCTCTAATTTCTACCTACAGTGGCTCACAGCTTATTGCTTGTATGTATTGATTTACAAACAAACTGTTTTAATGTCTGCTGAAACTGTCGTAGAAAAATTGCTTTCATTAATAAAAGTGCCCAAAGTATTCTTGTAAACTTCACAATTAATACATAAATACAAATGTTGATAAGGAACAGGGATTAAAATTGTCTGATATTTATTTGGACTAACAAAAATACACAAAAGAAAAGGAAAAGTATTTATATATGTAACTGTATAATACAAACAGCGAGCATTACAAAGCTTTTAGAAAAATTTAGTTTGAAAGTTAATTAAAAATGTAAAGAAATCAAATACAGTTTGTTAGCAAATAGAAATGAAACGGCGAACAACAACAACATAAAAAATATTATGGAAAAGTTAAAAACAGAAAAAAATCCTTAAATCAAATTTACATAAAGTCAGATTAAATACAGTAATAAATCTTTTTAAAAGCTGATATATCAATTGCAAAGGAAAACAAACAAACATTAACAAAAAAAAAACTTTCACAAAATAAGTAATAGGTACATATTAAATTACACTGAATACCAAAAAGGAATAAAATCGCAATGAAAACAAACAAACAAAGAAACTAGTAGAGTTCAGTTTTATCTATTGTATTGTTTGTTACCAAGCGCTATAGAAAGTATTTGTGTGCCTACACAATCATGCCCCTGCATGCACACACATGCATTTAGGCAAATTCTGTTTATAAGCCAGTTTAGGCCGGGTTTCAACTACAAATTATTGCCTTTTGCTCTATTACTCTATCAGTTAATATTTCTTTATTTTTTTTTTGTTGGTTTTTGTTGAATTTACGCCAACTAGTTTTTTTATGTTATTCTTTTTGATTTTTCTATTTTAAAGACAGGTTAAGGCTAAAAATACATTTTTATGCCTGTTACCAATTTGCTATTTTTAGAATTTAAGTTAAATTTATAAAAAGCCATTTTTTATAGTATTTCTACTTTAAGCTGGTTTTATTTTTATTTTATTTTTTGTTTTTTTTTTTTTGTCATAGATTATTTGTAGGAGCTGGCTATATAATATTTTCAATTTTAAGACAGAAATTCTGTTAAACAGAGAAAGAGAGAAAAATAAAACAAACTAGAGATACAGTCAGAGCAAAGCTTAAAATTATTTCGAATGTGTAACGTATTTCTGGGGCTTTTTCAATTCTACACTCTAATCCTTAAATAATGGTGCAGCAAACAAAAATTAAAGAGATACATTTAAGATGAAGAAAAAAGGCTAAAAAAATGCAGCTTACATGAGTACATGTTTATTTATTTGTTTTTTTTTTTTTTTTTTGTTGTTGCAATATTTATGTAAGTGTTAAGGAGTTGAAATATTTTACAGGGTTTGGAATAAATGAATGAAGAATAAAATAAAACACATTTGTGTATAAAAAAATACACACAATAATCGTGTCGGCTGAATTTGTCATATGCGGCAAACTCTGAAATAAATTTATTTCGGAGCGACCATATTTCGTTTTAGCTTTTAATGTTTTAATATACGTGTATGTTCTAGCTTTCGAATTCACAAGATCAAATGTGAAAACGAACGATTTCACATTTTCTTGATGTTCTCGTTTTCACTTACGAACTAAAAAATTCGTATTCTTTTCACTTAAAAATAGTTTGGCGAAAGCAAAACGAATCAGCTTTTTCTTTATGAAATAGTGCTTTTTGGTCAAAAGAAATGATGGAAATTTAAATTTTATACTTTAATTCATTTAAATATTACTTTATTATAAGAATTTAATTTATTTTGACATTTGTCAACTTGATTCGAACAGTACTTCGAATATGTAAAAACAATGTGAAAACGGGAACATATAATTTTAATTTCATGTGAAATTTCAGTTTCATGTGATTTTAAAATCTGAAGGAAGCTAGAACATACACGATAGTGTGTTTCTATCTCACAGGATCACTTCCAAGCTGTTATATGAATGTAAGCTAGTGATCTCTTACACAGGTTGATGGAACACGTTTAGATAAGAATGTGTTGGGTGACAAAATACTGATGCAACCTAATTACGGAAGACTATACAAGTCAGAGCTCGGCATGTTATCCATGGAGGTGAGCATTTACGAAACCACCATTAAGACACTACCACAGGTTTGTATTGGGGGAGATTTTGCTCTGGACTAAGCGACGTACGGGCGGTAGATTAATAAGTAGGATCTTAAATGTAAGCTGGGATCACTCGTAAAGGCTGATTGTTGTTGTACTCTGCTATACTTCTATGATTAATTAATTTTACTTAAATTTCAGTTGAGGTATCTCTCATAAACTCTGGCTAGTATTGGAGAAACCAATTTGGACACTACCAAAGGTTTGTATTGGGGGAGGTTTTGCTCTGGACTAAGCAATCAAGAAGCGGTGGATTAAAATTTAGGATCTTTAATATATTTCTCATAAAGGAAGACTTTTGGTTGGTTTTGCAATCTCGCTCTTCTATGATGAATTAATTTTACTTATATGCCTAGTCATAAAGTCTGATTTTTAATTAGTATTGTTCAAACCTGCACAAATTGTAGAATGTGCGGAGACAATGATAAGTTGGAAACTGTGAAACTCAACCATAGAATTAAGTAGCTAGATGAAGAATTTCGTGATGTATTGAAATATGTTGGAGTTGCAGAATATTCTGCTTAATTAGAGGAATAAAACGACTTAATGTAAAATAATATTTTATTTACGAAAGGGTAGTTCTTTCGATTATTCTCTTGTGTTTTGAGACTAAGTTCGCGAAAAATGTTAATGTCTTTTAATCTTAGTATTGGCATTTCCCTTTGAAGGGATTCTCAATAGACCAAACATGTTTTTCCAAGATGGATATGATAATGAGTTTAGACCAGAAACAACCAAAAAGAAAAATGATTTAAATTTTTATGTATAGATTCTCGAAAAAAAGGATAAATTGTAGAAGGATATAGTTTTCATTAAACAAATATTCTTTTAGCTTTGCAAGTTTATAAAAAAAATAAACACTTTTTATAAATATCAAAATTGAAATAATACCACTGTGCAACTATGTTTCAAACTTTAAATAAATAATCTTGTATGAACAATAATAAAAAAAAACCCAATATTTGGTTAAAACCCAAACCCTGTCTACTTAATGCCAAAGTTTTTAACAGCGGAGTGGCACATTGCAATTTTTTGTATAAATGCAAGTCTGTGTGTGTTGGGAATTGTGTGCATTGTACCCTGGGGACTAGTTTAAGTCAAGTGTTGCGCCCATTTTCACGGATTAACAAAAATGAAAAACAAACAAAAAAAGACTACGACAAACTTCAAATACTCGTTTGGATGAAAAAGGAATCATAGACAAAAAATATATATCATCATTATTATCAACAGCAGAACAGAACCGAGCACAGTGGAGAGCACAATTTATACTATACCGAAAAATACAACACAATACAATACTTTGAATGATACATGCGTTGGCTGGTTGCTTGATTGGTTGGTAGGAATCTTAGCAATAATAACAATAAAAAAAATGGGAACCTTTAATGAAACAACAAATTTAGCAGCAGTATCTCATCACAACACCAACAACAACAAACCCGAACACAATGACTGCATTGGAGCAAATAATTCAAAGCCAACACACGAGTTAATAATGATGACTGACTGGATGGCTGGCTGGCTGTTTGCCTGCATACTAGCAAATGATTTGAAACGTAAATTCACGTTTTTATAAACACCATTTCCAAAGCCATTACCATGTTATTAATAATATTTTTTGAAACCAGTAGGAAATTCAAAGTAAATTCCAAGATTTTCTATAGAATATTTTCTATAGTAAATAATGTTACACACACGATTTTCTATAGAAGAATATGTTTTCTATACTGACTGACTGACAAGGTCCACTTCCGAGCACACCAACCAGCCATACAACTCTTGTAAATAACGTTATTGAGATGGATTTCAACCAAATCACATTACTGGATACTAGATTTAGAAGCTATCAGTCACCTCACCTTATCTCTTACCCTTTTTTATACTCTGTTTCTTAACTTGTTGTGAACATGGAAAAATGTTCTTTTAATTTTATAAATTGTTAAATTACACTCAAGATTATTATGAAAATCAGACAAACTCTGTAAATTACAATAAAAATCGGTAATTACATCAATTATAAATAGTCAAAATTAGATAAAATTTAAAAACATTTAAAATAATTATGTATGTTGGTCGTAAAAGTCGAATATTGCACTCTTACTTGTTTTAAATTGCTACCGTTTTTTTTAATTGCAATTTTGAAATTTTTGATTATGTATGCTTAAAAATTAGTATTTTTTAAAATGTTTAGCTTTTATTTTAAAACATTTGTACAATATAAATTTATTGAGAGTATTTTTGGTTATTACCTCTTTCCATCTTTCTGGCAACATATGAATTTCTAAATAAAAAAGCTGCTTATCTTTTAAGGCCTTTGTCAAGATGCAATATTACGCTTTCATGTCTCTCCGCTACAAAATCCAGTAGCATAATTGCCGTATAACCAATATTAGTATAATTTCTGGATTAAAATAACTGATCTATATAAAAATTGTTTCAACATCAATATTTACTAGACATTTTTGAGGGTTAAATTATTTTTCGGAAATGGTTCTTATATGGCAGCTATGACAAATCATAGGCCGATCTTCTTAAATTTTTGAACAGTGAATTTTATGCATATGAGGATATCTCACGTCGAATTTCAACATAATAACGGTATATTTAAGATACATATTAGTATTAACGTGAATTTCGGAAGTGGGCCTTATATGGGGGATATAGTCGAATATGGACCGATATTCTCAAAATCCAGCACTTTGATTTTGGCATGTATGTAAACGATCCGTGTAAAATTTCGGATCGGTACCGCTATTTATAAGAGATTTATGAGTATAAAAGTGATTTTCGGAATAGGGCTTTATATGGGGGATGCGGTCAAATATGGACCGAAATACACAAAATTCTGCAGCATGATTTTTGTGTATATGTAAATGATCTGTACCAAGTTTTAAGTCGGTACCGATATTTATAAGATATATATAAAGATAAATGGGTGTTTCATGGGAGCTATGACCAATTATGGGCCGACCACAATAAAATTTAGTACAACAATTTATTTACATAAAAGGATTATTTATGTAAAATTTTAATCTTTTATCATTATTTATACCAGTTATACAGTGAATTTTAGAAGTGGACTTTATATGGGGTCTATGGTCAAACATGGACCGAACTAAAAAAAATTTCGTTTTGCGATTTATTTTTGCATGAAGCTTATTTTGTGTTGATATTCCAATTTTATAGGCCTTTATGTATAATTGAGCAATATTTCGGGAAGATTTTTGTATGGAGGCTATGAGAAATCATGGAACTATTCTTACTAGTTTCCTCACACTGTTTTCTTTTATCACAAAAATAACGTATACAAAATTGCATGGTATTATCTGCAATATACATATGTATTTCAAAATATTGCAATAAAATTAACAAAAAATATAAAATTTTTATGGAGGTCGTCTCACATTTTAGTTCATAACTCTGGTTGACCTAAACCGATTTTTCTGATTTTCAATACCAAAGTTACTTGCAATAAGAAATATTTTTCTGGAAATTTCGTTTAGTCAAGTTGTATAGTTCGGACGTGAGAATGTTTTACACAGACAGACGGACATGGCTCAATCGACTTGGAATTTCATAAGGATCAAGAAAATATATAAATATGTATGTAATTTGTTGGGTCTCAGATGAATATTAAAAAAGTTTCACACGGAATTACAAACTTAATATACCCTCATTCACCACTCTTGGTGGTGGAGGGTATAAAAATATTTAATTGTTTGTTAAAAATCGCTAACCTGTCATAAAATAAATTTGAAGTTAATTGAGTTTAAAATTTTTGGTCCAAAAACTTTATTCTTGCTGGTTTTTCTTTGTATATCAATAATTACAGCAATAATAACTTATTAATAAAAGTTAAACATTTCAAAACTACTAATCTTTTGCCAAACAATTTTAAAACTACGTTAATTTTAAATTTCCCCTTTTTCCCGGGAAGGTTTAAATTTTTTCCCAGGAATTCCCCATCATTGTTTTACGGGAATTCCCGGACCCCAACCCCTAGACACAACTGAAAAATACAATGTTTAAAACGTTATTTCAATTCATATTCTATATGATATGTTATATACTTTATATATTAAAAAAATTAACTTAACTTTATGCCGACCACAGAAGATGTAAAGTATCAAGAAACAATTAAGATATATTAAAAAAAATTAACTTAACTGTTGAGTTTATGCATCATCTGTCATCACTGTCATACAAACGAGGTCAAAAAGAACGTCAATTAACCAAAACACAACCATGTCTTTTTAAGTTACTTTGGAATACAAAAGAAAATGACAAAATTTTTAAAATCACTTTGTTCATCTCTTGGAAATAGTGTAAATAGTTACAACTTTTAGCAGAGACTAAAATAATGCCGGTTAAAATGAGTTAAAAGTTAGAAAAGAGGATTTGCAGCATGAGTTGTAAATATTATAAACAGAAAAAAACGAGCGTTGGGTGCTTAACGCCAAATTAATGTGCCAACCAGATTCAGACGGGGTGGCGCAGTAACACCACTAAGGCATCAACTGTAGCATTTTTATGCCATCTTTAACATCCTTTTTTTTAACTGCAAACAGCAGCAGCAACTAAATTTTCTGTCAAGTTTATAGAGGTGGCTAGAAACAAAAAAATTTGTATGATTATTTTAATTTTAACGCTTTTTTCTGTAACCCCTACTCAGTGTGTTTTCTGTATAAATATTTGCAATAAGCAGAACAAAGAAAAGCTAAAGTGACTTGCAGCAAACACAGCGCAAAAAATATGAAATAATATATTGTGTAATAAAGTTTAAATAAACCCAGAAAAGTCATATAGAGTGTTGCAGTAACTACAGCAACGAAAAGGCCATGCTTCATTTGGTGGCTGGCTTTTAATTTTTTTCTGGTTGTTGTTGTTGGTTTTATTTATCAGGCGGCCGGCAACAGCCAGCAATATACATGTTTCTGCACTCACACTCAATAGCCTGCCTGCCACATTTATGCAGCAGCTCTGAAAACGAAAATACTACGACAAGTGGTAATTCCAGCTATTCTGGTTTAATTCCTTCTGTATATTTTTTTTCATTTTAACTTTATTTTTGGTATGTCCATAATTTATTTCCTTAGTTTTTTTAGGTTTGATTTCAAAAAAAAATATTGTTTTAAGTTTTTTTTTATTAACTTTATACATAATTTGTTGTTGGCTTTTATTTCAGTTACCCTCATTTAAAATGCCCAATAATTTAATTGAAAACTAAAAAAACATGGTTGATTTTAATTTTTAAAACTTTTGTGAAGGGGTTTATTAAAATAACACTGTGTGAATGATCATACCTTTGAAATGAGCAAACATGTTTATATGTTTCATTAATGATTTTGAATTAAGCAAATTATTGCAAAAATAAAGGGTCCTAAAAAAAGGATGTCATCCTTCATTCAACTATGGCAGACCATTTCTTTTTAATAATTATTTCTCAGTTAGCATTTGATGTATAATGAGAAAATGTGAATCTTTATTTCTCGGCTAAATATTACTTATCTGCCAACATTTAGAATCTATTGAAAAGTATTGAGTCAAACAAATAGGAAATAAAGTCATTGAAACTTTTTCTATAATATAAAAAATAAAAAATTAAAAAAAAAGTATTTAACAAATACTAGCTAGGAACTAGTTCACTAATTAACATATCTTTGAAATCGTTTATTTATTAAAAAAACTTCTTATTTACATAGGTCAAAGCACAACAAATATTTAGTTTTATTTATTTTAATTAATATTTAATTCTTGCAAAACTCTTGTAAGAGTTTGTTAAAACAAGTGGTTACGTTAAGTAAATATTTGCTAAATGTACATTAAGAATTAATATGAACATTTTCGAAAACAATTTTTACACGGGGGACAAAAAAACCCAAAAAGGTGTGAAACCCAAGACATTCACCCCTATCGTGAATAAAAATTCCACGTGAAATTTGTTCCCTTTTATTTTTTTAACATTGAATTTTAATTTTAGGAAAAATGTGAAAAGGGAACAAATTTCATGTGGAATTTTTATTCACAATAGGGGTGATTTTCTTTTATTTATTAAAATTAACAAGATAATAAAGATACAAGCTTTGAATTAAGCAAAATTTAGCTCCCAATATGCTATTCGGAACTGAAGTTCTAATTGGTAAAAAGGGCTAATTTCAGTACATATTTGGTACTTTTTTTTTAATTATTTTGTATTTTTTAAGTATGTACTTCTATTTGATTATTATTAGTGCTCCATTATTATTATTATTATTTTTTGAAACTACTAAAGAATTTGCAAAGTATTGACGACAAGACTTGTATATTCATGCAAGCGTTAAATGCTAGTATTTTATAAAACATGTAAGAAAACACATTAATTTTTAAAAAATAGTTTACAAAAAGGCGATTTAGGAAGGGAACGGAAACAGAAAGTGATTCAGAGATCGCTTCCCGATTCTGTACCGAATATGTACCGGGATAATTTTTAAATTTTAAAGTTAAAGAAATAATCTATTTTTGAATTTATTGGGGCAAAAAAGTGACTTAACTCTATTGTTATCAAAAAAAAACTTAATTTAAAAGTATACAGTGGCTCACAGCTTACTTTATGCAGTACATTTTTTGTTTATTTTTAAAGTTTTTAAAGATATTGATGTAATTTAAAAGAAAAAATGTTATAGTCTTACAAACAAAAAGCATTTATTACAAAAATGTACATTTGAATATATTAAAACTAAAAAATAAAAAATGCTAGTTTTTTCACGTCACAGCTTATTTGAATCAGTCAATTTTTACTGTACCAATAGCTCAATGCAGCGTTGTTGGTTTGTCGTTTTTTAATTTTTTTTCTATATCTAGCAGTATTTTAAAGTGTTACTTTAAAATAGTTTAAATAAGTCCGCGTAAAACGATAAAACAAATTGAATTTGAAGAATTGGTTTTAAAAATTTTTGTAGAGAAAAATAGCAGAAATGGTTAACATTAAAGCACAGTCTAAAAAATCATTGAGCGTTTCGTCCATAACAAAAACATACAGAATTCCACAAAGAAAACCTAAAGGCAATAGCGAAGCACGGTGGTGGTGGCAGAGTCGTGGTTTTGGCCGGTATGTCAGCTGCTGGTACTGGGAATTTAACATTTGTTGAAACAATTTTAAGTACCTTCAGATTCTAAAGCGCAACTTGTTGGAGAGTGAAGAGAACCTGGGTATAAGATCTGATTTTCGATTTTAGCAGGATAACGATCCGAAGCAATATATAACTACCCACATTTGATGACACCACCATCACAGTCGCTAAACGCTAATGTTATCGAAAACTTATGGTGGATTTTAAAAATCAACATAAGGAAACACAAAATTTCTAAAAAAAAAAAAAAACGATTTAAAAAAAGCGTTACTGACGGAGTGGTCGAATATTTTGCCGGTTATTACTCAAAACTGGTCACATCCTTGCCAAATCGCCTTAAATCTGTGGTAGATAATAGAGGCTATCGCACGAAATATTAAATCGTGTAATTTCCATACGTGTCTGCATAAAATAAGCTGTGACTTGAAAAACAAGCAGTTTTTTTGTTTTAATTAATGATTTTTTATTTGTTAGTATAAAACATTTTTAATTCAACTAGTTTTTATTCGACCTTTTCATGTGTAAATCAAGCTCGAGGCTAGTATTGAAAATAAATTTTATTTTATTTTATTTGCCGATATTTCGATGCTCTTTGAGTATCATAAATAAATAATAATTTATTAGGACCACAGAACATTAATGTTTATTTCTCTTCATCGTCTGTTGTTCAATAATATAAGCATTTTTATTTATAATAAAACATTTTTTCTTTTAAATGACACAAATTTCTTTTTTAAGTCCTGTTAGTTTTCATTTTATGGAAACTTTGAAAACAGAAAAATGCACTGCATAAAATAAGCACAATTAACGTTAAAAATGGTACCGTGTAGTACATTTTATTTATATAGTTGGTACAAAAAAAACCATAAAGCCATTTTCCATCCCTGAGTTGTATTGGTTAAATAATTATCTCTTATTTTACAAGTTTTATAGTTGTTTATATTAAATTATTGAAACACTCTAGAATTAAATCGCACGATATATGCAAAATCTGCTTTGTAAATTACATCAGAATTGTTACTTTATTTAAAAAAAAAGTATACTAGTACTAGGTTTCATTAACGAGTCAAAAATTGTTTCAATATTTTTCATGATTTTTATTTTTTAACTAAAAAGAATAAAAAGGCAAAAATTTTACTTTTTTTAATTGAAAATAGATTTCTTTTAATTTTAAGGTTCAATTGCATATTTTTAATAATTACATTTTTTCTAAAAAAAAATATGTCTTATACATATGTACATACATAATTTTTTTTCTGCAAATTCTAAGTTAAAATGAGTTTTACACAAAAACAAAATTTCTTACATTTTTCAGAGGATCCATTTTATAAAATTCCGTTATCTGCGAAAATGTTCAATAAGTGATCATGCTGGTTTTTTATTATATTCATCATCCATCATAAATCAGCGTTTAAATTTAACACCACGTTTTAATAATTTAAACCATAAATTAAATTCAATTATCACAAAAATTCCAAGCAAAGTTTTTAACATCGTCACTTTAGATTTAAAGAATTAATGGCAGAAATTAATGCGAGTTTTGTCTGAGACAAAAGAAATTACAATTAATCAAAAACAAATTAAAATGCAAAAAGTCTCCAGACGATGGTATCTATAACAAAAGTTTCGAGAACTTTTCGATTGTAAAATAAATTTTAGCACAAAATTATTGTTTTCAAAGAAATATATTTTTTTATTAAAAAAAATTTAATTAACGGCTTTTAATTGTAAATGCCTGTTATTTATTTTATAGTTTAATATTTTTTTAACTTTTTTTTCAAAATTTTTGCAGCTAACAGTGAGCAAGCATGTTAGTTGATTGGTCTCACAAAAATTAAAACTTTAATATTCCTTTTGCAACGTAAGCAACTGAAAAGCTGAAATTAAACTGCAAAACCGCCACATTAACAGGCGGCACATAACCGAACCAGACGACCAGACCGACCGACACAACATGTAGTGGATGGAAACAGTTGTAGACAGTAAATACAACAACTATAACAACAGCAAAAATAAATAATGTACCTTATTTTTTGTTCTCAGAATTCCTCTTCTATAATCTCCCGGTTGTTAAAGCACGCTCTCTCTCTATCTTTTATATCTCAGAGAGTATCAGGAGAATAAAAACGGTTAAAAAGGAAAAAAATTACAAGAAAAATAAACTAAATCGTCGTCATCGTCTAAATACGAAATCGTTGTTCAATTGTTTTCATATGAGGGTTAGTTTCAGTGCTGACAATATTTTGTTTGCCAAAAATATGCATGTATTTTTTGCGTTAGTTTTAGCATGTTTATTTAGTTCTAGAAGGTGCTGCCGTAACTTTTTCGACCGATTGATTCTTCTTAACTGTATTAAAAATCCTTATTCACAATAAAACTTCTTTACTTTAACTTAGTATGTATGTATATAAACAAAATCTGTATGAAATTTAAAAATAATTAAAAGCAGCAAGATTTTTTTATATTTATGTACATATATTGAATAATTTTTGAACTCACCTTTAATTTTAATTTAATATCATTTATATCAATGTTTCAATTTTGTTTTTCAAAATAAAGGCCAAACGTTTCCTGCAAAAAAAAAATACAATTTAGATTTTTTGAAAAATAAAATAAATTATACTAAAATAATAAACAAATGAGTACATGTTTGTGCCTTGTGCACTTTTTATTGCATATAAAATTTAACTAATAACGAAAATTGAAAAATGTAACACTAAATAAAATATATTTGAACTCGTTTATTTATTAAAAAAAACTTTGTTTATTTAGGGCAGGACACAAAAAATATTTAGTTTTATATTATTTAACGCTGTATGATCTTGCAAAACTTTTGTCAAACAAAATTGTGCTTTTGTGGTTACGCATTTTTGAGTAAATATTTTTTATGTGTGACCATAGCTTAAGAAATTGATTCTGAGTCGATTGGTATACTTTAAGGTGGATGTTAGATTAATATTTTTGGGCGTTACAAACATTAGCACAAATTCAATATATCCTCCCCTCTATTGAAATGGCGCACATAGGGGTTTTTTTTTGTCAATCTAGCCTTTTTTGTTTTAGTTTAAATTACTTCTTAAAAGTTATTTAGTGCCTGTAGATCGATGAAACTTGGCTGAAATGTGTGTTATTGTCCTAGGCAGGTACCCCTTAAAAATAAATAAAATCGGACAAAGGAGGAAAAAGTTCCCCATAGAAGAACTAATCTAACCTCTGAAAAATGCAATTTTGTTTTCAATTTTTTCCATACTTTTGTTTGGCAAATTCAACTTTTAACGTCGGCGAAGTTAAAAAACCTAAAAACCAGGAGTCGTAAAATTACACTTTTCGACCCCGCCCTATTTTGTGGGCGGTTGCATTAAATAATATTTAAAAAATGTAAATATTAAAAAATATATTACTTAATAGTACTATAAAAATTAAATTTTTTAACTTTTATGGGCAGGGGCAGGTATCCCTCCAAGCCCACCCCCCGGAACGACCTTGTCAAAAAAAATTTTTTTTTTCAAATTTCCAAAAAAAAATTAATTTTTAAGATTTTATGTGACTTTTATGTATTTCATAGTATTTAATTTATCTGAAAATAATAAATTTATTCGTAATTATAACTTATCATACATAGGCATACTGCATTACTTTTTTACTGCATTCCGTGTTTCAGTAATCAGTAAAAAGTACTGATTACTGGAAAAGAAAATCAGTATTCAGTAAATTTTACTGATTACTGAAAAAAGAAATCAGTGTTCAGTAAAAAGTACTGATTACTGAAAAGAATCTGAACTCTCTTCAGATCCAAGTAGTACAGGTGGAAGCATAAAAGAAATTGTAATGACTTTTTTTGGGTTGGTCTTATGCTAGTAATCAGTGGGTCAGAACTGAGCAAATGTCTATTTATAATCAGGCATGTGATGGAAATCGAAAACGAATGAGTTTTAAGCTAGATTTACCCGATTGAAATTTTCTTCAAAATTTCTCTTCAAAATGCTTTAAACTCGTGTAAACAGCAAAATTTCTTTCAAATTTATTGATCAAAATTTATTGAACAAAACTTTTGAAGATTTTATTGATGCCGTGTAAATGAGCATCAAAATCGCATCTGGCAATATTTATAACAATAAATAATTTGACAGCATGTGCATTCTTTTGATTCAAAACTGCTGGTGCTATAATATTGATGTGTTTTCCATCTAATGCCCCGATTGAATTGGGGAAATTCCACATTTTATTTATACTTTGGGAAATACTCTCCCATTCCTATTCTGTTGCTGGCATCTGTACCAATAGATATTATTTTTGATATGTTTTTTTATTTAATAAATTAGGTTTTACCTTTAAAAATTCATCTTTCAATACTTTATATAATGCAGCGCAGACTTCAGGCACAATATTGCATATCGATGATCTTGATCTTTTAAACACTAGCATCAGCTTTTTCTATTGCTGGGATGACGAGATTAAGCAAATAATGGGTGTTTTTTTGAGAGGTATAGAACTTCGAATTGAAATAAAACACAAGAAAATCGTTTTAATGACCATCAATTTGGCTTTACTGGAAGGATAATTTCAGGCATGTGGCCGCCGCGGCTGGCTCGAATAAAGCCAATTCTACAGGTCCAATTTTCAACCACTTTTTCGAGCATATGGGGCCGTATGTCAGCAATAACGCCACGAATGTTGGCTTCCAATTCCCCTAACGTTTCTGGTTTGTTGGAGTAGACGAGCGACTTCACATATCCCCAAAGAAAATAATCCAATGGTGTCAAATCACACGATCTTGGTGGCCAATTGACAGGTCCATTCCGCGAAATTATGCGTTCATCGAATGTTTCCTTCAATAAATCGATTGTGGCGTGCGCTGTGTGGCATGTAGCGCCGTCTTGTTGGAACCACAACTCATCCACATTCATGCCATCCAATTCGGGAACAAAATAGTCGGTTATCATGGCTCTATACCGGTCTCCATTAATTCGGGTCCTCTTCAACACTTTGCTCTACAGCGGCAATTGTTTCTTCGGTGCGCACTGTTCGACGTCTCTGCGGATGCGTATTATCACATAGAGTAAATGTAGTGCGAAAACGATCCATGGTTAACCGAATTAATTGCTCTGATGGACGATTATGTCGACCATAAAATGGACGGAGCTTGCGGTAAACTTCGCGAAATAAATTTGCACGATTTGCAAGCGTTGTTCTTTTGTCAACCTGTTCATGATGAAATGGCAAACCAAACTGAACATAAATGACATTAGAGTTGCCAGATTTGACCACAAAATGCCAGTTTTATCTCTTTTCGAAAAACAAACCTGTAAAAAAAACACCCTTTATGTAATCAAAATCGTTTGGTGACATTCGCAAAAAGTTTTGGTATAAGTCAGGATCATTCCTTATCAATCGCTCCCTAAAAGAGACACCTTCCAAAAGAAAAGGTCGAACCCTATGTTCCTTTTGTTTTCTTCTTTTTTTTGCATTATTATCAGCTACTTCTTCCTCCAATAGAAAAAATTGTTGATGCTATGATGATTGTGTCGTCGTCCATACTTATTAATTGTTTTTTATAATAATAAATTATTTCACAAAAGAAGCAAAACAGCTGATCAAAGTCAATATTTTCAATATAAAAAGTTTACCAATAGTGTAAATTAGCTTCAAAAAATTTTGATCAAATTTTTATCAAAAGATTTTGAAATATATTGAAAGAATATTTTGATCATATTTTTGAAACGTGTAAATAGAACATCAAAATAAATTTTCAAAATTTTGATAAGACTTCAAAATACATTCAATCGTGTAAATCTAGCTTTAGAAGTCAATTTTTTCGTAATATTTCTGTATTGAAAAACTTGTATCACATAAAATATAAAGATATTGGGCTACTAAAGAGATTCTTAAAACAAAAATTTTAAAAATTAGATTATAAATGCAATTAAATGTATTTCCAAAACTCACTTTTAAAAACCTTTTATTTTTTTTACAAAAAAGTGAACAAAAAATCGTTTTTTTTAATTTCGAACGAATTTTTTTATCATAAAAATTTCTAACAAAATTTTTCTAAAAATGTTCAAAGTAGCTGGTAATATAGTCTTTCACAGAAAAAAGAAATCAATGTAAAATCTTTATTCGTTTACTCACAAAAAATATATTGTAAACCTCCCAAAACCGTAAAAAGCCAATGAACACGCATGCAATTTAATCAACTTTCCTGACTTTAAAAGTGTCCCAAAACCACAAATCTCAAGCAAACGACTTGAAAATTAACTATACGATGCAGAAGTTTGTTGTCTGTCGAGCTAACTCAACTGAGTTTTGATGTCTTTTTTTCATTTAAACAGCAACAATTGAAATTCCGGGCGTTTTTAAAAAATGTTGGTCACTTTTGTTTAAATTTTTTTTTGTTAGCGATCATTTTGTTGTACTTTTTATTACAAAAATCATTTGTTTTGGTTTACACAACGTTACTATGTATATTTAAGTTGAAACCCGAGATTTCAACATTTTTTTGGGAATAAACAAAATTAATCGGATTCTAGAGAACGTAAAGTAAAAACGATCGATAAGCTAATACGGAATTGAAACCATTTTGATCGAATTATGTGGCATGCCTTTATATTTGTCTTAAAAAAAATCGCTAATTTATCATCATTCAATTTGGATGATTGTTTTAAGTCACGGCTCTCTCTCACTTTGCTTAAATAAGTATGTGTGCATGTGCAAACCTAATATAAGTGGGAGCCATTCCACATTCTCCTTCAGCAAAAAAAATATATAAAACAAAACATAAGAAATAATAATAAAGAGTAAAACGAGCAATAACACAAACAAGTACGAGAGTACAATGTACATACCGCCATAAGCTCTTCCTGTAGCTTTAAATTTATGAAAAAGCCATAAAAACGAAACAAGAAAATAAGAAAAAAAAAATAGAAAAAAGTACAAAAAAACATAAAAAAGCACACGCAACACCTCGTACATCATTATCACACAGAGACAATTTGTAAGGAGAAGACGACGTAGCAGCGTCATCATCATGATGGTTTAGGAAAACTAGTGGTGGAAGAGTAGTAGTAGTGGTGGTTGTAGTAAGTAACAGGCGGACTAAGACGGCCATAGACTTTGGTGTATAAAGCAACAGCATCCATCCATCTCCAACCCTAAATCTTAAATTATTCTTTACATAAAGAAGTTGTTGTCCGTCTATACACGCCAGTCTGTCCTTCGTTTCGTTTTTGGTGTTCGTTTTTGTTTTTATCTTCATCATCATCAACGACTACGCTCGTCGTCATCACCACGGAGACTGTTGTATGATGTGTGTCCCCATCATTTATTTTTTTTGCATACATACATATGTACATCTTTATACATACAAAATATAATTTTTTTTATTCCTTGTAATACATACAAACATTCAAATATGTAGGTACATATTCATAAGAGGGTCATCTTAAAAGTTTTCGTAAACCGGCATTTTTAGTATATAGTTTTAAAGTAAAAAAATATCAACAAAAAACGGGTTTCAAGAAGTATAAAAAATATAATATGTAAAATGATTTAACAAAAGGTATTCAAACCAAGTCCCAAAAAAACTATCGATATTCTAACTAAAATAAAAATTTGCTTTATTTGTTCCTTTACAGCGGGAAAAATAAGCTAGATCTTCCATTTGTACACGTAATAAAACACCTATTAACACATTCTTAAGGATTCAATACTCACTCCACTATGCCTTCTCTCAGAAGGTGTTCAAGGAGTTTGCATCTCTTCCTAAAACAATGTCATACACATTCAAAACTGCATTTCAGAAGAAGGTCAATAAATTATGATTTAAATAGTAAACATAAATGGTTTTGCAATTATTCCTACAAAGGTGGGCACACACTTCATGCATGCCGTTTTCAAACGTATGTTTCCTTCTGTTTTCTGGGTGTATATTATTTGAAGCGATGAATCAATATTTTGTAGATTCGGATCTGATGATGAAAAGATACGTATGGCGTCCTCCAAACATACAGCACAACCCTAAATATACTCTTAGACCATAAAGCACAGTGGTGGGAATGTGATGATGTGGGCAGCGATTTTTGGACATGGTGTTGGTCTTATACACAAGATCGCTGCACGAATGAGCATAGTGATACATTAAAGTATAGTTTTAAATACAATGATTGCATGAGCTGAGGACAATATATCATTTAGGTGGCGATTTAATCAAGACATTTAATTAATCCTTTTAAAATTATAATTCTTTTATTTATTCAATATTGTCAAACTGCCTTCATTCCTCATACATCTTCAATCCCAGAAATCATTAGTTATGTTTGGATCAGGGGAATATACAATGTCGAACAAAAAAATGTGCGTTTTCAAATATTTTCTACTTTCTGATTAAAACAGGTTTTTATAATTTTTAATAATTATAAATTATACTTTTATTTTTAATTCAGTTACTATTTCATCTAATATTTATGTACTCCTTTGCAAAGTCTAACCGCTTTTTTATATTTGCAGCTCGAAGCTAGAAGAGCTTTTTCTTAGCGAACGTACTTTTTAGACCGCTTTCGTTTAATGTTCTTTGGACAATTCGAGTCGAAATATTTAATTATAGTTCCTCCTTTATATCTCTGGCTGTCGTAAAAGAATTTCTTTTTGCTAGTATTGCAATATGATCATCGTCGTCTAGCTTCGTGGTCTTACGTTTTCTGCCACATAAGTTCTTTACGCTTTTGTTTCAAAGCAATTATTTTTCTGACCACAGATTCCGATATCTTATAATTAGAACTCAAGGCGTTCTGTTTCAAACCGTATATACGATATAGTACCAACAAATATTTATCCTTTTCGATTAAACTTCTCATCTCAAAAAAGTTTGGGTCTAGCCTTATTTTCTAAATTAAAAAAAAAAAAAAAAAAAAAAAAAAAACAGAAATACAACTCTTACTTTAAGGTTAACAGAAAAGCGCACTTAATTATGTCGCGGATATTTCTTATGCGCTTCAATAATTTACATCAGAAATATACAGGCATGTCACATAATTCGATCATAACGGTTTCAATTCCGTATTTGCAAATCGATCGTTTTTACTTTGCGTTCTCTAGATTCCGATCGATTTTGTGTATTCCCAAACATTTTTTAATCTCGGTTTTTAACTTAAATATAGTAACGTTGTGTAAACCAAAACAAAAACATATGATTTTTATAATAAAAAGTATAACAAAAGCGAAAAAAAGAGCGCAATTTAAGGGATGCATCTAAAAACCATAAGGTTCTTGTTGCTGACACCAACTTTGAAATGTTTAACATTTTATTTAAATATCAATGAGATAATTAAAAACAAACAATGAAATAATAAAATTAGCTATTTAATTGTCATTATAAATTAGTAGAGAGAGTTTGTTTTTTTAGTATAAAATCATAAAAAATAACAACTCCACATTTGAAATCTAAAGTGGTTTCATTCCGAAAAAAAATCGTTTTTCGTTTTCTAAAGACACATTTTACGGAATCAAAACCACTTTCGATTGGAATTGAGTTCTGTGACATGGCTGATAAATGAGCGACTTTAAATTTAATTGCAATGTGTATGTCAATAACTCAGATAAATGAGCGACTTTAAATTAAATTGCAATGTGTATGTCAATAACTCAGATAAATGAGCGACTTTAAATTAAATTGCAATGTTTATGTCAATAACTCAGATACTCCAACAAATAAAGAGACTGTGAATAAATAGTAATACATGTAGAAGAAAATTATCAAAAAAGGAATGAAGAAAGTTACAAAACCGAACTTCATTTTGTCCAACAGTGTAACTAGCAATTAGGAAAAGAAACATTTTGGCTTGAAAAAACTCTGAAGTTATGAATGATGCAGAATTCACGGAATGGTTCAAAACATGTAATTTATTTGTGAAAAAGTCGAATTTAACAGAGGTCGATTCTAGTTCAATGTAATTATTTTGTAGCATAAACTAAATAAGTTAAACCCAAGTGAAATTAAACAGAAACTTCAGACACCAAACAAATATTAAAAATACAATACTTGTTTAAGGATGAGCAATAACAGTTTTTCTATAATTCCCAAGGCTTTCGTTATAACCCTCGTAAATGCATACGCACGCACGTACTATGTATATGTACATAGATATTGGTTGTTTGTTTATTTGTATTTTTTTATTTTTAGTTAATATCTCGTTTTTTCGTTTTTATGTGAGTTTGTGTATTTTTTTAAAACTTGAGGTTGGGTTGATTTCGTTCTTGTTGGTTTTAACATTTTGTCGCTTGAGTTGCGCGGCAAATGTGTTAAATTTGTGCGCGCGCCATTTTTTCCCTCCGTGTTGTTTTTGTTGTTGCTGTATATGCTGTTGCTATTTCGCATATAATTCTTAAAGTTGTTGTATATTTTATGTGCCTTGTTGCTGCAGTAGTAGTGTCAGTGTGTATTTCTGTTGTGTACTCTTCCTTAACAACTTCACATTTGTGACAAGCAGCACAATATCCACAGCCAGCATCCCAATATTTGTTACAAGTACACAAAACTTCTTTCTCTTTTTGTACGTTCGTACATATAATCTGGTGGGTACTCAAATTAAAGACAAGGAAGGATTGGCGTTAAAAGGAAAATGTTAAAGAAATTTTGGTTTTTCTTTAGGCTTATTGAACAGTGTGTTCTAATTCTAAACATACATACATACATAGGTACATATTTCTAAAATTTAGGAATCCCATTTAAATCCATTTAAACCCTCTGACAATAAGTATGACAGGGACGATAGATGGTTCTAGTTCAGTTTTAATGCAGTTCTAGTTTAAGTCTACTTCAGTTCTAGTTCAATTCCAGTTCAGTTCTAGTTTTACAATGCCACAGGATGGATCCAGTAACTTTCTAGAATAATGCTTGACCTTCAGCTGACACGGAGTCCTCTTAACTGCACTTTAAGAGCTATTAATGAGCCAATCTATCGCGATCGAAGTTCTTCTCATTTAATTTATTGTCGAGAGTTAATTCCTGAGAAAAAAATCAGTTGATATTGATGTAGTTGGATTGTCAGTCTCGATTAAAGAGACTAGAGTCGTTTCGTAACGTAGATCCAATTAACGTGGTAACACTTTTAAAGAAAGCTTTATGCGTTATACAACATCATAAATTTTATTTGACATCTTCTGCTTATTTTAAATATATCAAGAGACATTTAAAGAAACAAAATTTCGATCCCTGTAAAATGTTGTTCCTCTTTAGTTACTAAGAATACCGAAAAAAACCTGCTGCTGTTGCTGGTTTTTTATGACAATGAAATCCACGCACATATATATGTATATATATATATAATGTACATATAAACCAGAATAAAAAATGAAAAACGGGCGTACTTGTTGTCGTAGTATTTAACCTTAC
Organism: Bellardia pandia; assembly: GCA_916048285.2. Lineage (NCBI taxonomy): Eukaryota > Metazoa > Arthropoda > Insecta > Diptera > Calliphoridae > Bellardia > Bellardia pandia. The sequence continues at coordinate 37,821,876 of OU696530.1, forward strand.
CAGCGTCATCATCATCTCGTCTTCAGCATCACCAAAAACAGCAACAACATTAGTAGCAGAAACATCATCATCAGCATCGACCTCGCCAGCAACAAACAAACTCGTCACTCGATATAATTTCTGCAAATATTTAAAGGTTGCCGGTCTTTTTTTGTTTGCTCTGTTCACTTATTTTTCCACCTTTTCTTTTAATGCCAAATTCATTCATTATTTTAACGTGTTTTTTATCGTCGTCGTGGTTGTTGTCTTTTCAACTTCTTGTCCATGGTAGTTGCCAAGCAACAAACAAAGTTTTCGATACGAAATTAAAGCACAATCCTACGAAGGAAACTTTTGTATGAAGGAATCATAAGCCAAAGTGGTTTAAATATGCAAAAACAAACAGAAAAAGTAAAAAGCAAAAGAAGTTAAAATAATGAATTGTTCGAGATTTTCTTTAAAAAAATTGCATTAAATGTGGTTGGAATGTTTAAGAAGGCAGCAGAGAAAAGAGAGTTGTTTTTCGTTGCGAATAAATATTTGCTCTCTCGCCTAATAAAATGTTGAGAAGAGTTTTTCGATTGTTGCTTTAATTTAAATGAATTCCACCCTAAAAAATATTTTATCAAAGAAAAAAGCATTTTGCGGGTTAATGTTCGATTTACTTGGAATTTTTGTATTTTTTTTATTAACGAACAAACTAAAGACCATTTAGAGACAAATTAGAGGAGAGTATGAATGTATGGCGATGGCTGTTGATACAAGTTTAAGAAATAAATTATAATTTTTTTTGTAACTTAAATTTGTACCTACCTATATGTTTGTAGATACATATATGAATGTACTATATTATATGTAAATAAACTTTAGAAAATTAATTACAGATAACAAAACATTCAATGGCGTTCAATTTAGAAAGATAAGATAAAAATGAAAAAAAAACGAGGGAACAGGAAATGCATTTATATACATATATGTATGTACATACATAAATTATGTACGAATATAAATATATCGTCACCTAAAATGCCCAAAGACGGTAACCCTCATTATCATAATTTTACAGGAGAAGCAAACAACGTTATAAAATGAAAACTGTTTAATTGAAAATAGCGATATCTTTACATCTTGTCTTAAGATAGACGCCAAACTTCAGGTGACGATATGTACATATCGCGATTTTCAACGTTTTTTGCTTCTTCTGTAAAATTATAGTGAGGGTTACGTCTTTGGGCATTTTAGGTGACGATATGCAAATATGTATACATACATACATATGTATAAGAAGGTATGTTTTCGTATATAGAGGAATTACTTAATAGATCAATGAAAGCTAAGTTATTTTAATAGTTTAAATGTTCATACATACATATGTACATACATATGTACGGAGTAAAACCCCCTTTTGGATATAAAATTCACATTTTATAACTACCTTCTCTCTCAGCAATGGAAAATAGAGATTTTGAAGTAGTGCTGGAATTATTACAAAAGAGTACTTTTTTGAGATTGCAAGTACGAAATAAATTTTGTTTTATTTGCCTATAAGTTGTTAAATTAGTAAATACGCATTACAATAGTATTTTCATGACAAACAAATACCAGGACAATTTTCAGATAGAAGACAGTATTTAAAAGTAGTTTTCCACAAACATTTCTTATACAGTGGCTCACAGCTTTTTTATGTAGTGAATTTTTTTGTTTTCAAAGCTCCATAAAAGTAAAACTAAGGAACTAGAACTGTAGTGGTCCTTTTTTATTACAATTGATTGTTTTAGGAACAGTTTCCGAAATGAACTGATGAATTATAGAGTAAAAGTTAGAAACGAGAAAGTTAGTCATGGTACTCCAATTGACATTAGATAGTAAATAATTAAGTTTCAAATAATCTGTACGACAAAAGCAGTAGATTTTTTTAGGTTTATTAGAATGGGGATAAATTTCAACTTCAATAGTAGGATGGTGGATGTTTAAGGGGGTGAGTTACGTACAAATACATCCGTCGGCTGATTAACAAAAGCGAGGTCCAGAAGCCTACCATGAGCGTTATAAATGGGATTAATTTGGAATAATCCGCATCCACTTAAAGATTGAATGAATTCATTTGAGACTGTAGAAATTAAATAATGTTATTTTATTCTTATTTGACCTTTATTTTTATAATGACTTTTTTAATTATTTAAGCTTGAGGTCTTTATATTAATAAAATATTATATTTATTATTTTCAATATTTCGCTAACCTTTGGTTAGCATCGTCAGGAAATTATTAACAAATTTTATTAAAATAACAAAAAACGATAACAAATTTATGAAAAAATATTTTTCTTTTTTGTCATAAATTAAATTCAAAAAACTATTTGTCACAAAAATTTCTTAACCTAGTAATAATACCTATATATCTTACATACTTATAAATAAATACATTTCTAATTCTAACATGCATATCGTGACCTAAGAACAAGAAAATCTTAATTTTTATGTAATTTAATTTGCAAATTTAACCTTCCTGTTCCAAGGTCACGATATGTATATTTATATTATTATATCTAAACTTCTATCTCTTAATAACTAAATTTCTATAATTATTAGCTATAATTAAATAATTATATTCTAGATGTTTGTTCCACAATAAAAATGGAAGGTTAAAATCTCCAAGAGCTAGAAATATATCAGATGGGTTTGATTGTTCCAAAACAGAAGCAATTCTCGTAAGATGAATATCATATATAGGAAGAAGAATTCGGAGGAATGTAGAAGCATGTAACGAACAAGAATCTGTTTGTAAGCCTGATTTTGACAGCAACAAATTCCATTTTATCACAGTGTTCAACTCTAATGCATTCTCAGAGGAGATAATTTAAAACGGCAATAAGTACTCCTCCACCACGTTTGTGAGACCGATCGTGTCTAAATATTTGTTATTTTGAGGATAATATTTCAACATTATGAATATTCTTGTTATTATTCTGCCAGGTTTCAGTGAAGTCAATAATATGATACGTAAAGTTGTAACTATTGGCATAGAGAGACGTTAGTTTTGTGTTAAGGCCGCGGACATTTTGATATACAATACTGATTGTGTTATCTGTCTATAAGTGTATTAATTTTTTGGGACATTGCCATCAGAGTGCAAATAAACAACATCCTAACGGGGGTTATTTCTATATATATATTCATGTATAATAGATTTAGGAGGCCAAAAATCGGTATTAACTAAAGTGTCAAAATTTGAAAGAGGATTTGCTTCTTTGTGCGGAATATTTAAATTTGAAAACAGATATATCAATATCATATCCAAGTTTCTGTTTTATATACTTCAATACAGCATCAGTTGTGGTTTCAGATGCAAAGCGAGCAGCGAAAATAGTTTTTTTTGGAGATATTACTTAAGTGTAGCCGGAATATTTTCAGGGTTAAAAACAGGAACATCAGAAGTTAGAGCAGTTTGTTTTTGTATTATGGGTAAAGGTAGTTTTTCATGAACAAGAGTGATGAATTTTTAGAGGAAGGATCGGACGAAATAGGATCTTTAGGTTGTAACTGAGGTGAGGTAACAACAGTTGATGTAGAAGGTACAGGATGTTGCAAATTGTTTGAAACGGTACTAACAGTATTACAAGCGGTGTTAAAATTGTTAGATAATATTCCAGTACTTACATCAGAAGTCGATTTCTTCCTTCTGGGAGAACAAGGTGCTTTATCAAAGAATTCTTTAAATTTTAAAAATTGTTTAGTAAGACAATTTAAATCATTATTTATATTATCTAGTTCGAGGTGTGTATTTTTAAAAAATGAAAAAAAAATCACCATCATAAACTATACATTTCTTGCAGCACCAACAAAGTCCTTTATCTTCACATATATTATCCGCAGTCCGAGGGGCCACCACGCATTTGGCATGGTAAACAGCATTGCAAAGCCAACACGAAATCATTGGATCCACAGCATTATTTCTGTATTTCGGTTTAGCACAACTCATGTTGAGAAATATTAAAAAACAGGTTTATAAAACAAATTTCCATACAAAATTTGCTTTATAAACCTCTTATAAACCTGTTGGAAGTTTTGTGAATGTGGGCATTAGTTGATAAAATGTTTTAACGGTTGTTATAATTTAGTATTGACAACAGATGATAGTGTCTCTCACTTGAATTTGTTTACTTTAGTTTTTAAGAGTATATAAGAATATCAGAGTAAAATTCTGTTTATTCTTTTTCTTTTATTTTCTTTATTAGTTTTCAACAATTCTTAAAATTTAAAATTAAGTTGTTAATCTTATAAACTGTGCATTAAAACACATTAATGTACTGTTGCAAAACAATTATGTCAGAGTATTTTGAATTAAAATGAAAACGTTATTGAAAGATTTTATTAATTATCATAGCCACACCACAATAGTGGGGAGGGTATATTGGATTTGTGCTGATGTTTGTAACGCCCATAAATATTGATCCAACAATCGACTCAGAATCACTTCCTGAGTCGATTTAACGATGTCCGTTCGACCGTCTGGCTGGCAGGCTGTCCAAGTAAAGCTTGTGCGCAGAGTACAGGCCGCAATTTTGAAGATATTTCAATAAAATTTGGTATGTGATATTTGTTCGACCCAAGGACGGATGGGATTGAATTTCACCTAGCGACCATACTAATGTCCTTCCGAAATAGGAGTTTAACGATAATAAATTTTTGAATTATGCAAGTATCCAAACAAATTTTACCACAATTGATTAGTAAATGAAGCCAAATCACATCTATAAAATTTGTGAAGATCGGTCCATAATTGATTATAGCTCCCATATAGGGACCACTTCCGAAAATCACTATAAAGTGCATAACTCTCTTAAAAATGTCGGTATCCAAACAATAATGAACACAAATATGTTTTGTATATGTATATAAAAATTATACATTAGAATTTTATGATTATCGGTCCATAATTAGTTGTAGCTCCCATATAAGGTTCACTTCCGAAAATCACTTTAACGACCATAAATCTCTTAAAATTGTTGTTATCCAAATAAAATTCAACAAAAATAAGTTTCATATACATATACAGAAATGATGACACCTAATTTTATAATGGTCGGTCCATAATTATTCAAAACTATCATATAAGACACTCTTCGTAATTTACTTTAACCTCCATAAAAGTATTTATATCGGGATAATGTATAACATACATAATATTTATATTCACGAAAGTCATGGTTTTCAACTTTTGGATGATCGATCCATAACAGGTAATATATCTCCCATATAGAGCCCATTTCTGAAAATTGTTTTATACATATACAGGGTGTAGGGTATTATATGGTCGGGCTTGACCGACTATACTTTCTTACTAGTTTTAAATTATTAATGGTTTATAAAATTTTAATAAATTTAAAAATTTTAGCTATAATGACAGAAATGTGTTTTCAAACATATATGTATGTATGTATGTATATATTTAGCATAAATAAATTTGTTGTTTGAACTATAATGTTTAACAACCAAGTGAGAATAAATGATAGATATGTACCCTTCAAAACGACATAAAAGTTACCAAAGACAAAAATCGCGTTCAATAAAACCTGCATTTTTTAAGTATACACACAATAATTTTAAAGCACTTCAATAGGGTTTTTAAAAAACCTGGGGCCAAATTACCGCATTCGATATCGAGTAAAATTGATCGTAATTTTCTTTGTTCTTTGGCATTAATTATATATGTATGTATTTGTCCAATTCAATTTTTTGTCAATTTCAATTTTTGTTACTCTTGTAAAATTTGTAAAAATAATAAAGAACGTATAATAAAAATACAAATATTTACTAAAAATAACAACATGTTTAGGAGATTTTTATAATCAAATTTTTTATTTTATTTATTGTATAATATAAACATATAAGAAAACGCAAATACATACAAACATTTAAATTAAACACATGCAAACAGTAATAAGAAAAATTATATTTGATACAAAATTATTAATGGAAGGGAAAAAACATTTAATTCATTTTTTAAACTTCAATTCATGTTTATTTTTAAAGAAAATAAATTATAAAAAATTACTACATTGAAAAAATAAGAAATTTAGCAAATCAAATGAAAATATTAAAACAAAACCTATTTTTCTACAAAATTTACACAATACATACATATTTACTTCATTTAGTTTGGCAGTAATTAACGAAATATATTTTTATGTGAAAGCCAAATTAAACGCCTAATAGTGAAAATATCTTAACAAACAATTGTATATTGTATGATTTCAAAATCGAATAATTGACAAATTGATATTCTGTAAATTCCAGGGTTTGTTTGGCCGAAAGTAAAACAAACAAATCATGTGGATACAATTTTTAGAACATCAAAATATTGAAACTTGCATAGTTTTGTTTTATTTGGGTTCGGATAATTATAAATTTAGTTTATTTTAATATTATTCTTTAAATTCAGTATTTTAAATTTAATTTTTATACCTATCGTCAATTTCACGTCAAGTAACCCAATTTTTAAAATCTATGTCTTCCGATTTGGATGAAAAAAAAATTAAAAAAAATATAATTTAAAATTTTTTTTTTTTTTGGATTGATTGAAGAAATAGCTATCTAAAGTCCTTTGGACAATTTTTGCTAGGACCAATAGGTGAAAAGTTACACTTAATTTAAAAAACCCTGTATGACCAAAATGTCCAACTTTGACCCCCTCTAACTCCGGCAGTTCTGGACTGAGAGCTGAAAATTTGTGTCTGGCCTACTATCCAACAGTACTTACCTTGATGCAAATTTCATACAAATCGGAAGACATCGATTTTAAAAATTGGGTCACTTGACGTGAAAATTACCCTATATATTTTTTGTAAAAACTTTTATTTAAGTAGAAATTTGTTACCGATTATGGCCAATAGGCTAGGTTATTGATATAATAAATTAAAATATGAACATTCATATAAAACCGAAAACGTTTTGATTTACAGAGTAGGTGCTAATATATTTGATTTTCATTTTTTATGCAAATCAATAAGGGTACTCATGATATTGCTTAAAATTACCGTTTGTGCAAACTTGCGAGACTTGTTCATGAAGCCCCTTTTACAGTTTCGTGCAATCTAACAACGTTTGTGAGAAACGTCAATTCAAATAGAATAGAATAGAATAGAATAGAATAAACTGAAAAAGTAAGCCAAAACTCTAACAGTCTAATTTATAAAAACTTATCAAGGGTTTATAACAGGCTTATAAAGCAAATATCCATACAAAATTTGCTTTATAAGCTTGTTATAAACCTTTCACAAATTTTATGAATAAGGGGGTAAATTACTTAGATTATTTGAAGAAGTTACCATTTGTGATTTGTTAACACTTGAATTTTTTGGTAAAAATTATGTTACTTTTCTTTTGTGGTTGTTTATAAATAATCAACGTAAGGCGGAAGAAGTGATTTTGGAAGATTTTACTTATTTTCTTGCAGCTGGAGAATACTTTTGCTTTAAAATGCCATTTGTTCATCATTTAATCCCGAAATCACACAATTTTCTTTTTCAAAATTAAATAACAACCAGCTGTTGAGTTAAATGCACATTTGAACAACGCCAAAATTTACGAAGTACATATCGCACCCTAAATACTAAAGAGCTGCACAAAACGTATTGAAAGTTCTGTATTCTAAAGCACACTACTTCCAAGTCGTGTAAACATTATCAATAAAACAAGCATAACAAAACATGACTCTCACTGAAACAAAACAAGCACCATTCGAAAAGTTTCTCTCTATAGTTTTGTTAGTCCCGGGCAGATTTAGAGGTTTTTTCTATTTAGGTGCAGATTTAGGGGTTAATATTATTTAGGGGGAAATTTGGGGATAAGAAAATTTTATTTAGGGGATTTTCGAATTTATAGTTTGGTATAGTACATAATTTAACAACTGAGCATGTCGAAGATATTGTAACGAAATGACGATATACCCCCTTATTCATAAAACTTGTCAAAGGTTTATAACAGGCTTATAAAGCAAATTTTGTATGGATATTTGCTTTATAAGCCTGTTATAAACCCTTGATAAGTTTTTATGAATTAGACTGTTAGATTCTAAATTTTAGAAAGTAATCTGGCAACTACAAACATTAAAACATTTTTCGATGCAAATAGAAGACATTATCGTTACCTTAATATAAGAAGGCCCCAACTCATTATTTTTGGAAATTCGTTTTTTGATTGATTCTTGTAGAATGGTTGCTAATACACATTCTATTAAAATTTCAAGCAAATTAGATAAAAAATAAAGACGTTATAAGCAGAACACAAAAAGCCCTAACTCATACACACAATTTTTCTGAAGAAAAAAAGCCCTAACTCATACACACAATCATACATTTCTGCAGAAACGTACAAAGTAGGCATTGCATTTCTAGAATTGTTGTTGTTTTACATTGTGTATAACTGATAGAGCAAGAGCCGTTTATTTTCATTTGTGCGTTATAATTGTGCATATAAGGTGTACGCGTGTGTTGTGAAAGTATAAAAACTGAAAATATGAATGTCGGTAATGATAGTATCCGTACTAGGAGAATTAATCCAAATCAATCGGAATGGAAGTACAAAAGCAATAAAGTGAAGCGAGTGAAAGGTGAATATCGAAAAAGAAGTGCGATCACTTACAAGATCTTAAGCAGTTTCTGCCCAAAGACTGTCATTACTTTTATGATAATTTACCATATCAAATCTAAATACTATCTACAATTATCTAATTTTTACAATTTAATGTATTTTGCCTTTTTTAATTTGTTTTAAAACCATGAATTTAAATACAATTTTGAGTTAAATTATTCTTTTCAAAAAGCCCTATCTCACTATTTCTTTCATAAAATACGAATACAAAAAGCCCTAACTCATATAACATCCATAAAAATTACAAATATATACATATGTATTTCAATCTGAATTCCTCGTTTAATTTAAATATAGAAGTTTTTTGACAACGTTTGTGTAGCTATATTATTTCAGCTCTTATTAAGTTTTTTCCTTCTCCTGTAAAAAGTGTTTTTGATGAGTTGGGGCCTTCTTATATTAAGGTAACGTTATGCTCATTAACGAAAATTGCAAAACTTTTACTTTGGCAACATGTTTCCAAATAAAAAAACCACTTCCAGATACTATTGATCTTATAGAAAAATTGTCACTGTTTTCCATCGAAAATGCACAGAAAGTTAAAAAAAAACCAGACATTACCAGTATCGTTGTTCATTTGAAAAACATTTGTGAAGATATCGATGCAACTCTTAGTGAGTGGAACAACTTGCACTTTATATCGTGGAGTAATACGACGTCTTTAGAAAAATTTTGGTATGAAGTTGGACAAAAGAGGGATGCTGGCAATAACCCAAACTTTTGCAGAATTAGTAAACTAGGATTATCTTTATTACTACTACCTTATTCCAATGCATCAGTTGAAAGAGCTTTATCTACATATGTTTAATGTGGTAAAAAATAAGCTGCGAAACAGAATGAATATTTCAACAGGTGAAAGTATTTTAAGAGTCAAGTTAAACAATGAATGTCAAGATTTAATTCCAACACCTGAAATGCTCAAATTTTTCAATTCGAATGATATTTCCACAGCTCGTGAAGAAGACTTTGCAACTCTTGAACTTTTTGGAGAAACCTGATTTTAATAAAACTAACCATCTAGATGTTTATATGTATATAAATTGTATTCCTAATAGTTCACCGTAAGTTCATAAAAATGTAAGCGAAGAATAATTCAAATGTTTTTTTTAATAATAAGTAGAGTGAGTATATTATATAAGAATAATAGTACCTCAATTCAAATTTAATAAAGATATGAATGATGAAACTTTAGGGGGTTTAAAAAAAAAGTGTAGAATCTAGTGGGTTTCTAAATTTTTTTGAGGGGAAGAAAAAAAATTATCTGACAACTCTGGTCCCGGGTCACACACTGCCACTTTTGCTGTTTTTTTTTTTTTTGCTTTTGAGTTTGTTGGTGAGAGGAACATCAAAACAAAAACATACAATGAAAAAAAAACGGTAAATTACACCGAAAGCATCGAGTATACTAGAACAAACACAAAAAATCGTAAAAATGTAAACAGGAGTGTTATTAAATAATCAGGGGTGTCATAGAAACCAATATTGTCAGAATTGGTTTTAAAACCGACAAGAAAAAATGCTTTGGTGTATTAGGGCACTGCTACACGTTCAATAAATATCGTGATACTAGAAATTTCTCTATATTTATTGAACGTGTAGCAGTGCCCTATGAAGTTGCTTTTAAATAATTTAACATCACTTTAAAACAGAGGTGATCAAAATTTAAATGCTTATGTATTGGTGAAAAAATGAGACAAATTTAAAGGTACAGTAAAACGAAAAAGTAAACGATCGATTTTTATAAAATAGTAAACCTAAAAAATTGTTTCGGTTTAAAAAATATTAAAAAATTATTTCGCTTCGCAAAATATTGAGTTCCGTTTGTATTTTTAACTCATATTTTGTTACTTCAACTTTAAAGGGGGCTTTAAAAAGATCAAGAAATGGTTCAAGGGCATCAAAATCTTTAAACATATCTTGAAAATTAAAAAAGGGTTTCCCAGTGACCTTTAAATGTTTTATAACACAAAAGGCATTGAGAATTACCAAATGCATTATTGAGTGGGTTGGGCCAATAAGCAATTGTTCTATGAAATGATCACCTCTGCTTTAAAATCAACCAGCTGTTTATGCAAAGAACAAAAACTGGATCTGTACAAAAATAAAAAAAAAATCTTATACAATCTTATACACTCCCGCAAATATTCAACGCCAAAATAGCCTAATTATGATATTAATCTTACCTTCTCCATTTTTCCACCGCAAATACTTTTCTAAATTTTTCCGCTTAATTTTATTATTTTGCCAATTTTTGTTTATTTTTAAATTTTCAATGACAGCTGTTTAAAGCTTATTTTTCTTTACAGTTTGTATGATATAATTTTCTACATATGAGGTGGCACCCAGTTAAAGTCGGTTTAACTTAAAACGACCTTAAATTTTGACTATAGTTACAAACTAATTAAAAGTAGGTTTTAAGTTTAAAGTTGTTTTTAAAAAGAACCGACTTTAGTGTTTGTCTATGGTTATTGCCCATACTGTTCAGTCCCCAGACGTCAATCCGATTGCGAATTTGTGGGATGAGTTCGAACTGCGTATCCGCAAACACACGATAACATTAGTATCTTAGTTGAAAACGAGACTTTAAGTAGAATAAGACCGAATTAGCTAGCATAGTGAAAAAAATCGTCTCAGTAAAGTTATTAAACAAAGGGGTTATCCAACAAAGTACTAATTTTAGTATTAAAGTGTTTTTGTTATGTTCTCTAAAGTGAAAATTGAATATTAATGACGCACAAAATATTGGCTACCTGAATTAATTTAGATTTTTTTTTATTATATTGTTATTATGTTTTTATAAATACAAAAGTGAATTCCCAAATGTCTTAATATGTTCTTAATAAATCAAAAAAAAATATTACAAAAATATGCAAATGTACACTAAAATTAATCAGTTGAACATGTCTTTAGTAATACCGAATATTAATGACTAATGTATGTATATCTAATTTAAGTTAAGTGTGTTGCTTGTGCTCGATACAGTTTTTGTCCCTCCTGAAAATGTTAGTATTTTGAGTTGTGACCCTTTTGTATTTAGGGTGCGATATGTGTAAATAATTTTTCATGTAGTTTTTGACAATTCATTTACGAGGGCGTAAAAATGCACAGTTTGCATAGTTTGCGAGACTTTTAAACGATATCATGAGGACCCTTAATAATTCAGTAGCATAATCTTGCATTCAAGAGTGTTTTTTAAGAAACCGTTATTTGTGGAATCCGACGGAATTTTTGTTTTCCGATTGGGCAAAAAAATCAGCCTAATACCAAAAAACCAATTTGGCGAAATAACGAAATTTTGTATAGAATATCAAATTGTAAGTGCAAAAGAAGTTTTTGTTCAATGCACAAGTGATGTACATATGTATGTATGTTGTACGTTGTATGATACAACTACATATCTGATTGTGAAAACAATTTTCAGCAAAGTCGTATGTTTATTTTGTCAATTCTTCAATCTGCCAAAAGTAAAGTACCAATAAATAAATAAAATGAATAATACAATCATAAAAACTGCATACAATATTAAATTGCGAACATATCGTGTACATATTTAAAGGCGACGGAGTTTTAAGACGCAACTTCCAACTCAGCTGCAGTTGAAAATGGTTATTTTCCGCATAGGGTCACTGGCAAAGGAGTGTAGCTAATTTTGATTTAATGTGCAGATATGAACTTTTTGGTAAAACTAAAATTAAAAAGTTCGTCAGCAAATTGCCACAGGAAAAAGCTCCAAGCACAAAACAAGCTATTAAAAATGATATTTAAACTTCCCTGGCACTACTCAACGCGTAGACTCCACACACTCGCTGATTTTCCTACCACCAATCTTAAATTGAACTATTTTACAGAAAACTTTGTCAGAAGATGTGAACACTCAGATTTCCAGCACATTAACGAGCTAAGCTCATCATAAATTTTACCCTTTTTAACATAGTTTTAGTTTTTTGTATATAGAAATTGATTCAAAAGGGTTTTTTTAATGTTTCCCCCAAAAACAAATAGCACATAAACTTATTATCAATATTACAACAAAACAAAATGTTTGAGTAGAAACGGAATATATTTATTGCTAACTCCTTTAAGAAATAAGATAAAATGTAAACAAATAAATATTTAAAAAAAATAAACACAATGAATGAATGAATGAAAAAAAAATTAAAAAGATTAATCAACTGTTTTTGTTTAAAATTGAAAGAACTGTGCGGTTTTCATTGTCCGACCAAACAACTTTATTATGTATTAACAAAATGTGACAAAATAAAGAACATGCAAAAGCTAACAGAACATTTCCAACAAATTTTTGGAAAAGCAGAGTGGAGCAAAAGAATAGCACATTATTCATAGAACATTTGTGCGCTATTTCTCTATCCATACCTGTATATAATAGCATTTTCTCTACAAAATATTGTGCATAACAGTAATTTCTATAGAAAATCTTGTGCACAACTGTACAACAATATTTTATATAACAGTATTTTTTTATTGAATATCGTGCAGATAACAGTATTTTCTATAGAAAATCTATTAATTTCTATACGAAAACTTTAACAGTATTTTTTAAGGCGAATTAATAAGGTAATAGCGTAGACAGACGACACAGTTAATTTGCATTAACAGTCTTAATTCAAATTAACTCGTGAATTATCCTATCTTAATGCGCATTAAGTTAGACGTAAATACACAAAATCAAACTGAATTTATACTGCATTTAGCTATTTCAATATGGATGTTGCCGTCGAAAATCAATAATATGTTATCAAATTGTTTACTATTCTAAAAGAAGACAATTGTAAAATTAAAATAATAAAAATAGATTTCCACAATTGCCTTTCTCTTATTTCAGAGTGTCCCACTGCGGTCCCCACATGTAGCAACACGTTCAGGTTGATGGTTGCTAGTGCATGAACAAGTTTTGTATTATGAAACAGTTTCAGCAAAATTAATTTTAGCTTTTTTCAAAGAAATACTGTTTTTTCAGCAAATGCCAAACAAATTTATTCATAATTAAATAGTTGTTTACAAACAAACAGCTGTTACCTAAATGCTGTTTAAATGCAGAAACTGTCGTCTCTCACGGTAAAATCTTAACTCAAATTAGTGAGATTTTAATGCGCATTAACTCTGTCGTCTGTCTACGGTATAAGCAAAGAGAAATGAGAAATTTAAATTTAGCAAAGTTTTCGTTAATATGCCTTTTTTCAAATATGTTACATATTCTGACAGTTATTGCATTTCATTTGTTACAAAGCGTAATAATAAGGTGTATGCAACACGGCAACAAATACAACTATCCAAAAACAGGAATTTTGTTGTTTTTGTTAATATGTATGTGAAATGTCAAAATCCAGGCGAAACAAAGTTTCGGAATTTATTATTTTACTTTTTGAAACCCTTTTTATTTTAAATAAAAGTGGATTTAAACATTTGTTCCGAACAACAATTTTGTCAGACAAAACATTTTTTACTGAGAGACGGTTAGGATTGTGAACGTAGGAAAATGCATAAATTTTTGTTTCGTTTGAAGCAATTGTAACGAACGGCAATTCTCAAAGAAATAATATTAAAACAGTTTTCTCAACCTTGATTAATTTCAGAAATAAGTGTTTAACAATATTAAAAATTATGAACTCAAAAAACTTAATGCAATGAACTGATTAAAAAAAATTATTAAAATCTATTTTATATGTCATAAACGAAGTCCCAATTTGATACAATTTTTTCGTTGAATTTTTTTTGGTGTTCACACAGCACAATTCTTATTGCTTAAATCGCTCATATTGTTATTTGAGAGTTATACGAATAATACGAATTGCTAGTACAATCAAGTTTGTACTGGTCTTATCTTCCCCTCACCACGATGTCTAAAAGATAATCAGAGCTTAGCTTAATGAATTGCTTCATGTAAATAATAAAATAAATTGGGACTAACTATTTGTAACTAGCTTATGGAAGTATTTGCTGGAAAATTATAATAAAAATTAAATTTAAAGTAACTATTTGACATTACGTTTAAGTGCATACATTCGGCGTGGCGTATAAAAAGGTTGAAAATCTGCTGGCATGTTCGAGAAAGATTTCTTCTTGTGATTCGGTGATGATTGATGATTTTTAGTAATATTAGCATATGTTAAAGGTTCCGGAGAGGATGAAGTAGATGCGTTGGAAGTAGTTGAAGTATTTAAAGCATCACTATATTCCGGTTTAATGAAACGATCTAAAAAGTTGATTTTTCTAGCTTGACTACTGCTGTCGGTTGTTTCACTAGAAACATCATTAGTAGAAACGCTTTTAAATGAATCTTCTTTACTATCGGGCGAATTTATGCTGCCTATATTGTTGTTTTTATTATTTAAAGTAATTCTTTTGGATAAAACAGGCCAGTTTTCCTGTTTATGTAATATATTCTCATCATCTTCTAAAATTGGTTTCCAAGCTGACATTTCCTTTGCAGTTGCAAAAGAGTCAAATGTTTCTTTATGGCTGCTTTTACTACTATCCAAGGATAATAATGAAGTATCCTCTATTAATTTGCCATATTGCCTTAAACGTTGAGCTTTCAATTTGGCCGATGGGAAGGAGAAAGAATCTCTAATATTTTCAGCATTATTAAACGAATTTAATGATAAAGATGAAGTGCTAACAAAGGATGTACTACAACTTGTTGCAGTTTGACTGCCGCCATCTATTTCAGAGGAAAGAGAATCGTTTGGATTATTTTTAAACTCATACGATTCACTATTATTGCAGCTTTCAAATTCGGGCGAATTATTATCTGACATTTTTTCCTTCAATTCAAAAACATTATCATCAAAGAACAAAGCCACTTTTCTGCGGCCATTTTGTACCACTTTTATTTTATTTTCCACCGGATAAGTGGCAATAGTGACGTTTGGATTTAGTGGCTGTTCCACACTTACACCCATGCCAAAGTAACGCATCATACCAATGGTTTCCTGTTCAATTTTCTTATTATCTTTCCAGTCATCAACGGTGGGTTGTTCACCAAGCGGTTTGGTGTTAGCTATACGCTGCACTTGTGCTATTGCATGCAGCTTGGCATTCATATTTCTGTTCGATTTGTTTATTTCTTTGCTTTCGGATTTTTTGTTGGCAGCATATTCAGTATGGGCTTTAGGTCGTGGATAACTGTGTTGGGGTTCCGATAGAACACCGTATATGAAGTCATGATGTGGTTGTAAATTTACAACTTCTTCTTCAAAGTCGGTTGTGGGTTTCCAAGGCATATTGTTAAAGAATTTAAATTCCAGGTAATATTTTAAATTTTTCTCTGTAAAGGAATGGCATTAGTTTTTTCTACCTCTTGAATTCATAAAAGCAACAAAACGAATCAATTTTCTAGTAAGTTTTTAGAATTTCTGGCATTTCAAGCAAATTTATTTCAATAGCGTAGGGTCTGCTTATTTTAATTATTGTCTTCCATTAGATCAAGGTCTAGTCAGTTCGTGAGTTTTATATTTTTCTACCTGGTAAGGCTGATTTTCATAAATCGAAGAGAATTCAAAAGTAATATATTTAAATCTACGGACTAGTTCTTTGCTTACGGAATGTGTAATATTTTGATTGATTACTATGAAGAGCTACAATTACTCAATTAAGTCTGCGTTCACCGTATGTGTTTTTAGAAAATATATAAAAACCCATATTAAATTAATGTAATCTACCTTTAAATAGTTTTTATGCTTAGAAGTGCATTTTACTATATAAATCCGAGATTATGAGTGTCGTTTTCTTTTTACGACAACGACTGTTTCGTAATAGATTAAAGAAACAAATTTAATTTTATCTTTAATCTATTAGCGTGAAACAAATTTAATTTTATCTTTAATCTATTACGAAAGAGTCGTTGTCGTAAAAAGTAAACGACACTCATAATAAGGCTGATTGTTTTAAAAACAGCTTGGGTGGTTTACACCCACGATAGTAATCTTGTGCATTACATTTTTTGTGATCGCTAGTATAAATAAAAGCACTTGTTTTTTCACGACAAAAGCATGTATCTATTCAGTCTCGTCTCATCGAACTGTTCGGACGTGTTTTTTTTAGTGCGGCTGAATTTTCGGTGAAAAAATCGTAATAGGTGAAAAAGTGTAAAAAGTTGAAAATAAACAAAAAAGTGATAAATCGTAATAGGTAAAAATATAAAAAAAAAAAAACATTAAACATCACATAAAAACTGTATGAGTGTTCCTCTCAGATGTAATTCTGAGAAAGAGCTTAGCTCGACTAGAAAAACTAGATGGGTCTCTGAGGAAGAATCCATAAAAAAATCTCTGGAGAATTTTCTCACTGCAAGAGCCGTGGAACGGCGTCGTTCCTGTTCGCCCAATATAGTAATTTCAATAGATGAAGGAACATCAACACCTTCTACATCAAATAGTGCAATCAAACCTAGAAAACAAGTAGGTATGGATAAATACGTCACAGTTCTTAAGCGACAGAGGAGCCCGACATCTGCTCAAGTGTCATCAAATTGAAAAGCTCCTAAGACCGTGAGTAATGATCAAAATAGGTTTGCTCTCCTCCAGACGGATGAGCCAGAACTTCCTAAGAAGACGTTTAAGCCCCCACCAATTTATCTGAGAGAGCCCACTTCCAGTAAATTGGTACAAAGAATTGTTTCGGTAATAGGTGAAAATATGTTTAGCGTAACATCAATTAAACATGGAAATATCAGCGAAACCAAAATGCAGAGATATACTAAGACATTTCTTAGAAACCCAAAGAATGGCTTCACTTAAATCTTACTTGGAGGGTCTTGATAGTACCCCACAATCTGACTATTCGTTATGGAAGGCGGCACGAGGTTTAAAAAGACCAGTTAGAGGAAAGCCTCCTCTGCGAAATCCGACTGGTGACTGGGCTAGAAATGATTCCGAGAAGGGGATTTTATTTTTTAACCATTTGAGAAATGTGTTTACTATAAACAACACAAATAATGCATCTGATTTGCCTCCACTCGTTATTAGACCTCCTGTACCTCTAAGACTTAGCTTTAATGATGTTCAAAGCGCTATTGGTACTCTGAATCTTAAAAAAGCTCCAGGTATGGATAAAATCAGCAACAAAATGCTTGTGGAGTTACCTCGTGTAGCTAAAAGAATTATCCTATTTATTTTTAATGCTATTTTACGCCTAGAATACTATCCTGCAGATTGGAAGGTATCTATGATTACCATGATTCCTAAGCCAGGGAAGGACCCCACTAAAGTAGAGTCATATAGGCCAATTAGTCTACTGCCGACAATTTCAAAACTGTTTGAAAAATTGTTTTTGGCTAAGTTGTTTCCAATTCTTAACGACACTCAATGTATCCCAAATCACCAATTCGGGTTCAGAGCTAAACACAGTACCATCGAACAAACACACAGATTGGTAAATGTGATAAGACAGTCGTTTGAAGAGAAAAAATACTGTTCCGCGCTTTTCATTGCTGTTTCCCAAGCATTCGACAAAGTCTGGCATGAAGGTTTAATGCATAAAATTAAATTAACTCTGCCTGCTAACACCCACAAACTTATGAAAAGTTATTTATATGGTCGCAAATTTACAATCAAAGAAGGCGATTTTTTAAGCCCCGCTCAGCCAATTGAAGCAGGAGTACCCCAGGGTAGCATACTGGGTCCAACTTTATATTTGATTTATGCATCCGATATGCCGTCAGACCCCATAATACATACTTCAACTTTTGCAGACGATACAGCCTTTATTAGCGTTCATAAGGACCATCACAGAACTTGCAGAAATATGTTTATAAACTAGAGAATTGGCTTGAGCTTTGGAAAATCAGGGTTAACGAACAGAAATGTATTCATATAACTTTCACATTGCGAAAAGATACCTGCTCGTTCATCAGAATAAATAATCAAATTATCCCGCAACACAATGAAGTCAAATACCTCGGAATCCACCTCGATCGTCGTTTAACTTGGAAGTCTCATATCGACGCAAAACTTACCCAGATGAGATTAAAAGCAGTGCAAATTAATTGGCTAATCGGCAGAAATTCTACATTAAAGTTGGATTGCAAACTTTTGTTGTACAATGCAATTCTAAAGCCAATCTGGTGTTATGGAATTCAATTATGGGGTACTGCCTCAGCATCCAACATTGAAAAAATTCAAAGGGGTCAAAATAAGATTCTACGTACAATTACTGCAGCTCCATGGTATGTTAAAAATTCTCGAATCCACAAAGATCTAGGCATTCCTTTGGTGAAAGTCGAATTTACAAAACACGCCTCAAAATATGTCAGCAAACTTGAACACCATCCAAACCCACTTGCACGAGACATCCTTAACTTTGGTGGCCACAGTCGGTTGAGAAGGAGGGATACCCTTGCTTTAACTCAAGCGCAAAACAGATGACTGGATCAGTGGATGTAATTTTGTTGTAGTACCATAATATTTTGTCTAGCACTGGCTGGACTTATTATATTCTTTTAGTATTATTCGAAAACTTATTGTCATTTCATTTCTGAAGATTCACAGCCTTATGTATAATGAAAAATTAGCATGAATTTAGAATAGAGTTGAATTATAATACTCTAACAATCTCTAGATAGCAAACTGCTAAACTCTTGTCAGGCAGTAGCTAAATATCTGCCAACTTATGAAAAACAGCTGTTCAGTGTCAAAGATTTTTTTATAAATAAAAGCAAAGCAAAATTTTTGTAAAAAGTAAAAAAAATGGAAACTTTAGATTTTTTAGATAGTTTTGACAATTTTCCAGCACGCCATTGGTCAAGAAAAATTTATAAAAAGAGAAGAAACCCATTTTTGGAGTACAGCGAAGAAGAGTTTCGTAATAAATATAGATTTACCAAAGAAAGCAGCAAAAAATTAATAAAACTTGTAGAAGCTGATCTTAAAGGTAAAGGTACAAGAAAAGGCGGAAGTATTTCTCCACAGATACAAGTTCTGGCGGCTTTAAGGTGTTGGGGCCGCAATAGTGTACAAGGTGACTGTGCTGAGTACCATGGATTCACTCAGTCCACAATGAACAGAATTTGTGCAAAGGTTGCCCAGGCGTTTGCGAGAAAGGCCAAGTACATTATTAAAATGCCAACATTAGTAGAAGAACAAATCATGGAAATGGAGAAATTTAGAAAAATTTGTGGATTTAAACATGTTATAGGGGCAATCGATTGCACCCATATTCGTAAGAAAGCTGTAAGTGGCGACGATGCCCAATTATATGTAAATCGAAAGGGGTATTTCTCTCTAAATGTACAGGTATTTATATAAGTTAGGTGACAAAACGAAGTACATACATATAGCATTTATAAATGAATATCTAGGTTGTTTGTGGCGCTTCATTAAAAATAACCGATATTGTTGCCTGCTGGAGGGGAAGCACACACGACTCAAGAATTTTTAATGAAAGCAAAATAAAAGAGAGATTTGAAGAAGGTGCTTTTATGGGCCGATTAATTGGAGACGGTGGTTACAAGTGCACTAATTATTTATTTACACCTGTGCAGAATCCAAAAGATAGAAAGGAAGAAAATTACAACAAAGTGCATATAACAACGAGAAATGTTGTTGAAAGACTTTTCGGTGTTTGGAAAAGCAGATTTCGAATCCTTTTGGATAAAATGCGAGTTTCTAGAAGCAATGGAAAAATTATAATTGTGGCTCTTGCGGTTCTGCATAACTTGTCGATTATGTATAATGAGGAAATTTTTGGTAGGTCTAAAATTATTCAAAATTATGAAATATAAAAATTTTTCCTTTTTTTGTAGATGAAAACGATGTCCAAAACAATATCTCACCCATTGAAATTTATCAGAATGGCAGTGAAGATGAAAATATGTCTCGCAGTATTTATATTCATCAAAATTTTTGATAATTTAATCTGAAGCTATGTACTTTTTCCCAAAAATTAGTTTAAAGTTTTTAAATAAACACTATTGTTTTTTTTTTACGTTTATTACCAAAAAAAAGGAAGTACAATATATCGTCACCTAAATTGCCCAAAGACGTAACCATCATTATCATAATTTTACAGGAGAAGCAAAAAACGTTATAAAATGAAAACTGTTTAATTGAAAATCGCGATATGTATGAAATTTGTCGTCTATCTTAAGACAAGATGTGAAGAAATCGCGATTTTCAATTAAACATTTTTCATTTTATAACGTTTTTTTTTCTTCTCCTGTAAAAAAGAAATGTCAAAATCAGGGCTGATTTATGTAATTTTAGTTGTATTTTTTAAAAATACAGTGTGGCATCGTTAATTTTCAGAGTTGATTTATTAAAAGATAGCAGCCGTTAAAAGTTTATTATACATGAACATTCTGCCAAGTAACTGCTAAGGCTACTTAATATTCTAGTTGGCAGCTAGTTGTACGTAGTGTATAAACTGTGGCTAATAAATCATTATACATAAGGCTGTCAATAAATAAATTAAATGTATTAAAAAAAAAAAAAAAAAAAAAAAAAAAAGCATGTATCACAGACAAGGAAGAAATAAATGCTTTACTGGTTTGCATAAGTCATCTCATGTTAACGTATGAGATACATATATGAGCTTCAGATGGAACTGGACTGGAAATATTTGCATCAACAATGTCCTATAATCGGTTCCAATTTTTATTGAGATGCATTCGTTTTGACAAACTTGCGCCAATACGTGAACTTTTTGAATATTTCAATAAAAATTGTGAAAAATTCCCAACAAGCCAGCAAAGTCTTACCAACCTCGTTCACGCAAGCTAAAAATCGTTTAATTTATTCGACGGTTTTTGGTTTTAAAAAGAAAAGTACGATTTTATCGTACATTCCAAAAAAAATAATAATAAGTGTATTCTGTTGCTCTCTACCATGGATAGAGATGGTAAGCTGCTAGATGTTCCAAGGTGTTTACCAGAAATAATTGGGTTTTATAACAAAACCAAAGGAGGAGTCGATACCACTGACCAGTCAGGTGCTACATATAACGTAGCCAGAAATTGTAATCGCTGGCCTCTGGTAATATTATATACCTTACTGAATGTGGCTGCCATAAATGTGCGTATTGTTTTGTTGTGGACTCAAAATACACCACTAAAATACAAAAAGCGTACACTTTTCATCGAAGTAAGTAAAAGCGATAGAGCTATCTCTCAGGATAACTGGATGATAGTTTACCGCAAAATGTTGGAGGTGTACTGGAAAATCCTTAAGGATAATCCAGGATATTGAACAAGATACTAAGGAGGACTGCGATCCTGATAACTGGAGCATTAAGCACTCTCTACTAAGTCGATTTTTGCGATACTAAACTGGGGGAACTCGAAAATACATAAAAGCGAACAGTTGCTATTCTCTATTGCGAAAAGTACTTTTTAATCGCATTTGAAAAGCGAAAAGGCAGCAAGTTGGAATTCTTAATTGCGAAAACAATGTCAAAAATAGCAAAATTCATTCGATGGCAAAACAGCATTCGCAAAGCACTTATTGTTGTGGTACCTAATAGATTATTTGCTTTTAATAATTAAATTTCATCCAGGGAGGCGAACAATAAGACCACCAGACGCGCAAATTTGAAATATTCAATCAAACATTTTTTATAAAGCTGATAAATAAATACATGTATACCTATAGTGCAACAGAATCCATTTTTGCGAATAACACAATTTTTTTTTTTTGTTTTTGAAAATTAAAGTATACGAGTATATTTTTAATAGTTAAAACTAGCAATTTTTTTAACTTGTAAAACTTGTCACAAACTAAATAAATTTGACGTTTATTTCTTTACTTTGGAACAGTGTTGCCACATACTGAAATGAATTGCGATTGCAAATGCGAGTCTTACAGGGGGGTTACTCCGTATTTCGCTTCGAAAAGAAAATCATTCGAATTAGTATACTTTTTACATTGTATTTCGAAAGCTTTTGCTTTCGAATCGTAATACGGATTAACCCCCCAGAATACGATATACCTTTCGGATCCCAATTCATTTGCGCATCGCTATGACTTTCGCATCGCAATACAGAATAAACCCCCTGGATTCCAGTTGATCTAATGGCTATGAATACTGCCGTGAGACTAAGCGCAACGGGCGCTTGGAAGCATGGTCATTATGGGCATGCTAGCATTATGGGAAACATACAATATCTTCCTGAACTCATTGATTATCGCACCCTCCTTCTTGCGAAGCTTCTCCATTCATGACAACATGAAATTGAGGGAAGTTCTACTCCTTGATACTACGAGCTTATCTATATACATACACGGATGGCTCCAAAATAGGAGAGTCGGCGGCGGGGTCTACATTCAGGAATTTGGAATCCGGATGTCTTTCAGAATTCCAAATGGATGTAGCATCCTTCAGTCTTCAATTGGATCAGTTATTACAGAATATCGGGAAGAGATATACGTAAAGGGTGTCTCAACTAGAATGCAATTTTTAAATTTTAAATAAAACACAGATATTTAAAAAAACATCGTGAAACTTTATTATATCGTAAAGTAGACAGAATGAGGTTATGTATGAAACAAGATATCGTGCAGATGACCGCCGCGGCTTTGCTGGCATACACGCGATCTTTTAATGAAATTTTCAATGACCTTTTTGCATAAATGCTGCGGTATTTCATTAATGCAGCGTCCGATTTTCTCTTTTAAGGCTTGAGTCGTCGTCGGCTTATTCGCGTAAACCATCGACTTCAAAAAACCCCAAAGAAAAAATCTCAAGGTGTTAAATCGCACGATCTAGGCGGCCAATTCTGGTCTCCAAAACGCGAAATAACACGACCAGGAGATGACTGATGCAGCAATTGAATTGTTTCTCTGGCTGTATGACATGTGGCGCCGTCTTGTTGAAACCACATGCCCTCCACATTCATTTCTTCAATTCTAAGCAAGAAAAAACTGGTTATCATTTCACGATACCGAACACCATTGACTGTTTGCGCTTGACCTGCCCATTTTCATAAAAAAAAGGTCCAATGATTCCTCTCCAGCTCAAAAACCACACCACACAGTGACACGTTGAGGATGCATTTGCTTCTCGTGAATCACTCGAGGATTTTCCTCACCCCAAATGCGACAATTCTACCTATTGACGAAGCCATCAAGATGAAAATGGGCCTCGTCACTGAAGATGATTTTATCGGCAAAATCAGCATTTTCATGGTGTCTCTAATACCCAATTAACGAACTCCCTTCGCTGTCTATGGTCAGCTGGCTTCAGTTCCTGAGTCAATTGAACTTTGTATGCATGAAGATGCAAATCTTTCGTCAAAATTCGCTGCATAGTATATTTGGAGACACCAATTTGCTGAGCTCGGTGTCGAATTGAGGTGGATGTTGTTTGAGCGACATCATCACGTACAGCTGCGACATTTTCGGTCGATCGACCTGGTCGAAGGCGCGTTGTTGTCTTTACATCATTAACAGACCCAGTTTATCCATTAATCTCTTTACAGTTGACTCTTTTGAGCATTATTGTGACCCCAAATTGATCGCAATTTGCGAACTGTAGCCGCAAAACTTTCACCATTTTGGTAAAACAATTTCACAATGAGAATGCGTTGTTCATTCGTGTAGCGCTCCATTTTTACTAACCTCGTACCTTCTACTAGCAAACAATAACAATTGTTTAAATGTCAAACAATGACACTTCGAATGGCGCCAAATTTAAAAATTGCGCTCTAGTTGGGACACCCTTAATATACACTGACAGTGAAACTGTCACAGGATGGCGAGACATTCAACAGTCACACTCATATGGGTGCGCGGACATGGAGACATAATAGGTAACTGTATCGCTGATGACTTGGCAAAGAAAGGTGCCATGTTATCTGAGGATAACATTGACCATCTCTGCAGTATTCCGCTATCGAAATGTAAGCAAATAGTCAGCGGCTTTCGCTTTGAGCTAGCTCAAACCAGGTGGGGAAGTGAACAAACCTGCACATTCACACGACTGATTTGGCCTATATTAAATAGGAAACGTACGCTGTATTTACTGAAATTACAGCGACCACAACTCAGCAACTTGGTGTCAGTGATCACAGGACACTGCAAATTTGGCAATCATGCAAAACGACTGGGTTTACCCTATAATGATTTTTGCAGGAGTTGTAATAATGAAGAAGAGGAGGAAACGGTCTCTCATATTTTATGTCTCGTAACATTCTTCTGGGGCAACCATCCTTCGACGATTTATCTGAATTCTCAGTTCTGAAGTTGGAGAATATTGACGATTTTAACAGAAGCAGTAATTGGCTGCAGTATTCTAATCTATCTATCTGGGTACCTGCGCTTTTAAATTTTGGTCTGCGCATTTTTCACATCTTTCACATTTTTTCACCATTTCCAATCCCTCCACACTCTACACACCCCTTCACTACCCTTCGTATTCTTCTACCTTATCTCCTCTTCACACATCTTCTTCTCTTCTTTCCAATCAGGTAACACAATAGGACCAGCAATATGGACCTAAGTGGGCCGCGATATACGGCCGCCTGCCAACCTAACCTAACATTTTATCAAAGATCTTGCTTTAAGGCTTATTGCACCACATATGGGGAAACGTGGCAAAATTAAGACGTTGCCAAATAATATCAAAATAAGCTGTCAAAAATTTACTAAACAACTTTGTGAAAACAGGAATGATTTAGAAAACAATTCACCACCAGCCAAAAGACCTAAACAGAGTCGTTGTCAGTTATGCGGTAATAAAAAGGATCGAAAAACAAAAACAACATGCTGCAAATGCAAAATTTTTATTTGCAAAAGTCACAGCCACCCACTCTTACTAATTGCTGTCAATCCACAAACTCAGAGTTGGAAACAAATTACGAAAATCATGATGATATGGATATAATGAGTAACCGAAATTTGTATGCAAAATTTTACTTTGTTCAAAAAAATATTATTAAATAACTTTTTTTCTACATCTTTTCATCTTTCCAAATCAGTTACCCGTAGAGAATTGCTTTAAAAATTTTCTTAATTATCACTAGTTTTACATAATACATTTAATATAATTTTTTATTTATTTTTTTTTTAAATTGAATGTAAATAAACAACATATAATCTATATCTACCTATATATAAAAATGGTGTAAAAATGTACAGTAATTCATAAAATGAGAACGGCTGGGCCGATTTCAGTAAAATTTTTTGTCAGTTGTTCGTTTTTACGGAAGAAATTTTTCGAAAATCCCTCCAGAAAAGTCCGAAAATTGGAAAAAATCGAAAATCGAGTGTTTGTATGAAATTTTGTGTGAAATTATTCCTTAATGGCTTTCCAAATGAAAAAATAGAAAGTTCTTGGTGTAAAACTTGGAAAATTGCGAAAAATTGGAAGAATCGAAAATTGATTTTTTTGTACAAATTTATGTGTGAAATTATTCCTTAATGAAAAAATAGAAAGTTCTTGGTGTAAATCATGGGAAATTGCGGAAAATGCAGAAAATCTCTCCGCAAAGTCGGAAAATTGGATAAATTGGAAAATTGATTTTTTTGTACGAAATTTTGTGTGAAATTATTCCTGTTATTATTATTACTCTAAAGTTTGTCTGAAGGCTCAAAATTGAGGCGAGGCAAAGTTATAAATTTAAAATAATTGAAGACTACAATTTCCAGAATTCGTGTTTCATTTAGGAAAATGAGTTGAAAGGCACCTTGTGAAATTTTACATTATAGAGGTTTTCTAAAAATGTTTTTGTTTACAAGTAGAAACAATTAAATTTAAGAATTTCGGTTTACAAATCTAAGTTTAGATTTATTTCCAAGAATGGGAAATTTACTAGTGAAAGATAGCTGTTTTCATAAACGCAGTATGCAATGCAACACTGCAAACATATGCGTTTACAATGCAAAAGCTATGTGTCCACGTTTGTCAGATGTTACAACGTTGTCCGAAAAATGTTCAGAAAATGTCTAACAACGTAAACTTAAAATTTTTGCCTTCCAACCTTGTAAGAAAAAGCATTTTCAGTACATTGGAAGACAAAAATATTGGCAGACATCTAACAATCGTGTAAACACAGAATTTTGTCATTGTTTTAAGACAATTGTCAAACATTTTTCAATGCAGTGCTGCATTGCATACTGCGTTTATGAAAACAGCCATAGTAAAGCCTCAATTAGCCGACTGTAACGGAATGTAGTGTAATGACGTAAAAATGTAAGAAAATTCTATTTCTTCCAGATTCATACATTACGGTGTTGCGTTACTTTAGATCTCTATAACCATTTGCATTACTTTACACGTAACAATATTCATCAGCTGTTTCTTACTGTTGCAGTTACATTCCATTACAGTCGGCTAACTAAGCCTTAAGATGCTAATTCCCACACGCAATTTAGAGCCCTCACATTATTATGGACATATTCAACTGTCCCAGTAGTTGAATTGACATTATAAGATTTAAATTATTTAGCTGCGGTAAACGCCAATGACCCAGACACAAATATATAAAAATTTTGTAAATATATTTCAGGAAAGCACCTGCCAACTGTTAGAACAATAATAAAAAAGAAGTGTAAAATATTCAACAACTCCGTCCGTAGCGCTTTTTTTAATCGTGGTATTTGGTACCGCTCTTCTTTCCCCTCTCACCCACAAACTCAAACGTTGAGCAGCAAAAGTTACAGTGTGTGAACGGGACTTAGAAATTTTGTGTTTCCTGATAGCCACGTTTGCACAATACCCGATTTGTGATTTATGTCGTTATCCTGGTAAAAATGTTATTGAAACTTGCCCAAAACCATGTTTCAATATTGCCTTTAGGTTTTCTTTGTTGAGTTCTGCATGTCTAATTCCAAAATTTTAAACTTCAATATACATATGTTTTTAAATTTTACTTAAAAAATTGATTCGTTTTAATTTTATATTATTACAAATTAACTGTAAAACTTACGGTGCTATGCTGTGCTATGATTTTTGTCTCAGAAAATTTTGTTTTGCCTTTGCCACTTTTCGTATATTTCACAATCTACAATTAAAATTCCTTGATTCAACACATTATAGAAAAAAGTTGCTGAGGTTTGCACTTACGCTTTTGACTGCAAAGAATGAGCTGATTAAATAAAATGTAAACAATTTCGATGTCCAAATTATTAAAATTAAATAAATTTAACCATGATTATGCGAGTGCTACGACTAAATACAACAAAAGAAAAACAAAGTGTTTTTTTGCTTTTACAGTGGTGTTTAAAATGGCATGTAAACAGGGATGCCAATTTTACTTTAATTAAACCCTTGGTGGTAATAAGCATGTCGTTCACGACAACACAAATATAGACGTTTTGTTCTAATACATACTACATTTACATCCACGCAAAATCTAGATTTTAATTAAAATCTTAAAGAAAATTTTTGCCGTTTACACTACTACTTTTTGACATAATGTTGGATTTCATTTTCATAATAAAAACAGCTGATTGAAAAATAAAATAAATTATATTGTAAACTTTTAGTAACAAGAATGGGGAGACAAAAACAAATTTTATTATATTTTACATCTAGATCTGAAAAAAAAACAATCGGAATTAACATTTTTGCGTAAAAAAAAGCGTAAAAAAATAACAGCAGCATTTGTTAAACATAAGGGCTGTTTTCATAAACGCAGTACGCAATGCAACATTTCATTGCATAGAGTTCATAATAACATTTAGAATATAATTTAAAAACTTTTATCACATTAAATATAAAGTTATTGGACTATTAAAGAGAATCTTAAAACAAAAATTTTTAAATTATATTTCTAAATGCTATTATGTACTCTATGCAATGAAATGTTGCATTGCATACTGCGTTTATGAAAACAGCCAAGGTTTCACAAACTTTTGCAAATGGAATGGACACACGTAAGTATGGGAAATAAGTTGGCGTAATTTAACTAAATACGTTTATATAATAGACTCGCTACGGCTCGTTTTATGAGGAAGATGTGTCTATTATGCCACAAGAAACGTTCATAGAAAATTTTCGAATGAGCCGGCAAAAATTTCAATTGCTGTCTTTTTATCATTTCTTTTAAATTTATTTTTGTGGAACTGTCAAATTTTTCTTGTTCAGTGCTGTATTTTTTAGTACTATAGTATGAAATTCAGTGTTGTATTGCAAGATTTTGCCAAAATCTCGTGACGAACTAGATTTTGTTTTGTATGGGAAATCTAGTAGAAATGAACAATATTTCGCTCAAAATCCCTTAAGTACTAGATATTGCTTAGGTGCAAATGTAGTATACAGGAGTAGTTTTGGAACAAATAATACTGTGTTCAGATATGCAACTTTATTGAGTCAATATTCGGTAAAATTACAAAATTATTTTGAGTGTTCATACGCAATTTTCAGCTTACACAATAATCATTTGACAGCTGGAAAACAATACAAAAATACTCTTAAATAGTTGTTTCTATGTAAACAAACTTACCTTTACATTGATTTTTAGGTTTCTTGAAATTCAAAAACTATGAAATATGTTCACAAAACTGAACGCAAATTGCTTGAGATATTCCGCTTTAATTTTAATTAAAAATAAAAAAATATTTTAATAAATTAGTGTTGTTTTTATCCGACCTTTCAGTTATAATTTTCAAGAAATAAAATTGTTCGAGCTCGAGGTCAAGTGTATGTAAAAATTCTTTATTGCTAATATTTCGCTACACTTCGTATAGCATTTTCAAAGCTTATGTTCGAAAAAGTTTACATTAAAAACAAAAACAAAAAATACATTTAATTTTCTGCGCGTAAACAGTGAGTGTCTTCTTCATCGTCTAATGTTACACTGTAAAAAATTAAATGTATTTTTTGTTTTTGTTTTTAATGTAAACTTTTTCGAACATAAGCTTTGAAAATGCTATACGAAGTGTAGCGAAATATTAGCAATAAAGAATTTTTACATACACTTGACCTCGAGCTCGAACAATTTTATTTCTTGAAAAAAATATTTTAATAAATAATATTTATATTTTTCAAATATAAGTTTTCTTTCAAAAAATATATGGTAACGTTGATTCATATTCACATTTTCTACATAGCCGGTGTACCACCGGAGGCCGGCCTTCATACCTATTTGCCTATTAATTCGGGAAGTTATGCCATTTTTACTTAACGGTAACTCTGGTAAAATATTTTACAATTAGTTATACAATATTTTTAATAAAGAATTAAATCCAGCTATTCACAATAAAGCCAAATTATTAAATTATTTCAAAAGTTATTCATAATTTAAAAATTTACACATTTTATTTAGTTAACATCTATCAGATACCGGCAAATTACAGCCAAAAGCAGATATCTGAATAATTGTACACAACAAAAGAGAAACGACGAAAAATTGTTGCATATACATAATTTGCACAATACACAAACGATAAAGGGGTACTAAACTGTTGCTATTTCATTCTTATTTACAGCAACAGTACCTTTGACAAATAAAGCTTTCTCTATCCAACTCACATGAAAATCAAACCAAATTGCGCCAAAAAATCAAACAAAAAAACTAAAGAAAATAAGATAAAGCTAAATTTAAGGATGGAAATGGTAAATTATTTTTTTAATTTTAATTAGTTTCTTCCAAAAAATTAAAGCAAATATAAATACAATGTATAAGTTGGCTTACTAAGAAAATGACGTGCATTTTATTTACCATGTTAAGATCATCTGACTTACCTCTTTTAATGGTCGTTTTTGCAATAGAAGTTTTTATTTGCAGAATTTAATTTTGTTTGAAATATTTAGAATATTTCTTTTTCATATGTCTTTAGATAAGATTATTTCAAGGCATAAAATTCTAATTCCTGTTTATTTTCACTTTTAAATTAATATTAGTTCACACAAAAGTTTATAGCCCAGCAATCAGCCGCTTTTTACATTATCTTAGCACCTTATTCACGAAATAAAATGTATCTTCAGTATTTTTTTTTTTATTCTTTCACTTCACCAAGTTTTTGTTTCTACAAGAAAGCAAAACAATGGTAAAATGAAGAAGATAAACATTCACAATTTTTTGTAACAGAGTTGTATTTCGATGAGTTTTAGTACTAATTTTTAGTATTGTGAATAGCTCGAAACTGATAGTCCTTATCGATGCCAGAGTAATCTATTACAATTCTATTTTTTGTTATTTCCATGGTGAAATTCACCATGTGAAGCATAAAAGAGGTAATTTTTCGAAAATGACAACTATATAGCCCGATTCGTAGGATATTTGTCTATCGAAATACATTAGTTTCATTTTGACAGCACGAAATTTATCGGTTTTAGGAATGAAAAAACTGTATACATAATACATTATGTTAGTTTTTACTTCATAGTGAATACCCTGTAACCGGTGACCCCAATTAACCGTGATGAAAAAATATCAGTCTATTGTTTTTTGTTTCAATATTTTCAAATTGTTTGCTTCGATTCACCGTGATGGCAGAATTTTTTTATTAACTTCAAATTCATACATTCAATATAATAAACATGAAAACGGGGAATTCCCTTGTTTGCATTTAAAAGTGATTAGTAAAATTTTGATCTATGTAAATATATTTAGGCCCATTATTACAACTTGGTAATAGTTAAAGGTATGATGTTATCGGACAGATAAGAAGTATTTGGTTATTATAAGTCTACTTTAATATAAAACCGACCGATAAGCTAAAGGGAAGATCATCTTACCTTTAATTTTATAGTGAGGTTTATGTATTTGAAGTTGCCATATGTTCTGAAAAATTGACAACTTCATGAAAAATAAATTAATTTCAATTTTGTTTTGCCAATAAATAATTTGATAAACAAAAATGGAAAGCAGACGTTGATTTATATTTTTTTCACAACCAAATATTTTCACAAACACAAAAAATTTACTGTTTCTTGTCAGTAATTTGTCAAAAGTAATCGGTTTTTAACTGGTATTGCCATATTTTAGAAAAAAATTATTTTATTTTACAAGGAAGTTGTAATAACGAAAAATTTTAAAGGTCACTTTATTCCTCACTTTAATTAAAGTTACCTTTTATTATTAAGAACATTAAAGGCAAGTTGTAATAATGGCCCTTAGTATGGCATCGTTACCAGTGGTAAAAAGATAAAGAAACATTTTAAATATTAAAGATAAAGTTAAAATAATTGGCTTGTCGGTTTTAGTGACTTTTTTCAAATCACTATCAAAATTTTATCACTAATAGAATTTTAAATTCTGATTAAAAAAAAAATATAAAATTGGATAGGTCACGCCTATTTTCGAGTGGGCGGGGCTCCAAAATTTGTAATATATTGAGCTATATCTTGAAAACTACAATTTCTTATTAGATGATATATATATATACATATATATATAGCAAATGATAGGTATTTGAAAGACCTTTCCAACGATATATAATATGACCTATTTATATGGACCACCTATTGATAAATTTCGCAAAATTATTTTTTGATCCGAATTTTTTTTTAAAAATCAAAAAAATCCGGGAAAAAGGTCTATATGAGTAAGTCCCATTATTACAACTTGGCAATAGTTAAAGGTATGATATTATCGGACAGATAAGAAGTATTTGGTTATTATAAGTTTACTTTAATCTAAACCGACCGATAAGCTAAAGGGAAGATCATCTTGCCTTTAATTTTATAGTTAGGTTTACGTATTTGAAGTTGCCATATGTTCTGAAAAATTGACAACTTTATGAAAAATAAATTAATTTTAATTTTGTTTTGCGAATAAATAATTTGATAAACAAAAATGGAAAGCAGATGTTTGATTTATATTTTTTTCACAAACAAATATTTTCACAAACACAAAAAATTTACTGTTTCTTGTCAGTAATTTGTCAAAAGTAATCGGTTTTTAACTGGTATTGCCATATTTTAGAAAAAAATTATTTTATTTTACAAGGAAGTTGTAATAACGAAAAATTTTAAAGGTCACTTTATTCCTCACTTTAATTAAAGTTACCTTTTATTATTAAGAACATTAAAGGCAAGTTGTAATAATGGCCCTAAGTAGATAAATTACAATATTTTCAACTCAAGAAATTAAGCTTTAATTTAAGGTATAACATGACCATGTAGGTAATATAAATCCGAAGATATTAAAGAAAGGTTATGACATTTCACCATAAAAAAAAATACAATCTGTAGAACGCGAAGCCGGTGTTCTGTATACCATAGAGGAGAAAAGCCTTCCGTCCGGCCATATGCCGGCAATATAGGGAATCTGTACTATGCGAAGCCGGTGTTCTGTATACCATGGAGGAGAAAATCCTTCCGAAAATGTGTTTTTTGAATTTTTCAGATCTTTTAATTCTATGATTATAGTACCTACAGACATATATGATATTTATATTAATAAACTAAAATAACAAAAATCGGCCCAAAAAATATTCTTTTCGGATTTAACCCATAGTCGGTCCATATTTTATAATCATGATATATATCGTTTATATTAATTTAATGTATTACAAGATATAGGCCTATATATTTTCAACTTTAAGGGCCCGACCCCTCGAAAATAGACGTGACCGCCAACAAATTTGTTTTTGCTGTCATCTCCTCTAAAAGCCCTATTTGATGAAATTCTTCATTTTTTTTTGAGCAAATTCACTAAAACCCACTTGTTCCAAATAATTAACGAGCATTCAAAAATAATATGAGTTTTAAAATGCTAGCTAGAAAATACGAAGTTTAAGAAGAATTATTTTTTTAATATAAATATGTATGTACACCAAAATGTACATAAAAATATTTAAAAACTCTATAATCAAAATTATAATTCGATTAACCGTGAAAATCGATTATCCGTAATGCTTCTGTTCCCGTCCATTACACATAATCGAGGCGCGACTGTAACATACTTTTGAAACAACAAATGCTTTATCAGTTGCAAAAATATGTATTTTAATGCTCTTTTTCGTTTTACATATTTATTTTTAGGATACTATTCTATGCAACTCTGAAAAAAATATTATAAAAAAGTATGTTTTGTTCACATCGATGTATAATTTACACATTTATGTTGGACCAATTGGTATAAGTTTCAAAAAATTCTACATTTTTCATGTTAAAATCAAATCTTTAATAAAAAACAAGTCAAAAATAAAATCTATACAACATGGGGCGAAGATCCATAAATACCACTAAAAGTGGTAAATATATGAATCCCACAGATCAAGCTAGTAAGTAAATCCTTAAAGTAAACGTTATTTTGGTAAGGGAGTAGCAACTGACCGTGTTTATGAATGAATTTTGTTTCCAGGAAAGGAGGCTCGCAAAAAGGAATTGAAAAAGAACAAAAAGCAGCGTCAAATGGTTAGAGCTGCTGTGCTCAAAAATAAAGATCCTAGTCAGATATTAGAAGAAATGGAAAAAATCGATGAAATGGGTAAGAAAATTTGCAATTGGCAATTGTTTTTGGTTGAGTTTTAATTATGATGTTTTTTTTACAGAATACAATGTTCTGCAGCCTTCTCCTTTAAATGAAAAGGTTTTAAGGGATAAACGTAAGAAACTAAAGGAAACGTTTGATCGTGTAATGAGGCTTTATGTATGTCGCACATTTTTTTATTTCTACGCTTTGAGTATTAATTTGTTTAATTTTGCAGCATAATGATGATCCCGAACACTGGTCCGAGCTTAAGCGCAAAGAGGTTGAATATGAAAAAAAACGTCTGAAAAAGCAACAATATTATGATAGTGTCAAACATGCTCAAAGTGTACAGATTGATGAAATTCCTTTACCCACTAGCAACCAGACACCTTCACCCACAGCGGCCACTTCTGCAACCACTTTTCCACCCAAACGTCTACCACCACCACCTACAGCTTTATCGTTGCCTCCGTTTGCACCGGGGGCACCACCTGGTGCACTCAAAAAGACCAATGAAAATGTAAGTGTTATAAATATAGCTTTAGCTTTAAATGCGTATATAGCCTTATTTCTGTTTATTAACAGCTCTCTAAAATCTCCGATAAATCGGATGACCCCAAAAAGAAAGACGCTTTGGGAGTGCCCGTAGGACCACCCCCGGATCTTATAGATTTTCCAGATCTCGATTCAGATGCCGAGGACGACGAAGTTATCTTAAAAAAATACGTCCCGAAATCAAAAGCCAAGATAGTGCCCAAACCTAATTCATTACAGCAACGTATGCTGGCCATATCAGGACAAAATATTGATGACTTCATGAAAGAAATGGAAAATGTACATAAAAAGAAGGTGGCAGCTGGTAAACTGGGAGACAGCGCCCTCCCCTCCAACACAGAAGACAGTGAAAAGAAAACAGAATCATCAGATGCTGAGGAGGATGATGATGACAAATCCTTAGTTTTGGATAGTACGGATATTTCAGATGACGAGAAAGAGATTGATTCTTCAAGAAGGAAAAGAAAAGAAACAACGTCTGTAAAAACAGCAATTATACCCGTACATGCAGCACCGGTGGCGGCAGCTCCTATGCCCATGCCCTTGAATTTACCTGGAATGCCAGGGCAACAACCGCATATGCATGTTACAGGGCCTCCAGTGCCACCTATGGGAGGTTTGGCTCCACCACCCATGATGTTTCGACCACCACCTCGGCCACCTGGTATGCATGCCTTTGGTATACGTATGCCACCAGGACCACCACCTGGTCCTAGACCTGGTATGCCACGTATGGGTATACGTATACCGGGACCACCGCCCGGCATGCCACCCCGTATGGCCCTCCACAAAAATCAACAGCTGCAAAACAAGGACAGTAAGGGTGTGACAACAATTACCGCCAAACCCCAAATAAGGTATGGATTGTTTATAATCTCTAACAATTTATTTGTTGAACATTTTCTCTGTTTTTAATTTTCAGAAATCTGAGCGCTGATGTTACACGCTTTGTGCCCTCCACTTTAAGAGTTAAGCGTGATGATGCCCGCAAACCCAATCGCTCGAAGCCTTATACTCAAGAAACCCCCAATCATCCCAAAGAGTCTAATAATGCCGCCTCGAAAGACGATGCCTACACACAATTCATGAACGAAATGCAAGGTTTACTGTAGTTTTAATTTATGCAACAAAGGAAATAATAATAGAAATAAATTTATTAAACTAAAACAAAAACCATGAAATTTTAATATTACCGAATTTAAAATCAAAATGCATTTTACTGCATTACCTTAAACTTAATGGTAAAAAAACAAATTATGTACTACAGAAAGTGATGATGATTTGAGCTCTAGTGATAATAATTTACTTAACTGGCAAAATGCTACAACAAAACGAAAAAAAAATAATAAGAGTAAACATTCCAAAAAAAGCATACTGACGATAACCAAGCTGTTCAAATGTTAATAAATTTGCTGCACTTGCTAACAACGAAGAAGGCAATAACGATGGTAATGATAACATTGATGATGAAGCTAAAACTACTGCAAAGCCGTTACCAATATTTATTAATAATGTTACTAATATAAATAAAATGATTAAATGTGTAAGTAGTATGATTGCTAAATTTACTTAAATTTACTTAATTTAATTATAAAGTCGTAAATGACGGTCAAGTTAAAATCAATAGAACCTTATCGAAACTTAGTCAAATATTTTGATAACAACATTAGTTAAAAAGTCAGCGATCATACAGATTTGTAATTAAAGATCTACATTATTCTACAAAGATAGAATATATTAAAGCAGATCTTTTATATAAAGGTCACCTTGTTAGAAATATTACTAACGTAAAAAGTAGATTTAATAAACAGCCATTACAAATGTTCTACGTTGACGTTGATCCGAGTCCGCCAAATCCTAAACAATAACATTATGAAAAATATAGAAAACTAGCGGACCCGGCGAACTTTGCCTCGCCCCAATTTTAAGCCTTCAGACAAACTTTAGAGTAATAATATAATACAACAGGAATAATTTCACACAAAATTTCGTACAAAAAAAAATAAATTTTTACATTTTTCCGACTTTTGCGGAGAGATTTTCCAATTTTCCGTTTTTCGCATTTTCCGCAATTTCCCATGATTTACACTAAGAACTTTCTACTTTTTCATTTGGAAAGAAATTAAGGAATAATTTCATACAAAATTCCATACAAAAACTCGATTTTTGAGATTTCCCATTTTCTGACTTTTGCGAAGAGATTTTCCAATTTTCCGCGTTTCGCATTTCGCATTTTTCATGATTTACACTAAGAAATTTATATTTTTTGTTTTGGAAAACCATTAAATATCATACAAAAACTCGATTTTCGAGATTTCAAGTTTTCGGACTTTTCCGGAAGGATTTTCAAAATTTTCTTCCGTAAAAACCTTCTCCTCGAAAATACGAACAACTGACAAAAAAGTTGACATAAATCGACCCAGCCGTTCTGATTTTATGAACTACTATACATTTTTCACACCATTTATAGATTTATTAAATAAACAAATAGGGTTAACAAATACATTTATGAATATGATGTCCCTTCTTATAAAAAAATTATGCACGTAAACTTGAGAATAGCAATATGGAATGCGAATGGTATAATGAACAAACTGAATAAAATTGATTATTTTATGAAAGAAAAGCATATTGATTTATTTCTTATCTCTGAAACCCATTTAACTACGAAGTCTTATGTAAAAATTAGAGGCTACGATTTTATTTTCACTAATCATCCTGATGAAAAAGCCAACGCTGGAGCTGGTCTATTCATAAAATCTACTATCCGATATGAACTTGCAAACGAATATCAGAAGAATTATTTATAAGCAACTGGTGTTAAAGTAATTTGCAATTATATTCCTATCAACATCTTCTCCACATATTTTTCACCAAAATACACAGTAAAATGCGAAGATTACGAAAACTTTTTTAAATCAATTGTATAAATGCATTTTGCAAAGTAATTTCAACACATTATCAGGAAGTAGGCCAACATATTGACCCACTGATTCAACAAAAATTTCCGACCTCTTTGACTTCGTTGTATTTAGCGGCTTCTCTAGAGTCTAGACAGTCACTTGATATTTTAAATGATCATAGCCTAAATTCAGACCACACACCGTTACTTGTTAACTACAGTATTAATGTTAAACTAGTCCCTAAGCATGTTAAACTTATTAAACGAAACTCTAATCTAAACTTCTATAGAGAATTTATTGAAAATAATTTGAACCTTAACATGGAAATTAAAACTGGAGAAAACCTAGTTGAATCTTTTACATTATTGATTCACGAAGCAGTGCTTTTGTCTACCCCAATAATTCGTTCACAGGATGTAGGTCCTAATGTACAAGCTTCAGCTGCGACAAGAGAAATGATTAGACAATCTCGCAGACTACGACGAATCTGGCATCGTACTAGAAATCCAAGAGAAAAAATAAACTGGAACCTGGCGATAAAGTTATGCTCTAAAATGCTGGCTAAAGAGAGAAGTAATAGTATCAATTTCTATCTCAGTAAACTGAAACCTCAAAATAGTAATAAAGAACATGAGCTATTTAACGCAACTAAGTTTCTTAAAAGACCTGTTAAAAGAAATGTTCATATTAAAAATACAAACAACATATGGTGCAGAACTGATTTAGAAAAGTCCATTGCTTTTGCTGGTCATTTGGAAACCACTTTTAAACCACACTTTCTTAGACAATGCATGTCAAATGGATATATTTATGTACCAATAAATCATATCCCACATGAAACAAAAATGGAAATAAACATTTTAAATAACAAAAAATCTACAGGTTATTATAAAATAGATGCCATTGCAATAAAATCATAGAGTGGTATTTCTAACTTTACTATTTAACTATATTTTATGACTTCAGCATTTCCCCTCACAATGGAAGTGTGCAGAAATAATTATGCTTCTAAAATCGAATAAACAAGAAAATGTAGTGTCCTCTTACAAGCCTATCAGTTTACTACATTATCTTATCTAAAATATTTGAAAAAATACCTTTAAAGCGGTTAACACCCTATCTTAAACTGATCATCAGTTTTGTTTCAGGAGAAAACATGGAACGTCTGAACAATGCCACCGAATTATAAGAGTGATATCAGATTCTTTTGAAAATAAAAAATACTCTTCTGCTATATTTTTTGATATACAGCCATCGTTTGATAAAGTTTGGCACGAAGGATTACTTTACAAATTGAAAAATATTCTTCCAGCTCCATTTTATTTGTTTTTCTTATCATATTTAAAATGATATATCCAACACTCGACAAATAGAAGCTGGAATCCCGCAAGGTAGAGTGCTTGGTTCTGTCTTGTATACCATATTCACCTATGACATGCCAACAAGAGATGACGTTACTATTGCAACATATGCAGCTGATACGGCATTTTTATGTTCACATCAATCTCCTTTAGAAGCTTGTAGAATCATGCAACTACAACTTGATTGCTTTTATCATTGGCTCACTAAATTTGAATATTGTAGTTAA
This sequence comes from Bellardia pandia, assembly GCA_916048285.2. Classification (NCBI taxonomy): domain Eukaryota; kingdom Metazoa; phylum Arthropoda; class Insecta; order Diptera; family Calliphoridae; genus Bellardia; species Bellardia pandia. Next base: position 37,860,869 of record OU696530.1, read on the forward strand.
CACCCAAAAGTCAAATAAAATTACAAGAAGAGAAAATTGCCCACCAGTAATTTTCAATGGCACTACAATTCCTAATAGTGACATCGTAAAATATTTGGGTCTGCATCTGGACCGACGACTTACATGGAAAGCTCATATAATCGCTAAAAGGAAGCAATTAGACAAAAAATTTAAATAAATATACTGGCTACTTGGGCGTAAATCCCAACTCAATCTCGATAATAAAGTTTTACTACTAAAAACTGTATTAAAACCTATTTGGACTTATGTCATAGAATTATGGGGAACTGCCAGCAACTCGAACATAGAAATATTGCAAAGATTTGAGTAAAAAGCATTACGAGCAATAATAAATGCTCCTTTTTATATAACAAATAAAGCATTACATAATGACCTAAAACTTCCATTTGTAAAATCTGAAATAAGAAAATTTAGTGATCATCTTCCGCAAAGTTATTGTGTATGAGTCCGGGAAGGTTTCTCAGTTAGTAGACCACGCCTACTCTAACGCCCACTTTTTCAAATTGATTAATTTATTCTGCATGGGTTTTTACAGATTTACTTCAAACAATTTGTATACACATCTTACTGAAGGCGAGATAAGAATAAAAATTTTATGTGCTAAAGCTTCTTATTTCTTTCGACCACTCCTCCTACTTTCTTAAATTGTGTAATTGATTCTACTCGGATTTTTACATATTTACTTCAAATCGAATACACATGTTACGCTAGGTGAGGTAAAAATTAAGATTCATACTCCACGGCCCCTTTCACGCCCCATCTCTTGCAGAAAAACGCCTGCCGGGAAGGCCAGACCGCTGGACCGATTTTACTAAAAAATTTACGGAATGTGTATAACTAAGACACCGGCATGACTAAGAATACTTCTTTCGACCGCCTACTTTTTTTCAAAATGAGAAAAATCAATAAAATTACTCAAAATTAACTGAATATTTATGTAATGTCTTTCTTTCAAATTTGTTTGTATTCTTTTGCACTAGATAGATGTGTAATTAATTTCTTCGTTTCTTAACTTTTTAAAAAGAGATCAACGATTAATAGTAAAAGTAATAATAGTAAAAAAACTCACAATATGCTATTCGGAATTAATTCGTAAAAAAGGGCTAATTTCAGTACAATTTTTATACCCTTCACCTTCATGAGAAGGGTATATATAAGTTTGTCATTCCGTGTGAAATTTCCACAATATAATTTTCCGACCCTATAAAGTATATATATTCTGGATCCTTATAGATAGCGGAGTCGATTAAGCCATGCCCGTCTGTCTGTCTGTCTGAGTATTGAAATCAGTTTTTTGAAGTCCCCAGAGTCCCCAACCAGAGTTATGGACCAATATGTGAGACAACCTCCATAAAAATTTTATTTTTTTGTCCATTTTATTGCAATATTTTGAAATATATTGCAGATAATACCATGAAATTTTGTATACATTGTTTGTATGATAAAAGAAGAAAGTGTGCGGAAAATAGTAAGAATCGGTCCATGATTTCTCATAGCCCCTATACAAATATATATATTCCCGAAATATGGCTTAATGATAAATAAATGCCTATAAAATTAGAATATCAAGACAAAATTCGGCAAAAATAATTTTTATACAAAAAGAAATCGCAAAACGAAATTTTTTTGAGTTCGGTCCATGTTTGACCATAGAACCCATATAAAGTCTACTTCCAAAATTCACTTAAATACGTATAAAACAGATATAAATAATGTTAAACGGCTAAAATTTGACATAAATAATCTTTATAGGCAAATAAATTGTTGTACTAAATTTTATGGTAGTCGGCCCAGAACTGGTCATAGCTCCTATACAAGGACCACATCTGAAAAAGACATTTTATAAATATCATTACCGACTCAAAACTTTGCACAGATGATTTAAATATATACAAAAATCATCCCACAAAATTTTGTGAATTTCGGTCTATTTTTAACCGTAGGCCCCATATAAAGCCCTCTTCCGAAAATCACTTTAATACTCATAAATCTCTTATAAATAAGGGTACCAATCCAAAATTTTACACGGATCATTTACATACATGCCTAAATCTAACTGCTGGATTTTGAGAATATCGGTCCATATTTGACAATATCCCCCACATAAGGTCCACTACCGAAATCCACGTTAATACTAATATATATCTTAAATACACCGTTATTATGTTGAAATTCGACGTGAAATATCCTCATATGCATGAAAATAATTGTTCCAAAATTTAAGAAGATCGGCCCATAATTTGTCATAGCTGCCATATAAGAACCATTTCCAAAAAACAAAAATTCGGGTCAAAAAATATTTTTTTTTAGAATTTTGAGTGATTATAATTTTTGACGAAAATTTTACTAATCAAGTTGAAACATTTCAATTTTTTTAACTCATTAACAAATACAAACTGCGAAGCTGTTGGCTTATCTGCAGAAAACACCCAGAGTTTATGGCGGGAATCGAACCCGCAACCCTTTGACTGATAGTCAGGCACTCTATCGCCTAGTCTATCGGGGCACTCTTTCTTTTCGGATTTAACCCATATTCGATCCATATTTTATCATTATGATATATATTGTTGGAAAGGTATTTTTAATACCTTTTATTTAATGTATTACAAATTATAAGATTCGGCACAGCCGAATATAGCACTCTTACTTGTTTTTTATTTATTTTAGGTTTGTTTTAGTTGAATTTCATCTCAAGAACGACATTTATAAGAATTTTGTGCTTATTCCAGTTACATATAATAAAAAATTTAAAGTTTGTTTATGTATATTTTTGCAGCGTGTAACATAAAGGGATTTACTTTAACATACTATAAATTAAGTACCAAAAAGCCCTAGGCCACTGATTTTGGCTTAAAAAATACGTCAAAATTGTGGTTATTCCCATTTTCACAAAAGGCAATAGTATAATTTTTAATGCTTATAACTGATCTGTGTAAAATTTCGGTTCGAAATGGATGTTTATGTTGGGTAATGAGTTTTCGGGAGTAGTCCTCCTATTGGAATTATGACCTACTACGGGCCGATCGTCATGAAAGTCTGATCGACGCGTTATATGTGTCTGCGAATTATTTGTGTTGAATTTCAACGTAATAATGATTTTAATAAGAGATTTATGCGCATTTAAGTGATTTTTCAAATTGAATTCCAACTTGATAGCGGTTTTTATAATGGACTGCATATACGAGTATGGGGGCTACGGTCAAATATGGACCGATCCTCTATATATGTATGGACTATTTGTATCTAATTTAAACTTGCTGCTGATGCTTATAAGAGATTTATGCCCATTTAAGTGATTTTCGAAAGTGAACTTTATATGGTTGCTATGGTCAATCATCATGAAATTTACTGCGACAATTTAGATGTATATGGGTCAATTAAAAAAAACGCAATTTTTGTGTCCCCGCACTTTACACTACAATTTTAGGTAAAAACAACAAAAACAAACAAAAAACAAAAATGTGAGAGTGATCAGCGAGGAATATGTAACAAAAAAACGTAATTCTCAGATTTGTATGTTTGTTTTTTTTTTTTTGTTTATTCAGAATGGTGTTTTGTTTCTCCCTCTGACTGCTTCCATACAAAAGCATGTGTCCCCCGTTAGAATTTTTAGTAATCAAAATAAAATCAAGAAAAAAGTAAATACAGTCGGGCCTCGATTATCCGTGATGGTCGGGACCAGAAGCATTACGGATAATCGATTTTCACGGTTAATCGAATAACAATTTTGATTATAAAGTTTTTAAATACTTTTATTGTTGTACATTGGTGGACATAAATATTTATATTAAAACAAATTTATTCTTTTTAAAACTTCGTATTTTTGAGCTAACATTTTAGCACTCACGATTTTTTTTGAATGCTCGTTAATTATTTTAACTTTCTCTTCAATATTTAAAACGTTTCTTTGTCTTTTTACCACTGGTAACGATGTAATACTAAATATATTTAGATCTAATCACCCTTAATTCCCAAATTTCAAAATTACTCGAATCACTTTTAAATGCTTCTGAGTCATCGTATGCAAAGAAGGGAATTCCCCGTTTTCATGTTTATTATATTGTATGTATGAATTTGAAGTTAATAAAAAAAATCTGCCATTACGGATAATCGAATCAAAGCAAACAATTTGATAACATTGCAAACAAAAAACAATAGACAGATATTTTTCCATCACGGTTAATCGGGGTTACCGCTTAACCGAATCACGAATAATCGAGACCCGACTGTATGCAACATTTAATAACAGTTTTCGAATTATTGTGTTTCTTTCTTGTGTTTTGATTTGTTATTGTCGTCAAAATTTAATTAGTGCAAATTTTGCGTTGCAAAGAAAGGTTGTCCCCCACATTTTGCGTCACTTTTTTATAAATCAAGTAATATTACTAGTTTCCAATTTGCATTTAAATAAAGTATATAACGTAAGGAAAGTAAAAACTTTAATTATTACAAAAGTGAAAAAGCGAAAAAAAATATATCAAAAAAAGTGAGCATTTGCGTAGTTTTTGTGAACATCATGCATGGTAACGGCGCGATAAAATTTCATGAGCGTGACGCTAATTTTTTTAAAAGTGAATATATTAAATGTAAAAAATTGAGGTTTGCAATCATTGTTTACATGGTCTCAACTCATTTTTTTATAATTTGTGAATTTGAGAAATAAATTGCCTACGAAAAAACACCAAAATAGGCAAACATTTCATGAGTATCACTTTTGAAATATATTGCTTCATAGCTTAAAATGCTTAATTTTGATTTTATTTTTTAATTTTCAAGAGTAAAACACCAAAATTAACGGTGGCTGAAAGAGCACGGAGATATCGAGAGAAAATAAAGCTCGATAAAGCGCGCAATGACGAATATAACAAGAAGAAGAAAGAAAGGTATAATCAGTATTTTCAGCATTTGGGTTTAAAACCCTTTTTTCGGCACATGTGTTGTCAACAGATTCCGAAAATTTAAAACTTCTTTATTTTCCTTATTAAGTGTATAATAATAATTTGCAGGTGTTCTTAATCCAGGTATGCCAAAAAGATTTGGGATATTTGTAAAAGAACGCAACCACAAAATATTTTTGCTATACCCTTTATTTTCGTAAAATTCGCGTAAATTTGTTTGTACCTGGCGCTTAATATTACAAGTACCTAGAACGCCAACCCAATTATATGACGCAACTACATATTAGCAAATTAGTATATAAAGAGGATACTTTAAAAAATTAGCTTCAGTTAGATTTGTCAGTCGTCAGTCAACTTAAGAATATTCTAAGTGAAAACGTTCATCTATTACTATCATTATATTCAACAATGTCAGAATTTTTTGAAAATCAAATGAGCCAACACTCCGACTTGGAAAATGCAGCAATGGAATGTTATGAAGACAACGTTTTAAACAATCAATCTGATTCGGACGAATCAATGAAAGGAGGCCCAAACAGCTTATTATTGGAAGAAGACTTAGACATATCTTCATCAATGGATGAAGACAAAAACAGCTCTGCTGATTCGGATTCTGATGCGTATTCTGAAGCTGATTCAGAGGAGACCAACAATTCAGCGCCGATACCCTACATGTTGTTCAAGTACCGTGAGGAATTGTGTCGTCTCAAAAACAACGAAAATCTACATGCCAAAATCAAGTTGCGTTTAACACAGGAATTGCTCTCATATTCAATGGAACGCATTTCGGAATATGACACGGATGAATTAAGGAACATTGAACAACAAATTAATTTCACACATCAACTGCAATTAAAGTTGGATCACATGGAGACGTTGGAGAACTGCCGAGAATTAGAGGCTAGTCTGAATGGAATCAACCGTTTAATTGAGCTTATTAATTAGCATTATGATTAGTATTATTATTAGTTTTATTATTAGTATTATTATATTTATTATTATGTTTATTACAGTATTAGAAAAACGCATTAAAAATGTATATTTATAAATAAAATAATTTTTAAATTTAGTAAAACAAAAAAAGACTGTGTATTAGAAATTAATCATATAAAATTGTAGTTAGTTATTTCCAAGAGAAACTTGATATTAGATCATATCATTCGATATCATCAAAAATTTTCAAAAGCTTAGGTTGTTTTTGGATTCGACTCGATCTGCGTGGTTGTGGTTCCGCTAATGGAGTTTCAGGAAGTGGTATTGCTAATGGTAGCTCATTCATTGAGAATCTAGAAAAGGTTTTATTATTTATCATCTTCTGAAAAATTTCGACACAAGACATTATCATTAATTTTTAATGAGAGCATTTATTTTATTCGAGTTTGGGGCGTGGGTATTAGTAGGGCTTAAGAGAGAGAGAGGGTAACGTTCGACGTTGTCGACCATGTAAAAGTTTCACTGGATATTTTACACGTGAGTTTGGATTAGTTTTATAAGTTTTTAAATAACAAGGCACTAACGCTTCTAAACTCGAACCATCTGTTAATTGTTGTTTAATAGAAGTTTTAGATGTGAATACAATCCTTTCTGCTTTATCATTTAAAGAAGATGAAAAGTTTTATCATCGACTCAAGTGAAATGAAAAAGTGTTTCAAATAATACAATATTTTACTAAAACAAATAACTGGATTTTTATTGAAATTAAATTCTTGAATGGGGAAAATATTGAAAACTATTGACAAAACAAAGTTATAAATTTCATTGAATATACATGTATATGTTTTTTTTAGCATGTTATTAAATTAAAGTAAAAACATATCAATCTAAACAAGTAACAAGATTCGGCACAGCCAAACCAAATCACCTATTATGGAGCCAATTTTATAAAATATTGTACCTTATTATACCCTTCACCTTCATGAGAAGGGTATATATAAGTTTGTCATTCCGTGTGAAATTTCCACAATATAATTTTCCGACCCTATAAAGTATATATATTCTGGATCCTTATAGATAGCGGAGTCGATTAAGCCATGCCCGTCTGTCTGTCTGTCTGAGTGTTGAAATCAGTTTTTTGAAGTCCCCAGATATTTTCGGGATCCAAATCTTCAATAATTCTGTCAGAAGTCCTTTCGAGAAGTTTGCTATTTAAAATCAGCAAAATCGGTTTAGGTCAACCAGAGTTATGAACCAATATGTGAGACCACCTCCATAAAAATTTGATATTTTTCGTCCATTTTATTGCAATATTTTGAAATATATTGCAGATAATACCATGAAATTTTGTATACGTTGTTTGCACTATAAAAGAAGAAAGTGTGCGGAAAATAGTAAGAATCGGTCCATGATTTCAAATAGCCCACATACAAATATATATATTCCCGAAATATGGCTTAATGATAAATAAAAACCTATAAAATTAGAATATCAAGACAAAATTCAGCAAAAATAAGTTTTATACAAAAAGAAATTGCAAACCGAAATTTTTTTGAGTTCGGTCCATGTTTGACCATAGACCCCATATAAAGTCTACTTCCAAAATTCACTTAAATACGTATAAAACAGATATAAATAATGTTAAACGGCTAAAATTTGACATAAATAATCTTTATAGGCAAATAAATTGTTGTACTAAATTTTATGGTAGTCGGCCCAGAACTGGTGATAGCTCCTATACAAGGACCACATCTGAAAAAGACATTTTTCCCTTAATATATTGTATAAATATCGGTGCCGACTCAAAACTTTGCACAGATCATTTTAATATATACAAAAATCATCCCACAAAATTTTGTGAATTTCGGTCTATTTTTAATCGTATGCCCCATATAAAGCCCTCTTCCGAAAATCACTTTAAAAATCTCTTATAAATAAGGGTACCTATCCAAAATTTTACACGAATCATTTACATACATGCCTAAATCAAACTGCTGGATTTTGAGAATATCGGTCCATATTTGACTATATCCCCCACATGAGGTCCACTACCGAAATCCACGTTAATACTAATATATATCTTAAATATACTTCTCGATTTGATTAAGTTTTTTTTTTGAGCAAAGTCACTAAAACCGAATTGTACCCCTTTTTATACTCTGTTTGTTAAATTACACTCAAGATTATTATGAACATCAGACATACTCTGTAAATTATGGTAAGAATTGGTAATTAAATCAATTAAAAATGGTGAAAATTAGACAAAATTTCAAAGCATTTAACATAATTATGTTGGTCGTAAAATTGTCTTTCAAACAATATATCAAATACTAATAAAATTTGCACTAAGACTGAATAGAAAACACAGAATAACCAGTGTAGTTTTTGTATTTCTTATTACGTTTAGGTGGAGGGTATTTAAGATTCGGCATAGCCGAATATAGCACTCTTACTTGTTTTTAAATATTTTTGTTTTCTATTTTAAAACTTCGTTGACCCCATTCACTGGCACTGGTTGTTCGTCTACAGTTCAGTAAACCAATCAGGCTATACAAGAATTTTTATTTTCATGTTTAAAATGTTAATTTTATTTTCAAACAAAAATTCTCATCCTATTCAGCTTTAGCAATAACCTTCATGTGACGACTGTTGGATTATCATACATTCGTATATAAAATGCATTCAATGGGGTCATTTTTTATCGTATAGATTTCATGATAATGAATTATTAAAAAATTGCAATTAAAAATTAGTAAAAATAAAGATTTCATCACATTTTCGGAAAAATTAAAAAAACGCACAGCGCACCAACTAAGAAATTTTTCGCACCAAAACTTTAAAAAAACATTAAAAACGGTGCGAAACGCATCAAGTTAACAACGCTGATCATCAGGTTTTCTTAACTCTTCTTTGTACCTATAAATCATATAAGGTACGGAGTAACCGTTGTGATCACGCTCAAGACTTTTTAATGTTATCTCAGCCATGTTTTTTTTGACATGACTTCTGTGTACAGTTGATTTAGAAATGACTTAATTTTAGGAGTACATATTTTAGGCTAACTTTATGATACATAAAAGTAAAAAAAAAATATATATTTAAAAACATAAATATTATATACTTTCTAACAGACTTAAGGTAAAAACATGCGATTCCATGCTTTCTTCTCTTAATTTGTTCGAACAGGAGCTAGATGAATGGACTTCGAGTGAAGATTTAATCAAATATGGAATAAATATAATTTAAAAAAGTAGTTTTTTCGAAATCCTAATTAATTTTATCATATGTATGTATGTAAATAAATTACAAATTTAAATCCAAAGTAAAAATTTTAAAATTTTATAACATTACTTCGAAATTTGTTATTTTTGTATACATGTATTTTTTATACACATTTATATAATTTTCTATTGAAAAATTAATATAAATTTTCCTGTCTTTATTTTTAGTTAGTAATCTGTGAACTTTTAATTGGTTTTAATAATTATACTGTTATTTAAATATTATTTAATAGTTGTTAAAATATTTTTTTTACAGAAACTGAAATAAAGGTATTTTTGTTTGTTCATAAAAAACTTGACCCTTTTTTCTTTAAAATACCTTTTTTATGACCCTTTTCTTTAAAAAAAATACCCGTTTGTGCCCATTTTAGAACATTCTCAAAGCTAACCCCGATTGTTAGTCCTCTTCCTTATTTCTCTCTCTCTCTCTGTATGTTTTCTGTATAAATTATTCCACAAGTTTTCAATAGGATTAATATCGGATGATTGATGGAATAGAACCTTTCCATTTTGGAGTGTTATACAATAGTGTGTTTTTGATCATTGTCTTGTGTAAATATAAAGTTTCTTGAAATACCCATTTTTGCACTCTGGGAAGGAGATGAGTTTTTAAAATGTCAATATACTTCCTGTGATCCATTATGCCATCGATTATAGCTACATTTCCTGTTCTAGAAGCGATCATACATCCCCACACTACAACTGAGCCACCCGATTTTTTTCTTTAAACTCCTCATTTGGCTTTCTCCACACTTTACATCTTCCATTGTTTCGATATATATTAAATTTGCTCTCATCCGTAAAAAGTTGTTTATTTATTTCGATGTTCTTTGGCGTATTTAAGTCGTTTGATCTTGTTTACTTTGCTGAGAAACACGACTGTTGTACCCAGACTCATGAAGCACTTTTCGTACTCTATTTGGCAAAACACTTTTGTTGAAGTTGGTATTAATAGTTTTTGTGATTTTCATTGCCGGTACCCTAAAATTTTTCTTTATTTCGCACAATATATCTTTTTAAATCATAAAGGCACGGTCACATTTGGCAAATATTTACCGAAAATAATGTACAATATATGTATACATATTTGTACTCGTTTATTTATTACAAAAAAACTTCGCTTATTTACGAAAAGACACAACAAATATTTAGTTTTATTTTAGTTGATGCTGTCTGATCTTGCAAAACTCTTGTAAGAGTAAACAACGTCAAAGAAATTTGTGCTAAAGCAAGAGAAATCAATACGAAAACTCTATTTCCATTAGAGATCGACGATTTTTGATATATTCTTAATATTCTTGGGGGTTATTATTAGTAAATTTGTTTACGAACGTCCAGATATTTATTTACGATTGCTTTATTTTGCGGAAATTGCTTTCGTATTTGCAATTAAATAATATGAAAGCAAGTGTGTGCAAGTGAAGAAATTTCAAGGAAAAAATTGTTTCAATCTTTTCAATAAAAATTGATTCGTGTAATTTGGGACTTACACTATTAGAATGTAATTAGTGCAGTTGTCGAACGCATCTATGAAAGTAATGGATATGGATCAGAATAAAAGTTTCTAATCAAGGGGATGGCAATGCAATGGAAAATTATTACATACATATTTGTACATATGTCAACTAATTAGCTCCCCAACTAAATAAATGTAGTAACAAAAAAAAAGTTAATAAGTAACATTTATTAGAAACAAAATATTATAGCTTTTGAACAATATTGATACGACAATTAAAATAAACTTGCGAATTAGTAAAAATTCGAATTTATAAACAACACGATCCATTGATAAGTTTGTTGGTTTTAGCTCTAGTTAATTATTTTTCAAAGTAATTTTGACATTTACCATAAAGTGCAGCAATTTTTAAAAGTTCTGTCTAATTTTTAACATATAACGATTTGGCGCGACTTGATTATACCCGTAAAAATGTAAATACAACTCTGTACATCTTATTACATAATAGGTACGATTTAGTTTTCCTATCAGCAATTGTTTATGAAAGTCTTATCGATTCGTATCGAAATACACAATAACCCCCTTGATAAATCGAATATAAAATTGTTTAAACATGTCTTATACGTATAAGGTAATGATAATTTTTTTTTTATTGTTTAATAAAAATTTAAAATGATATCGTGGATGTTTAAGAAATAAATTTTATTTATATAGTTGGTACAAAATCCAAAGAGCTATTTTCAATCTCTGAGGGAAACTATCGTCTTCAGTTTTAAATGAAATAGCGGTCGTTTCTTAAACCGACATTTATTCTTCGGTTTTCTCTTCTAGAACTAATTTAAAATAATATCAGCCGAAAAATACAAAATTAAAAAACAATTTAAAAAAAACTTAGCAAAAGGAAATTTCAATCAAAAATTAAGTGAGTACAGATTGTAAATGTAGAGTCTATTTTGGAATTCCATGAAAAATGGCGTTTTTTTGTGGATAAATGATCACAAATTATCCAAATTTGGACCACTATTAAAGAAGCTAAAGCAATTTTTTTTAATCGATTTTTGGTGTGAAATCAAATATCTACAGGAATTTTTATAATTTAGACCGCTACTAAACAATTGTGAGCCTATTTGTTTAATTCCAGGAAGCTTGCTGACTAGTTTTGTATTTTTTGTAACATTTAAAGTACGCCTTATAAATTTAGGGATTTTTTTAAACTACCTGAAAATACTAAGCCCTTAACACACATTTTTGCACAACAGTTTTCTAAGAAAAACCTAGCGAAATTTCTCAACTACCTGTTGCTGTATAAATATGGCAAATTTCACAAAATTATTATCAGTTTACTGCGGTAATTGCATAAAGTAACATCAATCCCATTACACACTTTTAATTTACTCTACATATTTTAATAACAATATGTCAACTGTGCAACAACATTTGAATAATTCTTTTAAAGAACTACCGAAAAAGATCGAAGCTAAAGGCAAACAGTCTTCTTCCAATATTCCCTATAGGCTATTCATGTACCGTGAAGATTTGCGACGCCTGAGTAAGGACTCATTGAAACTTTCAAAAAGTAAACTATATCTGACACGGGAAATGCTTTCATACTCTATGGATCATATAGAGGAATACAACATACAGGAGCTAGTGAATATCGATAGCCAAATTGATTATACTTGCAAATTGAAAAACAGCCTGGACCATAAGATGGAGAAGCAGAAATTACGTAAAATTAAAAAGCAAATGGTGAAAGATTGGTTAGAAAAATCGGCTGAATATTTTGAAAATATCGATAGCTAAATTGATTATACTTGCAAATTGAAAAACAGCCTGGACCATAAGATGGAGCAGCAGAAATTACGTAAAATTAAAAAGCAAATGGTGAAAGATTGGTTAGAAAAATCGGCTGAATATTTTGAAAACACATAGGATAAACTGTAAATAGATGTTTGACATCATTTATTATAATTTTTAGTTTTTACCTAGTTTAAGCTGAATTTATAGAAATATAATAAATAAATTGAATTTGTGATTTATGAATATGTAAAAGTAACAAAATTTGAATTTTTATTTGGTTGAGATTAACAAAGATTTTAAATCGTTTTATGACTTTGAGAAATACTTTGGAACAACTTTTTTGATTTGAATGAAATAAAATTGGAAATTGTATGCTTTCTTTACAGTTGGTGGATGATTTAATGGTGAATCTGTTCAAATAAGCTTTTTAATTTGCTGCGAAAAAATAATAAGAAAGATATTATAAACAGCGTTGTCAACTTGGTGCGTTTCGCATCATTTTTGGTGCGAAAAATTCTTTAGTTGGTGCGCGGTGCGCTTTTTTTTAAATTTTGGTGCGCTTTTTAATTTCTGGTGGCAAATTCAACACAACTTTTTGTTTCAGTGTGAGAAAAAATCTTTCTACAATAAAATACACCTGTTTGAGTATCATTTCATTAAACACTGCAAAATTGTTTTTGTGTATTTCGGTGCATTTTTTAATTTTTTTTGAAAATGTGATGAAATCTTTATTTTTACTAATTTTTAATTGCAGTTTTTTAGTAATTCATAACTCATGAAATCTATACGATGAAAAAATGTATTTTAAATACGAATGTATGATGAATGAAATCAAATTCTTCAAAAATATTTGTTTGAAAATCAAATTAACATTTTAAACATCTAAATAAAAATTCTTGTATAACCTGATGGTTTGGTCTACTGAACTGTAGACGAACAACCAGGGTTAGAGTCCCAGTGTAGCCCTTACAAATTTTATTAAAAAATTCAAATAGAAGTACTTTAACTAGAAAACAAAAATATATAAAAAAGTACCAAATATGTACTCAAATTAGCTTTTTTACCAATTAGTACTTTAGTTCAATATCATATTGTGAGTTAAATTTTGAGTGATTAAATGCTTATTTTAATTTTATTAGCTCATTTATTAAAAAAGGCTTTTACTATTATTACTTTTACTAATAATCGTTGATAAAAAGTTTTTTTTATAGAATTTATGATATTAAAACATTTCAAATTAATTCAATAAATATTTGAAACAAAAACGAAATTCTTAACTTGGTGCGTTTTTTTGTAAATGGTGCGCTTTTTTCTCCATTTTGGTGCGTTTTGAAATTTCAGAGTTGACAACGCTCATTATAAATTTTGTCTTTAAGAGACAATAACAGGAGAACAATAGAATTTAGTGCAGAAAATTCAATAACCAGAACCAGTCAGAGAGTCAGGAATGGGAAGATTAGTTTACAAATTACGCAGATAGTCTTCTTTCCTCATTATTGTATCGATGTTTTGCAGTGGTTCGAGGTGCCACCATGTAGGAATGAAAACAATTAAATTTCGATTTGTCTGACCAGATTACACGCTACCAATTGTCTACGCAATTGTCTGTGCTCTCTGGCCAACTTTAAGAAGGCATTAACATTTTCTATCCACAGTGCAGGTTTAAATTTTTTTACTGCTAGGATGTAACCAATACGGCGAAGGGTTCGTCTAGCTGTTCATCGACTAAAGGTTTCTTTGTTTGTTTGTATTTTATGTTGGCTCCTCCTAATTTATTTGGCCTGATATATACATACATACGGCTTACGCCTAAAAGGAGACTCGTCCAGGAAATTGCATCGAACTATACCTTCGTATAGGAAACCGGACTTCTCGAACTCAACTCCTGAGTTTAATGGTCTCCACCAAGATCCAAAATGAGTTTTGTTTGATACTTCACTACGAAGCTTATAGGATATATATATAAAAAAAACGATAGCATGTGGTCAATGAAAACTTCGAGAAACCGTAATGCGTTATTTGACGCTACACATTAATCAATGCGAGTGAGTCGCAAGACTCTCGAATTCAGCGAAACAAGGATCAGGCCGTCACCCTTAAGAGATAATGGCAATGACGAGCGAGTTCATTCTCCTCCCAGAGCTGAATTACGGCTGGACTAAAGGTTTGCCTATTGCTATTAAAATAAATTTTTTTATTGCTAATAAAATAAAATTCGTCAAATACGAATAGTTTCCCAGATTAATTAATCTATAATGCAACAAATTATTTATTTCTTATAAAATATTACGTCGTAGATTCCTTGGCGAAAGTGTGGATGAGTCTTAGGTTCATCCTTGAAAGCTACTTCAAGCACAACAGAAAAGAGACCACAAATATATGCTCCCTCGTTATTGACAGGGCTGGGCCAGAGTAGGTGAGCTATTGTCTCCTCCTGATCCTTGTTGGTAGAGATTCTAAAGTAATCATTGTAACGTAGGCTCATTCTACTGGCGTGTTCTTCGAAATTACAGTGCTCTGTAGCTGCTGAAGCAATTAGCCTAATTTTGACTTTTTTAAATACGAGCCAAATCGACGAAAAATTGATTTCAATAGACAACATTGTCTGAGCAAGTCCAAACAGTTTTTGCTGAACATTCATGTTAAGACTCGTGAGAGAAATACCAATGAAAGGGTAAATTACCTCCTCGATCATTATTGTACCTATTCAACAGCTATACAGTTGCCCTGTATTGTACTATGTTCAGGGACCCATATCTTAGAATGTCTAGCTATCTTGTTCAGTCGTTGTTGTTAACAATGGCATATTTTAATTGAATATCTTTAGAAATTGGAAAAAATATTTACAATTCAATATACTGTTTTGATAAGACACGTATTTCTAACAAAGAGGAATGAAAAGAACCAATCTGAATAATATAAAGTCTCGGTCACGATCTTCTAACAATCATAGAGAAAATTGTCTGAACTCTGTCAGGTTCTAATACAGGAGTGCCCAAAAGTTGCTTATGTGAGAGCAAACACCAATACATTTAAATAAAAACTAATTTTTATTCAGTATTTTTTGTTGTAAAAGCCAATACACACAAAGAAACAACACACATTTTTAAACGGTATCATACGTTAAACAAAAACAAAATCTACATTCACGATCGCAGTCACCAATGTTTACCAATAGCATGCGAAAGTGTTGTTGCTTTGCGCTTGCCTGTATAGAGTGAAGTACGACAAAAAAACAAATAAGGCAAAGTTGTTTGTGTATTTCGTATTGCTAGTGCTGAGTTCTGTAATGAGTATACAAAACACACAGCCTATAGCTAAAGGTAGGATCACACGATTGCATAATGCATATTTTATATAGGTATATTTTATATGCCAATCGTGTGATTTCACAATTTATTGACCCATACGACAATCGAAAATAAAATTGTGCTGATTTGCCACAATCAAATGCAACTCTGGTGTGGTAATCATATGAACGGTTGATAGGTAACCATACGTCAACAAAAATGTCAAAAATGCACCAATATTTATTGCGTTCTCGTGCATCAATCAAAGAAAACAATTCGCGCCAATAGTAAATTTTTTAATATCAAATTTGTTCGTGTGATTCTATGGTTAACATTAATTTTCGTAAGTAAAATGAATTTTAATTGTTGTACGTGCTATAATTATGTATATTTTAATTGCAGTTTTAATATGGAATTCGATGACTGCATTGTAATGGATGATTCTACTGAACTTTTGTGCCTTTCCCTCGATCAGCAACCACAAACACCTTTGCCCAAAAAAAGAAAAAAACCAAGTGTAGTTTCATCTTGGACCTACAGTGGTATACAGGAGTTGATACGAGCTGTGGAACAGCATCCATGTGTTTGGGAATATTCTTCTCCAGACTACAAAGATCGATATAAACGGGAGCAGGCATGGCGGGAAATTGAAGCAATTTGTACGGGGCACACGGTGGAAGATTGTAAAGCCAAATGGGCTATTGCGATGTATTTGGCATCACAAATGCGAGAAATTGCCAAGAAAAACAAGAAGACTGCCAACAAATTGCATTTGCAGCTTGTTAAAGCAGTAATGGAAGCCACTTTGGAAGCAGAAGAAAATTAAGCCTGCATGCATAAATGTGTTCGCTGTTTTTTATATTTTTAATATTGAAGTGTTTTTTTTGCTATAATTTTTATTTTTGTTGTTTTTTGTATGTGTGATATTGAAGTACCTATAATCCTCAAAAAAACATAAATGTGAATGTGTACCAAACAAGAACTTGGTACAAATTTTTATCTCAGTATTTTTTATGGCAGAGCTTTTATATAGCAACTTGTCCTTTTAACTTATTTATGTTTTTGTGAGGATCTCACTCCTTTTTAAGTCATCTTTTATAAAAATTTAAGTTTCTAGTCTTTATTCTTTAAAAACAAACTGCTGCATTTAAAAAAAATTAAAATTTAACACAGCAGTAAAACCTATAGCTTACCATAAGTGCAACTTGTATGCAAATTTTCAATAAAATCACTCGATTTAAAAATAAAGTGAATTTTTGGACATGAAATTAAAACTTTAAATTTTATTTTATATATGTATGTATGTATTTCATTATTTATATATATTTATATTGCCAGGGCAATTCTCCAGTTGGAGACATAAAATAATTTTCTATTTCTTCACGGACAGCTTTTGCTTCACTACTTATATAAGAACTTGGAGCATTTTCTGTTCCATTAACAGCAGCCAGTGGAAACTCATTTCTCCATGTGCCCGGAATTAAAGCACCTTTATCATCATAGCGATCAGTTGGCAATGACGTTGTATAATTTACCTTTTTTTTTAACAAAAAATTGTGCAGAGCACAGCAAGCTAGAGTTGTAGAGGTTGTTTTTTCTGCATTTAGCTTGGAAGGACATGAAAATATTTGAAAGCGCTTCGCCATAATACCAAATGCATTTTCTACAATACGTCGTGCTCTGGATAGCCTGTAATTAAATATTCTCTGTCCTGCAGATAAATTTTTACCAGGGTATGGTTTCAGTAAATGTTTCTGCATGCGGAAAGCGTCATCTGCAACCAAAACAAATGGAACGTTTGCTTGACGACCTGGCAAAGGTTTTGGTAGTGGCAAGTTTAGTTCATTATTATCCAAAGCACGTTGAAAAGAACAGTTTCCGAAAACTCCACCATCCGACACACGACCATTACAGCCAACATCAACATATAAAAAGTTGTATTCGGCATCAACAACAGCCATTAGCACTATACTGTGTGTACCTTTATAGTTGTAGAATGTGCTTCCTGAATTCGGTGGTGCTACCATTTGCACGTGTTTGCCGTCAACCGCCCCTATGCAATTCGGAAAATTCCACAGCTTTTTAAATTTGAAAGCTACTTCATTCCATTCTTCTTGCGTGGATGGTACCTACATACATACATATACATAAAAAGAAAAAAGTAGTGCAACTAAAAAAGCATACAGGCGTATGTATTTAGATTTCTCATACCTTTAAGTATGCACCTTTCAATGCTTTATAAATTGCATCACAAACACTTGGTACGAAAAGTGATATGGTGTTAGGAGCAATGCGGAATAAGACCGAAAGACTTTTATAGCTATCACCAGAAGCAAGAAATCGAAGTGTCACAGCTAAGCGTTCTTGTTCTGGAATAGCCTTACGCATATTTGTGTCTTGTTTCTTAATATGTGGTGACACTAGTTGCAACAATTCCTTAAACGTTTCATCATTCATCCGAATAAAATTTTTGAACGCTAATATAAACAAAACAAAATTTGGCATCTAGCACAACAGCTGTTTAACAGAGTTGCAGTGCTGTAGAATAATCGTGTGACTGGAGTGCGACAATTTTTGACACTTAACAGTTTTGTGTCAATTCGCGACAATCAAATTTATGTAAAATGAGGCAATCATGTGACCGCAGAGAATTTGATTGAGACAATTTATTTATTGTAACCCATTTTAGCACAATAAAAATTGTGTAAAATTGGTTCTTTGCGACAATCGTGTGATCCTACCTTAAGAGTTTTTACAAATACAAAAGAGCACCAAGAGTATAGGGCTTGGTCACTCCTGTTCTAATAGTTAAAGTTATTCATCCGTTTTCAACAAACACCATTATTGATTAAAATAAAATGTCCAATCGAAATGCATTTTGAAATATATAGTATAACGTCGATTTAGTAACATAACTTGATGAAAGTATAATTATGGAATACAGCTAATGGACTAATAACCAAAGTTAAATTAGAGGAAAATCTATATATTTGATTACATGTACCTACATATATACTATATATATATTAGATTTAATATGAGAAAAAAGGGATACATTCTGATTAATAATTCAAAACAATAAACTTCAACCAGCAAATAAGAACATTTTTTGAAATCCTGGGGGGTTATTCCGCATTTCGATTCGAAAGCAAAAGCTTTCGAATTACAATGTAAAAAGTATACAAATTCGAATGATTTTCTTTATTTATGAAAAATCTTTTATTAAAAAACGTGAGGGAAAAAACAAGGTAAAAAAACACTTAAATACTACAAAAATTAGTTTTAATTGAAAGAGGAACTTAAATTATTACATTACGCTTTTAAATGTAAATTTATTATTATAATGCTCTAGATACTAGATAAGAAAGAAACATAATTCATAAAAAAATAGTAAAAAAAAACAAATTCAGGTACTCAAAATATGAGATCAAAAAATTTAAAATTTAATTCATAAAATATATAATATATTTTAAATAACTATAATTTCTTTTTTTCAAGCAATTAGGTCACTTTTAGTATTTATATAAAAATGTTCTATATATTTATTTTTATATCAAATATTTCGCTATCACAATGGATAGCTTCTTCAGGGATAATAAAAATTTTTTGAATTATAATAAAATATTATTATTATTTTATTATAATTCAAAAATATTATTATTATTTTATTATAATTCAAAAATATTATTATTATTTTATTATAATTCAAAAAACGAATAGTTAAAAGTGCATTTAACAAGTATTCAATATTTTGAGTTCTTTGACCGCTGCCTTCAACATTTTTAACTCCTTTTTTAAGTATAAGGAGCGAGTTGTCAGTTTTGTATTTCCCGGGATCCGGCAAAAAATGCCGGGAAACGGGAATTCCTGGGGAAAAACCCTAGTTAGACATTAGTTAGTAATTGATGTTTAATTAAGTGTATTTACCTACATGGTTTATTAGGTACACAATGTAAAAGTATGTATGTATATGAATATAGCACGGTGTAATTATACAAGGTGAGTGCAAACCGGCAATAAATACAACACAATACAGAAAAAATAGGCATTTTGACATAAGTAAATTGTAAACAAAGTCAGTCAGCTGTGCTACTGCACTCACCTTGTATAGTTACATCATGGAATAAAGCTTTAATTTAATTATGAAAATAAATGTTTGTGAATTTTCATCTATTTCTATGAAATATGGCGACGCTTATGTAACAATAAATTCAGGGGTTTTTAACAAGTTATCTAAACATATAAGTTATCTAAACATTTAAATTTGAAAATATCATATATAACTGGCGTGACCAGACGGTTTTTACCAAAAAGCGGAATTTTAAGGATGAAAAAGCAAGATTTTGAAATTATGATATGAAAAAGCGGGTGTTTTGAATTAATCGCATATTTATAATTAAATTTTAAACGTTTTTTTTACTGTAAAATCATTAACTCTAGAACTAGCTTCAGAATATTTAATGAAAGCGTTTTAACAACAATGTGTCACAAAAACTTAAACAAACTATGCCAAGAAATCGGTGTTGTAGGGTACTAGACATTAAAAATGAATTGTTCAGATTAAACTAAAATTTGGATTTTTACTGGAATTCTTTTAAAAATGAAAACCTTATTAAAGGTTTAACATAGTTTAAATCAGTATGATACATGATGGAACTAAAAGTAAAAGAATTTTTCAAATTAAATGTTTAAAATTTACCAATTGATTGCAAAATTTATTTGCGGAAAAATCTTAATCTTTCGAAAAAAAACCTTTTAAAAAAACATTCGAAGTTTTTGATGTTTTGAACATGGGTCACGCTTGTGGGCTTGAAGCGTGTGCTCTTATAATTTTCAAATTAAATGCATTTGAAAATTAAAATTTCAAAATATTGGTCTGGTCTAAAATATCCTCAGATTTACTTTATTACTTCAACAGCATAATTATACACAGACGCAGTTAGGAACCAATATGTATTTCCCAGTCAAAAAATACAGTTTATACCATATGTTCTAAAGTACCAAAACTGGGTATACAAAACGACAAATTGTCGTACGCCCCGAAAGAAGAATGTAAAAAAAAACATTTTTGTGAATTTCGTCTCATATCTTGAGAATTACTGGATTTAAATGTTATTATAGTTTTTAATTTTTATATTTACTTTAAAATTAGCAAAAAAAAAAACTGAAACAGTAAAAAGCGGGATTTTGGTTTAAAGAGCGTGTTAAAAAATCTAGGCGGGATGAGCTTTCAAAAAAAGGGATAATCCCGCCAAAAGCGGGATGTGTGGTCACGTTATATATAACTAACGAAGATAATACCTATAAGAGAGTCAATCATATTTGAAGGACTCAACAATGGAAAGGTATGAAGACAATTCCTTTAGCAATCAATACGTTGCGAAAGATTCAACATTGACAGATTATTTAGACAGCCAATTTTAAGCTGTTTTAGAACATACCTGAAGTAAGTTACATTTAACTCAGGAAATGCTCTTGTACACGGTAGATCGTATAGCGGAATTAAAATAGCAAATTTCTTTCACGCGCCAACTGCAAAGTGACATAGTGCAAAAATGACGGCTAATGTGGATCTAATTTAATTTTTATTTAAGCCGGATCTTTAATATAATTATTTAATTAAGTAAGTAGTTTTCAGTATCATTTTCTTGTTTATTAAGAAGACAAAAGTATAACTTAAAAATTCAGAATTTTTAAAAATTTTCAGCTTTTATTTTGAAACATTTGTGGAATATAAATTTATTCAAAGTATTGGCCATTGTTAGCTATGATCTTTTCCAATTTGTCGGGTAACAGATGGACTCTGCGCCAAAAGAACTGCTTACCATTTAACGACAATTTCGGATGCCGTGAAAAACGCGCATATTTTTGTTTTTTTGTTTGTTAGACTAGAGCAAGTTTTCTAAGTAACACCAATTTTTGTTTTAAGTTCCTGTTCCGTCGTTAGTCTTTATGTTGTTCAATTATAGCTTTAAACGAGAGTATTTATATGGTGTAGATATTTATGCATTTTAATATGGTTCAAGGTCTGTATGTAATTCAATTTTAGTTATAATGGGTTACAGGTACCTATATTATTATAAGTTCACATTTTAAAACTCTAAAATTACCCCCCCCCCCCCCTTTTTTTAAAAAATATTTAATTTAAATTGAAAACTTTAAAATGTTTATAGGAACATTTATAAACAAAAACAATACAATATTACAAATTTAACACTATTTACATAATTAAAATCCTTTAACACTTGCACTTTTAAACACATGCATCTCATACACACATTTAAGGTCGCTGACCTTTTCCTCTCTCCAATGAAAAAATTAAACACTCAAAACGCATTGAGTAAAATTCAGTACCTAAAAAGCACTCACAATAATTTATATTTTACTACACAGATTTATCTTAAAAATACAATCACACAAAAACGTAAACAAAACAACCCAGCATACCATTTTAGGAGCGCTCCGAAAAAGGAGTCAGAAAAGAGTCCAACAAAAGAGCATTTTCGGAGCGCTCCGAAAAAAGGAGTCAGAAAAGAGTCCAACTAAAGAGCATTTTCGGAGCGAAAGAAAAATTTGCTTGTTACTGTCCTGAGTCTTAGTATGACTAAGAAATTCCACTTAATTATGTGTGTAGCAAAGCATTGTTGTCTTGTTATTTGTGCTTTGAACAAAAAAAAACATAGCTGTACCACACAAGAATGATAAAAACAAGATTACACAGAGCCCAAGAAAAACCTCATAAAAGACTCTTTTCTGGCATTATCTAAGAGCTCTTTAAGAGCCTAAAAAACCCTCATAAAAGACTCTTTTCTGACATTATCTAAGAGCTCTTTCTGACGGACCATTTTCGAATGTAATGACCCTCTTTTCTGAAGGTTTTCGGAGCAATTATGATTGTTTTTTGGGCTCATAAAGAGCGTTAACGCTCCGAAAAAGGTGTCAGAAAAGACTCTTTTCGGACTCATATGGCTTGCTGGGAATATACAGACAAAAACCACTATAACAACAACAACCACACATATACCTAGCAAAAAAAAAAAAACAGCAACAAGAGAAAATATTTTCATTAATAAAATCACGTGTATTTCAGCTAGAAAATTCATGGCATAATATTAATATAACTGTAAATTACTTTAAACTCTCTTACTGTAGTTTGCTCTCTCACTCTCATTTAGATGAAGCAGAAGGATTTTTGTTATTTTTTACTATACCAATCAGTGATGCCATTAGGATACAAAAGATACATTTTTCGTATCTTTTGATGACTTCAGGTACCATGTATATTTCTGGCATTTTTCGTATCTTTTGAATCTAGACGTTAAATGTACAAAAAGAAAATACTAAACTTTCCGTCTCTGACAAAGGCTTTTAAAATTATCATTTTGCTATTGTCAATTATTTTATATTGAAGTTTTAAAACAAATAAATTTAAAATTCGTATTTACCGATAAAATATTTAATATTATAAATATGTTTAACTAAAGGAAGTTCAATCTTTTAAAGAAAAGGATTTAACTGTTGTATTAAAAAAAAATTCCGTCTTTGTTAAATTTTATCGAATGCTTTGCATAAGGAATGGCGTATGCAGGCTCTCCTCAATCACGAAGAGCTTCGACATGGCCGCTGATGAGTATTGGGAAAAAGAGTTTAATTTCAAAAATGTTGTTAATGAGCCGATGTTTAAAAATTTTAAAAAAGTAGTTTGTTTATCATTTGTACTTCCATTTTCGAATACATGTGGGTGCCCCGATAGACTATGCGATAGTGTGCCGAACTATCAGTCAGAGGGTTGCGGCTTCGATTCCCGCCAAAGACTCTGGGTGTTTTCTGCAGACAAGCCAAAAGCTTCGCAGTTTGTGTTTGTTTTGAAAAAAAAAAAAAAAAATTTTAGCCAACTAAAACTTATTAAGACTGGTCATCGTAAACGACTCAATACTAATACAATAGCAGCTTTAATAATGGTGAAAGAAAAGTTTCAACATACGAGGAAATATGAACATATTTTTCATTTTCAGGAAATTTATAAATTTATAAACGCCTTAACTCGTATATTAATTTTTACAAAAATTAATTGTTTTGATAACATTCAAATATAGTTATATAATTAATTTTAAAGTTTGCTTACTGTATTTTTAAAAATTACATAAATTAATTAATTAATTCATGTATCATTTTCTTTACAATATTCATTAAATATGAAATAAAAATGTTATGTTTATAAATGTTAAACGTTAAAAATGGATTTTCAATTTTTTTTTTTGAAAATGTATCTTTTTGGGAAAAAATGTATCTTTTTGGAAACTAAAATGTATCTTTCTCGAAATTTCACTGGCAACACTGGTATCAGCACAATTGACAGTCATGACATTAATCGTCATGATGTTACTTATTTGGCTCAAAATTTAACAATGTACAATTTTGTAAAAATATTCGCCCTGGCCGTGGAAAAGGCGATTCCAAAGTGACGGACATTGAAGGAATACAATACATACCAAACGGTGAAATTAATTTCAAACTTAGATTTTCTGATGAATGGAAAAATCTCCACAAAAAAAAAAATGAAAATGTAGTCGTACTAGAGTGGTCGGATTTACACCAACTTCATCAATAAAGAAGAAAAATAAAGACTAGAAAGTTCGAAGACTCCACTTTGCCTACAAAACACCATAAATTTTATGACGATTTGCCATACGAATAAAAATAGTCGTCGCCAGTTATCTTACTTTTAAGTCCATTAATGAAATAAGACTGAATAATTTTTGTTTTCATTATGTACAAGTATATACAAATATCGAAATTGAAATTACAATAATAATGTTAAGCAAAAATTCTTCAAATTTTATTTATTTAATAGTTATTAAAAGTTATTAAATAAATTTTGAAGAATTTTTGCTGTTTACACGAGTTTGAAGCATTTTGAAGAGCAATTTTGAAGAAAATTTCAATCGTGTAACTCTATCTTTATTCATATTTTTGAATAAATTCTGTTTCTTTTTTTACAATAATCAAAACAAACTTTAACTTTTTACATATTATTAGCTTTTTAAATAACAACAACAAAAAAGCAACAAAAGTACAATTACATTGTAGTAAGTAAGAAATATAAGTTGAGACAAGTTTTAAGAAAAAGATCTAAGTCCATGAAAACATACAAACTAAGCAACAGAAAAAATCCAAAAAAAGCTTTTTTATCGGCAAATAAATATTTTTCATTTTGCTTTTACGCAAATTAAAACAAAGAAAAATACAAAAACAAATTGCATTTACAGATTTCAAAAATGTTTAATCAAAAAAAAAGGTTGATTGTTTTTTTTTCTCTCCTGTAATATTGTAAAATATGGACTTAGAGCCTTTACATGTTAAGCCAGCGATATAAGTACCAATTTACACGAAGCAATTCTTTAAACTAAGCTGACAACCTTTTAGACATCGGGGTGAGGAGAAGATGAGACGAGTACACACTTGATTGCACATATTAACAATTCGTGCTACTCTCTTATTCGTATTAAATATGAGTATACTCTCAAATAAAAATACCAGCGATTTAAGCAATAAGAATTGTGCTTTGTAAACACCGCAGAAATTTCAAGAAACAAATTTTATCAATCTTTTCAATATTGCTCGTGTAAATCAATTGCTTCGTGGAAATTGTGACTAATATAAATTTAACAGTAGAATTTAATAAGGAAACATTTGCTTTGACAACCATCTCTAACTTGCTATAGGTGTGCATTCCTAACCTTACGAGAAAATGGGGGTCCTACTTTTCCCATTCCTCTGCAAGAATTCGCTTTAGCTCTGTTTTCACAAAATAACTCTAGGCTTTCCATCAGAATATATTGATAAAAAAATATCTAACTTTTGGGAATAGAATTAAAAGCAAAATCAATAAATTTGTATAATCCTGAATTCCCTTGGAGATTACCAGCTTTTGGTATTTTATAATAAATAGGTGGACATTTTTTAATAAAATGACTTAAATTTGGAAGAACCTGAAAGGGACCCCTATTTTTCTGTTGAAATAATCTAAGCCCAGTTACATAACACTGACTCAAGATAAGCGCTATGATAATACCCCTGTTCAACAGCATATTCAGAGCGAGTGAATGTCTACTTAATAACTAAACATTCTCAATAAAGAAGACCTTACGAATCTAAATAATAATCACTTTGCTTAGTATGATTAACAGCGTTGTTAACTTGGTGCGTTTCGCAGCATTTTTGGTACTTTTTTAAGTTTTTGGTGCGAAAAATTCTTTAGTTGGTGCGCGGTGCGCTTTTTTTAAATTTTGGTGCGCTTTATAATTTTTGGTGGCACCAAAGCAAATTCAACACAACGTTTTGTTTCAGTGTGAGATAAAATCTTTCTACAATAAAATACACCTGTTTGAGTACCATTTCATTAAACACTGCAAAATTGTTTTTGTGTATTTCGGTGCGTTTTTTATTTTTTTTGAAAATGTGATGAAATCTTTATTTTTACTAATTGCAGTTTTTTAATAATTCATAACTTATGAAATATATACGATGAAAAAATGTATTTTAAATACGAATGTATGATAAATGAAATCAATTTCTTTAAAAATCTTTGTTTGAAAATCAAATTAACATATTAAACATGTAAATAAAAATTCTTGTATAACCTGATCTTTTGGTCTACTGAACTGTAGACGAACAACCAGGATTAGAGTAACAGTGGAATCCTAGCAAATTTTATTGGAAAAAATCAAATAGAAGTACATTAACTAGAAAACAAATATATATAAAAAAAGTACCAAATATGTACTGAAATTAGCTTTTTTACCAATTAGTACTTTAGTTCAATATCATATTGTGAGTTAAATTATGAGTGGTTAAAGGCTCATTTTAACTTTATTAGATCATTTATTAAAAAAGGCTTTTACTACTATTACTTTTACTAATAATCGTTGATAAAAAGTTTTTTTTAATAGAATTTATGATATTAAAAAATTTCAAATTAATTCAATAAATATTTGAAACAAAAACGAAATTCTTAACTTGGTGCGTTTTTTTTTGTAAATGGTGCGCTTTTTTCTCCATTTTGGTGCGTTTTGAAATTTCAGAGTTGACAACGCTGATGATTAACAAGCTGTTAGCCAAAATTTTAGCTAAAATAATCTTACATAAAGTGACACCTGTACAGAAGCAGAAGTCAAAGGTGATTAATCGAATAATTGTTATTAATATGTGCTTTAAAAATTAAATTTTAAAAATTGTAAATCTATTGGATGTATAACGTAAAAAACTAGGAGTTTTCTTTTTTTGAAAATTTGAGCTTTTATTTTAAAACATGCACTGCTTAAAATAAGTTGTGAACCACTGTATATACATTTGCTAACTTATTAGAAAATATCAAAAACTTTCTTAGTTTTTTTGCGCCACCCTATTAAACATAAGTACTGCAGTTTGTTTTTACCATTTGTCTGAAACCCCAATAGCAGAGAGAGAGGGAGTAAATAACGGTATTTCATTTAATTTTGATGTTGGCCAAAGGAATTGTATGAAGCAAAGCATTCAGTTGCAATTACTCTGTTCAGGAAAACGCACGAAAATAACGGAATAAAAATATAAAACCGGAGAAAACTATTGCCAAAATACAGTAAATGTAAAATAATGTACTCATAGTTAAATGTGTTTAAAATAATAAAAGACAAACAAATTAAAGAAATGAAACAATAAGATTGAAAATTAATACAAAATACAAATATTCAAGGTTTTTTATTTCTGTTTGATTTTATATAATAAAAAAAATGTATTGTATTAAAAAAAAGTCAAACATTTTATCATCACTATTTTTAATAAAAAGCAAATTTTAAACGTGAAAGGAAAAAAATTATAGTTTTTATTTGAGAAAGAAACAAAAATAAGAATTCAAGTGTTTTAAAAAATTTAAGTATACTTGAAAACTGCAATTTGACCGCATTTCTTAAATGTATGTTGATGTTTGTATTTGTGTTTGTGTGAACGTGAAAATTGCCATTAAATACAGTTATAGGTCAAACACCCCAACGGAAAAAAATATATAGAAAATTATATGCATACAACAACACTAAATAACTACATACGAGTATATACAGTTTGTGCATATACATAATAAAAAATATGTACTGTTAAAAAAGTTAAAGTTACAGTGAACTAAAGTCGCGTGTTGTTTTTACCGTTTTATTTTAAGTTAAAATTTTTTATTATTTTTTTTCGGATACTAATTTTTTAATTTTAGAGTTTTTGCTAGATTAGCATTTTTTTTTGGGGGGGGGGGGATGTTCTGTGATTCTTAGGTGTTGTTGCACTAATGGCCGAATTCTCAGTCATTAGTTAACCATTGGTAAACTAATATACTAACGGTTCTTTAACTAATACTTGTTATTCTTATGGAAAACTAAGCATTGCGAATAAAGAATCATTAGTTAAGCCTTTGTCATTAGCTAACTAAAGACTGTGAATTCGGCCATAAGTGTTTTAGTAGAAATTAAAAAATAAATAATTTTTAATGATTTTCAGAAAAAGCTGAATTAGTTTTGGATATTTTTAATTTATTTTACCAAGGGTATGGTCATACAGGCCAATTAGTAGTATTTACTGAAAAAAGCGTAACCAATATATCTGTTTCACGATGTTTAATCTTACAATTGTTTTGTAAGAGCAAACATCATCAAATAAAACAAGTAAGAATGTATAGTCGGTCAAGCCCGACCATATAATATATAATGTAAATTATAAGTAATTTTAAGATTTATATTTTAAATGATTTGTAGTTTTTTAATATAAGTTTTGGCACATTTTGTAGACCAAACTTGCCATCCATACGTCATTATGGGTCGAATGCACATTTTATACAATAAAAGTTTATTTTTTGTATTCAAATTTGACTTTCTGTTGAGCAGAGGATAGAGATTAGTTACATACGTGAAAGATATGCTTCTTAAATGTTAATTTTTTATTTCATCTAGTATTACACCAAGATATTTTATAGACTTGTTGATGGAGATTGTTGAACCCTGTACTGTCAGTGGAATAGTTGGAATTCTTTTTGGAGATTTATTGGATAGCTTGTGTTTTTCCTTCATTAACTTTAATTTCCCTGTACTGTCAGTGGAATAGTTGGAATTCTTTTTGGAGATTTATTGGATAGCTTGTGTTTTTCCTTCATTAACTTTAATTTTCCATTTCGTGAAGTACTTTTTAGTTTGATCTAATGTGGTGATGACATTGCCATTTTCTGTAATGGGCGTTAAAATCGCCAAAAATAAAGAAATCTATTCCAGTTACTGTTATTATTTCTTATTCATTAAGTAAGTGTTTGGCATATTTCGGATAATATGCTGATGTAATTCTCAGAGAACGTTTGTTAACATTAATTGCTATAGATACATTTTTAATCGTGGATGAGGGGAACTTTTTGAGACGTCCTTCTCCATGAAACCGGCGATCTTCTCTATGTATTGATTATTGATATTGAATTTATTACTAGCCTTTAAAACATTTGATTAATTAAAAATATATCTATTTGTTTTTCAACAACAAGGTGTTCCAGCATTTCATTTTTATTATATAATTTAAATTTTATGTATAAACAGATATGTACACTTTTAATAGGTTTATACAGTGCCTCACAGCATATTTTTTGCAAGGCGTTTTTTTTTTGTTTTCAAAGCTCCATAAAAAGAAAACTAACTGAAACTTTAAAATTAAATTGGTGTCATTTACAAGTAGACATGTTACGTTTACGTTTAGGAGACGAAATTCTCCACCTGTTTCACTAAACAATGTGAATATTCCACAGTTTGATCATGTCACCTGGCGTCGCCACATAGAAGCCAAGAGGGTCCATATGGGTCTGAAATCTTTTAATCTGCACTAGCGATCAATCTGAATTAAGTCTTGATTGTAAAGTCAATTATGGGAAACTGCAAGTAATACCATTATTGATCCAATCGCAAATTCTTAGGACCATAATGAATGAAAACATCCATAGAGATTTAGAAGTACATACCATTGTTTAAAGATGAATTCAGAAAAATTCGTGAGATATATATCTTGAAGTTGCAAAACCATTCGAACCCCCTTGCGAGATTACTTACTAGAACTCAAACAGAAACAAGGTTTCGCAGAGCTGATTTAAAACACTACTAATTTAAGGCCCATTTGCCAATTATGACTCAGTCAACTGAGAGCAACTAGTTTTTAAGGTTTAAGTATAAGATTTGAATACTTACTGTAAGTAAGGACAGATTCACTAAATAAATAATATAAAAGTTTTTAAAAAAAATTTAAGAAAAAACTGTTATAGTCTAACAAACAAAAAACATTTATTGCAAAAATGTACATTTAATATAATAAAACTAAAAAAAAAAACAAAAAAAAAATGCACGTTTTTTCAAGTCACAGCTTATTTTATGCAGTCAATTTGTACTCAATGCAGCGTTGTTGGTTTTTCTTTTTTTTATAGAACAACGAGAATTGGTTTTAAACAATTTCCAAAATAACCGCTCGCAGCGAAAAATAGCTGAAATGGTTAATATTAAAGCTTCCACAGCCAAAAAAATCATTGAGCGTTTTATCCATGAAAATCGGGTTCAGAACAAAGCAACACATTGTAAAAAAGGCAAACCCAAGGCTATCAGCTTCACAACTGGCCTTCGAAGTTGAAGCTGATCTGGGCAAACAATGTTGCATTAAAACTGTTCGTCGTGTCTTGCTCTAACATGATTTTAATAGCCGAGTTGCAGGCAAAAAACTGTTTATAAAACCGACAAACAGACTGTGTGGCTAAATTTTACCAAGGAACATGTTTGCAAGAAATCTGAATTTTGAAATTTGGACATCTTCGCCGATGAATCTAAGTTTAACATATTCGATTTAGATGCCATGTCGTATGTTTGAAGGAAACTAAATACAGAACTCAACACAGGCAAATGTGAAGCATGATGGTGGCAGTTTGGGCCTGTATGTTATCGGCTGGCACTGAAAATTTAACATTTGTTGAAACAACCTTGGACAGGTTTAATTACCTTTAGATTCTGATGGACAACTTGTTGGAAAGCGCAGAGAACCTGGGTATAAAATCGGAATTCGGCAAAAGGAAACACAAAATTTCTAACAAAAACTATTTTAAAAAAGCGCCACTGACGGTGTGTTGAAATATTTCGCCCAGTATTAGATAATAAAGGCCAAATATTAAATCGTGTTTACCAGTTAATTAATTTCAAGTTTTCGAAATCCACATGCGCCTATATAAAATAAGCTGTGACATGCAAAAACGAGCATTATTTTGTTTTTTTTTAGGTTTAATATATTTAATAATAGATGTAATTATAGTAATGCAACACAGTGTATACTAGGCCCTTCCTAATTTAAGATATTTTCCATTGAAAGTTTGAGCAGTTCTAATTTAACACCCCACATTGCCACTACTGAGGGGTCCATGAAACCCGCAATAAATACTTAAACTCTTAATTCTTCCTAAGTAAAATTTCTTGTCAATCGTATCATAGAAATTAAAAATTTATTCCCAAAATATTTTGAGTTTGCTCCATTGTACATTGTAAAATAAAAAAAAAACTTAGTTTTGCTTTAAAAAAATACAAATTTTAATTTGTCATTTTAATGCTTACTAATACAATTAATTTTCAATTATTTAAATTCAATTTTATATGTTTGACATTTAAACCTACTTCAATATACAATGGAATAGATCATGGTGTAACTATACAAGGTGAGTGCAGTAGCACAGCTGACTGACTTTGTTTACAATTTACTTACATATGTTAAAAGTAATACTTCTTTAAGTGTTTTTGACAGTAGTACATTATTTGACACAAACAAAATGCCTGTTGTTTCTGTATTGTGTTGTATTTGTTGCCGAGTTGCACTCACCTTGTATAATTACACCATGAAATAGATTTTCATATACCTTTCTATATGCAATAGTTTTGTTGAATTTTTAATCAAATAGATTTGTTATTTTCTTTTTAAACAAACATAATTTTTGTTTATAAATTCCATTATTATTTATAGCGCGTAATTTACAATATATGTATGTATGTAAGTATATATTAATTTTGATGTTTTTGTTTAAAATTTCATATTACTAATCATTATTGACATGGTTCATATTTATTGTAGATCCGGTAAACATTTAATAAAAGTCAATATACTAAATATATATTTATATACATTCATATAAATGTACATTTATACATATATAGTTTATACATTCTACAGATATTTGCATATTTGAAAATAAAATCAAACAAAAATTATATTTAATAAATAATAAAAATAAAGAGTGTGCGGTGCGTTTTTTTTTTTTTTTGCAAAAAAGTGTTTGTTTATAAATTGTAAAGAAAAAATTGCAAATACTAAAATAATTTCATAAGTATTTGCGTAAAACATTCTGGAGGTTTTCAGACAACAATCGCGTTCTATTGCTGCCCTTAAAAGGAAATCGAAAGTCAAGGTAATTACTTAATAACACACTTAAGTTGAAATTTATCATAAATATTGTTAAACTCTCGAAAAATTTAGCTCTTTTGTTTAAATTAAGAATACAAATACCGTGAGCGTCAATGAAAAGTAAACACCTAAAATTATTTAAAAATATGTTTTATTACATTCATCGTAATTTTTAGTATTTCAGATTATGCCACTAGATATCGAGTAATATTGATACAATTAGGAATTAATTCATTAATTGCATGTAGTACTTACGATCCAGAACTTTCTGGTTGAATTGTATATTCAATTGGAACTTTGTGGAGCAGAGTTTAAGTAGAATAATAACCAGAGAAACACCATAAGGTGGAGTTTGATTAGCTTAAAAAGAATTCTAATATATTTTAATATAATTTGAATCACGAATTCGCCTTTAGGTGTTGTATTTATAGAACGTGACTTACAAATTAGAGAATATTCGTAGCTGTCTTCTTGGATATAGAGGGAGCCTTGGTGCCATTGGCGGTACTTAGAATTCAAGACTAGAGAAGAAGAGAACTACATCAAAAAGCTACAACCCACCCGAATTCGCTTGCTGGAAGTCTAGCTCAGAGCCAGACGCAGTCGAGTCTGCGTAGAGCTTATCAGCCAATAATAAATTAATTGGTGATCATCGTTATCATGAAAACTTTTCAGACATAGGGAACAATTTTTCCTACTAGTTTAAGGCTAAAGGGAAGATCGTTTTGCCTTTAAATTTTATAGTGAGGTATGTGGTTGAAGTTGCCATATGTTCTGGAAAAAATGTCAAATTCATGAAAAATAAATTAATTTTAATTTTGTTTTGCCAATAAATAATTTGATAAACAAAAATGGAAAGCAGACGTTTGATTTATATTTTTTTCACAAACAAATGTTTTCACAAACACACACAATTTACTGTTTCTTGTCAGTAATTTGTTAAAAGTAATCGGTTTTTCACTGGTATTGCCATATTTTAGAAAAAAAATTATTTTATTTTACAAGGAAGTTGTAATAACGAAAAATCTTAACGGTCACTTTATTCCTCACTTTAATTAAAGTTACCTATTACTATTAAGAACATTAGAGGCAAGTTGTGATAATGGCCCTAAGTTAGGTTAAACAGGCAGTGAACTCTTTAGAGTGAGCAATGTTTGTCCTCAATTAGATAGTATCGTTTTAACACATTAACATCCAGTACTCCAGCATTTGCAATTCTATTCATCCAGTACCGTACAATGGCAGTTGTGCTTCACCGTCTCCTTATATCTTCATCATGACAACTCCAACGAAAGTCATTACATGTGAGATTTAATCTTTTAGCACTGCTTCTTTCCCTCCTATAGAGGAGATTCAATCTCCTAGCCTGCTCATCAAAGAAACTGTGGCCGATGAACACTGCCATCGCATTCCTTAGCCGATTGTAGTTCAACATCAGTTGTACTCGTATATAACCCAAGAGGTGTACATTCTCAACCCCTTCCACTTCTTTTTTAAAACTATTCTCCAAAACAAAAAAATAGTTCATCTATAATTTAAATACGCTTTAAGACCCGTCTTCGCCAAAGGCTCTCAATAAATATAAACTGAAATAGTTCATGCACAAAAAAGATATTTTTCATAAATACATCTGTCTAGGTCAACTTATCACACAAAAATATCAATCAAAACATTTAAGCTAAAGGCACATACATAGATACATATATACATTTAAAACGAATAAATATTTAAACACAACAACAGTGTAACCATTAAGCAAGAACAGTAATATTGGTACGAGTATAAACACCACGACAATAATGGCGACGACAATGTCCTTGTAATTATGATGAGGGCACTGCACTCGCGCCTGAATGCATTTATTTTTTCTTGTTTTGTTTTTTTTTTTTTTGCAAATTACTACTGTAAGATAGTTTCTTAGTTGTTGTTGTCAGGTTACCTTGTGACGTTTCTTTAGTATTTATTGGATTCCTATGTAATGAGTGGGGTTATGAAAATGAATAACAAAAAACGTATGTGACTTTTAGGCATATCAGAGGGGAAGAGGATTTTATGATAAATTCTATTATTTGCTTTAAAAACATATAATTCCCGAATCTTGGAGTATTTCAAAGCAATATTCATATAAAATCTGGCCACATTACATACAAATCAAGCTAATTCTGAAGTGAAGCGTATCTTAGTTAGAGCCTTCTACATCGATGGAAACAAATAGTAGTCGGACAAAAATGATTTCTTCCGCTTTGGGTTATCCTAATGGATCTTTTTTTTATCGCAATTAATGATTCGCAGCAGAAATGATTTCGTTTTATAGCGTTTAAGCAACATTTCGGATATGCAAAATCGTGTTTCAAGTTCTATCGACTTCAATTCATATGGCACTGAAATTCCTTGCTTTCGAAATTGAAATCGCAATAATTTTGCAAGCTCTTGTTAAGTTTGACAACAATATTCATAGAGTAATGCCTTTAATACTTGGTCTTTAAAACTTTTCGGCTGGGCGATCTTTGTACTTAGCTTCGCTAAGCAATCAGTGAGCTTTAGAGCCACTTTTTTTCAAGTCAAAAAAGTAAAGCAAAACTTTTCGCATACGATACTGACAGATATGTATCCATTACAATGACATATACTGTGAGCGTCAAAATGAAGTCAACATCACATATTTTTAAAAGAAAAGCTAATTTATATTAATATAAATAATTTTATATTAGAAAATTATATTGCATTTTTATATAGTTATTTAAGTAGAATTGAATTCACAAAAAAAGAAACAAAAACAAAAGCCTATACAAGTTTAATTGATTTATGGTTTAAATACACCAGTTTTTAGGCGTCAAAGTAAAGTAAACAGTAGCATCATTCTTATGCAAAAAGTCGTTCCAAAAGTAGTGGCAAATTTTTTAAACTTTCTTTGTTTAAAAGTGTTAAGGTAAAGAACCGTGCAAAAATAATTAAAAATTTAATAAGTTATCATTAAGTAGTGAAAAATTTACAATTGGAAGATTGAGACTGGGCAAACCATAATATACTTACATAGGAAAGGTGAAATATGTAAAATCGTTGGAAGGCATTACAAATTATAGACAAGTATACCAAACACAATAACGTAGAAAATTTGCCTGGTGCAAAACTACCAAAGCGCCTTACAAAAACTGAAGTAAAAGCTTGGTAAAACAAGTAAGAAAAAACCAAATGTCTATGACTGTAAAAATAGTTGAAAATGTTACGAAAACTTGTGGAAAACCAGTAAGCACGAGTACGATTAAAAGATCTTTACATAAAAATGGTCCACATGGTACAGAGCCCTATTTTGGAATAATGTTTTCAATTTTAAAATATTGTGTATCCAAAATTATTTGTATGAAAAAATATTGGCAATTCAGTTCATTTTTGTCTAGACAAAATATAAAATTAAATCAATTCAAGCTGAGAGTTGTTCGTAAAAAATATTTTCTCTCTCTCAAAATGAGAGACGTCAAACTTTATATAAAAAAACTTTGTCCAAACAAATATTTTGTTCGTAACAAATGAGTGAATACACCTTTACAGTAAGTTACATCACCTGTTATGAATTCCGCATTTTTAAGTTATACACCCAATACTTTTTTAAGATACAAATGCGACGTCTCTACTGCCGCTGTTGAGGATACTTACTGATTATCAACATCAGACATACACTTACATATCATACATAGTATGTATACGTATGTATTAGGAAGGCCCTTATTTTTCACTTTTTTAATTTTCGATGCTTTTTTCATGGTCTAAAATTAATTTCGATAGAGATCGAAATTGGGACAAAACTTTGCTGAAGAAAGTTAACTTTTAGTAAGATGCAGTAAACGTTTTCGCAGTCATTATTTTTTTTACGATTATTCAAAGTTATGAATATTAAAATTTATAGTTAAAGAAGTAGCAGAACAATTTTTATATAATGCAGACAACTTTTAGACCTTGCAAACATTGAGTATCAAAATAATGCAAACTAGGGATCAACCTAATATCCATAGACATAAATACAACTATGACTGCTACCAACAATAATAATATCAATTTGTTAAGGAAAAAAAAACTGTATAAAGAAAACTAGGTTAACAAGTTTTTATTGTTACAATTCTAGTTTTTTCTTATTGCATTATAACAAGAAAGGCCGTAAAGAAAAAAAAAAAAACAAAGACACACAAATACTCCACAATAGGAAAAAAGAAGAAAACAATTGCACAAATAAAGATTGTTAAACCTTAAACTGTTTAAGAAAATAAATGATTTTTAAATGCATGTTGTTCCTTCATGTGTTTTGTGTTGTTTCCATTTTAACTTTCTTTTGATATTTATTCTACTCCTTTCATTTATTACAGTTACGAAGTGTTAATGAAATTGCTTAGAACTTATTCATATGTTTGTTTATGTTTAACAAAAGGCGTATGATTAATTACAGAGTAATAAATATTAATTATACGCCAAGTGTTGGGCTCTTTGTTCTTCAAATTTATTTATTAAATTAAATTAAGAGTTTTAAAATTGTTTAAATTTACTTTATGCGAGTGTTGTTTCATTTAGGACCTTTCATTTCTTTTACAGACGCACAACCGCAGAGCATCTTTTTTTTATTATTATTATTTCATAACATTAAATTACATTCTAATTACAAGGTTTAAATATATAGCCTCAGCGTCATAAACATACTTTTGAGGCAAGTTGTCATAAGATAGTTAATAATTTACAGTGAGGTGTACAAGTATATTATAAGTATTAAAAGGAGTTCAAGATTTTGTAGAAGATAGTTTTTCAAACTCACTTAAAATGTGAGATTCTTTCAATATTTTTGAAATTTTGCGGTATTTTGTAGAATCCAAAGCCACCAGTAATGTTTAAAAAAAATTATAACACCTTAAATAACTAATCAATTGTAGCAGAACTTTAAATATCCCTGGAAGTTCTAACTGAATTAAGCATATACAAGAATTAAATTTCATACCACAAAACATTCAATTTCAAACAAATAAGAAGTCAACAAAGTGCACCACAATTCTAGTTGTTTTATCGTCCATTCCTACTTAAAATTCAACTAAGATCCTTTGCCAGCAACAGACAAACCAAATAAGATTTAAAAAAATAATACTTTGTACATATAATAAAATGAGCAGAACAAAAGAAACAAATGAAAATCTTTCTTTGTAAATAAATACTCTTAGCAAAATGCTTAAGAAGATTATTGAGTGTGTTGGCGCTGCAAATAATGGCCTCAGGAAAAATGGCCCCAAAGAAAAAAATAAAACGAAAAAAGGTTAAATTTAGTTCTAATTTTTCTTTTTGTGAAAAATTACACCAAGGTTACAATCAAAGGTGCCACCAAATGTTGGGGCCATTTTTTATAGCGAAAAATTGTCCTATATATGTTAATGAATTTTCAATCCAAATTTTGTAATTTCTATAAAATATTTCTAAATAGTAATAAGAAAAACCCCAATATTTTGCATGAGATTCTTGGGGTAATTTTTCATTTTTATATTTTTAGTAAAATACAATATTAAGGAATGAAATTTAGTCCCAAAATACAAAATTTTTTTACATTTACTTAAACTGCAAAATTACCCCAAAGAAAAAGTGCATTATGAAAGAGACCAAAAAATTTTATGTTTTTTGGAGTCAGTTTGATAATTTTGGGGTTTTTGCGTTTATTTTGGGCCATTTGTCCTGGGGCCATTATTCGCAGAACCGAGAGTGTAAAAATAAAGAAAGTAATTATATTATTAAAAGATGCCAAGAAAATTCTACTTGTAATGAAAAAAACCGGGCCTCTCCGACAATGACCGTGCAAAATAATACACAACCAGTGTAAATACCAAAAGAAGAATACTTGTTATAAATATTGGGTCGAATTAATCTTTCCGTTCCGCTATTGCGGAAAGAATTCTTTTGTGCAAAAGCATAATTTGAAATTATTCATTCCGTTATTGCGGTATTTTTTCTTTTTGCGGTATCATATCTACGCAGACAGTATTGCGGGAGGAATGAATAATGCCGCAGAAATGAATAATTACATTTCACATATCGATCGATATTTCTTTCCGCTTAGTTTTCCTTTCCGTGCGGAATGAACAGACACAGCCAGAATTGTTGTACCAATTTTAGAAATAACCACGGTTGATATTAAAAATCTACGATTGATATAATAATTTTGCGAATAGAAAGAACAACGATTGATGTATAAATTGAGGATTAGAAAGAACCTCGAATGATTTATAAATTAAAGAATACCACGATTGATGTTCAAATTAAAGAATGGAAAGATTCGCGATTGATGTAAAAATTGATGAATGGAAAGAATCACGACTGATTATTAAATGGAAAGCCGCAATTGAAATAAAAATCACTGAATGTAATATTCTTGATTGATTTAAGAATATATAAATAACAAGTTAGAATGTAATATTCGGCTATAGGGAATCTTAAATACCCTCCACCTAAAAACAATAACAAATACAAAAACTTAGTTTTGCTGAATTTTGAATTGATATTACAATTTGATAGAAATTTATGTCTTATTGAGTCATATATCAGGAAGATATTTGTATGGGGGTTATGAGAAATTATGGACCGATACACACTATTTTTATTACAGCTTCTTCTTTTATCAAAAAAACAACGTGTACAAAATTTCGTGGCAATATCTGCAATATAATTAAAAAATGTTGCAAAAAAATTGATAAAAAAAATATTAAATTTGTATGAAGGTTGCCTCACATTTTGGTCCATAACTCTGGTTCTAACTACTATATCGATTTTGCTAATTTTCTATACCAATCTTTCCTACAAAATAAGAAATATTTTTCTGGAAATTTCGTTAAGTTGTAAGAGTGTTTTACGCAGACGGACAAACTGACGGACATGGCTCAATCGACTTAGAATTTTATAAGTATCAAGAATATATGTATATACTTTGTTGGCTCTCAGATTATCAAAGTTTCATATGGAATAACAAACGCATAAATACACATAAATACATAAATTCACATTTTGTGGTGGTGGAGGGTATAAAAAGTAGCATGATTGTTGAAAAATTGTTATAAAAATTAAAAAGGATAGATCCAAAAGTGAAGAACCAGTATTGAGGTCCAAATTTACAAAGAAATAAAGGCCCAATTGATATTATGAATATTAAAGACGAAAATTAGACCCATCGAAAACATCTTTGTTTCGAAGGGCAGGTCCAGCGTGAACATGTCCGTTTTGCTTGTGTTTGCCTGAGTATAAGCATTTTTAGTACAAGTGTGTTGACATGTATGTATGTATGTATGTATGTGTTCAACTGCCAGGATTGTTATGCATAAAACAAGAGAAAGCTTAAAGCTATTATTGTTATTTGCCATATGCCAAGGACAATAACTAAACAAAAAGGATACTCAAAACCGAAATCATACTTAAAGTGGTTAAAAAACATATTTTTATTTTTGCCAAACAAAAACTACAATATTTACCCATAATAAAGCTTTACATAAAAATTAACATTAATTATTATATAACTGCAACTATTGGCAGTAGCAGATTTCTTCCCTTACAAGTAATTTGACATTGTTTTAAGTATTTTGAATTCCAGCACTTTTGATGACAAATTTAAATCTCTAAAGTACAACTTAAAACAGCTTGAATATATTTCTGTATGTTGTAATTGTATTTAGCCTTAATAACCTTGATACACCCAATATTTCTATATAGAATTTTAATGTTAAACTCAAGATCTATGTTGTCACTCAAAACAAACGCACCTTAACAAGTGTAATATATACACAAAAAAGAAACAGTTTGCACTACTTCATTCACCCTAAAGATACAAACAACAACAAAAAAAAAAAAACATGTATTTATTCATTGTCAGTCAGTGGATGTTGACTGTTTTCTATGGAATACAACTTGTGATGAATGTGTGTCATGTTGCAAAAGATGTTGTTTTGATGTACGAGTCTGAGAGTACACAACCGGATGAAACCTTCAACAAAGGTCAACTGGCTGTCAGACAGTCAGAGACTGACTGTTGTATGTTTTGCGTACTAGTAGGTCAAAATGAAAATTCTATAGTAATATAAACAAACTTCACTTAAATGTTTAACAATTCATAAATTCTTGTGCAAAGCGGTTTTTTGAAATTATTTTGAAGCACTGTAGTTGCATTATAAGGAAATGTAATTTCTGTGGTTTCTATTGGCATGCTAGTGCAATAAATATTTGTATATCAACAACTCCTTATAGATTAATTTAATTCGCTTACAATTTCTAACAATTATTTGTATTTTTTTCCTTAAATATAAACTAATTTATAATTTCTAAATTTAAAATCACTCTAAAAATATTATTTCATATCTATCATTTACGCCCAACTTTTGTAGGCTTTAATTCCAAGTAATTTTTGTTTTCAGTACCATATTTATCCATCTCTGCTCATAATTTAATTATCACTGTTCTAGCGGTTTCATATTTACAAATTGCTTGTTGGTGTGGTTACTGTCAGTAGAGTTGTGTTTAGAGAGGTGTGTATTTGTTTTTGTCTATGTAAACACCCTGCAGTTTAAAAATTCACCACAGCTAAATGCATGATGTCAAGGAAATTATGCACCTTTGTAATATGTCAAAACGTACACTGAACCCCGGTCGATGTTTTTATAAATAAAAAGATATTATCGAATAGAAATAACCACTATTCATGTAAAAATTGAGGAATGAAAGGAACCACGATTCATGTAAAAATTGATGAATAAAAAGAACCACGATTCATGTAAAAATTGAGGAATGAAAAGAACCACGATTCATGTAAAAATTGATGAATAAAAAGAACCACGATTCATGTAAAAATTGAGGAACAAAAAGAACCACGATTCATGTAAAAATTGATGAATAAAAAGAACCACGATTCATGTAAAAATTGAGGAACAAAAAGAACCACCATTCATGTAAAAAATTGAGGAATGAAAGAAACCACGATTCATGTAAAAAATTATGAGTAAAAAATTAAGGAATAAAAAGAACCACGATTCATGTAAAAATTGAGGAATAAAAAGAACCACGATTCATGTAAAAATTGAGGAATAAAAAGAACCACGATTCATGTAAAAATTGAGGAATGAAAAGAACCAGGGTTCATGTAAAAAATTATGAGTAAAAAATTGAGGAATAAAAGGAACCAGGATTCATGTAAAAATTAAGAATAAAAGGAACCAGGATTCATGTAAAAATTGAGGAATAAAAAGATCCACGATTCATGTAAAAATTGATGAATAAAAAGAACCACGATTCATGTAAAAATTGAGGAATGAAAAGAACCACGATTCATGTAAAAATTAAGGAATAAAAAGAACCACGATTCATGTAAAAATTAATGAGCAGAAATAAGCAATATTCATTAAAAAATTAGGTAATAGAATGGACCACGATTCATTTCAAAATTCAACGACTCATTATTCAACAAGAGTTGAGGAATAGAAAGAACCATGATTGAAGTATAAACTAATGAATAGAAAGAACGAAGATTGAAATAAACATTGATAAATGGAAAGAGGCGCTACTATTCATTAATGTTTATGAATAGAAAGAATCTCGATTAAAGTAAAAATCGACGAATAGAAACAGCGATTGAATTAAAAATTTATAGTTAATAGAAAGAGTCACGATTAAAGTAAAAATTTTTGAATAGATCGAACCACGATTTATGTAAAAACCTATAAATAGAAACGCCCACGATTGCAGTAATTATTTAAGAATAGAAAGAATAATTATTGATGTAAGAATTAATGAATAGAAGGATATACATAATTAACCACGATTTGTATAAAAACTGATGAATAGAAAGATTCACGATTGAAGTAAACATTTATGAATTGATGGGCTGTTACTATTAATGTTAGAATTGATGAAAGGAAGAAACTACGATTGATATAAACATTGAAAGAACCACAATAGAATGAATAGAAAAATTGCCAGTTAAAACTCTTTCAGTGACCCTAGTGCCATATAACCACTACAGGGCATTTCTCAGTGTATTTCACGTTTATACGTGTGTGAGTTATCATTTTTTGTTACCATTTTCGGGTTGGTTTTATCTATTTTGAAATTCAAGGATTTTGTTTGTTTAGGCATTATTGTATGTGTGTCTAGGTGAAAACGAAGGCCATTCAAAATTAAATAATAATTTAAGAGGATAAAATTTAACATATAATAAACATAAATATAATTAAAAAGAGTTAATAATGTTTACTTATGCTGTATTTACGGAGGAAAATTACACAAAATAGAAAAAAAACGCTTGGAAATCGGACACCATTTAAAAAGTTTATATGAAAATACTTAACAATCGTTATACAATAAAGTTAATTTCTGAGGGATATAAATCTACATAAATGTATTTCTCATTTGAGTATGTTGTACTGGCATCCACAAATCAATTAAGTGTAGTTTATGCATAGGTTTAACACCAACCGTTTAACCAATTAACATCGCGTTTTCAGAACCAGTTCGGGTGCTGACAATTTCTAAAGAAATCATTGACGCCAACGCCAAACTAGAACGATTACTGTCGGTATGCATGAGTACTAGAACTAGTTGTAGAATTAATCTATATTTTTAATTTATTATTGACTAGCTAAACCCGGTGTGCTTCGCTACCCCCTCGCAAAACGCGCAAAGATATACACATTAAATTTCTTATGTGCACCCTCCACACAGACCCCAATCACCCCTGAAAATTTCATTGAAATCGGGCAAACCGTCTAGGAGGAGTATGCGAACAGGAAGTTTTGCCACTTAATTTTATATATATAGATTTAATTTATCATTCTTAGCAAATATGAAAAGGTAAAAATCTTTAAAGTCATGAAATTAGTTAATTGATCCAAAATGTTGCAATAGTACTCTGAATTTATTGTTGTACCCTTTTGCAGATAGTCAATCAATAAAATAATTTTGAAGTCGCAAAAAACCTTTGCCATAACCTTACCAGCCGATTGAATTGTTTTTACGTTCTTTGGGGCACTTCCTCCAGCTTCAGTTCATTGCTTGGATTGTTCTTTTGTCTCTGGAGTATAGTGGTAAGTCAATGTCTTATCCACAGTTATGAAACGATCATTTGAGGTGCCCATTATATTGGCTATTTCACGCATTTTTATTCGTCGATCATTTAATAGCATATCATGCACTTTGGCTACAATTTCTGTTGTTATTGCTGTTTTCGGACGTCCACTACGTGGTTCATTCGCAATGCTTGTACGACCACTTTTAAATTCAGCAACCCAATTTTTTACATATTTGAGCCTTTCATTTTAACCTTGGCGTAATTTTTCATAACCTTTGGGGTGATTTTTCATAAAAAAAATTAGGAGGTCACATTTCATTATGAAATTTAACTTTTTTTTATAAAAAGTCACCCTAAATTTGGGCCATTTTTTGTTTTTTTCTTTACGCAGCGTTGTT
This sequence comes from Bellardia pandia, assembly GCA_916048285.2. Classification (NCBI taxonomy): domain Eukaryota; kingdom Metazoa; phylum Arthropoda; class Insecta; order Diptera; family Calliphoridae; genus Bellardia; species Bellardia pandia. Next base: position 37,904,484 of record OU696530.1, read on the forward strand.
TATGATGGAAGAAATTCACGTCTATCAATTTATTGACTGACTGACATACCTATACTTTTGCTTGCACTGTTATAATATGCAAAAAAAAACAATTATTATGTTGAGCTAGTTTAGAGACCTGTGGTCTATTGTCTAAATTGTGTAAATTTAGCTCTCATAGGGAAAATGTGACGTCACAAGTCAAAAATATTTTTATATTTAACTTGACTTTTATATAAATTTCAATAACAATAAATGTTTTTAACTGAAGTGTGCCATTAATTGTGAAAATATTAAAAAAAAACATAAATTTAAGTTTTTTTCAAAAAAACAAAAACACACAAAAATATTAAATAGTTAGTTAAGTTACATTTTTTTGATGCATTTTAATATGTTTAAAAAAGATAATTAAATGTTTTATTTTAAAGCAAAAAAGTTATTTTTTACATGTTGATTATAAAGGAAAAATAACTTATGACGTCATAATTATACTCTGTCAAGTTATTTTTATGTTTAGTTTACCTTCTAATTAGATGCTGTTTAACTATAATTATAATTAAGAAACAATGTGCCGTATTCAATAAAGAAAATTTTGTATGAAAATTTTGTCTACAAGCACACTTAAAGTCTACTTTATTGTTTATGAATACGGCACATTATTTTTTTCATATGTATGTACTCGTATGTAGTACATAGCTACAAAAATATTTTTATCATCAATAAAATTTCAAATATTTGGCAATTAATCGATCAATTGTTATGAAATCACCTTCATACATCTGAAACATTTAAAAGAAAACTGATATTTTCAAATATTCCATATTTCATAAAATTCAAACAATTACAAAAAACATTATTGTTTTACTAACAGTCATAAATAAATGCCATTGAGTCATGTAATAACAGCTGTTTGATTTTCGTATTTTCAATTTCCTTTCAGTTGTCTAAATGGAGCGAAGTGAAAGCCAACGAAGAAGGCGGTACGTATCAATAAAGTTTATTCACATTTAGCGATCATTTTTTATTTTTCATTTCATCTTGTGTTGGTCATAAATTAAATTTTAATAATATTTTGAAAACACAATTATCCAAAAAAGAAAAGAGAAAAACGCCACACTTTTCAAGATTAAAAAAATATTTTGGCATAATTAAATAAACAAATTGGTGTTTGTTTCAGTTTATTTCTGCCTGCGAGGGAAATTAAACGTTGTTTAATAATTTTTTCATGCAATATTAATTATATCGATAAAGTGATTTGCAAAGAAAATTTTCAGAAATAAATTTACAATATACATATAGTTAAATATTTATATGTAAATTTGAATAATTTTAAAGGAAGTGAGATGTAATTATATTATTATATCTTATTTAATTATGTATAGGAGCCGTTAAAAGAACTTATGGATGTGTAAACAATATTGTATCTGATAACATCTTTATATTGAATTTAATTATTGCTCAATGATTTTTGTACTAACATCCTCTTTAAATAATTTTTCTCTTAAAGTGTACCTATACCTAATTACACGACTATAGTTATTCTAAAACAAAAGCCAAATAATTTTATGAAAACTTAAGAGTGCGAAAACTTTAAAAAAAAATAATGAATATAATAATGCATTGTGAATTTTGAAGTATTTTCTGCTCACTTACTTCTACTGCATAAATAATGATGGTTTTAAGTGCAAAACATATTTGAAATAACTGCTCCTTTCTTACTAACTTACAGACTGATTTTATCGAATGTTGGCTATAAACATACATATTTTCTCAACTCTATACTGCCCGCCAGTAAATGGCAGACGTATTGTTATTATTATATTTTTATACCCTCCACCACTACAAGTGGTGAATGATGGTATATATAAGTTTGTCATTCCGTGTGTAACACTAAGAAATACTCATCTGAAATCCAACAAAGTATATATATTCTTGGTCCTTACGAAATTCCGTCTGTCTGTCTGTCTGTGTAAAACACTCTCACGTGCACAGAACACAATCGAAATCAACAGAGTTGACAAAAACTGCTTATAGTTCTCCTAAGCAGTTTGGTATTGAAAATCAGCAAAATCGGTATAGTAGAACAACAGTTATGGATCAAAATGTAAGACAATCTCCATAAAAAATTGATATTTTTAAAAAATTTTATTGCTATATTTTTAAATATATTACAGATAATACCATGAAATTTTATATACGTTGTTTTTATGATAAAAGAAGAAAGTGTGAGGAAAATAGTAAGAATCGGTCCATGATTTCTTTTAGCCCCTATACAAAAATATTCCCGAAATTTTGCTCAATTTTACATAAATGCCTATAAAATTGCAATATTTTATGGTGGCCGGCCCATAATTGGTCATGGCTCCCATACAAGGACCGCAACCGAAAAAGCTATTTATCTTTATATATGTATATATATCGTATAAATATCGGTACCGACTTAAAACTTTGTACATTTACATATATACAAAAATCATCCCACATAATTTTGTCAATTTCGGTCAATTTTTAACCGTTTCCCACATATAAAGCCGAAAAACTCTAATACTCTTAAATATCTTATAAATAACGGTACCGATGCAAAATTTTACACGGATCATTTACATACATACCAAAATCAAAGTGCTGGATTTTGAGAATATCGGTCCATATTTGACTATATCCCCCACATAAGGTCCACTACCGAAATCCACGTTAATACTAATGTATATCTTAAATATACCGTTATTATGTTAAAATTCATAAGCATAAAATTTACTGTTCCAAAATTTAAGAAGATCGGCCAATGATTTGCCATATAAGAACCATTTCCGAAAAATAATTTAACCCTCAAAAATGTCTAATAAATATTGATGTCGAAACAACTTTTATACAGATCAGTAATTTTAATCCAGAAATCATACTAATATCGGTTATACGTCAATAATTGGCAATAGCTCCCGAATTAGGTCCACTTCTGAGCACACCAACCAAACATACAACTCTTGTAAATAACGTTATTGAGATGAAATTCAACCAAAATAAGCCTGAAATACGTAGAAACCACATTTAGAAGTGTCAGTCCATAATTGGTCCACTTCTACTATGCCACCCATAAATCTTTTGTAAATAATATTATTGAGATCAAATTCAAACAAAAAACGCCTCATCTTATATCCTTTTTTATGCCCTTCACCTTCATGAGAAGGGTATATATAAGTTTGTCATTCCGTGTGTAATTTCCACAATAAAATTTTCCGACCCTATAAAGTAAATATATTCTGGATCCTTATAGATAGCGGAGTCGATTAAGCCATGTCCGTCTGTCTGTCTGTTGAAATCAGGTTTTTGAAGTCCCCAGATATATTCAGGATCCAAATCTTCAATAATTCTGTCAGAAATGCTATCGAGAAGTTTGCTATTTAAAATCAGCAAAATCGGTTTAGGTCAAAAAGAGTTATAGACATTAGTGAATTACGACCAACAGGTAATATTGTCTTTCAAAGAATAATATATAAATTATTTACTAATAAAATTTGCACTAAGACTGAATAGAAAACACAGAATTAGTATATACTAGTCCTATAACCAGTGAGTGTAGTTTTTGTATTTCTTATTACGTTTAGGTGGAGGGTATTAAAGATTCGGTACAGCCGAAACACAACTGGTTTAGTTTTTTAATTTTCCAGGTCAATCAATAAAAGGATAACAAACTGTACAAGTTTTGTGTGCTCTTTTTAATACTTAAAAATTCTTTCTGAATAGTTTCGAGTACATATGTATGTATGTATGTGAATACAATGAGAGTTGAATGTTATTTAAGTTAAATTGTACAGAGGTGAGCAATTTTAGGATGTGAGGAACATTTTAGAACAGAAAACAAATCTTTAATTTCATGCTATTATTTTCGGAAATAAAATATGATTTTTTTTAATAGAAGTAACACTCGAAGTAACAAATCGTGTTATTTTCCTTGGAAAGTGGATAGGTAGGAGTAGAATAGGTGGCAAAAAGAAAGAAAAGCCTTTTATACACTGTAATTGTGCGTTATGTTTATTAGTACAGTACAGTATAGCTGTACCTCTGGCGGAGAGTAGGCACATTGTTCATAGCTTGATTTATAACCATTATTTAATTATTTTACTTTGGTGGCGTTTCAATGCTATATCACCGAAGGGGGGGCGCTGTGATAAGTATTAGCTATGATAGCATAGAGAAAACTAATAATTATCAGAAACTGATGTTGTTTGAGTGGCACGGCTGGGACTGAAATCCAAACGACGAATATCAACTCATGCTAATCAATTAAGCTATACATAATAACCACGTGGAGAAATGGTATACGCACCTAATGATTGTTTCCATATTCCAAATGTTTTACCTTAATAACGCTTAAATATCTAGGAGACATCCTAAATTCAAAGCTATTTTGGAATCAGAACATTCAGGTGAGAGTATTTCCATTTAGAAGGAAGGTTATAGGAAGAACCTCAGATATTACATCCATGACCACCAAAACCAAAGGAACTTCATCCATGAAACCATAGTTAACTGTCTGGTATGTCTTCCAGACATATTGGCTATTTTACTCCTAGATCCTTCTTCAACACGAGCTTTTGTGTCGATACGGATGGAATCACTGATATGATTATAACCTATCCAGGAAAACCCATTCGACATTTCGACATTATACCACAAAGACTGTAAACGATAGGAGGGTCATAAACTGGCTGAGGTTCTACGAAGTATATTGAGCGGATATTCGGATTTATACTGACAGACAAGCCGCCCTTAAAACTTTTTCCGGTAGGAGTCACCTGGCTACCAGTACACCTAATATATCAGAAAATAACATTGAGAATTTTATGCACAAGATGGAAGACTCACTCTCGGGTGATGAGGTTGACCGATTGTTTGGATTTCCTTTCACATCCAGCAAAGGTTGGGTCCATTGTGGACTCTACAAACGGGCACAAACCAGGTGGTTGCTTGAGACTTCCTGATTGTTTGGAATTCCTCTCACATCTAGCAAATGTTGGGTCCAGTATGAACTCTACAAACCAGGTGGTCGCTTGAAGTCTCAACAAGGTCCATTAGTTGCAATTATGATTGTTGCTCGATTACAAAAAAATGGTTGCATTGATTACAGGCCACTGTCTGGTCGGTGTGCAAGCTAGGAGATTAACTCTTTCATATAACATGTTACGCAGAGGATGAGACTGTGTGTAATACGTGTAACGGCATCGATCGTAAAAGAGCGAACTATTGACAGTTTCTTTTCAGGTATCACAAAGTTGACTCACTGTTAAACCTAATCTACTAACCTAGATCGGAACGATGTATTAACGAACTTTGTGTATTTGCCAATTTGTATGAATATAACATCGTTTAAATGTTCACCCTGGCTTTGTACGGTGTCAAAGATCCGACAAGTCTAATGCTCAATGACTCATATCATGGAGAATTTAAGCGATGGCTATTGTTATGTCGACCTTGAGAGTATAGGTCGATTGCAGCCATTTGACTTAAGAAATCCCAAGAATAAAACTAACAGGACCAAATTATACGATTTTAGTTTATTGTACCGACAGAGTCTATCGTGGAGTTCAATTTCATATTGTTCAATTTGTCAAACGGAGAATTAAAGCGATGTCCATTGTTATGCCGACCTTGAGATCATCGGCGGATTGCAGCCCTTTGACTTCAGAAATTAGGAAGAAACCTAGAAAACATTGTGTAGGTCCCATTAACGTCAATATTGTTTGTTAACTAAAGATCAATTGAGTAAGAGACCACCATACACAGTAGAAGTTTCAGGAGTGTTGAAACAGGATTTTTAAATTATATCGGTAAACAGTATTACATGAAATATTTTCAGTTTGTTTTGGAATATGTACTTTTGTTGGTAGAATTTTGTTTAGAAGTTTATTAGAATTATTGTTCGTTAGAACAGACGTCATCATGAAAAAAGCATATTTAGTTAAAAAAACAACATTGATTTATGTATATGGGACCCACACAAGGTTTTCCAGGTTTCCTATTTTATTTAACAACAACAAATTTGACAGACACAACGTTATTTATTCGAAAATCCTTTATTTAAACGTCAATACCATCACAAAAATAGTGAAATTTCCAACTATTATCTGCGTGGATATAAATGGGATATTAACGAGCTAGTAGGTTAGATTACATGGGCAGCCACTCTCAAAAACAGATAATTTGGGTTCATTGGACTAATCTAATTGAGGTCGAACTGCTCGTTCAATCAACACGTGTTGATTCCATATTAAAACTCCCTGATTTTTTGACGTATGAATAAATACGTTTAAGACCTCACAGCTACTGTAAGCTCGTAAGAAAAGGGGCGCCATATATGCGATGCTTCATATTTTACAGGGCCAGCAGAACATGGGAAATAGTTTCCTCCTCTTGCTTATTATGGCAGCTTCTACAGTAGTCATTAATATGTAGGCCCATAATCAAGGCGTAAGTCCTGCACTTTTAAAACTTAACTCTATCTGGATTTAAAGTTCGTAAAATAAGTACCAGTTACCCAGAGATACCCTTCATTCTGCGTTTAATATAGATATCGAATACACACCCGCTATTTGCATAACGGATGCCTTACTATCAGTAAATATGTATACATCACCAGATAATTGATAATATCTAAGCCAATTGGCAGCACGCTTTAAGGCTAAGAAATTAAACTGAAGAATAGTGCAAAAATCAGGTAGGCCCCTTACCCTTCTTGGGCGGTCAGTATAGATAATGTCCTATTGATTGTATACTAATGTTTAATTTCTAAAGCACAATAGGATGATTACTTTGACTTACTTATGTGCGTACTAAGTCCATAAGTAAGAAATGCTTAATAAAATAAACTTAATCAAAAACCAACAAATATTAAAGTTTTGCAGAAACCCTTCAATAATTATAATTCAAAGCAATTTATTGCAGTTTATCTATAATTCAAAGAATTCTTGTATTTTATTAAAAAGCACGTTTTCGTACTACGAAATCTTTTGAGTACCATAGCATAACAAAGAACACAAATTTTAAACGTCATCGAATAAAAATTTTCATATTCGAAAAATAATTTTTACATGTTATTCGTTAAAATTATCAAACATAAGCAATGCTAACCAAAAAAACAAAGTTTGCCATCACTGACACGCGAGCAATATAGAAAAAGCCTCTAGTCACGACCTATACCAACTTTTCTAATATTGGTATAGTTGAAATACTCACAAGTACTTACATACCAACATACATTCGGATGTATGCAAGTATTTGTGTTAAAGTATTATAAATAAATTGGATGTAGAAAGAAAAAAGTTCATTGCACGACAATAATAAAGACACGTACGAAAAAATCTACTAAACAATAAAAAAATTTGTATGTATGTATGTATGTATGTAAGTAAAGTTTTTCCATATTTTCTAGAAGCATAAAACTCTGAAAAGTTTTTGATTAAAGTAAAATTTTAAACTTATTTTTAAGTTTTTATTAAATCTTAATCTAAAGAAGATGTGTAAATATTTTTGTTACTTATATAATAAAGTTTTCTAACAAAAAAAAAAAAAACTGTCACATTTGTTTGAGGAAAAAAACTCTGTTTGTATCTGACTTTTCTTGTTGTCACAGCCATAATCTATTGGTTTGTTTTGCTATTGAATTTTAATCTCTACTAGTGTCAATGTCATTTAAATGCCAAAAAGTGATAAATAATTTTCATGTTGTTGTTATTTTTTTTATATCTGTATCGGTATTACGTACATACATATGTATTAACATCATTGTCATAGGGTTTTACGTACGTACATATGTATGTATGCGTTTAAGAGAACCAACTTGCACACATATTGTATAAAGATATGTATGTATATGTAATAACTATATATAATAACTAAGACTGGTGTTAAAGCTCTATTCAGATTCTTTAAATATCTACGATTGATCCTCAACTAATATTGTGTTCAGATATGAAACTTAATTGAGTCAATATTCGGTTAATTGACAATATTATTTTAAGTGTTCAGACATACGCAATTTTCAGCTTACTCAATAATCATTTGACAGTTGGAAAACAATACAAGAAATACTCTAAATGGTTGTTGTGTTTCTATGTAAACAAACTTACCTTCACATTGATTTTTCAATGATTTCTTTTGTTTTCTTTTGTTGACATTTGCCATTTTATACAATTTTGTTCACTAAACACAGTTGTGAACAGTGTTGCATTCGAAATCTTACTCAATATTATAACAATTTCGTACTTATTGCGCAATAATTAATTGAGATTTTATATGTAATATTGAGCTCAATAATGGCGTTAATTGCGATTATCGCAGTTAAGGTTCATATCTGAACACGCTATAAGACTTTATCAACACTTGCGATTGAAGCTCAGTTACGACTACGATCAGAGCTCAATTTAATTTTCATTTTATCAAGCTTATGTTTGACTCAAAACTGAGACTATGATTTAAGTTAAACTAAGTCTTTGATTGAAGCAAAACTGAGACTATGATTAAAGCTCAACAAGGCTATTATTGAAACTTAACTAAGACTTCAATCATAGTCTAGACTATGACTATTATTTAATTAAGATTAAAGCTCAACTAGGGTTATAACTGAAGCACAACTGGGAATATGATTAAAGCTACACTAAGGCTATGATTGAAGCTTAACTATGACTTTGATTTAACTGAGATTGAAGCTAAACTAATGTTATAATTGAAGCACAACTAAGACTATGATTGAAGTTTAACTAAAACTATGATATAACTAAGATTGAAGCTCAACTAAGTTTATAATTGAAGCACAACTGAGACTGTGATTGATGCTCAGCTAAAACTGTTTTTGAAGCTTAGCTAAGGTTTTAATTGCAGATCAACTAAGGCACTGATTTACGCTTAACAGAGACATGTTTAAGAATTAGATTTAAGCTGAACTAATATTATGATTGAAGCAGAAAAGAGATTATGATTGAAGCTAAACTAAGACTAAGATTTAAGCTAAAGCTATGAGTAAATACCGATAGTCTGAGTATAAGACTGTAGTTTGAGTATAAGACGTTAGTCTTGCTTGAACGCATAATATAACACCTTACGTCTAATTAAAAAAAATCCTTTCTAGTTGGTCCCATTCAGCTATTAGCGCCCACTGTGAGTCACCTTACCCTAGAGCCCTTCTTTACTTTTACTCCCACAATTTAAATAATATTCTAGTCACTGAATTTTTATACACACCCTTATAAACTTACATAAGTGTAGTTGTTGTGTGTACTATATAATTTTTAATTGTATGCGAAAAAAAGTGCAACAATTGACCCAGATTTATGTAAAATGCAAACAAATAGCGTTTATACTCACAATACATTCAATACAAATACAATAAACTCATACACTTTCATGGGTATAGAAAAAAAAGTACTTTGAAAATAATATTTCAGTGTTCTTGAATGAAAAGATGAGGTGTTTATTTGTTGTTACATATTTACTCTTATGAAACTGGCAGACAGACGCCTAGAAAATCCTACACAACACCTTTACATCAATACTAGAAAAGTCTTAGAATTTAAAATTTTATATTTGTCTATGAATTGTATTTATTCGTTTTTTTACATATATTATTGGCCACTTGGGGGTTTTTGTGGTGAAAAATTCAATTATTAATATATTTCAAACATGATGATTTTGATGATTTGTTTGTTATACACTTATAAAGAAATCATTAAATTTTGTATTGTTCATTTTAATATACTTATGTGGGTATTTAGATATGAATTAAATAATAGTAAATGTTAACAAATATTGGAGTATTGGTTTGTGCTAAACTTATGAAGACTCGTAAAAAATTGTGAATTATTTTTTTTTACAAAATTATATTAACAAATTTTGTGAATATCGGTCCACTGTTAACTATGGTTAACGAGTAAAACATTGTTCATATAAAACATTGCCATACTACAGTAGATTTTGTAAAAAGTGTATTTTATTTGCTTTTCTTAAATATAAATAAATAGGTAACAATTTGTCAAACAAAATCTGAAAACGTTTAGTCGACCAGATTTTAGGTCAACAATGTTTTTTTTCGTGTATTTTTTTTAATTTAAAAAAAAATGTGATTAACATGTATTTAATCCATTGTTCATGTAGGCGTATAATTAATATTGTTCAATTAATAACAAGTATACTCCAGTATACATTCATTTGTTATACAAATTATTTTTAAGTTTTAAAATGACTTTCGAATGATTTCCATATACACTTAAAACTACATTGTACACTGTATTTTATTTAAAATTTAAAAACTGCGTTCTAGTTGGGAGACCCTTTACAAAAAATTTGGCAGACTAAGAAGCAGCAAATTATTTTTTCTGAAAGACTTTCCACAATTCAAACCAATTTTATAGATAATCTAAGATAATATAAGATATATACATGAATTATTACACCATTATTCAAAAACTATGCTAATTTTGTATGGAAATCATGGACTATAAACCAATTCAATCTATGTATGTGTGTAACGTATGGACTCCAAAACGGCTGAGCCGATTTTGATGAAGTTTTCACAGCATGTTACTGTGACTTTGGAAGGAATAATAAGCTATATGAAGTTTTAATTGTACAAACGGGGGTGGCACCGCCAATATAACCCAAAAATTTAAATCGCCATATTTTGGCCATTTTTTGACCTATGTCAATGATATGTGGTACATATGGTATTGGCATAATTAGGAATACGTACCAGGAGAAAAGTGGGTGGGACCACGCCCCTTTTTAGGAAAATTAAAAATCGTAATATAGTCTTAACTACTGGATCTTTCGTCATTAAATTTCCACAATAGGATATTCTTACGAAATAATGAATTCTTGACTATATAAAGTTGTAAGTGGACAAAGGGGCATGGCCTCGCCCACTGAAATGCATCGCTCATATGACCCGCTTCAGTATCCTATTATATTTCCATATGGAGAAGATGGATATCACTTTGAAATGCGTCAAATCAATCAAGCAACCCGTAAGGCCGTTAATCATCCTGTTGAGTTCATAAATTCACTCGATGTGCCAGGCTTTCCACCACATGTGCTACAACTTAAAATTGGAGTGCCAATTATTTTACTACGTAATATCGATCACCACGGCTTTACAATGGCACTCGACTTGCAGTAAAAAAAAAACTGAGAAATAATTTAGTAGAAGCGACCATTATAACAGGAAAATATAAAGGTACAGATGTACTTTTGCTACGCATTCCAATGCTACCAATAGATTTACCATTCGATTTTAAACAATTTTTGCGATGACTGTTAACAAAGCTCAAGGTTAATATCCCGTGTATATGGGTATGCTCCTGATGGGCAAACTAAACCTAAAGCATTGCAATAAATACATTAAAATTAAATAAATAAATAAGGGGGGGGGGTAGCGAAGCACACCGGTTTTAGCTAGTAAATAATAAACCAATATGACCTTTCTATTTATTGGGTGTATTACTTCAAAATGGGGAATTCATCTTTTAAACGCGGTTTTTGTGTTTAGTAACTTTTATGTCATTTTGAAGGGTACCTATTTGTCATTACAATATTCACTTAGTTATTGAATATTGTAAACAACGAAGTTTTTTATGGCTTCGAAAATGCCGTGTTGTGTGCCAACAAAGCGTTCTAAAAGGGAAGAGATGGTGATGCGAGATATAGTTTGTGCGTTTTAGAAGTGGTGATATTGATTGGTGAGTTTAAAAGTCAAAGATTGACCAGGCCAGCCAAAAAAGTTTCAAGACAAAGAGTTGGAGGCATTATTTCATAAAGATTGTTGTCAAACTTAACAAGAGCTTACAAAATCATTGGGAGCAACTCTAGCGGTAATTTCAAAATGGATTCATCCAAAAAAAATTAGATAGCAGATGTCAGAAATGCTGCTTAAACCCTGTAAAGAAAATAATTTTTTCATAGAATCATTACTTGCAAAAAAAAGGGCTCCAATACGATAAGCCGAAGCCCGGTCAATCAACCGAAACGATACAAAAGCAAAATATTCATGGCACCAAATTAATGCTCTGTATTTGGTGGGACCAAAAGTTTCCATATATTATAAGCTGCTGAAATTTGGCACAGGAAACCTGTACTAAATGAAGCAGGCATTGCACAATGGTTTTGAAACGCTTTATTTTGGAAATAATTCTGTATATCGGGAGCTTTTACAGATATCGTAACGAAATTTTTGACCGATAATGTGAGAAAAATATTTTTAGTTAAACAATCAAATTGATCAGCAGACGCTCAAAATTTCCCAGCAATTTCTAATCTAGGTCCGAAAATAAACTATTTTAAATTGTGAAAGTGGAAAAAATAATCGATTTATACAATTTTCAATTGAAAATTGTATAGTTTTGGACATAGAAAAGACATTGCTTTGAAATTAGTAGTGTCTGATGAACACTTTTATTCTTTAACTAAAAAAATAATTTGAGAAAAATCGGTCAAAAATTCTTAACTAAAATTTACAAAAATTGGACATCGATTGGGCAAAATTTTGAAATTTTAATCTAAAAAGGCTTATAACTCGAAAACTATAAAACATAAATAAATTACATAAGCATGTTTTTTAAAGACGTAAGCGAGGACTTTCAGAAAATATAAAAATTGGAATTGGATGTAAACCAAAAAAATTAAATACGGTTAAACAAATTGCATGTCAAAGGTGCCATATTTTTATACCCCTCAGCTCCGTCGCTTGACAGTTTATGAAGTTCATCATAAATTTTGTACACGAATACTACTTTGCTACTCTCACGGAAAACTTTATAACGATCGGACTAGTGGTTAAAATGTTAACGTTAAATTTGTGAAAGAGGACATGGTTTGTGGATCTTCTGAAGAGTAATTTTTAATTTTTATTTTTTTTAAGATTGATAATTAAGTGAAATGAATTAACTTTATATATTTTTCGGATGTCATTTATCTTAAAAACTAAAACAATATAATATGCTGATTTTTTCATGAAGAAAAATATAACATTTGAATTAATGTAAAATTTTAACGGTTAAAGATATCGTATCATAACATAATTTAAAAATTAATATAGACCCAATGTTCTTAAAGCAATGACATTATAAGTTTAGTAATTCTTTATTTGTAAATACAAAAATTTCTAAAACGGGGAAAATGTGTTTCAAAATTTTAATTTTTTTTATAAAAGTGCCCACGTCACTTATTATTATTTACTTTGTAATAGTACAACACTTTCTGTGTATTTAAGTAACATATAGGGCTATACAATTAAGGCAGAATTAGTCTCTACTTTATATTCTGTTCCGAATCAGCTGACTTGATTCTGTTAAATAGAAAATGTGTAGAAGTCGTTAATTGTTTTGTTACTTTCCGTGCCGTTGCGGACGAACCTGTTTAAAACAAAAATTTGCTAAGTAATTGTAAGTGACAGCACAAAACAGCTGACATCTGCACAGCAAAAAAATGTTTTGTTTATTACAAAAATGTTCAATTTCTTTGAATTTAATTAAGTTTTTGTATAAAAGTTATAAAAATGTAAAAAATAAACGATGTATGACGAAAAACTCATTACTTTATTCGAAAGTATTGATTTGTATTTTTTGATTTATTTTCGCGGTGTGTTGTCTGTTTACCTAAAACAGCTGATACGTTTATACGGACAAACTAAAATTTAACAACAGAACGACACGGAACAGAACAGCAACAGAAAGTAAAGACTAATGAAGCCCTTTTGGTGCTTTGCGTTTTTAGAATTTTTTATTTTAACCTAAATTATTTTTTCTAAATTGGCCAAGTTGGGAGAGGGCTGGGAAAGACTATGCCCGCTGAAATAAATGAAATTTTATATCATTATTGAGGATTTTGTTTCTTCTCACGGGCTATTTGATCAATAATTTTTCCTTTTTCTTCTAACAAATGTAAATAAAAAACATTTATGGTTTTTTATATATATGTTTTACCCAACGTTTCGTTTATTTCACACGCTTATATATTAAGTTCTCTTTGCGGATCATATAAGGACTTTTTCAAAAAAAAAAAAAAAAAAAAAAAACTAAAAAATAAGCACTTTGTTATTATGTGCATGTTCCAACTTTAGATGCTTGTTACTGCTAACTGATTGCCAGTTAATTTTATTTAGAATTTTATCACAAATATAGCTGGTATATTAGAAAAATTTTTCGACCCTCTGTAGGCTTGCCATATTTAAAAAACCCAAAAAAAAATCAAGCAAAATTAAAAACAGTAAAAAATAAACCTATATATCTCTTGAACTAAAACTATGTACAAAACACATGTAAACTATTTTTTTGTAGATCTTTTCAAGGAAAATTTACATTTTAGAATTCAGCTCATTCGGATCATAAATGGATTTTTGGCGATTTGTTAAAAAAAATGTGAGACATGAGGTGACGAACTTTGAAGAGCTACTCACTAGACCCCTTTAAGCCTATAGTGCCAAAAAACCATTAATCAAGTACAAAACACTTCGCTACAATATCTGTAATAGCTCCCGATATAACGAATTATTTCCAAAATAAAACGTTTCTTAACCACTGTGCAGTGCTCGAAAAAAGCGCCTAATTTGCTGTCAGACATAAAAACGTTGTAATACATGTTAAAAACAATTTAGAAAGAAGAGCTTGGAAAGTTTTGGAGCAAACATCTTATAATATAGACCTAGCTACTCAGACTACTTCGATCGATGCAAAATGTTCTCTATGGGATACGCTTTACTTCAAAAAAGAGTATCTGTAATTGGCTTGATTCTTTCTTAGTCCTAAAAGATGAGCATAAGATGTTATATGGTCATAGATAACAATGGCCAATACTTTGATTAAATTTATACTGTACCTACACATATTGGCCGGTGGGTCAGGTGTAGGTGTACACACCACCTAGACCACACCCCCACTACCGGCCTAGAAATGGTTACTAGTCCCATGAACTCGCAAGGGTTCGAAACTAGATAGACTGGAATCTGGTTTACCAGAGGAAGGTCGCTGTGGTTACTAGTCCCATGAACCCGCAAGGGTTCGAAATGAGGTGGATACTAGCTCCATGAATTTGCAAGGATTCGAATCTAGATAGAGTGAAATCTGGTTTACTAGAGGAAGGTCGAAGCCGACCGGAGTCTTTATCTGGTGCTGCGGGATCAGTTATTGCCCGGGGACATATCCCTAGTTTCATTATTAGGGTGACCGTCCCCTAACTGATGATTGGTTGAGGTCACTTCGGTGTCCACGCAGTGGCTGTGGTTTAATACCCAAAGCGGGGAGAATGGCAGTTGATTAAAGGTCCGATGTATGCTTGCGCAAGTAAGCATACTTCAGGCTATCAAATTGTCCTAGGTGCTGATGCCGAACTCAACAGAGCCGTTAAAATGTAGCGTAGACTCTTAGCTCTGTGCTCAGGAAGTAGTGGAGGGCGGGGCCTTCGTAGCATTTATGTTGACCGGGTCTTTGGACTTGGTTCGATGCATAGCAGATCATAGACCTTGACCCAGCTTTGGTCTCTGCAATGCTGCGTTGGTTCTGGCTTTTCGTTGCTTTCCTGGGCTATGTTAATTGTGCTGCGTTACTGACGGCAGGGATTAGATAGCCCAATCTCTTAAGCAAGGTGATCTTTACTGTGATCTTGCAGTCAAGTATTGAGAAATTGCTAATTGTGTGACCCTGGTAAGGCACACGTGCCGAGTCCGTCCTGCGTTTAAGTGCGCAGTGAAGATAAACCATCCTGGCAGGTGCTTCACTATAATCTTAAACACATTTGTACCTACACATGTTTCAAAATAAAAGCCGAACATTAAAAAAAATAACGCATATTTACATTATACACCCAATATTAAATAAAAAATAAACTTGAATTAATTAAAACTACTCATTTCTCAATAACGGAATCACTAACCGCCACGAAATATTAGAAATTTTTATATTTGCTCAAGATCTGTATAGAAATGCAAGGTTACACAAACCCGTACATGCAATTGTCATAAAAAATAATCTATGTACTCGTATATCTTATAATCTAATGCACAACGTAACCTTGAATAAAATATGCGTAAAAATTACATCTCTATTATTGTTATTATTATTATTTTCATCTTCCTTTTGAATTGAATAAAACAGAGTTCGATACAAATCAGATTTTAATTTAATCTGTTGCAAATTTTCCACCATTCAATCAGAAAATCATCAGCATAATCAATGTCATGTTGCAATTGATGTTGTTATTCTAGCGCTGCTGTTTGCAAGTAGTTAGTCTATGCAATTGTATGGTATATAACACACACATGTTCATACCTTCATATACATACATATATTTAATGTCGTGAAGATCCTTGAATACATACATATTTATATTGAACATTTACTACATATTACTAAGAACTTATTCTCTCTCTCTGTCTCTGTCTCTTTCTTTCTTTATTTCTTGGTTTCTACTTATGTTTTTGTATGTCTGTATGTTTGTTTATTTTGCAGAAGAAGGAAAAAAATTACATTTTGTCAGCCCGGCACGCAGGAAATCAGTGTTGGCACCAATTTTAAGTAAAATTAAAAACGGCACAGATGCCAACAGCAATAGTGGAAGTGGTGGTGGTAGCGGGGGAGCTGGTTCCGATACAGAAAAGAAATCCAATGGCACCGATAGTGCGGGGCATATTAGCGTACAGATAGAACCGGCTAAAAGGGTCAAGGTAACTAAGATTGTTGTGTACATACTTTAGCTGCTTCGGCTGTGTATGAGCTTGAAACATGTAAAGTTGTTGTGAAGCTGTTTAGTGGTGACCTGACCTTTATGTCTATGATTTGTGTGTCTTTATCTTTTTGCACGCTTACACACCCACCCAAACAAAAACAAACATACATATGTACATACATAGATTGAAATAGTATTATTTTTTCTAACCTTAACAGCGCCACAGCATACATGGCATGATGGAGGAGGAGAATTGTATAAGGCCTCATCAGGAAATACGCCAATTGACATTGGAAGAAAAGAAATTTTTGTTGGCGGTAGAACGTGGCGACATGGCAGGCACCAGACGCATGCTACAGAAAGCCCAAGATACCGACAATATCAATATCAATTGTGTAGATCCTTTGGGGCGTACAGCCTTACTAATGGCCATTGACAATGAAAATTTGGAAATGGTCGAGCTGTTGATTAACTACAATGTGGACACTAAGGATGCTTTACTACATTCCATATCGGAGGAGTTTGTGGAGGCGGTGGAAGTTCTATTGGATCATGAAAATGTCACCTTTCACAGTGAGGGAAATCATGTAGGTTTTTGGTTTTTTTTTTTTGTTTTGTTTATATTACAAAAATAAAATTTTATTTTTATAGAGCTGGGAATCTTCCTCTGAAGACACTTCCACATTTACGCCCGATATAACACCACTTATATTGGCCGCTCATCGTGATAACTATGAAATTATAAAGATTTTACTAGATCGTGGTGCTGTTTTACCCATGCCTCATGATGTGCGGTAATTAATGGTTTTTCAACTGAATACAAATGATTTTTTTATTAAAATGCCTTTTCTTTTCCACTTAGTTGTGGCTGTGATGAATGTGTTCAATCTCGCCAAGAGGACTCTTTGCGTCATTCGCGTTCACGCATTAACGCTTATCGTGCTTTGGCCAGTCCAAGTCTGATTGCCTTGTCATCCAAGGATCCTATTTTAACTGCATTTGAATTGTCGTGGGAATTGAGACGTTTAAGTTTTTTGGAACATGAATTTAAGGTGGGCTTATGCAGTTCTTAAGTAATTTTATTTATACATACTTATTTATAAGCTTGTAAATTACAGAATGAATATCAGGAATTGCGCAAACAGTGCCAGGACTTTGCCACCGCTTTACTAGATCACACCCGTACATCTCATGAATTGGAAATTTTATTAAATCATGATCCTACCGGTCCAGTTTATGAGCATGGTGAACGTATGCATTTAAATCGTTTAAAATTGGCCATTAAACTCAGACAGAAGAAGGTAATTTTTGAGGTTTTTAATATTGATATATATTTATAGGAAAAAACTTGAATCCCATTTTCTTAGAAACGATGGTGTTTATAAGTTAATTAGTGATAGTTTATATAATTTTCTCATAATATCCTGAAGCCATTTGAAAGTACGTGCACTTTATAATAGTGAAAATAAGATGAATATAAGATTCCTTTGAGCCTCCTCAGAAATTATATAATTGATGTAAGTTCTTATTTTAATTTGAAAACGAAAAGAAGTCAGCAAACGTGTTGCAAATTTCCATAGTCTCATGGGCTTATGTTTCCTCAGAGAATCAGTTATATTAACTGGACGAAGTTAGCGGAAAGCAAACTGAATTTGGTGAAACCAACTGAATTGAAATGGCCAACAAATGAAGCTTCTTTATGTTCTCATGCATTGTATTATTTTCCAGCAAATGGAGCTGCTTTGTGTTCTAATGCAGACAATTAGGTATGGTTTTTCTTTACATTGGAATAAGGATAGGATAGGATAGGAAGGGTAGTGCACTAAGTGCACTTCCACTCGGAGACCCTGTGGTCCATTGGAATAAACTTTTTAAAATATTTCAACGATTCCATTTAAATTTTATAGGGACTTAAATTATTGTATGGATAACATTCGAAACTATTTTCATTTAGAGTTGAAGATTTACTTTTGAAATATGTGCTTTCCTAAAGTCAATGGCCCATAATCATAGTCATAGAAAAAGCATACTCTAAGTAAAAGTAGACTTTTAAACAACAAAAACATATAAATTTTGTTCTGAATTTAAAACAAAAGCATGCTTTTGCTTAAAGTATGCTTTTTCTATGACTATGATTATGGGCCAATGACTTATTTCAAAGATTTTGCAGATAGTTGAGTTTAATCAAAATTTTTAATTAGACAAGCTAAGACCTCGTTGCAATGACAAGAATTCCGCACGCCAATGTATACCTGCACTTAGCTCTTTTCTGCTTTTTCCGTCCCGAGAAATTTAAAAGTTGCTGGATTTAAATGAAATTTTCGGTGCGTTATATTTAGTCTCTAAAAATCTAAAAAACTGCCCCTGCAGTATATATGTCCCTAATATAGGATAGATTACACATTTTATTAAATGACTAAAAGTAGTTGGAACAAGCCAACCATACAGAAACTTCTTGTAAAATTTACATACACATACATATGTGTAGGTAGGGACGGAAAGGGCTATATCAAGAGCATTTCAAATAATCGGAATTTAGCTACTCTCTATTATCAATAAGAATACAATACAACAGACATAATTATAAAACACAAAGAGAATCGATCGGTTCACAAAAATTTGATTCCATATATCGTTATATTCAACGGGATGTAGGCTAAAGATTTATGGTGAGCCCATACATCAAATTCCACTTTACCAACAGAAGACGTTTCACTGCCGCTCCCAATGCTGTCATCCATGTGAGCAATTTCTGCCATTTTATTTCTTAGATGTCTCAGACTGTTGATAAAACTAAGGGATCTTCAAAAGGAATTTTTTTAAATCTTGGTTCTAGCAATGTTGACGCTGCCAGTAGAAATGAATGTTCCATTTCTCCAAAGTGACGTTGAAACTGGTTGAAAATGTTTGTTTTTAAGTTACTTGCCAATGGAGATAAACATTCAATTTTCATGATTTTTTTCGAAATTCATCTGGCAGTCACGAAAAACGCTCAACCATGTGTTTGTTCCTCTTCTCATTTTCTATTTCGTTTTGTTCCTGGATGTCTATCGATTATTTTTTTGAAATAATCGATTAACTCAATTAATCGAAAGAGAATTCACGATACAATTAAATCGTTAATTAAAGAAAAATAATCGATTATTGCTAGTTTTTCGATTAATCGTGTTATCACTACTCTCATATCACACTATTCTAACTGTATTTTTCAAAGCATGCTGTTTGAATTTTTATAATTTTGAATTGTGAACTTTGATTAAAAATTTTTATAAAAAATTTTACAATTAATACTCGCAAGAGGAATAATTCTTATTTAAATAATTTTAATAATAACTAAAAACGGTTGTAATTCAATCCGGTTTATAGAGTTGCAATCAATCCGGATTATAGAATACGCAATGACTACTGTATTTTCCAAAGCCTGCTGTGATTTGAACAATAAAATAAATAAAAACGAGTGTTATTTAATCCGGACTATAGAGTTGCAATCAATCCGAATTATAGAATACGCAATGAGCTGCAATATTCTGTCCGGATTAGTGGAGTCCGGATTATCAAATTTACACTGTACATATATTTTCATATTTTCATCAAAATTTGTTTACTAATTCTACCTATTTCTTTGTTTGCTTTTGGATATCTTGGACAGATATCGTAGCAAATTATTATATCATTGTTTATGCCCTATCGTTTTGTAAAGTGTAAAATTTTCTTTTGATATGTTTTTTTCCGAAAGTGGTCCTTATATGAGAGCTATCATATATGAGAACTATTGATGTCTAGAAACAAATTGAAGATTATTCATCAAAAATACAATCAGCAAAGTAATTTATTACAATACATTTGCTAATTTTACAGATTATATTTCGGCTTACTACTGTAATATGATAGCTGTCCTTTTACATTTAAATATTTAAAAACATATACATATGTATGCATATTTGCTTATTATTTTCAGTTCGTTGCCCATCCTAATGTTCAGCAGCTTTTAGCTAGTATATGGTATGAAGGTCTACCAGGATTTCGGCGTAAAAATATGGCCTTGCAAGCTTTAGATATAATAAGAATAGGTATGTATTTGAAAATGTAAAATTTCAAAATTTGCTGTTGTATAAATTTCCAATTTGTTTCAGGCATAATGTTTCCCATATTTTCTTGGGCATACATTTTGGCACCTTACTCCAGTATTGGACAAACTATGAGAAAACCTTTTATAAAATTTATATGTCATAGTGCCTCTTATTTTACATTTTTGTGTAAGTAACTATATAGTACATAGTTATAAAAGGAAAACTTTAATTTGCAAATTTATAATTTCATTAGTTTTATTAATGCTGGCTTCTCAACGCATTGAAACATTTATTGGTGGCTGGTGGTTTTGGTCCGATTCAAATACAATGGTACACGAGGAAGAAGAATTGCCCACCAAAAGAGGAGCCAAACCCACGTTTATTGAATGGTTAATACTGTCCTGGGTTAGTGGTAGGTTTTTATAAAATTTTTCATAACAAATTTAATTTATATTAATTTAATGATTAATTCTAATAATCCAGGTTTAATATGGAGCGAAGTGAAACAACTGTGGGATGTGGGCTTACAGGAGTATTTGAATGACATGTGGAATGTTATAGATTTTGTTACCAATTCGTTATATGTGGCCACAGTAGCTTTAAGAGTCGTGTCATTTTTTCAAGTACAAAAAGAAATGATCACTAATCCACATGCTACCGACTTACCGCGTGAGCGTTGGGACACCTGGGATCCAATGCTTATATCGGAAGGTCTCTTTAGTGCGGCCAACATTTTCAGTAGCCTCAAATTGGTTTACATATTCTCAGTAAATCCACATTTGGGACCACTGCAGGTGTCATTGTCACGCATGGTCATGGATATTATGAAATTTTTCTTTTTGTATGTCCTGGTCTTATTTGCTTTTGGCAGCGGTTTAAATCAGTTGTTGTGGTAAGAATTTAAAATGTTTATTTCTTTTAAAATTATTTAACTAAACAAACTTCTAATTAGGTACTATGCCGATTTGGAAAAGAAACGTTGTCCTGAGGTGTCGCCTCATAATGTTTTGACCAATTTAAATGGTACCACAGACCCAAATGCCTGCATTGTATGGCGTAGATTTTCCAAGTGAGTTTTAACATAAACTTATTTTAAGAAACTTTTAGGAGTTTAAATTTCATTTAATATTTCAGTCTTTTTGAGACTACACAAACATTATTTTGGGCAGTTTTTGGTTTAATCGATTTGGACAGTTTTGAATTGGATGGCATTAAGATTTTCACTCGCTTCTGGGGCATGTTAATGTTTGGCACTTATTCTGTGATTAATATTGTGGTTTTATTGAATCTTTTAATAGCCATGATGAATCATTCCTATCAATTGATATCGGTAAGAATGATTTTTTATTCCTTTATATACAATTTTCTAGTTAAAATCTTTTTCTTAGGAACGTGCCGATGTTGAATGGAAATTTGCCAGATCAAAATTATGGATTAGTTATTTTGAAGAGGGTGGTACTTGTCCACCACCTTTTAATATAATACTAACACCCAAATCCATATGGTATGCATTTAAATGGTCAAGAAGGGTGTTCTGTAGTGGCTCCTCGGCAGCCAGAAGAGAACATCTTAAGACAATAAGGGTAAGCAAATGTGTAGAGAAAAAAAATTAGTAATTTAAATAAAACTTTACTTTAACTTCCTTAGCGCAAAGCCCAACAGGCCAACGATCGTGATTTCAAGTATCAACAAATAATGCGAAATCTGGTAAGACGTTATGTCACCGTGGAACAACGTAAAGCCGAGTCTCAAGGTGTTACCGAAGATGATGTTAATGAAATTAAACAAGATATTTCAGCGTTTCGTTGTGAACTTGTGGAGATTCTTAAGAATAGTGGCATGGATACCAATGTAACATCGGGACAAGGTGGAGGTGAGTTCATTAGACTATTAAAAATCATCCTTAGAAACATATTTGAAAGAATCCTTTATTTGAGCAGCTGGTGGTAAGAAGAATCGCCAAAAAGAACGACGTCTGATGAAAGGTTTCAACATAGCACCGCCTGGTTCAACCGGTTCCTTGGCTCCCGTGGCCGAATTTTCCACTTCGCTGGACAATTTCGATCAACAACATGAGATATTAACCTCTACGCTATCGAATCTATTTCATCCCTCCACTTTTATGCACAAGAAAGCCACCTTCTGTGCTAGTGATAGTTGCAGCATGGAGTCACCGCCGAACACTTTGTCCTCCACTTCCACCATGAATACAGTGCAGTCGACAAATAAATACAATAAATCCACTCTCAAGCCCTACAACAAACGTATAGCCGGACATAAAAAGAAATGGGGCACTCTCATAGAGGCCGCCAAAGTGGGTAATGTTTCGAAAATGCTAGGACGCTCCAAATCCGAAGATTCAGTGTGCAATTCATCCAATAATTCTTCACCGGTACATGGTCAAGTACGGGTCACATACTCCCAAAATTGTGGTCCCAACTACTACAATCCCAATGAGGTGCGTCATCATAATCTCTCGCAAAACAAGGATCACTTGACGCCCAACAATGTGGTACCGGGTGTGGGCGTGGCAGTAGGAGCTGGTACACATTTCTTTCACACCACTACGGGTAAATGAATGAATAAATGCTAATTTATATTTTCAAAATGGCTTTAAGTTTGAAAAAAAGGTATGTAGAAATATTTAATTTTCTTTTACTCTTTCTCGTTTCTGTTCTCTTATGCTACTTAAACAAAAAAAAAATAAACAAAAAATAAATGTAGGTCTTACCGCTATAGCCGCTTTAAAAAAGAAACGTAAAAAGTTTTCATCTAGTAAAAATATTTGTCCTGTCAATGAATCTATCTCAGCTACTAATGCCGTGGATCTTTTAAGCGATAAGGTTTTGTATATTTATTAGTTCAATGTTAAGAAAGTTTCTTTCTTTCTTTCTTATTTGCCAACAAAAAGATTATTACGTTAAGATAATACTTATACCTACACTTATTTATGTAAATTGTTTAAGCACCCCTCTCCAACCAAAAAATGCGTTAAATTATGCTAATAGACGTTAATTTAATTCACCTTTAAGTGTTTTATACTGTACGTATTGCACCCCAACAAATATTGTTTCAAAATTTTATAACTTTTTGTTAGAAACTGCATGTCTTCCTCAAATTTCTCTTTGGTTTACAAAAATGTTTGTTTTATTAAACTATAACTAAATATCGTGATAGAAATATCACGATATGTATTTATTGAACGTATAGCAGTGTCCTATGAAATTTCTTGCCAATTGGAACAGCCAGTTTAAAAAGGAATTCAAACTAAATTGATTCTGCCTCAGTAAGCAATATTGCTTTCAACCTCAACATTATAGATATGTGTGCTTTCGAAATTTTGAAATTAAATAACAGGATATAATTCTGAAATATACTCGTACATCTCATTATAAAAATGCTGTAGTTACGCTTTCTTTAAAACTTATTTTACCAGTATATTTTAAGAAAATTTTGTTTGCAAACGTTTTTCATTTTATGCATGTTTCTGTCAATATTTAAAGCACTAAATATTTATTTGCACCAGTTCTTAATAAAAGAGTTTTATTAACTTAAAATCACTTAAACTATACTACTTTTATTTCCAAAAATAACAACAGGCTTTAAAGCGAGTTTCTAGCTATCCAGCAACCGATGGTAGTGCTCAAAATAAGGATGCAACACATGTGGCTAAACCGCGTAGACATGAACAGACCCAGAGTCAACATGACTCAGTGGAAACCTCAACAGAATTTACACTGTCCAATGAGATACAGCATTTGGAGCCATCCAATACATCGGTGAATTCACGCGAACCATTAATTAGCAGTAATTTTGCTTCAACAGGTGTGATCAATTAAAGAACAACACTAAAGAAAATTGATTTATGGAAATGTGAAAATTCACAAAATAAATTTAAATCAAAATAAACAAACAACACGAGTCTAAAGTTTGAAGAAAAAGACACACGACAACATAGCATTGTTCTGGAGGAAATGGTAGTCTAGCAAAATTTCGTTTAGCTTGATAGGACATCAAGATCATTATAAACAAAATGTTTATAAAAAAAAAAGAAAAAAAAAAGAAACAATAACTAGAAACAACAAACAATGCTGCCCATTTGGAACACTGCCGTGCCGTTTCCACACAAAAACCAAATAAAAATCAATAAAATAAATAATGAGAAATGAAAACACCAGACACACACAACAACTATTTAAACGTATTTTAATGAAATGTGTGAAATTATTAAAATAAGTAAACAAACAAATAAACAAACAAATTATTTATTAATATTATATTTTGAAAAATTACCAATCATTTTTCTCTCCCCCTCTCACTCTTGCTGCCTAAAAATCACACACCAATTAGACAAAACTCTTACATACGTATTGTTAGAGTAATTGTTTGTACTCATAATCATATCCTCTTCCTAGATTAGAAATTATTTTGTTAACAAAATTCGCACTTTTACATTTTGCAAAACGAGAACAGGGGCCAAATTACCGCATTAGTGATCGAATGAGCTATCGTATCGAAAAATGATTTCGATATCGAAATTATGATAAAATGTACTAAATTTCTTGCTCGATATCGAATGCCATAATTTTAAATAAGAAAATTACGATCAATTGTACTCGATATCGAAAGCGGTAATTTGGCCCCAGAATTTTAAAAACAAAACTTTTAAATAACCTCCTAATTATTACTAAAAACAAATACCAAAACTCATCACCCTAAATACGTCCATATTGAATTTAAGCACAATATTTTTAAAATCCCACATAAATAATTAAAAAAACGCTAATAATAAATAATAATAATTATTATTATTATTTATGATAATACGCAATATAAAATACATAATACATTTATACTCGTCTTACATTTTAGTACTAAACGTATACATACATTAAATGTTTAACATATCACCGATCAGATCAGATCAGATCAAATCATATACTCAGTCAAATACACATATATATATATACATACATATATTAATATAATGCATTTATCGCACCAGACATACTCGCATAATCAAATATCAAACAAACGAAATTATTTGCATTAAATTAATCAAAGTACGCACAACGAATCACTTCATTCATTTATTTATTAATAAATCTATTTTTGATTTGTCTTATTAAGGTGCTATCAGACGGGATGTATTTTACATATGTACTGTCACTTTTCTTACCCATATGTAATTCCGTATGTATGTCAATATTTCCATTTTACATACGATTCATAATTTTTGCTATCACACCTGCTTATGTTTTTGCGTATGACATAACCTATAAATGTAAACAAAAGCTGAGTTTTTAACGTATATAAATTTCATGAATTGCTTCTTTTGGCCAATCTAACTGCGATAAATATAATAAACATAATTTAATTTATTAAAAATCGAAAAATACTTGCTTTCCATGTTCATTATCCATTTTCTTTAATTTTTCTTTACAATATATTTTTTCAAACAATTTTTTTTTTTCAAAACAAACCAGCTGTTTTGTTTATGTTTGTCAGAGGAAAATAGAGCGTGTTCTAATCGAAAAAATTACATATGTATTTCCACATGTATTTTACACATGCAAAGTTTCATATGTATCACACGAACTTTTACAGATGGAAAATTTGACATTACATATGTAAAATACATCTCGTGTAATTTGTTGACAATAGCTTCAAGTAATATACGAATTCAAATGAAGCGCTGTAAGTTTTATTTAATTTCAAATAATCCCTTTACATTTTTCTACGATTTAAAAAAAACTGGTACAAGTTTAATTATATTTCAGTCTGCATGTCAACCGAACCTGACCTGTGAGCCACCTATAAATTTGGAAAAATCGGTTTGAAAAAAGTAGCCGCTTTTGATACAAGTTCCTAGTAATTTTAATAAATATATGTACATTAGGGTGGCCCCGTTTGTATGGAGAAAAAATAAGGTATCGATGTTCCCGACTAATATGAAAATTTGATTCATTTTAAAACTACGTTTCTCAATTTTTTTGTCCTGGGGTCAATATTTGTCCTTAAAAAAATAAAAATGTCCTTTTTAGAGGTTTTTTTGATTTTTTTTCACATTTCTTCCAAAAGAACTATATGTAAATTTGGCATCATATGAACGGTCTTTGAGAGGCGCATGCAATGGTTTTTCAGAAATTAAAAAACACTTTTTTTAATTCAAAAATGTTGAAAATTTCAGACAAAATTTTAGTGTTTTTTTATTTTTTCATAGAATTTACTTAAATAAATTGTTGAAATTTCTTGATTATAAATATCATGCAATTTAACCCAAATAGTTTTTCCCGTTTTTTTAAATTCAACCTATTTCAATTTTTATTAATTTTTTTTTAAAACCTTAATTCTTCCCTATCTGACACTCTGAGTTAACTCAATTCGTTAATGTAATGGGTATTAAAATAACGTAAATTGTATAAGCTAAAAAACGGGAAAAATAAAAAAATAAAAAAACACTAAAATTTTGTCTAAAATTTTCAAAATTTTTGAATTAAAAAAAATTGTTTTATAATTTTTGATAACCCATTGAATGCGCCTCTCAAAGACCTTTCATATGATACTAAAATTACATATAGTTCCCTTGGGGGAAATGTGAAAAAAAATCAAAAAACCTCTAAAAAATACCTTTTTATCCTTTGATCCAGCTCACCAAATATTGACCCCAGGACAAAAAAATCGAGAAACGTAGTCTTAGAATGAATCAAATTTTCATATTAGTCGGGAACATCCGCAATTTTATTTTGGGGCCACCCTAATGTACATACGTAATTTCAGTTGTAAATTTTTGTTAAATTTTTTATAATTTGAGCAGTTTGTCTTTAGCCGGCTGACAGACGATTTTGAGCCGCTCCCGAAAATTTTTAGAGTTAGCCGCTGCCGCCATCAAATTTGATCGGCGCAGGTTGCTGCCTGTAAACTGTAAACTTTTTTAATGTTGAACAAATCGAAAAGTTCAAACAAATTTTAAAAGTCTTCTTCGCATTCTCCACCTTTAAAATCCGTTTTTGTCAGAACAATAACTTATTGATTTTTTTTCTATTTATAAAGTGATAACAACAATTGTTTTACTATTTTCACCATCCTTTTGACAGTAACTTTCCTACTAGGAAAATTGAAGTACTAATTTGATTGATGCCAACGTAGTTTTCTGAAGTTCTGAGAATTTGTTAACTAGATACAAATTACAAAGCTTACAGCGTTTGAAGAAATTTGAAGAAAAGCGCCTTACAGAATACCATGTAGCGGTAATGTTTAATAATAATTAAAGGGACATTGACGTAATTTTTCAAATATTTTCCATATGATTAATTATTTCTAGAAAATTTTTATTTTTTCTTTAAATGTAAAAAAAAAAACAATTTAGAAAATGGTTTTTATTTGTGTTAAATAAAATTTGTAGAATATACATAGATAATTTTAAAATTGAAAATGGGTGAAATTTCGCTCAAAGATCGTATGAGAGTTAATTATAAATTATAAATTTGTATAGCTACAGTGACTCACAGTGAAATTCGTCCACCTGTTACTAAAAATGTCAAAAAATGTGTAAAAAAAATTATACACTAATGCAAAAACTAGTATAATTATAATCATTTTATTTATATTCATAAAAAAAATTGTTAATTAGCAAATTTATGTCACAATGAGAATGGTCCGCTTAAAATACCGGTTAAAAGAATGACATAAAATAAGTCTAGAAAACACGAAAAAAAACTTGTAGAATTTATTTCAAAGCGCCTTAGATTTGACATTAAACAGAAAGTTTATCGCACAAAATATTAAAAATATGTAATTTTTTTGGAAATAGCATATTTAAACGACTGCTTTTTAGCTCATTTTGGTTCGAAATATGACGTTTTCTTATTTCAGTTTCCATTTTTTGCCACAAGTTTTCTACTACATTTAAGCTTGGTGATTGTGGTGGAGTTTTGAGTATTCGAGAACAATGATGCAGTAGTCATTCCTTAACAACACCAGAAGTACGAGTGTGTTTTGAATCATTGTCCTGATACATATGAAAAGTGTCTTTTATTCCAAGTTTTTCTGAACTTTGCTTGAGGTTATTTCTTAATACATATATTTAAATATGGATAAAAATATTTTCGTCAATTAAGTGCAGTTCATGAACACCAGCAGCTAAGCAAGACTATCCCCCAGACTATCACATGGCCAACACCATGCACCATGTTTTGGATTCATTACTTCGCTGGTTTTTCTCCAAAACTTAACTTTTCCGTCTGACCCAAAAAGGTTATATTTACTTTCATCCGTGAATAAAACGTGATGCCAGAATAAAATGTCTTTTGCGCCGTAACTGTGAGCAAACTGCAGTCTAATCTTTATACCCTACACCACACAAGTGGGGAGGGTATATTGGATTTGTGCTGATGTTTGTAACGCCCATAAATATTGGTCCAACACCCACCTTAAAATATACAGATCGACTTAGAATAACTTCCTGAGTCCATTTAACTATGTCCGTTCGTCCGTCTGGCTGGCTGTCCATGTAAAGCTTGTGCGCAGAGTACAGGTCGCAATTTTGAAGATATTTCAATAAAATTTGGTACGTGATATTTTTTCGGCCCCACGTCAGATGGGATTGAAATTGGTGGAAATCGGTCCATTATTTCACTTGGCCCCGATACAAATGTCCTCCCGAAATAGGAGTTTAACTATTATAAATGTTTGGAATTATGAAAGTATCCAAACAAATTTCACCACAAATGAGTTATAAATGAAAATAAATCACATCTACAAATTTTGTCCATATCAGTCCATAATTAGTCGTAGTGAAAATCACTTTGAAGAGCACAACTCTTTTAAAAATGTTGGTATCCAAATAATATTGAACACAAATATGTTTCGTATATGAACAAATAATATGGTAGAATTTATGATGATCAGTCCATAATTAGTCGTAGCTCCCATATAAGGACCACTTCCGAAAATCTCTTTAACGACTATGAAACTCTTCAAAATGTTGTTATCCGAATAAAATTTAATAAAAATAAGTTTCATATGTACAGAAATGATGACACCCAATTTTATAATAGTTGGTCCATAATTAGTCAAAACTCCCATATAAGACCCTCTCCATAATTTACTTTAACCTCCATAAATCTTTTAAAACTAATTATATCGAGATAAAGTATAACATACGCAACATTTATATTCACGGAAGTCATGGCATTAAATTTTTGAATAATCGGTCCACAAAAACGGTTTAATTTATATACTGGGTGTAGGGTATTATATGGTCGGGCTTGACCGACTATACTTTCTTACTTGTTTTATTTTTTTACTTACAATTTACATTCTTTTAAATGGTTTCAGGATTGCAGATAATAAAAATGTTTTCCGACCCGTAGGTTAGCCTTGGTTCAATCTTGATTTGGTTGATAATTCATCTTTGGCGCTCTGTAAATAACTTTTTGTTGCTAGTTTTTGGTTTATTTATTGCTCGTCCTTTATTTTTAAAATGATTAATAATATTTTCTATTCTCTGTTAACAATTTTCGCAATTTCTCACTGACTTTTTCCACTTTTATAATGGTCAATTAATAAATTTCTAATTTTAAGCGTTGTATTTATGTCGACCCATTTTTAATTTTAAAATTAAACAACTATGAGGCCCTTTACACGATGCAATTAATGTTTGTTGCCGAACGGGGTAGAGAAGCAAGAGGGGTAGAAAAAGTTGCACGACTTTCGTTTGCCATGCAATTTTTTGACATTTCCTTTTATCGTTTGTGTTTTACTTATTTTGTTTTATTCTTATTCTGACTTTGAAGTGTGCATTATAAAAATTAATGCGCAAGAACATTTTCAATTACTTCTTCTGTATTAAAATCTTCCTTTTTTTATACTTTTTAAAAGTTTTGTATATTGTATTTATGTATATGTATGTATATTTTATATACATACATACATATGTACATATATTTTTTGTATATTATATTTACATATATGTTAAAATTTTACATTTTACGTAGCAATTTTAAGAGAGAATGGAAAAAATTGCATGCAATTAATTGCATAGTGTAAAGGGCCTCTATCACAACTGGCGTTTGTTGCAATAAATCGGTTAAAAAATATCAAAATAGAATAGGTAAAATTCTGTTATGTTTACGCATTTTTATAGCGGACCTTTTTCATTGTTACGTAAATTTTTTTACTTTGCCAAATATCATTTTTTTTGCAAAATATTATTTTATAAGTTTTTTTTTGAATTGTAATGCAAATAAAATGAATTAACTAAATTATACTGGTGTTTGCATTAGTGTTTAATTTCCTGACTTTTTACATTTTAAAGTTCTTAGTTACAAGAGGACCAATTTCACTGTCATCCACATATTCCACTTATATTCCATACAATAGCCGCTAAATTTTCATTATTTACATTACATTTATTTATTATTTAAGTTTTCTTTTAACTTTTATTTAACAATTTCAAAATATAAGTTTAACCATTTGTCATTTTACATTACATTGCAATGCATACATTTATAGTTTTCTAACGATATACACAAAAAAAAAACAATATCATATCAATGGTAAAAGTTGCCTTAGAATCAAATTTTCTTTATGGTTTTTTGTAAAATTTACAAAAACAAAATAAATAAAATAAAAAACAACAAACACAAGGAAGTAGCAATTAATTAAAACAAAAATATAAATAACGAAACAATTTTGGAAGAGCATTTAAGAAAAAACGTAAATTAATTATTAATTAATAATAAAAACAATAAAAAAAAACTACATTAACAAATAAATCCCACAATATTGAAGCAAACAAAAAAATCCATGCGATGCCATGCTAAAAACAAAAACAATATATATACACATACATATGTATACTTAAAAATAAAAACGAAAACAACAACAACAGAACTACAAAAACATATACAAATAATAAAATTAAATATTTTATACACTGATTTTAAACAACAACCAAACAAATATTTGCAACAAAAACAATAGATATGTAATTGTAAACAAACAAACAAAAAAAAAAATAGCATTAAAACAGAAACACAAACTTAGTCCTAATTTACACGCAGCAATTCTTTAAGCTTAGCTGATTACCTTTTAGATATCGGGGTGAGGGGAATAAGACGAGTACACACTAGATTGTACTAGCAATTCTAGTTCCTCTCTCTCTAAAAATACGAGAGTATACACCAGTGTGACCAGATCTCAAAATCTAAATCAGCTAAAATATTTATAAAACTTGCTTTAAAATGTCAAAAAAAAATGTGTTAAATTTTTTTAAAAACTTTTTAAATAATTTTTTACAATTTGAGGTACGCATGATTAAAAAATAAACTTTTTATATAAACAATACAAATTTGAACTCAAGAACAAAACTAATTTAGATTCTCTTCAAGAGTCTAACCTTAAAGATAATTCAGATGTTAAATATTTTTTGAGTACCTAATTTTCATACAAATTTTCATAATTTTTTATACCCTCCACCACCAAGAGTGGTGAATGAGGGTATATTACGTTTGTCATTCTCTGTGAAACTTTGTTAATATTCATCTGAGACCCAACAAAGTATATATATTTTTGAACTTGTGAAATTCTAAATCGAATATGTCTTTCCGTCCGTGTCAAACACTCTCACGTCCAAAATACACAACTTAACTTCACAGAATTTCCAGAAAACTGTTTTGTATTTTCTTAAACAGTTTGATATTAAAAATCAGCAAAATCGGTAAAGCAGAACCAGAGTTACGGACCAAAATGTCAGCCAACCTCCATAAGAATTTGTTATTTTTATCGTAACAGTGTGAGGAAAATAGTAAGAATAGGTCCATGATTTCTCATAGCCCCAATACAAATATCTTCCCCAAATATGACTCAATGATATATAAATGCCTATAAAATTGTAATATCAAGACAAAATTTAGCAAAAATAAGTTTTATACAAAAATAAATCGCAAAACGAAATTTTTTTTAGTTCGGTCCATGTTTGACCATAGACTCCATATAAAGTCCACTTTCAAAATTCACTTAAATACGTATAAAACTATAAATAAAAATTGTTAAAATGTTAAAATGTTAAAATTTGACATAAGTAATCCTTATAGGTAAATAAATTGTTTTACTAAATTTTATAGTGGTCGGCACATAATTGGTCATGGCTCCCATATAAGGACCACATCCGAAAGAGTCATTAATCTTTATATATATATCTTATAAATATCGGTACCGACCCAAAACTTTATATAAATAATTTTCATATACACAAAAGTCATACTGCAAATTTTTGTGAATTTTGGTCCATATTTGACAACATCCTCAATATAAAGCCCTCTTCCGAAAATCACTTCAATACTCATAGACTTTTATAAATAACGGTACCGATCCAAAATTTTACACGGATCATTTACATACATGCCTAAATCAAACTGCTAGAATTTGAGAATATCAAGCCATATTTGACCATGTCCCCCATATAAGGTTCACTTCCAAAATTCACGTTAATACTAATATGTATCTTAAATATATGTATCGTTATTATGTTGAAATTCAGTATTAGCAAAGACTATAAATATATAAGGATGTTGCACGCAGTGTATTTAAAATTGACAAAATTTTGTGATTGCTAATGATGCGGGAGGGACGACAAAAGGGAATGAAGCACAAAGAGCGTAACAATCTCTCGTTCTCTTGTTGTGTATAAGATCTTTTAATTCTCATTTATCATTGTTTGTGTGCATGTGTGTGTGTTGTACATTGCATTAAATATGTAAAAATAAAATAAAAACCTAACAAAAGAATTTTTGTTTCTTGCAAATTTTGTGCAAAGAACTTTTGTCAATAATGTGGCCGATTGTGTAATTGTAGGGTAAGAGTATGTGTTTTATTGTTGTACATACAAAACTATATCGATTCGCACCGAATTATAATGCTATTTTTTAGACTATTCAATTATGTGTGTATGTATGTACTTACCATATATAATTTTATAGACAGTACAATTATGAACTTCTGTCTCTATTTTTGTATAGAATGAAGTTGCAATAACACGAATGTTTTTTTTGTTTATTATATACTAAAGGGTTGCAAATGTTGTCTTGAATGCCACTTAAGACAATTTATTTTTTAGCAAATACTTCAATGCACTTACTTCTTGTTTTGCATGACACACACAATGTGTGCCAACAACAATAATAAACAACGAGAGAACATAGCTGATGAGTAACAAGTTGAACACAGTTATGACATGTGTACAAAAAAATTTTTGTTGTATTGTTATTGTGTGCGCTCGCTTAGATTTTTTATATGGTGCAGTGTACAATAATCAGATTTTTACATTACTATCATATACACTACAGCATAGTCTTTAGTGTAGACAGAAAACCAAATGTTTAAAAATCAAAGGCGTAATACAATTTTTAAATAAAAATTTTATTAAGAAACAATTCAATAACTTAAACTAAAAAACAAAACAAAAAATAATACATTAAAACTAAAATTATAATTCAGTCTTTTTGTTACACATTGATCGGCCAAACACAAAACAAACACACTTTATTTTTTTTGTTGTATTGTTATTGGGTGCTCTCGCTTAGATTTCATTGCTTGACGAATAAACACATGCACGAATAAATGGCAGGTCGTGCTATTGATCGGCCAAACACAAAACAAACAAACTTTATTTTTTTTGTTGTATTGTTATTGTGTGCTCTCGCTTAGATTTTTTATATGGTGCAGTGTACAATAATCAGATTTTTACATTACTATCATATACACTGCAGCATAGTCTTCACTGTTGACAAACAACCAAGTGGTTTTGCGCAGACCTTTATTATATACACAACAAGAGAACGAGAGATTGTTACACTCTTTGTGCTTCTTTCCCTTTTGTCTTCCCTCCCGCATCATGAGGAAGCACAAAATTTTGTCGATTTTAAATACACTGCGTGCAACATCTTTATATATTTATACCTCCTTATTCAAAAACGATTATTAAATTTAACAAACGTTTATTAAGCAAATTTTTATATACAAATCTGTCATAATAAATGTTTGTTAAATTTAATAATCGTTTTTGAATAAGGCGGATAGTCTTTGGTAAAAGCCTTTTTTTAAATAAATGAGCTAATAGAGATAAAATAAGCATTTAACCACTCAAAATTTAACTTACAATATGCTATTCGGAACTGAAGTACTAATTGGTAAAAAAAGGGCTAATTTTAGTATATATTTGGTAATTTTTTTTAGTTATTTTTGTTTTCTATTTTAAGTACATACTTCTATTTAAATTTTTTTAATAAAATTTGTTAGGGCTCCACTTGGACTTTAACTTTGGTTGTTCGTCTACAGTACAGTAGACCAACCCATCAGGCTATACAAGCATTTTTATTTTCATGTTTGAAATTTCAATTTTATTTTAAAACAAAGACTTTCACCCTATTCACTTTAACAATAACCTTCATGGGACGAATTTGATAGTATGTTTAATGGGGTCCTTTTTCATCGTATAGATTTCATGATAATGAATTATTAAAAATTAGTAAAAAGAAAGATTTCATCAGATTTTCGGAAAAAATTAAAAAAAAATTAATTAGCGCTTATGGCGACATAAATTTATATTTGGCGACATGACGATTTCTTTGCGGTTTTTAAATAAGATGGCTAATTTTTCTTAACAATATAGCATTTTACGTTTCTATATATCTGGCATCCTAATGACATTATTTAAGTTTTATCGCCATTTTGTGGTGAATACCACATTTAAAGTCAAGAAAAAAATACAAGTAACATTGACTGTTGATCTGTTGATTTCAAATCATCTATCGATCTAGTCGATTCTCTTTTTTCATTAGATGCAATTGATTGTGGAGCTGAGTTTGAAACTGAATTAAACAAAATAACTATGGGAATGGACCAAGTAAACATTTTAAAACAAAATTGTTGAATCGTTTGCCGGAAAATATAAGACTCTTTAAAGTATTACATATATACAATTTTCAATATTAAAATGTGGAAATCCGTTGACACAAATTTCTAAATTTTCATTGATACAAAATTCTTTAAAACTTTTTCAAGATTCAAAAGTGTCTTTAGGCGAGTATGAAATTCAGTGGCCAAAATTATGATATTTTCCAAAGATTATTTTAAATTAAAAATACCAACAAACTTTCTAGACTTCTGGCCTAAAGTGTACAACTACAGCGATGCAGAGGAAGCATTTAACATTAAAGAGATTGCTTTGGCCGTTCTTAATATGTTGATTGTGAAAAGGGTGTTTTTAATTATGAATTGTACTAAAACTCGTTTACGCAATAAAATGCAATATGAACTTTTGGATGCCTTACTTAAGGTAGGGTCACACCTGGCAAATATTATTAACCACTAAATAACATATTTGAACTCTTTTATTTATTAAAAAAAAACTTTTCTTATTTAGTCCAAAGCACAGCAAATATTTAGTTTTAATTGCAAAACTCTTGTTAGAGTAAACAACGTCAAACAAATTTGTGCTAAAACTATTTTTTTTATTGTATGCTCTAAATTTTATTTGTGGTTATATTCAAGCAATAAAATATTTGACGAAAAATATCAAATATTAGCCCAATCTGATGGACAATGATGAAAATAATACAGATGAAGTGTATGAAAAAAGGTTTAAGACCTTATAAATTATATATGTGTGTAACTAAAAGCACATAAATATGTACATACACACATAGATACCAAATCTATATTAATCTCAATTTTATGTTTATTATACCTATGTTAATAAACTGATAAAAAGTAAAAATAAATTTTATTTATAATCACCATAAATGGCAAATAAAATATCAAGTTTAAAATTTTGACTCTAGCGACATTTTTTACGATTTTTTTTTTGCGATTTCTGGAAACAGTTTTGGCTACGTAGGTGAAAAAAAAATCTAACAACCCTGGTGTATGCAAATGTGTGTATCTCTCATGTAAAAATACGAGTGATTTAAGCAATTATATTGTGCTGTGTAAACACCGAAGAAATTTTAAGAAAATAATTGCATACATTTTTTCAATAAAAATTGCGTCGTCTAAATTGGGACTGAATAATTTATTTAAGCGACTAAAGAACAAATATTATACCTACAATATGTTTTAAAATAACAGAATATATTGTCTGTACCTACATACATACATACATATATACCTATACAGTTATAAGAGCGTATTTTAAATTTTAGATAAAATGTTTTTGTCTTTGTAGTGCGAGTTTTTGAAAAATTAGAACAAAAACTAAGTATTAATTAAATAAAATTAAAAAAAATAATAATTACGCAACATTTTTATTTACTTTATAATTAAGTTATGATGAAACATGGCTTCTGATTGAACATATTTTGTATACACCCTCCACAAATATTTTGCGGTGAATGTCAAATTAACTAATTTATGTTTTTTTTTATAAACTATTTGTTATAAACTAACGGTCTAATTCATAAAAAATTAAAGTAGACTTCAAATGTACTTCAAGAAAATTTTGTCTAAAAGCACACTTCAAACCTACTTTATTTTTTGTGAATACGGCAGTAAATCAACATGTTTTTTGATTAACTTTAAAACATTCCTCATAGCTACTTTGAAATATTGTGAGAAATTTGTTTTTCAAAACAAAATAAAGCTAAGATTTTGTATGAAAATCATTCGATTTTTTATTGGAAAAGCTAATATTTAACAATTATTATCGGCAAAATGGCTATTTCGTTAATTACCTTATGGATTTTCTAATCAATTCAATTACCTCTATATAGCTTCTATCTATGTACATATGTATATTTAACATAGCCCCACATAAAATAATCCAGTGATGTTAAATCGCATGAAATAACAATTAACAGCTGAATTTCGTAAAATTTTGCAATCGGTTAATATGGTTTGCAATAAATTAAATTCATGCAATTCATAAAAAATACATCATATGAATAATGGGC
The DNA here is from genome assembly GCA_916048285.2 of Bellardia pandia. Taxonomy (NCBI): domain Eukaryota; kingdom Metazoa; phylum Arthropoda; class Insecta; order Diptera; family Calliphoridae; genus Bellardia; species Bellardia pandia. The sequence goes on from OU696530.1 coordinate 37,942,189, forward strand.
CAAATTTTAGTTGTTACCGTCGTCGTAACCTGACTTCGAACAAATTTTCGACATTCAATGTTCAGCATGCTAAGATCTCTTAACAATTACTTTGACGCACTCAGATAAATGAAAATGTAATTCTAATATGTTCCTAATAATTCCTACATTCAAACATTCAAAAGTAAGTGATTTCAATACGGATCCATTCAGCGAAAAAAAAGCTTAATTGTAGATCTCACTTTTTAAACTCTCCACCACCACAATTGGTGAATGAGGGTATAAACTTGCCATTCCGTGTGTAACACTGAGAAATATGCATCTGGGACCCAATAAAGTATATATGTTCATTCTTACCCCCTTATTCATAAAAACTTGCAACAGGTTTATAACAGGTTTATAAAGCAAATTTCCATACAAAATTTTCTTTTTCCTTATTCATAAAAACTTACAACAGGTTTATAACAGGTTTATAAAGCAAATTTCCATACAAAATTTTCTTTATAAACCTCTTATAAACCTGTTGAAAGTTTTATGAATAAGGGCATTAATCTTTATGGAATTCTAAGTCGATTGAGCTATGTCCGTCTGTCTGTATATGTAAAACACTCTCACGTGCAAAATACGTAACCCACAGTTTACAAAAAAGCCTTTATAATTCTCCCAAGCAGTTTGGTATTGAAAATCAGCAAAATCGGTATATGTTGTAGTACAAAAGTTATGGACCAATATGTGTGACAACCTCCGTCAAAATATGATTTTCTTCACCAGTTTTTTGCTATTTTGTTTAAATATATTGCAATTTTGTACACGTTATTAATACGATAGAAGGACAAACTGTGATGAAAATAGATAAAAAAAAATCGGTCCATGATTTCTCATAGTCTCCATACAAATTTCTTCCCGAAATATGGCTCAGTAATACATAAATGGTTATAAAATTGCAATATCAACCTATCCATAGACTTCATATAAAGTCCACTTCCTCTTCAAAATTTATAATAATTGGTCCATATCCGAAAAATATATTAATCACACTTCAATACTCATAAATCTCTTATCATACTTAGTATCGTTTATACGGCGATTATGCTATTCAATTTTGTAGCCGTCAGTCCTTATTTGGCAATAGCTCCTAATTAGGGTCCACTTCCGAGTATAACAACCAACCATACGACTCTTGCAAATAACGTTAATGAAATAAATTTTAACCAAAATAAGCCAAAAATACATAGAAATCACATTACTGGACACTGGATTTAGAAGATATTAGTCCAATGATATCACTGCTATACAGTCATTTTGCGGCAGGCATACTTGAAGTCGATTTTGTATAAGACGAGTGTGCTGATAACGGGAAAAATACCAGAATTGTCAATTTGACTCCAGTTTTTGAGATAAACGCTTCTAACATTTTCCATAAAATGCTTCAATAAATGGGCCAAAAGATGTATTTAAAATTTATTTTTATTGTTTATCTTTACAAAAATACACAAAAATAATAGTTTGGGGTACCTTTAACTAGAATAAGTAAATGAAGATCATAAAAAACTTTTTCTTTGGGATTTTCTCTTATTTACTTTGTCAGGACAATCTCTTTTCAAGGTCCAGCAATAGTCAGCCATCATATGGCTGTCCCATCGACCTTGATATCTTTCTTCCATTATCCTGATATCCTGATGGAACCTTTCTCCTTGTTCCTCACTGTAATCACCCAGGTTCTGCGGGAATCGGTCCAAATGGCTGTGTAAGAAATGCAATTTTATGCTCATGTTGACTCCTACTCTGTTAAAATTTTGTAGCATTTTTGCAACTAGTTTTTGATATTCCGGCGCTTTGTGATTCCCCAAAAAGTTTTTTACTACCAACACAAAGCTTAACCATGCTTCAGATTCAATCTGTGTCATATGGGCTTGATCCTTCTAACATTTCAAAATCATCACCATTTGATGTAGATGGTCTTGAAAACTCTGGAATTGGCAAATCATCACTGTGATATACTGGAGTTGTAACCGATTTCACACTCGGGTAAACCCAAGTACGTTTTTTGTACCGGTTCATACCTTTAACATTTACGGCACAAAAATAACAGTCGTTTAAGTGATTACTTGGCTCATTCCACATCATCGGCACTCCAAATTGTAACCCTTTACGTCCTCCTTGGCTCCAGTAACGCAAAGATTCTACGCACGGCTTGCGCACGATGTTTGGCACCCAATATTTATTCCTTTTCACTAGTGGTATCCCGAAATATTCTCGGTAGACTGTTTTTACAAACTCTGTGATCTCTTTTCTTTGCTTTTGTAAACTAAACTTGCCACAAATAAAGCAAAAACTGTTAGGATCGTTTAAACAAGGTTTACGTGGAAAACTCATGTTTTTTAAAGAAAAAATGCACTTTAACACAAAACAACCGATTTATAACTGATAAACACAAATGCTCTCAACAGTATTACCATACTTTTATTTAATTTCATACATTTTGTAAACAAACATTAAAGAGATTGCTTTGGCCGTTCTTAATATGTTGATTGTGAAAAGGGTGTTTTTAATTATGAATTGTACTAAAACTCGTTTACGCAATAAAATGCAATATGAACTTTTGGATGCCTTACTTAAGGTAGGGTCACACCTGGCAAATATTATTAACCACTAAATAACATATTTGAACTCTTTTATTTATTAAAAAAAAACTTTTCTTATTTAGTCCAAAGCACAGCAAATATTTAGTTTTAATTGCAAAACTCTTGTTAGAGTAAACAACGTCAAACAAATTTGTGCTAAAACTATTTTTTTTATTGTATGCTCTAAATTTTATTTGTGGTTATATTCAAGCAATAAAATATTTGACGAAAAATATCAAATATTAGCCCAATCTGATGGACAATGATGAAAATAATACAGATGAAGTGTATGAAAAAAGGTTTAAGACCTTATAAATTATATATGTGTGTAACTAAAAGCACATAAATATGTACATACACACATAGATACCAAATCTATATTAATCTCAATTTTATGTTTATTATACCTATGTTAATAAACTGATAAAAAGTAAAAATAAATTTTATTTATAATCACCATAAATGGCAAATAAAATATCAAGTTTAAAATTTTGACTCTAGCGACATTTTTTACGATTTTTTTTTTGCGATTTCTGGAAACAGTTTTGGCTACGTAGGTGAAAAAAAAATCTAACAACCCTGGTGTATGCAAATGTGTGTATCTCTCATGTAAAAATACGAGTGATTTAAGCAATTATATTGTGCTGTGTAAACACCGAAGAAATTTTAAGAAAATAATTGCATACATTTTTTCAATAAAAATTGCGTCGTCTAAATTGGGACTGAATAATTTATTTAAGCGACTAAAGAACAAATATTATACCTACAATATGTTTTAAAATAACAGAATATATTGTCTGTACCTACATACATACATACATATATACCTATACAGTTATAAGAGCGTATTTTAAATTTTAGATAAAATGTTTTTGTCTTTGTAGTGCGAGTTTTTGAAAAATTAGAACAAAAACTAAGTATTAATTAAATAAAATTAAAAAAAATAATAATTACGCAACATTTTTATTTACTTTATAATTAAGTTATGATGAAACATGGCTTCTGATTGAACATATTTTGTATACACCCTCCACAAATATTTTGCGGTGAATGTCAAATTAACTAATTTATGTTTTTTTTTATAAACTATTTGTATATTTGTTATAAACTAACGGTCTAATTCATAAAAAATTAAAGTAGACTTCAAATGTACTTCAAGAAAATTTTGTCTAAAAGCACACTTCAAACCTACTTTATTTTTTGTGAATACGGCAGTAAATCAACATGTTTTTTGATTAACTTTAAAACATTCCTCATAGCTACTTTGAAATATTGTGAGAAATTTGTTTTTCAAAACAAAATAAAGCTAAGATTTTGTATGAAAATCATTCGATTTTTTATTGGAAAAGCTAATATTTAACAATTATTATCGGCAAAATGGCTATTTCGTTAATTACCTTATGGATTTTCTAATCAATTCAATTACCTCTATATAGCTTCTATCTATGTACATATGTATATTTAACATAGCCCCACATAAAATAATCCAGTGATGTTAAATCGCATGAAATAACAATTAACAGCTGAATTTCGTAAAATTTTGCAATCGGTTAATATGGTTTGCAATAAATTAAATTCATGCAATTCATAAAAAATACATCATATGAATAATGGGCCAAATTTTAGTTGTTACCGTCGTCGTAACCTGACTTCGAACAAATTTTCGACATTCAATGTTCAGCATGCTAAGATCTCTTAACAATTACTTTGACGCACTCAGATAAATGAAAATGTAATTCTAATATGTTCCTAATAATTCCTACATTCAAACATTCAAAAGTAAGTGATTTCAATACGGATCCATTCAGCGAAAAAAAAGCTTAATTGTAGATCTCACTTTTTAAACTCTCCACCACCACAATTGGTGAATGAGGGTATAAACTTGCCATTCCGTGTGTAACACTGAGAAATATGCATCTGGGACCCAATAAAGTATATATGTTCATTCTTACCCCCTTATTCATAAAAACTTGCAACAGGTTTATAACAGGTTTATAAAGCAAATTTCCATACAAAATTTTCTTTTTCCTTATTCATAAAAACTTACAACAGGTTTATAACAGGTTTATAAAGCAAATTTCCATACAAAATTTTCTTTATAAACCTCTTATAAACCTGTTGAAAGTTTTATGAATAAGGGCATTAATCTTTATGGAATTCTAAGTCGATTGAGCTATGTCCGTCTGTCTGTATATGTAAAACACTCTCACGTGCAAAATACGTAACCCACAGTTTACAAAAAAGCCTTTATAATTCTCCCAAGCAGTTTGGTATTGAAAATCAGCAAAATCGGTATATGTTGTAGTACAAAAGTTATGGACCAATATGTGTGACAACCTCCGTCAAAATATGATTTTCTTCACCAGTTTTTTGCTATTTTGTTTAAATATATTGCAATTTTGTACACGTTATTAATACGATAGAAGGACAAACTGTGATGAAAATAGATAAAAAAAAATCGGTCCATGATTTCTCATAGTCTCCATACAAATTTCTTCCCGAAATATGGCTCAGTAATACATAAATGGTTATAAAATTGCAATATCAACCTATCCATAGACTTCATATAAAGTCCACTTCCTCTTCAAAATTTATAATAATTGGTCCATATCCGAAAAATATATTAATCACACTTCAATACTCATAAATCTCTTATCATACTTAGTATCGTTTATACGGCGATTATGCTATTCAATTTTGTAGCCGTCAGTCCTTATTTGGCAATAGCTCCTAATTAGGGTCCACTTCCGAGTATAACAACCAACCATACGACTCTTGCAAATAACGTTAATGAAATAAATTTTAACCAAAATAAGCCAAAAATACATAGAAATCACATTACTGGACACTGGATTTAGAAGATATTAGTCCAATGATATCACTGCTATACAGTCATTTTGCGGCAGGCATACTTGAAGTCGATTTTGTATAAGACGAGTGTGCTGATAACGGGAAAAATACCAGAATTGTCAATTTGACTCCAGTTTTTGAGATAAACGCTTCTAACATTTTCCATAAAATGCTTCAATAAATGGGCCAAAAGATGTATTTAAAATTTATTTTTATTGTTTATCTTTACAAAAATACACAAAAATAATAGTTTGGGGTACCTTTAACTAGAATAAGTAAATGAAGATCATAAAAAACTTTTTCTTTGGGATTTTCTCTTATTTACTTTGTCAGGACAATCTCTTTTCAAGGTCCAGCAATAGTCAGCCATCATATGGCTGTCCCATCGACCTTGATATCTTTCTTCCATTATCCTGATATCCTGATGGAACCTTTCTCCTTGTTCCTCACTGTAATCACCCAGGTTCTGCGGGAATCGGTCCAAATGGCTGTGTAAGAAATGCAATTTTATGCTCATGTTGACTCCTACTCTGTTAAAATTTTGTAGCATTTTTGCAACTAGTTTTTGATATTCCGGCGCTTTGTGATTCCCCAAAAAGTTTTTTACTACCAACACAAAGCTTAACCATGCTTCAGATTCAATCTGTGTCATATGGGCTTGATCCTTCTAACATTTCAAAATCATCACCATTTGATGTAGATGGTCTTGAAAACTCTGGAATTGGCAAATCATCACTGTGATATACTGGAGTTGTAACCGATTTCACACTCGGGTAAACCCAAGTACGTTTTTTGTACCGGTTCATACCTTTAACATTTACGGCACAAAAATAACAGTCGTTTAAGTGATTACTTGGCTCATTCCACATCATCGGCACTCCAAATTGTAACCCTTTACGTCCTCCTTGGCTCCAGTAACGCAAAGATTCTACGCACGGCTTGCGCACGATGTTTGGCACCCAATATTTATTCCTTTTCACTAGTGGTATCCCGAAATATTCTCGGTAGACTGTTTTTACAAACTCTGTGATCTCTTTTCTTTGCTTTTGTAAACTAAACTTGCCACAAATAAAGCAAAAACTGTTAGGATCGTTTAAACAAGGTTTACGTGGAAAACTCATGTTTTTTAAAGAAAAAATGCACTTTAACACAAAACAACCGATTTATAACTGATAAACACAAATGCTCTCAACAGTATTACCATACTTTTATTTAATTTCATACATTTTGTAAACAAAACCAAAGAAAAATAAAAACAAAAGAAAATAGGAAACAACTTTTGAAATTCCAATTGAATTTATAGTTTTGTAAATTTCTAAAAGAAATGATTGATATTGAAAAAAATATGCAGTGGCCAATGTACAAAAACAATTTCGCAATAAAAAAATTAATATAATTTTTGCAAAAACAATTTTTTATAGCTTTACACACAAAAAAAGTGTAAAAATTAATTGGCAGATCCTGAAGTTGCAGTCGGCGTTTCAATTATGGGCCTGTTTTTGAATGTTTGTTCGGATTATTAAGTAAAAAGCAAAGTGTATTTCTGAAAGGTTTATAACAGATAGCTATAAAGTTAAGTTGTTGCAAATAAATCCGTGAAAAGATAACAAACGTAAGTGAAAACAAATCAATGAACCACAATGTTTATAGGGTAGTTTGAAATTTTCAATTATGTCTTAGTCCCGTTTATCTCAATAAATATGAGTATTAACAAAAACCATTAACAAAATCCCTGCCGCAGATTTTTTTATTTTTTTTGTATAGCAGTGTAATTGATAGACAGCAGAATTCTGAACATTGGTAATGCGACCCTCAGGTTGTACAGCAATGAATTGTTTTGGAAATTATTGAACTATAAGATCTACGCATTTAATAATTATTATCTTTCAACCTGCGTCAATAAAAAAATAAATATATAAATCATGTTGTAACTATACAACACGGCCAACCAACTTGATCAGTTTATTGTGTCATTGTTGTGTAAACATCAAAGTGTTCTAAATCTTTAAGTGTGTTCTTAAACTTTAATATAAAAAAAAGACAGAGTGTTAATTTTTTATTTTTTTTTGTGTACATTTCAATAAATAAAGACTCGTTATATTTTCTTCAAACTACTTGACGCTTTTATTTTGTAATTAAAAAGAATAACGTATATTTAAAGCAAAAAAACAACCGTTTTTAAAAGGTAAAAACGTAACAACAGGAAATAAACTAATTCAATGGCTTTATTTAGCTTATGTTTTTGTTTTTTCAGCTAAATCAATAATTAAACATTAAACTGTATTAAATTGTTCATTTATTATTTATTTATTTATTGATTTACCCCATAGTTGCAGCAATACAAAAATTTCATAATTTTTTTTTAAGCTGCAGACTATATAAATATGTTGGGGAACGGCAACAAGCATCAGTTGTTTGTATCACTTTCTAAAACAATATGAAATTCTTAATTGTTTTCGCTTTGGCTTTTAACGCCGCCTCTGCCTTTAGTATGGCTAATTCTAAGTTGGGTATTACCAGTGGTAATAAAGCTGATGTCGGTCAATTTCCCTATCAAGTTGGTATAAACTTCGTAATTGACTATGACAAAGAAACCTGGTGTGGTGGTTCTTTGATTGGTGACCAGTGGATTTTGACTGCTGCTCACTGCACCGATGGTGTTAGGTATGGAGTTGTGTACTTGGGTGCCACCGAACGTAAAAAGTCTGAAATCAAATACACCGTCAAACCCAGCGATTTCGTCATCCACCATGATTGGACCCCATCTACTAAGATAAACGATATTTCCTTGATCAAGATCCCCGCCACCACTTCTTCTGACAATATCAAACCCATTAAATTGCCCGCTATTTCCAAATCTTACTCTAACTATGACGGTGAGAAGGTTGTTACCTCCGGCTGGGGTCTTATTTCCGAATCTGCTAAAAGATTAGCCAAAAATTTGCAATGGGCCCGCTTCGAAGTCATCGACAATACCGCCTGCAGTAAACAGTCTGGTATAACCGTTATTCCCTCCAAATTATGTGTCTCCACTCCCGGTGGTGTTTCCACCTGCGACGGTGATTCCGGCGGTGCATTGGTTTTGGAATGCAGCAACATCCAAGTTGGTGTGATTGCGAGCGGTTTAATTTATGGCTGTACGAAGGGTTATCCCGCTTTCTTTACCCGTGTCACTAGCTACTTAGACTGGATCAAGGAACAAACTGGTATTTTCTACTGATTTAACTACTTAGAATTTGGTTTATGTAAATTCGATAATATTTATGTATGCACTACTTTAAGAAAATAAAATGTTGAACCTTGATTTTAAAACAGTTATTTATTGCTTATAGCCTCCACTACCATAAATGGTGAATGAGGGTATATGTACTCGTATATAAGGTCATTAATTTCTAAACATTTAAATAAATTATGTATGTTGTTCGTAAAGTTGTCTATATATTGTTTATAAGAAGCCAGTATATAACATGATATATACATATAAGCTATTAGTATTAAAAAACACTGAATAAGGATATTCTTGTCCTATATCCAGTGTAGATTTTGTATTTCTCATTATATTCAGATGGAGGGTGTTTAAGATTCGGCACAGCCGAATATTGCACCCTAACTTGTTTGTACTCTAAACTACATTCCAGATTGTTATGATTATCAGACAAACTCTGTAAAAGATGCCAAGAATTGGTTATTACATAAATGGTCAAAATTAGATAAAATATTGAACCATTTGAAATAAATAGTTTTTGCATTTCTCATTATATTTAAGATTAACACTCTAACTTGTTATTTATTAAGTTTCTATTATACGCAATATGTTCTATAGAAAATACTTTATACACGTGTATATTTTATAGAAAATTTTGCTATAAATATGTATGTATGTATGTATATTGAGACTTTCTATAGAAAATACTGTTATACTGAAGATTGTTTATGTAAAATACTATTTATCAGGCATGCTCTGAAATCACGGTGATTTTAAATCACGAACGATTTTGAATTCACGGGAAGAATATTTTGGTGTTCTGAAAATCACGATATTTTTCATTTTTAGTAGTGATTTTGATTGTTCTAAATCACGAGCTAACAGCTGATTTTCTTTGTGTTGACTACTAAATAGTAAAAGTAAATCCACGAAAAATATAAACAAATCTAAAAAAATGGTCCGCAAAAAATACAACGTCTTACTAAATTTGTGAATTTTAAGTTTTTTCTGTGTAACATAGTTAGTTTTATTTCAAAAACCAATAAAGAACAAATGATTTTAAGTGTATGTGATAATTTTATTACAAGAGTTCAATGAAAAATGCTTAAAAAACTCTTAAGTGATTTGAAATAATTAGGCTGTTAGATGACTGGTTTTAAATCACGAGATTTCAATAATTTTTGTGCACAGAACACCTTTTCAGTGATTTCAAATTACTTTGCGAAAAAGTGATTTTCAGAACATGCCTGTATACTGGTGATTTTCTATAAAAATACTTTTATACAGGCATGTTCTGAAAATCACTTTTTCGTAAAGTGATTTGAAATCACTGAAAAGGTGTTCTGTGCACAAAAATTATTGAAATCTCGTGATTTAAAACCGGTCACCTAACAACCTAATGATTTCAAATCAATTAGATTTTTCCAAGTATTTTTCATTGAACACTTGTAATAAAAGTAAAGGGATGTGTAGAGTGTTTAAAAGGGTGAAAAGTGTGAAAAATGTGCAGACCAAAACCTAAAAAGCGCAGATACCTAGATGGATAGATTAGGCTACTGCAGCCAATTACTGCTTCTGATAAAAGCATCAATATTCTCCAACTTCAAAGCTGAGAATTCAGATAAGTCGTCGAAGCAGGGATGCCAACTTTTGAGACTCAAAACGCGTAAAAATTTTTGAAAAAAGGGCTAAAAAGGGCTAAATTGAAAAAAAAATCATTTAAAGCCACATCCTGTCAAAATTTTCGATAAAGTGCAAAAAGGGGCTAAATTATAAAATGTTTCTTTTAAAAATCAAAACAACAAACACATTCTTATAAAATAATTTATTAGAAAAAAATTACTACCATGAGATACATATTTCAATTACATTTCATATTACATACATTTTAATAAATAAGGTACATACGTAGATTAAATACATAGTATTAAATAGTTTACATTCAAAATTGGTCGTTACTGAACAAACTTTCGATTTCTTGTTCATCATCATTTTCAGTCCATAAGACACTATCAAGTAAAAATTTAGATTTTTTATATGTTTCGTTCGAATTAATTTTAATGCACACTTCGGCAGGTATTTTGTAGTTTGAACAACATACATTATTTCTTTTTAGGCTATATTTAATGTGTATTAAATTGTTACACGTATTTAATGACATTTTGTTTCTAATTTTATTTTTGAATAAATTCATGACACTAAAACTCCTCTCAACTTCTGCGTTTGAGTACGGATATGTCAATATGTGTAAAGCAAAACTGGATAATTTAAGGAATGGGTTATTACCAATAGCATTTTTGTAATTATGAACACCGATACAAAACTTGTCAGTTCTTTCAGTATTATTCCATTCACATGTTTTTAAACTTAGAAGACAATTCTCTAAACAATCAATTTCTTTATCATCAACAATAAACTCTTTAAAGCTTGGTAGAAGGCTTTTCATATTATTCGAAAAAATATTTTCAGTACTTAGTAACGATATTTTTTTTAAATATTTGTATGTTGGATGGAAGTTTTGCTCTAATTTCAATTATGACGGTTAAATTTGTAGAACAATTTTCAAAGCACATCAATTTGAAAGAAATATATGTATGTAGATTATTTTAGATTCCTCTTCTTTTTATAAATTGTAAAGCAAACTAACGTTATTTCGATATTATTAGATTAAAGGAAGAAAAAGTACGAAAAAACTAAAATGTAGCCATATCGAGCAAAAAGTAATAACGGGCTAAAAGGGCTAAAAGATAATTGTAAAAAGTGCTAGATTTACGCGTTTTTTAGTTTCGGGCCAATTTTCTCTTTTCGCGTTTTGAGTGACTCAAAACGGGCTAAATCTAGCCCGAAAAGGGCTAAGTTGGCATCGCTGCGTCGAAGAATGATTGCCCCAGAAAAATGCTACGAGATCCACTCATTGCTGGGCATCGACATAAAAGATGAGAGACCGTTTTCTCATCTTCTTTATCATTGTAACTCCTGCAAAAATCATTATGGGGTAAACCCAGTCGTTTTGCATGATTGCCGAATTTGCAGTGTCCTGTGATCACTGACACCAAGTTGCTGAGTTGTGGTCGCTGTAATTTCAGTGAATACAACGTACGTTTCCTATTTAATATAGGCCAGATCAGTCGTGTGACTGTGCAGGTGCGTTCATTTCCCCACCTGGTTTGAGCTAGCTCATAGTAAAAGTTGCTGACTATTTGCTTACATTTCGATAGCGGAATGCCGCAAAGATGGTCAATATTATCGTCAGGTAACAGTTACCCATTATGTCTCCATGTCCGTGCACCCATATGAGTGTGACTGTTGAATGTCTCGCCATCCTGTTTAAGGATGTCCGGCATTCCTGGACCAGGACTGATGTAGTATGTACACCTGTCAGAGACTTTATTGTAGCTTGACTGTCAGTATATATACGTATATCTCTTCCCGATATTCTGTAATAACTCATCCAATTAGCCGCTCGTTTTATAGCTGATATTTCAGACTGAAGGATACTACATCCGTTAGGAATTCTGAAAGACATCCTGATTCCAAATTCCTGAATGTAGACCCGCCGCCAACTCTCTCCCCTTTTTTGGAGCCATCCGTGTATATAGATAGACTCGTTGTATTAAGGAGTAGACCTTCTATCAATTCCATGTTGTCATGAATGGAGAAGCTAAAGCTTCGCAAGAAGGAGGGTCTAGGAGTGCGATAATCAATGTGTTCAGGAAGACATTGTATATTTCCCATGATGATAGCATGTCCATAATGACCATGCTTCCAAGCGCCTTAGTAGAGGTAGTGCTTAATGCTCCAGTTATCAGGATCGCAGTCCTCCTTAGTATCTTGTCCAAGATGACGCAATTTGAAGTTTTGTCAAGTGTTTTCCACCAGACCGAGACTCCATAAAATAATATTGGTTTTATAACTGTCTTAAAGAGCCAGTTCACACATCGAGGGTTAATGCCCCAGTTCTTGCGTATAGCTTACTTGCAGATGCACAAGGCCGACATAGCTTTAGATGATCTTGGTAGTATATTGGGTTTCCATGATAACTTATTATCAAGAATCACACCCAAGAATTTTGCCTTTTCCGGGATTGTCAATCTAGAAAGCATAAAAGTGGGAATCTTATATTTTCTAGTGAATATTACGAGATCCGTTTTGCTAGGATTGACACTTAACCCACTATAATTACTCCACCTACTAAGTATTTTAAGTGCATTCTCAATTCTCTGCGATATCGTGCTCAAATGGAATCCCGAGACTGCCACTGCCACGTCGTCCGCGTAAGCTACAGTTTTATATCCCATATTGTCCCTTTTCTTCAGCATATCGGTTATGGCCAAGTTCCACAATAATGGAGATAAGGTGCCCCTAATGGCCGATCTTGTGATACATGTCGTACCAATTTTGGAGCGCATGGCCCTATTACTCAATAGATTTGTTAGTTAGTAGTTGTTGATCAATAGAATTCCTAATATGGATATCTAAGATTCTCTCTAAGGTTTTCAAAAGGAATGATGATAGAATAATTGGCCTAAAGACCTTTGCCTTGGTATGAGAGATTTTTCCTCCCTTCGGAATGAATGTTATATTGTATTCAGTCCAATGCATGGGTATATATGACCATGACAGACAGGCTTCATAAATATTGATAAGCCAAGGAATGACTAAATCTATGTTATACTGGAGATCAGCCGGTATGATGCCATCCGAAAATCACTTTAAAAAGCTTAACTCTTTTACAAATGTCGGTATCCAAATAATATTGCACACAAATAATATGGTAGAATTTTATGATGATTGGTCTATAATTAATAATTAACGACCATAAATTTCTTAAAAATGTTGGTATCCAAATAAAATTCAACAAAAATAAGTTTTGTATATGTAGAAATGATGACACCTAATTTTATAATTGTCGGTCCATAATTAGTCGAAACTCCCATATAAGACCCTTTCCGTAATTCACTTTAACCTCCACAAATCTTTTAAAAGTATTTATATCGAGATAAAGCAGATGAATATATTTATATTCAGGGAAGTCATGGCACAAAATTTTTGGATGATTGGACCATAATAGGTAATATTTCCTATATAGCACCCATTTCTGTAAAACTGTTTTAACGTATATTAGGTGTATGTATGGTCGGTCTTGATCGACTATACTTTCTTACTTGTTTTTCTTTAGCTATCAGCTGTTATAAGAAAACAAAAACTGTATTTTGTTCGTCGTTATTGTGCTTCATACGACGAATTTACACAGCGAAATGCGACGTTCGTCCTAGTTGTGTTCCTAGTATGAATTTGTTTCGTCTTCTTGATCTTTATCATTATTTTTATTCACTTGATTATTTCCATTCGTTTGATATTTCTATAGATTTTTAAAACCTTGTTTCCAAAAGCAATATTTGATGTTCATTTTTTACTGTCTAAAGAAAAATTCTTTCGGCAATCTTTTAAAAACTTAGTTCTTCAAACATTTCTAAAAAAAAATGGACCATTGAACAAAAAGAACGAATTTGTTCTTGTAATTATTCCCAAAATGTGCTTGTTTCTAGAATACTAAACTTGAATTTACCTTTTTTATATGTCGAAGCGGTGTTTAGGAAGAGTCAAGCTTGTAAAAATCTAAAAATTGTAAACTAGGTATGCGTAAAATATTGTTAACTCAATAAAATAAAAATTATGTGTATTGTATGAGAATATAGTATGTACATATGTAGTTGTATAGCTAAACATTTATTTTCACTTAATTGAAGAATTTCTTGCTCATCCTAAGCCATGTTTTCTAACCAATGCCGATATTTACTTGTTCTAGGTGTAATTGAGTATGAATAATAAGTACGATTTTATCATCAGAAAAACTTATACAATTTCCGACTACTATTTAATTTTTCTTAAATTTAATGTGGAGGATCAAATATTATATTTGCATTTATTCAATTTTAATTTAATCTTTTTTCTTTTAATCTCATATTTGTTTTCTATAAACTTTTGTTTATTGTGTACTCGTATGTTAAATATAAACCAAATATTATATTAATAAAATTAAGCAAAAAAGCACAATTGCTAAAAGAATACATACAGTGTAAACTAAATAAATAAATGAAAATACTATTAATAGTATAAAATATATTGTTATTTGCACAAAACTATAATAAAGAAAACGAAAAATATTAATAAAAAAAAAAATAATACAAAAGAAAATCGAAAGCATTTTTTATTAGATTTACTTGTCATTATAAAGTAAGTTGTAGAGATATAGCAATATTTTAAACATTTAACGAACAAATAAATAAATACATGGTGAATTTCACGTCAAGTGACCCAATTTTAAAAATCGATGTGTTCCGATTTAGATGAAATGTGCACCAAGGTTAGTACTATTGGATAGTAGGCCAGACACAAATTTTCAGCTCTTTCAGTCCATTTTCATTTATTTATTAATTTTATTAAATTATTTATTATTATTATTCTTATTTAGTATTATAAGTAATAAATAGGGGAAAAAATAAAAATAGTGAATATGGTAAAAATTGAAACACTTTCTTCTTTGAGTTGCAAATTTTGTTTATAGATACCCCATTTGCATCCCATTAAGTGACCACAAAGCTCTTAAAGGAAATGTTCTAAAGTTTCTTTTGAGGAAAAAAAAAAAAAACTCCATTTAAAAAAAATGGGGGAAAATGAAAATGCTACATGTGCCAAATATTGAAAAATCCTATTCTTGAGTTAAAAAATAATATTTTTTGATAGATATCCCACTCGCATCCCATTAAGCGATTATAAAGGCCTTGTTCGGTCACAATTGTATTACTAAATTTTATATAAGAGTCTTGGCTTTGTAGAACAGCATTTAATCTATTTTTCATAGAATTTGCTAATACTTGTGTGTAATTATTTGAAATTAAATTCCATTCTTTAAGTAGAGCGTTTTTAAGATCCTGTTTATTTTTAATCGTCCTTTTTCTAACTTGGCGGTCTAATTCATCCCATACATTCTTTATAGGGTTTAAATCCGGTGACTGAGGTGGCGAATGAAGTTGATGAGGCACGTTATACAGTGGTCATTTTTTAACAACAACAGCGGTATGCTTTGGGTCGTTGTCTTGCTGAAAGTACCAACCTTCTGCAAGACCCAATTTATTCGCGGATTGCCTCAGATTATCTTTGAGAATATTTAAGTATATCGATAAATACTAAATTACCCACCCCAGCCGCCGACATGCAACCCCATACCATAATGGTGCCACCACCGTGTTTCACTGTAGGAAGCAAGTTTTTAGGAAATAATGCTTCGTAATTTCGACGCCATACTTTTTGTTTTCCGTCATAACCAAACAAGCTGAACTTGCTTTCGTCAGTAAATAAAATAATAGCCCAAAAACCTTCATCTGCATCAATGTATTTTTGGCAAATTCGACGCGTTTTAGCATATTTATTTTACTAATAAACGGCTTCTGTCGGGGCACAAGAAAAATTATCTATAAATTTTAATAATAATTTTCATGTAACAATTCCTACCTTCAGTAAAAATAATTTAATGAAAATTAAATTTAATGAACTCGAGCCGAAATAAAAGAAATATCAAAGAATTATTAACAATAATAGACAATTTCATCATAATTATCATCGTGGATTTACTGAGGCTTCAGTTAGCCGACTGTAATGGAATGTAACTGCAACAGTAAGAAACAGCTGTTATGTGTAAAGTAATGCAAATGGTTATGGAGATGTAAAGTAACGCAACACCGTAATGTATGAATCTGTAAGAAATATAATTTCCTTACATTTTTAAGTCATTACACTACATTCCGTTACAGTCGGCTAACTGAGGCTTGAGCCTTTATAAAGTTCTGCTTAATAGTGCTGAGTAATGGGTACCGAATATCGAGTATTTGCCCTTTTTTTGGATACTCAATACTGAAAAGTAGTTACTCGATACTTTCTGAGTTGTATTTTTAAGCAAGTTGAGTGGGTAAAATAGTGCATAAAAATACATCACTGTATAAAAAGACAACAATGTGTAAGCTACAAAATTCAATAATTTTCCAAAGAATTTATTTTAATTATTTCTTAAGTTGTTGTTAACATTGAATTAAAAGTTAGCTTTACATTTATTTTTGATTTAATAATAAAAGACATACAAAACCAATAATAGTTGAAGATCTATTTTTATTTTTTGAAGAAACTACTTCAATTTGCAGATAAAAACTATGCGTTACAATTTCAAAAAATCTGTTAAAAGTATCGAGTAGTATTGAGTACCCAAATGAAGAGTATCGAATATTATTGAGTAATGGAAAGTAGTAGAATTTGCTAGCACTACACCAAACTCTGTTGCAGTTTAATCTCATGAACATAAGCATCATTTCATACTCATCGACAACAACTACTCAAATTAATAGTTGCTCAGTGTTGCCAGAAAATGAATTTCAAAATATGCTAAAACTTGAAAAACTAATGGTGTTTTCTTTTCTGAAATAAAATGTTACACCTTTATTATGTACATTTTTATAATGTTTACCCCACATTTTAAAGATGTCGCATTTTTAATGGTCAGAATAGAACATAAAATGACAACAGTGTAACACCTTTTTTTCATGTCCAGCTGTTTTTGTTTTTTTTTTTTTGTTAAAAAAGAAGAAGCAGATAAATAATAAATAAATAGATAATAAATATTTATCAAAAAGACCAATGGCACCTTCCCGACTTATACGCAAATTCTTCTTAAACTATAAAAATCATAATCATATAAAATATTTTATCATCATCAGATGATGAAGATAAATCCAACAAGTCATCCAAAATTTGTTCAGCACATAAAAAAGTACATAGTAATATTTTCCATTTTGTATATTTTTTTTTTGTTTTTCTTAACACAAATACACATTCATAAACAAAACAAATGTCAGTTGCAGCGATGCCAACTTAGCCCTTTTCGGGCTAGATTTAGCCGGATTTTAGTCACTCAAAACGCAAAAAAAAAGAAAATTGGATGTGGTTTTATATGGATTTTTTTCCATTTAGCCCTTTCTTCAAAAATGTTTACGCGTTTTGAGTCTCAAAAGTTGGCATCACTGGTCAGCTGTTTTAACGTGCGATTCTCCCCCTCTAAAAATACAAAATGTGAAAGGTGCACCATTTTTTAAATTTATAGTGTGACATTTATAGAAAAGAACACACTACACTTTAACAGTGTTGACATTTTTTCAGAAAAGAACACAAAAAAATTAAAAAAGATGCGAAATGGGAAAAACGTGTAACATTTTTGCCAGAAAAGAAAACGCCATAAGTGCTAAAATGTTCTACAGAAGAAAAAAAATGTGCTAAATTTTTTCAATGTAACAATCAAATTTTTTTGACTTGTTTCAATAGATTACATTTCATATATTCATTCAAAAATTTCCGTGTTCATTTACTTACTAAACCGAAAGAAATTTAGTTGAAATATTAATAAAATTATTTTTTATTTCATTAAAAGTATTTTTTGGAGTAATATAGTAAAAAATTTTCGAGAAAAACATTTTTTGTATCTGTAGATAAAAAGTATATAAAACTTTAGGTAAATACATATTACAAAAAAAGTATTTTGTATAGCAAACATTGTTAGTGGTATCAGTAAGTATCTGAATTAAAAAAGGTGGCGGTGAAGTGGGCGTGGTTCATAGTTATATGGCGACGTTAACCGTATTAAGAGCAATATACTACTAAATAAAAAAAAATACGTTGGAAGGAACAAATTTGTATAGAGAACAAAAAGTTTAAAACTTTCAAACAAAATTTGGTGTGAAAAGAGGCGTGAAAGGGGGCGTGGCGCCTGGATTATATAATGTGTATACAATTTGAAGTAAATCTGTTAAAAACTATATGAGAGCAATTACATAATTTAAAAAAAGTAGGCGTAAAAGTGGGCGTGGTCAAAAAAAAAAAAGTACCCTATTAATCATACCAGAGTCCTAGTTAATTGCTGTGAAAATTTCAAAAATATCGGTCAAGAGGTTTGGTCTCCAATTACAATATTTAAAAAAAGTGGGCGTGGTCAAAAAAAAAGTACCCTATTAATCATACCAGAGTCCTAGTTAATTGCTGTGAAAATTTCAAAAATATCGGTCCAGAGGTTTGGTCTCCTATAAGGTACACAGTGATGAAAAATTGATTTTTCCACGCCCCTCCGCCCGCCGCCAGAAAATCAAAAATCAGAGTTCACAGTGTCGCCCGCCTGAATATTCTGAAGATTCCCTGAAGATTTCATCAAAATCGGCCCAGCCGTTTTAGAGTCCATACGTTACGTATTTTATATACATATATAGATATTGGATACAATACTAAAAATCCAAAAATTTAATAAGTCTACATACAGCGGACTTACTGAAGATCTAACTGTTCATATACAAAGCGGTAATTGATACATACTAACAATTTTGAAATCTTACCTTTTTGGAAATAAAATTATTTGTCGAAATTTTATGCCCCTATTGCCGTTCTCAACTCAACTAAGTTTGGTCGTCTGTCAGTCAACCCGACTTTAACTCTACATTAACTCTACTACATTTAAGTTGTGAATGGCAATACCGATTTATGAAAGACGACCAAATTATTAAAAAAGTTGTGAACCGCAATAGGGGCATTAACTTTGCCTGCTTTGAACAGTATTTTTAAAAATCTTATAAGAAGTTGGTTGATATAGAGAACTCGAATGATGATATTTTATGCTGCAGCATATTTTATAATTCTGTGAAATTTTATGTGCTCTATTAGAGGAAATTATTTTTAAAATCGACTAAAAAATAAGTATGTTTATAATCATCCAAAATATGCTGGACCGTATATATTAGTTTCTTAATTTTCTCAACATTTAGTTGGTTAAAAATCATAAAATATGTACTAAATACTAGAAAGCCACAATTGTGGTTTACCGGCAGCAGTTACAATTGTAGTTATACTTTTGAATCAGCTTTAAGTTAAATTCCAAAAAAAAAATTATTTCTTATTAACGAGACATTTACACATAAAAGAATTTGATAAACTGAGGTACATAGTGTGTTGTTGAATACCAAAACACAAAAAAATCTAACGAATATGTTTGACAATCAGATGATGAAACATTGTTGTGTTCAATTTACACAATTTTATTGTAATATTAAATTAGCTACATATCAGAGACCTGCAACGAGTACTAAATTTTCGAGTATACTTAATCATGCACATTGATTTTTATGATTTAATCGTTTTTGTTCAAATGCACAAAACGCTCGTTTACGCAACCGTTCGTTTCAATCATTCAGTTTTATTCACTTGTTGTTTTTTGCGAACATGAATATTCTGACTGTGTCGTTAAATGTATGAAGCTCATTTTACATCAAAGCCAACGTGTTGTTAGCCGAACATGTGTTTTATTCATTTGTTGTTTTGTGCGAACATGAATGTTCGACTGTGTCGTTAAATGTATGAAGCAGCTCATTTTACATTTTTTCTTTAATTTTTTTGCTGTGCAAAGATATATTTGACAAACTGTACATATTACAAATTTTATCATTGCTTTGTCAAATAAGTTTTCTTTTCGACGAAATAATGTTAAATAGGTAGTAAATGCACATTTTTTATGTTTTCATATTTTTCTGCCAGCCGCTTTTTACTTATAAGTGGCTCGTGTGTTTTTAGTTCAATTCCAATCAGATCATGCACAACAAAGCCGACATGCAAAAAACAAACTGTGTAACAAGAATTTTTGTTTTCAAACATTGCAGTTCGAACCAAGTGTTGGAAATGATTTATACTCGTTGCTGAATTTTCTGTGTGTGCATAAAAAGTGAATAAGCATAAAATTGAATCATACTTTTTTGTATTGTTCTTAAAATTCAACGTTAGTGAATAAGTCGGCTCGTTCATACTTGTTGCAGGTCTCTGCTACATATAATATATCAATAATCTTCACAAGATCAGGTAATGGCAAAAAATTTACAAACTTACCGGAAGAGCAGACAGGCTTCGTGGTCGAAAAAAAATCATGGAAACTTGATTGGCTGATATTCAGGAACAATTAAAAATAACACTTACATATTCATGAACAAGTTATACCCGATTTTAAGTGAAAACAATTTTATTCCGAATACTCAATTTGGATTTAGAAGAAAACACAGTACTATCGAACTAACCCATGTACATTCAATATCATCAAAAAACATTTAATATTGTTCCGCTCTTTTCATCGACATTTCTCTAGCGTGTGATAAAGTGTGGCATGATGGTCTAATATATGTACAAGTTGAAACTAAATTTACCCGTAGCGGAAAACTACTTAACTGGTCGAAGATTTAAGCTTAAAGAAGGAGTTTTTTTAGGCTCCGCACAACCTATTGAAGCAGGAGTATCTCAAGGAAGTATCCTGGGACCCTTCTTAAACTTGATATACACATCTGATATGCCAACAAACAATCGTACTTACACATCTACATTTGCTGATGTTACTGCTATTCTAAGCATTCATAAAAACCTATGAAATATTGAAATTGTTTGATATAAGATTTGAAAAACGTATTGTTAGTTAATTTTTAATGAAGATACAATAAATAAATGTGTTTAAACACCGCACTTTGCTTTGAATTATTTTCTAAGTTTATATGTAGGTATAGACACTTTGTTATTTCTATTTAATTTAACATTTTAATAATTTTTCTGTTGATTTCATCACAGTTTTTTACTAACGCGCGCACTAAAGTTTAATGTCTAACTAAGCTTCATTCTCCAAAACATAAATAAACACCACTACAAATAAAAACAACAACAACATAAATATATGTATGTATGTATGTACAGTTACATGTATGTAACTGTCATCAATATTTGTATACAAAAAGCAACAAAGAAATGAAAAATTAAAAAAAAAACAATAACAAAAGGAAGCAACAAACCAGCATGAAACAACTCTAACAAAAATCTCTGCTAATTGTAAACATAATTGTCAAATTGTCATGGGTAAAAATATGTTCGTGTGTATGCTGTAATAACATATGTATGTGCATACATAATTTAAAACCCCTTCTTTTACTTTCCTCAATGAAATTATTAATTTAGCAGTCCTTTAATTACGGCATTATTTGTTAGACCTTCCAATTGCCCTTCTCAAGTAGGCCTTCTATCAGGCATCTAACCAGTAGCGAGTATGCAAGGCCTTGAAGTCATTGTGACTGCAAAATAAGGCCTTCTAGAAGACCTCTTTACATCATCTGCTTCCCGCTGAGTGGGTGTTACTTTTATTAAGAAATAATAAGTATAATTTAATAAAAAACCAAAATATTTTATTGTAGAAAACATTTAGGAGCTATTACGTGCCAAAGAACATATTTTTGCAATTGATAATGTCAGATATAAGGATTATATGGATTCCAATAAGAAACCAACAAGATTCCGTAGAGGCCAATAAGTCCCATTATGATTCCTTCTTATTCTTCTCTTTAACATATTTTTCCACTCTGAAAGCGGATCTGTCATGTGGAGGTATAATGTTTCGTATAACGGTTCATGTTCTATGACGTATGCCTATTCATTTGAATAAACACTACTGGAGGCCATATAAAACTCAATAATACTGGTAGAGTACTCATTGGAAATATGTGGAGTACCACTAATAACTCAACATATGAGCTGCTGGAGCAACATTATAACTATTGATATTAATCTGAAGGTTTCCATTTTT
Organism: Bellardia pandia; assembly: GCA_916048285.2. Lineage (NCBI taxonomy): Eukaryota > Metazoa > Arthropoda > Insecta > Diptera > Calliphoridae > Bellardia > Bellardia pandia. The sequence continues at coordinate 37,964,537 of OU696530.1, forward strand.
CTATATAAAGATATAAGTGGAATAGGGGCATACTGAAATCAACGTGGGATAACCTGCTCCGCCAACACAACTTTACAATTGTTCAAGACATTCCAAAGATTTATGCACTAACTTCTTGATGTTTTCGAATATAGTTTCGTACTAAGCCTTGGAAGTTCAATTCGTTAGATAGCCAGCCAGCTACTACTCTAGACTTGAAAGCCAACATTACCCTTGTAATTCCCCAGATATCAATATTGCACGCTTAATTCGCCAGATATCGGTAGCACTACTGCAAAGAGTAATAGAGAACTGTACTTTCCGAATGGACCACCTACAGCGTAGTCTCAACAACATTTGAATGAAATTATTTTTATGAAGTTTGAAGATTCTGACATCCATTTCTATTTTAAGTGTTTTATTTAAAATTAAAAAGTCAGTTTTAGTTTGGAACATCGTAGTATGTATAAGTTTCACTCGTTTTCTAGAACGCTTTGAAAATGTAGATGGCTTATTGAACATAGGCGTATATATTGGAAGATAAGCCTGGGGAGGGGGGTTATTTTGTAACTCGTTTCGAAAAGAAAATCGTTCGAATTTGTTCATTCAAGTGATGTTGTAGTGTCGTAAGAGTTGTACGTCGTCTGAATTTACAAAAGTTTTACAAATGTTATTGATCATTTCTATATAAATATTTTATACTACACCTACGACATTTTTACATATGTTTTTCGAATATTGCATGAAAGTTAAGGTATTACTAAAAGTTCAAATATGTTTCTCAATCAAAAATTATTCATTTTATTTTAAAAAGATAACCAAACGGTGGAACTGAAATCATAAACTGTTGTCAATCAATTTTAAACAAAAAAATAAAAATTAATGAGCAACATATTTAAATAATTGACTATTCATATTTTATGTTTTGTATATTTCTTTTTGAAATATTTTTCCTTTGTCCTTTTCAAGGTTTGACAACGTAAACATACGATTTTGCTCAAAATTGTGTTCACAATCAGATAGTCGCATCATGCAATGTAAAAAATACAACATCACTTATGAAGGGAACAATTGTATTTCGAAAATATTTGTTTCCGAATCGAAGTACACAAATTTTTATAATACATTTTACAGATTTATGAGCTTCAAACTTACCACGTTTTACTAATAAAACAATTTCAAATGCCTGAAGAAAAACCACACAAGCCTTTTGTTAAGTTTAAGTCTTTTTTTATTATTATTTTACTATTTTAGTTTAAACGAAAAAAAATTTATAGTCTGTTTTTTTTAAGTGTATAGATACTCAACATTTCATTATAGAAAATTTTGGGTTTGGCCTAAACATTTAGTGCCCCGGAGAGTTTTGACTTAATTTAATATTAAACATATGTGTATTTATATACTTAATTTTACCACATAGTAAAAGAGACTTAAGTTAAAAATTTTAATGATCATTACTATTTTGTTTGCATTTTTTGTGTTTCTAATGAATATTTCAAATGATTTTATTAATGAGACAGGAAAAAATTAATAATTATTTCATATGCAATACAAAAAAGAAATGGATTCAATGAATTCACGTTAGAGTAGTTATAATTAAGCAGTAAATATAAAAAAAATTAAGAATAATGATAAAAATGATCGGAGGATTATTGTTTTGTTACAACAAAAACTATTGAAAGAAATGCTAAAATAATATTTTTATTTGTGTGTGTGTGTATGTTGTTTTAAAAATAATTATTTAATAACCAATGCGGGATCTAGTGGATTTATTGGTTGTACTACTGCTGCTATAAGAACGATCATCACGATTATTACGATCACGTTCAAATTTCTCATGGGATCTCTCACGTGTATCTCTTATATGCGGTGATTTTTCCTAAATAATATAGAAAATTATTTAAGGTGTAAGTGTTGTGAAGTTGTTTTTTTTTTTTTTTTTTTTTTTTTTTTTTTTTTTTTGTTTGTTTGTTTGTTTGTTTGTTTATATAAGAGAGAGAGAGAGAGAGAGACAGAGATAAAGAGCAAGACATGTACTTAAAGAATCGTATTCGAGCTATTTTAGGGAAATCTTACTCTGGTATGATATTTATCACGTTCACGTTGTTGCTGCTGATCATCATCACCATTTTGTACTAAAAGCAAATTATTTACTTTATGTTAACTTGTAAATTTATTTTTGTAGTTTCATTAATTAAAGTAACTTACCATCCCTACGACGTTTATGCTCCGCTGATGATGTCTCTTCCAAACGCTCTCGTTTGCGTCCCAATTTTCTTTCCTTTCTGGCATCTTTTTCCTCATCGGTTAACTTTTCTTTGCGCTCTTTATTCTTGACACTACGTTCTTTTTTCGATGGCTCATTATGATCATCTATAAGTTGTTTCTGTAATTATATAAAACCATACATTAAAACTGTTGTGTTAATATTGAAGAAATTGAATGGATTCCTAAACAAAAACGTTTTTAGTAGTCTAGCCCCCAACCCCCCTTTTTTAAACTAAGCTTGCATATTTTTAAATGTACAGATATTTGCCCATTTTACCACTCACCGCTCTACAGTAGGGTACTTGATTTTGGTGTGTGTTTTAACTCTATTCAGACCAACGTTTCAACAACAATACAGCATTTGAGTGGGACACTTGGATAGCAAGCAACTAAGCTTGTTTGTTGTTTTCTATTAAGATTATTATGGCTGGGAAATAACGGCTTCAATTAGCTTCAATATTATGAAGACTATTAAGAATATGAGCTGCTTAGACATCGATTTAGATTTTGTAAAACTCGTTTGCGGATATTAAAGCTGATTAGTAATAGTTATGGACCTTTTGTAGATGGATTAATGCTGCTTAAATCCTTAAATTTTAGCGATTAAATAATGATGACGTCACGTTGTGCAACAAGTTGTCCGCTTTCATTGAATTAATCTCTTAACGGTTGTAGTTGTAATTATTAAAGGCTTGTTGGGAATTTCATTTGTCAGTTTATGATAAAGTGAGGCAGTTATTTTGTTGAAATTTTTCAATGACTTTAGCGCTGTTACTTTCATTGTTCTAAGAATATTTGATGGTGTTTGATTTTGGTCTTCCAAATTATTATGATGATAATAAAAGTTGTGTGGAAGAATTAAACTTTTGATGGTGATTTGAATATTATTTCCGAAAACCGTTTCAATTAATTGCTCATTAATGTTGTCTATATCCGTCTTGGATTACTTGATGTGTACCATATGCATTCAGTTGATCTTTTAGTTCAGCTTCATCTTGGTTGTTATATTTTTTTGATCATTAAAAATGCGAACAGATCTATATGTTGGTGAAAAGTTCTCATTCCGTTTAGTTCTTTGTTTCAAATATTAAAATGTTTCTTCCAAATCGTTGACATTTTGTTCCGCTACTCGACTGTTCTTTCATCATCAATTAATAAGCTTTTCAATTAAATATATAAGATTATTAGATGTTCATTGCATTACCATCTTCCTAAGATGTTTCCTAGTCACTGATTTGTGTTTTATTTCACTTCTGTTGTGTCGAAAAATTTTCTTCTGGGGAGAAAAATTCCATTTCATTCATGATTCGCAAACTAGACAATCGTTAGCCAAGTGGCAACATGTGGCTTGAATGTATTATAAACAGTTTCTTGCGGTGGCTGTTTCGTGAATATGACATGGACAATCCAAAGACAAAAAATGCACTTCACGAAGTCCATAAAGGTTGCTCAAATTAGTTTTATATTCGGATACAATCACATCTTGCCCTTTAATATTAAATAATTTATGGTTTAAAATACGAAATAAATGAAGTGGTCCAAGGTGAAAAATATAAAAATCCAAAGTGTTGACGATGTATTGTTATTTCGTGCGATGTCTTTAGTAAATGTAAATAATTCCTCACAAATCTGCTGGATTTTCACTTCTTCGCTTAACTGTAGTTCGTTGTAGTTTAAAAGACAATTTAAAATCAGTCGGATTTTCTAAATTATTGAAGTTTGATCGTTCTGTAGTAGTTAAAGTTGAAAAAAACTTTACTCTCGTTTAAAGTTTGATGTCCTAAAAAATGAGCAACAAGTTCTTCTGTTCATCATTCGTAGATTGCTTTGCAGAGGCTTAAGTTGAAACTCTTCATTAAAGTTCAATGTCTTGAGAAAAGCGCAACAAAGTTAAGTTGTTCGTCTGTTAGGATCTACAAATATAACAATCCAAGAAAGATCACATTGTAAAGCATCCATCATTCATAGATCCTTATACAGAAGTTAAAGTTAAAAACGTTTGCTCTCGATTAAAGTTTAAGGGGCTGTGAAACACGTAACAAGGTAACGCCTTTAGTGACAGATGCTAATTCCCATTTGAGATAACATTTTGCTCTCGTACCGCCAATGCATAAAAAAGTGATAAAGTTTTCAGTAATCGATGCAAATTCGAAGAAAAACATCAGTTATGGGTCGTAAAAGATCGTTGAAGTCTTCTTTAGTTTGTTGGTTAAGTAAACATAAACTCAACCTTTATAAGTTTGTGTGTTTAGTTGAATTCCGAGTGAAATCAGCGACGAATCGCAGCGGCTCTTTTATAGTTGTGGAAATACAGTATTGATCGCTGATTACATTACTGCATGCATTGTTTAAAAGAGAACAATTTCCACAAAATTGAATAGTTGATCGAAGATTTTTGTATTTCTTATTAAACATTTTTAAAATTTGTTTAAAATTCAAATTCATACTCCATATTTCATAAAAGGAAACCTTTCCCGGAAATCTGCTTAACATTTTTCAGTGCCTTTGGACTTTTTTAACTTAATCGATTTTTCATTGCATCACAGGTTGCAGCACTCAATATTAATCAATTTTATTTTTTTAAATAACTCTAGTGTTTTGTCCGGTAGCTACCGAAGATTTAACTGATCGATATTTATTCAATGTCTGCTAATGATCATTTTGGTTTATGGAATCGATGATTTTTTAAAGTTCGCCGTAGGTTTAAAAAACAATTTGACATTCGTGCGTTGTTATTGTATTAGCTCTGTTATCGCCGAAAGTTATATGAAGTTATGTAAAGAATATTCCAGTTGATATAGCTGTTGCTGACTTGAACATATTTGACCATCTGAGACTCGGGTCGTTTCGGAGCGATGAGTCAATTTTCATAGGAATTTTTGTACGTAAAGAGTTGTGGGTAATTTCATACATCTGTTTGGTTTACAGCCAGTGTCATTATCCCAAAAAAAAAAATAGTTGGCAGGAATAGTATTTTTAGGATTTAGGATGGCATGTAACGTCTTGTATGTAAAACTTTCTCGGTGTGATTTTTAAATCATTCAAAATTCAGCTATGAAGGTTTTGTGTTTTATCTGGTATTTCCAAGTAAATGAGAAGAATCGAAATCTGAAAAAGTGGATCACGTAGTAGTTCTGTTGACATCAATAGATTAGGAAATGGATTATCAAGTAGTGCAGATTTTAGCGGTCCGTTACTGTTTATTCTACTCCTTAAACGTTCTTCTTGCGAGATGTTAATATGTCGTTTAATTTCCTCAAGGCTGTTTCTCCTACTGCAGTTGGTTTTATAAACAGATTAAACTTTTTTCCGTCGATTTTAAATTCAATGATTTTTCTGTAAAATGTTTGCTTCTTCAGTGTATTGTCATTAGTAGGAACAAACCAACATTCCACAGCTTCATTTGGAAGTTTGTACATTTTAGGCTGGACTGCTAATTCTAATCATTGTTATCGGTTTTCTGGATATTAAAAACACTTCAACCTTGATGTTCGTTATAATTGCATTGTTACAAAATTAATTTCTTAGATAGTAAAAATGGATTTTTTCAAATGTAAAGATGGATCCATGATTATAAGCAGATATGTTTTTAGCGTATGGAATTAGTTTACTTGCGGCATAATGATCATTAATGTTGTACAATTCTGCTCTCTCAATAGTTATATTTCATTATTGGACACTAAACTGTTGTTAGGCACTCTCTAGTTGTTATTAATCATGCTGTTAAAGTCTGCTCTCTCGATAGTTTTAATACTACACTAAATTATTAGGCTTTCTCCAGTTGGTATTAATCACTTTTCAGGTTGAGTTGGTCATCTTTGTTGTGGCATAACGTAGACTTATTTTAAGACTAAATAAAACTATTTTAACTTAAATTTTAATAATAAACTTAAATAAATTCTCAGACTGATTTGAAAAATAACAAATTTTTTAGCTATAGTATAAAAATAAACTAATTCACAAACTTAACAACTATTCAAAAATGTCCAGTAATGTTTAACTAACAAAAATTTTGTTTCTTTTTCAAATATATAACTTTTTTAATTTAAATCACTCACTTTTTTTTTATTAATTCTAATTTCCAAAAATTCATACATATTTAACATGGTATCTGTGTACTTACCAATGTGTTTTACAAATTTGTTTTTGTAATGAAATACTTATACATATTTACCATATTGTTTTGTTTGTCTCTTTAACTTATATAAAATTATAAATACTACACGTAAAAAGATACAACATTTTAAAAATGTTTCTTCTTCTTTTAAAGATTTTACTTGGTCCAGCCAAATTAGTCTTCTCTTGACGGTTTGAGGTTTTGTTTACTAGTCGTTATTTCTCTCTCAGTTGTTTCAAGGATGAAAGCCCTGAGCGTCCCTTTATGGAAATGGTTAAAGGTAGTTTTACAAGGAAGAAGTTGTAGTAGAAAACAATGATCCATAATTTTAGCTTATTGTTGTTAAAGCCGGTCAGGTCACTCCTTAAATTGGTTGTTTTTTTAATATTGTTTCATTTTTTCTTTTGAGGGTGGTCGCAATTGCCATCAAGTATGTTGCTGTTGTTAATTGTTGTTGATGTTGTTGGTAGCTATTGTTGTCTTAGGTAACTATGATTGCACCAAAATACTAACCTTTGAATTGGATGATGAGGATTCCAGTTTGCGACGTTTGGCGTCTAGAAAAAAATATGAAATAAAAGAAAATAATGTTAATACAAATAATTAAAGCGATTAATAAACTTCAGAAGTATTTATGTTAAAAGTGTCATAGTTAAGGGAACTAAACCGAAAAGAATCTTATCCCTAGAAGAGTTGAAGGATACTGAAACCTCTTCTATCCATAGAAGAGTTGAAAGAGACTAAAACCTCTTCTATCTATAAAAGAGTTGAAAGAGACTGAAAGCTTCAAGACTTTATGAGAACTTATAAACACTACTGATCGTGCCTGAATCAGCTAAATAACAATGTAATTAATTTTAGAAACTATTTATCTCACACACCTTTTTCATAGTCTAACACATCTTGACTACGTCGCTGTTGCTGTAACGAGCCAATACTTTCATTCGAGACCGAACTCAAGTCACGATCACGATCTCTACGTTCGTTGCGCTCATAATCACGATCTCTTGTCTCGCGCTCACTACGATCATAATCATTTTTACTGCTCACACTCTCTAAATTTTCCATTGATGGCGATTCATTACGATAGCGATCCTCACGCCGTTTTTCTCTTTTCGAACGAGACGTTGACGAGTCTAAATCCTCCAATATTTGATTACGATGTTCCCGCTCGCGATCACGTTGCTCACGATCCCTATCCCGTTCACGCAAACGCTCATCCTTCTTAATGATATCCTTCAAAGAACGCGTACTACTGCCATGACGATCCAGATCACGTTCATGCGACACTGAAGTAGAATTAGACGCAGAAGGTTCATCTTTATTTTCAATTAAAGTGACGCGATTGAAACTAGAAGATTCACGGTCACCGCCACGTTCAGATGGTAATGACGAAGATGAATTCAGTTTGATAATTTTTGTGGGACGTTCCAAGCGTTCCTTTTCGCGTTTTTCTTTAAAATATTAAAATAGAAAAACAATTTAGTTTGCTTAGAAATATTTTTCAATTGATTGATGATCTTACCTATTTTTATTTCTCCATTACTGGGCGGTTTGATATCCACAGTCGGCTGTTGTGCAGCGGGAGCTTGTGGCGCCACTAAAGTAATTGAACCTGTAGACTGTGTACTACTTAATAGATTTTGCACAATTGTGGCTGCTGTGCTTGCTCCTGAGCCTAATGTTACACCTACACTTGCTTCTGTCCTTTGAGGTCTTTCGGTTACCTGATGAAAATCACTTTCCTTAATCATTTGAGCTGCTTTCGTTTTCAGTTGGCCAATATACGACGAAGCAATTACAAATAAATCTGGTCTTTTATTTTTCTCCTCTTCGCGCACCTTCTCCACTTTACGCTCGATAATTTGAGCTAATTTTGCCAATACCGGATAGAAGGGCAAAATACGCATCAAAATTATGAGAGCATTACGTATTTGCATGTATTCTTTGGAGTCTAAACAGAATACTATGGCTTTGGTGATCTTGTAGTGCCATTTATGACATACGTGTCGGTAATTCTCATAGCCTACATGATCATTTGCTTCCGAAAATTGATTACTAACACGGAATTTCGTCACGAATCCGGGATAATTGGCACACTCTTTGTTAAATGTGGCCTGATCTGAATGCCAACGCATAACAGTTTCCAGCATGGCACACAAGAAGCGACCATAACGTGTTGCTTCATTCTCAGTGCAGGACGTAACGGAATAGGTGATGTCACAAAAGATCTGAAGAGAATTTTGATAGGGGTTTGAATGTAAATTAAAAAAAAAAAAACATAAGTTGAGTATTATGAGTTTGTAAACTTATAAAGCTATAAAGATTCTCCTATAGATGGATTATTAAGTTATAACAAAATTGAATTCCTTAGTATTAAAACAGCAAATAGTTTGCTAGATAAATGACTGCGAGCTGAGATCGTTTCTTATAGAAGTGGCTGAACTTGAAAGCTACAGGAGTTACAAAGTTTTTTTAGATGTAAGATTGAAACTGTTTCCTAGATAGAGAGGGACTGCAAGCAGGGAATAAAAGTGTTTTCCGAATGCTCAAAGTATTTCCTAGATTAATGACTTACTATAAAATAAACTCAAAAGGGAGTTTCTAAACCATTTTCCTAGAGGAGCCAATAAAAGAATTTCATTGAGTAATGGAAACAATGAATGAGTTTTCTGACTAACTTTCCTATAAAGACTGACAGTGTTTCCTCTTGGAGAGACTGAGAGTTTTTCTTATTAAAGAGCCTGGTATTGTTTCCTATTGAAGAGCGTAACAGTGTTTCCAACTAGAGAGACTGGCAGTGTGAGAGAGATTGACAGTATTTCATATAGGAGAGATGAAAGATTGACAGTAGGAGGAACTCGCAATGATATCTATTGGAGAGACTGGCAACCTTTCTTCTTGGCTATACTTATATATGTTTCATATAGGAGAGACTGACAATGTTTTCTGTAAGGGACACTGGAAACAGAATGTTTCCCATAGAAAATGCTAAGAAAGATTGAATATGTTTCCTATAGAAAAAACTAAAGGAAAAACTGATAGTGTTTCTTATAGGGAAGACTGATAATAGTACTTATTATAGGAAGGACAGAGTTTTCATCTCGGGAAGAATGACAGTGTTTCCCATAAGAGAAACTCAAAGTGTTTCCTATAAGAGAGACTATTGTTATTGATTCTTTTCCTAAACATTTTCTACAAATTATTATAATAATCTATATTTTACTCACCCGATCGTAACACAATAACGTCGAGAAATTGGCAGCCTTTAAATTGTGTATAGTATGAACAAATTTAGCACAATACAAGGCATCCAGGGCAGTGAAAGTACATCTGACATAACAAACATTAATAAATAGTAAATAAAACACAAATATTCAATGTATTTTAATTAAACACAAACCTTGGAAATAGACACAATTGTAAAAATTGTGTTATAGTCTCATTTTTAGCCGATTTGGCTGAACGAGATAAAAACCAATTATCCTTTTGCTGCTGCAGACGTTGTAGAATCTTATCAATATGTTCTTGCTGCTTTTTGCGTTCATCTTGCAACTTATCCATGAGGGCAATGTAACGTTCTTGTTCCTTTTTGTTTTTAGAAGCATTCTTTACAAATGAAGAAACAATTATTTATCTTAATTATGTTAATAAAGAAAATAAAAAAACCTACCGAATCCTTTGAGTCAGCCGCTTGATTTGACAATTGTTTAAGTTTAGTGATTTCCTTTTGATAACTATCGTGTGGCACTTGCAAATCATACATGCTCAATGACCAAAATGTTACAAAGAATTGTGGTGAAATATCCTCCCATACTTTGGGGCCATGCAGGGGACGTACTGATTCCACTATGGGATTCATAATCAAATTGGTGGCATCCAGATATTTTGATAACTTTTGATTGTTGGTCAGTTTCTTGGCATTAGGATCGGCTTTGCGCAATTGATCGTATTTTTGCTAAGTAAGCATGAAATATACATGCATACATGTATTAAAAATTATTTCTTGTTATAGTTTACTAGTTAGTACTTACATTTATCTGATGAGTAAACATGGGCCTGGCCAAAAAGAAAGCCACATCTGCATTTATATGATACTCTTGCAGCATGGCTATTATGGAGGGTAATCTTTCTACATACTCATCCACCGAATATGTTGAACCCAGGAATGTACCAAACTGCACCAGAGTATCTTGACACTGGTCGTATAGTTTTCCAACTAGTTTCAAATGACTTTGTGCGGTCTCTCTGTAGATGACGCAATGTTTTTGTTGTGCCATTAACAGGCATATGGTTACTGCGAGATCATTGTTGGCTAATGCGTCTTTTAGACGCTGTGATGATTTTTTTGTATTACGAACTTGACTAAAGTAACCAGCCTGTTTGGGAGAAGAATAAAAAAATATTTAATATAGTTAGAGTAAAATATAAATTTTACTAAATTTTCTGTTGTAAGAGGGAAAATAAAACAATGAAGAATGTGAAGTATAAGTTAGCTACCAAATGAGTAGACAATGATTCCTATAGGAGAGACAGACATACTTTTAGATAGGAGAGATAGACGGGAGACATAAAACAAATTCAAGTTCAGTATTTTATACAAAGATATGTTGGAGAAAATAGAGTGGCTAATAAAGGTCGGGAAGAACCAAATAAAATATTTACAGAGGTTGACGAATGTTAGATATCGCGCAAAATTAAGAAGATATCTGCACCAGTTTTGGCGAAAGAAGCAGAACGACTGCTTGGAAAGACATGTAATCCCGAAAACATAAGACGAATACTGCGTCGCGGTAATTTTTATGGAAGGACAGCACAATAAGCAGTATATTATCCCAAAAAACTTGTTATAAGTGCCGAAAAGTTAGTTATTATAGAAAATTTTCCGTTGGTTGTATCAAGACAATGACCAAAAGCATAAGTCACAACCACCCCTATAAAAATTCCACATGAAATTTGTTCCCTTTTCACATTTTCCTATTAAAATTCAATGTTAAAAAAATAAAAGGGAACAAATTTCATGTGGAATTTTAATTCACGATAGGGGTGAACATGTTTGGAACTGTCCTCACATCGTTAATACATCAGCCCAATTACCAGAACTCAATGTTATTGAGAATTTTTGGAGCATTCTTGAGAGAAACATTAGAAAACACAAAATAAGCAATCGACAAGACTTAAGAATGGCTCTGCAAATGGAATGGCAAAATATACTCAGAAGCTGGTTAATTCAATGCAATCGAGACTAAAAGCATTTTTGAAACAAAAGGGTATCCCATAAAATATTAGTTTTTTGTTAAATCAAGCAAACTATAGTTATAGAATTCTGTGTTATACTTTTGTAATCAAAATAAAACCTTCTTAATCATTAAATAACTAACAGCATTTTTGCAATTCTTAGGTAAATAATAAAAAAAAAATTATAAAATCAATCACTAAAAGTTAGACACAGAAAATGAACTGTGAGCCACTGTAGGATAAACTGGCAGTAATTTATGTAGACTGACAGTGTTTTCTATAGGAGAAAACACTGGCAGAGTTTTATATAGCTGGCACTGAAGGAGTTTCTTGTACAGACAAGGAGATACGGACAGAGCTGTATATAGAAAAGACTGATCGTGTTTCCTACATGAAAGACTGACTGACTGTGTTTCCTATAACAGAGACAGACAAAATTTGGACAAATTTCAAATATCTAGAATAATTTTTTTTATACATATATTCTATTATTAATTCAATACAAATTAAACATTTAAAAAATAATAAAATAACTTACCTCTCCCCTAAGTAATTCGCCACCACACATGGCATTTAACTGTTCGTTGGTCATTTCTTCGGCAGACTCAACACCAGCCATTTTTTGTACAATTTCTTTTAAAATTAATAAATCCAAACTATAACAAAGAAAAAAACATAATCAATTAATATTTACAAAGAAAACAAACAAAATGGAATTTAACTTGAAAAAATATATAAAATTTCAAAATATTTGATGATTAAAACATAAAGAAAAGCATTTTCTGAAACAATCCTTCGCATGCTTTACTTTACTTTTCTGATTAATCCTGTCTATTTCTTACCTTTTTTGCGACTTCAATTGATTGGCCACATACTGCAGCAGACCACTCAATTCAATGTTGTACTTTTTGAAAATGGCACCGCAGAATGAGGCTAAACTTTGCAGCCACAGTGATATGGAAGTGCCGTCATGTTTAAAACGATCTCTATCGGCCATGGTTAAAGCCTCTATCAAACAATAACCCAAGCAATCGAAAGATAAAAGTGTTAAATATTTCAAGGAATCAACCACGGGACCAATTAAATTGTCATAGATTTGGATTTGTAATAAAATCTACAAAAAAAAAAAATAATAATAATAATTATAAACACAGCAATATATTTAAAAACCATTTAAGAAAAACCTACATAATCAAATAGAAAACCGGGAGCACAATGACCTAATTTACCAATAAGTCTACCCAAAGGTTTAACATTCTCCTTGCTGACACGCTTCATAATGGCCTTAATATTTTTTTGAGCATTGCCACGACGACGTATAAGTTGAGGATGCAATTGATAAGTATCATTTTTCCAGCGGGCATATAGAGCATAACTAAACAACATTTAATAAAAAATAGAAATAACGTCATTTACTGTTGTTAGTATTAAAATAGTTTTTCAAACAACTCACCGATAATGATAGGGAAAATGTTTTAACACTGTCCATATTTCCTCGGCCATGGGACAATTACAATCCAAATATGATAATGCTGGCAGTATGGCAGAATCCATTATGGTCATTACCTCATTGTATAAGGCTTCTGCTTCGCTATTCACTGATGGCAAATTTTGATTATCCACACCCATTTCTGTGATTATAGTACGCATTATACGTATCAATTTATACATTAGTACCGTGTCAAAGTGCAATGAGGGCCCGAGGGCTACGACCATGGGTATGACATAGTTTCTTAGTTCATTGAATTCTTTAGCTTGTATCTTTTGCACTAGTTTTGCGTCATCGGCTAATCTCAGTTTTTGCACTTTCGCTGCTGGTGATATTTTAAAGCATTGCTTGCGATATACATTATTAATGCCGATGTGTATGAGTTCAGCTAGTGCTCTAGCAATAGGTTCGTGAACCACTACCGATTGTTCGGGTAATTTTTTGATGATTTTTAATGCATTCTCCCAATCGCCAACTTTGAGCAGTCCCTCACATAAGCCGAACTTTTGGTTGGCAAAGTATTTTTCCTACAAGGATAATTTATATCAAGGATATATTTTTAAAAGTATCTTTTTTAAAATTATAATTTTTTTTATAATTAAATCTCTATGAAAGTTCAGTGTGTAAATTTTAGATAAACATGTTATACCAATCATATTTACTAATTAACTGCTAGTTCTTTTACTATTTAGTTATGTTATTATTAGCTTCTTTCTCCCTTAAAAGATTTGTTAAAAGACTAATAGATTTGAACTTAATTACAACAGCAAACATATTTCTTCCTGGTATTTTTCAAGTATTACAAAGTCAGAATTTAGACGACGCAATTCTTTTAGCAAAATTGATTACCTTTTAGACATCGGAGTGAAGGGAAGATAAGACGAGTATATACTCGATTGTACTAGCAATTCTTGTACTTGTTACATACAATTGAGAGAGTAACACATATGTCTATACAAATGTGTGTCTACTGATGTGTGTCGCTGTAATCTGAAATCTTGAGTGTTCCTTAGGCTATATGGTTGAACCTCTCCTACGTACCTTATTTGTTCAATTAAATAATCAGGTGCATCTCCCATTTTCATTTTTTGAATAAAATTAATTGTATTTAGCTCTAGTCTTTGTTGTATATTAAGCCATTTAAGTGTATCTAACATATGTTCTATTGGGGTAAATCGATTGTATTTAAGTATAGAGCGCATGGCTTTATTCTGCAGCTTTTGCAATCTTGTTATTTGCTGTTCTGTGCAGCATGTACACAACACAGTTGATCCAAATTCAAAATGCGGTTTGATCATTATAAATATTTATTGTCGTTATAACTGATATTTTATTTCTTATACGTTTGAAAAAAACCGATTTTTCCCCAATTTTTTTACATATATATTCAATATGTTCTTTTAATTTTAAGTCTTTGTCTATTAGAAAACCCAGATATTTTATATTTACCAATGACAAATATTTTAACCTTGTGTAAACCAGATGCGTTGGTGCAGGCTAAAAATGTATTGCGTTCCTTGCTTACTTTTCGACCAGGAGCAGATGTTTCATTAAAGTTAACCAGTGTTCTGTTCGGCATAATTTTATGAAATAATCCAGACTCATCGGCGTTATAGATTTGTTCCGGTATTAATTTAAGCTCTAATACTTTGTCATGAAACTTTTCCAAAAACGGATCAATAAGTGTTGGTTTATTTGAAAGTTTTTCGCCACAAATTTTTGGCATCCGAATACCATGACGTTTTTTAAAATTTGAACACCATTTGTTGCTTGCATGAAAATCACCACGACTTTAATTAATTTTGTTATGTAGCTGAATAGCCTTTTGCTTTAAGATTTCATACGAAACAGGCAAATTTAATTCGCTTTGTTTAAAAACCATTTATACAGAGCTTTTTCCATTACTGGATACTTACAGGCTCTAATTACTATACGCTTTCCTGGGCCGGATTCAGCATTTGTAACAAATTAATTAATTTTGATTTAATTTGCTTAATTCTGGTTATTGTTGATTCGTGCACATTGTATTCCTGGCATAATGCTTTGACCGATATATATTTTTCAAGTTTATTCAAAATTTCACTCTTTTCTTGAATGGTTAATTTACTGCACTTTGTCACCTTCACCATTTTTATGCGTTTTTAATACTGTGAAATTAAATAATGCAAAAACTATCCAGAGAACAAAAAAATAGAGTTAAAAAAATAGTTGCGTTTATTGAGGTACATTTTTTAAAAAGTTGCGTTGACTGAGTCTACAATGCATTTGATTCAAGTGTTGCGTTAATCGAGTTGTTGCGCATAACGAGAGTTGCACTAATCGAGTTCGCACTGTATATAGTTTTTGTAATAGAATGTCCCTGTCTATTGTTTCGAATGCTCTTTTAAAATCCAGGAATATCGCCAATATTTTATTATTTTTATTTATGAATTTCCACCTATTTATTACTTAGTTGACTGCTGTTTCACATGAATACTTTCTCCTGAAGCCTGACTGATTGCGATATTTCAAATGCGATTTTCTCTTGAGCTCGTGCGGATTATGGTGAAATTTGATTTAATAGAAAACATTTTCGAAATACACTGTATAAAGCTTGCAAATTCGAACTTCTGATTTCTATTGATTTGTATGTCTGAACACTATTCAGAGACAATAAAATTGTGTATCAGCTAATAATGCTACTGGAATGAGTGTCAAATCTTATAGTTTGTGTTAAGGACCAGTTTGTGCATTACAGTCAAATTAAGTTGTTTATTCAGACACTGCAATCCGCTGGCTAGCTGATTTAAGGCTTAACATATACATATATTATAGAGCTCTAACTCGGTTTCTCCTGATTTAGATTAGCAGTAAGTGATTAGATCATTTGACACATATTCAATATTTGATACATTAGACAGACCTGACCATACACGGTAACTTATTAATTTCTAATATTTTTTTATATAATATAAATATTATTTTCACTTATTCACATAAGACTGTATCAAACATTTATCATGAATATAATTTAACATATATATTATATACCATTTATAAAAAGCATCTACAAATATTTATTTTTACACTTACCGAATTATATTCCTTTTCTGGTTCCGGTTCCGTGGGTTCTTTATCCTTATTGGTAATAATAATATTCAATTTTCGCACAAATTCTTTAGCATCGGCTAAATCTTGTTCCCAGTCTCTAGTAATAATCTTGTCAGTGGGTGTTAGCTGAAAGAAACCAGCAGAAATTTGTTTAGGAATACAAAAGAATTAAAAAAGATCTATAAAGATCCTACCCAAACATAAATATCATTAAGATCGATAACACCATATTTCAGCAACAAAGAACAAACATGAAATAAAGTACGAGGTGTTTTAGAATCTGCAAAATACCGAAATTTATAACCCAAAACTTCACAAATAATTGAGCCATTCGGCATGTAAGCTCTCAGCAAAGGAATAAATAATTGCCAACGTTCGGGACGAGATTCAAAAGATTCTAATATAATATCCAAAACACGATTGGGATCCAAATTGAAGCAACCTAGAAAATATATATCAAATGTATATGAACAAATGTTTCACCGCTTTTATTTAAAAATGTGTTACCTATTAAGGATTTAATTATATCCATTATACTATCGGAGGTAACATCATCTTCAAATTCTTGATTTAATTCTGTTATAAGTTTGGCATAACCCTCACTTTCTTCGCGAAATAAATTAAAACGTCTTTGTTTATAGCTGCAAAAGAAAAAAAACATTATTCAATGTTCTTAGAAATTGTACCTATTTAGAGTGGAGACTTACTATAATTTTGTTTTAATTTTAATAAATTTAGTATAAAATACTTTATTCTTAACAATGCCAACTTCCTGCAGTGTATCTATTTCCAATCTCTCCTTTATCAATTTGTCGGGTATAACTCTATCTAGTTCCTTGAGAATTTGACAAAACATTAAGCGTTCTTCTTGTATGCCATCTGTCATAAGAGAAGTCTCTGCATCCAGAACGTTGATCACATCCAGAATTAAAGAGGGAAAATCATCATGAAGGGACTAAAATTAAAATAAAAAAATACAACAAAAAACAACAATTTATTAGCGTTTAATGCGAAAATTCAATGTCCATTAATGTACAATATACGACTGTACGCTACTAGTAGGCTAGGTTACAAAGTCATTGACCATGTTGTGCCGAACTGAGTTTATCCGCAATATCACAAGATTTAAAATATTTTTTTATTAAAATACATATAATACTCACCACCACATCACCGAGTGTGTTCAAAACCGTATCCTTTTTCAAATTACAACGAACACCCTGCCACAGCAAATCATAGATCGCACTGGAGACACCAAATTTAAAATCATTTTGTTTTCCCATATATGGACTGTCGTTGTCACGTACATGTTGCTTTAAGTATTTCAAACTAAAACGAGATTATTTAAGAATTAAGCGTTTAGAGAGTTGAGTTCCTGTCCAGTTGGCCAGTTTATTTTTTTACAAAAAAAAAAAAAAAAAAAAAAAGTAATTCAAATTTTGTATAACAATTTTTTTTTACTAAATTAAGATAGATATGTATAGACAAGTAGGGACAGCAACTAGAATTAAACAATCCGTACAATTCACTTTTTCCAGATTTTTCAAAATGTTTGAAAACATCTTTGCCGAGGCTGGCCGTAGCGGTCGATGTCAAACTGCTACTGCTGCCGCCATTTGCGTCCATTATATTGCGCCTAGAGCGTAGTTTAGCTGGTGTCACCACTGTGCCACCACCAGCTTTACACGAATTTGTGGATGAATTATGTTCCAAGTTGATGTTGACACCTGCATGCGTTTCTGTGCTGGCACTACTACTACTGTGACCAATATCTATGGACCCTGCTGCCGTTTTTACAACTTCAAGGTTTGTTGTTGCTGCTGTTATTTCGTCGCCACTTTTGCCTTTTGCTGACGGTTTTCGCAAACGCCTCATGTAATCGCCGAACTAAAGAGCTTTTACACTGAACGTTAGTTTAGCACGTTTCGAGCGTTTTTTTATTGAACCCAATACGCTATACTACACGTTAACACAAAAATGCGTTCTAATTTTATTAAAATAAATTGACTAAAATAATAAATTCTATCACAAAATGTTGCTCTGAATGAAAATTTTTCAATTTCCTTTGCGTTTTTTATTCACTCTTCTTTCTTTTTTGTCATTGACGGTGGCTGTCAAAAAGGTTGACGCGTTAGGCCATAGAGGTGTATTAAAAGGTACTATAGTACAAAGTATTGTGTTACCACCAGTGTTGCCAGTGAAATTTCGAGAAAGATACATACATTTTAGTTTCCAAAAAGACATTCGAAAAGATACATTTTGAAAAAAAATTTGAATTAATTTTTAAATTTATTAACATAACATATCTTTATACCACATAATCATAATCTATGCTTTATACGACAAATGGTATCTTTCGTATCCTATAGCATCACTGGTTACCACAAGCCTTGTTAGCACGTAAAATGGCAACACTGTAGACAGAAAGAAACAACTGTGTTTTTAGTACGGGAACAGCTACTACTAACAACCAATAGAGGGCGGCGCACCATTTTAGAGATGACGATTCTATTTTTAAACACAACGGCTAACAAACGAATTAAAAATTACCATATTCTTTTTTTTTAAAGTTAACTATATATACAACGAACCCGGTTTTCTTCTAAGACTAACGCGCCAAGAAACCGACGACCGACGGAAGAGGCACTGGGAAAGGAAAAAAGAAGAAAAAACAAGGTGCGGGGGGGGGGGTACAATTAATTTCTAGCGGAAAATTTTTTGCTCGGGTAGTGGTGAATTTAAAAATGTGGTGAAAATTTGTGGTGAGTATAAAAAATCGTGGTGAGTATAAAAATCGTGGTGAGTTTTTAGAAATTCACCACAAATTCCGTTATTCCTAATTTTTCAAGGTCATTGAAAATTTGTCATCCTAAAAGTAGGCAATGTGCTTTTTTAAACAATGGTTGTAGTCTTTAATTTAAAAAAATCGTGGTGAGTATAAAAATCGTGGTGAGTTTTTAGAAATTCACCACAAACTCCGTTATTCCAAATTTTTCAAGGTAATTGAAAATTTGTCATCCTAAAAGTAGGCAATGTGCTTTTTTAAACAATGGTTGTAGTCTTTGATTTTCTCTGTTCTTACATATCACTTTTAGACTTAACGTATCGTTCAGTTTAAAGCATTTGTATTTCTAAGCAGAGCTGCCAGATGAATTTCGGAAAAAGTCGTCAAAATCCCGATAAAAAAGAAAAAAATCGTCATTTCGAATTTTAAAAATCGTCAAAAAAAATCGGAAAAATAAAAAGTCACTATTTCTAATAGTATTTTGAAATTTTTATTTAAACGAAAACATAAAAATTCAATTTTATATAGTCTCTTGTACAATACATATACAAATATATAAGTTTTAACTTTTTACATAACAAATCACAAAAAATATAATGTTAAACACAACTTGTGTAATATTTTTATAATATCTCAGTCCGTTTTCACTTCTATAATTCTGACTCGTCAATGCAAGTATTTTTGGATGAGAAGGGAAATAAGAACAAACGGGGTACAAACTTGACGGTACTGTAAATTTTCTTATTTCCTTTTATTTTTTTTACATGCAATTGATTAACATTAAAAAGTACGAAAATTGAATTGACTTGTTTGAATGAAATGGCAAGTTCAAAAGAGAATTGAACAAAAACGTTTCAGGTAAAACTTAAAAGTATAAAACAATACTTACAGTATTTTATAAATAAATGTTTGAATTCAGCATATTTTATTAATTCAGGTTAAATTACAGTGTCAAAACAATTTATTTTATTAAGTTTTAAATATCATTTTGAGTATAGAATTCAAATCATCCATCATATACGAGTACAGGTACTTATTTTCAAAGAATTCCGTAGTTTTGTTATTTAAATTTATTTGCTGAATATTCTTTCGACGTTTTGTTAAAATAGGAGAAGTTTTTGTAGAAGAATTTTCCCATTGAAATTCAGAAATTGTTTCCTCTTAAAATTTTAGTTCATGGAATTCAGTATTTAAAATTGATTGTTTACAGATAAATAAGTAATTTCGACTATCCTGTCTCAATATAATTTGGAATTATTTTACTTGAACTTAACAATTGTCAATAATTAAGAAAACACTAGTTTTGTTTTTGAAATATGTCATGTTCTTCTTAATATTTATGATATTAAATGAGAAAAATAGTTGTTGTCTCAAAAAAAGAGAGAATTTGGTAACAAAAACATTAATAAAACTAACAAATGATAAACATTTTTAATAATTCAGAAAATCGTCACTTTCAATGAAAAAATCGTCAAATCGTCATTTTGCTATTTTTGAAACAAAAAATCGTCAAAATGACGATAAATCGTCAAATCTGGCAGCTATGTTTCTAAGCTTTCTTCATCCTATTCCTTTGCTAATTTAGTTCTATATAAATTGTTCCGTCTACAAGTGTTTTTTGCCAGTGAAGTTAGAATTTATTAAAAATATCTTAAAGTGTTAATTAAATTTATAATAGTAAATAATTAAAATATAAAGTGTTGTTAATCATTGTGTGCAATTAATTTTGCAAGCGTTGAAGTTTCAACAATAAGTTTCAGAAATAAAAATGCAGAAAATGTATGAAGCAAGTTGTTGTTAAAAAAAAAATGGTGTTAATGTTTGTTCGTGTGTACGGTACGGTAGTGAAAATGTGTGGATAAATGATGTTGTTGATACCAAGAATGATATAATAAAGATTACGCCAACGCGCGTAAAATTTTAAAATGTTCTGCGCATTTAGGCCCTGTGACGTCACACATTCTGTGTTTCTATTGGCTAATTTTTTCTCACTTGTTTTTTTACACATGTTTTGCTTGCATTTGCTCACTGCACTCTTCATGTTTATATTTTTTGTTGTTTTTTTTTTGTTTGTTTTTCTTTTTAAACAGATTTTATTTTAGAACTCTCAGAGATTTCAATTGCAAGGTTGCCAACTATCACATAAAACATAAATTTTTCGCAAGAAATTTTAATTCTAACACATGAAACATTATTGGTAACCCTAAGAATGGCGCTTCTACGTCACATAACGGGAAATCATGCGCATGGCGTAATCTTTATTTTATCATTCTTGAGCTGTGTTCACATTGTGTGTATTTGTCATGTGGAATGTCACTTTTCTATCCACATGTGTTTTCATGTGTATGTCAAAAATTGAGTTTCACATACGGTTTATAATTTACATGTTCAAATGTTGGTATGTCAATTACATTTGACATAACCTATCAAAAAAAAATTTTAAAACAGCTGATATGGTAAAACTTATTCCGCGGGTTATACAAGTATTCCTTCTCTTGCCACATTTCGATCAACTGTAAAACCGCTACTTTGCACCAGTCATACTTTAACAACATAAAAATAACTATAAAAATTGCAATAAAAAATACATATGTACTTACTTTTGTTAACTACTTTTCAATTTTTCCCTCCATTTTCAATAATAAATTTGTATAGTTTTTTTTGTATTTTTGTTTTACTATTTATAAATTATATTTATTAAAATTTTAATTAATTTTTGGCGCCACAAAATTTTTGTTATAAAAAACAGCTGATGTCAGATGGTTTGTCACTTGAAAATAGAACTTGTTCTAAAAAAAAAATGTCATGTGTATTGCACACATAGAAATAACACATGATATTGTTTAAAGATGTTCAGACTATATGTACAAATTTGACATGCGAAAAAGTGACAGTCCACATGACAAATACACATAATGTGAACACACCTTTGGTTGATACTGTTGCCAGTTGCATCTGCATGTGTAGAGATTTTATGAAAGCTGCTAAGGTAAGTTTATTTGATTAAATTGACAAAAAATAATATTTAAAAATAATTTTATTATTATTTTTTATTATTATATTATTTTTTATTTATTTTATTTATTTTTATTATTTTATTTATTGTTAAAGTGCCAAAATGGTGATTTTTTTAAATGTTTGTACGGGACAAAAGTCAACAGTTGGGGGGATAGTAGAATTCGTTTTAGAGGTATGGTTCCTTCGGCAAAGTTTCTTATTTTGATCCCTAGAATACGATTTTCACTAAGCCATGATTATTAAATCGACCCGCCCTAATTAATGTACATATATATACGAAACATATTTTTGTTGAATTTTATTAGGATACCAATATTTTTAAGATATTTATTATCATTAATTAAATGAGAATTATTCCTCTTGCGAGTATAAATTGTAAAATTTAAAAATTTTTAATCGAAGTTCACTTCAAGTTAAATATACAACTTATTTGAAAATATATTGTACACACTACATTTATTTTTGAATACTTCTGTTAGATGTTTTACATAGCCTTCCGTTGGAAAGCATAAATGCAAAATCATACAAAAATATTCAAAGACACTAGCAAAATGTAATGCATTTTCTGGCCTGCTAAAGCCGTTATCAGCATTCTTTTGAAGTGAACTTCGATTAAAAATTTTTAATGCCCCTATTGCCGTTCTCAACTCAACTAAGTTTGGTCGTCTGTCAGTCAACCCGACTTTAACTCAACCAAATTATTTTTTGGTATTGTGTAGCACAACGATTTTTAGTTGTAATTGTTATGGCGTTGCCGACATGAAATATCGATGAAATATCGTTGCCGACATGAAATATCGATTTCATGTTGGCAACACCATGCATTTTATTTGTAAAGTGAAGAAAAAAACGCAAAAAATCAAGTTTTTATAAAATAAAAAGAATGGATTTAAGTGTGGATTTATTTTTTGAAGACGAAAATCATGACGCTAATACAAATGTTCTACGTATACGTAGAAAAATACGCGATGATTCCAATCCTCTTGAACTACCCAGTGCGAAGTAAGAAATTTCCAAAATAAGTAACAAATATGTTTGTATAATAAGTATTATTTTTCATAGAGGCAATTTTCTTTTGCTTAATTTGTAAAAGCTGCTTGTTTATTTCATAATTTTTATAACTGTTTTTCTCCAAATCCTTAATACTTTTTTAAAGTTTAGCTTGTGTCTCGCATTGTTTTCTCAGAAGTTCCAGACGCTCTTGTTCTGGTGATTTTTTTTCTTTTCTTGGCTGATGTGTTTATTATCTCAGGTTCATTTGTAACGATTTGTTCCATGTCCATATTTTGAGGAGTTTCTAAAGCCTGACTTATTGACGGAGCAACGTTTTCAACGCCGAAAGTGTGTCCAGATGGTGCTACTTGGTCATTTAGTGATAACAGCTGAGACACGCAATCCTCAAGTACATTCAGGGGAATTTCTTGTGAAGGACCACCACCTGTTGTTTGTTGATTTTGTTTATTATTAGCAAGTTTTTTTTTAATACTTGCTTTGTAATGAATCCAAACCTATATGAAGTAAAAATTCTAATAAAATGTCTGTTTACAATAATAAAATGTCATATACTTACACGTTGCTATTCGAAGGATGTTCTTGTAAGTGGGCCCAAGCTATTCAATTCTATTGTAAATCCTTCCCACGCTTCCTTACACTGAGTTTTGTCATCTCAAATTTTTGCTTTCCTTTAGCAATTTCTGGATTTTTTTCCATCAGCTGCACAAGTCGCTCAAATTGGGCTTTGGTTGTTATTTTGACTGTCCTGCGTATGTGTATTAATCATTTAATTAATTATATTAAGATCAAAAAACACCTATACTTACGATTTTTCCATTTTTTTTATCTTTTTTGTATTATTTTTTTAAAGGAAATGTATTAAAAATTTTATTTAAATCTATAACCGACAAAGACTCAACTGCTAATAAGCAGTTGTGTATATTTATCGTTTTTGTCAATCAAACTCATCCGAAATGGTGAACCGCATTAAACACAACCAAAAAATCAGCAGCACAACCAAAAAGTCAACTACATTTAAGTTGTGAATAGCAATACCGATTTATGAAAGACGACCAAATGTTGTGAACCGCAATAGGGGCATAAATTTTACAATTTAGTTGTAACATTTTGGCAAAAACGTAGTTTAACATAACTCGAGAACCACTTGTCCGATTTTGATGAAACAAATTTAGAAAAATTAAGAATTTATTTATTTATTTATTTACAATTAAGTGAAGGTATCCCATTTTTGTTTTTATTCAAAAAAGTGTCATTTATCGCCTTTTTTATAAATTTTCCCCAATAACTTTCTGGCCATAAACTACTAAAAAAAATTAAGTAAACATTTTTATAATTTTCTATTTTTCTTTTATTTATTTATTTTTATTTATTTTAATAAATATTGCCTAGACTTTTTCGATGGTGGTTGTTCGGGACTAGTGGCATTTAAATTTTTAGGCAAAAAATACTTTTTTCCCTTCATACATTAATTTTTAACTTCGAAAGTGTTGCACATATAGGAAAACGGTATAGAAACAGATTAGAAAAATTGTAATTCTTAATTTTTCTAAATTTGTTTCATCAAAATCGGACAAGTGGTTCTCGAGTTATGTTAAACTACGTTTTTGCCAAACTGTTACAACTAAGCGAAAAAACAGCAAGATAAGGAAAAAATTTAAAAGGTCATAAAAAAAAAACTGGCACATACGAACGCCAAACTCTTTGAGGGTTTTACTATACTGACCTAGTACCATCACCCTGACTTGGAATTTATCACCTCCCAGATTGGCTGTTGTAATGTGTTATTCTTTCATTATTTACTCATTTGTTACTTCATTTATTACTCATTTGTGATGAAATTTGTTTGGATACTTTTATAATTCAAACATTTATGATAGTTAAACTCCTGATCGTTAAACTCCTAACGACATTTGTATGGGGGCCAGCTGAAATAATGGACCGATTTCCACTAGTTCCAATCCCATCCGTCCTTGGGCCGAACAAATATCAGGTACAAAATTTTATTGAAATATCATCAAAATTGCGACCTATACTCTGCGCACAAGCTTTACATAGACAGCCAGCCAGCCAGACGGACGGACGGACATCGTTAAATCGACTCAAGGAGTGATTCTGAGTCGATCGGTATTATTTAAGGTGGGTGTTGGACCAATATTTATGGGCGTTACAAATATCAGAACAAATCCAATATACCCTCCCCACTATTGTGGTGTAGGGTATAAACACATATTATTCAACAAAAAAAATATTATTTTTTATATTTATTACCTTTTTAAAATTCATAAAGAAAGTAATTGATGTTTAATAACTATAAACACACTGGAATTACAATAATTTAAAATAGTAATATTCACAAACAACTATGACTTTAATAATGTATTGGGCACCTTTTCTTAGAATAAAAATTTCGATCAGGCACACTAGATTTATTCTTATATCTTGAGATATACATCTCGAAGCATATCTATAACAGCTTCTTTTAGGTGATATATGCTTTCATATTGTTGGTTTTCAAAATAAATTCGATGGCTAATATTCCCCAAATGTTCTCAGTAGGGTTCTAATCTGCAGAACATGTTGGGATATTCAAGTACCATCCCTATGTGTGACGACTTACGTGTACAGGTTTTTTTTTAGAAATATGGTGGTTGCTTACGCAGGTCTCTCCAATAGCTGTTGAAAACATAGATTGATTTTTTGTCATCGGAAAATAATCACCTTAAACAAATATATGTTAAGATAGTGCAACTGTTAAGATTATAGGCTTATTTTAGTCTTTTAGCAAATTTTCGTCAGAGTCATAGCTGCGTAACGGCTCTTGTGGAAGTTAGTGAAAATATACGGCAAGGATTAGAAAATGGAAATATTAATTTTTTGGTACTTCTAGACCATTCTAAGGCTTTCGATATGGTAGATCATGACATACTCATCCGAAAACTTAAACACTTTTTTAGATTTACGAGCACGTCAACCAAACTTATACTGTCTTATCTTTCAGAACGCACACAATCGGTGTTTGTGAACAATGTACGGTCGGATAGCCTATCTCTGACTAGGGGAGTGCCTCAGGGTTCTATTCTAGGTTCACTTTTATTTTCTTTTTATGTAAATAATTTACCAAATCAACTCACTAAATGTAACATCCACTTATACGCCGATGACGTGCAGCTCACTTTAAGTAGCCCAGTTCAAAATATAGCGTTGGGGATTTCCTACCTAAATGACGACTTAAATAGAATTTACCTTTGGGCTAGTGCAAACGGTCTCTTTTTGAATCCTCATAAATCTAAATGCATTGTAATATGTAAAAAAAGCTTAATTCCCTCCATATCTGAGGATATTGTTTTAAATGGCGAGAAAATTGAAATTGTTAATAAAGCAAAAAATCTTGGTATCATTTTCAATGGTAATTTGACCTGGACTGATCATGTAAATTTGCTGGTTGGTCAAAACTATGCAAAATGCAAAGTTACGTGCTCTCTGGTCCACACAATATTTCACACCATTAAGAATAAGGGCCTTACTTGCTAAATCATACTTGATTCCTTCCCTGATCTATGGGTGTGAAATATTTAGAAGCTGTGACTCAGTTGGTATGAGAAAATTGAATGTCTTGTTCAATAACATAATAAGATATGTGTATGGATTAAGACTTTATGGAGTATCATTTGAAAGTTTGCTAAAAATTCGCACTGTTACTTTTTAGATAAAATAATCAACTTTCAAACACCTAAATATATATTCGATAAAATACATTTTTTTCAATCGCCACGAAACCGAAATATTGTAATACCTCGACATAATTTACTTGTATCTGAATGGCAGTTTTATGTGCATGCCGCTCGTCTTTGGAACAATCTTCCACAAAGTCAACAACTAAACAGCAATGCTAATAGTTTCAAAAAATTTTTATTCAATTTTTTTAAATAATAATTTATAATTTTTATTAAATTTTTTTTTTTTTAAATAATAATTTATAATTTTTATTAAATTTTTTTTAAATAATAATTTATAATTTTTATTAAATTTTTTTAAATAATAATTTATAATTTTTAATTTTTATTTTAATTTATAATTTCTTTTTTTTTTTTTGTTATATTTACTTGCATCAAGTTTGTTTTGTAACGTAATACGTTCCTGTGCTATAAGTATAATACTCAGTCTTGTTGTACAGGAAATGGAATCAATAAATAAATAAATAAATAAATAAAAAAATAAATAAATAAGTCTAGCAGTTTAGTGTCGATTAATAGTCTGTGAGTTTTTCCACACATTTACCTCACATTCATTAATAATCTGACCAAGATTTTTTTGGAGATTCATTGTATTGCTGGCACAGCTTATAATTTTAAGCTTCTTTCGGTCCTCCACTAACCCGGATTTTTTTGCAAAATTTGTTAGTACAACATGTGACCGGTTTATTTTTTATCACAAAGGTACGTACTACGCGACATTTTATAGTAAATTATTCACCACATCATTTGCCATCACATTAGTTGACATGTTTTGTTTGCTTTAGAAATATATTTTCTATTCTTTCTGTCCATTTTCTTACCATTTAATTGAATTTATTTTCACTTTATATTTGTTAATATTTATTAACTTTTATAATTTATTTTTTTATATTTTCGATTTTAATTCAACCCGTTTACAATGAACTCCGATTTAAAACTAATATTGTTTTCTGTTTTGTGCTTTTGGTTGCACAAAAAAATACTGTTACTTTATTGTTTTTTTTTTTTTATAAAAAAATGCATTTATCTTCTTTCGTTAAACACACAGTCGCAATATCACTTTCGAGCCTTTGCAAAGACAAAATATTTTTTTTTGGTTTCTAAGCTTCAGAAAAAAATAATTTGCTAAAAACAAGGTCACAGTATCATTAATAAATCATTGGCGTCAATTTAGCGAAGTTTTTTTTTGTAAAACGAACCTTCGAGAAATTTTGAAGTAGGTACAACATATACCATAGACAACACAGTGCTACAAAATTTAATGAAATAGAAAAACCTGGGAACGGATATTATTTTTCTTGTAGGGCTTGTCGAGTAAAACAAGATTCCAATAGTGAAATATGCCGGACACCTCCAAAATCCGGGTTAACGGGTAAAAAACCGGATTTTGTACCTTTGCGCACTTATAAGCCTGTAATTCCGATTTTTGGTATTTTAGATTTTTTTTAAGAATTTTCGGAATAGGTTTAGAGGTCGCGCAAATGGAGTTTTCATAAAAAACCGGAGTTTTCGGCCTTTTTTTAACTTTACTCATAACTTGGTTAATGCCACGGGTTTCTTCACTCCTGAGGAAACAGTTTTAAAGAAAAGTATCCAAGCCTTATTCCTGTGTGAAAAACTTTTAAGTTTTGGTGATGAGTTTACTCATTTAGATACCCTAAATTACAATTTTTTGTAATTTTTTCAAAAATTTTGTAATAACACTTTACAACTTTTTAAGTTTAAATGAAAATGAAAAAAACTAATGATGCAGTTTGAAGGACAAATTAGTTCTAAATTATATGAATAAATAATTTTTAAATTTGTTAAATTTCCTGAGTTATACCCGTTTTTATCTTTATATCCAGTATATATTATTAGAAGCTGTTTGCCAGTTCACCAATCATACCCAATCAACAAAAAAAAAATCTTTTCTTTTGCTCTGTGATTAAGCATTTATTAAGGTTCTTGCGATGTAGTTTTTACCTTGCAATTAATTCTGGAAATCGGTTTCAGAAGTTGTGACATTAATATAAGTAATAACCAAAGCCACACCTCGTTCTGCCACATCATTTACCACTTGTAATTGTTGAACTTTTATCTTTGCCTCTTGAAATGACTTGCTCCAGGAACATGTGTTACCTATTAAGGATTTAATTATATCCATTATACTATCGGAGGTAACATCATCTTCGAATTCTTGATTTAATTCTGTTATAAGTTTGGCATAACCCTCACTTTCTTCGCGAAATAAATTAAAACGTCTTTGTTAATAGCTGCAAAAGAAAAAAAAAACATTATTCAATGTTCTTAGAAATTGTACCTATTTAGAGTGCAGACTTACTATAATTTTGTTTTAATTTTAATAAATTTAGTATAAAATACTTTATTCTTAACAATGCCAACTTCCTGCAGTGTATCTATTTCCAATCTCTCCTTTATCAATTTGTCGTGTATAAGTCTATCTAGTTCCTTGAGAATTTGACAAAACATTAATCATAGATCCAATTCTCTGGATCTATTTTTAAAAAATCGACTGAAATATTGCAAGCTTCTAAAAAAGTTAGACTGGCTTTTGAAATGAATTGTTGAATTTCTTTATTTCTAAAGTTTTCTTTTGTTAAAGTTACATTTGCTACTTCATAATCGCTGCATGGAGTATCTGCAAGTTTTTTTTGTCATTATGCGCAACGTTTTGGTGTCGATACGTTCACCAAAAAACGCTAAGGCAGCCAATTTCGGAGTTAAGTACCACTAAAGACCTAGAAAAGTTTTAAGCGAGGCTTCTGCAACTGCTTTATTAGTAATTTTATAACTATCCAATTCCTTTAATATGCTTAGATCATTCAGAGGAGCGTATCGAGGGCACTGGCAAGGCATCAAGTTGAATTTAGTTCATTTATTTTAAAAATATATATTAAATATTGGCACCTCTGCCAGTGCCCTCGATACGCTCCTCTCAAATTTGTCTATATAAGATTGCAACTGGTTTCGAAAAATGCATATTTTCAAAGAATAGATAATTTTCATCATCCAGCGAGCCCAACTGATAGCTCCTAGAGCTTTTACTGTTGGGTAGGGCATAGATTTATCACCGAAAAAGATTAGACTCAGATGGAGTAGTTCTGTATAATCCTCTCTTGGTTGCGTGTCTTCAAGTTGGCCTTTAATAAAATTACCTAAGTCTTCGCGTATTGGTTCCGGAATAATCTTTTCAACAATTTTGTGATTTATGCAGTCGGAAAAACTAGACTTATTAATAGACTCCCACCTCTGCTGGAGTGTGGCGAAAATTTTTATTTGCGGTAATGTGGTTTGCTGTTCAATATTAAGCACCTTGAAGGTGGAGCCAGGCACAAGCTCCAACATATGATGCCGGCATACCAAAAATATGTGGACTTCTTTTAGTTTTTGGCAAAGTATAAAGTACATGCACCGATTCGACGTCCAGTGTTGGAACTTGTTGTATCTGCAGACATAAATTGAATATTTTTAATTAAATTCCAGGTTTTAAGCATTTCAAACACCCAACTATAAAAATTAATGGAAATATACAATAAATATAACGAAAAAAGTATCACCATTTTTAAGGTACAAACTATAAAAATAGTGTAACTCGGGAACTGTATGACAAAATTACATTTTTCTTTTTTTTTAACTGTTTAGAACTTATCGGTATTCAAAATCGCGTCACTAGTTTTTATACCTTTCATATAAATTTGAAAAGCAATAAACCGTTTTTTACAGAATTTGTTAAAAAATTACAAAAATACTTAATATGTGGAATCGTAATGGACAAAAATTGTTTTTGCATATGGAAATAAAGTTTGGGAAATTTCCTTTCGAAATATTCGGTCAAAAAATTAAATGAACGTGGTTATTGACACATTTATGAGTCAAGTTTGAAAAAAGGCCGAAAAACCAGATTTTTAACAAAGACTTGATTTGCGCTTTCTAAAAATCTAAAAAAAAATCCCAAAATACTGGACCTTATAAGCTTTTAAATTATGCTTGAGCCTCTGACAAAAAAAATTTTGGGACACCCTAATGTACATATGTATATACAGCCATAGTCATATATATTTACACAAATTAAAAAAATTAAAAATTTTAGTATGCTTAGAAATAAAACAAAATTTTGCTGCTTTATGAATAAATATGCTACAAGAAAACTTCCGTATTGTAATCTTCAAAAAGTATAGATTAAGCTAGTTTAAAAATTTTAACAATAAACTGGACAGTTGTTGATTTAAATTACAAAAGAAGTCTGCGCCTCATATTTCAAAAGTATTTACACAAATTTATTTACATTCAAAAGTATTTACACAATAGAAAAAAGATTATAAAACTCGAAAAAAAAACAAAAAAAAAAAATTAGTAGCCAGATAAATTTCCTTCAGCATCTATGACAGATTGTAGTCTAGCTGGAATAGATGCAATCAATTTGCGTACAAACTCCTTTTCTAAGCTGTTCCAGATATTTATTATTTCATCAATAGTTTCCTCTCGTTTTCGGCCCATTTGGATAGATCTCTGCCTTTTTATGAATGCCCATACATTCTCTATTATGTTTAGGTGGCCATGGAAGATTTAAAAACGTTGTTGGTAACCATGCTTTGTGACATGGAGCATTATCATGCTGCAAAATCCAATTTTCATCAGGAAAAAATCTCTGAGCCGAAGAAAAAACATGGTCATTCAAAATATCTAGATATCCTGCCTGGTTTAGAGTGTTTTGTATTGGTACTAGATCTCAAAATCCATGGTATGAGACATATCCCCAAAACATTACTGAACCCCCGCCGAAACGATTAAGAGGTTGTACTGCTGTATGCTTGGATCCTTTGGAAAGGTGCATATAAGTTTTTCCAAATGACCCTTCAAATTGAAAAGAGGACTCATCCGTCCATAATACATTATGCCAGAACTCCACTGGCTTATGGATATACTCCATGGCAAACTCTAGACGTTTTTGTTTTTTTCAGATATGTCTATTACTTTTCTCACGACATAGGTCTTTATATCATACGTCCTTAATCTTCTCCGAATTGTGGATTCACTTACAGGTTTTAAAATGATGTTTTCTGCCTCTGTAGCAACTTTAACCGGACTTGCGACTGGATTTTCTGCGAATATTTTAAGAATAGAACGATCTTCTATTTTGTTTGTCACATATTTCCGACCAGTTCTGACCCTATTTTGCCGAGGAACCCATTCCAAACTTCGTTGCGATCTCAACTCGCGTTTCGATGGGAATTTCCTTTATTTTCACCATTTTAAAAGATTTTTTTGCAATAGAAATTTGCAAACTATCAAAACACATTCAGTCTCGTCTCATCAACCTGTTCGGACGTGTTACTTTTAGTGCGGCTGAATTTTCGGTGAAAAAATCGTAATAGGTTGAAATAACACAAAAAGTGAAAAAATAACTCGTAATAGGTTAAAAAAAATCTACGGTAATATCAGTAATTAAAAAAAAACACTAAAAATCGCATAAAAATTGTATGAGCGTTCCTCTCAGATGTAATTCTGAGAAAGAGCTTAGCTCGTCTAGAAAAACTAAATGGGTATCTGAGGAAGAATCCATAAAAAAATCTACGGAGAATTTTCTCACTACAAGAGCCGCAGAACGGCGTCGTTCCTGTTCGCCCAATATAGTGATTTCAACAGATGAAAAAACATCATCTTCAACAAATAGTGCAGTCAAACCAAAAAAACAAGTAGGTATGGATAAGTACATCACCGTTCTCAAGCGACAGAGGAGCCCGACGTCTGCTCAAGTGTCATCAAATTCAAAAGCTCCTAAGACCGTGAGTAATAATCAAAATAGGTTTGCTCTCCTCCAGACGGATGAGCCAGAACTTACTAAGAAGACGTTTAAGCCCCCACCAATTTATCTGAGAGAGCCGACTTCCAGTAAATTGGTACAAGGAATTATTTCGGTAATAGGTGAAAACATGTTTAGCGTAACCTCAATTAAACATGGAAATATCTGCGAGACAAAGATCCAAGTGAATAGAGAAGATGATTTTCGAAAATTGTCCAACCAGTTGGAGAGGGAGACTAGGGACTTCTATACCTACCAGCTCAAAAGCGCAAAAGGACTCCAAGTCGTTCTAAAGGGTATAGACCCATGTGTTGATCCCGCGGAGATAAAAACCGGTTTAATGGACAAAGGGTTCAAAATCAAGAGCGTAGTGAATATCAGAAACCGTGAAAAGATCCCTCAGCCCATGTTCAGGGTAGAATTGGAACCTGGAGATGTTGTCTTAAAGAAAAACGAGTCCCATCCAATCTACAATCTCATTTATCTTCTGCATCGTAGAATTACCGTGGAGGAACCGCATAAGCGCATTGGACCCGTCCAGTGTGTTAATTGTCAAGAATTTGGCCACACCAAAGCGTACTGTAAATTGCCGTCTGTTTGTGTTGCGTGTGGGGAACTACATCCAACTGCTCTATGTAATAAGTCCAAAACTGACGTAAAAATAAAAAAATGCAGTAACTGCGGAGGTAATCATACCGCAAATTATAGAGGTTGTCCAATTTACACGCATTTGAAAGCCATAAGTACCAACAAGACGTCAGTATTACCTGATCATCATCAACAGCCTATTTTGGCATCGAGTGACAATTTCCCGCAATTGTTACGGTCCACTAGTCATGTAAACGCGCCTAGTTCTAGACAAGTTTCTTACGCTAACGTGGTTAAATCTAATATGCCAGGTTTGGAGCAGGCACCTAAATCACAATATTACGAGCCTAATATTAACACTCTAGAGACTACATTGCAGACACTTGTCCAAACCATGAACACTTTTACGACCACTATGACATCCATGATGCAGGAAATGCTGAAAATGCAATCCACTATCTTACAAGCCATTTTAAAAAAATGATTTGTTTAAAAATTTGTTTTTGGAATGCGAACGGCCTCCGCCAACATAAAAACGAACTGGAACACTTCCTGATGGATAAGCAGATTGATGTCATGATGATTGCTGAAACTCACTTGACGGCGACAGCGTACTTCAAAATTAATGGCTACGTGTTGTATGATACTAAAGATCCCCGCGGAAGAGCATGTGGAGGATCGGCAATTCTTATAAAGAACAGAATAAAACATTATTTAATGAACAACATATGTGAGGATTACCTACAAGCAACAAACATTTGTATTGAATTCTGTCAATACAATTTTGTTTTATCATCAATTTATTCGCCGCCTCGATTTTCAATAAAAGAACACCAATACTACAGCTTCTTCAATTCCCTTGGAGCTAGATTTTTAGTTGCTGGTGACTTTAACGCCAAACACACTTTTTGGGGTTCACGTCTGGTGACCCCGAAGGGTCGTGAACTCTTCAACACCATTGCCAAAATGGGATTAGATGTACTCTCAAGCGGGCATCCCACCTACTGGCCGACGGACCGACGGAAGATTCCCGATGTTATTGACTTCGGAGTAGTGAAAAATATCCCTGTAGAATCGATACAAGTGGAGCCTTCATTAGACTTGTCTTCAGATCACTCTCCTTCTATTATTTCAATGCGTTTCCTTCAAGGGAATGGCTCTCCATTTCGGGACATATCTAAAACCAGAGTAAGTTGGATAAAGTATAAAAAGTATTTAAGTTCCCACTGCACGGAAAATGTAGTGTTGAGAACTACCGAGGATATTGATGGGTCGATTGGCAAGTTTACTGAGGACATACGAAGAGCTGTACATCACGCCTCCACATACGACGTTGAGTGCAGAAGTGGGACAAATAGAACTTATTTCGCTGAACTCGATCATCTCCTGTCAGAAAAAAGAAGAGTTAGAAGAGAGTGGCAAATCCACAGGTCTCCTGAACTGAAAGCTAGGCTACGGGTATGCAGAGATATACTAAGAAATTTCTTAGAAACCCAAAGAATGGCTTCACTTAAATCTTACTTGGAGGGTCTTGATAGTACCCCACAATCTGACTATTCGTTATGGAAGGCGGCACGAGGTTTAAAAAGACCAGTTAGAGGAAAGCCTCCTCTGCGAAATCCGACTGGTGACTGGGCTAGAAATGATTCCGAGAAGGGGACTTTATTTGTTAATCATTTGAGAAAAGTGTTTACTATAAACAACTCAAATAATGCATCTGATTTGCCTCCACTCGTTATTAGACCTCCTGTATCTCTAAGACTAAACTTTCGTGATGTCCAAAACGCTATTGGTACTCTGAACCTTAGAAAGGCTCCAGGTATGGATGACATCAGCAATAAAATGCTTGTGGAGTTACCTCGTGTAGCAAGAAAGATTATCCTCTTTATCTTCAACGCTATTTTACGCCTAGAATACTATCCTGCAGATTGGAAGGTGTCTATGATCACTATGATTCCTAAGTCAGGGAAGGACCACACCAAAGTGGAGTCATATAGGCCAATTAGCCTACTGCCGACAATTTCTAAACTGTTCGAAAAATTGTTAATGACTAAATTGACTCCAATTCTGAATGACACTGAATGTATTCCAAATCATCAATTCGGATTCAGAGCTAAACACAGTACCATCGAACAAACTCACAGATTGGTAAATGTGATAAGAGGGTCGTTTGAAGATAAAAAATACTGCTCCGCCCTTTTCATTGATGTGTCCCAAGCGTTTGACAAAGTTTGGCATGACGGTTTAATGCACAAAATAAAATTAACTCTGCCTGCTAACACCCATAAACTCATGGAAAGTTATTTATACGGTCGCAAATTTAAAATCAAAGAAGGTGATTTTTTAAGTACCGCTCAGCCAATTGAATCAGGTGTGCCACAGGGTAGCATACTGGGCCCTACTTTATATTTGATTTATGCCTCCGACATGCCGTCAGACCCCAAAATCCACACGTCAACTTTTGCAGACGATACAGCCTTTGTCAGCGTCCATAAGGACCACCAAGTTGCATCACGGAATTTGCAGAATTATGTTTATAAACTAGAGAATTGGCTAGAGCTTTGGAAAATCAGGGTAAATGAACAAAAATGTATTCATATCACTTTCACATTGCGAAAAGATACCTGCTCGTCCATCAGAATAAATAATCAAATTATTCCTCAACATAATGAAGTCAAATACCTCGGCATTCACCTCGACCGCCGTTTAACTTGGAAGTCTCATATTGAAGCGAAACTTACACAAATGAGATTAAAAGCAGTGCAACTTAATTGGTTAATCGGCAGAAACTCTACATTGAAATTGGATTGCAAACTTTTGTTGTACAATGCAATTCTAAAGCCAATCTGGTGTTATGGAATTCAATTATGGGGTACTGCCTCAGCATCAAACATTGAAAAAATTCAAAGGGGTCAAAATAAAATTCTACGTATAATTACTGCAGCTCCATGGTATGTTAAAAATTCTCGAATCCACAAAGATCTAGGCGTGCCATTAGTAAAAGTCGAATTTACAAAATATGCGTCAAAGTATGTCAGCAAACTTGAACACCATCCAAACCCACTTGCACGAGACATCCTTAACTTTAGTGGCCACAATCGGTTGAGAAGGAGGGATACCCTTGCTTTAACTCAAGCGCAAAATAGATGACTGGATCAGCTGATGTGAAATTTTTTAGTATCATAAAAATTTTTGTCTAGCACTGGCTGGGCTTATTATTTTATTTTTAGTATTAAGATTTGAATACTTATTGTCATTTCAAATATGAAGATTCAATAAATAATTAACTGCAAAAAAAAAAAAAAAAAAAAAAAAAAAAAAAAAAAACTATCAAAACAAATGAGGTTTTTTTAAGATTGCAGCGTTTTTAACATAATTTCACGAATGTGCAAATACTTTTGACAGACAAAATAAGTGTGTAAATACTTTTGTAATTTAAATCAACAACTGCCCAGTTTATTGTTAAAATTTTTAAACTAGCTTAATCTATACATTTTGAAGATTACAATACGGAAGTTTTCTTGTAGCATATTTATTCATAAAGCAGCAAAATTTTGTTTTATTTCTAAGCATACTAAAATTTTTAATTTTTTTAATTTGTGTAAATATATATGACTATGTCTGTATGTATGTACATACATGTGAAGTTTTAAAATGAATTTGTTAATTGTTATGTTTTTATGTTGTACTCCTTATGAGATCAGACAGATATTTTATGTTTTGTTTAAGTTTTGTTTTGTTATTATATGTAAATAGAATTTTATTTTTACAAAAATAAATTTATTTTGTATATTTTAAGGCGTTGTTTTTTTTTTTGATATTTTGGTACGTTCTCGACGTCCTCTTTTCCTCAAAATGAATGGTAACCCTTTGAAAATCAAAAACAAATTTTTTTTGGGACAACCTAATGTACGAGTACATACCTATTATGTAATTGTATAATATATTTAATTGTCCAACATTACAAACTTTATACGTTTATGTATGTATGTATGTATGTATGTTACACAAATTCTTTTAATACACTGGCGCCCCTCAATCCTAAATTCAAAATAAATATGTATATGCACATAAATTCAAAATAAAACTCCTAATTGTGTCTTCAATATTTTACGATTCATTCATGCTTTTCAAATAAACTGATAAAAATTCTCATTATTAATCCATATGTATGTATGTATGTCTTGTAATAGTTCAACTTTGTTTGTTCTGACAACAAATTTAGTAATAGAAAATAAACTGTAAACATTTTTCTTATCATTATTAAAACTGACATGGCTTGAACTTTTATTTTATTTTAGTTGTATTTAACTAATGCAACTAATTTGATATACATACATACATATATGTATGTATGTACATTATTTTTTGTAATACACCTAATTCTGTTTTTACGCGATAGATACGTTCCTCGAAAAAAACCGTGTAAATGATTGTTGTTGTATGAAATATCAGGTAAAATAAGATACATACATATGTAAATAATTCAAATTCATGTTGCTTTATACACAAATATATGTACATATTTTATTTAAACAAAAATCAATTGCAAAAATTGTTCATTTAGAAAAGTAATCACAAAAAAATAAATAATAAATTTTTTTTTTTTAAGAAACGCTTTTCTTTACCTTAATATATTGATCAGTTGTGAACACAAAAAAAATATGAATACTAATGGCATGTTTCTAAATAACAAATGACTCAAATTTTTCGCCCAAATGAGTACAAAAATTAGTTTTGGGGTTCTATAAAACTAGTGTCAATTCTCTTGAGTAAAAACGTAAGACTATCTTTTTTTATGGTTTCTACCAAGGTGAATTTAAATACTAGGTGATAGCGTAGCGCCAGCTGATTATTCATGGTGAATTTGAAAATGCCAAAAAGTTATATAAAAAAAAAACTTTTTGACAGTGACGAAAGTTTTTCATATAGAAAAATGCCTGTTGTTCTTGCCTTGTTGTAATTGTTGTAGCAATGCGGTCACCTGGTATTTAATTTCACCATGGTTTCTACATTGAAATTTTAATCGTCCTACTGTCAAAAAGAGACGAGTAGAAATAAGTGCTTGTGTGCATCACAAAACAATATTTTATATATTATTTCGTATATTTCTACAGCATAAACTGTTGTCCACTACCTTAACTTTCAATTTCAATGTTAATTGTGATAAATTGAAACATTTTTCATTAAATTTTTTACAAAACTAAAAAATTCATAGCAATTTCAATTCACATAAATTATTTTTGTATTGTAAATAAAACACAGCTGTTTTTATTTTGGTTTCTAGGGTTGCCCCTAAAATATTAAAATATTGAATAATAACATGAAAAAAAGTAAACAAAATATCTAATTAAATAATTTGGCAATAATGCAATATAACAACTCAATATTACCATGGTAACTAACGTAAGTCAGACGAGTGTATTATAGAAACTCATTTGTTTACGTACTCGCCCGTGTACCACTCGTTCGCCTGAGAATACACTCGTTATACAGAACTATGCTATAAAAAAAATCGACTAAAAGTCAAAAAATAAGAATATTTTAAACAACATAATCTTTTAAATCAAAATGGAAAAAATCTCACACATCCTTTAATATTTCAAACCGAAAGAAATACAACCAATCATGTTTAAAGCTACGAATTTTCAATAATTGAGCATTTTGTTTCATAACACAGTCTCTTCATCTCTTCCAATGCTTTTTTTGCGATCGGAACCCATTAAAAACAACCAAAATCGTTGTTTTTAAATGCTTTTATTTAGCTTCACTTCGGAAAATCAAATCTTGTAACGGATTTTATCCTGGTGAATGCCTGCAAAGTTTTATCCATTTGCATTGAGTAGAAGGCAGTCAAAAACGAATTTTACCAAAAAAAAAAAAAATTGTTTTGCCCCCCCCCTAGATTTTATCCTGGCTGCGCCTATGTATTCGTGTATTGCCATCGGGAGTATGAATGCCTGCAAAGTTTTATCCATTTGCATTGAGTAAAAGGCGGTAAAATTAACGTTACAAGATTTGATTTTCCGAAGTGAAAGTATAGAAAGGTTTTAAAAACCATAAAACCTAAAAATAAATATGTTTGTTATGTAAATATGATATACACATACATATGTATGTGTGTATATTTTTTAATCAGGGACATCCCCTGTTTCGATTGTGTTGTTTTTCGTACCAGATGATTTCTAGTGCTGCCAACTACTTGTTTAATTTAAAAGCCTCCAAATCCAGTGCAAAAAACGTTTTTATGGTAAGAAGACATACAATTTTAGATCGCGTTAAATCAAATCTAGTCGCATAAAAACAAAATGAAATATTTAATTGGAAACGCGTTATATCGAATACGGGTAAAAACAGAATTAGGTGTATTTAAATAATATTGTAATGCCACAAATTTGTTAAACTCATTTAAATTTCTAACTGATAAGAGCAAACTCCAACGAAAGCAGCATGTTGTAAAGTCATTAACATGTTTTTCAGCTTGTGTTTTTATTTCTTTCTAAATAATTTTTTATTATTATTATCATTAGGTTATGTGTGATTATTTTTTAAAATTCTTAATGAAGTAGCTAAAAATACAGAGAAGAAATGTCGTTTTTAAAGTAATCAAAAATGTATTAATTAATGTATGTATGTAGTTTTGATAACAGTTTTATACTCGTATTTAGAAACAGCAAAGAAGATGGGCCGATACCTGACGAAAGAAGAAAGAAGTTGGACAGTGACAATCTTTCCTTAACTTTCTATTTATGCCTAAAATATTTATAGACAGTTCATATAACACCGTTAATTAGATCTCAGAACGGTTATAAATCTAACCTTACTAACGGTTGGTACTCTGAAATTATGGACACTCGCAGAGTGTGTCGCATACTCTTCAAACGAAACAATAAGAAAGAGAAAAGAGAGAGAGAATTTATAGGAAACTGGATATCTCATAAGTTCTTGGTGAATAGATTTAAGGATATGATAAAAAGTGCAATCTTCTCAAACCAGTAGTCTGTGCAAAATCCTATTAATATCCTCACATATCCCAAGTATGTATATACCCTTCCCGCTTGTTTCCGCTTAACTAAATAATATCACATGCAAATTCAAATTTATGGGTTTATCGTTTAAATTCTCTGGTCTCAAGGGAATCTTAATAGTGGATAAGCAATATAATATACTTTTAAGGAGTCTCTGGCATATTCAACATTTCTTAAATGATCTAATCTTCTGAAAACTGTCAAAAGAATAATGGATGTTCTCTTTAAATCTTCTCTCTTCTCTTCGTAAACTAATTTACATTATGTAACGGCACAAACTATCGACTGATAAATCATGCCTGGATAGTATGTAAATGGTTATTCCATTCCTGTTTTAATTATAAAGGCGGCTCTATAAGAACTTGATTTTAATAAATCTATTGTTTCTTCCAATGATAAACTTCAGACTTACTCTACTATGGAATCATGTACCATAAACAAGTTGAGGGAACCAGGAGACTCCAGAAGATCGTGTTTTGGTTGACTTTGGTATAAATCATAGTCTAGTTGATAAAGAAATATTGCAAATTTTACACTACATAACACTGAGAAATATTCATCTGAGACCGAACAAAGTATATATACGAGTATTCTTGATCCTTATGCAAATGTAAGTCGATTGAGCTATGTCCGTATGTCTGTCTGTCTCTGTAAAACACTCTCACGTCAAAAGACACAACCAAAATTAACAAAGTTTACAAAATCCCGTTTTTTATTCTACCAAGCAGTTTGATATTGAAAATTCGCAAAATCGGTTTAGTAGAACAAGAGTTATGGATCAAAATGTGAGACAACCTCCATAAAAATTTTATATTTTTAAACATTTTTCTTGGAATTTTTTGAAATGAAATTTTGTACACGTTATTTTTATGATAAAAGAAGAATGTATGAGGAAAAGATTAACAATCGGTTTATGATTTCTCATAGCCCCGATACAAATATCTTCCCGGTTTAATGATATCTTATGGCTTAATGATAAATAAATGCTTATAAATTTTAAATGTTAATACAAAATTCAGCAAAAATAAGTGTGATGTAAAAAGAAATCGAAAAACGAAATTTTGTTATGTTCGGTCCATGTTTGACTATAGACCCCATATAAAGTCCAGTTCCGAAAATCACTTAAATGGGCATAAATCCCTTATAAAAACCGCTATCCAGTTTAAATTCAACACAAATTGTTCATACATATATAAAAATCGTCCGTCTAAATATATTTGACCGTAGCCCCAATATAAAGCCTACTTCCGAAAATTACTAAAATTCGCATAAATCTCTTATAAAAATCTCTAAGAAGTCAAAATTCAACACAAGTAATCCGTAGATATGTACAATTAAAATGTCTTACTAGATTTCATAATAATCGGCCCATATTTGACCGTAGCCCCATTATAAATTTCACTTCCGAAAATTACTAAAATTCTCATAAATCTCTTATCAAAATGACTATCAAGTTGAAATATGACAAACATAATCATTATTTTTCAGACCGCTTTTGTTAAGTCTTCTTTGAACAAAATATTTAATTCTAGTTCCTCCTTTATATCTCGGGCTGTCGTAAAATACTTTCTTTTTGCTAGAATTGTAATATGATCATCGTCTAGCTTCATGGGCTTACGTTTTCTGTCACATAAGTTCTTTAGACTTTTGTTTGACTTTCTTATTTTATACAAAGCAATCGGACCACAGAATCCATTATCTTATGCTTAGAACTCAAAGCTTTCTGTTTCATACCATTTTCACGATCTTTTACCAACAAATATTTTTCCTTTGCGGTTACAATCCTCA
Source organism: Bellardia pandia (assembly GCA_916048285.2). Taxonomy (NCBI): domain Eukaryota; kingdom Metazoa; phylum Arthropoda; class Insecta; order Diptera; family Calliphoridae; genus Bellardia; species Bellardia pandia. The sequence continues at coordinate 38,006,479 of OU696530.1, forward strand.
TTTCTTGGTCAGGATCTAGCCTTATTTTGTATATAGTTAAGTAATATTAAATTAAATAAATAAGTACTTCAACTATAATTTATTATTTTTAAAAACTTACCACAGATTTAAAAAAAAGTCAGGAATACAACTCTTATAATATTAAAATTTAATGATAAACTAACTAACAACGAAAGAAAATATATACAAATAATATTAAATAATAAAATAATATATGTACATAAATATGTATAATTAAATAAATTATAATTTAATTTTGCAAATTTGCAAAAAAAATTCAAATCAAATAAAAATACTAAAATCCAAAAAATGTCTTTAATTTTGGCAAACTGAAAAATTATTTTAGTGTACAATTAGTTGCGGTCGTTTGTTTTTTGCTGCTTCCAATAGTAGCACATATGAGTGAGTATATGTGTGCCCGAGACTGACTTATATATATTTTCATCAGAAATATATGTGAGCGACTTTATAAAATTGCAATGTTTATGTAAATAATTCAGGGGCCAAATTACCGCATTCGTGATCGAATGAGCTATCGTATCGAAAAATGATTTCGATGTCGAAATTATGATAAAATGTACTAAATTTCTTGCTCGATATCGAATGCCATAATCTCAAATAAGAAAATTACGATCAATTTTACTCGATATCGAATGCGGTAATTTGGCCCCAGATACTCCAACAAATAACAGTAAATAGTAATACATGTAGAAGAAAAATATTAAAAAGAAATGAAGAATGTTGTCCGACAGTGTATCTATCTCCAATATTCAAATATGCCAATTTAAAAAACAAACCAAACAAAGTATTCAAATAAAGCTATCAATTTTGTATTAATGATTGAAAGTAGAAAATAGAAGATATAAAGTAGAAAATATTCTACGTTAAACCTAATCTAAACGATTTGAATAACTATTTTCCTCATATCTATGAAATAACCCTCGTACGAACACTTTAATGTCTCTAAGTTAAATGCTCCTTTTTAATTCGTATCTAAGTTAGCCCTTTTAAAGATTAAGGCCCAATAAAACAGTGCGTATTTAAGTGCCATTTATTTTTAAATTGCATTTAAGTACAAAATTTTGTTTTTCACTGAAAACTTAAATGCTACTTAAATGGCCAACGATGTTCATTTAAGTGCAACTTAAGTTTTAAACATTGAACATATGGTTTTGACATTTGTTTTTGTTTTTTTTTTTCTTTTCAATCATGCTGCTGTATTTTTTAACAGCGTCCAACAAGAAGTCAAAATTTGGGACTTCTTTTATCCATATTTATGCCACCAAATTTAATATATAAAACACACAAAACAATAAAACACACAAAACAATACAACAAGTAAACACAAAAACCGAAACACAAAATTGTTGGCAAATTTTATTAAAAAAATCAGCTGTTTTCTGAAATATATCGATAATTTTGTTGACATTTCAAAGTGCTACCATATTTTTACCACAAAATCATAACAGCAATTAACTCGAATCACCCTGAGTAAATTTTTTTTCGAATTTCGAATTGATTTTTCCAAGATTTATTATTTATACATAAAGAGAAAAAACTGCATTATTAGATTTTTTGTCCTTCACTCAGGATCCCCACAATGTCCTGTTGCCATATGGCAACGCCAGGTAGGCTAGGCCACTGGTTAAAAGTTATAAGTAAAAACAGAACATTGTCCATTAAATGAATAAAAAACATGTGTTTTATTGAACTTATGCAAAAAGAACATTCTATTTATAAAAACTTTTTTCAAAGCTCCTTTCTAGAGACAAGTTTGAATCAATTAAATATTATATTTTACTGTGTATGGTATGGCTTGAAGCATTGCAAGCAGAGGCCAATGTCACATTTTCCACAAGCCGTGCGTACGATGGACTTGCATGTTTCTGCTGCGCATCTTCGCTTCTTATCGATGGGAATCACAAGGTGATCGGTTCGATCGTACCGTAGCGTATTTTTCATTGATTCTTTTATTTGATCCGATGGCTTATAGATAACTTTTGGCTCTGTACCATAGTGCTTACAATAAAAAATTGCAACTTCTCGTTTGAAATCGATAAGAGATTTATTTTGCCCAGTGCGTCGATGAATGAACCAGCTATTCTGAATACTTGCATCGATGAGCCATGTAAAAATGCAATGCCACCATTTTTTGCCTCGAAAAGCTATGCGACTTCCGGACACATTTTGGTCGAACCTATCAACACCTGACATGTATTTGTTATATTCGGTAACAACGCATGGACGAGGAACTGATATTTTTTTATGGACTTCTTTGCTGTACCGACTTGCCATTGAACTACATAATGACCAGGCCTTGTAACCGAAACGAATGGGCTTCGCTTTAATAAACTGCTTGCAACCATGGCGGCCAAAATACGCAATCATGCTTTCGTCATAAGAAAGATTTGGTTCTGGGTGAAAGTTTACTAGCATCTTAGCTTTGATATGGTCGGTTAGTGGCCTTAATTTCCACATAGTGTCAGTTCTTTCGTTGCTATCTTTCGGCACGCATAATGCTGACTCGAAATGAAGCATGTAGTGTATTTCTTCGAAGCGGTTTCTTCTCATAGCCTTATAAACCATTTCGTTCCGTAGATCATCTTCGCTCTTCCACATATTCCTAAAGGACCCTGTTGCATTATAGCCAGTTACAATTAAAATTCCAATGAATACACGAAGTTCTGAAAGAACACATACATATTATGATAAATAAAGAAATTTTTAAACAAATCCGTACCTCCAGTGGTGAGTTTTTCGTATCTTTTTTGATGATGGGCCGCATATAAATTTGAACAGTTGCATATATGCTCAAGCAAATCGTTGTCAAAAAATTGTTCAAATAGCTCATGAGGTGTTATTCCGCTGCTTTCTTTATAATTCGCTTCGGGAAAAATTGGAAGCACTGGCTTTGAATAATCTTTATGCCACGTGAATTCGGTGTTCTTGTTCGCTGGGGGTATTGCAGTGTTTGGCTTTACTGGGTTGACGCGGCATATCCTCTTCGACGAGCTTGGAAAACAGTCATCCAATATTTTTTGAGAAGGCGTATCGTCAAACAAACCGGTGCTGCAACAGGTTTCCTTGCCTTCTAGAGAATTAATTCTGCGACCATTTTCCAAAATGATTTCACACCCTGACTTCAGTTGTGCTGCGCAAACATTGTCCGGTATTCCACCATCATCGTCACCGTCATCTTCGCCACTTGAGCCCCCCTCAATATTGGGTGGCTCAATATAAAGCGCTCGAAGATTTGTTGGAGCTCCGCTTTCATCATCGGAACACAATTCTTCCAAAAAATCCATTGCTTCTTGCAGAGAGAGTGGCCTAAGAATTGTTTAAATCGAAGAGGATAAACATTAAGCCACGATTAATATGTTTTTCAAACAACATATTACATAAAAAAATAAACGACAAGCAAATAACTGAAAAAACGTGATATCGTAAACCAATGGCCTAGCCTGCCTAGCGTTGCCATATGGACACAGCTAATTCAACTTTAAAAAAAACCGACAACAAATATTTTTTCGAGAATCACACTTATATCACATTTTTTCTTACACAAAACACTACAAATTAAATCACAATTTCATTCGCAATTGTTATTATATTTTAATGTTTGAAGCGTACTTACTTTTGCATTCCAACATTTTTGGCACCCGACATTTTGCATCGACTTTACTATTCTGAAGCTCTCAAGAATAAACACGCACTGCCGTACAAATAATGTAAAATTAAAAAAGAAACGATTCTGCACGCAGAACAAGTTGTAACTTTTGCTTTTACTTCATTCGTGTTCCCGTTATCACTGGATTTTTACATACCCATCAGCTGTTGCCATATGGCAACCGCAGGGTGATTCGGGTTAAGTATGACTGAAAAAATGAATCTGTATTTAAATGCAACTTAAGTTTTTATGAAAATTAACTAAAACTACACTTAAATACGCACTGTTTTATTGGGCCTAAGATGTATTAAAAAATACAAATTATGTACTTCCTGCTTTACAAAACACATTGCACTTTTTCCTATTCTATTTAAAATAAAGAAAACAGAAAATAATTTTAAATTACACACTCTCACAAATATACGACACACATCTACATACATGAATTTAGTAAAAACAGTAGTCGATATGGCAGCAGAGTTGGTGTTGTTGTTTATTTTATATTTTCCAAACGCATTAAACCGCTGAGACCGCTGACATTTTGAACTTCAATAGCCACTGAAGAGCACACTAATACCACTACTGTAGATAGTGCTGTGTTTGTAGTTGTTGGCGATATGGTGTTATGGGTATATGGTGTTTTATAAATAGAAAAGCAAAAATAAATCAAAATTTTATTCCGTTATTTTCTATAGAAAGTGAGTGCAGCAGCAGGGCTATTGTAATATGCGTACGTGTGAATGTTTTTATGTGCATACTTGTATGTACCCTGTCAACATTTTCTATTGCGGAAGTGACTCAGAAGTGACGCTAAGAAGTTGAAACTCATCTTCTGCGATACCATTTTCTTATCGTAGAAGCGTCTTCCGTAATGAGAAGTTGTATCCCCCGGCAGGGTATATCCCTGCCAGCAATTGGCAGTTTCTTTCATCGTCCATCGTCAAAGGCGTTACGTCTTACTCACTTCCAGGCGTTAATTGGAAGATAACAATAACAATTTACATCGCAGTCGTCTTTTAATCATCCAGACGACGTTTGGAAGATTGTTTGTTGTTTACAACACCAGCCGAAAATGACATGTCCCGTTATAAAAGAAATTAAAAGAATGCCAAAAAGAAGTTTTCGACATCACCGAAATTAGTTTTATCTTGTCATTTGTTATTGTTGTAGTTTTTACATATTTGTTTTCTCAAATCAAAAGCAAAAGTGACTTCTTGAAGTTACTTTCGGGGGGTACAACTTCTCAATACGGAAGACGCTTCTTCGATGAGAAAATTGTATCGCAGAAGGCGAGTTTCAACCTCTTAGCGTGACTTCTGAGTCACTTCCGCAATAGAAAATGTTGGCAGGGATAGAGGATGTAAATTTGTAGATGTGTGTGTGTAAGTGTTGATATGAAAATTTGTATCATGTTGAAAATTTCATATCAGTTTAATTTTCATACCAGTATTTGCTGATGTTGTTGTTAAAATTTTATTACAAAAAAAATAAAAATCCCCAGAAGAGTCCTATGCACAGTGGCATTTGACATTAACCATTCATCATTCAATCTTTTTTCAGCTGTATTACAAAATCAGCGTTCTGTGAGAAATATTTGAAATAAACAATGGTTTTATTGAAAAATAATTTTGGTGAGTAGCCCATTATGAATTTGTGATATTTCACCTCTGGTTTTATTCTTTGAGGTTATGTGAAGTCAAGTCGTTGTTCGAGTTGTTGGCAGAAATGTGATCAAAAATTGGATATTCCGAATAGACCAACTACAGCGTAGTCGTGGATAACATTTAAATGAAATTATTTTTAACAAGTAATAATTTATATTCGGCTGTCATCATCAAATTTTACTGATCAGTGAAAAATATGGCAGATCGTCATAAGATTTGGTACGATGATTATACCCTACACCACAATAGTGGGGAGGGTATATTGTTATATATGAACATAAATATTGGTCCAACACTCACCTTAAAGTTTCACTTCCTGAGTCGATTTAAGGATGTCCGTCCGTCCGTCCGTCTGACTTTCTGGCTGTCCATGTAAAGCTTGTGCGCAGAGTAAAGGTCGCAATTTAAAAGATATTTCAATAAAATTTGGTACTTGATATTTTTTCGGCCCAAGGACGGATCGGATTGAAACTAGTAGAAATCGGTCCATTATTTCACCTGGCCCCCATACATATGTCCTCCCGAAATAGGAATTTAACGATCACAAATGTTTTAATAATGCAAGTATCCAAACAAATTTTTACCACAAATGAGTAGTAAATGAAACCAAATCACATCTACAAATTTTGTGAAGATCGGTCCATAATTGGACCCACATCCGAAAATCACTTTAAAGTGCATAACTCTCTTAAAAATGTTGGTATCCAAATAATATTGAACACAAATATGTTTCGTATATATACAATTAATATGGTAGAATTTTATGATGATCGGTCCATAATTAGTCGTAGCTCCCATATAAGGCGCACTTTCGAAAATCACTACCATAATGACACTATATATGTAATGAGTAGAAAACTGAAAAAAGTTATAAACAAGAAAGTTGATTTGAGTGTTTTTACAAAAATAAGTCCCAATTTACACGACGCAATTCTTATTGAAGAAATTGATGCAATTATTTTCTTAAAATTTCTACGGTGTTTACACAGCACAATTCTATTGCTTTAATCACTCGTAATTTTATTTGAGTAAAAGTAGACACATATTTGTATATACATACATATGTGTTACTTTCTCATTCGTATGTAACAAGTACAACAATTGCTACCTCGACGTCTAAAAGGTAATCAGCCAAGCTTACAGAATTGCTACGTGTAAATTGGGACTAAGTAATTGAAATACAAGAAAATGTAAGTTGCATTTTTTATGCACAGCCCAATCATGAATAAAAATTCCGCGGGAGTTTTTTCCATATCCCCATTTTTCCTATTCAAATTCAATGTTAAAAAAGTAACAAGGGGAAAAACCCCCGCGGAATTTTTATTCATGATTGGGCTGGTAATGTTTTGCTTTTTATACCCTCCACCACCACATGTGATCCTTATGGAATTCTAAGTGGGTATCTTTCAGCTCTGATGAAGCAGCAGGTTATGTATGTCATGACTCACGACTCAATTGGAGTGGGAGAAGATGTCCCAACTCATCAGCCAATAGAGCACTTACCCTCTTTGCGTGCTATACCAAATCTATATGTTTTTCATTCAAAATTCAGGTCATACAATAAATAAGAGAGCGCTAGAAAGCTTGATTAAATCCGGAGCATTCGATAGTGTGCATAAGAACAGAGCTGCGTGCTTGACACTGGGATTTAGTGCAGCTACCCTAAACTGGAAGCTTTTCCTTATTGTGTAAATCATCTATAATTCAAGTAGGGGTCTGTGCTATACGTTATGAGTTAAGTTAAATTTCCCGAGCGATAATTTCTAGAGAAGGGAATTGCCTCTGCTGGTTTCGTGGAAACTAATATGCGATGCCCACCTTGAGCATTGCTAGATGGGAAGGAGATGGTAATGCCAGGAGATAATGTGAGTGTAGAAGTAGAATTGCAAGTACCGATAGCAATGGATAAGGAATTGCGTTTTGCGATAAGAGAAGGCGGTAGAACTGTTGGTTCTGGAAGTGGAGTATTTCGTAGAAGGTATGGCAAATTCATTTGAGAACGTTTTACAATGTATAAATGAAGAAGAATACCACACTGATCAGACTGATCTTATACGTAAGCTTGATCCTAAACAACGCAAAGCTCTTGAGCTCTTCCAGGAGTTTTCCGCTATTACAGCTAGTCAGGATAGTTTTTATTCTCGGAAATTAAGGGCATAAAGTCAAACTATTAATTGAGTGTTACATACCCACCATTCTGGTTGCTTTTTTCCGATATTAACTGCAGCAGCTTTTGCATTTTCCTCACTATCGAATATTCCAAAACATGTGCTTAGTATGTTATTATTCACTATAATAAAATTTTAGGCAAATTTGGTACTTCAACTGTAATTTCAAGCCCCAGAGTACATGCTATAAATAATCAGCAAGCGATGATTTCATTTAATAAAAAAGATACTAGAAACTCTAATCAGACCTTAATTACCAAGATGAATAGCGTCCCAATAGGTGTTGTGCTAATAATCCACCCAAGCATTAACATTAGACTTCTTTCGAGAAGCATTTTTGGTAAGAAAAATAAGTGATCACAGATTTTTATCCTTTTCTCGATTAACCGATCATCATAAAATTGGACTGAATAATTTGTGTGCATATGAAACATATGTATTTGTGTTGACTATTATTTGGATACCAAAATTTTGAAGACAGTTATGCTCTTTAAATTGATTTTCGGAAGTGGAGCTTATATGAAAGCTATGATCAATGTTGGATTTCGATTTGCACAAAATTTGTAGGTGTGATTAGGCCTCGTGTAGAATTTATTTTTTGGCCTAATTTGTTTACATACGTAGATAAATCAAATATTTATGAGTCCATCCATTTGTATGGGGGCTAGATAAAATAATGGACCGCTTTCAACCAAATTCAATCCCAACCTTCTTAGGGTCGAACAAAAGTCTCATACTAAATTTTTTAGAAATATCTTTAAAATTGCGACCTGTCATCTGCGCACAAGGTTTACATGGACAATCAGCCAGGCGAACGGACGTACTCGGATCCAGAAAGTGATCCTGAGTCGATTGGTATACTTTAAGGTACCAATACAAATACGATATACTCTACTCACTATGGTGGTTTAAGGTATAGAAACGATATGTGTGACAAACTCCGGAAGGAATGGAATTCCATACCAGCCGAAATATGTTCAAAACTTGTGAGATCTATAAATCGTAGATGTAAAGAAGTGGTAAAAATGCATGGATGTATATCTAATATTAATTAATAATTATCATGCTTTTCGTAAATTGGGCCATAGTGCAATGCACGACCACTCATACATTAAAGCCTCAACCCGATTGATAGGAGATCACACACATAGAAGCATAATTCCAACCAATGCAACCCAAAATAGATGTGTGTCATCATGAGGTTAGAAATAATGGGAATATGTTGTTAATGCAATGTGTTTGCTGTTGCTGTTGTTATTCCTGCTCTTGTTCAAGTGCTGTGTGCTGTTGTTACTCATTCAATGGAAGACTTGTTGTTTACTTATGAAAACACCAAAAATTGCTTAAATATTTGTTTATCACACTGTGATAAGCGTCAACTTATTTAAAGCTTAATATTTCTATTAGTTGCTTGCTACACATTTGGTTAAGTAAACAAATGTTTAACGAAAACAAAACCAGCACCTACTCACACATACATACTCGTATATGAGCTGAACATGTGTTGTGTCATTCCAGGCCGTGTCAGAATGACATACATACATATACATACCTCTTGGGATATTCCATCAAGTTGTCAGCAACACACAAAAAAAAGACGTATGTAATACATACCTTTACATAAATATGTATGTACTGAATGTGTGTATTGTTGAAATCTTCTTATCTTAGAGTATTGAAAAAATAAAACTCAAATATCATTATCAGAATGAACTTTTTTTTTTTTGAAATATTAACAGCTTTAAATGAGCTGAAATACACATTCGTAACAAGTATTTACCTTTGGGGTTTTATCTTGAATATTTACTTTTGTTTAATATCCGCCCGACACAATAAAAATTTATGAAATTAACATAATGAGTAATAAAATAAATATGTAAATTTATGTTTTTTTTTTGCTGAAAATATCAGAAACAATTGTTAATATTTAGTGTATGTTAGATAAGAATGCCTTAATACAAAATTAAAAGTATCGTTTTTATTATTTTTTTCGAGCAAATATAAATTTTTCAACAATATAAAGTTTATCAGTATAGCTTCATCAGTATTTTGAAAGTAAGAATTAACAAAGTTTTTTGTTTTTAAGTGTTTCTTCCTTGCATTATTGAAAATGAATAACGCTTCCTTATTATTTTTTCCAACACAGTATTCACGCATTCTAAATTCAGTAGAACCCATAAGATGTTTGCAATCTATTAAGATCAAACGACCTAATACATAATTCCTTATGTTAAACTACTCAGCCTTCAAAAAATGCGGCATTCAATGCATGTCCTCGATTTCAGCAATAAGATTTTTAGAGCTACGATAAGTCCCGGTTTACATTATGAAATGTTTGTCGCTGCGATTCTTGCTTTGTAGGCGAGAGCGGTGAGTCATATTAAAATATGCATGTACGACTCACCGCTCTCGCCTGCAAAGCAAGAATCGCAGCGATAAAAATTTCATAATGTAAACCGGGACTAAGTTTTCGCTCACTTCACTTGTAGCTTCTCCACATAGACTTGTGACTTCTTAAAACTCTTAAGTAGAGACTCTTTATATACAGAATAAATCCGGAAGTCAGTAGTATTGCTAAAACTTGTAAATAGAAATATTTAACCAACAATTAAGAGCAGATGGATTTAAAAAGATCATGAAATTGTCTATGAGTTTTTTTTTTATTAATAACCTTTCTGCAAAAAGTTAATTTCCACATAATTTTTATAGACAATTTCATTATGTATCTTGTACTGCTGGCAAATTCTACTACTTTCCATTACTCAATAATATTCGATACTCTTCATTTGGGTACTCAATACTCCTCGATACTTTTAACGGATTTTTTGAAATTGTAACGCATAGTTTTTATCTGCAAATTGAAGTAGTTTCTTCAAAAAATAAAAATAGATCTTCAACTATTATTGGTTTTGTATGTCTTTTATTATTAAATCAAAAATAAATGTAAAGCTAACTTTTAATTCAACGTTAACAACAACTTAAGAAATAATAGACAGCTTTATTTCGGCGGTTGGTTTAATTTTTTAGCTTACACATTGTTGTCTTTTTATACAGTGATGTATTTTTATGCACTATTTTACCCACTCAACTTGATTAAAAATACAACTCAGAAAGTATCGAGTAACTACTTTTGAGTATCGAGTATCCAAAAAAAGGCAAATACTCGATACTCGGTACCCATTACTCAATACTTTGCCAGCACTAGTATCTTGAGATGTTGAAAATATGGATTACATATGGATAACTCTTCTAAGGAAAACAAAACTTTCTATTTTTAATAGAAAACAAAAGTTATCGATATATAATATATTTATTCAAATTTTAGTTAACAACAATTTTAAGTTGGTCTCAGCGTCACTTGGACATAGTTGAGACGAGTTGGCAAAATAAATATTACAATGAATTTTTCTTAAGATTATTACAATTTAAAAATATATATAAAAAAAAGGGAATAGATTATATGTATATAAAAATATGAATATATTTGGAAACTATTATACTAGAAGCATTTCTAAGTTTGAAGTAAAAATTGTTTTATAGTTTAAAATATTGAAATATTAAATATTGAAATTCTTTGTATATTTTTAAAATTTTCCATAAGATTGTTAAACTCCACAGTACCCGCATATTCGATCCTCTGTTTTGTAGTTTCTAGCCGACATCTAACCACTCTAAGATTAGAATTGTTTCTTGTATTATGTAATGTTTGATACCTCGAGAAAGATATAGTGTGATAACCGATGTTATTTAAGATCTTGAAAACGTATGTTAAATAGGCGCATTTTATATAATCCATACACTGGAAGAATTGTTTTAGATATTTCTTTATACAAGGTTAATGTTGGAAAATGTAAGGGCAAATTAAAAACAAATTTCAGTGCTTTATTTTGACATCTCTGCAAGGATTTTAGTTCACTGCTTTTCCTATAAGCATATATATTTGGTAAGTAATTTAAGTGACTTTGTATCAATGACTGATATATAATGAGTTTAGTTCTCGTATTAAATTTATTTTTAAACTTATAAAGTAAACCAGATGCAGATACTACTTTTGATTTCAAGTTTTGAATATGAATATTCCAAGTAAGATTATTTTGTAAGTGCATTCCAAGAAATTTTGTTGATTGGGTTTCAGTGATTTGATTTCCATCCACATATATGTTGAAACTTTGTCCATTTACTAAGTAAGGTCTAAATCTTATTAGTTTAGTTTTTTTTAGCATTGATGATCAATTTATTGATTCTCATGTACTCCACAATTATAGCTGCATCATATTCCATTTGAGTTTTTAAGACAGTTTCATGCATATACGGATACAGAAGATTTATATCATCAGCAAATATCGTTAGCTTTCCAAACATAGGCAAGTTTTGCATAACATTTAAATAGATTAAAAACAACAAAGGTCCCAGAACACTCCAGAATTGATAGTGCTCGGGCAGCTCTTTCTACCATTTATTTCAACAAATTGTTGCCTTTTTTCTAAATAACTTTTAATCAACAAACATGAACTTTGATTAAAACCATAAAAGCTTAGTTTTTCAACAAGATCAAACGCTTTCGTCAAATCATAAAAAATACCAGCCACGCCATTAAATCCATTATCTAAACCTTTGCAGATACCATTTATTACATTAATCACAGCTTCTGCTGTGCCACTTCCTTTTTTGAAACCATATTGATGCTTGAACAGTAGATTATTTTCATCCAAGTACAACAACAATTGTTCATGTATTATTTTTTCAAATATTTTATCAATTGTAGGTAACACAGGTCTATATTTTTCTATTAGTGTAGCATTATTTTCTTTAGGTATATATATATATTTTCTATAAGAAACAAAACTTATCGATACATTTTCTATAGAAAACAAAAGTTATTGAAACATTTTCTATAGTAAACAAAAGGTATTGAAATATTTTCTATCGGAAACAAAAGTTATCGATACATTTTCTAGAGGAAACAAAAGTTATCGATACATTATCTACAGAAAACAAAAGTTATCGATAGATTTTCTAGAGGAAACAAAAGTTATCGGTACATTTTCTATATAAAACTATATCGAAAATTAAAGTTATCGATAACTTTTCTAGAGATAAAATTTTTTTGATAACTACTCAATAGAATAAAAGCTATCTAGCTATCGATTTTCAACAAACAAAAATGTCGCTTTTCCCACATAATTAAATATGTATGTAAATAAAAAGGCAATAAATCTCTAACAGTTTTCTTTGCCGTAATCTTTCAAGTTATTTTCTTTCTTTGAAACTTTAAACTCTCTACTAAGCTGACACTCTTAATAAATGATAACAACAGCAATAAAAAAGTCTTTTGAAATTGGAATTCAAGAGTTTTTCAATTCATTAAAAATAAATATAGAAAAAACAATAAATTGTGAAACCACTTCCTGACTCATTTCTGCTCCAATATATTTTCCACCATAAACTCATAAATGTGTTCGATAATTTAACTGCGGCAATGTGATATCGATAAATTTCAACAAGTTTAATGCATTTTTAATGAGTTAATTTTTCATATATTATTTACTTTAATAAAAACAATAAATATAAAAGACAATAAATTAAATTTATGGTTAACGATAAAACCAACTAAAAGTGTCTATAAAAACAATCAACAAATTCATATAAAAAAATAAAATCACACAAATGAAACACGGACAAAACGTAAATAAAATCTACAAAAAAAATTGAGACCACACAAATGAATCACCACCAGCACCATCAACATCATCATCAGCAGCAGCATTTATTGTCTTTACTATCCTCATCATCATCATCCTCGTATGTGTACTATGTACTTCACGTAACACATTCATATACATATGTAGGTATCTAGTAGACCACATTCTACTACACAGATATAGGGACTTTATTTATATAAGAACAACAACAATAACAAATAAATATTTACCAGTTACACCGCATGAATGATAAATACCAGAGAACAACTGAAAACAGAAATAACAACAGCAACAGAAACAACACCAAAAAAAAACCAGAAACCAGGTGAGTTCAATATGCACGTAAATAAATGCAAACACACTCGTACCTCCAAACATACATTTAGTTACACGAGTACAGTGTATGACAGTATGACCACATATGATGACACTGATGAGAAGAGATGGCGACATAAGTGTGGCTTGGTCCCCACTCAAACAAATGTACGATAAGAATTTAGAGCAGTTTACGTACGAGTATGTAATTGTAACGGCGAAGCCAACCGAACGAACGACCTGTGAACCAACCAACAAAACCAATATTTACAAAAACAAACAAAAATATATAAGTAGGGGAAAAACAACAACACCTTCATCACCATAGAGACATCAAATGAAATGGAAAATAACATAATCTTAATTATTTATAACAACAATTATAAAGAAAACAAAAAAAAGTAAACGAAACATGTAAGAAAGCACAACAGGGAGGAGAACAAGAAAAAGAGCTTCATTATCTTTTAGAAACCAAGATTAATTATCTTTTACTAGTACAATAAGAATATTATAATTTAACAAGAATTTTAAAAACCAATAATACCTGCAATAAAATATTCTAAAGAAACTCGTGTTCTAACTTTCCAGGAAAAATGACCCATGTCTAAACATTTGTATGATGATAATTATGGAATTAGAATAACGTCTTATCATATGGAACAAAACTAAAGTGAATTTTAAGCAATCATTATTTGAATAGAAATTTACATATTTGTGTACATATTTTGTAAACCACATAAGTATCATCAGTCATGTCAGATAATAGAAATTCTAGCATTTTGGACAATCAATCAAAGACGATAGATCTTCGTTTTGAAGAGACCGCACAACCTAAAGGATAAAATATGTTAGATAAAGACTAAAAGACTTATGAAATTAATACTAGACCCCATATGTTGCAATGAGATAATTAATATGATCAGTGTAGTTCCCAACATCTTACATAGATCGTTCAGAAAAGAAGATAGTGAACTGTTTCTTCCCAAAATAGTCTGCCTAATTCGTCTGTATGATCAGACTTTAGCAGTTTTTACGCCCAGAGACCCAATTTGGACAAATTATCTTTAATCTGCAGAAAAGATTTGAAACTGTTTCTATCCAAAACATTTAAAGCGGAATGGTCTGTCTGGTTAGACAACAGTAGTTTCTATGCGTTGAGACCAAAGTTACAAGGCGATTACAAGGAGATTAAAAACTGTTACATCTTAAAATTTTTAAAAATTTGTACGCACTGAATCTTTAAAAGGCATGTCTAGAATTTGACGTGGTAGTAAAAAATGATTAAAGACAGATACTAAAAGGGCGGTATTTGTAGGCGTGGCAAAAAAATTAAAAAATTATTTCTGGAATTGTTTTTACATTATCTTTAATCCTAGGGGGTGACTGACACAACTATTTTTTTTTCGAACCACTCTAATGTACGTCCATCTGATCAGACAATAGAACCTTCTACGTCTATGGACGCTACATGAAGAGATTATCTTTCATCTCCAGAGCAAAGGAAAATTGTTTCTATCTGAATATTCCAAGACGATTCAAAAAACACAACAAAGACAAAATAAAAATAAAAGTGTTAAATTTTAGCGTTTTATTAATTAAATATACCTATAACACAACGATTTAAATATTGAATACTACTATCCTTAATTAGTTGCACGCAACTGTATCTACTATCACGCAATCGGCTTAAATGTTGTGGCTCTAACTTTTGAGAATCTTTAGAATTTGGAGGTAGAACAACTTTTCTGAAAGGTTTGAAGGATGACAGTTGATGATAAGGAAAGATATGAAATCCCTAATGGTAGGAAATAAGATGTTAAAAATTTCTTAAAGGAGATCAGACAGTCTGCGAAGGTATTTACAGATGATCTGGCGCAATACCCTTCACTTTCACGCTCAATTTTTAGTACTATCACGCAATCGTCTTCAGTACGTTGCACAGTGGCGCCCGTAGAGCAAACGAGGTTGCAAAAATCAAAATTTTCATGAGCGCCGACGAAGTTTTGAATAAACCTATGTTATAGGAAACTTTTCAACGATTTCAAATGTGCCACTCTTAATAATATCACATTTTTAGTTTAGAAGATAAAACCGTTCAAAGTTGACCGACATAATTGAACAGTTTAAACAGCATATAATAGATAACTGTTCAGCCTATGAAATGATCGTTTGGAAAGGGTGCTACGCTTTGCAGGGGCCTACTTATGGGTTATCAAAGATATAATTAGTAGAAAAATCAATTTTATGGTAATGGATGAATATTTTTCAGAAAATTGAAAAAATAAATTTAAAAAAAAATTTTTTTTAATTTGTTGGGTAATAATTTAAAACATAAAACCCTAAAGAAAAAAAATAAAAACAATCTAGAAATGTAAAAAACACAAATGGCGCCACTATGCGTTGGTTGGCTCTTTTTTCTATATTAAGGATTTAAGCATATTTTTGAATGAATCGAAGGATGGCTAAATTTTATCTAAGAATTTATGATAAGAAAGGATAAGGAAGCGATCTCTGATGAAACATTATGGATCGATTTTTATGGTGTTGTAAATGGTTTTTGTGCAACTTGAACAACTTATTAGCTACCAAAGTTGGTATTTGTTATTGCTAATACAAAAGTTTTATAAGATCAAACACAAGTTTATTTAAAATGCTCTTAATAATTGTATTTTCAAAAAATATCCCCAAATCTGTACATACATAATATTTTATTTAAATTTTAATTAAACGTACTTACACAATTAAGTCTTAAACAATATACAATTTTAGCATTTAAAAACACACACCCACCGACATAAATAATTTATTTAAAACTCTGACAATCAATCCCTGTATTTAAGACACAAGTTGGGCCAAAGAAAAGTTTATATATATTTTTTTTTAATTTTTAATGCTAATAAATCATTACAACGAAACATGTGTGTGTGTGTGTGTATGTGTTAATAAATAATAAAAGAATGCAAAATTATGATTTATAATAAACAATTTATTATGTAGCACACAACAACAGTATAAATAAAAAAGCACATATAGAAAAGTTTAAATAAAAAAAGTAATTAACATACTGATTAATAAACAAAACATGCGGATAATACAGGTGTTGGCCAATTGAGCAAGGAAATTAGTGCAATTATAAATAATTTTAAAAACATTGGTAAATAGAAAAATAAATCATGCTTATTAAGTGATGCAACTAAACGTATGGTCACATTTGACAAATATTTACTCAAAAAAGCGTAATCCCATATTTTGGCACAAATTTACAAGAGTTTTGCAAAATCAAATAGCATCAAATAAATTAAAACTAAATATTTGTTGGGTTTTTAAATAAATAAACGTTTTTAAATATTTGTTATTTAGTGGTTACGTCTTTTTCGGCAAATATTTTCCAAGTATGACCGTACCCTAAGTGAATATACTGTGAGTGTTTATGCCAAAACAATACTTACTTTTCGCCACTTAACCACTTTACCTTATGGTGTTTTCTTTTCTGAAATAAAATGCTACAATTTTATTATGTACATTTTTATAATGTTTACCCCACATTTTAAAGATGTCGCATTTGTAATGGTCAGAATAGAACATAAAATTACAACAGTGTAACACTTTTTTTTATGTACAGCTGTTTTTGTTTTTTTTTTTTTTGTTAAAATAGAAGAAGCAGACAGCTCCCTGGTAAGATCGCTTGAAATAAGGCCAATGGCACCTTCCCGACCAATACGCAAATTCTTCTTAAACTATAAAAATTATATATATAAACATACATTACATATATAAGAAGTAGGAGATATTGTCCTATGAAATTTGACATAAATTAACTTCAGAGTATTCATTAATTACGTTCTCTACAAAGCCTTTCACTCGCGGTTGTCGATTTCTTTCCATAATCATATAAAATATTTTATCATCATGAGATGATGAACATGAATCCAACAAGTCATCCAAAATTTTTTCAGTACATAAAAATGTAGTAATATTTTCCATTTTGTATATATCTGTTTTGTTTCTTAACACAAATACACATTCATAAACAAAACAAATGTCAGCTGCAGCGATGCCAACTTAGCCCTTTTCGGGCTAGATGTAGCCGGATTTTAGTCACTCAAAACGCGAAAAAAAGAAATTTGGGTGTGGTTTTATATGGATTTTTTTTCATTTAGCCATTTTTTCAAAAATGTTTACGCGTTTTGAGTCTCAAAAGTTGGCATCACTGGTCAGCTGTTTTATCGTGCGATTCTCCCCCTCTAAAAATACAGAGTGTGAAAGGTGCACCATTTTTTAAATTTATAGTGTGACATTTATAGAAAAGAACACACTACACTTTAGCAGTGTTGACATTTTTTCAGAAAAGAACACAAAAAAATAAAAAAGATGCGAAATGGGAAAAACGTGTAACATTTTTGCCAGAAAAGAAAACGTCATTAGTTTCCCTGCAATTTCATGTTTTCTTCAATGTATGTATGTAGGTATATTAATACAGAAAGCAATGTGACATAGTATTCTTCCATTTGTCATAAAGTGCTAAAAAAAATGTCAAAGTTATAAAAAGATCGTAAATAGTTATTTTCGGCTAGATAGAAACTAACCCTTCAGCTGTTCACTGCATTCTCCTCTGCGGGTAAGAAATGCTTTTGATAAAAAAATTTAATAAATAATAAGAAAAAAATTCCTAATTCCTTTGTTTCATTTCTTTCTTTTCATATCGATTGTTAAATTATTCTGAGTGCAAAATCTAAACGATTTTGTCACCGCTTATAGAGTTTGATAATCTCTTCCAATTGTCCAGCCACTTTCAACTAAGAAGTGAGCGTCAATATAAAGTAAACACCTAAAAAATGTTTTATTATATACATATGTATACTCCAAGTACAAATTCAAAATACAATATATTGCATAATTCATAAGTAACTTAAGCAATATATAACTCATTAACAAAACTAGAAAAATAAGGAATAAAAAAAATATTTAAATTTTAATGGAAAAGTACTAGATTTTTCGCGTCAAAATAAAGTCAACAGGTAAATTCAAATTATGTTAAACATTGTATTTAATATTTTGTTTTTAGTTTTTTTGACATGGAATCAACGAGTATTTTCAGTGAAATCAGGCGAAATTTTCCTATATTATTGCTTTTAGGTGATCCTTGCAAAAATTATTTCTTTGCCTATTTGTTTTTGTGTAGATACTCCCATAGGATTGAGGTCTGGTGATTGCGGAGGATGATCTAAAGTTTTTGGACAATGATTGAGCAACTACTCTTTCAGAAATTTAAAGGTATGCTTAGGATCATTGTCCTGTTGGAAATTCCAATACTACGCTGGTTTTAATTTCTCTATACTCGGGGCTACATTATTTTTTTAAAATATCGAGATAATCTTCCTTCATTGTAGATTCTATAAATGTAAGATTACCGATCCGTGATGGCGTCATACAACCCCAGACCATTACCGAGCTGCGCCATGTTTTACTGTCTTGATAACATATTTATTACTATAGACTTCATTCTTGGTTAGCCATATTTTTCAGTGTTTTTGACTGCAAATATCTCAAAGTTAATGTTATTCTTTGATATAAAGACCTTCTTAAGAAGTGGCAGTCTACCATGTAGGTCATTTTGATGCTAAGTAAGATCTCTTAATCGTACTCGTGTTTACAAGTTTTCCAGAAGTTTTCGTAACCCTTTTAGCTTTGGTATACTTGTATATAATATTCTTTATTGTACAAGGATGCCTTCCAACGTGTTTACATATTTTGCTAAGGTTTTACATTTTCTATGTATGTAAGTTCATTATGATTTGCCGTCTTCCAATTGTAAATTTTTCACTACTTAACGTCACAACTTAATCTCAATTAATAATAAATTGTGAAACTTGCTATTATTGTGAAAATGAAAAATTAGAATAATTGGCAATATTTTTGGAATGACAGGGGGTTTTTTGCATTAGGATGATACCACTGTTTATTTTTGACAGGTAAAAAAATTCTATTTTAACAATAAATTAATTAAATTTATATGTATACGCTTTTGTTTATGTTTCTTTTTTTGTGAATTCAATTCTATTTAAGTAACTATATAAAAATGCAATAATAATTTTCCAATATAATATTATTTATATTAATATAATTAAGCTTTTCTTTTAATAATAAGTGATGTTGACTTTATTTTGACGCTCACAGTATGTATATAAAGGGTAATTTTCTTTAACTTTCTTTTTGGCAAGACTGTTTTTGATAGCGCAGCTGCTTTCGTTTAAAATGTTACTGTTAAACATGTTCAGTTTGGTCTATTTAATCATGAATCGACTTACAAACGAACAAAGCTTCAATATTATTGAATTTAATTAACAAAATGCATGCTCGGTTAAGAAACTGCATCGTGCACTTTTTCCATTTTATCGTCAGTTTAGCCGAAAATTTGAGGCAGCTGTACGGATTCTTGTTTAAGGCCAGTCAATTGGACTATTTTTTGTGGAGCTAAGTTAAGGCTTATATCTATAGGAACAAGCCCGCAACGGTTGGCGTACTGTAAGCTAATATTGAAGAATTTATTCTTGAGATACCAGCCGATATGTTAAATAGAGTATGCAAAAATCATCTATAAAAATTTAATTATATACATAGATCGTTCTATCGTCTCAAGTAAACATTTCATACATTTCTATAAATTTTATGTGTTTTAGATATACATGTATATTTGCTCACCATATTTTTTATTTAGGCGTTCCCTAAATAGTTGGTCTTCCCCTGTTCTGGCTAATAATAAATATCCTTTAACTTTTTTGAAGCTGGCTTTCGTTTAGAATTTATTACAGAAATCTACCATAAATTATATTTATTTCAACAAAAATCTAGTAAAGCCTGTATTTTGATTTTCTATGTTCTATAAAAACAATAAAAAAGAATTCTTGAAATTCATAAAAAATACGCATAAAAAAGAACATTCATTCGTTATTTTTTAATAAGAGTTTTCACACATACAAAAAAAAAAAAACACACAACAAAACAACAGGTGTGCTGCAAAATGTTAATTAAAAATAAAAAAATGAACAACTGTAGGTGAAATAGTTTTTAAACAGCAATAAATAAAATGAAATTTATAATATCCTTAAAATGCGTATAATTTAAGTGTGTGAGTGTAGATAAAGTAATAGATAAAACAGTCAGAAGTAAAATGAACATTTTTCATTTGAGAATAATAAACTAAAATAAACGGGGTAAATAAATTTCTGTTTGAGAATTTTATTAAAAAAAGGGTCGATAAATTAAGGTTGAATGAAGGAGGGGGGGAGGCTTCTAAGAAAACATAAAACTGTTTTACATAAGAGAATAAATATTGAAAGTGCTTTTTAAGCTGTGTAAAAATGTATATATGTAGGTACCTTCCTTAATGTAAAGTCCCAGCAAGAAACATTTCAAATGCTTCCATTTGTAGGCCTTCTAAAAGACCTGTTTACACCATCTAATAGATTCGATACTCATTCCACTATGCCTCCTCTCAGATGGCGTTCTAGAAAGCGTTTCAAAAACATTCAAAGTTGCATTTCAAAAGAACGTCAACAAATCATGATGTTAAAGCAAACATTTTAAATTTACCCCCTTATTCAAAAACAATTATTAAATTTAACAAACGTTTATTAAGACAGATTTGCATATAAAAATTTGCTTAATAAACGTTTGTTAAATTTAATAATCGTTTATGAATAAGGGGGTTAGACTTTTATGAAAGTTTGTGATATAAAGTACGCGTAAAGTACTTTATTTATTTATTTAATTTATTTATTTCCGGAAAAACAGTACAACAAGATTTAATCTTATTTAATAGTAGTGCGTAGGTGGAGGCAATATATTCATACAAAAAAATTTATTAAGCTTATTAATAAATACTAAAATAAATAACAACAAATCATTAATTAAACAATAAAAAGTACATAGTTTGACAAATAAATAAAAAGAGTTTGAAAAATTATCATTGCTATCTAAAAAGTGTAAATATTGCTCGTTTGAAGTGTTTTGCATTGCTTAAAATTTGGATGTTGTTCGGAAGCTCATTCCAGAGACGAATGGCATTTACAAAAAAAATGTCTTTCAGATATTTGTTTTGATTTTATATTTTATATCCTCTGTTAGATCTTGAAAATATTATTCTTTTAAATAGATATTCCGGTTGCTTAGAATATATAATTTTATGTAAATGTAACAGCGTACGGCATTTTAACAGGTTGTCGAAAGAAATATTAAACATTGTATAAGACAGATGTGATATATGATTTCTTCTTGAGATTCCATAAATATATCTGTCAATATTGTTGTAGGCCACTCTGAGTTTATTTTTACTTGTTGAATTACAACTAGAAAATAGCTCACAACCATATGTTAAAATTGGCAGAATATATGACTTAGCAAGTAGCATGCGTATGTTTATTGGTGATATGACTGTGTCATCCATAGATATCGAAGCATAGCATATATTTTACCACATGGACCATTTATATGGTTAGACCAAGTGAGAGTATCATTAATAACAATTGTGGAGTCACCGATCCGAATTGGCAGTAGGTTATATTGTTCACCGCTGGTTTTCTTTATCATAATTGCTTTTGATTTCTTTGCATTTAAGCAAAGTCCATTTGATGAGGCCCATTTGAATACATTATCAAGATCACTGTTTAATTTTATAATACAATTTTTTATATCAGATGGCACACAACTGATAATGAGTTTTACGTCATCTGTATACATGTGTTTTTTTAAATTAATTTAAAAACCTTTCTTTCACTTTCCTTAATAAAATTATTAATTTAGCAGATCTTTAATTACGCCTAGTATGAGGCATTGGTATACCATCCAATTGCCCTTCTCAAGCAGGCCTTCTAACAGGCATGTAACCAGTAGCGAGACAAGGCCTTGACTAACAATGACACGCCATGTAAAATAGAAACGATTTGGCAATGCGACTGGAAGTACTTGTGACTGCCAAAGAGGGCCTTCTAGAAGGCTTCTTTACAGCATCGTTTTCCCTCTGGGATGAAGTCAGTTCTTTACACACACATACATTTTTTTCTACGCACATACAAAAAACATGCAATTACCCAGAAAATATCATACAAAGGTACACATGTTAGGATATTCTGCCAGTGGGTGAGTGTTTTTTGAAAAGAATTTGTGTGTTTTTTTATAAGCTCTACTGGTTCGTTTTTAAGGAATGACGGCGGTATTTTTTTTTTTGTTTTTTTTTTGAAGAATGTGTAAGTGTGTAAATGAGACTAAATTACGGGTATAATATTGCCAACTGTTGCTAAAATTGTTGGTGTTTGCACTACAGTTGTTGCTGCTGATGATGACGATGATTAAGATGATGTGGTGGTAGTGATATTCTAGTCATACTCTAGAAATCTTGTTAACTTTTCAATATTTACTTACAGTATTTTTGTTCATGTTGTTGTTATTTTTGAAAAAAAAGTTGTTTTTGTTACTTTAGGACACTGCGTAAACACTAATATGCAATACACTAGAGCCCCGACTTGCGTCGTCCCGATTTGCGTCGTTTCGATTTGCGTCGCTTTTTAAAAACTGGAAAAATTCGATTTGCGTCGTTGCAATTTCAACTTGCGTCGGTCGTTTTGACCCCAATTTGCTTCGGTTCGATTTGTGTCGTTTTGTTTCCGATTTGCGTCGTTTCTATTTCCATTTGCGTCACTAAAAACGCTCACGATGAGGAGCTTGATAATGAAAATTTATTAGCCATTGATATTCAGCATGTTTCAGAAGAAGATGTCATAATAAATGATGATATATTTTCTGAAAACGATCCTAAGGAAACCCGTAACACAGGCGTAGCAGCATCCTTTGATCAAGCCATTAGTTGTTACAAAGAAATTTATCAACAAATCATCTGAAGAAAGCGCAATGTTAACTAAATAAATTACAATTGTTTAATGCATCTACATACTTTTTATGGATACATATGTAAATGAATTTAATTTTTGTTTTGTGTTTTCTTAATTTATTGTTTTGTTTTTTCTTTATAATATGTAATTATAAACATTTGTTGAAGTAAATAAAATGAATAAAAATGTATTTATACTTGTTTTTTATCAAAAATACAAAATTTTTTGCTTTGTTTTGAATATTTTCCCGAATAAATCAAATTTCAGTGCATTTATATAGAAAAAGGTGATTCAATTTGCGTCGTTTCGATTTGCGTCGCATTTCTCCCGCCCCATTAACGACGCAAGTCGGGGCTCTAGTGTACATACATTTGTACATTAGGATGGCACCATTTATATGAAACAAAAAAGGGGTACATGTTTTTACAGAACGTTCAATGTGTCTTTCACAGTTCTCTCTAACAGGCCGAGGAATACATCTTGTAGAAACTCTTCGAAAGAACAGATGTGGAAATCCAGCGGTTGTGGTAAATGCCAAATTAAAAGCAAAATGTCGTCATTGGACGTGAAAACTCTGGAATTTTTATTGCTAAATGGAAGGATAAGCGAGATGTTCTTATGCTTACCACTAAGCACAATTTAGATATTGTTTTCACCTAAAAGCGAAACCACAACAATGTTGAAATAAGGAAGTTGAAAATGATTGTGGAATACAATTTTGCCAAACCAGGTATCGATATTTTTGATCAGATGGATTGCTATTTTACGCCTCTGCGTAAGTATTTTAAGCACATCTGTGGTAAATACCTTAGTACTTTATAAAAAATTTACCAAAAATATGAAAATTCTTGAACTCCGGCAATCGATCATCGAATCTCTTTGTCAAGTTGGTCCTTTACCTGGAACTATTTGTCACTAGAGACAAAACTAATAGAAAAATAAGAAAACGTAATTCGAGTTGCTATACCGAAATAAGCAAAGTAGAAGGAAGTAGCGCTGCTATAAACAAGTAAGAAAGTATAGTCGGTCAAGCCCGACCATATAATACCCTACACCCAGTATATGTATAAACCAGCTTTTCAGAAATGGGCGCTATATGGGAGATATTACCTACTATGGACCGATCACACAAAAGTTTAGGGCCATAACTTCCGTGAATATAAATATTATGTATGTTATGGAAATTAAAATGAATTACGGCGGAGGTCTTATATTGGAGTGTGAACTAATTATGGACCGACCATTATAAAATTATGTGTCATAATTTCTGTATATATGAAAGTTATTTTTGTTGAATTTTATTTGGATACCAAAATTTAAGAGAGTTATGTGATTTTTTGTTTGGATGTGGGTCTTATTTGGGAGCTATGATCAATTATGGACCGATCTTCACATAATTTGTGGATGTGATTTGGCTTCATTTAATATTCATTTGCCGTGAAATTTGTTTGGATACTTGCATAATTCATACATTTATGATCGTTAAACTCTTATTTCGAGAGGACATTTGTATGGGGGCCAGGTGAAATAATGGACCGATTTCCACTAGTTTCAATCCCATCTGTCCTTGGGCCGAAAAAATATCACGCACCAAATTTTATTGGAATATGTATCTTCAAGCTGCGCACAAGCTTTACATGGACAGCCAGACGGACGGACGGACTTTTTCGGATGTGGTCCTTATATGGGAGCTCTGTCTAATTAAGAACCGACCATCATAAAATTTAGTAAATTTAACCTAGTAACATAATTTATACCAGATTTATACGTACGAGTATTTAAGTGAATTTTAGTTGTGGACTCTATATGGGGTCTATAGTCAAACATGGACCGAACAAAACAAAATTTCGTTTTGGGATTTCTTTTTAAATGACACTTACTTTTGCCGAATTTTGTATTAATATTCCAATTTTATAGGCATTTTTTTTATTATTAAGCCATATTTCGGAAATATATGTATTTGTATGGGGGCTATGATAAATCATGGACCCATACTTACTTATTTTCGGCACAGTTTCTTTATAAAATTTCATGGCAATATCTGCAATATATGTATTTAAAAAAATTGCAAGAAAAATATTAAAAAATATCAAATTTTTATGGAGGTTTTTTTTGATCCATACCTTTGGTTTTACTATACCGATTTTGCTAATTTTCAAAATCAAACTGCTTAGGAGAAATATAAATGGGTTTTTGTAAACTCTGTTGGGTTTTGGACGTGAGAGTGTTTTACACAGACAGACAGACGGACATAGCTAAATCGACTTAGAATTTCATAAGGATCAATAATATATGTATGTATATACTTTGTTTGGTCTCAGATCAATATTTCTCAGTGTTATACACGGAATGACAAACTTATATATAACCTTATTCACCACTTATGGCGGTGGAGGGTATAAAAAAAAACATGACTCACTGGTGGGTCACATGGTAGTCAACGTGTTAATGTCAACCTTTTTAACTGTTCTAAAATTAGCTTTTGTTGGTGCCATTCTAATGTTATCCATATTATGTAGCCATATTCATACTCATATGTTTACATTTTGTATTATATGTATTTTACTGATTTTAAGTTCAAGTTGTTGTTGTTGTTGTATGTAGTTGTTATTTCTATATGTTTACTGTTTTACTTGTTTATATTTCACACGCTAATACTCAACAACAGCTGGTGTTTATCTGCATAACTCTCTTTTCTGTTCCACTCTGTTTT
This sequence comes from Bellardia pandia, assembly GCA_916048285.2. Lineage (NCBI taxonomy): Eukaryota > Metazoa > Arthropoda > Insecta > Diptera > Calliphoridae > Bellardia > Bellardia pandia. The sequence goes on from OU696530.1 coordinate 38,032,595, forward strand.
GTTCTGTTTTGTTACTGTTATAGTAATTTTGCTCCACTTTACATTTGTATAAAATTTTGTGAAAAAAATTGCTCCATACTTTTTGTTTTGCATACAGACATATGTAAGTATGTATGAGTAAGGGCAAGTATCAAATATTGCGTTGGATATTTATTAGTTAAGAGAATAAATAGTTTTCCCTTTTTAACAGGTTACAGAAAATCCGGTTGTATAAATGTTTTAAAATGTATGGCTGACTTCATAAATAAAGTTTGTAATGCAACATTAGACTTAAGCAACGGTCACACTTGGCAAATATTTGCCAAAAAAAGACGTAACCACTAAATATAATATATGTATTTGAACTCGTTTATTTATTTAAAAAAATTCGTTTATTTAGGACAAGACACCACAATTATTTAGTTTTAATTTATTTGATGCTGTTTAATCTTGCAAAACTCTTGTAAGAGTAAACAACGTCAAACTAATTTGTGCTATTTTGAGTAAATATTTGCCAAGTGCAACAACGGTCAAAAAGTAGAATCGATGTAGTCGTATATTTTAAGTTACACATTTAAAAGCGTAGCAAACATTAACGCTTGAAAAGCGAATAGTTCGTTTACATTATACTTTTGAAAGCGTCGCAAACGTCGAACAGCTGACATTGACAAATGAAAAGCAAATTTATTTTAAAGGTGATGTCACTAGAAAAAATGACAGTTGAAAAAACATTTTTTATATGAAACTAGCTAAAACCCGGTGTGCTTCGCTACCCGTATCGTAATGAAATAAAAAGTTTAGAATTAAATAAATATAATTGCCACGCCCACTATTGATAGTCCGGCCATTCTTGTCCTAAATATTAATATTGATTTTTTTTAAGTATCATCATATGGGAGGTGCCACGCCCCCTGTCGCTACTACTCCCATTTTTTCCGCAAATATTTAAACAAACAATGGAATTGCTCATGCAAAATTTGAGTACTATAGCTATTATGGGAGGTACCACGCCCACTTAAAATTTCAAAAAGAAAGTAGCCTATAGCTCCTTCCAGACATACAGAAATATACTGTGAAAATTTCAAGCAAATTGGTTCAGCCGTTTAGCTGTCTATAGATCCCAAACTAATAATAATAAACATACATACATACAAACACACAAACAAACTGATAAAAAAAACTTTATATAAAGAAAAAATCAGCTAAACTTACGACATCACCTCCGAAAACTATAAACGCGTTGACGCTAAAAAGCGAGTTGTGGACCTCCGGCTTTAGTTTTGCCGCAAGTTTACTTTTGCATGTCAGTGGTTTTCCAGTAAAGTTTATTTTTGCATTTTTCTTGACGGAAAAACTAAAACTACATGAAAATAAGTTAATTTGTGGTAGAAATGGCGTATTTAATTAAATTTTGTAAAAAGTTATTGTATTTGATCACACAAGGAAAAAATAACTTTGCTCGTTCATAAATGCACTGAAATGTCATTTCGTTATTTGACAAAGAAGTGTTTCCATGAAGTCTTGCTTTGCCTTGAAAATAATTTTCTTATCATTGTTGCATTTCAATCTTTATTTTATGAAGTTTTGAAACACAAGTTAATATTCATAAGTATATTGATATTTAAGAACAGCTAAAAGATGAAACCTAAGCTAGTTATTTATTCTAAAGCGCTAAAAATGTTTTATTGTTAAGAATAACAGTATCACTCCTCTTTAACTTTCCTTGAAAATATCCCAATATTGATTAGTTGGCCGAAGCTAAGGCTAATTAGTAGGGTTCATTTAGCTTTCTATTACGTCAGCCTGATTTCTTCTCCACCAATCTATTGCAGAGTTTTGAATAATGACAGGAAACTGAATTAGAACAAAATTTTACCGAAAATTGTTGACGTATAATAAGAGGCTGCAAACGTTTATACAGGCATTCTTTTATATAAATATCCATAGTCATAATCGAAGAGGTGACAAAAGGGCTGCTCCTCAGACCGCTACTGCAAACTGCTTGCAAAACCATTGTTATTTTATCAACTTTATACAGTTCTCAATTGGGTGTATAACTTAAAAATGCGAAATTTTTCCGCGCAACATATTGGTTGCGCACCAAAAGAACTGCTAATCTTTTGAAACAAGAACGAATCAATCCTACATTATTTCATATCTTTCTATATGACTTTCGACTTCCAACTTTCTAAGAATACATATATTATTTTGCTATAATCTGCAACATTTGCTTTTCATATTCATTCAACATAGGCCAAGCTATTTGAAGATTGAGAAAATGAGGCAAAACATGAATGATACACAAGATATTGTGATAATCCGAATGGAGTCGCTTTTAATGCACGTAAGACTCAGTGTTTTATGTTAACACACAAACGCACAACACATCATGTTGTTTCATCTGTTTGTGGGCGGTTTAAAAATATTAAAGAATCAGACGCTTATGATGTTCTAGGCATGAGAATCCAGTGTGATGTCCGTTGTTCTAAACACATTTTTCAAGTGTCAAAAGAAGCATTCAAGTGCCTTGGTTTTTTAAAACGCTGTAGGGCATACTTCACTTCATCTGATCTTTTTACAACTTGTATCACCTATATTCAACCGAAAGTGGAATATAAGAAGACGATTTTGGAGTTACTCGACCACGTACAGAAGATGTCGAAGATGCTTATCGGTGACAGTAGGTTATCCAACTTTATTGATTCACTGAAAAATCGTCGCAATGTGTATTGTGTTTCACTGTTCTGTGTTCACTATGATATTATAATGGAATGTGCTCTGCTGAATTTAAGAAACTTGTTCCCGAAGCATACACGTTTTTCAGTTAGGGCTCATCCATTTACGATCGACAGGGCAGTGGAAAAATGTTTTCCTTTTTCCCCTGTCACTTTCAATATAGGAAAATTCAAATCAAATGTTCACAAATGCAACTCCTTTATCCTTCCCATAACCTAGTTCTAGTTCCAACACAATGCATTGCATGAGTAGGGGCCATCACCAAAAAAAAAAAAAACATGTGGCCGAACGTTGTCATGTTGGAATATTACGCTTCCATATCTCGTCGCATATTCTGGGCGTCTTTTTGCTAATGCTCATTTTAATCAAATCAGTTGCATTCTGTAGAGGTCTGGCCAGATTTTAGCACCTCATAGTGCATAGGATCCTTTTGGTGCCACCAAATCGAGAGCATAACCTTAGTGACATGGATATTTGGCTTTGGTGTCGGTTCGGCTGGTTGAACGGCCTTCACAGACGAGCTGCATTTCTGACATTTAAAATCGTCTTTCAATTCAGATGGTACCCAACTTTCCTACCTGTGGATGAGTTCTGCTGCTCGCAAACGTTTTTAAATTATTGATTGTATAGCTCCCAATGATTTTGAAAGCTCTGGTTGAGTTTGAAAAACAATCTTCATGGAGTAATTCTTGATTTTCAAACTTTTTTAACCGGTCTGGGCGATTTTTGTCAGTCGTGTCAACTGAAGATAAACAAGTTTAAATTCTATGCCACATTTATTTCAGATTCTCAATTAGTGCCCGCAAAAAATTTTAACTTGTTTTCCAATTACGGCTTCAAATCAAGTATACCGAATCCCTCGCAAAGAAATTACTTTCACTCATAACCAATTAATAAAAAGCTGTTTGTAAATTCTCTCACACCCAGAAAATTTAATAATACGATTAATTTGTGCTCTCATATGTTGATTTTGTTCTTGTTATAATCTTTTTTTTTTTTGTTTTTAACCAATTTTTATGCTAAGATAATGCAGAAGGACGTGCTGAACATGGGCGACACACAGTAAGTAGAAAAGAAGTAGTGAGAACAACTGCAATTTGTGATACTAAACAGATTTATGTGACATCTGTCAATACTTGTCATACAAATTGAAGTGTTTCATATTCAACTGTTTCTTTTTTCTGCTTCATCTACATTTTGTTTAAGTTGTTGTTGTTGTTGCTAGTGCTGTTGTTATGTACATAAATACTGGTGTTTTTGTTGTTGTCTTAGCAACAATATTTACACACAAGCAATAGCAATAACATAAAAACTGTGTTGAATAAATAGAAGTGACAAATTGGTGATGACAATGTTGTTTGTTTTTATGCAAAACAAACAAATAAATATATAAACAAAATTGCTGGTTATATTGAATACCAGCAGTTCTAGCTAAGTGCACCGAACTGGTGATTTTATTAATCATAAATTACCAAGATTTAATTGCGCAATACAAAAGAACACTTGGTGACAATTGACTCTCCAATATACTAGATACTGCTTTCTAAAGTGCAGTAAAAACAAAAAGTTAACAGTGATTTTATCCTAGTGACACTTATGTGACCATCCGTTTCGCTCTAGATTACCTGGGATGTATAAAGTAACCAATTGACTTACCACTGCATTACAAAAAGCTCTTACCTGTCAAATACCCCAAAAATATATACATATGTATGTAAATTGGATTCAAGTTTTATGCAGAACTGCTGGGGTTCTTGTAAATGTTTATGAAATTTGTAGTTAAATATTACTTTGGACTAAGAATTAAATACATAAATTGTTACTTAAACATTTAAGTAGTTGTTAAAGGCATTAAAAGTTGAATCTAACTTAAAGTTGACATTTTAATACTAAAAAACATTTGTTAAATATTTAACGTGACAAGTCTGTATGGTTGTTTCAAACTGTTAAGGGAACACAATAATGCCTTCTCATGCAAGTTTACAATGCCCAATTAGGTAATTTAGGTTTTTCCCAATACTATATTCTGTGTTTTTGTTTTTTTTTTTAGAGGCAATTGAGTATTGATTTTATTCGCTGAATAGCTGGTAGTTAAAGCAAAAGTGAAATAAGAAATTGGGTTGGAATGAATTGAGGCTGGAAGACAAGTTAGTGGAGGAAAGATTTCTGAAACTGATGATCGACTTTCAGATGACGTGGTGATTTTGACACGGAAGATAAAGATCCGATGCCAGCTAAACAAGTTTGAAGATTAAGAATTGGAGGCTATGAGGCAATTTAAAATATTTGCGAGCATAAGGATTCATTTAAAAGCAGGAAAATTGGGATTCATATAAATTGAATTCGAGAAATCTGTAAAGACGATGTTGTCTGTCCGCAATGCTGCTTAAATGCTAAAAAAAATCATATTTGTAGCGAATCATTACTTGCGATGAAACATGGATTCATTACTATAACCCAAAGAGTAAGAGATCGTATGCAAAGCCAGGCCAACCAGACGAATCGGACACCAAAGAAAAATATCCATGTCACTAAAGTAATGATCTGCATTTGGTGGAACCAAAAAAGTCCTCTCTATTATGATCTGTTGAAATCTGGTTCGACCATTACAGGGAACCTGTACCGATTGCAACTGATTTGTTTAAAGAAAGTATTGATCGAGAAACCCGACAAACGAAATACATATAGCATAATATTCCATTATGACAACATGTTGCAATACCTGTTAAAAACTATTTAGAAATAATTTGTTCGAAAGTTTTTCCTCATCCGCCTTATAGCTCAGACCTTGCCCCATCCTATTATTATTTCCTACTATTATTTCTTTTGATCGATGCAGAAAGCTCTCTGAGAGGGTAACCGAAATTGACTTGATTCGTTTTCGGCCTCAAAGGCCAGAACTTTGAAACACTAATTTAAATTGTATAAATGTTTTTTATTTAAAAGAATGAGTGCTCGTTTTATAGCAAAACCTTTCTGCTTTTCACTACTATTCTGAGATTTAATTTCACGAACCAGATCAATTATTTTTGGTTCGATAAGATCAGAATATTACTCTATTGTGACCGGTCATTTTCATTCATTTATCCAAGACTGATTCGTTCATGCAATTCGTTCACTTTGAACAAATGAATACAACCCTTATTGAATGTATTTTTTTCTTGTCTTTTAATAAACAGCAGTTGAACGAAATTGATCCGTGCACTATTGAACGAAAACCGTTCAGTAAAATGACCGGCGCATTCCACTCAATGAAGTGATCCGTTCATTTTAACCTGTTCGTTCATGAACGACAGAGCTCTACTATTGAACGTAGCATTTTCATTGTAAGTTCCTGGTTTCTTTTAATATCATGTTGTTTTCATTTTGTTTACGATTCGTGCTTAAGTTTTTTTTTGTATTGCCTTATAATAAGTTTTTTTTTCAATCATTAAATTCCATAATGTCGGATCGCCAAAACAAATTGCTACGAATGATCGCAATTGCCCACTGGTATGTACAAAATTGGAATATTCATAAAAATCTAAACGTGCCTTTGGTAAAAACTGAGATCGAAAAGTATGCAGAAAAATATTTAAAAAAGCTTCAATTACACCCAAACCCATTAGCCCAAAATATATTAATCTCAGCCCAAAACAATAAGGAGAAATGCCAACTTAATACATATTTTTTACGAAATTATATTTAAATTTAACGGTTTGTAACGACTGGTATCAATAGACAGCATGTTTATCAACACACAACATGATTATCGACCATTGTATTACAAGAAGTTTCTTTTTATAAACATTGTTGACAACACGTTGTTATTAACCTAGAAAGAAAATTTCGATTGTCCACTCTAGATGCCGCCGGAAAGTAGTATAGAATAGGGCGCTAGTGTATAAATGGAACAAACAGGCCACTCAAAGTGAGTTTATTGTGAGTCATCGTTGAGTGAGCATCAAGTAGTTCTCAAACTGTAATTTAAGTGTATTTAAACTGTAACAGAAAAATTAATAAACAATTTTCGCCCGACCCTGACTGAACTAAATAATTAAAATTTATTACATAAATATAAGATTTGATAAAATAAATAAATAGAAATAAAAAAAAAGTTTTTTTTTTCAGTTTTACACCCCTTGATTAAATTCTGTCATAATTCTATATTATATCATAACATCCGTGGATATTAATTAACATTAGTCTTTATGACAAAAAGTCTATTAATTGATTTGTATTATATTTATAAAGAGTTTGTTTCTTACTCTATTTCATAGATATTTTTAATTTTTATATAACATTTCATTCGCTTAACTCCCACACACCCATTTTCAAGTTTCTTACAGTGCATTCTTTTTTATTTGCATTTTCTTTTATACTACAGTACGAGTATATTTTAACATTTAGCTGGTAATCACGAAATATATATACAAGTATGTGTAAAAAACAATCTCTATTTAAGATTAAAATCAAGTACACAACACATATTTTTTGCAACTTTTTCGGTTGTGAAGGTATTAAATGCTCATACATACGTATACGTACGTATATACTCGTACTACTTACTTAGTATACAAAAAATTCACCATTTACTAATATTTTAAAGGTAGATTTAATAAAAGTGCAAGGAAAATTATAAGCGACATATAATGAGAGCTAAGGGAAATTTCGGATAATGTAATTTTTACAAGTTCATATTTTAAAAACAGGTCAATAGAAATTAAATAATATATCTACAGCCTCCATTAATTAACATCGTATCAACTATGAAATGAATTCTATTATATATTTCTCATTGTATCTTTTATTCAAAATCAAATGTCCCGAAACAATGTAACACTTGGTATTAGTTTGTAATGCTAAAATTTTGAGACAATTTGAAAAATGTCAAGCCTTGCCGCATGGCCGCTAAACTTTGAAAATGCACTTGAAATCAATTAACAAAAATATTTCAGTTACTTAAAAAAATGATGGGTCTATTTCATTAGTCACGTCATGTATTTTGAGTAGACTGTAATCGATTAAATTGGACCTGTTTAGAAAAAATAATCCAGTGCTATTTGGACGCGTAAAAATTGGTTTATTTTACGAATAGATCAATGAAATTTGTGTGCATTTTTTGTTATTGTTTCTTTTTTTTTGTGTGAATTCAAACTGAATCCAATTTCAATTTATTGTATAGAAATTGGTTCCTATTACATGCTATTCTATAGGAACTGGTTGCTATTTCATGCTATTATATAGGAACTGGTTCCTATTTTATGCTATTCTATAAGAAATGGTTCCTAGTCTACGAATATAGGAACTGGTTGCTATTTCATGCTATTATATAGGAACTGATTGCTATTACATGCTATTCTATAGGAACTTGTTGCTATTTCATACTATTCTATAAGTAATGGTTTCTATTCTACGAGTATAGGAACTGGTTCCTATTACATGCTATTCTATAGGAACTGGTTGCTATTTCATGCTATTATATAGGAACTGGTTCCTATTTTATGCTATTCTATAAGAAATGGTTCCTATTCTACGAATATAGGAACTGGTTGCTATTTCATGCTATTATATAGGAACTGATTGCTATTACATGCTATTCTATAGGAACTTGTTGCTATTTCATACTATTCTATAAGTAATGGTTTCTATTCTACGAGTATAGGAACTGGTTCCTATTACATGCTATTCTATAAGAACGGGTTGCTATTTCATGCTATTGTATAGGAATTGGTTGCTATAAGAACTGGTTCCTATTTCATGCTAGGAACGACAAATTGTTTGTTTCGGTTACTCATGTTTATTGGTCCAGTTGAAACCACTTGAGATTAGTGTTAATTGTTAACATCTATCGATGCAAAGAGATACCTTACAGTGACACGTACAGCATGCATTCTCAGCAATTGCTTTTGGATTTTTTAAACAAATGGAAATAAGCTTCGTCTAAAAAAATAATTTGTCCATGAAAAGCTGGCTGCTTGTTTTAACATGAATTCAGCGAATGTACGGTGATTTTCTGCGATGTGTCTTCCTAAGTCTCGTATCCGTTTAAAATTTCACTATATTCCATTTTAAAAAGTGTAGTGGCATACTTTCTATGTAAATACTGTGAGCATCAATATAAAGTAAACACCTAATATTGTTTAAAAAATGTTTTTATTATATATTCTACAAGTACAAATTTAAACAAAATACATATTTTGCATAATTCATAAGTGTAAATTAGAAAAATAAGGAACATAAAACAATTTTATATATTTAAGTTTTTTATCGACCTTTTTCTTTATTTTATTATTGATTTGTTTAGAAAATTCTAAATTGGGCTTATTAAGGTCATGTATTCTATGCAAATAAAATATTATTTCATAATTTATTTTTAAATTTTAACGGCAAAATACCAGTTTTTTAGTCGTTTTGCCTTTATCACAGCTGACAATCTTCTAGATATAGAATCAACGAGTTTTTTTTAGTGAAATCTGCTGAAATTTTGATCTATTCATACTATATAACTGCCTTTAGATTATCCTTCTTTGCCTAATTTTTTTGTCCAGATATTCCCACAGGTGCTCAATTGGATTGAGGTCTGGGGACTGCGGAGGATGATATAAAGTTTTTGCATGATGATTGGGCAGCCACTCTTTCACAATTTTCGAGGTATGCTTCGGATCATTAGCCTGTTGGAAAATCCAGTTGTGCGCTAGTTCTACTAAAGACTTCGTTCTTTGTTCGCTATAATAAAGGCTTCGTTTTTTGTTCGCCATATTATACCAAAAAATTTGAGGCTTGTTTATATATATATTTTTTTTTTCGAAATTCCAACGTTTGGTTTGGTGGCACTCTACCATGTAGGCCATTCTTTAATGCAAAGATCTTCTAATCTTACCCGCGCTTACAGATTTTGCCGAAGATTTCGTAACATTTTCCACTATTTTTATATAGAACTAGATGTTGGCTCTTACTTCAGTTTATGTAAGACGCTTTTGTCGTTTCTTAAATACTTAACGTCTCCCATATAGCGCCCATTTTTGAAAAACTGGTGTTTTATACATATACTGGATGTAGGGTATTATATGGTCAGGCTTGACCGACTATACTTTCTTACTTGTTGTTTCTTTTTTTGTTCAATTCTATCTAAAAAACTATTTAAAAACTTAATAAAACTATCTATTAATATAATAAAACTTTTTTTAATAATATGTAGTGTTGACTTTATTTTTACGCTGACTGTATCTGTGTGTTGTGTAAATGTCTGTACGTGTGTACTTGACTGGTATAAATGAAGATGAAAATAAAATAAAAAATTAAAATAGATTGAGTCGAGTAGAAAATTAAGCTGAAAAGCTTGCAGTGAAGAGATTTTTCGTTTCCTTTTTGTTTTCATAACAAAACCAACAACCACCCCCCAACCAGTACTTACATTCAGACATATATTTCCCACTACATTCAAGTTGAAGTAGAATCATGAACGTACGAAAAATAAAACTCATACGTACTCAAACAATACAATAAAAATTAGGTCAAAGATCAAGAGGAGAGTCACATCAGGAAGGCAGCAAGCAGACAGTCAGTCAACCAGCCAGTCAGCCATTGCAGCACTTCATAACATAGAAGTGTGTGCGAATGAAGCCAGTGTGTGTGAAACAAAATAAAATGATTTGAATGCTCACTCACACTATTTAGTAGTTAACTTTAACTAGTTGACTAGTTTGACTGACTAAATGACGGAGTATTTGACAGATTACATACATACGTATGTAAATATGAGGGTGGTTTAATAAGTTCTATCAAAGTAACAGATAACCATAATATATGGAGACATTAAGGCGGTTTACATTAAATTGTTTAGTCCAGTAATCGGCATGAAAAGAATATAAATTTTAACAACATGCAATTTATAGCTCTGCTGTAATTTGATCAGTTATTGATTGTGGCTTTTTGTAAACTTGATCCTTTGTAAACTTCATTTACTGGTAAATAAATGAGCATGTTTGGCATCTTAAAACTATGAATGCCGATCACTGGTTTTATCCAGAAAACATAACTAGTAGTATCGAAATATTTATGTATAAGAAGCCAATTTTTTTTCACAAATAGTAGCACTGGAATAGGTAAAAAGTGCATTTGGATTGAAATCCCAGTAGGTACGTAGCACAATCTTAACATTTTCAAATGCATTTTTCAGTTAATCCTCGCAAGTTTAATGTAATTGCTCGTGTGTGTCAGTGAGTGACTGACTACATAGTTTTTAGTTTAACTATTTGGCGAGCGTTTTTTTCTATATTATAGTCATCTTAAAGACTGGCATAAACGAACGTGCATAGAGAAGAATAGTTGCTAGATTATTTTGTAAAAAAAATCTCTTTTTTTCTATAACGTATGTGTATTTGCCACTGCTGTTTGCTTTATCTTATGGTTACCAATGCTATAACGTGGCTAGAAAATATGCACATGTGACAACATGACATTGTTAGGAACATGCTGTAAATAGTAATGCAACCAACTTAGTTTTCTAATCCGCAAAATATTTTAAGAAACCTGTATAAGAATGTTAAAATTGGGAGATATTTAGAAAATTATTAAATATTTTTTTCGAACAATAAACAGTGTTTTTAGTCCAAAAGTTAGTTGTTAAAATCTCTCGATAGTGTCATCCATTAATCGATATTGCGCTTGGAGCTTCAGAAGCCCAAATGCGGTAATATTGCTTGTTGGCGTATCCATACAAATGTAAATGGATATTTTCCAGAAAAAAAAAAACAGAAAGATGTTCTTGAATGCATTCAGCGAACCTACGAAGAGTTTTAAAATCAAAATCATTATAATAATTGTCAAAACTTCTACTACTGATATGTCAACAAGTAAAATGTTTACACTTCATGGTATTCTAATACACTATTGTATGATAACATAGTCCTTGTTTAGAAACCATTTGAAATTTTAAAATATCAATTGAAATCTTAAACTGATATTCATTAATAGAAAATAAAATGTATTTCTTCCTATAAATATTTGTTTGTTGAACACCATTTTGATCTACATAATCTGCAAACTTATTCCAAATTGCTGCATCGGCTCTTAAGTTTCTTTAATTGCTTACAAACAAACAAATTTAGATTTTTGCAAAGTTGCGTTTTAAGTTATATTAATATTATAATCTATACTCAATTGTCTTAATAGGAAGTTACAAAAAATTTAATTGGTTTGGAAAATATACGTATACAGTGGGCAGCACAAATGAGTACATGTTAGTACTTTGTGCACTTGTTATTGCCAAAAAATAAAACTAACAAAAAAATTTAAAAATATTTTTGGTCATTTATTTCATGTTTAATATTTAACAAAATAATTAAAACAAAAAGTATCAACTTTTAAGAACAAAGACAGACGAAAACAACCCGAATGTACTCAATTTTGCACCATATAAAAACTGTAGGAATGAGAGTGTTTTTAATATTTAGTTCAAAGCTTGTTATTTCGTAAACCACCTTTTGGCATACTCTTCACCAAATATGCAATTAATTCATTTGGAATACTCTATCATTCGCACTAAAAGCTCATTCAAATGTGTCGGTATTGTTCCAACTGTCTCTTCACGATTGACCACAAATTCTCAAAATCTCAATCGAATTAGGCTTGGGGCTTTTTGCTGGCCACTGCATCTTTCACGATTTTGGAAGTGTGCTTTGGGTCACCATCCCGCTGAAAAGTAACTTCATTCGCATGATAGACGTTCTCATCTACAATATCGGGAAGAAGAGTTTGTAAAATCAGCAGATAGTCTTCTTTCCTCATTATTCCTTAAATTCTTTGCAGTGGTCCGAGGTGCTACCATGTAAAGCAACCTCATATCATGACGTTCCTCCCACCTTGCTTCATTGTTTTCTTAACATGGTGTCTTTAAATTCTCTGGGCTTTTCGGTGACGGCAATATGGTTTACCGTGGAAGTGAAAACGATTAAATTTTAATTCGTCTCACCAGATAACACGTTTCCCATGGCAAACTTTAACCGTGCCTTAATATTTGTATCTACAATGCTGGTTTTTATTTGTTAGTCTGCTTTTACATTCTTTAATTCTGACTCGTCAAGTCAAGTATTTTTGGATGAGAAGGGAAAAGAGAATAAAAAGGGTACAAACTTGACGGTACTACTAAATTTTTTTTATTTCCTTCTGTTTTTTTCATGCATGTTGATTTGCATGAAAAGTACGAAAATTATAATGACGTGTGTGAATGAAATGGCAAGTTCAAAAGAGAATTGAACAAAAAGTGGTCAGCTAAAACTGAAGAGGACTTTCTGCTAAGATGTAACCAATATCGCGCAGGGCTTGTCTTGCTGTCCATCAACTAACACGTGTTGATATAAAAGCATCTTTTGGTGTTAAACACTTGTATCTTTTCATTTGTGTTATCATGAGACGTGTGTGGTTTGAAAAAATTAGAGATCCTTTTTAGACTCTTATCACCACTTTATGACTTACTTTAAGCTGTTTAGCTAATACTCACGTAGAATAGCTATTTTTTTTAATTGCTAGAATATTGTCCTCAATGGCCTTTAACAGTTTGTTCATTATTTATAATAATTCCTATTATAATTTACCACATGTAATTAAATTAATATCAAAATAAACAAAGCAAACACATTCAAATTTAACTGTCAACTTTAATATTTTTGTGGAAATATTTCGCTAGTTCGAATATCTTTTTTGTACTAAATGTTTATTTTGCGAAAATTATTATTTCCCATTTCCCAAAATAAATGACAAACACATTTTCAAATTTCTTTATTAGTTTTATGCAATAAAAAGTGCAGTAGATATGTTTGTATATTTTTTTAAAAACCAATTAAAGTTTTAACATTAATTGCTGATTAAGTTTTCTATACATATATTAAACAACACAAATGTATGTTAGTTTATTTTGTGGAAAATAACAAATTTTTTTTATTGTTTGCGTTTATTTATCTAAAATTTCCCTAATTCTCAAATTTCCCGTTCATATTATCGAAGTATGTATTAAAAAATCCCGTTTTCTATCACAATAAATCTGGCCACCCTAATTTCCCAATTCCTTTTACTTGTTAAACGACACCAAAATAAAACACATGTCATTAGTTAAATTGTGACATCTATACTAAACCACGTGAAATTATTAAGTGTGTAAATAAAAATTAATTAAATATAAAAGAAACGTTTGAATAAATACAAAAATTGTGTAAATATATTAAGAAAAGTGCAAAGAATATAAAAATGAGTTTTTATTGTAAATAAATGGAAGGAAAATTTGTGAAAAATTTGTTGAAATATCTTGCTAAAAAAGTTGCAGTAGCAGCTCAGTTGACGCCAACACTTGTTGGTTTGTTTTTTTCATTGCTTGTTTACTAGTGTCTTGTTGTTGTTATTTTCTGAGTAGTGTGTGTGAGCGAAATAATAAAAAATCGTAATTGCGTGAGAGCTTTAAATGTTTTGCATATTGTAGAAGGAAATAATTTAAATAAAGTAATAACATAAAATTAAATACATTATAATAATAAAGTTAATTGTGTTTAAAAAGCAATGCTTCATATGATATTATGATTATAGTAATATGGTTGCTGAAAAATTTAAATATTTTTATATATAATTTTGAGAAAAACGTCCACCTTATTATGCTGCCCTTTTATTACAAATTAATAGGTAAGTAATTTAAATTGTTTTTATTATGTTACATACATACAGTTAAATCTCGGTATATGTAGCTAATATAACTAATATATTAATAACAAGTAAGAGTGCTATATTCGGCTGTGCCGAATCTTAAATACCCTTCACCTAAGCGTAATAAGAAATACAGAAACTACACTAGACTAGAATATCCTAATTCTGTGTTTTCTATTCAGTCTTAGTGCAAATTTTATTAGTATTTGATATATTGTTTGAAAGACAATTTTACGACCAACATAATTTATGTAAAATATTTTCAAATGTTGTCTAATTTTTACCATTTTTAATTGATTTAATTACCAATTCTTACCATAATTTACAGAGTCTGTCTGATGTTCATAATAATCTTCAGTGTAATTTAACAAACAGAGTATAAAAAAGGGGTACAATTCGATTTTAGTGATTTTGCTCAAAAAAAAAAAAAAAAACAAAATTAAATAGGGCTTTTAAAGGAGATACCAGCAAAAGAAAAATTTGTTGCCGGTCACGCCTATTTTCGAGGGGGCGGGCCCTTAAAGTTGAAAATACATAGGCCTATATCTCGGGAACTACTGGGTGTCTGATAATTTGTAAGGCATTAAATAAAAGGTATTAAAAATACCTTTCCAACGATATATATCATGATTATAAAATATGGACCGAATATGGGTTAAATCCGAAAAGAATATTTTTTGACCCGAATTTATTTGTTTTTTGGAAATGATTCTATATGGCAGATATGACAAATTATGGGCCGATCTTCTTAAATTTTGGAACAGTTATTTTCATGCATATGAGGATATTTCACGTCGAATTTCAACATAATAACGGTATATTTAAGATATATATTAGTATTAACGTGGATTTCGAGAGTGGACCTTATGGGGGGGATATAGTCAAATATGGACCGATATTCTCAAAATCCAGCAGTTAGATTTAGGCATGTATGTAAATGATCCGTGTAAAATTTTGGATTGGTACCCTTATTTATAAGCGATTTATGAGTATTAAAGTGATTTTCGGAAGAGGGCTTTATATGGGGCATACGGTTAAAAATAGACCGAAATTCACAAAATTTTGTGGGATGATTTTTGTATATATTAAAATGATCTGTGCAAAGTTTTGAGTCGGTACCGATATTTATACAATATATATACGGAAAAATGTCTTTTTCAGATGTGGTCCTTGTATGGGAGCTATGACCAGTTCTGGGCCGACCACCATAAAATTTAGTACAACAATTTATTTGCCTATAAGGAGTATTTCTGTCAAATTTTAGCCGTTTAACATTATTTATATCTCTTTTATACGTATTTAAGTGAATTTTGTAAGTGGACTTTATATGGGGTCTATGGTCAAACATGGACCGAATTAAAAAAAATTTCGTTTTGCGATTTCTTTTTGTATAAAACTTATTTTTGCTGAATTTTGTCTTGATATTCCAATTTTATAGGCATTTATTTATCATTAAGCCATATTTCGGGAAGATTTTTGTATGGGGGCTATGACCAATTCTGGGCCGACCACCATAAAATTTAGTACAGCAATTTATTTGCCTATAAAGAGTATTTATGTCAAATTTTAGCCGTTTAACATTATTTATATCTCTTTTATACGTATTTAAGTGAATTTTGGAAGTGGACTTTATATGGGGTCTATGGTCAAACATGGACCGAATTAAAAAAAATTTCGTTTTGCGATTTCTTTTTGTATAAAACTTATTTTTGCTGAATTTTGTCTTGATATTCCAATTTTATAGGCATTTATTTATCATTAAGCCATATTTCGGGAATATATATATTTGTATGGGGGCTATAAGAAATCATGGACCGATTCTTACTATTTTCCGCACACTTTCTTCTTTTATAGTACAAACAACGTATACAAAATTTCATGGTATTATCTGCAATAGTTTTCAAAATATTGCAATAAAATGGATGAAAAATATCAAATTTTTATGGAGGTGGTCTCACATATAGGTTCATAACTCTGGTTAACCTAAACCGATTTTGCTGATTTTAAATAGCAAACTTCTCGAAAGCACTTCTGACAGAATTATTGAAGGTTTGGATCCCCAGTATATCTGGGGACTTCAAAAAACTGATTTCAACAGACAGACAGACAGACAGACAGACAGACAGACAGACAGACAGACAGACAGACAGACAGACGGACATGGCTTAATCGACTTCGCTATCTATAAGGATCCAGAATATATATACTTTATAGGGTCGGAAAATTTTTTTGTGGAAATTACACACGGAATGACAAACTTATATATACCCTTCTCACGATGGTGAAGGGTATAATAATGTTACGCTTTTGCGTTAAACTAAAAAATTTAACATACTGTGAGCTTCATTATACAGTACACACCTGATATTGTTTAAAAAAAATTATAATATATCTACACTAAAAGTACAAATTCCAAACAAAATATATTGCAAAATTCATAAGTAACTTAGCAAAATCTAACTCATTTATAAAAACTTGAAAAATAAGGAACAAAAAAATAATTCTATTTTAATGGAAAAGTACTAGATTTTTCGCGTCAAAATAAAGTCAACAAGTAAATTCAAATTATGTTAAACATTGTATTTAATATTTAGTTTGTAGACCTTTTGCCTTTATCACAGCTGACAATCTTCTAGACATAGAATAAACAAGTTTTTTTTAGTGAAATCTGGCAAAATCTTGTTAGGTGTTCAATTGTATTGAGGTTTGGGGACAACGGAGGATGAACTAAAGTTTTTGAACTAAAGTTTGAGCAACCACTCTTTCACAATTTTGGAGGTAAGCCTTAGGATTATTACCCTGTTGGAAGATCCAGTTTGGCGCTAGTTTTATCTACACTGTGGGCTACATTGTTTTTGAAAATTTCGGACAATGAAAAGTCCTTATTTAATATGATAGACATACATACATACATATGGTATAATTTATTAATATTGTGATTCAAAAACTTCATTTTTAATCTAAATAATAGCACTTGCGTCCTGTCGTAGACCGGTAATATTGAAAATGTGAATACTAACTAAAAAAATTATTAAAATATAAAGTGTGACAGGGATCTTGATTTTTTATTGTACAGTCTATAAACGTAAAATTATTGACCCCTGATGCCGCCATAAAACTCCAGACCATTATTGAGCCGTCGCGGAGCGCCGTTTTGTTTTACCGTCATGTTAACTTATTCTTGGTTGCCATATTTTTGGGGGGGTTTTAACGCAAAATATCTCAAACTTACTTTCATAGATGAAAAGAATATTATAATAATCAAACTGAAATTCAGGATTCAACCAAAACTGTGCAAATGGGTATTATATGAATTGAAACCGAGATACCTTATCATATACACTGTCGCACAAAATAAAGTTCAGTTTTGTAAAGTTTATATATATTATGTAAATATATTGAAGTACACAAGAAATCTCAGCGACATAAGAAAGTGCGGCTTTCTGTTTACCCTTAAATAAGAGTTGTATTCCTGATTTTTTTTAAATTTGTGGTAAATTTTTAAAAAATAATAAATTATAGTTGAAGTACTTATTTATTTAATTTAATATTACTTAAATATACACAAAATTAGGCTAGACCCAGACCCAGAAATGAAGACGTTAACCGAAAAGGAAAGGATGTCCTTGATCCTGAAAATGGGATGAAACAGAAAGCTATAAGTTCTAAAGCCTCAGTTAGCCGACTGTAATGGAATGTAACTGCAACAGTAAGAAACAGCTGATGGATATTGTTATGTGTAAAGTAATGCAAATGGTTATGGAGATGTAAAGTAACGCAACACCGTAATTTATGAATCTGTAAGAAATAGAATTTTCTTACATTTTTACGTCATTACACTACATTCCGTTGCAGTCGGCTAACTGAGACTTAAGCATAATGTAACGGAATTTGCGGTTAGAAAAATAATTTTTTGTATAAAATAAGAAAGTCAAACAAAAGCTTAAAGAAGTTTGTAGCAGAAAACCTAAGACCACGAAACTAGACGATGATCATATTACAATTCTAGCAAATATATATTCTTTTACGGCAGCCAGAGATATAAAGGAGAAACTGGATTAAAATATTTTGAATCGAACTGTCCAAAGAAGACAACGAAAACGGCCAAAAGAGTACTTTCGCTAAGAAAAAGGCGTCTTTTACGAGCTGCAATTATAAAAATGCGTTTAGGCTTTGCAAAGTAGTACATAAATATTAGATAAAATATTAACTGAATTAAAAATAGGACTATAATTTATAATTATTAGAATATAATAATTACATGTTTCAATCAAAAACAAACAAAAAACAGGAAATATTCGAAACCGCATTTTATTTTGTCCGACAGTGTAAATGAATCATTATTTGTGATGAAAAATTAATCCATTAATATAAGTCGCAGCGTAAGAGATCGTATGTGAAGCGAGGCTAATCAGCCGAATCGACCAAAGGCCAAATATCCATGGCGTTATATATGTAGTGTATTTGGTGGGACCAGGAGGCTCTTATTATCAAATGCTGGAATCTGGTCAGACCGTCACATAGAACCTGTATTGAATGCAAGTGATTCGTTGAATACTTTGAATAATTTTATATTGTATAAATGTTCCAAAAATAAAAGCTACAAATTTAAAAAAATTTCGCATTTCTAAGTTATACATTCATTTTAAAGTTTTGGAAATTAGGTCTATCTAACCCAGAGCATTATTATGTCTAATGGTACCATTTCCGATAGCACAGATAGATCAGGCTTAGTACATGACCGCAGAATTTCTTATGTCTGAAGATGACTGTATCAGCAGCTGCTTACCAGTATGAGTAAGAATACCGCCTACCTTACAAAGAAATATTGTTGGTTACATTATTGCCACATGTCGTATGCGTTGTGTATGTGCATCATGTATGACATAGTCAATAGTAGTAGTAGTAGTCGCAGCAGTAGCTTTATAATTCACAATTTTTTGCCTAAAATGCTTAAGTAAAACGTGTATTTAAAGTGTAACTGTGTATATCAATGAATGTGCTCTTATGATGATGGGGAAAAGGTTTTGAAATGATTTAAATTACGTGGAGGCAGGATTGTGGGTGTTTTCTATTAAAAGTTTTACTTTTTCATTTCATTTTTTTTCTGTGTCAAATGAAAAAAGAACAAGAACTCACTCACTCTCTGACACCAAACGATTTCGCCAAAGTCACAAAAACGAAATTGAAGCACAAATGACGATGGCACCTTTGAGAGATTTTTTTTAAACGAGCATGTAACGACGTCAGCAGAATTATAAACTGCAGAAGGCAAAAAATATCTTCACATAACTGGATGTCGTATAATCCGAACGAATATAAGCCCAGCAAGCCATATGAGTATGAAAATAGTCTTTTCTGACACCTTTTCCGGAGCGTTCATGCTCTTGATGAGCCCAAAAAACAACAGCTTTTAGATAATGTCAGAAAAGAGTCTTTTATGAGGGTTTTTTGGGCTCTGAAAAAGCTCTTCGATAATGTCAGAAAAGAGTCTTTTATGGGGGGTTTTTGGGCTCAGAAAGAAGTCTTACTTACATCATGTCAGAACAGAGTGATTGTAATTTTAAATACAAAAAATTAAAAGTTCACATTTTTTTCAAATTGTTTTTACTTAAACAAAAAGGGAATTCATTTACAAATAAACTAAATTAGAAATGAAAAAAAAAATTAAATAAATTGTATTTACAGTAAAAAAATAAAATGGAATTCATTTAAATGAAATATATAAAAATGGAAAAAAATAATTTTTTAAGCATATTTTTCTTCGCTCCGAAAATGCTTTTTAGTTGGACTCTTTTCTGACTCCTTTTTCGGAGCGCTCCTAGAATGGTATGCTGGGAGTATGCATATTGACATATGTACGAATGTATGTACATACATATATATTTGTATCTGTGTTTTTAAGTATGAGCAAATGTAACTAGAATCAGATGATGATTTTTGTAATGTTTATGTACATATCTAGGGCATAATTGCGGGTGTGTGTGCTGTTGGGTGTGAGAGTATTTGTGTTTAGAGTAAAATTGACTATAAGTAGCTTAAGTTGTCGAAGCTAAGAAATCGTTTGAGTTGTTGCAAGACAAGACATGACAGAAGCAAAATCAATGACAGCTTAAGTACCACTTGAACAATTTAGCAACAATTAAGACCACAAAAATGTTTAAAGTAATACAAAAACTTAAGCATAACACAACAATAATCTGGAAATGAGGCATAGGGGTAAAGGATCTAGAGTAGGGTATACTTGTATTTAACAGATTTTTTTTTTGCCAATTTAAAACAAATTTTAGCATTTTTTTACTGATTTAGCCACTCAAATATTTGAGATCTCGTCTCACTGATTTTGTCTTGTCAATATGAGTAACAAGTGAAAACCTTGTTCCTTTAAAATTTTGTGAAAACGAAGTTTGCAATTCAATTTAAATGAATTTTCTTTTGTGATCATCCGAGTTTTAATGTAGAAAACTACAAAAACATTAATAATTCTTTTAATTTTTATATTAAATTAAACAACTAATTAAATTTAAATTCTGGAAGGTCTTTCTTTCATTTATTTCAATAAAATCAGACGGAAGTTTATACTTGCAGAAAAGCAACAGCAAAAAATAAAAAAGGTTTTCAAAACTTAGACTTTCTGACGCGTGTGAAATAAACCTAAACCTAATGGCTGACAATTTCCTTACAAAAATATATATTTCATGAATACGTAATTGCATAAATTCAAATTCAAGTATTTTAACCAAAAAAAAAAAATATATATATATAAGTAAAAGAAAAACCAAATGAAAAGCAAACCTAAATTAGCATTAGTTAAAGCTCTGTCTAACTTTTTAACAACACAGTCACTGTGTATAAACCAGTGAGTGAGTGAGTGACTTGTAACTATTTTTAAGAATAAAGCAAAAATAAAACAGATTGTGTGACAAAGTTTCTTCTTTGGTTGGTTTTAAAAATTTCTTTTCGTTTTATTTGCAATTTTTCCTGTACTTTTCTAAGCACTACTATTTAGATACTTATCATATGTTAAATGCGAAATACGTGCTATTGGCATCATGGCACACATATTTACCTACTTACAAACATTCATACATGCATTTGTACATTTATATGTATAAATGTTTTTGTAACTATATAATAGACGTACAGTGACGGTCAAAAATGGTAGAGTATAAATCATACATCACAGTTGAGGAAATGGATTCTTACCAACTATATTTTGCTAAACGGCGTAATCAATACTCTGTAGGAAATATTCAATATTTTTCTACAGCTGCTTTAAAATCAAATCTTATTTGAAAATGTTCGACCCTTACTATAGCGAAAATTAAATTCTTGAATAAACACATAGTGGTAGAGAAGTAGCACATCAGGGGTCTTGAAAACCGGACTTGTTAGCCATATTAACTTGTTTGATGTTGTTGCTGGGTTGACAGTTCTTTGTGTTGGATGTCGTAGCTATGCAGTTTCAGTGTTGAAAGCTTCGTATCACACCCACTGGAGATACAATGCTGACAAAATTTGCCTTTAAATAACCTCCAAACACTTCATTCAGAAGGAGACTTCAGTTTTAAAGGTCAATGAGCACAACGCCATGTAGACGCAAAAGTTTATTCTGGAATGTTGGAGGTTGTACAAGAAAAGCATATTTCAACACGACTACAATCCTTGAATTCTACTACGTGATTAAAGCAATCATCATCCAGGAAGAACACCATGGAAGTGCTTGGTATCATCAGTCTGATCACAAGTTGTTGTAATAGAAAACAATTGTCAACTGGTTTAGCAACTTTGTCTACTCACCTTAAAGTTTAACCTCTTGTATATAAAAAGCTATAGTTAAGAAGTACAGTATAAAAGAGTACACATCTACTCAAAGACCTGTAAGATAAATATTTTTTTTTTCAGGACCTCAGGGCCTTATTATCCACCATAAAGTCGCATTAATCCTCTGATAAAACGTAAGATATTCTCTGGCCTAAAGTTCCAAACGTCTTACATTCCTTCTTACTTAGCCACTTAAATCTGTGGTGCTGCATACTTTACAATAGTCCGGTGCCGTTCTAACCTTATCAAAGCAATAACACGAAATCATTCTAATACTCGTCCTATACAGTTCCCGTAGATTCGATGTTTGAGAGGATCACAAGGTCGTAGAGATCTTGCAGTGCAGTCTACTCCTTCTGGATTGGTTAGCTCAAAGCAAAATCTCCTCTGCACTTTACACGTAATCACACCTCTGATCACACAAACACAACTTCTATCCAGTTCCAGTATCTGCTATGTTTGGCATTAGTACCACAAAGTCGTAGTGATCCTACAGCCCTATCTACTCTTTAACGATTAGAAGGTTCTGAGCAATATATTCGCCATTATAACCATCCAATCATCTCCATTACCCTACATTACAGTTTTTTGTCAAGTGTGAAATAAAGCCTACATAAAATTAAGGGAAAATACAAAATTTCCTGAAACATGTTAATTTGTTAACTAAACACTTTTCTTTTTCTTTTTTGTTTTCTTTTATAAATTTATAAATTAATTAGTTTAAACACTTTATCTTTAAGAATTATAATTTTTTTTTTCTTTTTAATGTTTCTGCTAAAACAATGTTCTATACTGCAATAAGAGACTTTAAGTCTTGTGTATAGAATTGGAAATAAATAAATAAATAAACATATTATGACCAACACTGTACATATTCAAATATGTTTGTACTAAGTGTAATGAACATATCAGTTCAGTTATCTGCTACTTTACTAACAAACTGTTTTCTTTCCATTTTTGTTGTTTGTTTTTTTTTTGTTTTACATTTTCTTCCTTTTTCAGTTTTTTGTTTAATTTTCAGTGGTTATAACCACTATAACAATTTCAAAATTCTTTCGTAAAAAAGAAGAGGTATTTTTTATTTGTATAAATAGTATTTTTTTTCAAACTACTCTGTCAGTTAGTTAGTTCGCCAGCCAGCCAACCAACCAGCCTGATTGCCATTCATTCTCGTCTATTTAAGTGAATCACACACAGAGTGAAAAGGTTCATGGTGAACCTCACTTTTATGCAAACAATACACAATACATACATAAGTATTGTTTGAAAAATAACTGAGTAAAAAAGGAAAACAAAAATAAAAAATAAAAATCATCAGCGTATACGACTATTTAATAGTTGGGTTAGAAACGACCATGACATGCTCTATTTTACACCTTTTGGCAACAACCAAAGCCTTTCCATAACTCTTGGTATTTTTTTAATTGTTGCAACAATTGAAGCTGTGTGAGATGTTGCGGTTTTATTTCCATTTTGAGGGGAGAAATGTGGTTCTTTTGTTATTATGCTTGGCAGTAAGTAATACAGTGTTCTGGAGTTTTTTTTTGTAAAACGTTTAATATTAGTAAGTTGTTATTAGTTGCATGAACACTGGACATCATTCGGAATCCAAATACTATTTACATACATATCTAATAATCTGGCACTTTTCTTTTGGCACTCAGAGTTTAGATGTTTAATTCCTTAGATGTTTTACTTCGATTGGTGAAGACATAGGGATATTACACACCTTCATACAATCTCTGGCATATTCCTAATATTCGACGATTCAGGCTTGAGCATAGTCGAGGTGGAGAACTCCTTATGTTCTGAGATGCCATAATTTGTGAGTTGTTATTAATAAAAAATTCTGCATAATTTTTCAGCTTCAATTCTTCTATTGCCATTTCTTAGGAGTCTTAATTTTGTGTTAAAGTTTTATAGATATAACTATTCAAGGAGATGTTATGAGCGGCACATACAAATTTAATGCTTAAAAATATCCAACGACTTGTTTCGATTATTCTACAAGCTCATTTTATTGTTGCATAGGTCACATACTTGATGGAAACGATTTATATCAATAATTACTTAACCTTTATGTCATTCTGGTTTTTATGATTTTTATGATTCATTATGTATGAATGTGTGTTAATTTTTTTTTAAACAATATTCTTACTTTTCAATCACTCTTAAAGTTTTTATGCCTAATGGAAAGTACCTATACTTCACCTGCCTCATATCTCCAACTAATGTAGAGTGTTAAAATAAACGAAAGAAAGAAATAATTTTTGTGGGGCAATGGGAATACTTTACATTTAGCTAAGTTTTTGTTTGCATGTATTTAAATAAACGTATGTACATACGAGGGCTGTGCAGAGATCAGAGTCATGTTTTAAACAAAGATTTCAGCTGACATAGATCAAAGCAGAGGTACTTTAAATTCAGTATTGTTACATTTGAATGCAAATTTCCCTATAATACCATCCCATCTACCGCAATCGTTTCTAGGTCATTAAGAATTGCGACCCAAACAAATCACTAAATTTTGTTTATAATGCTTGCCTAGGTATTCTTTCAAAATCTAATATCAATCATATTTTCTATTAAGACCACCACAGTGAACTCGATCATTTTTTTTAATATTGGTTAGTTTAGTTACAAGAAATAAGCGCGATTTCTGATCAGTCTAAAATATTGGACCAATTATTCTCTACTATTACTATAATACCACTCCAGAAGCAATAATTGCGGCCATTATTATTATATCAATCTCATATAAAAGTTTCAGAAAATGAAAAGTTTACAATAATGTAATAATTATAATAATAATAATGTAATAATGTAATAATTATTGTAAACTTTTCATTTTCTGTTAAAAAATTTTTTCAATTTCATATTTCAATTATTATTTTATTATAATTCAAAACTTGTATTATCCCTGAAGAAGCTATCCATTGTGATAGCGAAATATTGGAAATAAATAAATTAAATATTTTTATATAAAATTCAAGTGACCTTATTGCTTATTAAAAAAAAACTATTAAATATCATATTATGATATTATAAGTATCATAATATGAATGTGATATTTAAGATTATTTCTTTTATGTACACTTTATTTAGGTCTTTTACACTTCTTTGACATTTTTGTATTTTGTAGTAATATTTTAAATATGAATTGTTTTTTTTTTTTTTTTAATTATTGAAACATTTAAATCCTTTAATTGATGCAAAAGCATTCTACAAATGGTAAAAACAAAATATTATTAAAATGAAACATATTGGCCCATAATCATAGGCATAGAAAAATCATATTTTAAGTAAAAGTAGAATTTTAAACAACAAAAACATATAAATTTTGTGCTTTTGCTTAAAGTATGCTTTTTCTATGACTATGCTTATGGGCCATTTTGTTTTCATTTTAAACAAAATATGAGTATAAATATAGAAACTTACCATTTAATGGTTATTTGTAAGTTTAAATAGTTGTAAATAATATAATATGTTTGAATAGTTATCATTCAATAGTTGCGGTAACTATATTCAATTTTATAATTGCCATAACTAATGAAATTAAAATAACAATTATTTGAGTACCACAACAATATATTGTTACCAAAAACACAGTGTAGTTGTTGTAACCATGTCCAACCATGGCTTATCTCTGCGTGTATGCTCAGTATTCCAAGTCTGACATGAATGCGCACCAGCAACAGACAGGCTACAACAGCCAACAGAAATAGCTAAATTTAAAATCGCTATTTTTTTTTTTTTTTAATTTTACACCTTATCCTCGTATGTATGTTTACGTTTATATGCAAGCATGTTACGAGTACATACATATGTAGTTACATACAAAAAGTACAAGTATTTATGTACATAGGTACGAGTATTTTACTTTTGTGTAATGATGACCTAAAATTTAATGTTTTTAAAGTATTTTTATTGATTGCTGACTTAGACAATTTATTTTTATGTCATTGTACGGGTTTTACCATCATTGTTGTCGTCATCATTCTCCACGTACCACCACTTGCAACTACGAGTACTGCCACATGAAAAATATGTGCTATTGCTGTTGTTATTTGTTGATACTTCATGGTTACTCCTCATTCATTTATTCATTCATTCAAATACACATCTGCACATACTTACGTACATACATACATATAAATATTCTGTGGTATTATTCGGTTTAGAATATTGTTGTACTTGTGTTTAAATTTTTTTAAAACCGTTAGACAGTTTCAAATTTTATTTTCGTTTTTATTTTTCTATTTTACCAATTGTATGTATTTTTTTTTTTTGAACTTTAAACGACTTTATTTATTGTTGTGCAAATTACTGGTTAATCAAGTGTATAGAGAGGTTGCCATTGTAATATAAAATGGAAAATCATCAATTTGCAGCAAAACAACAACAGCAGCAACAAATAAAAATCTATCGAAATAAAAATCAATGTACTCGTATGCCTATAGAATCATTTTACGCAAACAAATGAAAACAACAGCTTTATAAATTACAAAACTATTATAGGTTAAGTTTACAACAACCGACAACAACAACAACAACAACAAAATTGATGATTCTACTAATAAACATTTTCCCATTGAATACGTTTTGTATTTTAAAGACAAATTATTAGGGAAGTAAAAATGTAAATTTGTTTTTTTTTTTATGCGAAAATGACAAGGCCACATTTCTTTAACCAACCAACCAACCAATCACCTAACATACATGTTCATTGAAGTGAAAATATAATAAATTAAATACTTTGTTTAGAAGTTTATATTTTCTGAAATTTTGCAAAGCTTAAAACGTAAAATATGTTTAAGACTAAAATAAATGTTTGAAAAACCCTTAAAAAATCAATGAAATTTTAAGTCATAGTAATAAGTTTTTAAACAATAGAGAGAAATTCAAGTTTAACTGTAATCATTTGCATTTCTAACGGATAAACTTTTAATCGAGAAAAAAATATTGATTTGAGATTAGTCTCTTGATCAATTATTCGTTAATATTCAAGGTTATGCTCAACAATAGAACTCTAAAGAATATAATTGTGGCTTTGTCGGACCTGAGCATTAATAAACAAGTATGTTCTTGGTTTAGAAATCTACCAGAATTTTTCAACAAGAACTTTGTTTTCCAACAGGAGCATATTAAAATAACATGAAAGCATTGACAACTGCTACAATAATTTAAATTTCTCCCGAAAATCATTGAATTTCTTTAAAAAATGTAGACTACCAATTTCGTACGACACCGCTATCAATCAGATTCAAACACCATGGTATGTTTTAGGATAATAAGTTGAGCATCACATCAAACTCAATGTCACAGAATAGATGAAGAACCCGACATTGCCATTTACGGCCATTTGTTCGAATATTCTGTTTGGGATTATCGTTTGATGACTTACTATATAAAAGTTTCAGAATATAGAAATAATTTAGAATATGTTTCAAATTAAACTTAAACCTAATGCCACTGGATTTGATTTGTAATGCAATAGACCGTTTTCATCTGGTTAGTTTAGTCATTCGCGACAGATTCTCACATTAAGTTTATGAAATTTCTATCACTGGATTTGATTGAGATGGTGGAAACATTCGCTCTATACTCCTGCAAAAATGTTATTGTAAGGAGTTAGATCCAAAGATCGTTCACTGCATCTTCAATTGTGCCTTTAACACACATTCAACATTTTGGAAACATATCTAAGAATGCCACAAAAGCGTATAGAATGGAGTTCATAATGTTACCAGTTCTCTTTGCTGCAAGGAAAGGACAGTTAAATGGGTGATTTCTCTAAAAAAATAAAATAAATAAAAAAATAAAATAGGTGCTGAAAGTACTGAATTCATTAGTTAAGACAGGAGCCTCAATTTTATAGGAGGAGACTGATCAAATAGTTGGAATTATTATACAACTTGATTGCTGCTGAATTGCAACACTTATAAACATTCCAAGCAATTGAATATGAAATGTCGTAGATGTGATCAAAGGTTTATACACTGTCTGATGGCTCCTTTAGAAGTTGTCATGAAACTGTGCAGCATCCTCTCTATCAATATCCGTCACTTGAAACCAAAGATTGGATAGTCTGGGCGAATTTTACCTGCCCAACTTGACGGATCTATCGGCTATGGACGCCTTTTTTACGTGCAAAAGCATATTTTTGCATATTTTTTTATTAAAGAAGTTGAAGTTGCTGGTATTGTATGATGTTTCTACAACTACCTTAAATAACTACTTAGACAGTCGAAATACGGTTTGGTCTTCAAATGTTCGTTCCTTTGGACAAAAACTTTTCTTGACTAACGCTTGCCGCTTAACGAAATACCAATGTACTGGTGGTTCATTGTACTAACGTCTTTCTATAGCGCCAATATCAATTCGGAATACTAGCGTAGTGGTATTTCTGGTAGAAGAAGGGATAACATTCTTAGTAGTAGTCTTCCAAAATAAAAATTGATATTTAAACAGTCAAATCCTCTTTTCTTGGGAAGAGAAAGGCCATTGACGCCCGCTTATTGTTTAAGACTGTTTTATATAAGATGTATTTGGGAACTGTGATCATGAAAATATCATGAAAATATAATGCAGGCCCATTTATACTAACCCAAAATTTATTTACGAACTTTGTTATATGAGGTCGATAACATTGGCATATTTTTTGAGCGTTTAATATACAGAGACATGTTAGGAGCTTTATGTTGGCTATACTAGACATTATACATTATATATTATTATATATTATACAGCTGCGTGCAACTAATTAAGAACAGAAGTATTCAATATTTAAATCGTTATGTCCAAGGTAATATTTATTAACTAAAATTTAACATTTTTATTTTGTATGTTTTCTTTGTGGTGTTTTTTATAGTTTGTGAAATAAATTAATCATGCACTAAATTAAGGACAGTATAAATCTTATTAACATTATTAAAAAATCCGCATAAATCAGCAAATGAGATTCGGATTGCAGTCTTTAGCCGAAATGAGGTAAACTCGTCTGTAGATACAGTAAAATGTTGATTGTGAGAAGTTTGGGAGAATTTCACGAAAGAAGCCATTATTGTCTGAACGTAACCGAAAGAAGAAACTTGAATTCGCAAACAAGTACCACCATTGGATAGATGTAAAATGAAAAAGAGTATTATTTTCGGACGAAAAAAAAACAAAGAAATATGTTTGCCAGCCAAAGTTGAAAGAATTTTATCCAAAGAACACCCGCGCCATTTAGAAGCATGAAGGAGGGTGCTATATCGTCACGTGCTGTTGGCCCGTTGCACAAACTTGAGGGAAATATGGATAAGTTTCAGTATGCAAGAATTCTAGGCGATACAATGATGAAGTATGATGATGAGAACATGCCAGTAACATGGATATATTAACAAGATAACGATCCAAAGCATGTGGCTTTTCACGTCAAGCAATGGTTTTTGAACAATTCGGTTACTGTTATTGACTAGCCTTAATGCAGTCCTGATCTCAACCCGATTGAAAACTTATGGCAAGTTGTAAAAACTAAAGTAAGCTCTGTAAAAATAAACAAGTTTAATGATCTCTTTGCCAAAACAAACAAAGCTTGAGAAGCTCTTCCAAGTAGTGTATATAAAAATGCCTCGCAGATTTCAATGAATTTGTAATAAAATATATGTTTTTTTTTTTTTTGTAAAATTTGTGGCATGTCCTTTATTATGTATATGCATGACTGTTATCAATCTTATTTGAAAATATGACTCACAGGTTCCTAAATAATAATTAATTTGACATAATATACAGTTATTTTCTAGAAGTAAGAGTTAAATTGAGTAAACTATGATAAATCTTGAGAATATCATAAAACCTTTCATATTATTTGCTTGAGGTAAATAATGATATCATGTCCTTAATTAGTTGCACGTAGCTGTATATTTCATAGATACTCGTATGTATATAAGAATAGGGTTACCTATAATGTTTGCGGAATAGCCAGGTAACTGTGAAAATATTTGAATAAATGGCGCTTTATCTCATTATGCTGAATGGCTATGAGGTATTCTCGGTGTGATCAGTTTGCTCAAAATGAGGAGGAGTTCAATGAAAGCAGCCCCGTTTTGGCGAAGAAACGAATGTAAATTTCGCCTAACTCATAACATATATGATAATTGACTTGGTTCTGAATTATATTTCTTAATAATGTTCTGTTAATGTTTACAATATATCTTGTTCAAGTAAGATTGTTGACTGGGCTGCCAGATGAATTTCGGAAAAAATCATCAAAAACCCGATAAAAAAGAAAAAAAAAGTAATTTCGAATTTTAAAAATCGCAAAAAATAGGAGAAATAAAAAGGTCACATAAAGAATCAAGTTTATATAGTCTCTTGTACAATACATATCAAAATACATAAATTTTAGCTTTTCAAATAAGAAGTCACAAAAAATATAATGCCAAACATACAGGACTGCCAGATGAATTTCGGAAAAAATCATCAAAATCCCGATAAAAAAGAAATCGTCATTTCGAATTTTAAAAATCGTTAAAAAAGTCGGAGAAATATAAAGTCACTATTTCTAATAGTATTTTGAAATATAAACTATATATAGTCTCTTGTACAATACATATCAAAATACATAAATTTTAACTTTTTAAATAATATTTTTATAGTCCGCTTTCGCACTCTTCAATTCTGACTCGCCAAGCCAAGTATTTTTGAATGAGAAGGGGAAAGAGAACAAAAGGGATAGAAACTTGACGGTACTAGTCAATTTTCTTATTTTCAAAGATTTCAAAGATTTTATACCCTTCACCTTCATGAAGTTTGTCATTCCGTTTGTAATTTCCACAACATAATTTTCCGACCCTATAAAGTATATATATTCTGGATCTTTATAGATAGCGGAGTCTATTAAGCCATGTCCGTGTTTCTGTCTGTCTGGCTGTTGAAATCAATTTTCTGCAGTCCCCAGATATCTTCGGGATCCAAATCTTCAATAATTCTGTCAGACATGCTTCCGAGAAGTTTGCTATTTAAAATTAGCAAAATCCGTCCATAAATAACGGAGATATGAGCAAAAATCCGAGACAACCTTTGAAAATTTCATCAAAAAAACCAAGTGTATTAATATTGTTACAAACAAACTCATCAACAGATGGCGTTGATCACACAAAGTGTATTAATATTGTTACGAACATATTCATCAACAGATGTTTATTGGCATAATTATGCATAATATAATTATGCATCCACAACAAAGGTGAAGGGTATATAAGATTCGGCATAGCCGAATATAGCACTCTTACTGGTTATTATTTAAATGTATTTGGCTGAATATTCTTTCGACATTTTGTTAAAAAAGAAGAAGTTTTTGTAGAATTTGCCCATTGAAATTATTTCCTCTAAAAATTTTAGTTCATGGAATTCAGTATTTAAAATTGCTTTTTATATTTACAGATAAACATACCTCACTATAAAATTTAAAGGCAAGATGATCTTCCCTTTAGCTTATTGGTTGGTTTTAGATTAAAGTAAACTTATAATAACCAAATACTTCTGATCTGTCCAATAACATCATACCTTTAACTATTGCCAAGTTGTAATAATGGGCCTAAATGAGAAAAATAGTTGCTGTTTAAAAAAAAATTGGTAACAAAAACATTAATAAAACAAACAAATTTTAATCGTTACTTTCAATGAAAAAATCGTCAAATCGTCACTTTGCTATTTTTAAAACAAAAAATCATCAAAATGACAATAAATCGTCAAATCTGGCAGCTTGTTGATTAGGCCAATGGCAGGTTAGAAAATGCATTACAATTTACCAATTTTCAATTACAATTGTTTTCTTTGAATTATTACAGTATTAATTAATTTAAGCCAGAATTCATAAGTTTAAATAGCTGTCAGACTTATTGGACAGTGTAGTGGAGCATGAGCTTAATAATAAGTTCGGTTTGTCTCTTCAATGGGGACTCTGATTGAGTAGTATCTGATGGAGTCAATAGCGCAAATTGTGTTAGATTTGCTGCAAGATTTTGTTTTCAGCAAAACATCAAATATCAAGCCTAAGTAAGGCTAACATTTCCTGAACAAATAACCTTACATAACAATTGTCGTCTTAATTGGACATTTTTTAGATTTGAAAATAAGCGAAAGTACTGCTTTTACTGCTGTCTTTAGCACTCAACTATTAAATAACATTTAGAACTATAAAAGCAATTTGTTGTGCCATTCGATTTTTCGTTTGTTTTTTGGTTTTAAATTTGGGTCAGATAAATTGGACACTGGCTTTTAACTCGAATACATAGTGCATATATGTACTTACTTATATACGAGTACATATGTATGTACATGTGCAAGTATGTACTACATAGTTATGCTCGTACAATATTTAAGTGCTGCATAAATCCCTTTAGAGCAGTTAGAGAATTGTAAAACGTCTATAGTTTACTACAGATGTATTTAGTAATAGTAGTTCGTTAACTAAAACAGATGTTTAAAT
The DNA here is from genome assembly GCA_916048285.2 of Bellardia pandia. Taxonomy (NCBI): domain Eukaryota; kingdom Metazoa; phylum Arthropoda; class Insecta; order Diptera; family Calliphoridae; genus Bellardia; species Bellardia pandia. The sequence goes on from OU696530.1 coordinate 38,065,281, forward strand.
TTAAAACAAATTTTAAAGTTATGTCGACAACACTAGCATATATAAACTCTTAGTTAAGTAAAACAAGTTGCTGTTATATTTGCAACTGTGTCGTTTTTTGTTTAATAATAATTGCTTTTGTTTAAACTAAATCTTAAAATCTTTTTTAGCGGTTTTAGGTCTTGCTTTTCCTTTAGCTATATCTCTCTAACCATAATACTATTTTGCTTTTGCTGGCTGCTGCCAGCAAACTGTTATCAAAATCTGATTTCTATACCATAAAAAGTCTTATTTTAAGATGCCAAAAAGTCATTTCTTTTGGAAATTTTCTCCTCTAGTTTTTTTTTTTAATATATTTTACTCCCTGTCATTTTTCAAACACTTTAAACTTATGCACTAAAAATTTAAGACAAAACGAACGTGGAAAATAAATAAAATCTGCACAAGCAGTGAAAAAAACTTTACTATTGTTTTTATACCTCGTAACCAAAAAAAGACACAAAGTATATCTTTATAAGATAATCTTTTCTGTTACTTTAGTTTTTCGCTTTCTGGAGTTTGTTACACATAATGTGGTTACAAATAAACTTCGAAAGGTATATCTAAATATACATCTTCTTCGTTTTTTTTACAGTTCGTTTTTCACGTTGTATATGGTGCATGGAATTTTCCTTGCATTTTTTGTTGGGTTCTTTCTTCATCTACTCGTATTTATTGTGTGTTACTGATGTTCTTTTATAAGTTCGTTTATGCATAGAGTTTTTTCGTAGGGAAGTACATGGAGAAAAATAATCTTAAACGTTGTAATGACACATTTACGGAATTTTCAATCTTTAAAATGTTTTCTACATCAATCTGAAGCTTTTCTTGTATTAAATACTTGTATCCTTGCACACGATACTTTGAAAGTATAACTCGTGTTCTATAAATATAAAGAGTTTTGGTTGGATTGAATTATTTCCTTAGAAATCTACATCAATGATATGTTCACATTAAATCCGGCCACACTGCAGAAGCTTTTTTAACAACCTTTTTTTTAGTGATTTGTTTTTTAAACAACACGTAGGAAACTGGTTGTAGCTAAGCTGCGGTTGGAAAATATAGAAATAAATTAACCCAATTTTTACAAAGATGTCCTTGTCCCGGTAATATTGGTGCCCAATGGAAACAAACTACAACCGTACTTGGCTATCAAACGCCTCCCACAAATAACCAAGAGTGTCGTAACAGCACTAGAGAGCAAAAAGCAGCTTACGCGGTTTTGCAGCAAACAGTGGTAATGCGAGCTGCTAGAGATAGAAACCAGAAAAAAGGATAGCGGAGAAACGTCCTTTCCGGCGCAGAAAGAGGGAGATGAAAACACTTAAGTGTCAGGAAGTCTATATAAATAAAAGTAGGAATGGATTTACGGAAGCTTTAGCAAATCAAACATCAAAGAGAAGGTTTCAGTTGGGTATCTGTTCCCATAGAGATGGAAGTGGGTATCTCGTAACAGACACATCAGGTGTATTGAACATATGTGTACGGTCAAAACGTATTAAACACATAGTATTTGTAATATTAAATAATTGTTTTTTCTTTTATATGAATTCATTCCTTTAAACTCTTTGTTGCTCATGTCGCATCTCTTTTGTAGTTACATTTGCTTATACTTGTTGTTTTCTTTGCCCACTTAAGTAAATATATTAAAGCTAACGGGATTGCATTCTTTGCATTCCCTTTAACATGCATATTTAAACATTTTTTAAACACACATATTTTTGTCATTGTCAAGTGAATAGTGAAACAATAAAGAACAACATACATCTTATAAAAATTTCTACGCTAGTTTTTTCTTTAAGAACAAAAAACATTTTTCGTTATTTATGTTCAAACATAAAATTGGCGACCGTGACAGGACTTAAATAAAAATAATTTATAAATAAAGTGATTCTAAATAAATAAACTAAAAAACAAAGAAATCAATCACAACCATTTCTATATTGGACTAAATATTATTAAATGCTTTTTGTTTTAATTAAAGTTAAACAAAATCAAACCATAGACATTTTCGTAATCATCATCGTCGTCGTTTTTGCATTTCTTCAAGAAAGAATAATCATCATTAACCATCATCGTAGTAGTGCAACAGTTGTACACACAAGCACCGTGATCAACATCATCATCATCGTCCCTTTGATAATCATCAGCCTTATCTACAATCATCGTCATAAACATCATCATCATCGTCATCGCATTTGCTAGCCACCGTCCTCTGCTTTATATACAGTAAGTCATACTCTCTTAACAACAACAACTTCTCTTCGCTGCGATGCTCTTAAACAGTTTAATCAAGTAAGTGAAAAAGAAAATAAAAATCATTTACCGTCTACGCTCTTAATATATTTTTGTCTTTGCATTGCACACACACACATACGCGTACATTTTATTGGAGATCGAATTCAAACAGTGTTGGCACTCACGAATAGTGTTGGCCCTTTTAAGTAAGGATTGGTACTTTTTTTCTGCGCGTAGTACTTTTGCAATTTTTATGGAATTTTTATTAGTTTAATGTCAGCTTTAACAATTTGAGCAACTTTAACACAATTCTTATCAACTTTAGCAAGACTTTAATACATCTGGGGTCAACTTCATAAATAATTAATTTCAACATGAATACTGATAAATCTGACAACATAAACTGCGACAAAACTGATGCTGGAGCTAACACGCTTTCGTCTTTAAAGCAACAACGAACAACAATGAAACGAAATATTACTCAAATGAAAACTAAAATCGAAAAAGTTGGAAGCACATCAGACTACACCATTCTTGAATGCCGACTGCAAATTCTCGAATCATATTTTAAGCAAATAAGCCACATTCAAGCACAAATTGAGAAACTGGATGAGTCAGACACCCATCGATCGGATATTGAAGAACTCTTTATATCTGCTAAGGCTCCTTTGGTAAGTTTTATGAATATTAAACGTGGTTCTGGTGATATCGAACAAAGTTTTTTGAATGCAACTCAACCATATATATCGCATCACACTCGATTGCCTCAAATCAAGTTACCTAAATTCGATGGAAAATATGCAGAGTTTTCAAGATTTATAAATACTTTCAACACATTGGTTCACAACGAACCAAGCATTGCTATAATAGACAAGTTTAATTACCTACTTAACTGTTTATCGGGCCAAGCATTGGCAGTTATTGAACCCTTTCAAGTTGTTGAGTCAAATTACCAAAAAGCTGTAGATAGCTTAGTCGAACGATACGATAATAAATCATTAATATTTATCGATCACATAAATTCATTGTTTTCAATAACTCCTATGACAAACCCAAGCGCTAGTTCGCTACGCTCAATTCTTGATAATGTTTCGGCTCTTCGCAGTTCCTTGCTCTCTTTGGGCTCTGAGCTAGATGTCATGAATGCCATTATCATACATATTGTCTTGTCGAAAATTGATGGAGAGTCCAAAAAGGTTTATGATGAAAAACAGGATTTCAAATCTCTACCATCATGGCAACAGTGCTTCTCAATTCTAACTCATCGCTGTCAGTATCTGGAAAGCCGAACTGCGGAAGTGGACTCTTTTCAATCTCGTGACAATAAATCAAAGCAAATTTCCAAACGTATAGGGTCATCGTTCGTTGTTTCAACTACATTTTGTGAATACTGCAAGTCTAAAGATCATTACATGGGAAGCTGTTCTACCTATTTGTCGCTCCCAATATGTCGTCGTTTCGAGGCTGTTAAATCCTTAAAACTGTGTATAAATTGCCTTAAGAAGGGCCATTTTGTTTCTCAGTGCCCGTCCAAATCTCGTTGTCGCACTTGTCGAATATCGCACCACACATCTTTACATAATTCGGATTTTCAATCAACAAATAATTCAAACACTTCTTCACATTCATTGCATCAAAACCAATCGCATTTGAATTTGCAGCTTCAGCCTAATCCCACTTTAAATTCATCATCTCAGCAACCACACCATTCGTCTTTTCGATCTTCATCTTCGTCGTCGCAACAATCAGTATTACCAACACAGAATAATCCAGCTTTAACTCATCTTACTAAATTTTCGTCTTTTCTTACTACTGCGTGTCGTATAAACTTGCTTCCAACAGCTATTGTTTTCGTTAAAGACTCATTCGGCTGTCTACAACCTCTACGCGCTCTGTTGGATTCCTGTTCAGAAGTCAACCTTATAACTCAAGAAGCTGTAAATCGTCTTCGTCTAAAGCAAACTAGATCGACTCAAGAAATTTCTGGCATTTCTGATATCCGTACCCAATTAAAATCTATGGTTACAGCTACACTTAGATCTCGTGTCTCCGATTTTGAGTGGACAACATGTTTCCTGGTTACAAAATCGATTTCATCTCAACACCCACCAGAACAAATGAATACAACAAACTGGAACATTCCCAATGACCTGGAATTAGCAGACCCACAATTCCACATACCTCAGCGTATTGACATTTTAATTAGTTCTGAGATCTTCTTTGACTTGCTACTCGACGGCAAAATTTCTCTCGGAATTGGACTACCTAATCTAATAAACACATCCCTTGGGTGGATCATTGGTGGCAGAGTCGATTCTCAATGCTCTCAACGTGTGTTATCATGTAATGTAATTACAAAAGGTGAGGATCTGAACTCATTACTAAAGGCCTTTTGGGAAATTGAAGAATTCCATCAACATTCACCTGTCCTCACAGAAGAAGAACAACAGTGTGAAGACCATTTCGTTAACAACACTAATTTTGATCGTGATGGAAGAGTTCAGGTATGTTTACCATTTAAATCTTCTATTAAACAACTTGGCAGTTCATTTGAAATAGCCCGTAGACGACTTTTATATTTAGAAAAACGACTTTCAAGAGATGAAAATTTGCGACAAATGTACACTGATTTCATGGACGAGTACATACGACTTGGTCATATGTCGCCTGTTAACTTCAATTGTTTAAATTTTCCGCATTATATAATTCCTCACCATCCTGTTTTACGCCCTCAAAGCACAACAACAAAGCTAAGAGTGGTCTTTGATGCCTCATGTCGCACATCTACAAACATGTCCTTGAATGAAGCTCTAATGGTTGGTCCAACAATCCAACAGGAGCTCATAATAACAATCTTATCGTTTCGATTAAATAAACTAGCTCTATCAGCAGACATTTGTAAAATGTATCGACAATTTTTAATAGACGAAAGAGATCGTAACTTCCAGCTAATTTTATGGAGAAGAGATGTTAGTGATCCAATCTCGTTATATCAGCTAAACACCGTGACCTATGGTATGTCATCTGCTCCTTTTCTTGCAGTTCGAAGTCTATTTTTCATAGCTGATTTTTACAAAAGTGAATATTCTGTGGGTTCTGAAATGCTCAAACATGATTTATACGTCGATGATCTGCTCACGGGCGCAGACAATTTTTCAGATCTTTCACGCAAAAAATTTGAAATCGTAGAAATATTACAAAAAGCTGGTCTACAATTGTCGAAATGGAATTCAAACTGTCCAAATATCGCTTCTTGCAATGGAGAAAGGCATTTAAAAACAAATGAAGAATACATCACCAAAGCACTTGGTACATCATGGAGGCCCAAAGATGACGTTTTTTGTTTTCGTTTTAATATACCAGTTATTGAAGTCCCAACAAAAAGAGCGGTTTTGTCAGCAGCAGCGAAAATTTTTGATGTTCTTGGCTTTCTAAGTCCTATAGTAATTAGTTGCAAGGTTTTAATTCAAGAAATGTGGAAACAAAACTTAGATTGGGACGCACCACTCAACACACATTTATCCAACCGCTGGAAACAAATTGAGCACAGCCTTCCATACATTAACCTAATCGAAATACCAAGATTTGTAGGAACATCTCCACAAATAAAGTTTGATATTCATGGCTTTGCAGATGCCTCTCAATTGGCATATGGTTGTTGTCTCTATATACGAGTAGCTCATAATAACGAGTTTAAATCAATTTTACTTATAGCGAAATCAAGGGTAGCACCAGTTGTTCACCAATCTTTGCCCCGTTTGGAACTTTGCGCAGCCTTATTGCTCAGTAAAACTTGGGACAAAATTAAATTTAAATTTAATCGCTTCACATACCGAATTTTCTTTTGGTCAGACTCGAAAATAGTCCTAAATTGGCTTACCAATCATTCGTCGTCCTTTGTTTGTTTTGTTGCCAATCGAGTATCAGAAATACAGAATTTAACTCATAATATTCCATGGAAGCATGTGCCTTCAAAACAAAACCCTGCAGATATAGTTTCTAGAGGCTGTCTTGCAAATGATCTTATTAACACAATATGGTTTACTGGTCCAAAATTTCTTTCAGAACCTGAAGCAAATTGGCCAAAGAGCAATGCTGAAATTGTAGAACTACCACAAAATGAAATGAGAAAAACTGTTCTCAAAACAACTATCATCGTTGAATCAATCATTGATCATTTAATTTCTCGTCACTCTTCGTATCTTCGTCTTCTTCACATCGTCGTCTACATTCATCGTTTTTTTGACAAACAAAAAAGAAACTCTTTTGTAACTTCAGAAGAGCTACAATCAGCATTTTATAGAATCATATACAATATTCAACATTCAATATTTAAAGAGGAAATTACTTCGCTCAACAAGGGCGAAAGCTTAAAACCTTGCTTTCAAAAACTGGCCCCATTTCTAGACAATATGCAGTGCTGCAACTCAACTTTAGTCATTCTTCGAGTAGGAGGTCGGCTAGCAAATGCACCATTGTCGTATGAAACAAAATTTCCTGCGCTTTTGCCAAAGGATCATCGATTTACAAAAATTTACATTGAATATCTTCATCGAAAACATCTACATGCTGGACCAAAGGCACTAATAGGAATTCTTCGTCAACAAGTTTGGGTAATAAACGCCAGAGAAGTCGTAAGAAAAGTTGTGCGAAATTGTGTGCATTGTTTCAAATATAATCCAAGATTATTGCAACAATTAATGGGAGATCTTCCTGCAGATCGGTTTAAGGCGCAACGACCTTTTCTCGTCTCTGGTGTAGACTTTTGTGGTCCTTTCTACACCTCTTATCGTATTAGAGGAAAGGCTCCTTACAAAACTTATGTCGCTATTTTTGTTTGCTTCTCTTCTAAAGCCGTTCATATTGAATTAGTTTCGGATCTTTCAACTAATACATTTCTTTTATGTCTCAAAAGGTTTATCGGTCGTCGTGGAATCCCTCAGAGACTGTATTGTGATAACGCAACAAACTTTGTTGGAGCAAGCTCCAAACTCCAAGAATTAAGACAACGCTTTTTCGATGATTCTAATATCAAGGAACTCATGCACTACAGTACAATCACAGGATTTAAATTTTCGTTCATCCCTCCTCGTTCTCCCCACTTTGGTGGCCTGTGGGAGTCAGCCGTCAAATCTACAAAAACAATTCTTGTCAAGAATATGTCTCAAGCTAACTTAACTTACGAAGAATTCCAAACAATCCTTGTCGAAGTCGAAGCCATCTTAAATTCTCGACCATTGGTACCAAGATCTGATGATCCAAATGATGGTGAAGCACTAACACCTGCCCACATGTTAATTGGCTCTTCCTTAATGGCGATACCTGACGAAAATCTAGACAGTTACAAAAACATCAACTACTTAAAGAGATGGCAACTTGTGACTTATCTCAAACAGCAGTTTTGGATACTGTGGGTTCGTGACTACGTATTAAATTTGCAACAAAGATGCAAGTGGCTCAAAACTTGCGAAAACGTGAAAGAAGGCGCACTTGTTATCGTTCACGAAGACAACATTCCACCTCAACATTGGCTTCTAGCTCGAGTAAATAAAGCTATCCCAGGCCGTGACGGAAAAGTAAGAGTTGTGGATCTAAAGACATCAAAGGGAGTTCTCCGGCGATCCATTCACAAAATTGCACCTCTACCTACCGAAGCTAATTGAAAGTGCCTTTCAATGGGGGCAGTATGTACGGTCAAAACGTATTAAACACATAGTATTTGTAATATTAAATAATTGTTTTTTCTTTTATATGAATTCATTCCTTTAAACTCTTTGTTGCTCATGTCGCATCTCTTTTGTAGTTACATTTGCTTATACTTGTTGTTTTCTTTGCCCACTTAAGTAAATATATTAAAGCTAACGGGATTGCATTCTTTGCATTCCCTTTAACATGCATATTTAAACATTTTTTAAACACACATATTTTTGTCATTGTCAAGTGAATAGTGAAACAATAAAGAACAACATACATCTTATAAAAATTTCTACGCTAGTTTTTTCTTTAAGAACAAAAAACATTTTTCGTTATTTATGTTCAAACAATATGGAAAGAGCATTTTTCAAATCTGTTGGCGTTGCTAGTGTTGAACCCATCAAGAAAGGCAATGTCAAGTGTAGAATACCTAGCGAAGATAAATTCAAATTAGATATCCAGATTTAAGAACAACTACAGAGGATAAGTCTCTTTCCCATCGCTTAGAAGATTCTGACAAGCGTGTTGCATGAAGAATTGAAACCTAAAGTCAATGAAATAATAGTATTATGGAAAACAACTATGGGGAACGCCCTCAGCTTCAAATGTAGAAAGAATTCAAAGATGCCAAAACAAATTGCTATGAATGATCACAATTGCACCTGGTATATAAAAAATTTTCAATATTAATTAAGACTCAAACGTGCCTTTGGAAAAAACTGAGGTCCAAAAAAATGCAAAAAAATATTTAAAAAACTTGTAGCACACCCCAACCCATTAACCCGCAGCATATTAATTAATAGTGGCTATATTCGACTAAGAAGAAGGGATACACCGGATCTGAATCCAAGACAAGGAAGAATTCCATCTAAATACATATGTAGTCCCAATTTACACGAAGCAAATTATTCTTTCAATAATAATTTTTTTAATTTCAATAATTGATACAATTTGTTCCTTGAACTTTCGCTCGTATTTTTATTTGAGAGTATATGCATATTTGTATACACATATGCAATACGAATAAGAGAGCAACGCAAATTGCTAGTACATTTAAGTGTGTACTCGTAATCAGCTTAGCTTAAAGAATTGCTTAGTGTAAATTGAGACTTATAAACAACAATGGATAAACAATTTTTGCCGGCACCTGCTGGACTAAAGAATTTAAATTTACATGTATAATATTTTAAATACTTATTGTTAGTTCGTTTTTAATGAAGATACAATAAATATATAGAAAGAAAAAAATTAAATAATCGTACCATCAATCAATGTGGCTTTTAGCTGAAAATATAAACAAACGTCCATACTACGACAAATCCTGGAAAAAGCAAGTCCAAATCAAATCGATAAATACCACCAATCGGAATGCCGAAAGCAGTGCAAAATGGTTGAAATCACACCGGAGTTTGGATATTAGCAGTTCAAATTTGAAAAGACCTTTCAAAACCATTTAATATCAAACGAGGATTCAGACTATGTGATAGTCTATCGTCTTTTCAATAGACTGCTGGAATAAGTATTGCACAATGCTGAGATTAATAATAAAAACCATAAATTTCCCGCATGAATATCATTTGTCGAACATTGCGAGAGGTAACTGCTGACTTTGCGAGAATGAATCATCAAAAGTGGGTCTGTCAGTGAATGAGGGTAAGCTAAGTTGGTGGTTTCAACTGGGCCAATATGTGAATGTTGGTGACTACAACTTCAACAATTATATTTTCCTCGGTACCGCCATAATTAAAACTATGGATACTTGCTAGTTATAAAGCGATGAATAATACTTAATAATAGATGCTACATTTGACTTGGGAAGCAATTTAGCAACGAAGTCTTTCTAGATAAACAAAACTCACGGTCTGCAGAAAGCAAATACTACGCAGATAGATGAAGCTATCCTTGATTATAAAAATTATACGAATGATATATGGACCTGTTTACGTTCATGGAGAACGAATACCGGAATCATATGAATCATGAACTATATAAACTATATGATGATGTGAATATTGTGAAACTCATCAAATTACAGCGATTACGATGGCACGGACATGATGAAAATGGATGACAATGATTTAACAAAAACATCCTTCGATTATGCCCCAGTGGAAAGACACAGAAGAGGGCGACCGAAACTCCGATGAAAGATTAATTGGAGGAGCATATAGCCGAAGTTAGTGTGAAAAACTGATGAATAAGAGCTGAAAATCGAAGCGGCTGGAAATCTCTTTTACGTACGGCTTAACATCGAAATTAATTGTACTAAAAAAGGAAAATACTTTGTCATTATTACGAAAGCTTAAAGTGTTCTTAAATTTCTCTTCTTGCTAAATAATTTCTTTCAGTGTATTTAAGTACTAGTACTCCTGCCGTATACGGTACGGAACGGTGACTGACTGGATGGATGCATCTCATATACTGCTGGGGTTTATGTTTATGCGAGTGTATGTGTACAGCTGTATATTTGTACCATTAAGTTTGTTTATTTAAGTTCGTTTTTCTGGAAAAAAAATTCTAGCGATTTTTCTAACAATTTTTTGGTTAAAGTCTTTTTTGTTATAGTACTAGTTGTTGTATCTAACTAGACTAAATGGGGACACGTTGTGGTTTTTGCGTTAACTAACAATGGTTACGTACAAAAACAGCAACAAGACAAATAATACTCGTACATTATGAATGTATGAATGTGTTTGAGTATCTTAAAATTTGTAGAAAATTCATGGAACAACAATATGGGAAGATGAAACAACAATACGGACAAAAAGAAACAAATAGCAAATAGCAAAAGATGAAAACCCATAAAAAGACCTCTCTCCGAGTCTTTACTTTTCAAATGAATGTATGTTGGGTATTTAGGTGGAATGGGCTCATTGTGTACCAGTACTTACTTATATTGGGCTTTTTCTCTTGTTCCTATTTGGTTTTTTTTTGTTTTGCGGTTTTAAGAAAACATCACCATCATCATTAGAATCATGGGCAGCAATGAGTAGTAGACTTTTTGAAAAAAAGAGCAAACTACAATAGTAATGAAACACTGCACTATGGTAAAGCGAAAATCGCTGTAATTAAATGAACGCAGTAGATCAAGCGTTATGACTACTCATTACATATTAATGAATAAAATCAATTTATTTGAAATCATTTTTATTGTCTATTTTTAGTTTCATTCAACACTCATCTAACAATTTGGTAAAATTTTGGAAACTATGATTTATCAAAGTATTAAATGGTGTTTTTTTTGTCGGTAGCAGCAAGAGTGGACACATTGTAAAACCTAATAAAATAAACTTTGTACTCATCACAAGAAAATAAAGCGATATTGATTCAACCTCGCTTGTACAGGCTGGAGTATAATTTTTCCGACAGTTCAAAATACCTGGATATAATCCTAGATTCAAAGCTTTCATGGATCTGAACACTCAATGTAAAGGAATACCAATTATCTTATACTAATAAAAGTCGCAGTCATTTGTTGGAGTGCTCTTCTGCAAATTACCCATTGTAAATCTCTTTTTGCCATGTTAAACTTGTTGTCTGTTGATTTTATAGCCAAATAATCATCAGGAAACCTATGCATGTTCTTAATAGTCTCAGGGAAACCTCGGACAATATTTCTTAGGCAGTGGCTTTTTCATATTGATTACAACTGTACAAAATATAAGAGATCACTTTCCTCTGCAGGTTCAAAGACGAGAAAGGAGACAAGTGCATCTTTCAGACTTCTTAATCAATTTACTTTTCGTCATAAAAAACTGGTTGCTTGCTGAATTTAATTATCTACTATTAGACGCAATGTAGCATGGAATCTGGTGACCTATTTGACGATTGTGACGACTATTAATCCTTTCTTGGAGAGTGAATATTCCATACTTATCGCGACTGTATCAAAATGTGGTGGGATACACTGCTTAAGAAAATTCAGTTGAAATCTTAACTGATCGTTCAAAGACTAGGAAAGTGGTGTTTATATTGACCGGACACTAAGTGGTGCGTCTTTCGCACTTCCGGTCCAATGTTGTGTTTTGCTGGTTGAACGATTTCTGTTAATTGGTTAAGATTTTATCGGATATTCGAATTTAACATTCGACTATAATGATCGAACAGTGGTAAAGAAACGACATACAACTTCCACATTTGGGCTTCATTACATACCTGGTAACTGATATGTAGCAGCAATCAAATTTGGATGTTCTAGATACTCTTAGAACAGGAAATTTGTCGTGATACCATTTCTAACGGATGATTCTAATTAGACTTGACGATTATGCATAAATAAATATTTCTATGGCCAGAATTAATTGTCATCGATCGAAAACTCTAATGAACACTTCGCTGGCCCAACTGTGTAATCTAGTAACTGTGGTCATTTACCACTAAGTTTACGGATTGCAATTAAATCAAACATTTCCTGACTTCTGTAGTAGCTATCGCAATGAAGAAGAGGTGGAAAGGATTGAGCATCTTTTTCGCAACAGATTTTTGGAACGTTATATTGCTTATTTTTGCAGGACCTGACGAAGGAAAAATCTCTTCTGTTTTGGTCTTTTACTGGTCCCTGCTAATAGGATGCCAAGAATCTATTAACGCTGATCACTTACCACTGCGCCTTCGTTTTGAAATTACGACTTCTGTATAATTCATCATATTCAGGAAGAGGAGAAGACAGTTGAGTGTCTTATCAGCGACCAATGTTTGGGACGTTGGGTTGCTTTCGTTTTTGGTTAATTTATTTAACGAAGGCGGGTGCAACTTTCAGATTTCTGGATCAAAATAGTGTTTGTCAGGCTGAAATGGCAGCCATTATAAATCGGTTAAAGTTTTGTATGGTATCCAAACTGACCTGAAATATATCAGTGGCGTCTATAAGACCAACTTGGTCCTGGAATGCGGGAAATTTCTTAATGAAATGGCGAAACATTCCACACTTGGCAACCAATATTATCTGGAAATGCAAGATACCTTGCAATCAGGGTTCTGGTAATGAGGGACTTCCTTAAAAGAAGTAAATTTATCGACTTATCAGATTAAAGTGTTCATAATATATGCGTGCATACGACTATGAACGAAATTTGCCACTTCTTATACGGATTGCATGCCAGGAGATTAAATCCACCATGTTACGAAGAATTATTGTTCATATATGCTAGTTGTAATTAGCTAAAAAATGTCTCAAAAGTCCATAGTGCACCTTCTCTTACAATGACAATGTACTAAATTTCCACTAGGTTAGATGATGACAATGACGATGATGATGATGATAAGGTTGCGTTTTTTTATTTTTATTTTCTTTATTCATCTCTTCCATCAATTTCTATGTTTCTACTGCTCTGCTAAGATACTTTTGAATTTTTATTTTGTTTGTTTTTGATCCGAGTATTTGTGAATAATGTTGATACCATGTTGATGTCGTGGTATTGGGCCATAATGTATTCTCCAATGGTTACAGACCGGCTTTTGAGTTGATAACAATACTCTCTGCCTGCAAATGATAATGATGACGATGATGCCAAGGTTTCTGCAATAAAGAATGAACGAAATAAAATGAAAGATATTTTGTCATGATACGATACCGATAGCATAACACACTGGCTGGCTGGATGGCAGACAGACAGTCATTCATTTCATAAAAACCACTATTGACAAAGAAAGCTACCTAAGATGCATAATTGATATGGTGTTAATTATGGGCATTTTAATCTAGAGATTTTTAACTTTATTTCCTTCAAATGCTTATGGACAACTTTTGGGGACATCTCTTGGTAGCTTTTGAGATTTTGTGGTGTACTTAAATGGGAAAAAATACATTTATGTAAATAAATATTGAAAAATATTGCTAATGAAGGGAAGTGATAAAAAAGTGATTTAATGCGGATTTTAAAATGGGATTTTTTTTTTAAATCTATATAAGAAAGTGTGAAATAATGCAGGTTAAGGTTGATAGTTATTTACAATAATAGTAAACCGTAGTAAGAGGAAACAATTATTAATATGTAATAACCATCAAACTAAAAGCAATTGCAAATATTTCTTAAATTTTCGGATTTCTGCTCACTGTTAGACTTCCCTTGATAAAGTTTTTTTGTTTTGTTTCTCTCTGTGTCATACTGTCAAAAAAAAAATCACCTTTTAACGAAAAAACAATGCAGCTTTATCATTTAGTAAGCCGCCAAGAAAAAAATTCATCACAAACATCTTCTGAAAGAGTTAAGATTACATTGGAAAAGCGTTCTTTTTGTATAGTTTTGGTGGGCTTTTCTTTTTTCTAACCCAGAACTTATGACAATGATGATTATGACGATGTTGTTGATGTGATATCACCACCATTAGCTTTTGTTTAAACTGTAACCCCAACCAAATTACAACTAAATATTACAACTATTGCTCATTGCCTTAATGTTTTAATGATGGTAGAGCTCCCGACTCATTAGTGTGTTTGTATCTTTTACTCTAATTAAGTCCTCTTTACCTTAAATTCATTCATTTATATAAACTTACACAAACATACTCTTATGTATATGTGTGCGTGTATATGTTTAAAATACACATACAATCAAATAATAAACAAAGGCCACATTTGTAGCAGTGATGGCATGTTGTGTTTAAGTTGTTGGTACTTTTTTTGTATCAACTCGATGAGTTAAAGAACTGCAAGGTACGTTCAGCAATAACAGATGGTTTATACTAATGAATCGCATACCGACCGAATACCGAAATCATACCGACTTTACGGCTCTTTTCGTCGTGATAAACTGGTTACCAGTTGACTTTATGAAAAAAAGGACTTGCTCTGAACTACAATGCAAATATTGATTACTTCACTACCAATCCTTATTGATCGTGACCGGATAAAATGTAATGGTAAACCCCCCATTCCCTGAAGGTGCAATTGAGATCTTAATTGATGGTTTAAAGCTTAACGGGGACGAGTGTGAAACAAAAGTTTGATTTATTTTTAAATTAATTAAAAGTTTGCTTGTTTTTTCTGTTTTAATTTTCAAAACCAGAATGGAAATTTTATTATTTATGAAACAAAAGTATGTTGATAAAAATGATTTTTAAATTGACAATTATTTGTACAAAATTATTAGTAAAGTTAAAATTATATTTAAGTTTATGATTTAGATTAGAAAATAGTGTTTTACAGACTGAAAGTACGACCCTTAAGAATTTGTTAAAGTTATATTGAATTTACCGGTTTGATATTTGACCCGCTGACCTGAAATATATGAGTGGTTTCTAAATATCCAACGCAGGAATGCCGAACATTCTTTAAGCATATAAGCGAAACTGTTCTATGCTAGATACCTTGGTATATGCTAGATACCTGCCAGTCGAGGTATATTGGTATTAATAACGCATATACGCTGGCAACAAGTGGGGCTTCGTTCTTTAAAGCAGGTTGCTTCTCTTTGCAATACTTAACTAAGGCTGGATTCGTTCATACAACTGGTCAAGATCTTATTCATTGATAATTTCATTATAATCCAGACTATATTGTAGCTTGTTAAGTGCAGCCGAATGTTCCAGCTCATTGAGTTCACGAACTGTAAGCTCTCATATTTATGCTGATGTCATTGCCCTTGTCATGTTTTTCATAAAATTTTGCTAGTTTTTACTCACATTTCAAATTTGGCTTCAAAAGAGTTTCGTATATTTACTGAACGTAAAAATCAATTACTAAAGAATCAGAATAACCAGATTACTCAAAAAACTGGCAATTACCGGACTAAATATACATTCACCCCTATCGTGAATAAAAATTCCACATGAAATTTATTCCCTTTTATTTTTTTAACATTGAATTTCAATAGAAGACGGTGGGCGAAGAGATGATTGACATAATGATTTCGTGGTATTCCTCTCTTACGTGTTATAGGGACTGTACGTAGCCCGGCGAGGGCTCATGAATCTGTACACTAGGGTGCTGGGTTGCAGGGGCTTGTGACGTTAATGGAAATGAAATCGCGGATGCAGTAGAATGACAAGGCTCTGCAATTAGTTTAGAAGAGAAGTTGGATTGTATAAATGCGCCCATCTGCCGTTTTTATAGAGAGACCAACGGATCTTGGAGTAACATAAAAAATTTTTAGACATAGCAGGTATCAAGTTACTGTTATGATGTGTGTATGCGTTTGCACACAACCATTTTTTTTATCTAATCTAAACCACTAGTCAACTAATAAGTAGGTAAGTCTACTAGTATCAACTACTATAGAACAATGCATCGTAGGAATGTATGCTTCGACATTTCTATTAGAAGAAAGAGTAATATTTAGTACCAGGAAGAGGAATATTTAGTACCATGCTTGGTTGAACTATCAAAGATGGTTCGATATGGAATTAATGCGTTTTAATTCTGGTATCTGATCTTTGCCAATGAGATCCATTTTGGATAGACCCGCGTAAGCTATATGTAAATTAGCTGCCAATAGAAGCTACGATGTCCATTGTTTTCTGTTATTGTCCGGCCTTGATTCATCTATTCATTCATATACATAATAAACTGTTTGGATCCATAGGACAACTAAGTATATTAGGGTGGCCCCGTTTGTATAGAGAAAAAATAAGGTATCGATGTTCCCGACTAATATGAAAATTTGATTCATTTTAAGACTACGTTTCTCAATTTTTTTGTCCTGTGGTCAATATTTGGTGAGCTGGATCAAAGGATAAAAATGTCCTTTTTAGAGGTTTTTTGATTTTTTTCACATTTTTCTAAAGGAACTATATGTAAATTTGGCATCATATGAAAGGTCTTTGAGAGGCGCATCAACGGTTTATCAAAAATTAAAAAAAAAATTTTTTTAATTCAAAAATTTTGAAAATTTCAGATAAAATTTTAGTGTTTTTTTATTTTTTTTATAGAATTTACTTAAAAAATTGTAAAAATTTCTTGATTATAAATATCATGCAATTTATCCCAAACGGGTTCTCCCGTCTTTATGAGAAAGGTATGTCATTAACAATTACTTGTTAAAGTCAATTGACGATAATATTGACTTGTAAATGATTCTAGGATTTTACAGGAGTGAACCGAAAAAATTGTTTTTAATGCTGCTGCAGCTTGGAATATTTTTAACAATAATATTGCTTGTGAGAAAGAGTTCATCGAAAAGTTCTATAACAAATTGTTAAACTGTAATGTTCCAACAAAGTTTTAAGGAACTTATATTTTGAATTGTATTAGTAACAATAAATATAATATGAATTCAGCAGAGTCCAACACAACATCTAACGAGTGATAACCTTTCATGGAAATATCGAAAATGGAGGTAGTTCGTTTTAATAGCAACATATTTGATTTAACCGTTTGTACAAAGTAGTCTCCAGATCAGATTCGTAGTGCATTGCTTGCAATTTCGTCTTCTAAGAAAGAGATTTCACAGGACTAAGCAAGTCATAACAGAAATTATGCAAATAGTCTAGGTCTAATTAGAAGAGTTTAAGGAATCTTATAGGATAAATAAGGACACTACTTACAAAAAGTTTGAAAATTACATTAAAATTAACAAGACTGCTTTCTATATTATGCGACAAAGCACAAAAAGGATCATCAATTCTATGGTACTATTCGTTAATTTCATCAGCATCTCTGATTCATACACTCATCCAAGTACAAATATGTACTCGTATTATATCTATCTATGGTGTAGTATTTGCTTTCTGGTTTGGTTTTAACGCGGTGCACAGTGGCATTTTGGTAGAAAAATAGGGGTTTTCAACTTTCCAATTTTGAAATTTTAATGATTTGGTTTTGTAAGGAAATATTTGGATAAGAAAAATTCAACAAGGTTTTTTATGAAAAGTGAAATTTTGTAGTTAAAAAAACTAACAGAAGTCAACGGAAATTTATTCAATGAAATTAGATTAAAATAAGTAATACTACGTTTCCACGGTACATGCTTCGCTCTCTATTCATGCTTTGTAAAAATTTAATATTATTCTAAACAAAGCAAATTATTTCCTTGTTGTTGGAAGTAAATAAAGTAAATACGTACGAATGTATGTTTTTTTTCAAATAAGCTAACTAATTTTCACTAAGTTTTTTTGTCCATTAAAAAAAAATATTTTCCACAAATTGTAAATTCTGTTTTTTTTTATTCTGTTTGTTTATTAAAAAACAACTGTCAAATCGAATCAAGTTTTTTTGGTCATGTAAACAGCATGATTCATAAACAGGATTCAGAGAGCAAGTCGTCGTGGAAACATAGTATAAGAGTGCTATCTTCGGCTGTGCCGAATCTTAAATACCCTCCACCTAAACGTAATAAGTAATAGAAAAAAAAAGAATTATTGAAATTGGAAAAGTAAACTAATTATTATAATTTATCAAAAATTATACTAAAAATATCAACTTTTCACTTTTTGATGGAAAAAAACTTTATGTGCTTTTCTTTGCTTAGCCCTCTAACTATAAAAAAATGAAAGGTCCGACTCTGTACTTTCAATTAAGATAAAAAAAAAAACAACCGCCAATTACCGTCCCTTTTAGTAACATCGATTTTAATTTCAAAAGTCACTTCCAATATTTCAATAAGACAACAAATTGGGAATACTTCAGGCTTTCGGGAATTAAAGCTCGAAACGATTTATAAGTGAAACATTATTTTTGTTTAAGAATATGTAGGCGTAACGAAATTGAATTACATTTCAATCGAAATAAAAACATATTGTTTTCACGGCATGAAATATATTAAATTTCATTCATAAACTTATATAGTTCATATTAATATGACAAATTTAAATTATATGCGTCGGACACTGCGCAACTGTTTGTACAAAAATATAGTTGGTTTTATATGCCTGTTACTGTGCACAAAGTACTAATGCATGGTAAGGCTATAATGGATGCTGCCGTATTACCAATAGGAATGCTTTCAGAGGAAGCCGAGGAAGCCAGAAACAAAGATTACAAGAAGTATCGATTGATGTTTTCGAGAAAGTGTGATCGAATTTTCACAAATACTGATGTATTGAACAGACTTCTTATAACTTCGGATCCTTACATAAGTAGCATAAGGCGTCATTCGAACAAAATTTTCTTCGAACTAGATCCCATTGTTAAAGATATGGCGCTTGAATAATATTACAAATAAAAACTAACACAATTTTTTGCCTGTTACATATTCAATTAAAACATTGTATATTATATTGGATTTTTATCAAGCTGAAAGGTATAAATAACCTCATTTGGCGTCTCCATATTGGCAACACCATTTTTTTTTCATTAAAAAGCATTAAAAAAGGTTCATAACTGTATTTTATATCAATTTGTTTCAATGACTTAAGTGTTACACTTGGCATACTTGACTAGAAAAGCGGTAGCATGCATTTGTGCAATATTTTCGGTGTATTTGAAGGCTAATATCTTTCGCGAAGGGTTGTTGGTTATATTCTGTTGTTTTGTATGGAGACAACACATGCTTAACTTTTGAATAAAAATTAACATTCTTTAACTTATATGAAATTTTCATATGATTCTAGACAGGGAAGAAACACCTAAAATCTACAATTTTCAGTGGGCGTAAAATCTAAAGTAGGCGTGGCATCCCCAATATGTTTAATTTTTTTTCATAAGGAGAACTCAATTAAGAAGTGTCCCGAATTTCAAGTCCCTAGGTCCAAAAATAAACATTTTGGCAAGTTCAGTTATATGGGAGGTGGGTGTGGCAGTGGGCGGTTTTCCAAGATTTTTTCAAAATTTCTTAATTTAGCCCAGAGAAGTGTTTCTGCAAAATTTCATTGCTGTACGAGCACTCCGTCTATTTTTTTTCCAAGAAATGTATGGGCTGGTGCCACTGTGCGGTGGTTTAGTTTGGTTTCGTATGGTATGGCTTGGTTTAGTTGGGTTTGGTTGATGTTTTTCTTTTTCTTGTTCTGGTATAATATGGTTTGGACTGATATCAGTTATTATTGCTGTTGTTGCTGTTAATGATGATGACGGTTGGTTTTCTTTAGCTTTCTATTGTTTTGTTATTAAGTTCATATTCTTGTAGTGTTTATTTAGTAACACAACACTGAGTTTAATGTTATTATTACTATTGTATTTGTTGGCGTTTATTGTTAACACTATTAATATGTTTATACAGGGTACTACAAAATGATGATTTAGTTTTTATTTTCTCTCAGACTATTATTTTGAGAAAAAAAACTTGATAGTTTCTAAGGGATGGTTAGGCAAATGTTTACTCACAAATCTGTTTGACGTTGTTTACTCTTACAAGAGTTTTGCAAGATCAAACAGCATCAAATAAAATAACATTAAATATACGAGTATGTTATTTCTTGTCCTTAATAAACGAAGTTTTTTTTTAAATAAATAAACGAGTTCAAAAATATTTAATTTAGTGATTACGACTTTTTCGGCAAATATTTGATATTGTTAGAATTGAAAAATGGCATTAGTGGACTATTTTCTATATTAATTTGCAGGCTTTAAAAATAGGATACATATATAGCTATGAAGACTAGATGTTGCACTGTTTAAAATAGTTATTAACTTATTGTTACTAAATAGCTAAAAATCGGCTGTTTTTACCTTTCCAAAAATGGGAATTTTTTATAAGAATTTTGGGAATTCGGTCAAATTAATGCATATACATAAATACTGTTAGCAAAGAAAGTGTCGACATTTAAAAATAATGATACATTCTAGAATATGGTTAATATAGGTCGCTGAGCTTAGTAACTACCCGAAATCCAAATAAATTTGACAGGCGTGTGGTTATGAGATGATAGACTCCTCTTCTGATAGTCCTCTAGGTGGACCAATAAAACCAAAATTGTATTACTTGTTTTAGGACTGTTGGGTTTCGCTGGTCTTTAGAGCACTGTAACGTTCAGATCAATAATATATCGGATGAACTCACACGATAGGGCTGATCAGTGAACTAACAGTGTACTCCCCAGTGTTGGTTCACTTGTACGAGCAGTCTTCTCTTTTTGAACTTGACGACTCAAACGATTTTATATATCTTATTTAAGAATTCGGATCTTTAAGGTTAAATTCTAGAAAATTTTATATGTATGTAGGGAAATTTTACATCAAAATAGGCATTGATTGTTACCTTGTGATTTCAAATATTTTTAGATCATGCAAAAGAAATTATTAAATTTCTATAGTTGAATGCAGGTTTTAGCTTAAATTGTAGAAAATATAGCTGTTTCTATGAATTATGTCGCTTAATTGTAAAAATTCACTATTTCTATCAAATCCCAAAATGGGATTTTTTTATATCTAATTTGGGAATTTAGATTTTTATGATTTTTTAACAGAAAATTATTAAATTGCTATATTTCAATGAAATTTTAAGGTTAAATTATGAAAAAAATTTCCTTTTTCTATCAATTCCCAAACTGGGTATTTTTAAAACTTAACTTGGGAATTCAGGTTTTAAAGAAAATTATTAAATTGCTATATTTTTTGAAGTGTTAAGGTTAAATTATAAAAATTGTCAATTTTCAATCAATTCCCAAATTGGGTATTTTTTATATCCATTTTTTTTTAAAGAAAATTATTATATCGCTATATTTCAATGAAATTTTAAGGTTAAATTATAAACATGATATTTTTTCCATCAATTCCTAAAATGGGTATTTTTTATACCGAATTTGGAAATTAATTTTTTAAGAATTTTTGGTTATCATATCAAATTTTAAATTTTTTTTTCACTATATTGTAAAAATTCACTATTTCTATTAATTCCCAAATGGGAATTTTTTATACCCAATTTGGGAATTCAGGTTTTTAAGAACAGAAAATTATTAAATTGCTATATTTCAATGAAATTTTAAGGTTAAATTATAAAAAATTACCTTTTTCTATCAATTCCCAAAATGAGTAATTTTATAGAATTAATTTTTTTTAAATTTTAATGAAATTATTTCGCATTTTTATACCTTGATATTTTTCAGATATTTTTTGCTGTTTTCTTCAAATATAATGCAGATAATGTGAAATTTTGCACACTTTACTTTTATTATAGAAGGACAAATCTTGTTGAAAATGGTAGGAATCGGTCCATAATTTCTCATAGCCCCCATACAAATGTCTTCCCACAATATGGCTTTATGGTACATACATAAATATCTATAGAAAAGCCGTATCTGGAATTCTGCAATAATAAGTTTCATGCAAAGTAAAATCTCAAAAAAATATTTTTTTGTATCGGTCCTTAATTTTGACATAGCCCCGCCCCATACAAACGCCACTTCCAAAAATCACATAAATGAATACAAATCTTTTATAAAAATAACTATCAAGTGGAAATTCGACAAGCATAATCAAAATAAATATTTAAATTGTTGTACCAAATTTCAAGATGATCGGTTCATATTTGACCATAGCTTCCATATAAAGTGCACTTCTAGAAGCTCATATAAATCTCCCTTATAAGTGATTTGGTGGTGGGTATATAAGATGCGGCACAGCCGTATATATGTAAACTCTTACTTGTTGATATTCAATTTGGTAAATTATTTTTTTTTAATGAAATTATTTCGCTTAATTGTAAAAATTCACTATTTCTATAAATTCCCAGAATGGGAATTTTTTATACCCAATTTGGGAATTATTTTTTTTAAGAATTTTCAATAGAATATTGTTTAAATAAATTGTACCTATGTATGTAAATAAATTTTTTTTGTTAATTCTATAAAATCATTTTTATCCAAGAAACATTTCATCTTAGCAAACCCTATTCTCATGCTCATTCATGCCATAATTGACCTTAAACTATATGGTTCTACGTCTGTCTTAAAATGTTGCGGTCAAAGGTCTTTTGTTTCTTCTATTGTAATTTAATGCAGCACGTGCTTTTTTTTTGTTAAAATTTTTTGTTTAATTTTTAACATTTTTATGCGTTTATTTGTATTTTTGGTAGTTTTACGTTTTGTGTATGTATTATTTATTTAGATTACCCTCTTTATGACCCAACAATGTGAATAGTGAGTTTTTTTTTATTGTTTTTGATTTCAAACTTTTCTCAATTTATTTATTTACAAAATAGCGCAGCATTTAACATTGAAAGTGTAACAAATATTTTTCGTTTATTTAAAAATTTATTGTTTTTTTTTTTTTGTTGTGTGTGGAAAAACCTCCTGTAAATGTATTTTTTATTCAATTGTTATCCTAGTTACATAATTTATAAGTTAACTGTTGGTATTAGTATACGTTTCTTTAATGCTGGGGATATTAGGTAAATATCCTTTTTTTATAACCTGTTCATTGGGTTTATGGCTGTAAGGGGAGAGGTGGGGGTTGTAAATGTAAGCTTTAAGTAGTCTTTTGATTGCTAGTTTTTTTACGGCAGTCACAATTTTAATAATTGATGTGAAACGTCGTGAGAATTTTAATGTGTAGTTGTGATTTTAATGTTAGAGATTTGTTTATATTACTGGACAATTGTATTGGAATTTTAAATAAGGGGTGATTTTAATAACAGGTAGGTTTTTTGAGGGGTTAGGGTGAATTTGATTTAAGAAAATATGGCTTTATGTATTTGACAAAGAACTAAAGTCGTGTTTTTAATGCAAAATTTTATTGTTATTTGATTTGTAGTTAATATTAAGAACGTGACATTATGCATTATTAAAAATTTAATACATTTTTAATTTAACAAAATAATTGCTTTTTTATTTATAATTTCAGAAACGGATACTGTACTAATTCAGTTACACTGGTGAGTTCTCTTTATTTAAATAATTTGTTAAATTTTATAATACAGTCAGTTTTTAAAAGTCTAGGAACATAAATTTTTAATTTTTTTTAATTCCCAAAAATGGTATTTTTAATAAACGATATTGGAATTTACTCAGCACAAGTGCACAATTGCATAAAAAACTAATAAAAATTTAAAAATCCTTTTTGTCATTTATTTTAGTTTTAATGCTAAAGCAAATAATTTACAATACAATATGGAAAATAATAATTTTTGGCAAAAAAGTACAAAAAAAAAAACTTGCATGTGCTCAATTTTGCACAAGTGTGTCTTTTTAAATATTTGCACAAAAATTACTTTCAAACAAAATAATTAGTTTGATATTAATTTAAGTGCATGTGATAAACACTTTTTGCAAATTATCCAACACAAATCAAATTATAATAAAAATTATAATAAATAATGAAGAAACTGTCAAGAGCCATTGGGGACAATATTCTAGCAATGACAAAAATTATCTATTCTATGCGATTAATTGGTAAACTGCTTAAAGTAAGTCATTTAATGGCCATAAGAGTCCAAAATAGGTGTTCTATTGTTCCCAAACCACAAATTAGAGATCGAAAAACCTATTAATTGCAAAGACTCGAAAGAACGGGTGATTCAAGTACAGATACTTTTTTCAATAGCATTTTTTTGACAGATCACGTATGAGTCGTGTCATGCTGTCATGTTATTTTTGTTTAGTATTGTTTGGCATTTAATAATGGAAAGACTTACGTCTGAACAACGTTTACAAATCGTTCAACTTTCTTACGACAATTTACGTCCTGTAGGGAATGTGTTTCGTGTACTTCGCTCAACTTATGGTCAACATAATCGGCCTACTGAGGGTACTATTTGAGACCCAACATTCATTATTGGTTAATATTCGACCGAATAGACTACGTCCAGCACGCTGTGGAGAAAATATAAAGCGGCCGTAGCTAAAACTGTACACGAAGACTGTGGAGATCAATGGTGACTGTTATCGAGCCATGATAACCGACTATTTGATGCCTAAAATTGAAACTCGTGATCTCGGCAACATTTGGTTTCAGCAAGACTGCTCCACTTCCCACACAGCGCATCAATCAATGGTTTTATTGGGAGAACACTTTTGTGAGCACATAATTTCACGTTTTGGGCCGGTCGATTGGCCACCAAAATCGTATTATATCACATCGATAGACTTTTCCCTGTGGGGATATGTAAAGTCTAAAGTTTATGCTGACAAACCCGCTTCGATTCAGGCCTTGGCGGAAAACATCACGCGTGTCATTCGCAAGTTACCATTCGAAATGATCAAACGGGTCATCGAAAATTGGATTCAACGGATATACCATATGCGATCTAGCAACGGCCAATATTTGATAGAATTTGACAAAATGTGTAAAAAGTTTTTACGATACAGCAGGCTTTGGAATAAGTATTAAAAATACTATCATTCCCTAAAGTTTTTGTATGGTGCAAAATTGAGTTCATGCGACTGATTTTCTTTTCGTTTGTTTTTTTTTGTTCTTAGGAGTTTATAGTTTTAGTTTTGATTTTTAAATTCCTTTGTAAAATGTTAAACATAAAATAAATGATAAAAACAGTTTCTAATTTGCTTTATTAGTTTTATTTGTATGCAACAACAATTACACAAAATACTAACAGGTACTTATTGGTGCTCCCCACTGTAGGTTTTTAAGAACTTGCAACGGAAAATTTTAATTTATTTTATTATTATCAATGAAAGAATAAGAATAAATCGTAAATTAATTAATTTGGGAATTAAGATTTTTCCGACCGTTCCTACTCAGTGGCAATTTCAAATAAACAAAAGCTATTAAGCAATGCCACCAATTAGAGACATTTTATAACAATTGTTTTGTCTCAAAATACTTTATTAAAAGTTTTCTTTTTATTTCAAACTTTTTAACCAATCAATTACTTTATCTTAAATTATACAAACTCTGAATCATTCAAATAAATAATCAGCAACTAAACTTTAATAAGATTTTACTCAATTTCATTTCATTTAATTTTACTTACTTACTTTAATTTAATAAATTTAATTATCCATATTGCATTACCATTGCAATATTCCAACATTAAACTTCATGGCAATGACATTAAGACTAATGATGATGGTGGTGATGATGATTTTAAAGGTTTTTTTTTAGTTACACGATGATCAGCATGTTTTCTACAGTTCCTTGACATTTTCTTCTTGTATGAAACAATTGCAAACTTTGATATTGCATCTTGTAATTTTAAATCTATGTTTTTTTATAATGTGTAAGAAAAATCTATTACAAGTGAGCAAAACTGACCAAGGCATACGCTACATAATTTGCTTTAATGGCAGCAGCTAAATTCGCCCAGTAGGTTTAGTTGAGGTTATTTCACACTTTTAGACAGCATTTTCCATTAAGGGGTTTGTAAGGCAAAGCTTTAGTGTTGGTAAAGATAATAAAAAAGTCTTTTAAGGTTAGGTTAGGTTAGGTTAAATAGGCAGTCAATCGGGAGTTAAATTGACGCATGCCTGGAAAGAGCAGTTTGGAGAACAGGAATCCGAGACTGACTAAAAAAGTATTTCATCAAACCATACTGATGCACGTATAAAGTCATCTACCCTTCTGTCGTCTATTTCCGATAGATCAGTCAATTCATGCAGTTAAAATTCGCCTAGACTCCAATCTTTGATTTGTAAGGATCGCACATTGACAAAGAATCAGACAGTGACCTGTGACTACTACTGCTACTATCAGTGTTGCAGTATTGCGACCGCCATTGTGTGTCTCACAGGTGGTCTACAGCGACCATGAGCGCATTTGTAGAGTTTATAATGAACCCAATGTTTTGCACGAGCAAATCGAAATTCCAACCAATTTATCAGTTTCCTCTACTGGCACTGTGGCTGCTGTCTTAGCCAATGAATCCGAAATACAGTTCCCTGGGATATATTGGCTTCTATTTTGGATGTAGAAAGGCTTCTTAATTGACACAATCAATTTCTATGATTGGCAAAAAATCAGTTGCCTCCAATAATTTTCTTCATTGTAGAAAATAACAAAAAATTCCTGAATTAGGCAATACCTTCTCAGACAGCAAAGAGTTGTATATAATAATAAAAACAACTTTGAATGACTTTTAGGGAACTAGTTCTGATTCCATTTTGTAACTAGCTGATCAACTAGAACAATTTTTCCTGACAAATTACCAAATTTGCGTTAATAGAAAAGAAAAACTTAACTAACACAATTAATTCCTTTGATGGGCAAAAAATCGGTTGCCTCAAAGAATTTTCCGCATCATATAAAGTAGCAAACATTTCCTGAATCAGAAAATACCTGCTCAGACAGTGAAGAGTTGCTAAGAATAAAAAACACTTCTTCGGATGACTTCTTCTACAAAAGTTGTTAACATTTTTATTTGAGCCAGCAGACACTCACTCACACACCAGCAACTAAATACAATAAAATCCAAGAAAAATGAATGAAGCAACAAAAACTTGTGCTGCATGCCACATTTTAAGCACTCCACACCATATAAACAGCCATAAACAGCTGATGCTTGTTCACACCAACACAACTCACTCCTTTAATAACCCACCAGCTTACTGGCTCACTCCCTCCCACAATTACAATGATGTGCAATCTTCCTAATCCTAAATGAATAACACAAAAAAGGGGAATATTTAAGAAGATTGGGCAATGAAGCAAACAGACAGACAGACAGATAGAGATTGAATGGACGGTCGCATAGACAGACAGAAGTGAATGTTATAGATACTATCATTATACAAAAATGTATTTTTTGTCTTTGGTTTTGGTTTGGCGGACAGATGGATGGATGACTTTACCGCATTTTCATTTTATGTTTGAGAGATGAGTTGAGATAAGAGAGTGTGTTAGACGAACTGGCAACCAAGCATCTAAATTTAACAATTGTGGTAGATTTCAAATAAGTACATGTCGGTTTGAATGTAGCTTTGTCGGGTTCTTTTCCTCCTACTTGTTTGTTTTTTTGTAGTCTTCCATTTGGTTTGTGTTACATGACCTCATTCTGTCTTCAAAAATTAAATTTTTCTTTTTTTGCTGCCACTGCAACTGTAGAGATTTTCAAACAAATACACTTTTCACACACACTTACATATAAAACAAATAGTAATAAAAAGTATATTTTTATTTTTTTCTTAACTGAATTTCCATTGTAACTTGTTTGTACGTATTTTTGCATTTCATGGAAATGAAACTAAAGCTCTAACGTACGTATCCTGTTTGGGTACTGTGTGCGTGTGTGAGCATTTATTTTACTTTGCAGCTGATGTTGATGACAATGATACCGAGACATTGTTGCAGCTGAATGTTGATGAAGATTCGTTCGTTGTATTTTACTTCATTAGAATCAAACCAAAAATGAATTTCTAAAAAGATATTTTAACTTAGATTAACAGCTTATAATCATATCTATTACAAAAAAACCTTCAGTCCATCCCATCCTACCTCTTGTTGCCTCTTCTTTGCTTTTTATTCCCGTGCTTAATGTTTGCAACACTTCATTGTGTGCCACTTAAATGGAAACAAGGAACAGGATATGAACAACTACCCCTAAAGTTTGTAGTTGTTCTGAATGTCGTCTATTTTGTGTCATCGTCGCTTGTTCGTTTCTGTTTCTCTTTTTTTTTTTTTTTTTGGAGCAACCATTGATGGGTTTTTTTTAACAATATACAACAGAATAAAAAAGCCCTGTATAAAAAAGTTTTATAATGTATTTTTTTATAACTTCCTTCCTATCAATTACAGTTTTTTACCATCGCTGTTCTATCGATGGACAGTGGTTTAGTTAGCGATTTGAAAAGGCTTCAATTCTTGTTTATTTCTCAATATTATCTTATGAATTTTAGTATATTTTTATGCACAGAATAACTTTAATTGCTTTGGAAGGAAGAATTCAACACTATCACTTAAGATACAGTTTCTTAGGACATTCTAGAAGAATTTGATTCGTATATTGGATTTGTGCTGATGTTTGTAACGCCCAAAAATATTGGCCGAACACCCACTTTCTGAGTCGATATAACGATGTCCGTCCGTTCGTCCTTGAACACTTAGTCCCCAGTAACTGTTTCTATGCTACTGTCATTGCTTTTAAATTCTAGCATTTATTTAGAAGTAAGAGGATTCTATAGTTTATCTATATGAGCTGTTGGAAATGTAGTTTTAAAACAGGAGTGCCCAAGCCCTATACTCTTGGTGCTCTTTTGTATTTGTAAAAACTCTTAGCTATAGGCTGTGTGTTTTGTATACTCATTACAGCACTCAGCACTAGCAATACGAAATACACAAATACATTTTGTTTTTGTTTAACGTATGATACCGTTTAATAAAGTGTGTTGTTTCTTTGTATGTATTGGCTTTTACAACAAAAAATACTGAATAAAAATTAGTTTTTATTTAAATGTATTGGTGTTTGCTCTTACATAAGCAACATTTGGGCACTCCTGTTTTAAAAGGAAGGATTTCATAGAGAAATAGACAGATGTTACAAATTACACAGTGATACAAAATTGAATGAAATAGAAAAACCTGAAAATCGGATCATTATCAACAAAATTACAGGCTTGTAAGTGCGCAAAGGTACAAAAACCGGGTTTTTTTTTTATCGTAAATCCAGATTTTGGAGGTGTCCGGCATATGTCACTATTGGAATCTTGTTTTA
Source organism: Bellardia pandia (assembly GCA_916048285.2). Lineage (NCBI taxonomy): Eukaryota > Metazoa > Arthropoda > Insecta > Diptera > Calliphoridae > Bellardia > Bellardia pandia. The sequence continues at coordinate 38,094,641 of OU696530.1, forward strand.
CTCGACAAGCCCTACAAGAAAAATAATATCCGGTCCCAGGTTTTTTGGACTGTCGCACTGTGTTATTGGTTCACTGCTTGATAAACCCTGAAAAAGGGGTTTAAGTCAATATTAAAACTCTTGCATTTCTTTCTATTCTTCACTCAGATGATTAACGAAGAAATGTATGGCAAAAGTAAATGCTAGAAAAAGAGAACGACTCTTAATCTTCTAGCATTAATTAAACTCAATCTGATCGGGTCTATGTTTATGCAATTAATAACATTACTAGTAGAGGGTATTTTTTAAGATGTATAAACTTTAAGTTGGCAATACTTTTTTAACTGGCGGCCATTTTGTCAGCTGTTAGGTGATTAATGCTTAGTTTGGTTTGTCATTTTAATATGAAAAGACTGACGCCTGAACAACGCTTCCAAATTGTGCAAATTTATTTTGAAAATCATGATTCTATTTTTTTAGATGTATAGAACTTTGAAATGGAATAAAACAAATAAGATTTTTTTTAAATTGGCATGAAATTTACTTTATTCGAAAGATAATCTTCAGGCATTATTATTTGGAAGTGGCTGGCTCGAGCGTAGTCTAATCCAAAGTCCAATTTTCAATTTCACCGCAATAACGCGGCGAATGTTGTCCTCCAAATGATCAATAATTTCAGCCTTATCGGCGTAGACTAGTGACTTTAAACATAAATCACTTGACAGCTGACAAAATGTTGTCAACTTAAAGTTCTACACATCTAAAAAAAACACTCTATACTATTCGAAATAAAGTTTTCCGCTTTCGATATGTAGACCTCCTTAAACTACATGCAGGTTATACAGCTGTGAAAGTAATTTAATTAGTGTATATTAAAGGCTAAAACCCATGAGAAAAACATACATACCTGTAATTTTTAAATAAAATGCAACGTGTTTAAATCAATTTACACCACTGTCCATTGTTAGCCATTATTGAAGTGGGTTGTTTAGTTGGTGGGATTTTCACTTTTTTCTCTATTTTTTTCATATACAATTTTTTTGTGGATGAGTGTCAATTGTTGACTGTTAATTTTATGTCGTTTCGTAATGTTTTTTGTTTGTCTCGCAGTTTTTGTGGTGCATTTTTTTCTGTTTGCTTGCCTTGTGAAGGGTATAAATGTATTATCATATGTTACGATCTTGTTAAAACTTTTGATAATGCTTTTATTATAATGTAATCCAAATGGTAACTATTTGTAACTTGTTTCTTATTTAGTTTTGCTGTTGCTGTTGTTTTTGTGTTGATGTTTTTGTCCTTGTTGGTCTATGAATTTGGCAATGGCAGCCAAAAAAAAAACAAAGAAGTTTAAATACTCGTTTATTACTTAAAGAAAATGAAAAACTGAACCCTCTATTTGTACAAATCAAAATATTGTGTCATGCTTAAATAATACTTCAGTGCTGATTTATCAAAATAAAACACAACACGACAAGAAACTTACCCTCAATTTATAAAATTAATTGGTTTAAAATTTAATCCTTCATTTTCAATTAAAGCTACTACTACTACTTTTCACTCGTTTATGTTTAATAGGTTTCCCTCGGATTCTTTTCAAACTCATTTTCAGTTTCATTTCATTACAGTTCTTTATTGTTATTTCACACAAAGATTTTTATTCTGTTTATTTATGTGGGTGTGTGTGTGTGTGTATGTGTGTTATTGTTGCTGCATTTGGCTGGATTTAATCCATGTTCATTTAACAAAAACTGTATAAAAGAATCTTTTTTGAAAATCTCATTTCATGTACTCGTCTCGTATCTGTGCAATGTATTTCAGCCTTATTTTTCTTCTTAAATGGACTCTTAAAAACATTTGGCACATGATTATCTTTTTTTACGTTTTTTTTATGTTGTTGTTGTTTGTTTGTTGGTTTTTGTTCATTTTTCAACAACAACTTAAAAACAATTATGCAAAAATCTTTATGTTATCATTGTTTTATATGGGAGTTGCATCTTTGCTAACAAGCTGCTTTTTATTTCGCCATACGCTACATACATTCAAGTACTTACGTTTGATGATTCCATCTAAGTTTGAGGAGCGGTTTGCCACCTCTGCTTCTTTTGGCTTAAATGTGAGTTTGGATTTGATATTATCGTTAAATATTGGATTAAATGTAATTTGATTGTTTTATTTAATTTGGGGCAGAATGATAAACGCCTTTATGCATATTTATAATGGATTGCAATATACTAGCGGAATTCACTATCTTGTGTAAATGGTATTGCATTATTGCATTTGTAAACAGGTTGAGCATATTTTTGCTCTTGCTGTGTATTTTGTTAGTGTAGAAAAAAAAAATATCCTAAACCTTTTTGCAAATGCAATGATGCAATACCATTTGCACAAGACTGTGAATTGCGCTACTACCCAGCAAAAAATTATGCTTCCTTGGAAGCAGTATCGTAAGGCAAGAAGCAGTTGCCTAGTGCTTCCACTTCTTATGAAAGATTGCATGATTTTTGTATGGGATTCCCCGCGTAGAGGCTCTGCTTTAGGAATCCAAATTAAGCATTTTTCATACATTGCAATATTACCTAATTTCATTCATAAAAATACTCGCATTAATTTGAGTATTGAATAATTGATCATATCATGCATTCTAGGAAGCATTCTTTAGGTGCATTTTATATTGCATCCATTATGAAGATAAATCATGCCTTACAAAAAATGCTTGTATCACGCCTTCTTCTATATATATTAAAGAAGGCAATCAAATAATGCTTTATAAAGCACTTTCTCCTAAGAATTATTATAAACAGAGGTTGTTTTTTATATATCATTATTTTTATTATATTAAAGAAGAGATCATTAAGAAAACGTAGTACTAACATTGATACAGTTTATACAAAAAACCTTCGTAATGGTTGTATTTTATAAAGACATTTAAATTATAAAACGTTCACATTAAAAGATAAAAAATAATAACTAAAAATACAATAAACATAAAAGTTACTCATATATGTATGTATATATATTTATATGGGTATAGATAAATATGTATATGGCACAAAAATTATTATTACAAATTTTATATATTAGTTTTTATATATAAAATATACATTTCAAAATTTTGTTGAAGAAATAGATAGGAATATTAAACAAGTAAGAGTGTTATATTCGGCTGTGCCGAATCTTAAATACCCTTCACCTAAGCGTAATAAGAAATACAAAAATAATAAGAAATACAGAAACTACACTAGACTAGAATATCCTAATTCTGTGTTTTCTATTCAGTCTTAGTGCAAATTTTATCTATTAGTATTTGATATATTGTTTGAAAGACAATTTTACGACCAACATAATTTATGTTAAATATTTTGAAATGTTGTCTAATTTTTACCATTTTAATTGATTTAATTATCAATTCTTACCATAATTTACAGAGTCTGTCTGATGTTCATAATAATCTTCAGTGTAATTTAACAAACAGAGTATAAAAAAGGGGTACAGTTCGGTTTTAGTGATTTTGCTCAAAAAAAAAAAAAAAAAACAAAATCAAATAGGGCTTTTAGAGGAGATACCAGCAAAACAAAAATTTGTTGCCGGTCACGCCTATTTTCGAGGGGGCGGGCCCTTAAAGTTGAAAATACATAGGCCTATATCTCTGGAACTACTGGGTGTCTGATAATTTGTAATACATTAAATAAAAGGTATTAAAAATACCTTTCCAACGATATATATCATGATTATAAAATATGGACCGAATATGGGTTAAATCCGAAAAGAATATTTTTTGACCCGAATTTATTTGTTTTTTGGAAATGGTTCTATATGGCAGGTATGACAAATTATGGGCCGATCTTCTTAAATTTTGGAACAGTTATTTTCATGCATATGAGGATATTTCACGTCGAATTTCAACATAATAACGGTATATTTAAGATATATATTAGTATTAACGTGGATTTCGGTAGTGGACCTTATGTGGGGGATATAGTCAAATATGGACCGATATTCTCAAAATCCAGCAGTTTGATTTAGGCATGTATGTAAATGATCCGTGTAAAATTTTGGATTGGTACCCTTATTTATAAGAGATTTATGAGTATTAAAGTGATTTTCGGAAGAGGGCTTTATATGGGGCATACGGTTAAAAATAGACCGAAATTCACAAAATTTTGTGGGGTGATTTTTGTATATATTAAAATGATCTGTGCAAAGTTTTGAGTCGGTACCGATATTTATACAATATATATAGGGAAAAATCTCTTTTTCAGATGTGATCCTTGCATGGGAGCTATGACCAATTTTGGGCCGACCACCATAAAATTTAGTACAACAATTTATTTGCCTATAAGGAGTATTTATGTCAAGTTTTAGCCATTTAACATTATTTATATCTGTTTTATACGTATTTAAGTGAATTTTGTAAGTGGACTTTATATGGGGTCTATGGTCAAACATGGACCGAATTAAAAAAAAATTTCGTTTTGAGATTTCTTTTTGTATAAAACTTATTTTTGCTGAATTTTGTCTTGATATTCCAATTTTATAGGCATTTATTTATCATTAAGCCATATTTCGGGAAGATTTTTGTATGGGGGCTATGACCAATTCAGGGCCGACTACCATAAAATTTAGTACAACAATTTATTTGCCTATAAAGAGTATTTATGTCAAATTTTAGCCGTTTAACATTATTTATATCTCTTTTATACGTATTTAAGTGAATTTTGGAAGTGGACTTTATATGGGGTCTATGGTCAAACATGGACCGAATTAAAAAAAATTTCGTTTTGCGATTTCTTTTTGTATAAAACTTATTTTTGCTGAATTTTGTCTTGATATTCCAATTTTATAGGCATTTATTTATCATTAAGCCACATTTCGGGAATATATATATTTGTATGGGGGCTATAAGAAATCATGGACCGATTCTTACTATCCGCACACTTTCTTCTTTTATAGTACAAACAACGTATACAAAATTTCATGGTATTATCTGCAATAGTTTTCAAAATATTGCAATAAAATGGATGAAAAATATCAAATTTTTATGGAGGTGGTCTCACATATTGGTTCATAACTCTGGTTAACCTAAACCGATTTTGCTGATTTTAAATAGCAAACTTCTCGAAAGCACTTCTGACAGAATTATTGAAGGTTTGGATCCCGAGTATATCTGGGGACTTCAAAAAACTGATTTCAACAGACAGACAGACAGACAGACAGACAGACAGACAGACAGACAGACAGACAGACGGACATGGCTTAATCGACTTCGCTATCTATAAGGATCCAGAATATATATACTTTATAGGGTCGGAAAATTTTTTTGTGGAAATTACACACGGAATGACAAACTTATATATACCCTTCTCACGATGGTGAAGGGTATAAAAAGGGGTACAATTCGGTTTTAGTGATTTTGCTAAAAAAAAAAAAAAAAAAACAAAATCAAATAGGGCTTTTAGAGGAGATACCAGCAAAAAAAAAATTTGTTGCCGGTCACGCCTATTTTCGAGGGGGGCGGGCCCTTAAAGTTGAAAATACATAGGCCTATATCTCGGGAACTACTGGGTGTCTGATAATTTATAATACATTAAATAAAAGGTATTAAAAATACCTTTCCAACGATATATATCATGATTATAAAATATGGACCGAATATGGGTTAAATCCGAAAAGAATATTTTTTGACCCGAATTTATTTGTTTTTTAGAAATGGTTCTATATGGCAGGTATGACAAATTATGGGCCGATCTTCTTAAATTTTGGAACAGTTATTTTCATGCATATGAGGATATTTCACGTCGAATTTCAACATAATAACGGTATATATACGATATATATTAGTATTAACGTGGATTTCGAGAGTGGACCTTATGTGGGGGATATAGTCAAATATGGACCGATATTCTCAAAATCCAGCAGTTAGATTTAGGCATGTATATAAATGATCCGTGTAAAATTTTGGATTGGTACCCTTATTTATAAGCGATTTATGAGTATTAAAGTGATTTTCGGAAGAGGGCTTTATATGGGGCATACGGTTAAAAATAGACCGAAATTAACAAAATTGTGTGGAATGATTTTTGTATATATGTACATGATCTGTACAAAGTTTTGAGTCGGTAACGATATTTATACAATATATATAGGGAAAAATGTCTTTTTCAGATGTGGTCCTTGTATGGGAGCTATGACCAGTTCTGGTCCGACCACCATAAAATTTAGTACAGCAATTTATTTGCCTATAAAGAATATTTATGTCAAATTTTAGCCGTTTAACATTATTTATATCTCTTTTATACGTATTTAAGTGAATTTTGGAAGTGGACTTTATATGGGGTCTATGGTCAAACATGGACCGAATTAAAAAAAATTTCGTTTTGCGATTTCTTTTTGTATAAAACTTATTTTTGCTGAATTTTGTCTTGATATTCCAATTTTATAGGCATTTATTTATCATTAAGCCATATTTCGGGAAGATTTTTGTATGGGGGCTATGACCAATTCTGGGCCGACTACCATAAAATTTAGTACAACAATTTATTTGCCTATAAAGAGTATTTATGTCAAATTTTAGCCGTTTAACATTATTTATATCCCTTTTATACGTATTTAACTGAATTTTGGAATTGGACTTTATATGGGGTATATGGTCAAACATGGACCGAACTAAAAAAAATTTCGTTTTGCGATTTCTTTTTGTATAAAACTTATTTTTGCTGAATTTTGTCTTGATATTCCAATTTTATAGGCATTTATTTATCATTAAGCCATATTTCGGGAATATATATATTTGTATGGGGGCTATAAGAAATCATAGACCGATTCTTACTATTTTCCGCACACTTTCTTCTTTTATAGTACAAACAACGTATACAAAATTTCATGGTATTATCTGCAATAGTTTTCAAAATATTGCAATAAAATGGATGAAAAATATCAAATTTTTATGGAGGTGGTCTCACATATAGGTTCATAACTCTGGTTAACCTAAACCGATTTTGCTGATTTTAAATAGCAAACTTCTCGAAAGCACTTCTGACAGAATTATTGAAGGTTGGGATCCCGAGTATATCTGGGGACTTCAAAAAACTGATTTCAACAGACAGACAGACAGACAGACAGACAGACAGACAGACAGACGGACATGGCTTAATCAACTTCGCTATCTATAAGGATCCAGAATATATATACTTTATAGGGTCGGAAAATTTTTTTGTGGAAATTACACACGGAATGACAAACTTATATATACCCTTCTCACGATGGTGAAGGGTATAAATATAAAAAATAAATATATAGCAAACGAATTCATTATACATAGAAAAAATATAAAGACTATGTTAAAATTAAATAACAAACAGTTCATATCTCGAAAAACAATGACAATAACAAAAAATTCAAATACAATTTTTACAAGACTAAATTTTTATAGATAATACATTTTGTTTTTTATTAATATTGTTAATACTATTTTCACCATTAGTAGATGAATTGCTCTGATCATCATTTAAAATAGAACTATTTTGTAGATTTTTTTTATAATGTCTCTCTTTAGATAAGCGTGTTCCTTTTCTCTTTCGTCAAAAAAGCCCTTTTTGGCCAACATTTCATCTTTATAAATACTTTCTGTAAAAGCAAAAAAATAAAAACAAATATGAAATATATAACACTGATTATAATTATGAAAAAAAAAATTAACTTACTTTAAATTAGATTTAGAAGTTTTGGATAGTTTAAGAGTCTGCTTTTACTTTGTCTTCCATCAACGTTAAATACGAGTAAAAGATGTTCATCGAAAATGGATGTTAACATTTTCTTAATTCCAGCCCTTCCTACTATTTTTTTAATTGTATTAGTCTGAAAAAATATATATGTACATAGGTATATTGTAACTTTATAAATATTAATAAACATAATTGTAGTATTATTTTACGTTAAACAATTGTTAGCCCTTTGATCAAATTAAAAAGATATTTTTAAATAAACAAATTTTAACTTACCTTTTGTATGTAGGTAAATGTGTTTGTTTTTTACTTTAACACTTTCACTTATTATGCGCTTACTCACTTGTTTCAAAGAACTTTAACATTGAACTAAATATAATTTCTATAAATACATTTTCCATCATCAAGATCTTCGTTAAAAAATTTACGTTCGCGTATAAAAGAGAAATAAATTATAAAAAAATTCTCCTTACATTAGTGCTTCAGCGCAGCAGTATAATCTACGGATAAGCTCTATTTATGTTATTTGTTTACAATATTTTGTTTATTTATGCCTCCAAAAATGAATACACCTTTTAATAGGGCTTCGATGAAGCACTAAAATAAGATATAATAAAAACAAAGTAAAAGACTAAATACTCGTCAATTTTTTTCTTAGCACAATTCTCATATATGAGAACATTTATAAATGTTCTCTATTAGTTTTTGTTATCATATCATATCAAATTAACCGTTAGAAATAATGTTGTTGTGGTAGTTTTATGTAAAGTAAATAGGTTTAGTACAGTACCCACTTTTAAATAATTTTTCAAATATTCTAAATATTTTTAATTTAAATTATTTAGTTCGTTTATTTGACCTTTTTCAATATTTAATAGTTTCTTTTTATAAGCAATAAGGTCACTTGAGTTTTATATAAAAATATTTAATTTATTTATATAGATATTTATTTCCAATATTTCGCTATCACAATGGATAGCTTCTTCAGGCATAATACAAGTTTATTGGAAATAAATATATATAAATAAATTAAATATTTTTATATAAAACTCAAGTGACCTTATTGCTTATTTTTAATTTATTTAAAAACTTAGTTTTTTATTATTTTGAAATATATTTTAATAAAAACTTTATTTCAATTATTTCTTATAATACTAATACAAAAAAGACGACTTAAATAAAAATTAACTTAATGTTATAATAAATCGTCCTGAAATTATGAACAAATTTTTAAAAATTACACACTTTACTTCATACATGAATTGCTGAATATATGCCTTCAGCCATCTTTTTGTAAGGCAGTAATTTTGAGATGCAATAAAGGAAGCAGTAGATGGTGCAGTAGTAAAATTTATTGCTTCCAATTTAAGAATATTTTTTGCTGGGTATATTTCCTTTTCAAAATAATCCATGTAGTTTATAGCAGTGCATAAGGATAAACTTTATTCATCACCGATCTACACAAAGAAACACATTTCTTGCCCAAAAACAGTTTAGATGACTTAATTTGTATCAGCCGCTTTTACTTTAAGAATGTTAATGTTCATGTTCATATGACTCATTAAATGTTTTCGCGATAAATAGATCGACTTGGCTTATTTAATTGTCTAGACTATTTCAAAAACTATGCTATGCTTTCTAGTGGAACAAGGAAAGTCAAGATCCGTTTTCAGTTTTTCTTAAATAGTTTGCAACTCTGTCGTTTAGAACCAACCATAGTCCATTTCGTTCATTCGTTTTCATGCACATTCTTATTTGGAAGCATAAGCATGAACAACAACAGCATTCAGCTGACTATTAAAACAAATGAGGATTTGCAGGATGAAAAGAGACTGAATAATAAAAAAAACACAAACACACAAAAACACAAAAAAGAAGCTGCACAATGCATGTTGTATTGTGAGTGAATATTCTCTGTTTTATTCATTATTTGCTAAAGTAGTGAAAATATGTTAATAATATGTAGAAAAATATATAAACTTTACGGATTGTGCAAAAGCACTGTGTGTATTAAACGAGTACATACATATATTTTGTTTGTTTTTCATACATTTAACATTAAGATTAACAGATAGACGAAAGTTTTTGGTTAAACTTTCATTTAGCATTTAAGTCATACTGAATAATTAATTTAAATTGATTTCAAGTAAAGGGTTTTTGGGGAAATAAAATAAAAATGGAGAACATCTTAAATAATAAAGTAAAGAAAGTGGATGTTTGTTTAATAAATAATGGAACATTGGAGTGTAGAGACTAATATCTATAAGCAAAGGAGGATTTGGTGAACGAGATGATTCAAATTCAGTCTTTATAGTGTCATGTTAGTTAAACAGAGAAATTTTCCAGTAACTGTACCAATATGGAAATATTAGTGTAAAGAGTTTGAAACCAGAACGTCAGCTGTCGATTTTGTTATCCTAAAAGTCGTTTTGTCAGCTGCACTAAGCTTGACTTGGCCACTACTTACTTGTAGGATTTGCTACTTTTTGTACGACTTTTGTAAGTGAACTGATATTGAGTCCTAGATATAGGATAGATATCAAGCGGAGGAAGGTGTATAAAATATCGTCTCCAGACTGTTCTAATGAGACCACTAATCTAAAACTTGTCATCTAAACAAGAACTTATAGACGCCATGTATTTAATTTTCTCATGACAATTTTAATTCTTAAACAACGATAACAAACAATATGTTCGCTAATATCAAAGTCTCTTTTAAATCTTCCTTCAACTTTAATAAGCGTCCAACAACATCCTGTGCCACTTCAAAATGCCACTATGTATTTTAAAACTAAGAGAAAACTTTGCCGCATTTCAAGTCATTATAAAAATATTAATTTTACAAAATAATCATATTATAATCGTCGTCCAACATCAACCTCATCACAATTTGTACACGCCACCCGCACATACTCACTCGTTCATGCAAAATACCTCCCATAACGTTGTGACACTGACACATGCCGTTTTACTCGACCCTTTTTTAAATACAAATAAATTGAGTTTTTTTTTTTTTTGTATTATAATAAAGTTTCGTTTTTCTAACGCTTTATCTTTGCTCTCGAGCAATTGTAAGTGGCTAATCTTTATTATTAAAAGCAACAGAAAATACAAAACTTAAAAAGGCTACAACGTTAGCCAGCAACATAAACATTAACACTGACACCATCAACAATTTCAAAATTAGTATGCTAAACACTAGTATACTTAAGGAATATGTTTTTCTTTTCATTCCATTTTTGTATGTTTTTCTGCTGTTGTTGTTGTTGCTGCTGCTGTTAAAGAACTGTCAACACAAACCAATTACAAGAACTTCCTCCTTCTCTTTAAATATTTAATGCATATATACATACATACTCGTACATACTTATAGCGAAGATGTGTTTTTATATACCAACGGTTGTCAGCAACATCATCATGTTCGTCTTTATAAAAGTAATGAAATACTTGTTTATTTCTTATCATCATAACTCTATCATTCACATTTACCCAAACCAACCATCTGGGCAACAGAGGAAACAAAATACAAAAAATACGGGAAAAAAGTGAACAACCATAAAAATGCCATACGCCCGCCAACAGCAACATCAACACCAGCGTTATTGACGAACGATAAATCTACGTACGGTGGTTTAAATTTGGGAGATTTGGGTTTATACATTTTTTAAGGCTTACGGAGACTGAAATAAGGGTTTAAGATGTTAAATAACTTTCAACATGAGCAATTTTATTAGAGAATTGTATTATATTGTACAGTCAAACCTCGATATAACGACCCTCACTATAACGAATTCCTCGATTTAACGATTTTCTTTTTAAATCCCCTCCATAAGATTTAATACAAAATAAACCTCTCTATTACGAATACATTTGTCAATAGCCTCGTTATAACGAATTTCCCTTCACTGCAGACTAACGAAATAGAAAGAATTATTTACCTCTATTTAACGAATTTTGTCAACTTACAAGCTTTTCATAACGATTTCCATCAATTAATGCAAATTATATGAAACAGATACATACAAAATTATTGTGTTCGCAACGATAACTGAAATATTCGAAGAAAAATTTATTGTTGCCAAGAGCTTGTACGCTTGTTGCAGCAGTTGTTTTTGCAAGCTAGCTAGTTAATCACTGGCTCAGACTTATTATTTTATAACTACAAAATACAGTGTTTTCCTTCAAATGTGTTTTGATTTATAGGGTGTTTTTTTTACAGGTTTGTTTTTCGAAAAGAGATAAAACTGTCATTTTGTGGTCAAATCTGGCAACTCTAATATCATTTATGTTCAGTTTGGTTTGCCATTTCATCATGAACAGGTTGACAAAAGAACAACGCTTGCAAATCGTGCAAATTTATTTCGAAAATAACGGTTCAGTTCGCGTAGTTTACCGCAAGCTCCGTCCATTTTATGGTCGACATAATCGTCCATCAGAGCAATTAATTCGGTTAACCATGGATCGTTTTCGCACTACGTTTACTCTATGTGATAATACGCATCCGCAGAGACGTCGAACAGTGCGCACCGAAGAAACAATTGCCGCTGTAGAGCAAAGTGTTGAAGAGGACCCGAATTAATGGAGACCGGTATAGAGCCATGATAACCGACTATTTTGTTCCCGAATTGGATGGCATGAATGTGGAGTTGTGAGTTGTGGTTCCACACAGCGCACGCCACAATCGATTTATTGAAGGAAACATTCGATGAGCGCATAATTTCGCGGAATGGACCTGTCAATTGGCCACCAAGATCGTGTGATTTGACACCATTGGATTATTTTCTTTGGGGATATGTGAAGTCGCTCGTCTACGCCAACAAACCAGAAACGTTAGGGGAATTGGAAGCCAACATTCGTGGCGTTATTGCCGACATACGGCCCCATATGCTCGAAAAAGTGGTTGAAAATTGGACCTGTAAAATTAGCTTTATTCGAGCCAGCCGCGGCGGCCACATGCCTGAAATCATATTTAAACATTAATGGCATAAAATTATCCTTCCAATAAAGCCAAACTGATGGTCATTAAAACGATTTTCTTGTGTTTTATTTCAATTCGAAGATCTTGTCGTAATAGATGCATTAAGGAAAGGTTTATTGTGCTTTAGTATTGTCGCATGACTGAAGTTCCCCGCTTCCATGGCTCTTTAATGACTAGTCGAGAAATTCCCTAAGCAAGTCTAATACGCATTTTGGGTTTAAGAACAATCACTCATCATACAATTGCTCCCTACAGATTCTTAATCTAACAAGTAAGAAAGTCTTTCAGGCCCGACCATATAATACCCAACACCCATTTTAACTGTGTGTAAAAGCAGTTTTTCATAAATTGGCACTATATGAGAGCTGCGGCCCCTATTATGGAGCATCATCCATTCTGTCTCGATAGAAACACTTTTAAGATATTTATACATTTTAAAGTGATTTTCGAAGGGGAGCTTTGATTGTTACAAAATTTTTGTTGAACTTTATTTGAATACTAACATTTATAAGGGATTTATGGTTGTTAAAGCGATTTTTGGAAGTGAGCCTTATATGGAAGCTATGATTAATAATGGAGCTATCATCATAAAATTGGGACGAATTTATTATTTGGTAAGAGCTGATCAATACAAATTCATGCACGTTACGATTTACAGTTTCATAGAATGCGTAAATAGCTAGTTGATAATTTTTAGCAAATGATAAATACAACCTTTTGTAGGTTAGCTTAGGTTAGGTAGGAAGGCTAGTATGAGTCACCTCACACCCTCACCCAGAGATCAGTATGGTCCATTGCGATGCCTTAGATTCTCTACCAAAATGTCTGACTGGTCTATATATGTCTGACTCGTCTACAAATGTGTGACTTATCTCCATATGTCTGACTGGTCTACCCAGAGTCTTTGGCGGGAATCGAACCCGCAACCCTTTGACTGATAGTCCGGCACTCTATCGCCTAGTCTATCGGGGCACCACACAACCTTTTGTAGAAACTGAGTGATTTCCAGTTAAAGCTAAATGATGATTGGATCTCTTAAATAGGCATGGCAAATAAATGGCGACAGAACGCAATTGTCGTAATAAATTTGTAAAACCTTTCGGAAGAATTGACCTCGTAGGAGTTCTTCGTGACTATCTTAGTGTTTTCTAAGTTCAGCAAAATCAATATGAAGTTGGTCGTAATTTACTTTAGTAGTTTCTGAAGATATCATGCCTTATAGAGTGGTTCGCCTTCCATACAAAAATTAATTAAAGGTAATGTAAAAACAATTTCAGAATTAATTTTTATTTATTTTTTTGCCACGCCTACAAATACCGCCCCTTTAGTACTTTATTCACTGTGTCGCGAATTTTAGTCCGATCATAACATTTTGTATGCCGGTGTTAATGGCTCTGAAAAGGTTACATTTCTGTCCTTAATTAATTTTCTACTATCACGTCAAATTCTAGTCATGACTTTTAAAAACTCGTACAAAAATATTTAGCATTATTGTGGGTATGAATCGAGTTTTTAAAAGTAATGACTAAAACATTCCGTGTTCTGCAAAATATTAATATTAAATATTCTCAAATTTGATATCTTTGTAAATTTTAACCACTAAACACTAACATTTGCCCCACTGTTTCAGTTGAGTGCTAACTACACAGATATACGAGTGTATACACAAGTATGTATGAGAATTTTTACCCTTTTTTAATGTTGTTGTCGCTGGTGTTGTTATTTTTGTTGGGCTCATTTAAAAATTTAATTTGATTTCTTACACTGATAAACCCTTCTTTGGCCAAACGCCTACTTAACTCTGGATATGTTGTGTGTTTAAGTTTAATTCATTTTTGCTCTGAATTACTGAAAGGGTTAATGACTCAATAAAAAAAAAAAACATAACAAGCGGACAATATAAACTTTAGCAAACAGGCAACATAATGCTTTCACAACATGCAGGAACACAAAACAACAACAAAAGAAATATGCGAACAAAAAAGGAGACTACTTACAAGTAGCCAACAACATATTTATGTCATAATAACACAACAACATCGACAGCGAAATCAACAAACGTTGTCCTCGTCAACACAAAAAAAAAACAGCAAAAGCAACAGCAAATAACATAATAATAACAATAATGATAATAAAATGAATACAAAAAATATGCTATAAACAACATCATTCAACACACTACATTCCCCGTACATCATTACATACATACACTCACTAATTGACTATCTGATCGCCTGGACAACTGTCCCACTGACAACCAAAAACATCCAACTGTTGATGCTTAAAAAATGCTGAACATTTATGGACAAAAGCTCGCAAACAACAGCCAGCCATCATCCATCGTTAGCGCAATAAACAAAAAAAAAAAGAAAGAAACGGCCCAGTCAAATATTTCATGTTTTATGTGTAAATAAACATCATCAGGAAATACAGACAAATACCAAAAGAGAACCAACAACCCACCTCCCAAACAAACAGAAATACACCGACAAATGGTCAAATGAATGGACATCAATGTTGTTTGCGCTGCTGCTGCCACGCACATCAAATATGAATAAAAATCACCAATGAGCAACAGAAAAAAAAAAGAATATTTACTTGTCATAATAAATATGTATGTACATAATAAAAATACAGAATATGTTCGTTCTTATGCTGTCATTTTAATAACGGAAATATTACATACTTTTAAATCCTTCAACTACTTAAAGTATTCATTATTTTATGTGTGTAAATACATAATAAATACAATAAAGATACAGCTGAAGTTTTTTCCTCACAGCATCCTCAGCATATAGCCGAGTTACTCAATCCAGTCAAATATGAATTTAGTTAGCCAAAAAGTGACTGATGTTTTTTTGTTTTTGTTACCTAGAATTTATTATTGGCAAGAGTTTGAAGTAGACAATTTTAATATTATAACCGAAAAACTTTTGGCATATGAGTCCTGGTTTTGTTTTTTTTTTGTTGGTATTTGTTTGATAAAAATGTCGTTATTCTTTTAGGGAGGAATGGCCAATATAATGATTTGTGGGGACCAAAGAACGAACTTTGTTTATATTATAATGTCCATATACGAGTATATTTTTTGGTTTTCTAGCTAAATTCTCCTGTGTGTGAATAGTGAATTAGCCGCAGAGTTGTGGCTAAGAATTAAGCGGAGCACAGCAGAACTGGTTGCCTACCAATTTTCAAAACGGAATGCTCGCAGATAGCGGGCAACCACGCACACTGTGGCCGTGTAGTGCATTTAATGGCCTTAAATCAAGGAGGTTTCGGAGCTTCATGAAATTCTGCACACATTTATGTTAAATTTTTTAAGAATTTTAATTTTTTTTTTTTTTAAATACGCCCACTTTTACGCCCACCTCCCATACAACTTAAATAGAAAATGTGGCATAACTTCCATGATTTTAAATATATCAACTCAATTTTCATAAAACGTTAATATTATAATTGTAGAATGAGCTCCTGAAAATATGAACTGAATCCGCCGACTTTTACGCCCATCTCCCATACAAATGATATTTCAAAAATGCCATATCTTCTGTAAATTTGTAACTAGAATGTTTATTTTTCGCAAAAATGCATATAACATCTATTAAATGCTGTTTTGAAAATATGAAGAAAATCCTCTTCTTCATCCAATGTATCATCCACTACTTCATCAGTCAACGTATAAGAATGTGTTAGCCATTCTTCATTGTCATTAAAAAATCTTGATGAAGTACGCTTACACTTGTCATTTTAATTTAAAGTTTTTGAATTTACGCCGAATATAGTGTGTAAAAATGAAGATGAAAATATTGTCGTTCCACAAAATAATAATAAAAATATTAATAAAAACTTTATTTTTCATCCGATACGTTTAAAATGTTGGTAATTAAATAAACTATTTGGATAAAAAATAAAACATTCCAGATATTAACTGTAACGTAGAAAAAAACGAAATAAAAAAGAAAAATTTTGAAAAAAACGTAAAAAATAGACAAATTTCGAACTTTGAGGTGCCATAACTGAGCTATTTTCTATCAGATAGAAATTTGCAGCATATCGGCGAAAAAGGCATTCGATTACCTTTCAAACGATATGCCATTCATCTCGATCGGGCTCTTCGGTTGGGCTCCACAAGGGTTTGAATGGGACCATACACCGAAAAACACAAAAGTACCGTTATCTAAAAAACGGTACTTAGAAAAAAAATTACAGCGTTTTTCGTGTTCAGGAGGTCCCAATTAACTTATCTAGGCAAGTGGCGTTCTTGGTATTTTTCCAAATTAAAAATTTGTAAAGCAGTGTAATATATGTAAAGCTCTTCATTTAATGTGGAGTAAGTTCACATTTAGATTTTTTGTTGTTTAGTCTACGTAAACAATGTACTGATATTGCTTTGATAAACACTTTTGTGTACATTTGTTTTTGTAATCGGGACTCAAATTTAGGTTTTTTCTATATAGTACACATGCAATGAAATTTTCGTATTTCTCGATCCCAAATTGGCACCGGCTACGTGTACGAGTAGCAAAGAAAGAAAGAATGCGCATTTGTTTTTGCACGCGTAAAATAACGCATATTTTTTACTGTAATTTTTTTGGTTTTTCATTGTTTTTTCGGCGGCGGGCAAATTGGGGCAGGTTTTTTTTTTTTAGTCTGTTAGCTGAGACTCTCAGCTTTAATTTGGTATATGACTCCATGTGTCGCACTGCTTCGCACACAACTAAAAGTCTAAAAGAAAATCATAAATGTTTATTTTTTTGGCTCAAAATATATTGTCAAAGAAAATTTTTTTTTTAAATTTTTAAAATTTTTTTTTTTTAATTTACATAATGCTTAATGTCTATTTTAAGTGAAAAAATACTTATAAGGTACATTCGGTGTATAGTTTATAAGTAACAAGCTTTTGAATATAACATAGAAAACTATCACATTTGAGACTTGTTCACATACTTCAACTTTGCGCTGCTCGGGACAGAAAACCAATGGAGGTATTTGCATGAAATTTTCCACACATGACCTTCAGATAGTTTTTAACCATCTGTGCAAAAATCATCAAAATCGGACAGAAGGTCCAAATTGATTTATTGCCGCAGTGGACACAGTGTGCCACGTAAACCCACCAATCGATGTGTTCACTATTCTGCATACTTGCTATTAGATGTTGCAAATGTACCTTGCCTATTATAGCATTCTTCAATTTGTAAAATTAGTTTGATGGCGTAGTTTACTTTTTAGATAACTCTAAATCAGGAGTGCCCAAGCCCTATACTCTTGGTGCTCTTTTGTATTTGTAAAAACTCTTAGCTATAGGCTGTGTGTTTTGTATACTCATTACAGCACTCAGCACTAGCAATACGAAATACACAAACAACTTTGCCTTATTTGTTTTTTTTTTTTTGTCGTACTTTACACTATACACGCAAGCGCAAAGCAGCAACACTTTCGTATGCTCTATTGGTAAACATTGGTGACTGCGATCGTCAATGTAGAATCTACATTGTAGATTTTGTTTTTGTATGATACCGTTTAAAAAAGTGTGTTGTTTCTTTGTATGTATTGGCTTTTACAACAAAAAATACTGAATAAAAATTAGTTTTTATTTAAATGTATTGGTGTTTGCTCTTACATAAGCAACTTTTGGGCACTCCTGCTCTAAATCATCAATTAGGAGCATCAATAGGAAACTTCTACTAGTCAACAGATCTAAGTTGTTTTATTAGAGAGAATTTATTTTATAATATCGTTATACCGTCTAAGTTAAATTAGATTTTTATACTTTATTGCTTTGAATACAATAAGTTTGAGAGGCGGACCGTAGCTCGTTTGTGATCGAACAGGAAAGACTTTATTTAATTATTGATACTGCAATTTAAAAGAGACTAGTGAGCGGTTTAAGGAAGTACTCTATCTCTGAAAGTCCAGGTTAAATAGCCAGCGCAAAGCAAGCCAAAGTTGTAAATATAATTTGGTGATAATGATTAACGAAGAGGCTATTTAATTATTCTTTATTTGTCAGCTCTGGAGAATTATATGGTCTATATTACTGAAACCGGATTACGAGGGCGGTTCGGAAACTTCTTAGTCTAGCACAGAAATAGAATAGTTAGTTTTCCAAAAACGTTTTTATTTTTCAATATAATCTCCTGAAACTTCAATACACTTAGTCCAACGCTTAGCTAGCAATTCTATACCTTGATTAAAATAGTTTTCCTCAAGGCCTTCAACTGTAATTGCATCTTTATTTGAGTTAAAACGCTTGTCAGCTAAGAATTTTTTTTAGATTTGGGAACAGGTAAAAATCACTGGGAGCTAAATCCGGAGAATAAGGTGGGTGGTCAAGTAACTCATACTTTAAGTCGTTGATTTTAGACATTGTCTAGATGAAAAATTATTTTTTTTTTGCGTTGTAAGCCAGGACGTTTTTCTCGAATTTGTTCATTTAATTGATCCAAAATGTTGCAGTCGTATTTTGAATTTATTGTTTTACCCTTTTACAGTTAGTCAATCAATAAAATACTTTTAAAGTCCAAAGAAAACCGTTGTCATAACCTTATCAGCCGATTGAATTGTTTTTACATTCCTTGGGGCACTTGCTCCAGCTTAAGTCCATTGCTTGGCTGGTTTTTTTGTGTCTGAAGTATAGTGGTGGATCTATGTTTGATCAACAGTTATGAAACGACAATTAAAATGCATTTTATTTTTTCTTAAAACGATCCAAACAAGCTTGAGGAATTTTCATTCTTATGCGTTTTTGGTCGACTGTTAAGAAATCCTGCAGAAAGCTTTTTCAATCTGTAATTATTTCATCTTTTTGACTTTGCTTGCGATAAAAATATTGTTAAAAACGCACTCACAAATAAAGTTTTAACTCTATGTACGTATGTACGTATGTTAGTATGTTTTTTTTTGCCATTTACGTTTTGTTATTAGGGTTTTTTTCGTTTGCTTTTGAGCTAATGTCCGTTGGCAGTAAACAGCAAAAACCTCCAGACAATAGACTAAATCAAACCTAAATAAAATCAGCAGTAACCGGCAACCACAGCATCATCATGAGCCGCAGCAGCAGCGGCAGCACAAGGAGAGTTCATTGAAAAGAAATCACAATGAATGGTATGGCCAATATTAGCTATTTACGACTGAGTATTTATTTATTTATTTGTATGGACGGTTTGTTGGTGGTTTATTGTGTGTTCGAGACTGAATACGTGAGTGAATCTGTTCATTCCCAGAAAATTTTGTGTTTTTTTTTAATATGGATTTTGTTTATTATTAAATGGGTGACAATTGCGTAGCAGCATGAAGTACATATGTAAGGAAAAGTAAGGACTGATAGCTGACAAATAGGCTAACAAATTTATTTTTTTTAATAGAGCTCAAAAAGCTTGTATAAATTCCAAGTAGTCAGAAAGTAAGGCAAAGCAACTGTTATGGCCTGCGTGGAGTGTGAGTAATATTATTTCTAACAATTATTTTGTAAAAAATAAATGCTAAGAAAAAGAAAGATTTAATTTTAGACCAAGAAAAGTGCCATTATTAAGCAAATATAATGTTAAATATAGCTTGTGTTTTTCTGAAGGTACGATCACACTTAACAAATATTTACTCAAAAAAAGCGTTACCACTTGCTTTAGCACAAATTTGTTTGACGTTGTTTGCTCTTACAAGAGTTTTGCAAGTTCAAACAGCATGAAATAAAATAAAACTAAATTTTAGTTGTGTCCTGTCCTAAATAAATGAAGTTTTTTTTAACCCTGCTACTATGTTAGAAAAAAAATACACATGTTATGTTCGAGTCATATTTTGACCCCACATTTTTTTATTGAGAATATTAAAATTTGTACATTTCAAAAATATTTTTAAGGTTTGCAATATATCGTCGTTAGAGTGATTGTGTGTCGGTGTGATGGACAAACACGTTTTTTTGCAAGTTATGCAATGTTAAAATCGAATGGGTCATCAAAAGACCCTAAACGTAGTAGCAGGGTTAATAAATAAACGAGTTTAAATATATTTTATTTACTGGTTACGTCTTTATTGACAAATATTTGCCAAGTGTCACCGTACCTTAAGATATATTGGGGAAATGTGCTTTGATCAGGTGAAACGCAAAAAATTAGTTCAATTCTGATAACAAAATAAAATATTTGCCACCGGGGCCATATACCACAAAACAAGTTTCCACTTTGCAATTATGCAATTTTTTGTCTATATGCAAAAGTTTGTGATAAGTTGAAATTGATAAGTGTAATTGGCAAAGTTTTTACAATTTTTATATACCTTTTGCAATTTATGTTCCATGTACGTTCACTGTACAAAGTTAATATTGAAAAATGTACTTTGCAAATAAGTATGTATGCTGTTTTCATCCACAAAAACTATAAATTCTAATTTCTGCAAAGCAAATTTTGATCGCTTTACAAATTCATTTTGTTATAAATAATGAAGTTTTCAAAATGTTAAGACGTAAGTTTTGGTTCGACGATAATGAAGACGCGTTTATAACAAGAAACTATAGAGACCGAATTAATTTTTCGGGACTAAAAAACATTAATTTGAAAGAGTGCTTTCGTTTAAATCAAATCTAAATTGATGAAATGTTAATTGTAATAATAGAAATATAAGAAATATATAGAGCATAATACACAGCGCAGTCATGCTTTGTCGGCTGAAAATCAAAAGTTACTGTTTTTTTGCATTGGCTTGTAAATAGTTGCCAGTAACATGGAGTTGCAGTTATGCATTGTGTTGCAAAATCAACAGTTTGCGGGACCATTCACAGAGTTGCCGACGTTATCATATCAAAACATAATGCCCGATGACGCCAGTGGTATTGCTGAAAACTTTTTTTTATGATTGATGAATTCCCTTGTATGTGTGGTTGTTTGGAAGAAATGCCGCTCCTATGCAAATTCATGCCGGACAATGATCCCAAGCACACATCCCAAGTAGTCAAAATCCATGTTATGGAGGGGCCCGCACAATGTCTGGCCTTAAATTGTATTGATTGTTATGTTTTTCCATTACCAGACTAAAGTGCTTTAATTTGACATACATATGTACATAAATAGTTTATTATTAAAAAATAAGAAAAATTAAATACAAATAAATGATCTGGTATGTTCTGTTTTAAGGTAGGATTACACGAGTCAAATATTTGACATGAAATATTTCGAATTAATCACGGGCAAATTTCTTTGAGGTCAAACAATATTTCACGAAAACTTGTTTTATCAAACACAGTCAAATAGAATTTATGTCAAACTCAGTCAAAGATGTTTTACACTATATTACACGAAAGAAAATATTTGACTTTGTTTGGCCTTTAAAATTATTTGATCTAGGCTGTTTTTGTTTGACAGACGCAACACTTACTTTTGTTTATATTATTGCGATTTATTTTTTGTTTTTCTGGTAGTCGAATTTTTTTCGTTAATAAATCATAAAAATGAATGATTCTGAAGAGGATATTTTATATACAGTTTGTTTTGGTGCTGCAGCAATTATTGCAATTGAAGAATGTGAAAACAAAAATAAAACCATTCCTCGAAGAAGGAAACGCAGTGTTTGGGTGCGCGATTGGGTGCTTCGCCGTCAACAAGATGGCGCGTAAATTGGAGTTGGAAGCTCCAAGTTTATACAAAAATTTTCTACGAATGAATGCATTTGATTTCAATACTTTGCATCGTTTCAAGTAGGAAAACATGTTGAAAAAGGAAAGAACAGTTAACCAAAAGCAATAAAGAACTGTTCAAGCAAGAACAAAATTCATGTTTTTGTAAACAACAACAAATTAGGTAT
This sequence comes from Bellardia pandia, assembly GCA_916048285.2. Taxonomy (NCBI): domain Eukaryota; kingdom Metazoa; phylum Arthropoda; class Insecta; order Diptera; family Calliphoridae; genus Bellardia; species Bellardia pandia. Next base: position 38,117,114 of record OU696530.1, read on the forward strand.
AAGCGACTTGCGTATGCTTAAATAATATTAACAAAGTTTAATAAAATATTTAAATACAAAGCAAGTGACGCAACACTGAGGAAAAAAAAAAAGATGAAGTAAATACTAAAATCAATCAAAGCTTTATAAAAATACAATAAAAAATATCATAAATACAATAAACTCACCGCAAAAAATCGATGAAATTAAATTTAATTCCAGAAAGTTCTCTGCTTGCTTTGTTGTATCGTGAAATGTTTGACGTATTTGATCATGTAAAAAAACTGCATGGGCAAACAAATTATTTGATCAAATAATGCCATTTTGTTTGATGGGCAACTTCATGTTTGTATTACACGAGTCAAATATTTGTCACAAAATGATTATGATCAAACACAGTCAAACACATTTGAAGTCAAATAATTCATTTGAAAGTTTTACGATTACACATAAGGTCAAATATTTGATCTATTTTTTGTCAAATATTTGACTCGTGTAATCCTACCTTTAGTCTAACTGTTCTCAGTCCTTACTAGTGAGTAAAGTTCTTGTATTTTTTTTTTAACTTGTATGCTTACTGTATTGTTAGTGTTGTTTTTTATGTTGCTGGTGTTGTCATTTATCGTATATCAAGTTACTTTACTAAAAACACTTATTATTTTACACCCTTAAGCTTTTCTACTTTCTGCAGTGCTAATAGTAAAGCTCCAGCTCTATTACCACTACAATCAACCACTAGAATAACAACAGCAACAATAAAAGAAAAAACAAAAAAAAAAATATCACCAACATTCTACTCTCTCACATCAGCATCATCGTCATACTCAAAAACATTAATGTAAAATATATCTCATACAACATTCTCTAACAACATTCTTAGAGTTTCTACGTGTGTAAAAGTGAGTTTCTGTGATACATGAATGAATGAAATGTGCAGCCACAAGCAAGTCACCACTTTCAGTGCCCAGCAGTTTTGAAAAGAGTCTCTGTTTGCCTAAACTTTTTCATTTATGTCTGCTCATTTGGCTGACTACAACTTTTATATTTTGGAGTCCCTGTTTGCAATGGGAATGTAAGTTATTAGGTTACTTTATACACCCTAGGTAATCTAGTGTGAAGTCAGTAGTTACTTTAGTGCTTCTAAGTAATCTTGGATGAAGTCACATTGAACTATTATTTTGTATTGCACTTCAAAAAAACGAATTATTTTAACCAACAGCAGCAATCTATTGAGAGTCAGTTGTCAGTGATCACAATTTATCTTGCTTTACCGTTTTTGATCACAGTTTGCAAAATATCGATTTCTGATCTAAAATATAACTGATCGCAGATAGTTCTTTATTTTCAATTTAGTCTACTTATTAATAATTGCACATTAGAAATCGATTTTTGTTGGGAAATATATGTAGGTGATCACAGATTATCGTATTTTGTAAATGTAAACCACTACTAAAAGCTCTAGAGCAGAGGTGGGCAAACATATTCTATGATGTTTATATTTGTGTTGATTAAATTATAGTATCCCTGCAGAAATCTGTAGAGTGACTACATCATGGTCCTATGTAATGCACTCATGGACCATTTTATTTGCAAAGCAGAACTTTTTGTTACAATACAATTTTTCGTGCTTTAAAGACCGTTGTTGTAAAACATTAGTTTTGGGACTAGTCCCGTGTTATGCAAAGCTGGATTATATGGTCCAGTCCTAGGACATCGTAATGTTAAATGGCCTAGTTTTTTTTATGTTTGAAGTACTCCTGGTCCATTGTGGAGTAGTCCATACATTTTGCAGGAATATTTATAGTTAATAAATTAATAAATTATTAGAATAAAACATTGTTCACATAAAATCCAACCATACCACAGAAGCATTTCTAAAACTCTGGTGACAACATTTGGGTTGTATTTAGGGTTTGGGATTTCCTGGACTATTGTATTTTATGAAATTAAGATGGTTTTACACACTTTGAGATTATTTCTTACCAACACAAAATGAATTATATTTTATGGAAATAAAATATTATTTTAATTTGTTAAATTGTCACAGAATTATAAAAGTGATATCAGATTCTTTTGAAAATAAAAAATACTGTTGTGCTGTATTTTTGGACATACAGCAAGCGTTTGATAAAGTTTGGCACGAAGGATTACTTTACAAATTGAAAAATATTCTCCCAGCTCCATTTTATTTGTTTTTGTTATCATATTTAAAAAACAGATGTTTCTACGTTAAAATTAATAACGATATATCCAACATTCGACAAATAGAAGCTGGAATCCCGCAAGGTAGTGTGCTTGGTCCTGTCTTATATACCATATTCACCTATGACATGCCAACAAGAGATGACGTGACTGTTGCAACATATGCAGATGATACGGCATTTTTATGTTCACATCAATCTCCTTCAGAAGCTTCTAGAATCATGCAACTACAACTTGATTGTTTTTATCATTGGCTCACTAAATGGAATATTGTAGTTAACACCCAAAAGTCAAATCAAATTACATTTACAACAAGAAGAGAAAATTGTCCACCAGTATTTCTCAATGGCTCTACAATTCCTAATAGCGACATCGTAAAATATTTGGGTCTACATCTGGACCGACGGCTTACATGGAAAGCTCATATAATCGCTAAAAGGAAGCAATTAGACAAAAAATTTAAACAAATGTACTGGCTACTTGGGCGTAAATCCCAACTCAATCTCGATAATAAAGTTTTACTACTAAAAACTGTATTAAAACCTATTTGGACTTATGGCATAGAATTATGGGGAACTGCCAGCAACTCGAACATAGAAATACTGCAAAGATTTCAGTCAAAAGCATTACGAGCAATAACGAATGCTCCTTTTTATATAACAAATAAGGCATTACATAATGACCTAAAAATTCCATTTGTAAAATCTGAAATAAAAAAATTTAGCTGCAATTATTTAGAAAGACTTAGTAACCACACAAATATATTGGCAATCACATTATTAGATGTGACTGATGAAGTAAAAAGACTTAAACGAAAACACGTTTTAGATCTCCCTTTTAATTAATACAATATCGTAGAATTTAAAAACAATAACAATGAAATTATATAATTGATAAAATAATATATACTCGTATATTTCTCTAAATAATAATGTAATATTTTACACGTTAGATATAAATTAGCTCTATATATGCAAATACATGCATATATAATTGAAATTATTGATTCCATTTGGAATCTGTACCATATGTTACTTTTAAAATTTATAAAATTTGCTTATTATTGTAAAAATAGATTGCAAATAAAGATATATATAACAAAAAAAAAAAAAAAAAATTTTATAAGCCATCATACATCCGATTTATTATTTTAATGGCAAAATTTCCACTCAGTCGCATTATAATGATTTTTCATCCGAATTACATTTGCTTAAATAGTATTTTTGGAAGTTTTTAGTGAATTTATCACAGACATCAATAACGTTCTTTAACTTTATATGTTTTGAAAGAATTTTTAGATGATATGTAGCTGTTCATACAGAATGTATATGAACACTGCAACCTTAGTAACTTAGTAACGTTCACTAATATTTTTAAATGTGGAACAAAGCAAGATCTGCTCATTACACCCTCCAACACCACAAGAGGTGAATGAGGGTATATTACGTTTGTCATTCCGTGTGAAACTTTGTTAATATTCATCTGAGACCCAATAAAGTATATATATTCTTGATTCTTATTCTAAATCGATTTAGCTATGTCCGTCTGTCTGTCCTTCTGTGTAAAACACTCTCATGTCCAAAATATTCAACCAAACTTAATGAAAATTCCAGAAAAATATTTCTGATTTTGGTATTGCCAAATCGCTGTAATAGAACCAGACTTCTCTACCAAAATGTGAGGCAACCTCTATAAAAATTTTAAATTTTTATCCATTTTTTGTAATTTTTTTTTTTTTTTAATATGAAAATTTTATACGTCATTTCTATGATAAAAGAAGAAAGAGTGAGAAAAATAGTAAGAATCGGTCCATGATTTCTTATAGCTTCCATACATATTTCTTACTGAAATATGGCTCAATGGTACAAAAATCCTTTTAAAATTTTAATATCAATACAAAATTCATTAAAAATAAGTTTCATGTAAAAATAAACCGCAAAACGAAATTTTGTTTAGTTCGGTTTATGTTTGACCAAATAAAGTCCACTTCCAAAATTCACTTAAATACGTATAAAACTGGGGCCAAATTACCGCATTCGTGATCGAATGAGCTATCGTATCGAAATTATGATAAAATGTACTAAATTTCTTGCTCGATATCGAATGCCATAATCTCAAATAAGAAAATTACGATAAATTTTACTCGATATCGAATGCGGTAATTTGTCCCCTGGTATAAATAATGTTGAAAAGTGAAAATTTGACATAAATAATCCTTATAGGTAAATAAATTGTTGTACTAAATTTTATGGTGTTCGGACCATAATTGGTCATAGCACCCATATAAGGACCACATCAGAAAAATACATTAATCTTTATATTTATCTTATAAATATTGTTAAAACTTTATATATGTAGATCATTTATATATACACAAAAATCATGCTACAGAATTTTGTGAATTTCAGTCCATATTTTACTATGTCCACCAATAAAGTCCTGGGGCCAAATTGCCGCATTCGATATCGAGTAAACTTGATCGTAATTTTCTTATTTGAGATTATGGAATTCGATATCGAGCAAGAAATTTAGTACATTTTATCATAATTTCGATATCTAAATCATTTTTCGATACGATAGCTCATTCGATCACGAATGCGGTAATTTGGGCCCTGTTCTGAAAATCACATCAATATTCATTAATCTCTTGTAAATAACGGTACCGATACAAACATTTTACACGGAGCATTTACCCGCCCGTACCGCATAGATACCATATGTGTATAAAAAGATTATAGCTAATTACGTAAACAGTGCTGACCATAAAACATAGTTAAAATCATTTATTCGAAACAGTCACTTAGAATTACTGGATTTATTCTCACACACTTATATTTGTGCCATAAATTCGTACACACACTTTTTCTTTAAAAAAAATGAATAAGCATGGGCCTGTACCCAGCATAGCATTCTAGGAGCGCTCCGTAAAAGGAGTCAGAAAAGAGTCCAACAAAAGAGCATTTTCGGAGCGCTCCGAAAAAAGGAGTCAGAAAAGAGTCCAACTAAATACCACTTTCGGGACAAAAGAAAAATTTGCTTGTTACTGTCCTGAGTCGGCACGCAGCGCAGACTCAGAAATTCCACTTAATTATGTGTGTACCAAAGCGTTGTTGTCCTGTTATTTGTGCTTTGAATAAAAAAAAAACATAGCTGTACCACACAAGAATGATAAAAACAAGATTACACGGAGCCCAAACAAATGAGGGAGACTTTTTTCTGACATTATCTAAGAGCTCTTTCTGACGGACCATTTTCGAATGTAATGACCCTCTTTTCTGAAGGCAATTATGATTGTGTCAGGTGTCAGAAAAGACTCTTTTCGGACTCATATGGCTTGCTGGGTAGTATTTGAGAATGTGTAAAGAATGTAAGTGGATTTGTGTACATGAAGCATCCCATCCGTTTTTATACATATTTTCCTTTTCATTATTATTGTATTTGTTTTTTATTGTATATTGCTGGTATATTTTCGATTTCCGCAGTTGATAAAAAATTCATTTTCCATGTTTAAATAAAAATTGTCTGTGTTTTATTTTCGTTCCTTTTATTTTTATTTTTTGCCAAAAAAGGGTGTCCCAAAATGTAAGCAAAATTCAATTGCATACAAAGCGTATCGATTATGCCGACCAAGGTACATAACTTAAATAAATTTTATTAAATTGTTTTCAATTGCTTCGGCCAATGTCCACCGCGACTTTTCGTTATGCACTGTTTTGTTAAAATTGTCCATGACCATTTTACATAAATGTGTTAACTACATAAAAATAAAAAAATCCAAATTTGTTAAAATAAATTGGCACCACTGAAATCGACTTGTTGATACCAATTGTAGACCGCTTCAAGACCATTCAATTTAGGCATAAAGAATTTCGAAATCAAGCACCGTTAACAGTTGTGTGATGTCTCCAACACAGAAATGCGCACCAAACAGTGTGGATTTCTTTTTCGACAATAGGGCAACTTTTGCTGATTAACAAAGCCATTAAGGTGAAAATGCTTCATTACTTAAGCTAGATTTACACGATTGAAATTTTCTTCAGAATTGCTCTTCAAAATGCTTCAAACTCGTGTAAACAGCAAAATTTCTTCAAAACTTGTTTATTTAATAGTTAGCATTAAGGTACGGTCACACTTGGCAAATATTTGCCAAAAAAGACGTTTATTAAAAAAAAAAAAAAAAAAAAAAAAAAAAAAAAACGTTTCTTTTTAGACCAAAGCACAACAAATATTTAATTTTAATTTATTTGATGCTGTTTGATTTTGCTAAACTCTTGCAAAAGTAAACAACCTCAAACAAATTTGTGTTAAAACAAGTGGGTTTGTTTTTGGCAGATTAAAAGGTTAGTCGTGTTTTGGTTTGCTCTTCGATTTGTTACTATTCAAAAAAATGGTTTCAAGAAACTGTAATAAGCCCGATTTAGAATTTTCTAAACAAATCAATAATAAAATAGAAAAAGGTCGATAAAAAACTTAAATATAGAAACTGTATTAAGTTTTGTATAAAAATTAAATTAAATGCGCAAGGACATCTGAAATGTTGACTGTGACGTTTGGCGAGTCTACTATGAGCAGAACACAAGTTCAATTGTTGTATAACCGGTTTAAGGAAGGCCGAGAAGATGTCAATGACGATGCTCGTCCTGGTCGCCCAAGCACGTCAACAACCGATGAAAACATTGAAGCAGAGAAGAAAATGAATTTGGACAATCGTCGAATCACTATCAGAGAGGTTGTTGATGATGTTGGCATATCGTTCGGCTTATGCCAAGCAATTTTTACGGATGATTTAGGCATGAAACGTGCGGCAGGGAAGAGTGTTCCAAAATTGCTAAATTTTGAGCAAAAACAACGTCGCCTGGGCATCGCTCAGAATCTGTTGAACATCGTCAACGACGATCCAGATTTCCTCAAAAAGGTCATAACTGGTGACGAATCATGGGTGTATGGCTATGACATTAAAACCAAAGCCCAATCATCCCAATGGAAACGTTTAGAAGAGCCAATACCGAAAAAAGCACGTCAAGTTCAGTCAAATGTGAAGGTTTTGCTCACTGTTTTCTTCGAGTGCAAGGCAGTCTTGCCACAAGGTCGTACGATCAATAAGGAATACTACCTTGCAGTTATACGCCGTTTGCGCGAAGCAATTCGTCAGAAACGCACAGAATTGTGGAGAAACCAATCATGGATTTTGCACCATACTAACGCACCAGCTCTCACATCGATGCTTGTGTGTGAGTTTTTGGCCAAACACAAAACCGTTATCATGCCTCAACCTCCGTATTCACGGGACTTGGCCCCCGCTGACTTTTTCCTCTTCCCAAAACTGAAGACATCGATGAAAGGAAAGCGTTTTGTTACGATTGAGGAGATAAAAGAAAAATCGAAACAGGAATTATTTCAAGCGCTTTTCAGAAGTGTTTCGAGGATTGGCAAAAACGCTGGCATAAGTGTATTATATCTGAGGGGGATACTTTGAAGGGGACAAGATAGTTATTGATGAATAAATAAATACTTTTTGAAAAAATTTAAAATAAATGTTATTTTTTGATCAGACCTCGTACGTATAAATTGTATTTGTTTATGTTGCTTTTATTGTTATTGTTTATTAACCGGGTAAGTTTATGGCCTGAGGACAACACAAAATATGAAAACAAACGTGAACAACGATTGATCTCTTTTATACTCGTTTACTTTTGAGAGTAATTACTTTGTTAAACAAGTAAGAGTGCTATATTCGGCTATGTCGAATCTTATATACCCTTTACCTTTGTTGTGGATGCACAATTATATTATATACATACATATACATATATATTATATTATATTAATACACTTTGTTTGATATGTCTGATAGAACTATTGAAGATTTGGATCCCGAAGATATCTGGGGACTTCAGAAGATTGATTTTAACAGACAGACAGATGGACATGGCTTAATAGACTCCGCTATATATAAGGATTCAGAATATATATACTTTATAGGGTCAGAAAATTATATTGTGGCAATTACAAACTTCTCATGAAGGTGAAGGGTATAAAAAATACATGTTAACATTTTTTCCGGGAGTTTGTTTTTTAAATAAGAAAGAATAGTTTTTCTATAGACAATTTTAAAATAGTTAATTGATTGTCGTATTCTATTTTACAGTTATGTTTACATATCGAGCACTAGCAGCGAAAACATCTTAAGTGCATTAACGTATATTTTATATGAACAGCATTTTTATGATTGTTTGCATGTTTTAAATAAAATTGTATTGCATCATTGCAATGCACATGTTAGACTTAAATTTATATGCAACACTTAAAACCAATAGTTTTTACTTGCTCTGAGTATGCAACAACTAATTGCATATAAACAGCTGATTAACAATAATCCAAGCCAATCTCTTAGTAATCGCCTCATACTTGCCGCTGCTTATATACATATGTTTGTATGCATTAAATGTTTAATACAGAGCAATTCCATATGAAAACGATCAAAATTGGCAAATTTTTGGACGACCCCTCTCCGATTTTAAAATAAATAGTCTCAATCGATTGCCCAGCAAAAAATAATGTACCTACATATTTTTTTTTTATAGTGACTGGTTTAGTGGTGGTGTACACCACTGTCATGTGACAAAATTGAAGAATTCTTCATAAGGGACCTTATTGAAAGTTGTTTAAAAAAAAAACTACTAAAGCGATCGGAACGAGTGATAGCTCGTTGGAAAGGTATTGAATCAGGCTTTAATTGAAAAATAAAATTTCCCTAATTTTTCTTAGAAATTTACCTTTAAATTTTCCCATGAAAATTAAATTTTCCGATTTTCCACAGAAGCTCCTAAATTTTCCGGCTAATTTTTTTTTGGATTCCTCATAATTTTTGCTTTAAGAATCAGCAATAAAAAAATGGGCCCGACTCCTTGTTTGGACAGGAGCAGAGCATTTAAGAGACCACCTTGTTAAAAATACATTTTAAAAATTATTTTACAGTTAAAAATACATCTATGAAGAAAAAATCAATTTTTTTTAAGAGCCCCAAGTTGAGTGTGTAGTGAATATGGTCTGCCTGCCTTCACAAGATCGGCCATAAATCCATGGATAATAGCAGCAGTGGCATGTAATGGCACAACAAACCCGACTGAGGCTATAGGTCATAAAATGTTTTGTAAATTTTTTAAATTACCAGGTAATAAATATTTCGCCTAAAATGACACGTGCAGAAATGTACATTCTTTTAGTATAATTTATTCAGCAGCATTTTCTATTAAAAAGGCCACCAACTGTTCTTTAAAAATTTTATTTGACATATTTTCTTATTTATTTTTGAGTATTTGTTTCATCGATAAAATCAGCTGTTAATTTTGTATCTTGCAATAAGTAGCGCAGTATATCTTCTTTCTCTATATTTTCTTTCTCTCTCTTAAAAAGAAAGACGTCAAACTTCATATGAAAAAAAACTTTGTCCGAACAAATATTTTGTTCAGAACGAATGGGTGAATCCACCTTAAATGCCGCCGGAAATTACTAGAAGATGACGCTGCTATATAAACAGAGCAAACAGGGTCACTCAAAAATGGGTTTATTGTGAGTCATCGTTAAGTAAACACCAAAATGTTCTCTCTTTGGCTGCCTCTTAGACTGGACTATAGTGTGCTGGACTATCAGTCAAAGGGTTGCGGGTTCGATTCCCCCATCGGGGTGTTTTCTACAGAAAAAGCCAAAAGGCTTTGCAGTTTGTGTATGTAGTTTAAGTGTGTGTTAAAGTAAACTATAAAAGAGTAGTAGTAAGACAGTGTCTTCATTTAAATTTGTTTTTGTGTGCATTTGAATAAAGACTCGTTATATAGTAGGTTCTTTAAACTGCTTGACGCTTTTATTTTGGAATTAAAACGAATCCTATTTATTTAAAGGAAATAAACCACCGTTTTTAAAAGGTAAAAACGTAACAATATTAATATTCCTTTGGTTCAAATTAACAGCTTTATCTCAAAGAAAATAAAGCAACGTTTATTATATTTAAATTTCGATGAACATTGAACAAATAAACTATTGACAATATTAATTATTCTGACTTAAAATAAAAACACTTGAATATTATAGTTAAATTCTGTGTAACAAGTGTTACATAAATTCTTCAAATTAAAAAAGCACAAATGTTGATTTTTTTAACATCAGATTTTATATATTTCCAATTTATCACTTTTGAAATTTAAACCTCTGTACTTTGGTAAATCCTTTAAATTTGTTGCTAGTGTATTTTAAAAGTTGTAGGGATTTCCTTGCGGTTTTATAAGAGGCACGGAAAATATTGTGCAAATATTATGAACAGCAGAAATTTAAAAAAATATTTTTTATATCACATTGTATCTTAAGGCCCAACCATAATGTGCATAAACTAGCTTAAGCCAGCTTAAGCAACTGTGCGAATACATGTAAAACGTATGTGACAACCCATAATGTACTTAATGAAACTTTTCGTGAAGTTTCATTTGCTTAAGCAAAGTGCCAAACTGAACGCACTTTCCGTACGACATCATCTGTTTTTTGATTTCATTAAAAAAAAATAAAAAATTTAGTATGCAAAATCAATTATGTACTCATATCTTATCACTTTTTTATTATTTATTCAACAATTAAAAGTTTTTACTGTTTGCAAATTATCAATAAAATAAAATATAAAATAAACAAATACAGGGCTGTAATTTTTGGTACTTTTTAATTTAAAGTACTCGCAAAAACATCAAAAAATACTGCACAAATATGCAACAAGGGTCACATGCATCATGTAAGTAAATTATGGCCACCTGAAAGTCTTCTTAAGTTTACTTATGCATTTGACAGACTTTTTGTTCATTTTGACAGTTGCTTAAGCTAGCTTATGCACATTATGTTTAGGCCTTTACCGCTGCAAGACTGTTCAACGCTTCACTTAACTCCTTGTTGTAAGAACAGAAATTAAGGAAAGTAAAAAAACCATAAAGTTTTCCCTCGTTTTTTTTTTGTTATGTAAATTCTTATTGTTTGTTATTATTGTTAAATGTTAACCTACATACAAATACAAAAAAGTAAAATCCTTGTCAAATTTGTTTATGCCACATTTTGGGGAAAGTATGTGAAAGTGTGTGCGTGTGTGTGCGCGCGCTTAAGTTGGCATGTGTGTGTGGCGTTTATATTTTTCCTTGCTGTGGCATTAATTCATTTCATATGTTTCTTTGGAACAAGTAATAATAACAGCAACAGCAGCAACAACAAGAATAATAATATTCATCATATGTACTCGTATGTTTATATGTTTATTTGTATGAATTTATGTACATTTAACTGTTATATACATATTTACATAACATATATAGTATGTGTATACATTAGGCCGGGTCGATTTGTGGGGAGGTCGATTTCTAGGGATCAAAATAAGAAACTTTGCCGAAGGAACCATACCTCTAAAACGAATTCTACTACCCCCCAACTGTTGACTTTTGTCCCGTACAAACATTTAAAAAAAATTACCATTTTGGCACTTTATTTTATTATTTTTTATTTATTTTGATTATTAAATCGACCCGCCCTAATATACATACAAGTACAAACATTATTGTTCACCCGGGTGGTCATCAGATTTTGTACTGTGTTTTTTTTTTTTTTGTTACATTCTGCTTCCTTGTCTTTTTTTTGTGTTAATTTTTTAATAGTTGCTTTTTTCTGTTTTTATTTACTTGTATGCATGAGTTTGTTAGTGTGTTAGGTTGAAATATAATAGCCGAGTGGGTGCAGGAGATGTGGGCTTTGGATACTCAAAGGTATTATTACGTTATCTAAACAAGTCAGTCTCAGTTATCGCCTCGTATTGTGTTAGATTTTTTAATTGCACTTTATGACACATAGTGGTGCATAGGTCAGAACGTAAAGAATTCTGATGAGAGAAAGTGGTGTTTCTCGAAACATATGTCAATTCAACCAAACAACCCAGGTTCGAATCCTAGTCAGAAAAATTATCAAAAATAAAAATTTTTTTCAAGTTGTTAAACAACCCTTCTTCAGTAAAAATGATTTAATGAAAATTAAATTTAAAATGAACTTAAGCCTAACTAAGAAAAATATCAAAAATTAAATAGTAACAGTTCAACTAAATACTACAATTATTCTATAAAATAGCTAAGGCACAAGCCGTTAATGTTTACATGTGTACGAAAGTGGACAATAAACACAATAAAAACAAATGTATTCAGGTTTTCGAGACGAAGTCTTGGCATGAATACGAAAGGAAAAAACTGAAGAAAAGGAAAAACAACAACTAAAATAGAAATTAATAAAAATGATAATTTACAGAAAACTTCGAACCACCAGTCACTGGTTAAAGGATTGATGTTGTCTGTTGACTAGCAGGCACCGTAGTGGTGCATAGGTCAGAACGTAAAGAATTCTGATGAGAGAAAGTGGTGTTTCTCGAAACATATGTCAATTCAACCAAACAACCCAGGTTCGAATCCTAGTCAGAAAAATTATCAAAAATAAAAATTTTTTTCAAGTTGTTAAACAACCCTTCTTCAGTAAAAATGATTTAATGAAAATTAAATTTAAAATGAACTTAAGCCTAACTAAGAAAAATATCAAAAATTAAATAGTAACAGTTCAACTAAATACTACAATTATTCTATAAAATAGCTAAGGCACAAGCCGTTAATGTTTACATGTGTACGAAAGTGGACAATAAACACAATAAAAACAAATGTATTCAGGTTTTCGAGACGAAGTCTTGGCATGAATACGAAAGGAAAAAACTGAAGAAAAGGAAAAACAACAACTAAAATAGAAATTAATAAAAATGATAATTTACAGAAAACTTCGAACCACCAGTCACTGGTTAAAGGATTGATGTTGTCTGTTGACTAGCAGGCACCGTAGTGGTGCATAGGTCAGAACGTAAAGAATTCTGATGAGAGAAAGTGGTGTTTCTCGAAACATATGTCAATTCAACCAAACAACCCAGGTTCGAATCCTAGTCAGAAAAATTATCAAAAATAAAAATTTTTTTCAAGTTGTTAAACAACCCTTCTTCAGTAAAAATGATTTAATGAAAATTAAATTTAAAATGAACTTAAGCCTAACTAAGAAAAATATCAAAAATTAAATAGTAACAGTTCAACTAAATACTACAATTATTCTATAAAATAGCTAAGGCACAAGCCGTTAATGTTTACATGTGTACGAAAGTGGACAATAAACACAATAAAAACAAATGTATTCAGGTTTTCGAGACGAAGTCTTGGCATGAATACGAAAGGAAAAAACTGAAGAAAAGGAAAAACAACAACTAAAATAGAAATTAATAAAAATGATAATTTACAGAAAACTTCGAACCACCAGTCACTGGTTAAAGGATTGATGTTGTCTGTTGACTAGCAGGCACCGTAGTGGTGCATAGGTCAGAACGTAAAGAATTCTGATGAGAGAAAGTGGTGTTTCTCGAAACATATGTCAATTCAACCAAACAACCCAGGTTCGAATCCTAGTCAGAAAAATTATCAAAAATAAAAATTTTTTTCAAGTTGTTAAACAACCCTTCTTCAGTAAAAATGATTTAATGAAAATTAAATTTAAAATGAACTTAAGCCTAACTAAGAAAAATATCAAAAATTAAATAGTAACAGTTCAACTAAATACTACAATTATTCTATAAAATAGCTAAGGCACAAGCCGTTAATGTTTACATGTGTACGAAAGTGGACAATAAACACAATAAAAACAAATGTATTCAGGTTTTCGAGACGAAGTCTTGGCATGAATACGAAAGGAAAAAACTGAAGAAAAGGAAAAACAACAACTAAAATAGAAATTAATAAAAATGATAATTTACAGAAAACTTCGAACCACCAGTCACTGGTTAAAGGATTGATGTTGTCTGTTGACTAGCAGGCACCGTAGTGGTGCATAGGTCAGAACGTAAAGAATTCTGATGAGAGAAAGTGGTGTTTCTCGAAACATATGTCAATTCAACCAAACAACCCAGGTTCGAATCCTAGTCAGAAAAATTATCAAAAATAAAAAAAAAAATTTTTTTCAAGTTGTTAAACAACCCTTCTTCAGTAAAAATGATTTAATGAAAATTAAATTTAAAATGAACTTAAGCCTAACTAAGAAAAATATCAAAAATTAAATAGTAACAGTTCAACTAAATACTACAATTATTCTATAAAATAGCTAAGGCACAAGCCGTTAATGTTTACATGTGTACGAAAGTGGACAATAAACACAATAAAAACAAATGTATTCAGGTTTTCGAGACGAAGTCTTGGCATGAATACGAAAGGAAAAAACTGAAGAAAAGGAAAAACAACAACTAAAATAGAAATTAATAAAAATGATAATTTACAGAAAACTTCGAACCACCAGTCACTGGTTAAAGGATTGATGTTGTCTGTTGACTAGCAGGCACCGTAGTGGTGCATAGGTCAGAACGTAAAGAATTCTGATGAGAGAAAGTGGTGTTTCTCGAAACATATGTCAATTCAACCAAACAACCCAGGTTCGAATCCTAGTCAGAAAAATTATCAAAAATAAAAATTTTTTTCAAGTTGTTAAACAACCCTTCTTCAGTAAAAATGATTTAATGAAAATTAAATTTAAAATGAACTTAAGCCTAACTAAGAAAAATATCAAAAATTCATTTATGTTCATTATGACAAATATTTATCTGTTTTCTTTTTTTTTTTTTGTTAAGCTGTCGTTTTTAACATTTTGTCGAAAAGGAAATTTACACTTAAAATTAAATCCACCAAAAAGAGAGACATAATTAATGGTGTGAGTTTACAGATTTGGGTTTTTTTATAAAGTTCCGCTTCGTTTTTCCTTATGTCATTTTTCAAAGGGCGTAAAAAGGGTGTGTTGTAACAGTTTTAAACAGAAAACTGTTATTTTTTGTTAAACAGTTTTAATTTTCTTTAATATGACAAGGGCTGATGAGGAGTTAGTAACAACACACAGTGGAATAGATTGAAAACTAATTAACGATTCTGCTGATAAAATCGCTTCTAATACTGATTTTAAAACTTCAGTGGGGCATATAAATTTTAAAGGCAATTTCATTCAAATGTTGAAACGCCTACGACTATGCTGTTGCTGGTGCATTCAGACGGTTCAATCTTCGATTACTCATTCCAGCATTACTTCCGGCAATTTACGAATTACGACTATTTCCAGCATGAGCCTTTCCATGATGAATTGTCAAAGCATACTGAATAAAAATTAAATAACAGTATGATAACAGTCACGCGTGGCTTGTGAATAAAAAAAAAAAAAAAACAAATGAAAAAACGTCTAAATCAGGAGTGCCCAAAAGTTGCTTATGTAAGAGCAAAAACCAATACATTTAAATAAAAACTAATTTTTAATTAGTATTTTTTGTTGTAAAAGCCAATACATACAAAGACACAACACACATTTTTAAACGGTATCACACGTTAAACAAAAACAAAATCTATATTGACGATCGCAGTCACCAATGTTTACCAGTAGAGCATATGAAAGTGTTGTTGCTTTGCGCTTGCGTGTATAGAGTGAAGAGCACCAATAGTATAGGGCTTGGGTACCCCTGGTCTAAATGTATCGCCTTATATAATCTAGAAGTTACAATTTAGGAATTTTGTATATAATTCCTTACGATTCTTTCGCTAAATTTATCTAGACCGTAGCAGTTGCATTGAAGGTTTTGGTCCGATTCGAACCCCTCTTCGTTCAAAGAACTCCTGCAATCCATATATTTAACATTCGTGTTTGAGTTTCCCAAATTAAAAAAAGCTTATCAATCCTTTTAATCTGTGCAAAAACGGAACCCAACGCTTTTAATATTCTTCAGGAGGTAACACTGCTTAAGCTTCATTTCTCAGAATGCCCGTGCAATAATTAAAAGCCAATTAATCGAATATACATGTCTGTATCAGCCAAAGTTTCGTGCATTTGTCAGGCATTTATTACCCCAAATAACCATTAACCATTAACTTTCGAAAAACATACATATGTAGAAATGTCCTAGGTGTTGTACAAATTATTTATATTGAAATTACCAACAAGATTTATACAACAATTGTAAATTCCGACGACCTACAACTGCTACGACACTACAACATCAATTGTGAATGGAAAAGATATGTAGAAAAAAAGGAATTTCATATCTCACGAAATATATTGAAAACTTGTGAGATCAATGAATCGTAGCTGCGAAGAAGTGTTAAAAATGGATGGTCGTTCGGCAATAACGCGGCGAATATTGTCCTCCAAGTGGTCAATCGTTTCGGGCTTATTATGGTTTCAACAGGATGGCACAATATGTCACACAGCTCGTGCCACAATTGCTTTATTGAAGGAAACGTTTGGTAACTGCATAGTTTCGAATTTCAGACACGGTAATTGGCCACCAAGATCGTGCGATTGATTTAACGCCGCTTAACTATTTTCTGTGGGGATATGTAAAGTCTCTACTCTACGCCGATAAGCCCGAAAGTCTTTTAAAGGCTTTTTTAGAAATGAAAAAAAATTGCTATAAAAACAAATGCCAGCAGCTAGCTAAAATATAATTTGCGAGGCTAAAAGGTAAATAAAAAGGCTAAGCTGGCAAGGAACTGGCTAGGAACTTGTAACGAACTACATTAGAAATGAGAACATCCACTGGGTGTTGAAAGCGGCATTAGTAAAGGATGGGTTGAAGAAAGTGCGTTTAAAATAATGTACATTTGAATTAAACAAAGCAAGACTACTCGCAAAGATTCCAGAAATTTTACTTACATGTACTACACTTAAATACCACTGTGCAGTACATATATGTACATCAAGCATGGACACACGCATGTATTAACATGTTTATTTTTATTAATACACTTGAATGTGTAACATTTTTACTATATCATTGTCATTATTTAAAAAATAATATTGTTTTACATTATTTTGTTACTGTTTAATGTTTTATTATTATTTTGTTTTTTTTTTTCTTCTGTGAAATACCTTTAATGTTAGGGCTCATTATGGATTAGAGCACAGCGTACTCGTACATACATACATATGCGATATTGCTGGCTGTCTGTCTCTGTTGGCTGCGTGTGTGTTTTTGTGAATTTGTAATTGTGTTGTTTTGTGTAAAATGTCTGTGACATTTAAATCTATTAAATTGTAATAATAAATTTGTATGTACACACATCCACCTATAGTGTGACATAATTACGTATGATGTATATTTTATGATGTTTTCTTATTTTAATTGTTATTTTATTATAAATACATTAAAAGCACACACTCCCAGCTACTCATAATTTATATTTTACATATGGCTGTTTTTACAAGGATACATTTGTACCTTTTCTGTATCAAATGGTGGCGTATGATTTTCAAATTTTGTTTTGTTTGTTTTCCTCTTTTTTTTAACAATATGTTGGTGCTAATGAATGCGGTGTTATGTTTTTAATGGCTTTAATGTTGTCGTGCAAAAAATATTAGATTTAGCTAAAATTCCCACTTTAGATAATAAAGGGTGTTACTTTCCTTTCATATGCTTTTTGTAGGTAGCTGTGTATATACAATTTTGATCATGTTTTTATATGTGTTTAAGAATGAGTGTCATTAAATTTTCCAACATTTCTATTTTGGTATTTGCAATCTGTTTTTTTTTTTTTGAGGAAGGGGGCCTGTTGATAGGTTTTGATGGAGTGACAGCATTAATGGGCACTTAGAAGAATTAAAAATGGGTTTAATGTTTTTTTATAAATAATTTAGGGTTTAATTAAACAGAAATCTAATGAAATTTTAATGAAACAATTTGCTTTTGTGCACATTTATTTTGTGCATATTGTGTGACTTAGTCCTTGATGTCAGGAATTTTTCCACATTCCATAATATTCCATATAATGGAGCATGAGATACACATTAAGTGACGTTAGGCATTATAAATCAGCATATATTAATGCTTTTGAAAATAGTACATCATTTAGTACCAATGTCAAAATTTCAAATAGTTCATTAAGTGTTTTTGCGAATAAATATTCGCCGATTAGATTAATATGTTCGCTGAATTATCGGAAAGGTAATTAATTATATTTATAACAGCTCCAAGCGAAACGCGTACAGCTAGGTTTTTCTATCTATATATTTTTTATTTGTAGGATTATTTCAGTAAATACTTCTAGAGTTTATTTGTGGAATTAACACATGGGCGAAATAAATACTTTATTTCAATCTAATAGAAAATTAACTTAAAACCAATAATTAACGGCAATGAAATTACATAATTTAAATTTGGGTCAAACAAAAATTCGTACACTTTTGTTAATATAATAAAAATATAATATATAAAAAAATGACCAGTACCCATGTTCTGTAATTTTAGTGAAAACTTCTCGCGACGAAAAGATATAAAACATAATATTCTAGCTGTACGTTGAATCGTTTCTTGAAAAGTGTGAAAATAATGTGTCTGTAACCGTGTGACCAATTTAGCTTATTCTATTTTGATTTACCTGCAAAATTTTACATTTAGCATTGTCTTTTTTCGCCTCTTAAATTTTTAAAAATATCAATTTATTTTCAAAACAGAACTGACATTAGGGGCCTCGCAAAATTTATAGCATTTTCTGATAGGAGGATTACTTTTGCGCCACCTTATATAAAACCATCCATTCGTCTTTTGTTTTTTAGAAATAGAGTTTATATGGGATCAATGATCTATTATTTACCGATTATTAAAAAATGTTCAGTAGCTAATTAGTTGTCATGATTTCTATCTGATTTTTGTGTTGAATTGTATTGTAGGAGATTTATGGTCGTTTAAATGATTTTTGGAATTGGACCATGTATGGGAGCAATGACTAATTATAGATCGACCATTTAAAGTTATCTACATCGAAAGAAAAATATCCTTTTGGTTCCACCAAATGCAGAGATTTATCTTAATGTCATAGATATTTGTTTCTGGTGTTGATTCGGGCTTCAGATATCGTAATGGATATATTTTTCATCGCAAGTAATGATTCCGTGCAAAAAAGATTTCTCTTTATAGAGTAAAATCGTCTTTCAAGGTTTCCCAGCTTCAATACATACTGTATCCAAATGCCTTAATTTTCGATGAATCCAGCTACTCGCCAACGTTTTTAAAATTCGCTCAATGATTTTTCAGGCTCTGTTTGAGTTTGATGATAATTTTAATGGGGCAATACCACCTGGGCGTTCTTTGCCTTCCGTGTCAAAACCACCACAAAGCATCTCTCGCAAGTTAAAACCGATAAAACATGAGCAATCGGTGTGATTTTTGAAAATATTGTCACTTTAACCCAAAATTCGAAACTTCAAATACAATTTACGACATTCGGTGTTTCGAAAAATTTTAGATATTGTTTTACATTGTGAAATTGATTTATAAAAATTTTGATATATCGACCTAATTTTTCATCGCTTCAATTTCTTACAATGAATTTAATACAACTTTTAAAGATGTAGTTTTAAAAATTATATACATACATTGCTAATTTTCGATTTATCAATATTAAATTTAAAATCATTTAAAACCATTTTTGATGAAATCGAATGTTATGATCTAATTCCATCAATTTGCTCTTGGAAATAACTAACTACAATTTCATATGATTAATTTCTGATACACAGTCTTTTGTTGTCCTTTTACTAAATTTAAAAATTATTTTATTTATAAACATACATTTGTAAATGCGTCTTTCTAATAATATACATAGTTAATAATACAAATTAATTAATAATCTTAAATATTTAGCTACAATTAAACCGCGATTAGTTCCAGATCACCTAATTTTCGGCATTTTTCCAACGCCTCCAAATAATCCAACTTTGACTGCAGTTCATGTGTGTAGCAAACTTGCTGTTGAATGTTACTCCACTCATGCATGTCATATTTCGAAATGCGATGCTTTGAATATGAGAGCAACTCCTGTGTTAATCGCAACTTGGTTTTGGCATGTAGATATTCGTTGTTTTTGAGACGACACAATTCCTTACGGTACCTGAACAACATGTAGGGTATCGGCGCTGAATTGTTGGTCTCCTCTGAATCAGCTTCAGAATACGCATCAGAATCCGAATCAGAAGAGCTGTTTGAGTCTTCATCCATTGATGAAGATTCGTCCCAACCATCAGAGCTGTTTTTGTCTACCTCCATTAATGAACATTCGTCACAATCAGTTTCAGAAGATATATCTAAATCTTCCAATAATAAGCTGAGTGGGCCTCCTTTCATTGATTCGTCCGAATCAGATTGATTGTTTAAAACGTTGTCTTCAGAACATTCCATTGCTGCATTTTCCAAGTCGGAGTGTTGGCTCATTTGATTTTCAAAAAATTCTGACATTGTTGAATATAATGATAGTAATAGATGAACGTTTTCACTTAGAATATTCTTAAGTTGACTGACGACTGACAAATCTAACTGAAGCTAATTTTTTAAACTATCCTCCTTATATACTATCCAGGTATATGTAGTTACGTTATATAATTGGGTTGGCGTTCTAGGTACTTGTAATATTAAGCGAGAGGTACAAACAAATTTGCGCGAATTTTACGAAAATAAAGGGTATAGCAAAAATATTTTATGGTTGCGTTCGTTTACAAATTTCCCAAATCTTTTTGGCATACCTGGATTAAGAACAGCTGCAAATTAATAAGGAAAATAAAGAAGTTTTAAATTCTCGGAATCTGTTGACAACATATATGCCGAAAAAAGTGTTTTAAAACCAAATGCTGAAAATTTATGTCTTTTTGACTTGCATATATATATATATATGTTTGTAAAATATATAGAAAGTATATGGAAGGTTTTTTCAAGACTCATCTGCAACAAACTATTTACTAGCAAGCCTATTATTTTAGGGAAATCTGAAAAAAGATTAGTATCCAGCTGGAGTTTGTAAAATTTTTGCACGGGCGTCCTTCAAGTCGCCCAGTGAGAAATCTATTGAAGATATCAAGTCTGCTACTGGTGTCGCAGGAAGCCAATCTGGCATACCCAGGTTGGTGGAATGCAACAAAAAACCAATTATGACGCGTGGTTGTCATGTCAGCGACGAGATGCCTCTGGATTTCTCTCCAAGCACCTCTAAAGTCGCTCAAGTCCGCGCCGCAAAAGCGGTGAAACCCCCTGCTTCGGGCACTAATGTGACAGAAGCGACTAAGTCGTCCCGAACAATAGCTTCCCAGATGCCCCTTGTGCAGACGGGGACAGTGATGGAACCCACCTGTCCTGACGCCGCACCACCCTCTGCCCACCCCGGCAACCCTAATAATCCCCGGCATAAAAATCCTGCTCGACGGGCTGCAACCACGAGGCGCTCCGCCTTGAGATTTTTTAATCTTTGGGTCATAAAAAACCTGAAGAGCTCACTCCGGAGCAAACCGCTTCCCTTAGATGGGCCAAAGCCCACATAGCTGGTCTGCAAAACGCACCTCCTCCTGCTGAAAATGCAGCAGTGCCTAAACGGCAACGTTTAGGGAAGGAAGCGGCAGTCAAAAGCCAACAACCTGGAGCTAAACGCTCCAAACACATGCCGAAGTCTCTGACTAAGTTCTTCAGTGAGATTGTTAAAGGCAATCTCATGCGGGCTGTCATTGACAAAAGCAAAAATGATGGATCCATATCCCAAACCAACTGGGCTATGGCTAAGCAAAAACTGGTGGAAGTGTTCTGGAAGGATTTCAAAGAAAACCCAGGCACTCCTCCTCAATGTGATGATGCTGGATGGCACCAGGGTCACATTAAACTTATGTCTTGTGTAGATGAACGCTCAGCGTCGCTACTCGAGACTGCCATTGCATTGCTAGGGGAGGTATGGCCGGGATCTAAGCTGGAGGTGGTACCTATTAGTGAGATACCCCGAAGGCCTAGATCTATAGCTACGATACCAGCTGAGCCATCCAAACCGGAGGAGATCTTAGAGATCATTCAGTGCTGTAACCCTCAACTGCCTACCAGTGACTGGAAAGTAGTGAAGCTTACGGAGGCTGAAGGATCTTCGAGAAAGGCAATCGTAGTCCTGAACAAGGACTCTTTGGAAGCGCTTAGAAAGACACGAGGGAAGGTGTACTATGGCTTTGGTACCATCATCCTTCGTGTCTATCGAAGCGACAACAAGGACGATGCCACTTCTGTCAGTAATGTTAAACCCATGTCTGATGAGGACATGGAATGTAACACTACCATCATTCCAGACGAAACTGAAGATGCCAACTCTGTCACAGACATAGTGGGTGCCTTCTTTGAACGTCTGGACGAGGTGGTTGACGAGGACGCCCTTCTGAGCTCTGATCAGGAGGACGTCAACGTCACTGTTATTAAAAAGGAAGATGGTGAAGTTGACTCAGATCAATCTTCACCACTCTAAAGCAGCTTCTGCTGCACTACTCCTCCGAATAGCTCAGAAAGGGGAGGAGTTCTTAATGGTCCAAGAACCATGGATCCACAAGGATCGGGTTTGTGGACTAAATATGAGAGGTTACAAGCTTCTCCACACCAAATGTTCAGGTAAAATAAGATCCTGTATTTTAGCCAAAAGCTCTATGAATATCTTCATATTATCTGATTACAGTGATGAAGATACACTTACAGGCCTTAAAGTAAATTGTATAAACTTTCTTTAAAAAAAAGGGATTAAATTTAAAAAAAAAATTAAAAAAAATATTTAAAAACAAAATTAAAAAATTTTTTTTAAAAATTAAAAAAAATATTTTTGAAATGATTGCAAAAATAGCTATCTAAAGTCCTTTGGACAATTTTTGCTAGGATCAATAGGTGAAAAGTTACACTCATTTTTAAAAAACCCTGTATGACCTAAATTTCCAACTTGGCCCCCTCTAACTCCGGCACTTCTGGACTGATAGAGCTACAAATTTGTGCCTGGCCTACTATCCAATATTACTAACCGTGGTGCAAATTTCACCCAAATCGATTTTTAACATTGGGTCACTGACGCGAAATTCACCATATATAAAAAATATAACTGTTTAGGTTATTTTTGGACATAAGCGCTGCAAGAAAAAAATTGCCATTCAAAACTGCCCCAGCCTAGTTCAAAGCTGCCCCGTATGGGGGGCACATTGAACACAATGACTTCATCCATTAAAAAATAAAAAAAAATATAAATATATGAAGGCATTTAGGATTTAATAATAATGTTCCAAATATTTACACATTTTATTAACAAGAGAGAGTAACTGCCATTTTCACCAAAATTGTAGTTCTGTGATCTTCCATGTGAAAATTATTATATTATATTATCAGAATATGTATATCCTCACATAGAAAATTGTTTAATAACGATTCTTCGCAGACTTGATATCTTCAATAGATTTCTCACTGGGCGACTTGAAGGACGCCCACAGTGGCTGAAAATCGTTTTTCATTGGCCAAAATTCTGTAACTTTTGAACCGATCAAAATATTGAAGTAATTTTTTTTTTAATGGATAGGTATTTAGTTCAGATTGGCTCAGTTTTAATTACATTAAAATTGATTGATGACTTTTTAAGGACTTCTAGGTCAAAGTTGAACTTTTGATTTTTTTTTAACTTTTGGGGTGAAATATGGGTTTATTTTTTTTATTTACATATTAAAAAATTTAATATTTGGAACTTAATAATAATTATAATTATTTTTTATGATAATGGAATTGTTTTAATGTTACACTCAAAAAAATTTTTACACTCAAAAAAATGTTTACACTGAAAAAAATAGTAAAATTCACTGGAGATTTTGCTGTTACTACAGAAAAATTTATTCTTTTTTGCTGTCAGATTTGATAATTTTAAAAAACATTTTAAAAATAAAAACTGCAATAGATTTTATTAGCATTTGTAACAATAGTAGGTTCTATTTATTATTATTTTTAACCTACTTCAAAAAGGAGGAGGTTATCAATTCGAATGGTATGTTGCTTTTTTTATGTTTGTTCCACGATAACCATTTCTGAACCAATTTTAAAAATTCTCTTTTTGTTTGAAAGGGTTTGCTTGCAGGTGGGTCCCATTTAATTTTTATGAAGATCGGACGGACATACGGTTTTTTATTTACCGTTATCTATATTTTTTCTGTGCTTCTCTTATAAATTGTTGAATAACTTCGTGATTTATGAATCAATTTTAAAAATAATTTTTTTATTTGGAAGATATGGCTTGCAGAAAAATATATTTAAGGTAAAAAAAAATTAAAATTTCAGAAATTGATTGATATATATCGGGGATATATAGTATAAACCGATTTTTAAGAATATATCGAATATGGGTGTCAAAATTTAGCTCTGTTAATGGGAAAACATTATAGATTTAGCATAAACCGATTTTTTAGAAGATTAACAAGATTTTCAAAATTCTTTCTTTCAATCAAAAAAGTGCAACAACATTAGTTATATTAAACATTTTTGAAAATTAATCCAACATTTTATTTGGCCGAAATTTTGAAGTCGATTTTTTTTTAAAGAATTATTTACTAATACTATGTTGTTCGTACTTAAATAACAATGAAGGCAATTATAATTATTATTCATTTGAAACAAATATTGATTGCAAATATTCTATATTTTGTTCTACGCTATTTCTGTTCGTTAGTAGTTTTTTGGCTTCTTCATCTAAATCCCGATGTTCCACTTTCCATTGATTTCGAATATTGGAGATGAACGGATCTGATGTTGCCAATAATATATTAAATAGATCTTCATTTGTGGAATTTCGTGAAACTTTTCTAGTATTGTGCTCTCTATAAAATCTGTAATCCTTGTTCCTTTTTTCCTGAGCCTCCTCGGAAAGATCTCCAAGTGGCACCAAATGATATTTTATGATATCTTCTCCATGATAAAGGATTTTGTGAACTGTTGCAGACATATTTCTCCATGGGTAGTTGGTTGTATATATTTTTGCAGTTTCCTTAGCATAATCTCCAAATTGTCTAGCGTCAATTTCTTCATTGCACGCAAATACTTCTAGGATTATTTTAAATCTGAAAATAAGGTTTAAATCCACTCCTGTTATTTCAGATGCTGTTTCTGGATCTGAAAATAATCTTCGTGCGGTATTGTCATCATTTGTATTGCCTGATTTTGCGATATTCATCTTGAACATGTTTCTTTTTTGAACTTCTTAACTCTTTGTTGGTTCCATTGTTTCTTATGGATCCTGAAGACCCGAAATCCAAATCATAACTGATTTTTAGTATATGTTCCATAAGTCGTCATTTGATCCACAGTAAAAAGTCATGACAAAATATGTGATGCTCTTGGTAGTCACAGCTAAATTCAAGTGCGACCGAAAGGGTTAATATCAGGTAAAACTAATTAGTATCTCGCCAATATTGGGTTTTTTTTTCTTTAGTGGTTTAATGTCGCGATTATTATTATAAAATTGTTTATGACTTTGGTTGACCCTAACAGTTGATAACAGGTATATTAGAAAGAGATCATATGTTTACTGTAGAACCTATTGTGATATTTTTATGACTTATTTTTTTGCTAATCAAAACAAAGCCATAAAACCCTTTCGCAGGTATTATATTTAATTATTATAGTTTTACGTAGTCTAAAGTAAAAAAAAATAAACCTTTAGGCGAAAAAGTGAAAATTTAATACACCATTGTATACGAGTAACTATAGGGCTGTTTAAATTATCGTAATTTGAATTTTTTTAGAGTAATTTCATTAAAATTAAAAAAGTGTTCTACCGGCGGGTCGTGTCGGGTGCAAAAGTATATATAGGGTTAAAGAAGACACTTTCACCTTTCTTCGGGTGGTATACGTTTCTTGTTCCCTTTTGTTCCCTAGAAGTTCTATTCCACTAAAGTTAAAATTTCAGAAAAATATAGTAGTTTCATAAATATTTCAGAACGCCCCTAATATTAAACGCTAGAGCGGTAACCACTTACAACAACTAAAGACTATAATCCTACCAACATTATAGAAAAGACCGCAGGCCATTATCGATGATAGCTTGCGAGTAGTAACCATTTATTTTTGACAAAAAACAAATAAAAAACACCTTTTTCTGAAATTAAAAAAACAGTTGAGTTTGACAGCATGCCACGCCCACAATTATTAATAGTTTAACCTAATTTTTTGGCTACCTTAATATGGATATATTAGCTCCAAAAAGGTGTAAAAATTTTAAAAATCGGTGACAAAAAAAATTCGACTTTTGGCCAATGAAAAACGATTTTCAGCCACTGTGCGCCCGTGCAAAAATTTTACAAACTCCAGCTGGATACTAATCTTTTTTCAGATTTCCCTAAAATAATAGGCTTGCTAGTAAATAGTTTGTTGCAGATGAGTCTTGAAAAAACCTTCCATATACTTTCTAGATATTTCACAAACATATATATATATATATGCAAGTCAAAAAGACATAAATTTTCAGCATTTGGTTTTAAAACACTGTTTTCGGCATATATGTTGTCAACAGATTCCGAGAATTTAAAACTTCTTTATTTTCCTTATTAATTTGCAGCTGTTCTTAATCCAGGTATGCCAAAAAGATTTGGGAAATTTGTAAACGAACGCAACCATAAAATATTTTTGCTATACCCTTTATTTTCGTAAAATTCGCGCAAATTTGTTTGTACCTCTCGCTTAATATTACAGGTACCTAGAACGCCAACCCAATTATATAACGTAACTACGTATACCTGGATAGTATATAAGGAGGATAGTTTAAAAAATTAGCTTCAGTTAGATTTGTCAGTCGTCAGTCAACTTAAGAATATTCTAAGTGAAAACGGTCATCTATTACTATCATTATATTCAACAATGTCAGAAATTTTTGAAAATCAAATGAGCCAACACTCCGACTTGGAAAATGCAGCAATGGAATGTTCTGAAGACAACGTTTTAAACAATCAATCTGATTCGGACGAATCAATGAAAGGAGGCCCACTCAGCTTATTATGGGAAGATTTAGATATATCTTCTGACACTGATTGTGACGAATGTACATCAATGGAGGTAGACAAAAACAGCTCTGATGGTTGGGACGAATCTTCATCAATGGATGAAGACTCTAACAGCTCTTCTGATTCGGATTCTGATGCGTATTCTGAAGCTGATTCAGAGGAGACCAACAATTCAGCGCCGATACCCTACATGTTGTTCAGGTACCGTAAGGAATTGTGTCGTCTCAAAAACAACGAATATCTACATGCCAAAACCAAGTTGCGATTAACACAGGAGTTGCTCTCATATTCAAAGCATCGCATTTCGAAATATGACATGCATGAGTGGAGTAACATTCAACAGCAAGTTTGCTACACACATCAACTGCAGTCAAAGTTGGATTATTTGGAGGCGTTGGAATAATGCCGAAAATTAGGTGATCTGGAACTAATCGCGGTTTAATTGTAGCTAAATATTTAAGATTATTAATTAATTTGTATTATTACCTATGTATATTATTAGAAAAACGCATTTAGAATGTATGTTTATAAATAAAATAATTTTTAAATTTAGTAAAACAAAAAAAGACTGTGTATTAGAAATTAATCATATAAAATTATAGTCAGTTATTTCCAAGAGCAACTTGATATTAGATCATATCATTCGATATCATCAAAAATTGAGTCGTTTAATTCATTTTAAATCTATTGATTTTCAGAAGCTGGGTAATGATTGTTTTTTATTTGTTTTGATTAGGTTGTTTTTGGATTCGACTCGATCTGCGTGGTTGTGGTTCCGCTAATGGAGTTTCAGGAAGTGGTATTGCTAATGGTAGCTCATTCATTGAGAATCTAGAAAAGGTTTTATTATTTATCATCTTCTGAAAAATTTCGACACAAGACATTATCATTAATTTTTAATGAGAGCTTTTATTTTATTCGAGTTTGAGGCGTGGGTATTAGTAGGGCTTAAGAGAGAGAGAGGGTAACGGGGAAAATATTGAAAACTATTGACAAAACAAAGTTATAAATTTCATTGAATATACATGTATATGTTTTTTTAGCATGTTATTAAATTAAAGTAAAAACATATCAATCTAAACAAGTAACAAGATTCGGCACAGCCAAACCAAATCACCTATTATGGAGCCAATTTTATAAAATATTGTACCTTATTATACCCTTCACCTTCATGAGAAGGGTATATATAAGTTTGTCATTCCGTGTGAAATTTCCACAATATAATTTTCCGACCCTATAAAGTATATATATTCTGGATCCTTATAGATAGCGGAGTCGATTAAGCCATGCCCGTCTGTCTGAGTGTTGAAATCAGTTTTTTGAAGTCCCCAGATATTTTCGGGATCCAAATCTTCAATAATTCTGTCAGAAGTCCTTTCGAGAAGTTTGCTATTTAAAATCAGCAAAATCGGTTTAGGTCAACCAGAGTTATGAACCAATATGTGAGACCACCTCCATAAAAGTTTGATATTTTTCGTCCATTTTATTGCAATATTTTGAAATATATTGCAGATAATACCATGTGTACGTTCTTTGTACTATAAAAGAAGAAAGTGTGCGGAAAATAGTAAGAATCGGTCCATGATTTCAAATAGCCCCCATACAAATATATATATTCCCGAAATATGGCTTAATGATAAATAAATGCCTATAAAATTAGAATATCAAGACAAAATTCAGCAAAAATAAGTTTTATACAAAAAGAAATCGCAAACCGAATTTTTTTTTAGTTCGGTCCATGTTTGACCATAGACCCCATATAAAGTCCACTTCCAAAATTCACTTAAATACGTATAAAACAGATATAAATAATGTTAAACGGCTAAAATTTGACATAAATAATTTTTATAGGCAAATAAATTGTTGTACTAAATTTTATGGTAGTCGGCCCAGAACTGGTCATAGCTCCCATACAAGGACCACATCTGAAAAAGACATTTTTCCCTATATATATTGTATAAATATCGTTACCGACTCAAAACTTTGTACAAATCATTTACATATATACAAAAATCAATCCACAAAATTTTGTTAATTTCGGTCTATTTTTAACCGTATGCCCCATATAAAGCCCTCTTCCGAAAATAACTTTAATACTCATAAATC
Source organism: Bellardia pandia (assembly GCA_916048285.2). Lineage (NCBI taxonomy): Eukaryota > Metazoa > Arthropoda > Insecta > Diptera > Calliphoridae > Bellardia > Bellardia pandia. The sequence continues at coordinate 38,146,313 of OU696530.1, forward strand.
TCTTATAAATAAGGGTACCAATCCAAAATTTTACACGGATCATTTACATACATGCCTAAATCTAACTGCTGGATTTTGAGAATATCGGTCCATATTTGACAATATCTCCCACATAAGGTCCAATCCACGTTAATACTAATATATATCTTAAATATACCGTTATTATATTGAAATTCGACGTGAAATATCCTCATATGCATGAAAATAACTGTTCCAAAATTTAAGAAGATCGGCCCATAATTTGTCATACCTACCATATAAGAACCATTTCCAAAAAACAAATAAATTCGGGTCAAAAAATATTCTTTTCGGATTTAACCCATATTCGGTCCATATTTTATAATTATGATATATATAGTTGGAAAGATATTTTTAATACCTTTTATTTAATGTATTACAAATTATATGACACCCAGTTGTTCCCGAGATATAGGCCTATATATTTTCAACTTTACGGGCCCGCCCCCTCGAAAATAGGTGTGACCGCCAACAAAATTTTTTTGCTGGCATCTCCTCTAAAAGCCCTATTTGATTTTTTTTTTTTTTTGAGCAAAGTCACTAAAACCGAATTGTTCCCCTTTTTTTATACTCTGTTTGTTAAATTACACTCAAGATTATTATGAACATCAGACAAACTCTGTAAATTATGGTAAGAATTTGTATTAAATCGATTAAAAATAGTGAAAATTAGACAAAATTTCAAAATATTTAACATAAATTATGTTGGTCTTAAAATTGTATTTCAAAAGATATATAAATTACTAATAAGATTTTCACTAAGACTGAATAGAAAACACAGAATAAGGATATTCTAGTCATATAACCAGTGTAGTTTTTGTATTTCTTATTACGCTTAGGTGAAGGGTATTTAAGATTCGGCACAGCCGAATTTAGCACTCTTACTTGTTTTTGTTTAGCATTGTTTGGCATTTCATAATGGAAAGACTTGCGCCTGAACAACGTTTACAAATCGTTCAACTTTATTAAGAAAATTCACGTTCTGCAAGGAATATGTATTGTGCACTTTGCTCAACTTATGGTCAACATAATCGGCCTACTGAGCGTACTATTCGCAACACCAAACACCATTTTGAGAACCAGCATTAATTATTGGACAATATTTGACCGAATAGACCACGTATAGCACGCTGTGAAGACATGGAATCATCGGTCCATATTTCTTTAAAAATGATGCCGGTGCGAACGTAACCGTCAATGGCGACCGTTAGGGTATATGATAACCGCCTAATTGATGTCTCGGAGACATTTGGTTTCAGCAGGACGGTGCCACATCCCACACATCAGATCAATCAATGGCTTTATTGAGAGAACACTTCGGTGAGCACACAATTTCACGTTTTGGGCCGGTCGATTGTCCACCAAGATCGTAAATTATCGCAACGTTAAGTTTAGGCGGACAAACCCGCTTCGATATATATTAATTTTAATAAAAAATTCTGTTACAAATGTAATTTGAAACCATGCGTTACTTTGTCTAATGTATAAATTATGAAGTTAAATATTCGTAAATAGATAACAAATATATTTGTATGTACATATTCGTATATAATAACTACAAGGATATTTTAACATATTTTAAAACATACATACATACATACGTATATATACACATGGATTTACATAAATAAATGTACATGTAGTTAGTTATTTTCTTATTTAATTCAATATGTATGTTTTTATATTAAAAAACTTTCGCATATTGAATTTGGTTGGCAGTATTTAAGCCCAATAAACAATTGTTAAGCTGCAGTTTGAAGGACCATGTGGTTATTGCTGGTAATACCATTTAAAGTTTACACTAATGGTGCAATTTATATTGAAGTTTTATAATTATTAGAGAAAGATTTAAATTTTAGCTTAGACCACAGTTTATTCTAAATAAGAGTCATTGACAGCGTTGTCAACTTTGAAATTTCAAAACGCACCAAAAAGGAGGAAAAAAACGTACCATGAAAAAAAACGCACCAAGATTAGAATTACTTTTTTATTTAAAATGCTTATTAAATGCATTTTACATTTTTTTAATTTCATAAATTCTATATAAAATTGTTTTAATAAGAGATCAATGATTAATAGTAAAGGTAATAATAGTAAAAGCCTTTTTTAAATAAAAGAGCTAATAAAGATAAAATAAACATTTAACCACTTACACTTTAACCCACAATACGCTAATGGGAACTGAAGTACTAATTGGTAAAAAGGGTTAATTTCAGTACATAGTTGGTACTTTTTTTAAATTATTTTTGTTTTCGATTTTAAGTACATACTTCTATATGATTTGATTTTTTATTTTTTTTTTTTTCAATAAAATTTGTTAGGTTTCCACTGGGACTATGTTTAAAATATTAATTTTATATCCGAAAAAGTTTTCCACCATATACACCTTTAACAATAACCTTTGTTGTGGTGAGGAGTAGAATGCTGGTGGGAAAGTGGACAAGGTTAATCTCAGTACCAGTTAAACAAAATAATTAATCACCCCTATCGTGAATAAAAATTCCACCTGAAATTTGTTCACTTTTATTTTATTAACATTGAATTTAAATAGGAAAATGTGAAAAGTGAACAAATTTCATGTGGAATTTTTATTCACGATAGGGGTGAATATTATTTGTTTTCTCAGTATTGAGCATAAAGGAAGCAGCAATAGGAAATTAATGGGAATGAAAAATAAAGAAATAAAACATCAAGAATTAGAATTTTGGAATTAGGAAAAAAAGGATATCTTAATTATAGGAAAATGGAATTTTTGTTACCTCTGTGTTCGGCTGTATAAAACACAAGGAGGAGGCTTTTGGCACTAACAACCTTTATGTGACGAATTTGATAGTATGCAATTATTTATCATACATTCGTACTTAAAATACATTTAATAGGGTCCTTTATCGTCGTATAGATTTCGTAATAATGAATTATTAAAAACTGCAATTAAAAATTACTAAACATAAAGAATTCATCACATTTTCGGAAAAATTAAAAACGAAATTGAAAAAAAAACGCACCAACTAAGGAATTTTTCGCACAAAAATGTTTAAAAAGTACCAAAAAATGGTGCGCAACGCACCATGTTGACGCTAGTCATTGTTGTAGACAATTGCTTTTGAATGGTTTACTGGGTTATTTCCACATACACATACATATGACAACAATTTACATATAGACATGAGTGTCTATTTTAAAATTGTTATGTCGTTGTTATGTTTTAACCATTTAAACTTAGAATGTTGTGTGGTTGGCAGTAGATTGGCAGCGAGGAAGGAGTGTTATTATTTTATTATGTATTATTATTTTCATTTTCATTATTTTATTCCATATTATTTTTAGATCCTTTTATATAGAAATAGTATATAACAAATATCTTTACAAAAATTTACGTACATATGTACGAGTATATTTGCATACAATGTCATACATAAACGGGGTTTTCAACCAGAACTTTCAAAATAAAATAAAATAAGGAATTAATATAAAAATCATTCCATATTTCATTGTTTTTTTGAAAGAGTAAGATTTTAAAATTTTTAATAAATGGCCCTACATGCAGATATATATTCTGGTTTTAAAATGTTTAATCATAGAAAGGGGGATGATCTACTTCAGTAATCACGTCATTGAGTTTTGAGTTTTAAGGCTGTAATCAATTCAATTGACTCTATCTTTGCCACCAAATTAATCCAGTGGTGTTAAATCTCATGATAGGAGAGGTCAATTAATAGCTGAATTGAAATTATAGGCAAATTTGGTTTGCAATAAAACTCATAGTTTCGGTTGCACCATATGTCAGTGGTAGTCATATCTCGATAGTGTGATCCATTAATCGTAATCTAAAAAAAAAAATAAGGCCCAATCAAGCATCCAAAGCACATAGCGGAGCATACGTTCAACATGCTAAGGCTTTTGCCTTTGATTTTCAACAGCCGATATAATAGCGGGCTCAGAAGCACAATTATGTTGACCGAAAATATCACGAATTTTACGAAATGTAACTTTTATAGATCCATAATTTAATTTTTTTTTTTGAATTCATTGCAACAATTTTCAAATCTTTCACTACTAATATGCCAACAAGTATAATGCCAAAACGTTCAGGTTTATCCCAAATGACCCCGTTGGAAAACAAAGCTCTTGTTGAAAAACCCCCTACAAACACACATTGGGGACATTTAAATATCCTTGTTAAAATTAGTGTGTCTGTACGTATGTATGTACATACGTATGTAAATGTATATGTTTTTATCTATTTGTGTACGAGTATCTGTAGTTATAAATAGATAGATGTAGATGTTTTTGAATTTCATGTTTATTTAGTTGTAATTTAATGTTTTAGTAATTTTATACGGCTTTTGCTGTTTGTTATTATTGTTGGTTTTATAACATCCACAACAACAAATATATACATAATGTCACGCAACAAACATACAGTAGACTCAGACACAAAAAGATTCTCAATGTATCTTAAACAGGGATGAAGTAGGGTACAATTAAAAAACTGAAAAGTTTTGCAAGGAACACAAAATTCATGTCAGTTTTTCAATTCGTTACGAGTATTATTCTATATTTTACCTTTTCCTACAACGCGCTGCAGCGCTCAAACCAAACTCTTAATAATAGGCCTTAATTTCTGATATGGTTTTCTCGATTCTGTTTAATATTTGTGCATTGAGCCAACTTAACAACTCTGGGGGGTTACTCTCTATTGCGATGCGATAAGCGTACATTTTGTATGATTATCGCATCGCATGTGCTTTCGCATCGCAATAGAGAGTAACCCCCCTGATAACAAATTTAAGTCGCTGTTGTTACAGAGATGCATATATCCTAGCAACTGTCACTTTTATGTATTTTGTGATTGAAGTACATAAAGGGGTTTTCAACAAGAACAGTGTTTTCTAACAGGGGTCTAATAGGGGACTAACAAGAAAGTTTTGACAATGGTAGATGCTTTGACAATTGTTACAATGACCAGAATTTCGCACGAAAATTAGCATAGATTCGCTGAATTTCAACAGAACGATTCCAAACCAAATTTACCGATTGCATAATTTCACGAAATTCAGCTGTTAATTGTCCTCAACAATCAATGCGATTTATCATCAACAGATTATTGTTTTGGAGAGCTTTCTTGAAGATAACATCTACGAATATACATAGCCAATTGCATCGATAACTTAAAATTTAAAATCCTACGAAATAGACCCGCAACTTTGCCAAAATGCGTTTAAGGATTTTAATAAAAGAAACTACATACAGTGCGAAGCAAAACTGTTCAGATGTTTTGCATTAAGGAAGTAAAGTAAAGAAAATAATACAAATATAGGTATATTATCATATATATGTATTTTTTTATTTAAGTAAGCCTTATTCTAAATTATAAAGCAGAAAAACTCACATAAATTGTCGTTATCAAGCTTTTATTGCTCTATTTGAGCATTATTGTTTGCCCTGTAAAGTGATTTACTTGATTTTTAAATAAAAAAAAAAATCTTTACAAATTAAAAAAAAACGCCAACTGATATTGAAAACAATGTGATAAAATTGTTGCAAAATAATTATTAATGCCGTAAAATTGCTGAAAAATTAAATTTATGTATATAAATCCACGGTAAATGATATAAAAACAACGGCGTAATCTAGCTTGCAATAATAACCAAGGGTGTCGGCCCAGACAAGAGGGTGTTGTAGCTTAATTGGTTAGCGCATTTGATGCATAAGCATGAGACCATTCACATTTGCTAACCATTCGCAAATTCATTGCTTTTACTCGACAATAATAAAAATGTGCATTGTTGTTTGTTTACTCATTCCTTATTACTGTTTGCTATTTTACATTCCCTTTTTGTTATGCGGTTATACATCAAGTAAGGAAATAATGCAATGCCACATGAAAAAACTAAAAACATTCACACCATTCGTCCAGTATTCGTTGCTTTCAGTGAATGAAAACATAAAGAAAGAGCAAAAACAATACAAAACCTAATGAGAAAAAAAATATTTTTTGGTTGTTGCTTTATGTGCGATTTGTGGACAGTAAACTAGTAAAGTTTGATATTTTTTGTTAGTATGTACAATTTATACAATCAGCATTGAAACCATTCATACCAATCGTTAACCATTCGTACCAATCGTTACGTATTCGTTGCTTTTGGGAGTATACGTTTACATTTGTACAAGACATGCAATGCAAGCATCATTTTTCGTTACACTCCGTTTTGTGAATAATGACATGTATTGCTTTACGAAATTGATTTATGTTGTCAACATGAGGTTCGTTTTTTGTGATTGTATTCAAAATCTAAAATTAACCAATCAATCCGTTCTCTGATCCCCATGTCACAAAACATTTTACATTTCCATATGTATATTGGAATATGGTTCGATTATCTGGGAGCCTTATTATAATATTCATATTCAGCGTATAGAGTCTGTACAAAAACAATTTGTACTCTTTTGTCTACGTTGGATCAATCTAAATAATGATCAAGTCTGCTCCGAATTCCTTGTAAATAATGTTACTTTTAATATGTTTTTCTGGCCGCATATTCTTGGCGTGTTTGGGTCAATATTGGCTTGAAACATATCAGTTGCTCTCGGTACAAATTACCTGTAATGGTTTGGCCAGATTTTAGCTGCGCATTATAGATAGAACCTTTTTGGTGCCACCAAATACAGAGCATTACCTTTGTACCAAGGTTATTTATGTTTGGAGTCGATTCGGCTGGTTGGCCGGGCTTTACATACGATCTCTTAAACTTCGGGTTACCAGAATGCACTCATTTTTCATTGCAAGTAATGATTCGGCGTAAATTGATTTCTTGTATAGAGTTTAAGCAGCATTTCGAAAATTTCAAGGTGATTCGGCTTCAACTCGTATGTTACCTTATATCTCTGCTTTTGTTTGAATACTATTGCAAGCAAATGTTTTTGAAGTGCTTCCAATGATTTTGCAAGCTCTTGTTGAGTTTGACAACAATCTTCAAGAAGTAATGTCTTCAATTCTTTGTCTTCAAAATATTTTGTCTGGCATGGACAATCTTTGTCTAAAATAAAATCACCACTTCTGAATCGCGTTCAAAAGATACGCGATCTGTAATGAATGCGGCATTTTTAAGTTATACTCCCAAGATAATGCCAAATCTTAATCTTTTCAATAAAAAAAAATTGTTAGGTGCCTATTACACTGTGAGACAAATGGTAGGGGTCAGTGCTCGGGAAGGGTTCAAACTACCGGGGAAAGTTATATCGGTAAAAAGAAGTTATACGTGTATGTATGAAGAAAAAAACTATTTTTTGTCTAAAAAATTTAATATTTTTATTTTTAATTCATAAAAAATTCAAAACAGTAAAAAAAAGTGTCAAGTCGTATTACTTTCACGTAAAGTCGCATAAACTATGAACAAAATGAGACATAAATCATGAAAATCGATGAACGCGTTTCGCATTGATTCACAATTAAGTAAAGGTATGAATTTCAAAAATTTGCTCGAGATATCCACAAAATTCTTTTAAAAACCGGAGAAAAATTAACGTACATTTTGAAACAATTTTTTTATATTTTCTTTGTTGGTGTTAGTGGCAGTCTTTTAAATATGTACATATGTATGTACATATGTACGTAGAGACGAAAGTAACCCTGCAGGAAATGTCAATAGTGAAACTGTACTATTGACACAGTCACCAGTACTAGTGACTTAGTATACCCCAGACAATGCTAATTCCTATAGACATTTAACATGTGCGTGTCATTGAAAATCCACTACTGACATAGGTACTATTGACAAGGTAGTTCTTTTGCGACCACATTGTCTACACTTTTGGTACTTTTCTGAAATAGAAAATAAACATGCATTTTTTGCTAATTTTTGGTGTTTTATTAAAAAATATCTAATTAAAAGTAAATTCGAAAACACCCAGAGTTTTTGGCGGGAATCGAACCCGCCACCCTCTAAATGGCACACTATCGCCTAGTCTATCGAGGCTCACAATTGAAAAAAAATAATTGTATGCTGTTGACAATGTCGCCAAACCGTTACGAAAATAGTAGACAAAAGTGGTGACTTGGAGACACTTGTCTCCAGGTTTCCTTCAGGGAAATTATAAAAAAATGTTTGTTCTAATGTTGTTAAAACAGCAAAAAGGAAAAAACAGGCAATAAAAACAAAGTTATTGAAGATGATAAACAATTGACAAATTGAATGGATGCCAATGATCAGCGTTGTCAACTTTGAAATTTCAAAATGCACAAAAATGGAGAAAAAAGCGTACCATTTACAAAAAAAAAAAAACGCACCAAGTTAAGAATTTCGTGTTTGTTTCAAATATTTATTGAATTAATTTGATATTTTTTAATATCATAAATTCTATAAAAAAAACTTTTTATCAACGATTATTAGTAAAAGTAGTAATAGCAAAAGCATTTTTTTTAATAAATGAGTTAATAAAGATAAAATAAGCATTTAACCACTCAAAATTTAACTCACAATATGATATTCGGAACTAAAGTAGTAATTGGTAAAAAAAACCTAATTTCAGTACATATTTGGTACTTTTTTATATTTATGTTTTCTAGTTAAAGTACTTCTAATTGATTTTTTCCAATAAAATTTGTTAGGATTCTACTGGTACTACTCTAACCCTGGTTGTTCGTCTACAGTTCAGTAGACCAAACCATCAGGTTATACAAGAATTTTTATTTCCATGTTTAAAATGTTAATTTGATTTTTAAACAGAGATTTTTGAAGAATTTGATTTCATTTATCATATTTAAAATGTATTTAAAATACATTTTTTCATCGTATAGATTTCATGAGTTATGAATTACTAAAAAACTGCAATTAAAAATTAGTAAATATAAAGATTTCATCACATTTTCAAAAAAAATAAAAAACGCACCGAAATACACAAAAACAATTTTGCAGTGTTTAATGAAATGGTACTCAAACAGGTGTATTTTATGTAGACAAAAAGTTGTGTTGAGTTTGCCACCAAAAATTAAAAAGCGCACCAAAATTTAAAAAAAAAGAGCACCGCGCACCAACTAAAGAATTTTTCGCACCAAAAATTTAAAAAAGCACCAAAAATAATGCGAAACGCACCAAGTTGACAACGCTGTTTATAATATCTTTCTTATTATTTTTTCGCAGCAAATTAAAAAGCTTATTTGAACAGATTCAACATTAAATCATCCACCAACTGGAAAGAAAGCATACAATTTCCATTATTATTTCATTCAAATCAAAAAAGTTGTTCCAAACTATTTCTTTGTTAATCTCAACCAAATAAAAATTCAAATTTTGTTACTTTTACATATTCATAAATCACAAATTCAATTTATTTATTATATTTCTATAAATTCAGCTTAAACTAGATAAAAACTAAAAATTATAATAAATGATGTCAAACATCTATTTACAGTTTATCCTATGTGTTTTCAAAATATTCAGCCGATTTTTCTAACCAATCTTTCACCATTTGCTTTTTAATTTTACGTAATTTCTGCTGCTCCATCTTATGGTCCAGGCTGTTTTTCAATTTGCAAGTATAATCAATTTGGCTATCGATATTCACTAGCTCCTGCATGTTGTATTCCTCTATATGATCCATAGAGTATGAAAGCATTTCCCCTGTCAGATATAGTTTACTTTTTGAAAGTTTCAATGAGTCCTTACTCAGGCGTCGCAAATCTTCACGGTACATGAATAGCCTATAGGGAATATTGGAAGAAGACTGTTTGCCTTTAGCTTCGATCTTTTTCGGTTGTTCTTTAAAAGAATTATTCAAATGTTGTTGCACAGTTGACATATTGTTATTAAAATATGTAGAGTAAATTAAAAGTGTGTAATGGGATTGATGTTACTTTATGCAATTACCGCAGTAAACTGATAATAATTTTGTGAAATTTGCCCTATTTATACAGCAACAGGTAGTTGAGAAATTTCGCTAGGTTTTTCTTAGAAAACTGTTGTGCAAAAATGTGTGTTAAGGGCTTAGTATTTTCAGGTAGTTTAAAAAAAAATCCCTAAATTTATAAGGCGTAATTTAAATGTTACAGTATTACCTGATCATTATCAACTACCTAATTTCATGTCGAGTATGAATTTTCCTCAAATTGTACGACCAACTACTCACGAAAACGCTCCTAATTCTAGACAAGTTTCTTACGCAAACGTGGTTAAATCTAATATGCCAGGTCTGGAGCAGGAACCTAAACCCCAATATTCTGAGCCGCATATCAACAATCTAGAGACAACATTGCAGACACTTGTCCAAACTATGAACATTTTTACGACCACCATGACATCAATGATGCAGGAAATGCTGAAAATGCATTCCACTATCTTCCAAGCCATGTTAAAGAAATGATTTATTTAAAAATTTGTTTCTGGAACGCGAACGGTCTTCGCCAATATAAAAATGAACTGGAATACTTCCTGATGGATAAGCAGATTGATGTTATGATGATTGCTGAAACTCACTTGACGTCGACAGGGTACTTCAAAATTAATGGCTACGTGTTCTACGATACTAAAGACCCCCGCGGAAGAGCTTGTGGAGGTTCGGCAATTCTTATAAAGAACAGAATAAAGCATTATCTAATGAATAACATAAGTGAGGATTACCTCCAAGCAACAAACATTTGCATTGAATTCTGTCAATACAAATTTGTTTTATCATCGATTTATTCTCCGCCTCGATTTTCAATAAAAGAACACCAATACCATAACTTCTTTAAATCCCTTGGAGCTAGATTTTTAGTTGCTGGCGACTTTAACGCCAAACACACATTTTGGGGTTCACGTCTGGTAACCCCAAAGGGTCGCGTACTCTTCAGCACCATTGCTAAAATGGGCTTAGATGTACTCTCAAGTGGACATCCCACCTATTGGCCGACGGACCGACGGAAGATTCCCGATGTTATTGACTTTGGGGTAATGAAAAATATCCCTGTAGAATGGATGCAAGTGGATCCTTCACTGGACTTGTCCTCAGATCACTCTCCTACTATCATTTCAATGCATTTCCCTCAAGTGTGTGGTTCTCCATTTATGAACATGACTAAGACCCGAGTAAGTTGGATAAAATACAAAAAGTATTTAAGTTCTCATTGCACGGAAAATGTTGTGTTGAGAACTACCGACGATATTGATGAGTCGATTGGCAACTTTACCGAGGACCTTCGACCTTTCACGCTTCCACTTATCACGTTGAATGTAGAAATACGACAAACAGAACTTATTTCTCTGAACTCGAACATCTCCTATCAGAAAAAAGAAGAATGAGAAGAGAGTGGCAAATTCACAGGTCTCAGTAGAGCAAACCATCAGGTTATACAAGAATTTTTATTTCCATGTTTAAAATGTTAATTTGATTTTTAAACAGAGATTTTTGAAGAATTTGATTTCATTCATCATATTTAAAATGTATTTAAAATACATATTTTCATCGTTTAGATTTCATGAGTGATGAATTATTAAAAAACTTCAATTAAAAATTAGTAAATATAAAGATTTCATCACATTTTCAAAAAAAATTAAAAAATTCACCGAAATACACAAAAACAATTTTGCAGTGTTTAATGAAATGATACTCAAACAGGTGTATTTTATTGTAGAAAGATTTTATCTCACACTGAAACAAAAAGTTGTGTTGAATTTGCCACCAAAAATTAAAAAGCGCACCAAAATTTTAAAAAAAAGAGCACCGCGCACCAACTAAAGAATTTTTCGCACCAAAAATTTAAAAAAGCACCAAAAATGGTGCGAAACGCACCAAGTTGACAACGCTGTTTATAATATCTTTCTTATTATTTTTTCGCAGCAAATTAAAAAGCTTATTTGAACAGATTCAACATTAAATCATCCACCAACTGGAAAGAAAGCATACAATTTCCATTATTATTTCATTCAAATCAAAAAAGTTGTTCCAAACTATTTCTTTGTTAATCTCAACCAAATAAAAATTCAAATTTTGTTACTTTTACATATTCATAAATCACAAATTCAATTTATTTATTATATTTCTATAAATTCAGCTTAAACTAGATAAAAACTAAAAATTATAATAAATGATGTCAAACATCTATTTACAGTTTATCCTATGTGTTTTAAAAATATTCAGCCGATTTTTCTAACCAATCTTTCACCATTTGCTTTTTAATTTTACGTAATTTCTGCTTCTCCATCTTATGGTCCAGGCTGTTTTTCAATTTGCAAGTATAATCAATTTGGCTATCGATATTCACTAGCTCCTGTATGTTGTATTCCTGTATATGATCCATAGAGTATGAAAGCATTTCCCGTGTCAGATATAGTTTACTTTTTGAAAGTTTCAATGAGTCCTTACTCAGGCGTCGTAAATCTTCACGGTACATGAATAGCATATAGGGAATATTGGAAGAAGAGTGTTTGCCTTTAGCTTCGATCTTTTTCGGTAGTTCTTTAAAAGAATTATTCAAATGTTGTTGCACAGTTGACATATTGTTATTAAGATATGTAGAGTAAATTAAAAGTGTGTAATGGGATTGATGTTACTTTATGCAATTACCGCAGTAAACTGATAATAATTTTGTGAAATTTGCCCTATTTATACAGCAACAGGTAGTTGAGAAATTTCGCTAGGTTTTTCTTAGAAAACTGTTGTGCAAAAATGTGTGTTAAGGGCTTAGTATTTTCAGGTAGTTTAAAAAAATCCCTAAATTTATAAGGCGTACTTTAAATGTTACAAAAAATACAAAACTAGTCAGCAAGCTTCCTGGAATTAAACAAATAGGCTCACAATTGTTTAGTAGCGGTCTAAATTATAAAAATTCCTGTAGATATTTGATTTCACACCAAAAATCGATTAAAAAAATGGCTTTAGTTCCTTTAATAGGGAACCAAATTAAAAAATTTAGATAATCTGTGATCAGTTATATATTCCACCAAAAATCGCCATTTTTCATGGAATTCCAAAATGGACTCTACATTTACAATCTGTAATCACTTAATTTTTGTTTGAAATTTCCTTTTGCAAAGTTTTTTTTTTAATTGTTTTTTAATTTTGTATTTTTGGCTGATATTATTTTAAATTAGTTCTAGAAGAGAAAACCGAAGAATAACCCCCTGTCCCACGATGTCGAACGATAACGTTCGCTTAGATAAGACTTAAGACAGAAACTGGATTGTGGAATAAACAAACTTGATTGAGTAAAAAATAGATACGATAAAAAGTTTGGGTCTTAAGTCTTATCTAAGCGAACGTTATCGTTCGACAACGTGGGCCAGGGGGTAAATGTCGGTTTAAGCAACGACCGCTATTTCGGTTAAAACTGAAGACGATAGTTTCCCTCAGAGATTGAAAATAGCTCTTTGGATTTTGTACCAACTATATAAATAAAATGTACTTCTTAAACATCCACGCTATCATTTTAAATTTTTATTAAACAATAAAAAAAAATTATCATTACCTTATACGTATAAGACATGTTTAAACAATTTTATATTCGATTTATCACAATATTTCGATACGAATCGATAAGACTTTCATAAACAATTGCCGATAGGAAAACTAAATCGTACCTATTATGTAAAACGTTCGCAAGATGTACAGAGTTGTATTTACATTTTTACGGGTATAATCAAGTCGCGCCAAATCGTTATATGTTAAAAATTAGACAGAACTTTTAAAAATTGCTGCACTTTATGGTAAATGTCAAAATTACTTTGAAAAATAATTAACTAGAGCTAAAACCTACAAACTTATCAATGGATCGTGTTTTTTATAAATTCGAATTTTTACTAATTCGCAAGTTTATTTTAATTTATTTATTTTAATTGTCGTATCAATATCAATATTGTTCAAAAGCTATAATATTTTGTTTCTAATAAATGTTACTTATTAAATTTTGTTTGTTACTACATTTATTTAGTTGGGGAGCTAATTAGTTGACATACATATGTACATATATGTATGTAATAATTTTCCATTGCATTGCCATCCCCTTAATTAGAAACTTCTGTAACAATTAACAAAACCGTACTTGTGTTCGCTCCATATCCATTACTTCCACATTCTTATAGTGTAAGTCCCAATTTATACGAATCAATTTTTATTAAAAAGATTGAAACAATTTTTATCTTGAAATTGCTTCACTTGCACACACTTGCTTTCATATTATTTAATTGCAAATACGAAAGCAATTTCCGCAAAATAAAGCAATCGTAAATAAATATCTGGACGTTCGTAAACAAATTTCCTAATAATAACCCCCAAGAATATTAAGAATATATCAAAAATCGTCAATCTCTAATGGAAATAGAGTTTTCGTATTGATTTCTCTTGCTTTAGCACAAATTTTTTTGACGTTGTTTACTCTTACAAGAGTTTTGCAAGATCAGACAGCATCAACTAAAATAAAACTAAATATTTCGAGCCATAACCGCCGAAAAAATGTATCCCACAAACTCAAAATTTTACAGGGGAAGGTTTTTTTTTAAATAAAATCAGTTTGAATAAAGCCATTATTTTAAAATTTATAATGTAAATATTGTTTTGTGTAATACATTTAATTTTAATAATTTTAAATGATGTTGAACTATCGATTTCGATTAAAAAACAACAATCGATTATGGTGTGGGATACATTATTTTGGCGGTTATGGCTCGATTTGTTGTGTCTTGTCGTAAATAAGCGAAGTTTTTTTGTAATAAATAAACGAGTACAAATATGTATACATATATTGTACATTATTTTCGTTAAATATTTGCCAAATGTGACCGTGCCTTTATGATTTAAAAAGATATATTGTGCGAAATAAAGAAAAATTTTAAGGTACCGGCAATAAAAATCACAAAAACTATTAATACCAACTTCAACAAAAGTGTTTTGCCAAATAGAGTACGAAAAGTGCTTCATGAGTCTGGGTACAACAGTCGTGTTTCTCAGCAAAATAAACAAGATCAAACGACTTAAATACGCCAAAGAACATCGAAATAAATAAACAACTTTTTACGGATGAGAGCAAATTTAATATATATCGAAACAATGGAAGATGTAAAGTGTGGAGAAAGCCAAATGAGGAGTTTAAAGAAAAAAAATCGGGTGGCTCAGTTCTAGTATGGGGATGTATGATCGCTTCTAGAACTGGAAATTTAGATATAATCAATGGCATAATGGATCACAGGAAATATATTGACATTTTAAAAACTCATCTCCTTCCCAGAGTGCAAAAATGGGTATTTCAGAAAACTTTATATTTACACAAGACAATGATCAAAAACACACTATTGTATAACACTCCAAAATGGATAGAACCTTTCCATCAATCATCCGATATTAATCCTATTGAAAACTTGTGGAATAAACATACAGAGAGAGAGAGAGAAATAAGGAAGAGGACTAACAATCGGGGTTAGCGTTGAGAATATTCTAAAATGGGTACAAACGGGTATTTTTTTTAAAGAAAAGGGTCATAAAAAAAGGTATTTTAAAGAAAAAAGGGTCAAGTTTTTTATGAACAAACAAAAATAACTTTATTTCAGTTTCTGTAAAAAAAAATATTTTAACAACTATTAAATAATATTTAAATAACAGTATAACTATTAAAACCAATTAAAAGTTCACAGGTTACTAACTAAAAATAAAGACAGCGCTCTCCTTCGGTGGTATAGCATGCAAAGGCTATAAAATCAAGCTTTAACATTAATGCACCTACTCACCACCAGAGGTGATGCAATTCTGCACTAAAAACAAACATAATGCGCAATTGCAGAGTTGTGATATAAAAAGCTTTCTTCTTTCACCACCTTTACGTCTTCAACTATCCCCTTTGCAAAGAAAGTAACGCAAGTATATTTATATAAGCATATTAATTCCTGAGTGTTACTTCTCTTTTTAAAAAAAGATTGCTTTCTGATGGTTTACTAGCCAGTGTGAAAGAGAAAAAGCCAGCACTTTCCGATAGAAATGTGATAAATGTGACTGGATGACGGCTTATTTGGAGCGACGAAACGAAAGTCAACCGATACCAGTCTGATGGAAAAGAATACTATTGGCATAGGCCGTGTGAGCGCATCCATAAGCACCATCCTTGATGCAAAACAGTTTTGTTTCCCACTGTATGTATGCGTGATCATAGTGGACAACTATCCGATATTATTTTTAATTTATTTACTTAAATACTTAAAAACTTGGAATTTTTAAAAATGTTTAGCTTTTATTTTGATACATTTGTACAATATAAATTTATTTAAAGTATCGTCCATTGTTAGCTATGAACTTTTCTTAAATTTCTGCCAACATATTACTGATTACATGTGTCATCAATCATTGTCTTTTCTGTCAACATGGATTTCGGAAAGGTTGCTCTACTATTACAAATATCCTTGAACTTACCACACACGTTAACCAAGGCTTTGTACAAGGAAAATAAACTGATGCCGTTTATACTGACTTCAGAAAAGCTTTTGATAAAGTAAATCGCAGACTTTTCATTAAATTGGAACTTCTTGGTTCAATATATCGCAGTCTTAACTCGATAAAATCTTATCTTTTGGATAAAACTCAATGTTTAATATTAAATAAATAATAAATACTCCAAAATATTTTGGTTACTTCTGGTGTTTAATTCTTTTCTCTCTGTTCATCAACGACCTTCTTTTTAAATTTTTGCAACATTCTAATGTATGCAGACGTTGTTAAAATATTTTGGACTTCTCTCAATTTGTAGATCATATACATATCTCTGCTATCCGATTTCAACAATTTCTTTTTGTGGTGCAGTCAAAACTTAATGGAATTAAATTTAAAAAAAACGTAAACTTACCCGCTTTTGAAGAAATAATTAATTACATTCCTGCCAATTATACTTTTGGTAATTATTAGCTTGAATCTGAGAATTTTATTAGACAACAAATTATACTTTGTTTCGCACATTACCACATTACAACATTCATAACATAATAGGCTAAGGAATTTGATGATCCCCATGTCACAAAACATTTTACATTTCCATATGTATATTGGAATATGGTTCGATTATCTGGGAGCCTTATTATAATATTCATATTCAGTGTATAGAGTCTGTACAAAAACAATTTGTACTCTTTTGTCTACGTTGGATCAATCTAAATAATGATCAAGTCTGCTCCGAATTCCTTGTAAATAATGTTACTTTTAATATGTTTTTCTGGCCGCATATTCTTGGCGTGTTTGGGTCAATATTGGCTTGAAACATATCAGTTGCTCTCGGTACAAATTACCTGTAATGGTTTGGCCAGATTTTAGCTGCGCATTATAGATAGAACCTTTTTGGTGCCACCAAATACAGAGCATTACCTTTGTACCAAGGTTATTTATGTTTGGTTGGCCGGGCTTTACATACGATCTCTTAAACTTCGGGTTACCAGAATGCACTCATACAATTTCCATTATTATTTCATTCAAATCAAAAAAGTTGTTCCAAAGTATTTCTCAAAGTCATAAAACGATTTAAAATCTTTGTTAATCTCAACCAAATAAAAATTCAAATTTTGTTACTTTTACATATTCATAAATCACAAATTCAATTTATTTATTATATTTCTATAAATTCAACTTAAACTAGGTAAAAACTAAAAATTATAATAAATGATGTCAAACATCTATTTACATCCTTTCGGCCGCACTATGTGTTTTCAAAATATTCAGCCGATTTTTCTAACCAATCTTTCACCATTTGCTTTTTAATTTTACGTAATTTCTGCTTCTCCATCTTATGGTCCAGGCTGTTTTTCAATTTGCAAGTATAATCAATTTGGCTATCGATATTCACTAGCTCCTGTATGTTGTATTCCTGTATATGATCCATAGAGTATGAAAGCATTTCCCGTGTCAGATATAGTTTACTTTTTGAAAGTTTCAATGAGTCCTTACTCAGGCGTCGTAAATCTTCACGGTACATGAATAGCATATAGGGAATATTGGAAGAAGACTGTTTGCCTTTAGCTTCGATCTTTTTCGGTAGTTCTTTAAAAGAATTATTCAAATGTTGTTGCACAGTTGACATATTGTTATTAAGATATGTAGAGTAAATTAAAAGTGTGTAATGGGATTGATGTTACTTTATGCAATTACCGCAGTAAACTGATAATAATTTTGTGAAATTTGCCCTATTTATACAGCAACAGGTAGTTGAGAAATTTCGCTAGGTTTTTCTTAGAAAACTGTTGTGCAAAAATGTGTGTTAAGGGCTTAGTATTTTCAGGTAGTTTAAAAAAATCCCTAAATTTATAAGGCGTAATTTAAATGTTACAGTATTACCTGATCATCATCAACTACCTAATTTCGAGTATGAATTTTCCTCAAATTGTACGACCAACTACTCACGAAAACGCTCCTAATTCTAGACAAGTTTCTTACGCAAACGTGGTTAAATCTAATATGCCAGGTCTGGAGCAGGAACCTAAACCCCAATATTCTGAGCCGCATATCAACAATCTAGAGACAACATTGCAGACACTTGTCCAAACTATGAACACTTTTACGACCACCATGACATCCATGATGCAGGAAATGCTGAAAATGCATTCCACTATCTTCCAAGCCATGTTAAAGAAATGATTTATTTAAAAATTTGTTTCTGGAACGCGAACGGTCTTCGCCAATATAAAAATGAACTGGAATACTTCCTGATGGATAAGCAGATTGATGTTATGACGATTGCTGAAACTAACTTGACGTCGACAGGGTACTTCAAAATTAATGGCTACGTGTTCTACGATACTAAAGACCCCCGCGGAAGAGCTTGTGGAGGTTCGGCAATTCTTATAAAGAACAGAATAAAGCATTATCTAATGAATAACATAAGTGAGGATTACCTCCAAGCAACAAACATTTGCATTGAATTCTGTCAATACAAATTTGTTTTATCATCGATTTATTCTCCGCCTCGATTTTCAATAAAAGAACACCAATACCATAACTTCTTTAAATCCCTTGGAGCTAGATTTTTAGTTGCTGGCGACTTTAACGCCAAACACACATTTTGGGGTTCACGTCTGGTAACCCCAAAGGGTCGCGTACTCTTCAGCACCATTGCTAAAATGGGCTTAGATGTACTCTCAAGTGGACACCCACCTATTGGCCGACGGACCGACGGAAGATTCCCGATGTTATTGACTTTGGGGTAATGAAAAATATCCCTGTAGAATGGATGCAAGTGGATCCTTCACTGGACTTGTCCTCAGATCACTCTCCTACTGTCATTTCAATGCATTTCCCTCAAGTGTGTGGTTCTCTATTTATGAACATGACTAAGACCCGAGTAAGTTGGATAAAATACAAAAAGTATTTAAGTTCTCATTACACGGAAAATGTTGTGTTGAGAACTACCGACGATATTGATGAGTCGATTGGCAACTTTACCGAGGACCTTCGACCTTTCACGCTTCCACTTATCACGTTGAATGTAGAAATAGGACAAACAGAACTTATTTCTCTGAACTCGAACATCTCCTATCAGAAAAAAGATGAATGAGAAGAGAGTGGCAAATTCACAGGTCTCCTGAACTGAAAGCTAGGCTACGGGAATGCAGAGATATACTAAGACATTTCTTAGAAACCCAAAGAACGGCCTCACTTAGATCTTACTTGGAAGGTCTTGATAGTACCCCACAATCTGACTACTCGTTATGGAGGGCGGCAAGAGGTTTAAAAAGACCAGTGAGAGGAAAATCTCCTTTGCGAAATCCGAATGTGTTTACTATAAACAACTCAAATAATAACGAATCTGATTTGCCACCACTAGTTATAAGACCTCCTGTACCTCTAAGACTAAACTTTTGTGTGTCCAAAACGCTATTGGTACTCTGAACCTTAGAAAGGCTCCAGGTATGTATAAAATCAGCAATAAAATGCTTGTGGAGTTACCTCGTGTAGCAAGAAGAATTATCCTCTTTATCTTCAACGCTATTTTACGCCTAGAATACTATCCTGCAGATTGGAAGGTGTCTATGATCACTATGACTCCTAACTCAGGGAAGGACCACACCAAAGTGGAGTCATATAGGCCAATTAGCCTACTGCCGACAATTTCTAAACTGTTTGAAAAATTGTTAATGACTAAGTTGACTCCAATTCTGAATGACACTGAATGTATTCCTAATCATCAATTCGGCAATACCTGCTCGTCCATCAGAATAAATAATCAAATTATTCCTCAACATAATGAAGTCAAATACCTCGGCATTCACCTCGACCGCCGTTTAACTTGGAAGTCTCATATTGAAGCGAAACTTACACAAATGAGATTAAAAGCAGTGCAACTTAATTGGTTAATCGGCAGAAACTCTACATTGAAATTGGATTGCAAACTTTTGTTGTACAATGCAATTCTAAAGCCAATCTGGTGTTATGGAATTCAATAATGGGGTACTGCCTCAGCATCAAACATTGAAAAAATTCAAAGGGGTCAAAATAAAATTCTACGTATAATTACTGCAGCTCCATGGTATGTTAAAAATTCTCGAATCCACAAAGATCTAGGCGTGCCATTAGTAAAAGTCGAATTTACAAAATATGCGTCAAAGTATGTCAGCAAACTTGAACACCATCCAAACCCACTTGCAAGAGACATCCTTAACTTTAGTGGCCACAATCGGTTGAGAAGGAGGGATACCCTTGCTTTAACTCAAGCGCAAAATAGATGACTGGATCAGTTGATGTCAAATTTTTTAGTATCATAAAAATTTTTGTCTAGCACTGGCTGGGCTTATTATTTTCTTTTTAGTATTAAGATTTGAACACTTATTGTCATTTCATATATGAAGATTCAATAAATAATTAAAAGCAAAAAAAAAAAATATATATATATATCGAAACAATGGAAGATTTAAAGTGTGGAGAAAGCCAAATGAGGAGTTTAAAGAAAAAAAATCGGGTGGCTCAGTTCTAGTGTGGGGATGTATGATCGCTTCTAGAACTGGAAATTTAGGTATAATCGATGGCATAATGGATCACAGGAAGTATATTGACATTTTAAAAACTCATCTCCTTCCCAGAGTGCAAAAATAGGTATTTCAGAAAACTTTATATTTACACAAGACAATGATCAAAAACACACTATTGTATAACACTCCAAAATGGATAGAACCTTTCCATCAATCATCCGATATTAATCCTATTGAAAACTTGTGGAATAATTTATACAGAAACCATACAGAGAGAGAGAAATAAGGAAGAGGACTAACAATCGGGGTTAGCGTTGAGAATGTTCTAAAATGGGTACAAACGGGTATTTTTTTTAAAGAAAAGGGTCATAAAAAAGGTATTTTAAAGAAAAAAGGGTCAAGTTTTTTATGAACAAACAAAAATACCTCTTTTTTAGTTTCTGTAAAAAAAATATTTTAAGAACTATTAAATAATATTTAAATAACAGTATAACTATTAAAACCAATTAAAAGTTCACAGATTACTAACTAAAAATAAAGACAGGAAAATTTGTAAAAAAAAATTAGTTTTACATATGTCCGTATATTAATTTTTCAATAAAAAATTACATAAATGTGTATAAAAAATACATGTATACAAAAATAACAAATTTCGAAGTAATGTTATAAAATTTTTACTTTGGATTTAAATTTGTAATTAATTTACATACATACATATGATAAAATTAATTAGGATTTCGAAAAAAACTACTTTTTTAAATTATATTATTCCATATTTGATTAAATCTTCACTCGAAGTCCATTCATCTAGCTCCTGTTCTAAATCAACTGTACACAGAAGTCATGTCAAAAAATGTTTTAATGATCGGTCCATTACAGATCATAGCGACCATTTCTGAAAAATTATTTTTACATATACTGGGTGTGGAGTATTGTCCCACTGTATTTTCTTTACTTGTTTTTATTAAAAACATTTTTAAAATTAAAATTATTAACTTAATACAAACTCTTAATTCGTAAAACTACTAAAATTCATTTTTCATTTTAAAAACTAAATTTTCTTTTAGGAAAAGTGCGTAGTAATAAAATTAGTTTTTGATCCTACTTATGAGCTGCCAACAAAATGTAAAGTGAATAGTTTAAGCGTGTGTTTTGTGGAATTAGTCATAAATATTATTAGCATTATTGGATAATGGTAAAAGGATTGCAGTTGCAAATATTTATGTTTATGGCACTTCACACATACAGAAATTAGGTAAAAATTCAGCATCATATTTTTAATCCCACATTTTTAGGAAAAACATAGCGACCTGGATTAAAAAATAAACAGCTAATGACACATTTGTTAAGGAACAATTCAAAGAATTAATAAAGTTTATTAGTGTGCTGAGAAATATCCTAGATTTAAGGATGCATTATATGAGGTAAGCACGAGTAAGTTACATATACTTAAACTAGATAAAATTGAAGAACATTCTGGCTATTTTACAACTAAATTTGTTTTTCAACTGAACACATCGTAGTAAACACAACTTGAACATGGCTGAGATAACATTAAAAAGTCTTGAGCGTGATCACAACGGTGACAGTAGCTCTTCTACTTCATGTTACTCCGTTCCTTAAATGATTTATAGGTACAAAGAAGAGTTAAGGAAACCTGATGATCAGCGTTGTTAACTTGATGCGTTTCGCACCATTTTTGGTGCGAAAAATTTCTTAGTTGGTGCGCAAAAATGTGTGTTAAGGGCTTAGTATTTTCAGGTAGTTTAAAAAATCCCTAAATTTATAAGATGTACTTTAAATGTTATAAAATATACAGAACCAGTCAGCAAGCTTCCTGGAATTAAACAAATAGGCTCACAATTGTTTAGTAGCAGTCTAAATTATAAAAATTTCTCTAGATCTTTTATTTCACACCAAAAATCGATAAAACTTGCTCTAGCTCATTTAATAATGGACCAAATTCAAAAATTTGGATAATCTGTGATCAGTTATATATTCCACCAAAAATCGCCATTTTTCATGGAATTCCAAAATGGACTCTACATTTACAATCTGTACTCACTTAATTTTTGTTTGAAATTTCCTTTTGCAAAGTTTTTTTTTTAATTGTTTTTTAATTTTGTATTTTTTTTTAATATATAAACGAGTACAAATATGTATACATATATTGTACATTATTTTCGGTAAATATTTGCCAAATGTGACCGTGCCTTTATGATTTAAAAAGATATATTGTGCGAATTGATTAATGTGTAGCGTCAAATAACTGTGCCGCATTACGGTTTCTCGAAGTTTTCATTGACCACATGCTATCGTTTTTTTTTATATATATATCCTATAAGCTTCGTAGTGGAGTATCAAACAAAACTCATTTTGGATCTTGGTGGAGACCATTAAACTCAGGAGTTGAGTTCGAGAAGTCCGGTTTCCTATACGAAGGTATAGTTCGATGCAATTTCCTGGACGAGTCTCCTTTTAGGCGTAAGCCGTATGTATGTATGTATGTATATATCAGGCCAAATAAATTAGGAGGAGCCAACATAAAATACAAACAAACAAAGAAACCTTTAGTCGATGAACAGCTAGATGAACCCTTCGCCGTATTGGTTACATCCTAGCAGTAAAAAAATTGAAACCTGCACTGTGGATAGAAAATGTTAATGCCTTCTTAAAGTTGGCCAGAGAGCACAGACAATTGCGTAGACAATTGGTAGCGTGTAATCTGGTCAGACAAATCAAAATTTAATTGTTTTCATTCCTACATGGTGGCACCTCGAACCACTGCAAAACATCGATACAATAATGAGGAAAGAAGACTATCTGCGTAATTTGTAAACTAATATTCCCATTCCTGACTCTCTGACTGGTTCTGGTTATTGAATTTTCTGCACTAAATTCTATTGTTCTCCTGTTATTCTCTCTTAAAGACAAAATTTATAATGAGCGTTGTCAACTCTGAAATTTCAAAACGCACCAAAATGGAGAAAAAAGCGCACCATTTACAAAATAACGCACCAAGTTAAGAATTTCGTTTTTGTTTCAAATATTTATTGAATTAATTAGAAATTAGTATCATAAATTCTAAAAAAAAAAACTTTTTTTCAACGATTATTAGTAAAAGTAAGAATAGTAAAAGCCTTTTTTAATAAATGAGCTAATAAAGTTAAAATAAGCATTTAATCACTCAAAATTTAACTCACAATATGATATTGAACTAAAGTACTAATTGGTAATAAAGCTAATTTCAGTACATATTTGGTACTTTTTTTTATATATTTTTGTTTTCCAGTTAAAGTACTTCTATTTGAATTTTTTAATAAAATTTGTAAAGGCTACACTGGGACTCTAACCATGGTTGTTCGTCTACAGTTCAGTAGACCAAACCATCATTAATTTGATTTTCAAACAAATATTTTTGAAGAATTTGATTTCATTCATTATACATTCGTATTTAAAATACATTTTTTCATCGTATAGATTTCATGAGTTATGAATTACTAAAAAACTGCAATTAAAAATTAGTAAAAATAAAGATTTCATCACATTTTCAAAAAAAATTAAAAAACGCACCGAAATACACAAAAACAATGTTGCAGTGGTTAATGAAATTGTACTCAAACGGGTGTATTTTATTGTAGAAAGATTTTTTCTCACACTGAAACAAAAAGTTGTGTTGAATTTGCTTTGGTGCCACCAAAAATTAAAAAGCGCACCAAAATTTAAAAAAAGCGCACCGCGCACCAACTAAAAAAATTTTCGCACCAAAAATTTAAAAAACCACCAAAAATGGTGCGAAACGCACCAAGTTGACAACGCTGCATATAATACTAAACAAACTGCAACACTGTTTAATATAAACTTAATTACAACAACTACATCATAAAAAAACTCGTTTCATATTTTACAAACAAAATATATACTCAATATTAAAACTCCCGCTATTCCACATTCCTATGTTAAATGCTGTTTGTACATATTCGTGTATTTGTCACTTTTGTTTACATTAAATATGCATTCTTTTGTTATTGTAATTGAACTCAATTAGCAAGAGCTTCTCTTTGTTTTAATATATTTTTTTTTATATATCTCAATAGTATTACCGAAGATTTTGCTTAAATCGGTTCGGTGCAAACAATTGTTTGTTTTAATTTAGTTTATAGTTTTTTATGTGATAAATATTAAAAAATATTAGTAATTGAAAAGTATATAGTAATTAAATTGTGTGTTAAATTTAAATATATAAATTAATAATGTCAATAATGTCAAGTAGTGTTTAGTTTATTAAATAGTTGGGCGAAAAAAGTGTCTCCTAGAGAAAAGCCACCTTAAAGGTTGTTATAAAAAAGTGAGGTTATGTTGAAAAGAGCCTTTAAAAAGTTGTTAAAAATTTAATTCATTAAAAAAAGTAAAATAAATTGTCTATTATAAAGATTATCTAGTTAATATAAGTAAAAGCTTCACCAAAAGTTTGTCAAAAATGTAAAAAGAAACAGTTTTCTGTTAATTAAATTCTGAATATAAAAATATAGTGCAGTATTTGCGTTATTCGTTTTAAACAGGTCGTTTGTTTCCGAAAATAAACTCTTATCAAAATAGAAATGGAGTAGAATAACCACAATAGATTTAAACAACTTTTACCAAAAGGTATGTACATACATGGGTCAATTTAAAAAAAAAACGTACACAACGTGTTTTGTTTTGCTTATTTTTTAAGTTTTTGCAATTCGCCTGTAAGAGTGGCCAAATTGATGACGAATCCGATGCTACTTTAAGGCGCTCAAAAAACTCAATATTTTTGGATTGTTTTTAGGTTTTCTATGATTTCAATCTTGTGCGTCACACACCAAATATGTATAAAAAATCGCTAAAAATGCAAAAATATTTGAAATTCAAGCTTACTACGATGTTCTTTTGTTTCTCAAGATTGACTTTTGCGAAAATCACCTTTTCGATTATAAACAAAAAATCACGATTCAACTTGATTTTTCTTCTTTTCTTTTTTCTTTTTTAAAGTTACTATTTAATTTATATATAATTTAATTTATGAATTTTCATTCGAATTCTTATTCTGGATCTGTAAAAACTTCATGAAATTTCATTAGTTTTTACCACTTTCGAATTAAGTTTGTGGCAAAAACAGAATCAGTCACTAACAATAAAAATCAAACTCAAATATACCACGATTATACCTTTCTTTATTCTTTCTTTTATATTCGTCATTACGCGCTTTATCGAGCTATGAAGCATCTTTATATATATCTCCGGAAAGCCATTATGTAAAATACATTTCAAACAAAAAATTTTACAATAAGGCCAATGTGATAAGAATAGACAATTTTATAATAAACCTAATAAGAAATAATATCTTAAGATGTACTCAATGTATAGAAAATAATTTAATTATGGGTCCTTACTACATAAGTGAAGAATATATAATGAATACCGTACAAAGAGGATTTGTTCCTCCTGAAGCTTTTATATTAATAGATAAGAATAAAATTGTTCAAAATGAAAATGGCATTCCAGATTTGTACCATAATTTTAGAAGAGCCAATATTAAAGCAGTGAACTGCAACGTACTTCACTCAAATATCAAATATGATACAAAAAAATCTAAAACCAAAAAATTTTGGTAGCTATGGGAATAAACTTTCTCTTTTATCCCTTGACACTAGACTTTTATAACATATTTAATATAGATGCGATGTTTAAAAAAAAAACAATTCTGCATTATCATTATATACTTTTCAATTGTAGTAAGAACCACATTTAAAATTTCCTAAAATCAATTATTATATTAATAATAATAGAGAGCCCGAACATGGGACGTTGTATATACTAAAAAATTATTATTGTTAACTAGTGTTTATTATAGTGTAAATATCCTCTTTTTGTATTAAATAAACGATAAAAAAAAGCTATGAAGCAATATATTTCAAAAGTTATGCTCATGAAATGTTTGCCTATTTTGGTTTTTTATCGTAGGCAATTTATTTCTCAAATTCACAAATTATAAAAAAATGAGTTGAAACCATGTAAACAATGATTGTCAAGTTCAATTTTTTTACATTTAATATATTCACTTTTAAAAAAATGAGTGTGACGCTCATGAAATTTTATCGCGCCCTTACCATGCATGATGTTCACAAAAACTAAGCAAATGCACACTTTTTTTAATAGATTTTTATTTTTCAAATTTGCAATAATCAAATGTAAATTGAAAACTAGTAATATTACTTGATTTATAAGAAAGTGACGCTCAATGCAAATTGTGGGGACAACCTTTTTTTGCAACGCCAAATTCGCACTAATTAAGTTTTGACGACTATAACAAATCAAAATACAAGAAAAAAAAAACGCAATAATTCGAAAACTGTTATTAAATGTTGCATATTTACTATAATTATTAAGGAGTTTCCTTCAGGCTAATTTGGTCAAATGTTTGTTTCCAAACGTAAATAAAAAACTTGTTCGATTCTTATTTTTTTTTTATTTTCCCAACGTTTCGTTAGTTTTTTTCTAATTTCTTCTCTAAATAATCTAGTGACAAAATTGATTGTTGCATATTTACTTTTTTCTTGATTTTATTTTGTTTACTAAAAATTCTAACGGAGGACACATGCTTTTGTATGGAAGCAGTCAGAGGGAGAAACAAAACACCATTCTGAATAAAAAAAAAACAAACATACAAATTTGAGAATTACGTTTTTTGTTACATATTCCTCGCTGATCACTCTCACATTTTTTTTCTTAAAATAGTAGTGTAAAGTGCGGGGACACAAAAATTGCGTTTTTTTTTTAAATTCACCCTTATACATATTTTTGTTTACAATTTATAATCGTTCCCAATTTCTTGCATATTATGATTTTATATATTCGAATTACTAAATATTTGATCTCGAGCACTTCCAAAGTTCATAATATTTAAAATAAAACAATGATTTAAAAGCCTTTTATTCTAGAGTTACAGCAATGTATGTGACAATTTAAAAAAAAATCTGGAACTGAATCTTTTTCGATACTCGATAATTCCAAACGAAAGAGGCCAATTGAGTTTTTAAATTTTGTTAAAAATGTCAAAACTATCAAAAAAGAAACGGAGTTTGGTTTGAAAAGCAACGTATTTATTTGATATTTTAATTTTATGCAAATTAATTAATGAGCGTAAAATAACCATGATAATCCCAGGATATATAGTCATGTTAGTTATGACCTAAATACTGTCACCAATACGTGTTTTATAAGTGAAATATATGTGCAATTTTTAATATTAATAAATGTTTACACTTTTAAGTTTACCCATTTTACCCACATTTATATTATGTGTAACAAAAAAGTACAATTCTACAAAATCTTTATCAAAATTTTTTTTACCTTTCATTCTGATCTCAAGTTTATTAGAATTCGTTTATCAGAGTCTGTGTAAGTGTGCAAATTCTTGCATGTCCCCAGTAGTTTTGAAAGTATACAATGTACGACATATAGGCAGTAATTTTCATTTATATCTGATGAACACTTGGCTGACTCCATACCCAGCATACCATTCTAGGAGCGCTCCGAAAAAGGAGTCAGAAAAGAGTCCAACAAAAGAGCATTTTCGGAGCGCTCCGAAAAAAGGAGTCAGAAAAAAATCTAACTAAAGATCATTTTCGGAGCGAAAGAAAAATTTGCTTGTTACTGTCCTGAGTCGACACGCAGTATGACTCAGAAATTCCACTTAATTATGTGTGTACCAAAGCGTTGTTGTCTTGTTATTTGTGCTTTGAACAAAAAAAAACATAGCTGTACCACACAAGAATGATAAAAACAAGATTACACAAAGCCCAAGAAAAACCTCATAAAATACTCTTTTCTGACATTATCTAAGAGCTCTTTCTGACGGACCATTTTCGAATATAATGACCCCCTTTTCTGAAGGTTTTCGGAGCAATTATGATTGTTTTTTGGGCTCATAAAGAGCTTTAACGCTCCGAAAAAGGTGTCAGAAAAGACTCTTTTCGGACTCATATGGCTTGCTGGGTACATACATATATCCATATATTTATATTTGAGGTCATTGACAGGGATGAGCTCTTGGCAATTAAAATATAAATCAATTTGTTAGAATGTATAAAATTCTAGGTAATCTAGCATTAAATCAGTTTTCATTTAAATGTCTCTACGTATTTAAGCCTTTAAGAAAGAGCTCATTTTACCGAATAATCTATTGGAGAGTCAAGTGAGATCCATGTGCTTAGGACACTCACATAAATAAAAATATGTAACTAATTCGGAACACTCATCCAGACCTGCTGGGTTTATGTGTCTTTACATTTAAGTGTGAGTGTATGTAAGAGTATCTGTGTTATTATTATATTATATGTTATATGTTAAATTGTATTTATTAGTTGTGATTTAAAACAAGACATTTGTTTTGTATAACAATTGCTGGCTTTTATTCTTGCACTTATGTTATGTTTTATTCTATTTCCTTTTTCTATTACTTGTAAAAGTAAAATTTTATAAGACTTTAGGTGTATTTTTGTCTGTGTGAATGTGTTGTATTTAAATGTAGATTACAATTCCATACAAATACACTGGCATACATACATACGACGTAAATAATTACAAATTTACGACTACCACGAATGGCTTTTATTGTCGAAATAATATGACTTGACAGTGACAGCAAAAAATTCGAAAATGTTTGTTTGTCTATTGTTTTAAATGATAAATTTTATTACTGGTGCAACAGGTACGGACTGCCCAGCAACTTTTGTTAGTTTCATTTGAAAGGGAAAGGAAAAATTAGATTTCTATATGAAAGGGAAAACACCAAAAGAAATCAGTGTCGAGTAAAATGTATGTTGTTATTACTGCAATTAGATATGAGGTAAAAACTGTTAAAACTGTGTCAAAAGAAAACGAATTTAAAAATATCTAATAAAAACTGAATAAGTACAAATAAAACATGATTGGCAGATGATCTTATAAAGGTACAGACAATTGAACCAGGTAAATAAAATAAAGCGGCTTGGGCAAATAATGCACGTCAGTTATTGGTTGCATAAAACTATAGAAATGATACTTTATATATGTATGTATGTCTATGTTTATATACATACATATGTACATCCAAAAAATTTGCACTTCAAAATCAATGATCAAGATAAATCATGTTTTCCCGAAACCTCAAGATTGAAGCAAGTAAGAAAACAACTCCTAAAATACCTAAATAACTACATATAATTACCGTTACCGTTAAATTTTTCTGAAAATTAAAATAAAATTTGTATAAATCTATATTAAGGTTTAAAACTAACAAACCCTTTAAAAAGCCCTGTAATTTTTACTACTAAATACGATCCGTTGTCATAGATAGTTACAGGTTGTAAACTTACAACATTGAAATTTTGATTAAATATTGTTGCACTGATTCATTGCGTGATCGTGGTTCTCGTTGAAAACCCCTTTATTAGCCGGTTAAATTGGGTAAAACACTATTTAACGTATTAGTTGAAATTAGAGAGATATATTTACATAGATAACTTAATTGAATTATCAGAAATACAACAGATTGCCAACGATGAATTGCAATTGCGTTTAGTAACCTGATTTATTAAGAATGGTGATATTATATTTGATTAACTATGTGTAGCAAGTTAACACATTGTTTTCTTTTAAATGTCTATTAAAATCGATTAAAAATAATACAAATAATAAAATTGATTTGCTAGTTGTCAAGATACCGCATCACTCTTGAGCCATGAATGACTAGACAAAATGTATTTATTTGTCTTTCCACACAAACACACACATACACTCCCACAGCACATTTGTCTGTCACTGTACATACATAAATATTTAAATAAACATTATTGTAAGAGAATGTCAAGGATATGAACTTTTATTCTTAAACACACAATGATTATGTACAATTGTTGTTGTTTTGTTGTAGTAGTTATTGTTGCTACCACTGCTTTTAGAGTTGTTGCTGCTGTTGCTGCTTTAGACAAAAAGGGGTAAAAAGGTATTAATTAAAACAAATTAATATTGTGATAATTGATGTTAACAAACAATGCTGCAAGAGTATTCTGTAGTATGGAACATTGTTGTAGTTGCTATAGTTCTTGTTGTACTTATTAATGTACAAATATGAGTAGGGGGTTGGTGGTAATAGCTGTTACTTTTAAGACTTACATCAGTCCAGCAATAAACAGCAACATCATCAAGGTCCCCATTATTTTTATGTGTTCTGGTGTCCTACACAATGAAACTCTACTTAACCCAAAAATTACAAGATACAACAAGCTACGAATTACTTGTTATAATAATAATGATAAAAAATGTGACTCTACAAATTTATGAGAAAATTAAACAAAAATAATAATCTACGTTTAAGGTTGATAGTGTAAAATTAAATAATTTATGGTGTCCTTAATTAGACCATTATTTTTATTTTTTGGGGGGGAGGATGGTGTTGAACACTATAATGTTTAGTTGGCAAGATGGGGCTTGTTTTGTCAGCTTTGTAAGGGCGATTTGTCAGCATTTAGGAGATGATACTAAAATAGTCAATCTAAAACATTAAATATGTCTGGGTTTCGTGTTTGACGAACTAAAGCAGGGATTTCTGGTTGAAAAGAAGACATTTTTAATTCTGTAGGCTCTTCTTTAACCCTCTTTTCTAGATTTTACGAGTATGTCTCTCAACAAAATGTCACAGTTTTGTTTTAAAAAACTCGAAACTTTTTGACGAGAAAAAAACTTGTGTATGTATTTTATTACCTCAGTATCGCACCATGGGGAGCAGCACTTAATACTTTATTATTTTTATTAAGGCCCTAATTTTGTAAATCACTTGCGTTCAACACAGTACCTACACTCTTGCGAACGCATCACCAAAAATATGAAATTTTGTAAATCACTGCGTAATTGCGTTTAGCAAATGCAGAAATATTACGTTAAAATATTATTGGTATTCGATGTTGGATGTGTTTTGTATTGCAAAAGTTTGCACTTGCAAATTTTTTGACATTGATTGTGAGCACTCCATTTATTTCGTACTTCGCGATACTAATGCAATTTATGCACTAAAACAGCTGATCTACATAAACAACAATTTCTAAACGTATTTTAAAAATGCCACGAAAAAGTGCCAAAGAAAAAATTGTTAAATTTTTAGAAGAAGAAGTTGCTGAAGAAACAATTTAGAATGGGGGTACATGTTTTAGTATATAATTCTTCAGGCGTCCACTTTTTGTTTGGTTTTTCCCTTTTAATTTTCTTCAGTGGAATTGTTTGCTCCATTGTTTTAATTTTATTTCTTTTATTAGTGTTTACATCTGTCAGCTGTTTAAATGTCAGAGTTGCAAACGCAATACACCATTTTAGTAAAAAAACTACACCATTTTAGTATTGCATGAACGCAATGTTTTGACAAATGCAATTGTGTGTATTTTGTTATTGGATTACAATAAAAAGCTGCGATGTTTTGCATTTGCACTTTTAGTCATTTGCACTGGACACTGAACTCCGCTATTGTCAAATCATTGTGTGGTTAATGTTGCCATTGTAAATCTTGATACTGACATTTAAAATAAAGATGTACATAAAGCTATACTTATTTTGCATTGGCAATGCTACCAACCCATCAGCTGTTTAATAACTTTCTTTGGTTATTTATCAAGAAAATATTGCAAATTGTGAAGAAAAAAGTAAATAACT
Source organism: Bellardia pandia (assembly GCA_916048285.2). Taxonomy (NCBI): domain Eukaryota; kingdom Metazoa; phylum Arthropoda; class Insecta; order Diptera; family Calliphoridae; genus Bellardia; species Bellardia pandia. The sequence goes on from OU696530.1 coordinate 38,178,943, forward strand.
ATAAATACAAAGATACTAAGGGGTGCAAAAAATGTTCGCACTTATGGATATGTCTTCTTCTTCGGATGATGAAGCTTCTTCAAGCGTCCTAGACATATCTATTGAAAACCCCCAATTGCGCTCCACTATCAACATCATGAATTTAATTAATTTAATTTATAATATTTTTAATTTACTTTTTAAAGATTTCGGATGAACTTTCGAATGAACAATTGCATTCAGGAGTTTCAACGTACCTTCCCAAACATTATCAACAGTTGGCTCTGAGCTGCCAACATTAGACATTTCACGAGCCTTATTTGGATGCTTTTCTATTTCAGCTATCAACAATTCAAATTGGCTTCTTTTTTCGCCCTAAGAAAAATTTTATTAGTATTTTATACTGAATGAACATCTTTGTATATATTTACTTAAATATATTAATAAAGTTCCTATAAAAATTAATTGAATAATTTAGTTTTTTAATAATATTTTAATTCTACTTTTAAAACTAACACCAACAATTGTTTTACAAAATACACAATTCCAAACAGTTGTATAACAATACGGTTGGTAGGTTTGACGATTTATCGTCATTTTGAGGATTTTGGGTGAGGAAAATTGCATTTTGACGATTAGACGATATTACCTTTAATTTGACGATTTTTAAATATTTTTCAATTGACATAATTTTTAAAATAATTTTGAACTTTTTTAAGAGCAAAGCAATTTTGCGTCAATATGTTATATTAGTAACGAGCAAAAGATTTATCCATTTATGTGTGTGTGTGCACATATCCATATGTAAGTAGACATATTAAAGCACCTTATACATTGTAAGAGTGCAAATATTGAAAATTAAAAAAACAATGCTAAAATATTTTAGAATACTCACCCTTATCGTGAATAAAAATTCCGCATGAAATTTGTTCCCTTTTCACATTTTTCCTATTAAAATTCAATAAATAAAAGGGAACAAATTTCATGTGGATTTTTTATTCACGATAGGGGTGACTATCTCTAAACTTATTTTATCAGAAAAAACGTAAACGAAGAAAAATTAGAGATGAATGGCTTAAAAATCCCAAAAGAAAGACATGGGCAGAAAGGGGAACAATATTTTGCAAATATTGTAAAAATGTTTGTAAAAGTTGTACCTGATCTAATAAAATTGTTCAATTGCAATATATAAGTATGTATGTGTAAATTTTTATTATTACCCAATAGACCAAAACCCTTTAGAAAAATATTATAATAAAGCTTGCGAGCATAAGCCTTAAGCTTTAAAAAAAACTTGAGAAACTATAGAAAAACACTTTTAAATTATTGTAGAATAATCAAAAAGGAACCCTCGTGATAATAGTACTGAAGTAATTATTTAATAAGCTTATATTCTCAATTTTAGAAAAAGCTTCTCCAAGTAATATTTTATTAAACTAAATAAAGATAAGCTTATACCTACAATTGTAGAATAAGCTTATTTCAACAAAAGCATAACCAATGCTTTTAAATAAGAAAACTCGGAGCTTTGGTTACCGACGACAAGTCTTTCTCCTTAAAAAAAAATAAATAAATAAAAACCTTTAATGACATTCATAGTTAAAAAACGAAAAAGTTACCCCCTGGCCAACAATGTCGAACGATAATGTTGCCTTAGATAAGACTTACTTTTAGCACCGCAACATTCCGCACTTAATTTAGGTTAAAGTGAAAACTGTTTAAGAAAATAATTTAAAAATATCCATTAAACAATCGATTAATCTCAATTGAAACTCAAGTGCAGCATCCCAGTGGGAGTGAAAGTGATTTAGTTTTGTTGTCTGTTGATTTGTTTACTTTAAGAATTCAACAACTTTTGTAATCTCAAAATTGGCATTAATGAACTCTCTATCTCGTTCAATCTTTGCCTGCTGAAATAGCGTCAGTTTTACTCGTATAAACATTTATGTAAATTAACACAATTTAAACAAACAAACTATAAGCAGCAACAACAAAACCAAATAAAATTTAATTACAATGAATTTTATATAAACACAAAAGTTTCAGTTTAATTACAACACTCACTTGTCAGGTAAAAACATTTTCGAAATAAAAACAAATAATGCAACAAACAAAAGTCTGAAATGCATCATGTTGCACATTAATTTCACAAAGGCTGAGAAGAGAGATTTATATTACTTTTAAACAAAACAATACTGCAAAAATTTTAGTAATAATGTTGAAAATAAAACTTTTAAGTAGAAAACAAATCATTTTTAAAATAGAAAATTCAAATGAAAAAAATTAAATAAAATATTAAATATGTACATACTTAAAAGTTTTAAAAATGTAGTACTATAACAAAGACTGCACAGCAGATACCTGCGTGCAGTGACCAAATTTGACGGCGGTGACGGTGGCAGCCCAAAAAAAGTCGGCGGCGGCTCAAATTCCGCTGTCAGCCGGCTGAAAATTTGCATGTACCATGAAATTTCAATAAGTACTAATATTGTTATAAATTCCTATTTACATGAACATTGCTGTAAGAGTATCGACCAATTTGATATTTGTTGGGCAATAGGTGTTTAAAAAGTTTAATATTATTGTTCTGTGATTTGTCATAAATTGGGTTAAAATGTTTTCATATAATCTATAAATCCTTGTTGAACAATATTAATGGCCGCAAATCTCTGCAGCACATCTGTACATGCAAAACTGCATTAGCAAAGTTTTTACTTTTTTTTTAATTTTAAAGAATTCATGTATTTGAACCGAAGTTGCAATATTTAATCACTATGGTAAATATCATTGCGATCGTATAAGTCAAAAAATACACTTGCTTTCCGTTTTTAGATGGAACTCATACTAAAGGTTGAAATTTTGTATAATTATAATTAAATATTTATATTGATAACAAATTCATTGCCCCATTAGATGCATAGGTGTCTCCTCAAAACGAACTTTACATACGAGTTTTACATAATGTTTTTTTAAAGTAGTTTTCTTTGAAATAACCATTTGGTAAAAATGCTTCCAAGCGCAAGATCTTGCAAAAGATTTCTTATTAAAGACAATTTTGGCTTTTTCCTTTATTTGGCTTTTCGTTCCTAATATTTTTTCGTATTCCCGCATGTCACTATCAAAATCATTTATCTCTGCCAGATCGGTGTCGGAGTCAGATTCTGGGTTAAATCATTCCCATTACCTGAATATTGGTAGAAATCTGTAAGTTTTTGATTTTCCATGTCTTTAACTTTTTTGTATGCTTCTCTGAAAAATATATAGTACGTCTTTTTTTTATTTGAAAAAGTAAGAATATTACCACAACATTATCAAATATGTATTAAATATTAGGCAAAACCAATCGACAAAGTTATGTATTTGTTATATTTACTAAATTAAAAAATATCAAAGCTGTTCAACTGTGATGCGTCTTTGTCTTTGGCAACAATATTATTTAATACTATTGAACAAAATATGAAGGCATTTAGAATTTAATAATAATGTTCCACTGCCATTTTCACCAACATTGATATATTATGTTTAATTGTACAGTTTACTAACTGTCAGTTTGGCAAGCGGTCATCTTCGGTTTATCTTTTAGTTAAAAACTTAATTTTCATAATCTTTTGGTTATATTATAACCTAAAAACTATTAGTTTATTTTGGGAACACTTTCCATTTATTTTGAGAAATTAAATGTCATAATAATTTTAACAATATTAAATGGGAATTTTTCCTCTTGCGAGTATTAATTATAAAAATTTTTCTTAAAAATATTTTTTATTATTCGAAGTTTACTTCAAGTTAAATACAATTAAATATATATTTTTTTAAATCTTTGATATTTATTTTATTTCGGCTCGAGTTCATTAAAATTAATTTTCATTAAATTATTTTTACTGAAGATAGGAATTGTTACATGAAAATTATTATTAAAATTTATTGATAATTTTTCTTGGCTTGGGATTCGAACCTGGGTTGTTGGTTGCATTTACATATGTTTCGAGAAACACCACTTTCTCTCATCAGAATTCTTTACGTTCTCACCCTCTGCACCACTGCGGCGCCCGCTAGCCAACAGTCAAACATCAATCCTTTAACCAGTATTACTGGTGGTTCGAAATTTCCTGTAATTATCATTTTCCAATTTATTTACATGTTGCCTCCTTTTCTTCAGCTTTTTCGTATTCATGTCAAGACTTCGTCTCGAAAACCTGCATACATTTTTATTATGTTTGTTGTCCACTTTCGTCGACATTTTTATGTGTACCACCTAAATTCAGGCTAAGTAAAATCTCAAAACGTTATTTGCATCGATCTATAATTCTATAATTTCTTTTTTTTCAAGCAATTAGGTCACTTTTAGTATTTATATAAAATGTTTTAAACAATTTTAAAAATTTTCATTTTTATACTTCAATTATTATTTTATTATAATTCAAAAATTAAAATTGCTTGCAAAAAAAAGAAATCATAGAATATTGAAAAAAAGGTCGAATAAAAGAACTAAATAATCGATCCATAATTTTGACGTAGCCCCATACAAAGAACACTTCCGAAAATAACTTAAATGCGCATAAATCTTTTATAAAAATCACTATCAAGTTAGTATTCCACATAAATGATCGGTCCATATTTGACCGTATCCCCCATATAAAGTCGACTTCCAGAAATCACTTAAATGCGCATAAATCTCTTCTAAGCATCAACAGGAGGTTTAAATTTGGCACAAATAGTCCAAGCTCCACTTCCGAGAATAACTACAGAGTATAAAACGGTGACATTTTTGACGTTTCAAAAGGGTTCCTAGGGCTTTGTGGTACTAAATTGATTGTCTGTTAAAGTAAATCGCTTTATGTTACATGCTGCAAAAATATAAACCATGTGCAATTTTGAAAGAAAGAGACAAATATAAATTCTTGATTATAACTGGAATATGCATGAAATTCGTATACGAGTATATATCGTTATTGAGATGAAATTCAACTAAAATAAATAGAAATTTGATTTGGTGGTGGATATGTACTTAAATAACTGTATAAAAATGGAATTAATTTAATTAAACTTTTCTTTTAATAATATGTGGTGTTAACTTGTAGTATATGATCTATTGTCAAGAAGAAAATTAAAGTTGGCCATTTGAAACAAGTATGCAGGTTAACTACTAGCTGAAAGTGAGACATTGAATTCCTAAATTCCTTTATTTCTCAATTCCTTGATCTGGCAGTACTTCAAAGAATATAAACATTTGTACCATGGTGTTTTCTATCGATACAATATATTTTAGTTTTCTTTTAATAAATTTTGTAGCACTACTTTTGCTAAAGAGTATATGTACATTGAAATGTTAGCACAGAATGAGACAGATGGTGTTAGATATTGATATCATGAAATGTATGAATGATGTGAACGTAACTTAACTTCTGTCAAATTGACAACTTTTAGCTATATATCTCTATCTTGGCCAATCATTTTTTGGAGGTAAAGTTATCATATACAATTATTTAAAGAAGACCTTATAGAGGCTATACTTATGTACTGCCTCGTAAATTCTAACAATTACCCTACTAATGTTGCAGAATTTATTGCAATCAAATTATTATATAATTTATAGTTTCATAATTATTTAAACCCCTTTTTGCATTTTGTTAAGGTGTTTTGAAATTAAGCTAGATTTACACGATTGAAGGTATTTTGAAGTCTTATCAAAATTTTGAAAAAATTTTTTGATGTTCTATTTACACGTTTCAAAAATTTGATCAAAATATTCTTTCAATATATATGTATGTATTTCAAAATCTTTTGATAAAAATTCGATCAAAAATTTTTTAAGCTATTTTACACTATTGGTAAACTTTTTATATTGAAAATATTAACTTTGATCAGCTGTTTTGCTTCTTTTGTGAAATAATTTATTGTTATAAAAAAAAAATAATTAATAACGACGACACAATTTTTACTATTGAAGGAAGAAGTAGCTGATAATAATGCAAAAATTATTGAAGGTATGTCTCTTTTAGGAAGCGAATTTCACCATACGATTCTGATTATTTGCTCAATCTCGTCACCCCATCAATAGAAAAGGCTGATACTAATATGCGGGAATCTTTATGCCCCGGAAAACGCCTGGCAATTACTTTGAGATTTTTAGCGACTGGGGACAGTTACCCAAGTTATGCAATATTGTGCCTGAAGTCTGCGCTGCATTATATAAAGTATTAAAAGATGAATTTTTAAAGGTAAAACCTAATTTATTAAATAAAAAAACATATCAAAAATAATATCTATTGGTACAGATGTGGAATTTTCCCAATTCAATCGGGGCATTAGATGGAAAACATTGATATGGTTTTGAATCAAAAGAATGAACATGTTGTCAAATTATTTATTGTTACCAATATTGCCAGATGCGATTTTGATGCTCATTTACACGGCATCAATAAAATCTTCAAAAGTTTTGTTCAATAAATTTCGATCAATAAATTTTGAAGAAATTTTTCTGTTTACACGAGTTTAAAGCATTTTGAAGAGAAATTTTGAAGAAAATTTCAATCGTGTAAATCTAGCTTTATCTTATACTGGCTTCAATTTGTTCCGTTTGTTTTGTTCAAGTTTAATAGTTTTCAGTTTTATTTTATGTATTTCGTTTATTTGTTGCAGTTTCGGTAAAGAATATGGTCTTGATTGGCATTTGAAAAACAATTTTGAATTGAATTTTTAAATTGAAAACAAACGAATTTTCAAATTAAACCCATTTGATTTTAGAAATTTCCAATTTTGTCTATGCGTTCTAAAATCCATAAACAGTGAGTAAATGCAGTTTTGTATTGCAACAGAGATAAGTGCTTTAGCAATGAGACAAACGATTTTACAATATAAGGAATCATTATATTAGAGTTACATTTAAAAGTCACAAATTAATTTTATGCGCCATGGATTTACAAAAGTCAACCCATTAATTTACAATATGTTATATTTTCCCATACTAATTATACTTTGTATTGTGTTACAAGTCTCAAATAGTTTGTTGATTTATAAAAAAATTGAGATATCAACCTAATTCTTTATCGCTTTAATATCTTCAAGTATTTTTAATGAAACAGTTAACTAATAACGTTAATTTGTTACAATTAATTAAACACAACTTTTAAAAAGGTGGTTTGAATTTTAATTTTCGATTCATCAATATTAAACTTAAAATCTTTTAAACGACTCCCTTTTTGATGAAATCTATATTTAAATATAGATATACAATTTCATATGATTAATTATTTTATTTATAAACATACATTCTAAATGTGTTTTTCTAATAATATACATAGGTAATAATACAAATTAATTTATAATCTTAAATATTTAGCTACAATTAAACCGCGATTAGTTCCAGATCACCTAATTTTCGGCATTATTCCAACGCCTCCAAATAATCCAACTTTGACTGCAGTTGATGTGTGTAGCAAACTTGCTGTTGAATATTACTCCACTCATGCATGTCATATTTCGAAATGCGATGCTTTGAATATGAGAGCAATTCCTGTGTTAATCGCAACTTGGTTTTGGCATGTATATATTCGTTGTTTTTGAGACGACACAATTCCTTACGGTACCTGAACAACATGTAGGGTATCGGCGCTGAATTGTTGGTCTCCTCTGAATCAGCTTCTGAATACGCATCAGAATCCGAATCAGAAGAGCTGTTTGAGTCTTCATCCATTGATGAAGATTCGTCCCAACCATCAGAGCTGTTTTTGTCTACCTCCATTGATGAACATTCGTCACAATCAGTGTCAGAAGATATATCTAAATCTTCCAATAATAAGCTGAGTGGGCCTCCTTTCATTGATTCGTCCGAATCAGATTGATTGTTTAAAACGTTGTCTTCAGAACATTCCATTGCTGCATTTTCCAAGTCGGAGTGTTGGCTCATTTGATTTTCAAAAAATTCTGACATTGTTGAATATAATGATAGTAATAGATGAACGTTTTCACTTAGAATATTCTTAAGTTGACTGACGACTGACAAATCTAACTGAAGCTAATTTTTTAAACTATCCTCCTTATATACTATCCAGGTATATGTAGTTACGTTATATAATTGGGTTGGCGTTCTAGGTACCTGTAATATTAAGCGAGAGGTACAAACAAATTTGCGCGAATTTTACGAAAATAAAGGGTATAGCAAAAATATTTTATGGTTGCGTTCGTTTACAAATTTCCCAAATCTTTTTGGCATAACTGGATTAAGAACAGCTGCAAATTAATAAGGAAAATAAAGAAGTTTTAAATACTCGGAATCTGTTGACAACATATATGCCGAAAAAAGTGTTTTAAAACCAAATGCTGGAAATGTATGCCTTTTTGACTTCCATATATATATATATGTTTGTGAAATATCTAGAAAGTATATGGAAGGTTTTTTCAAGACTCATCTGCAACAAACTATTTACTAGCAAGCCTATTATTTTAGGGAAATCTGAAAAAAGATTAGTATCCAGCTGGAGTTTGTAAAATTTTTGCACGGGCGTCCTTCAAGTCGCCCAGTGAGAAATCTATTGAAGATATCAAGTCTGCGAAGAATCGTTATTAAACAATTTTCTATGTGAGGATATACATATTCTGATAATGGAAACTATAATTTCAATGGCAACCAGCTCTTTTATCAATAATTTTCACATGGAAGATCACAGAACTACAATTTTGGTGAAAATGGCAGTTACTCTCTCTTGTTAATAAAATGTGTAAATATTTGGAACATTATTATTAAATCCTAAACGCCTTCATCTTCATATATTGTTCAATAGTAATAAATAATATTGTTGCCAAAGACAAAGACGCATCACAGCTGAACAGCTTTGATATTTGTCGATTTAGTAAATATAAGAAAATGACATTCGATTGATTTTGCCTATAATCTTTAGGCTATCTACAAAAGCATTGTTGACAAAAAAAAATTATTTAACAAATTAATATTTGACACAAACAAATTATATTTAATCTTTCTTTACTTCTTACCGTAAATGTTATTATTTTCATATTATAATTGTGTACCTATTCGAATTGGTTTGAAGTGTAAAATACTAAATGCATAATTACCAGTTATTAGTACATATTTACAAACGATTGTATTTACTCGCTCTTGCTTTATATTTTTTTGCATTACTAATTACATTCGAGTGTAATTACTTGCTCTCAATTTGTAATGTAAAATTGTTAATTAGTAATTCACTCTTTGTTTAACGGTATTTCTTTAAAGAGATTTTAATATTTTGGACATTTAAATACCTATATACATTATATATTAAATCAATTCCAATTTATGTACACATAACATTTTTAAACCTAGCGGTTCACTTCCTAAAAAACCTTCAAAAAAAGAAGATCAAATTCTAGTGTAAAATTACTTATCAAATATTCATTTATTTAAATAATTGTAAATATGTACTAATAACTGGTAATTATGCATTTAGTATTTTACACTTCAAACCAATTCGAATAGGTACACAATTATAATATGAAAATAATAACATTTACGGTAAGAAGTAAAGAAAGATTAAATATAATTTGTTTGTGTCAAATATTAATTTGTTAAATAATTTTCTTTGGCAACATTCTCCCCCCTTAAGAACGAATGTTTTTAAATATGATGGTATGCAAGGACGCCTTATAGTTGGGAGTGTTTTAGTCGAGTAATAAACTCCGCTATGCTCCGACTCACAGCGTATTACAGAAGGCTCCATTCATATTTGCGTTACTGAGTTTTATCTGGGGAGTTGTCATCTGGGAAGTTGTCGTCTATATATTCTGGAGAGTTAACTGGAAGAAAAGAAATTTTTGAAATTGACCTTTTTAGAGTTTTGTTTTTTGTAAGAACAGATACCACCCTTATCAACCCATCTAATCCTGGATGAACATCTTTGATGCGTCCAGGTAACCATTGTCCTGGTCCGCATCTTTCGTCAGCTATGAGCACCAGGTCTCCAATTTTAGGACAAGCATCGCCTTTCAACCATTTTGGACGGGATTGCAGTCGGTTGAGGTATTCACTGTGCCACCTTTTCCAAAAATGTTGTTTTAGCAATTCTACAGATTTCCAACGGGTCAGACGGTTAATGTTTTGATCCAAAATTGATTCCTCTGGAACACATTGGGTTGGTTCTCCTACGAGAAAGTGCGCAGGCGTTAGAGCATCAAAGTCCGATGGGTCTGATGATAAAGCGCATAAAGGCCGGGAGTTCAAGCAACTCTCAATCTGGTAGAGAAGAGTAGTAAATTCTTCAAAAGTCAAAAGTCTGTCCTTTGTCAATCGTTTTAAATGGTATTTAACCGATTTCACACCAGCCTCCCAAAGGCCGCCAAAATGTGGTGAGGCCGGTGGAATAAAATGCCAATTTGTTGAATTTAAACTAAGTGCCTGACGCAAATCTTCAGGTAAGGATTTTTGGTTTCTGTGATAAAGAATCTGGAGTTCTTTTGAAGCTCCTACAAAATTCGTTCCGCAATCAGAATACATGTCAGTACATGCACCTCTGCGGGACACAAATCTTTTAAATGCCGCAAGGAAAGAATTTGTGGTAAGGTCAGAAACGGCTTCCAGATGGATAGCTTTTGTGACCATACATACAAATAGACAAATATAACCTTTAGTAACGACAGATGATCTTAAATTTGAATTTCTGATAACAATAGGACCCGCATAGTCTACGCCACTGTGCTTAAAGGGTCGCGTAACGTTTAAACGAACATATGGTAAGTTTCCCATAATTTGTTGTGATGTTTTAGCGGAATATCTAAAACATGTTATACATTTGTGGATGATTGATTTGGCTAATTGGTTGCCAGATACAATCCAAAATTTTCGATTTACAACAGACATGGTAAGTGTGATACCTCCGTGTAGAGTTCTTTCGTGTGAATCTAGTATAATAAGTTTTGATAGAGGATTTGATTTAGAAAGAATTATGGGATGTTTTACATTGTAACTAAAACCTGAGTTTTGTAAACGACCACCAACACGAATTATACCATTTTCATCAAGGAATGGCATTAGTTTAAGTAAACGGCTTTGTTTTATCTCGCGATTTGCAGCTAGTAGCTTAATTTCATTTGGAAAATCAAATAACTGAGTGAGGTTTATCAAATGTTGGATAGTTTCATTTATTTCTGATGTTTTTAAGAAATCTGTTCGTTTTTGTGCTGGATTTTTGCAATTGTGAACGAAACGACGACACAATGTGCATATCCTTAGTAAAATTCTAAGTTTGGAAAACTTTGAACAGATTTCAGGATAGATTTTGGTATTACAAGTATTTGCTGTAATTTTAACTATTCTTTGTTCATCAGTGGTGTTAAGGTTTGGAAGATTCTTTGGCCAACAAGTTGAGGGTTCATAGAGAAATTGTGGACCGAACCACCAGGTTTCATTTTCAATTAAATCATTAGCAAATGCACCCCTAGAAGCACAATCTGCAGGATTAAGTTCAGAGGGAACGTAATTCCACTGAAGTGGATTGCTAAATCTTTGAATTTCTGCAACTCTGTTTGCAACGTATACTGTCCAGGATGATGGTGGTTTCTGAATCCAGCTCAAAACAGTTGAACTATCTGACCAGTAATAAACGTTATCAATTTTAACATCGGACAATGATTCTTTTACGCTTTGAGCGAGTTGCACCAGAAGTTTAGCACCGCAGAGTTCTAGTCTGGGTATAGAAACTGTTTTTACTGGCGATATTTTTGATTTAGACTGAAGAATATTTACATATATGCCATCAGAATTAATCACTCTTGAATATATTACGACAGCATAAGCTGTAGTAGATGCATCGCAAAAACAATGCAATTCCATTCGCGATTCATTTGACCGTTGAATCCACCGAGGAATTTTTAAGTTTGTAAGTTGAGCTAGATACGATTTATGTTTGAGCCATTGTTTTTCAATTTGGGATGGGACTGGTTCATCCCAGTCTAAGCCATTTTCCCATAATTGCTTGAAAATAGCTTTTGAAACTACAGTAGATGGTGTTAACCATCCTAAAGGATCGTATAATCTCGCTGTTTCCGATAGAATTGAGCGTTTTGTGACAGACACTGTATCTTCAATGTTAGCACAGAACGAAAACGTATCATTATTTGTATTCCATTGAATACCAAGAGTTTTGACTATGCTATCATTATCAAATTTTAAAGTAACAGATGGTTCTCTAAACTGTTCAGGAATTTGTTGCAAAAGCTCTTTGGAGTTAGTAATCCATTTGCGAAGATTACAACCACCATTTCTGAGTAGCAAGCATAATTCCCTTTGCAAAGAAAGTGCATTTTCGAAGTTGTCTGTTCCTGAAATTATGTCATCAACATAAGAGTCAGATATTAGCACCTTAGAAGATCTTGTAAAGTCTGGTTGAAAGTCATGTGCAAGTTGGTGCAGTACACGAATTGATAAATATGGGGCCGAAGTGGTACCATATGTTACAGTATTCAATTCGTAAATGGAAATATCTTCAATTGGATTGAATCTCCACAGTATTTGTTGATATTTTCGATGATCAGGACAGACATCAATCTGTCTAAACATTTTTTCAATATCTGCACTGAATGCTACTTTATGCCTCCTCCATTTAGTAATTATAGCAGGAAGGCTGTTTTGAAGTGCAGGACCAGACGAGAGTACCTCATTTAGAGAAGTGTTGTCACTAGAATGAGAACTACCGTCAAAGACAACTGTCAATTTGGTCGTTGAACTATTCATTTTGAAAACACCATGGTGTGGTAAAAAATATGAATTTGGACGAATATCTTCTGGATATTTCCCAACTTTGGTCATATGACCTAAAAATTCATACTCCTCCATAAAGTTTTTGTAACTTTCAGCAAATTCAGGTCGTTTAGCGAAAGAAATTTCCAAATGTCGTAAACGTTTGAAAGCGTTGAAGACATTATTTTCGATTTTGAGTGTGAGACTTCGTGAGAATAAGACGTGTTTTATTGTGCTTTCTTAAAACTGTTAAAACTGTTTCAACCAAAAAAATAAAATTAACAAATATTGGTTCGATTTTATGAATTTAATTAATTGATTGCATTTTTATAAAAAAGAAGAAAAAAAACAATCACTAGTTCTGTGTTACAACAGGCTGTGATTTAACAAACAAACAAACAAACAAACAATAACATCAGAAATAATAAAACTTTAAAGTGTTTTTTCTTTGATTTTGTTTTCGTAAATAAATCAATAAACAATAACAACAATAGCCTTTACATTTTTCTTTCATTTGATCTTGTTTTCGTATATAAATATATTAAAAGACAATAACAATAATCAATGCAAATTTAAAAACTGTAACCAGCGTTGCCGTTTTTGGTTATTTCTAACCAAAATTGGTTATTTTTTTTCTCAATGTGTACATGTGTAGATTTTTTCTGTTTTGGTTATTTTTTTTACTGAAAATATTTACTATGTGAATTTAAATTTTGGGATAAAATTTCAACATACAAAAATGGCCTAAACGAAAATTGTTTTAAAGAACTTGTAAATTTCGTACAAAATTTATTGACATTACCCCACAGTTCCGCTGCAGTTGAAAGAACATTTTCTCAGCTTAGTTTGATAAAAACAAAATTTAGGAATAATTTAGATTTTAAGACAATTAGTAATATATTGCAAGCAAAAGAATTGTGCAAAAATCAACAAAATGCCCATTTTGTTTGGTCTGCCAAAGACATATTTTAAAACTCAAGCTGTGACATTTTAAGTAAAAGTGATCTCCATATTTATTGTAATATAATTACATGTTTTTTAGTATTTAAGAGAGTAACTTTCTAGTTCCCTATTTTATTGCCAATGAAAAATTTTTTGTTTTTATTATATACTTTTTATTTTTGTTTAAGACATTAAAAATTAATAATTAAACTTGCAAAACTTAATGTAAAGTATTGGAATTTTAAATTTTACAAATTGTAGCATTAACTTATGTTTCTTTGCATTACTTTTTGCAAAATATGACGCTGTTTTTTAAAAAAATTATTTTTTAGTATTAGGAGTTGTGTTGTAAAATACGTTGTTTTATGTTTTTTTTTTGTTACCTTAAAGTACAAATTATAGTTAAAATTACAAAAAATAAATAAATAGTACATGCATTTAAATTTGGTTATTTTTTTTTTTTAATTTGGTTATTTTTTTCATAAATGTTGGTTACAAAAAATTTTTTTTCGTGGCAACACTGACTGTAACCATAAACAATAACAACAACATTAACTGCTGCTCACTTTAAATAATTTCGTGAGAACAATAAAAACAATAACTCTCATTTGTATTTGTTCTGATATAAAACTCTTATACATTTTACACCTGAACCTCTTTATTCGTGTGTTTAACATAAAATCATAAAACCAATTATTTATAATATATTAAAGTCGGTTATATAATCTCAACTCTATAACTGTTATCATGTCTTGCTCTAAGCCTAAATGCCGTAATAAATCCGATGAATTGATGGTTTCCTGCTGGCTTTGTGATTCCGTTTATCATGCTAAATGTGTTGATTTGGCTGCTCAAACTGTTGACAATTTGCGTGAAAATAATGGTCTGCGCTGGTGCTGCAAAAAATGTATGGCTCTTGACATCGAATTTTACTCATTCTTTAAAAACACATGTAATCAATTTAATGAAATTCATAATGACTTAAATAACCTTTTTAAGAAATTTACGCAATATAAAGAACTTCTTGAAAAAACACCAAGCTCACCGAAAAGAAAGAAACAAGCTACAACTATAACTAATGCTAATGCTGTTGAAAAAGTTTCTGATAATCCACTAATTGCATCTTCATCTTCATCTACCTGTTCTTCCTTGTCGTTGGTTCACCCATTAACAACTGAAAAAAGTCCTGCAACTATTTCTATACCCTCATCTGACTTAATAAACAATGTACCATTATCTTTAAATCTTAATTCAACAAGTTCACCTGTTCCCATGAATCTAAATCAACTCGCTCCTGTTTTTAAACCTCCAAACCACAAAACTATTCAACAAGTTCTTAATCCGCCAAACAATTCAACAAGTTCATCTGTTTCAACTAACTTAAATCCGCCCACTCCTGTTGCTATACCGTCTAACAATACTCCAATTCTTCAAGTTATTTCTCCAAAAAAAACTATATTTGCTGCTCGATTTGCTTCCTTTACAACTACTGATGACATCAAACATTATATAACTGATAAAATTGGCTCCAATATTGATATGATTGTTTTCAAATTTAAATATTCTGAACCAAGAAATAAAGCATCTTTTAAAATAATCGTCCCTCAAGAGTACTTTGATACAATTGTGAATCTAGATTTTTGGCCGCCAAATGCTCTTATTCGTGAATACGAGTATAAAAATACTTCAACATCTGGCATTGTTCATCTACCGCAATCATCTTCAAAAAACTAACTCAACTATCGATAGATAATCTCATTAATATTATTTACCAAAATGTACGGGGTCTCAATACTAAATTAACTTATCTTTTTGCAAACAGTTTTGATTTTTCATACCACATTATTGTATTTACCAAAACCTGGCTGAATGATAAAAAATGTATTCATAACAATGAAATTCTATGTTCCAAATATCAAATATTTAGATATGATCGTATGCGAAAACTTGGTGGTGGAGTACTTATTGCTGTCCTTGATGTTTTGCTATGTGAGATTATAGAAAATGTTTTAATTGATGACATTGATGATGAAATTGAGTTTATTGCGGTTAAAATTCGTGTTGGTCATAGACAATTATTTGTCACGTGTTCTTATATACCACCTAACTCATCTCTTTTAATATATAATAAACATTTTTCCGCTATTAAATTCGTTCTGAATCAATCAAACACATCCGATATAGTACTTCTACTTGGCGATTTTAATATTCCAAATGTAAAATGGGTTCAATCCTTTGATTGTAATTATTTGCTACCAACAATTATGTCCGATTTTTCAAACTCCCTGCATGGATGCGGATTTTTCCAATTAAACCATATAACAAATGAATCCGGAAATATTCTTGATCTTGCTTTCGTTAATTATCCTCTGGAATTTTGTCTTCGTGATACATTGCCTGTGTCGTATCCCGTTGACCTTCACCATCCTCCTTTTGAAATTGGTTTATCATTGCCGGATAATGAACAATTTATGACAAGAAAACAAAATGCTATACCATTGCAATCTTACTGTTTTACTCGCACTAACTATACTGTACTTAACAGTTTGCTATCTAATGTCAATTGGGATTATGTACTTGCTGATGATAACTTAGATAATAATGTATCAAGCTTTTATAATATTTTACATAATTTCATTAGTATCACAGTTCCAAAAAGTAAATTCTACAATAATAATGGGCCGCCATGGAATAATCAACACTTACGAAATGCTAAAAATAAGAAAAATAAATGTTTTGCTAAATATTTGAGAACTGGTGCACTGGTTGATTTTCGTAAATATGCTATAGCAAGATCTGAATACAACACTACTAATAAACTTGCATACAATGACTATATTTATCGTATTAAAAACAATATAAGAGTAAACCCCAAATCTTTCTATAAATTCGTAAACTCCAAGCGTCGCTCTTCATGTTATCCAAAGCAATTGAAGTATGGCTCCTTGACTGCTGATGACGATGTTTCAATAAGCAATATATTTGCTGACTTCTTTTCAACAACTTATTCTACCACGTCCTATTCTAACACAACAAAATATCCTTATACTACGACTTATTCATGTGGGATTTACTTTCCATTTATAAATATTGATACTGTGCTTTCGAACTAAAGTCGCTGAAGAACTCGTTTAGTCCAGGTCCTGATGGTATTCCAAGCAGTATCCTTAAAAACTGTGCAGCATCACTGTCCGCGCCTCTTACTGCATTATTTAACAAATCTGTTGTAGCGTGTTATTTGCCATCAGTGTGGAAAACATCATATATAATTCCTTTATTCAAGAATGGCAGTAAAAATGATGTATCTAACTACAGAGGTATCGCTAAAATTAATGCAATTCCAAAACTCCTTGAAAAAATTCTTACAGATTGCTTATATCATCAAATTTCTTCCCTTCTATCACCATGTCAACATGGGTTTCGTAAGTCCCGTTCAACTACAACTAATGTTTTGGAACTCACTACTATCGTCAATGAAGGTTTTACAAATAAAATGCAAACTGATGTTATATACACGGATTTTAGTAAGGCGTTTGATAAAGTTAACCACAATCTTCTATTACACAAATTATCACTTATGGGCTTTAGTTTCTCAGCTATAAAATGGTTAAACTCTTATCTATCACAAAGAACTCAACAAGTCAAATTTGGGAATGTTATATCAAAAATTATTCAAGTACATTCTGGTGTTCCTCAAGGTAGCCACCTGGGTCCAATTTTGTTCACGTTATTCATCAATGATCTTCCTACTGTTATTTTGCATTCTAAAGTACTGATGTATGCCGATGATGTTAAACTTTTTAACTCTTTTAATGATACAAATGGACATAGTTTACTAAGTGCCGACTTTTACAATTTTTCTCAATGGTGCAGATTTAATTTATTGGAGTTAAATATTAAGAAATGCAAACACATGTCATTTTTTAGACACAATCCGATTGAGACTTCTTACTATATTGATACTGTTATTTTAAATAAAGTTCAAACCATATGGGATCTTGGCATACTGTTGGATCATAGACTTGATTTTCGTGATCACATCTCTATAATTGTAAATAAAGCCTATGGGGTACTTGGATTCATGAAGCGCTGGTCTAAGGAATTTTTAGATCCTTATATTACAAAACTTTTATATACTTCTCTTGTTCGACCAATTCTTGAGTATGGATCAATTGTTTGGGATCCTTGTTATTCAATTCTTATCAATAGTATTGAATCGGTACAAAAGCAATTTTTAATTTTCTGTCTCCGTGATCTTGGTTGGAATTCTTATGTCTTGCCACCGTATGAAAGTAGACTTGCTTTGATAAAATTGCCAACTCTAAATAGTCGACGATTGATGCTGAGTGCTTTATTTGTTCTGGGCATAATTCGTGGTGATGTTGATTCGGAGTTCCTGCTTAGTCAACTAAACTTCAATGTTCCTGTTAGACCAACCCGCAATTTTGAACTCTTAGCATTAAAATACTACCGTTCTGTATATGCTAATAACGATTCTTTTCGTCGTGCATGTGTTAACTTCAATAAATGCTATCACCTTATGAACATATCTGAGAGTAACGACGTACTGAAGAAAAAAATTACTTTATATCTAAATTGTTGAACTAATTATTTATATATATATATTACTGTTTTGTCATTTATATGTAGTCAGTAAGGATGTAAAATCTATTGACCTAAATAAATAAATAAATATTGGGTTGACTACCATCATTTAAAATTGATTTAAATGGGAGATGTACCATATATCGACCGGAATCGGTTCTACAAGTTGTAGAGTTAAAATAATCTTCACATGCTAATTCTTCATTTGAAAATTTTCTTTTAGTAACCACTTCTTCTTGTTCCCAAAAAGATTTTAAGATGGTTTCTAAATTAGCATTGTGTATGAAGACTTTATTTGTCGATATATTGTTACTGTTTCCCGAAAACACCCAACCGAAATGGGTATTTTGAAAGAAAAGTCCATTATGTATAAACGACTTGGAAGCTATTTTTATTTCAGAATAAACATCTGAACCTAAGATAATATCAATAGGATCAGAGTTAAAAAACAAGGGATCTGCCAAGCTGTCATTTGCAAGATTAGGCATAGAAACAAATTCACATGATAGATCAGAAGTATACGAAGAAAAAGTTGGTAAGATTAAGGCTGAACAGGAGAGAACATGTTCTTGCTTTCTGGAAAACAGGTCCAGATTTACCAAATATTTTAACAAATTTTCATTACCATTTCTAATGCCTATGACTTTGCAGTGAGATTTTGTTTTCTTTAAACCTAATATCTGTACAATTGATTCGGAAATCAAACTACCTTGCGATCCTGGATCCAAAAGTGTACGTAAGGGAAAATAGCCGCGATTTGTTCGTACAATTAAACGAATTGTATATAAAAGAACTGAATGAAATGTATTAGCATTATGAGTTGTGACCTTAGACTCTGAATTCCGACTAGTATTAGGTGTAGAAGCAGATATAGCTGAAGACTGTGGTTCAGTATGAAGAACTGTATGGTGAAGTTGTTTGCAGATAATGCAACGAAATGGGGAAGTACATTTATTGTGGTCATGACCGATCACAAAACAATTGCGACAAGCGTTTTTCTTTGACAAGAAATCATTTTTTTCATGTAAAGGTAGTCCTAAAAACCTAAAGCATTTGGAAAGTGAGTGATTCTTGTCGCAATATGAACAGGAAATTGTACTTGGTTTTGAAAAGTTACCAGAATTGCAAGAAGCTTTCTTGGTTTGGTGAAAAGTTTTATTACCTTTTACAGGTTTTTGTTTAGACGTTGACACAAGTACATCGCTTAATTACTCAAGAGTCCGGAATGTTCTTTCTAGAAACGAAAAGAGTTCATCCCTTAAGGGTAGTTCGGTGGACGATTTCAAAGACTGTTCCCAATCTTTGCGTGTCTGAACGTCTAACTTCTGTACAAGAAGATGTATTAAAATAGGATCCCAGCTTTGGGTGTCTATTTGAAGATTTTTAAGAGAAGATAAACATTCTTGTGCAGAGTCGAGTAAAGTTTTGATTGACTCAAATCCACCATCGGATTTGGGTATATTGAAAAGTTTTAGAATTAAATTCCCAACAAGAATCCGCTTATTGTGATATCTTGATCTAGAATTTTCCACGCGGAATCATAATTTGCCTCAGTGGCAGAAATAGTTTTGATTAAATTAGCAGCTTCTCCAGAAAGCGTGCCCTTTAAATAATAAAATGTTTGAACCTTGTTTATTGAATCGTTGTGGTGAACGAGGGAGAGGTATATATCCCGAAATGGTATCCATTCGATATATTCTCCACTAAATTTTGGCAAAGATATTTTTGGAAGCCTTGTCTCGGAATTAATAGTAGAATCTGAACGACTGTTAGGGGCAACGAATGTACTAGCAACGGGGCTGTTAGTAGCTCCAAGCTCTGAAAGTGAGTCGATCAATTTGCCTTTGAAAGTTAGGAATGTTTCACTAAATTCGAAATAAATATCATCCTTCATATAGGGAACAGTGTCTAATTTGATTGACTCCTCGTGTAATTGGCGCAATTTTACGTCATTTTGTCTTTCAAATTTATTAGAAATTTCATCTAATCTTTGTGTCAAAGAATTTAAATAACCAAAAGTCTTTTCATTTAAATTCTTTTGTTCAAAACGTGTTTCCAATTTTTTAAGCAATTGGAATAAGTCACGTTGTTCTTGTATTAAAATATCAAGACTCATGTTAAATTTTTTTTTTATTAAATTACACTAAAAAAAAAATGAAAAGCACCACACTTTCAATTACAATATATGTATATGTTTTTATCAAATTTTATCTAAAGGTTTTCAATTTTGGTTCTAATGTAATTTAAAAAAAAATTCCCGGGTTTGGGCACCAATATTTTATGTTAAGTATTTAGTAAAGTAAAATTTGATAAGTAATAAAACAGTTTCGTTTGACCTTCAAATTTTACTTGACTAAATACTTAACATAAAATAGCATACTTCATGATAACGAATATTGTTTTAAAATATTATTGAATAGTAAAATTTGCTCTAATAATAGATTAAAAATTAAGCTTCATCTGTCTCATTCTAGCGCAACACAATTTATTAAAAGAAAATTAATAGGGGAGAGGGGGCACCTTAGAACACTGTTTGCTTTCAAACCACATAAAAATTTATATTTTTGAATTATTGACTTTTTACATAATTTAACTAATATATATGGAAATAAACTTTAGTTTATGTCTACAAGTAACTTATTTTTAGTTCGATTTATATTTTTTTTTTATTTTTTTTTGAACTAGGCTGGGGCAGTTTTGAATGGCAATTTTTTCTTGTAGCGCTTATGTCCAAGAATAACATAAACAGTTATATTTTGTATATATGGTGAATTTCACGTCAAGTGACCCAATGTTAAAAATCGATTTGGATGAAATTTGCACCACGGTTAGTACTACTGGATAGTAGGCCAGGCACAAATTTGTAGCTCTATCAGTCCAGAAGTGCCGGAGTTAGAGGGGGTCAAGTTGGAAATTTAGGTCATACAGTGCCCATGTTCTGTAACTTCCGCGTCGAGAAACTTTTCGATTAAAATGTGTGGAATAAAACAGAAATGCCATAAATTGAAACAAACAGCTGTTTTTCTTGCAAAACTATGTCTGTAACTTTTTTTTGGCGAGTAATCGCTGTCACGTAAGAAAATTACTCGCCAGCTTACCGAAAAAGTGTGTTTGTAAAATTTTTCTGAGAGAGGTTCCCGCTTTGAACTGTCAAATATACTCACAAATTAAAACGCGGCGGGATATAATTTTAAAAAGAAAAAATATTAAAATCGCAATGAAATTAATTAATTGTTTTTTTTTTTTTTATTTATAAATTATTTTGTTTATAATTTTAGAAAAATATGCGAATTTCTAAGCAACAAAAAGAAATCTTTTTAAATTTGGTTTTAAAACACTTTTTTCGGCATATATGTTGTCAACAGATTCCGAGAATTTAAAAGTTCTTCATTTTCCTTATTAATTTGCAGCTGTTCTTAATCCAGGTATGCCAAAAAGATTTGGGAAATTTGTAAACGAACGCAACCATAAAATATTTTTGCTATACCCTTTATTTTCGTAAAATTCGCGGAAATTTGTTTGTACCTCTCGCTTAATATTACAGGTACCTAGAACGCCAACCCAATTATATAACGTAACTACATATACCTGGATAGTATATAAGGAGGATAGTTTAAAAAATTAGCTTCAGTTAGATTTGTCAGTCGTCAGTCAACTTAAGAATATTCTAAGTGAAAACGTTCATCTATTACTATCATTATATTCAACAATGTCAGAATTTTTTGAAAATCAAATGAGCCAACACTCCGACTTGGAAAATGCAGCAATGGAATGTTCTGAAGACAACGTTTTAAACAATCAATCTGATTCGGACGAATCAATGAAAGGAGGCCCACTCAGCTTATTATGGGAAGATTTAGATATATCTTCTGACACTGATTGTGACGAATGTACATCAATGGAGGTAGACAAAAACAGCTCTGATGGTTGGGACGAATCTTCATCAATGGATGAAGACTCTAACAGCTCTTCTGATTCGGATTCAGATGCGTATTCTGAAGCTGATTCAGAGGAGACCAACAATTCAGCGCCGATACCCTACATGTTGTTCAGGTACCGTAAGGAATTGTGTCGTCTCAAAAACAACGAATATATACATGCCAAAACCAAGTTGCGATTAACACAGGAATTGCTCTCATATTCAAAGCATCGCATTTCGAAATATGACATGCATGAGTGGAGTAACATTCAACAGCAAGTTTGCTACACACATCAACTGCAGTCAAAGTTGGATTATTTGGAGGCGTTGGAATAATGCCGAAAATTAGGTGATCTGGAACTAATCGCGGTTAAATTGTAGCTAAATATTTAAGATTATAAATTAATTTGTATTATTACCTATGTATATTATTAGAAAAACGCATTTAGAATGTATGTTTATAAATAAAATAATTTTTAAATTTAGTAAAATGACAACAAAAGACTGTGTATTAGAAATTAATCATATGAAATTGTAGTTAGTTATTTCCAAGAGCAAATTGATATTAGATCATAACATTCGATTTCATCAAAAAGGGAGTCGTTTAAAAGATTTTAAGTTTAATATTGATGAATCGAAAATTAAAATTCAAACCACCTTTTTAAAAGTTGTGTTTAATTAATTGTAACAAATTTACGTTATTAGTTAACTGTTTCATTAAAAATACTTGAAGATATTAAAGCGATAAAGAATTAGGTTGATATCTCAAATTTTTTATAAATCAACAAACTGTTTGAGACTTGTAACACAATACAAAGTATAATTAGTATGGGAAAATATAACATATTGTAAATGAATGGGTTGACTTTTGTAAATCCATGGCGCATAAAATTAATTTGTGACTTTTAAATGTAACTCTAATATAATGATTCCTTATATTGTAAAATCGTTTGTCTCATTGCTAAAGCACTTATCTCTGTTGCAATACAAAACTGCATTTACTCACTGTTTATGGATTTTAGAACGCATAGACAAAATTGGAAATTTCTAAAATCAAATGGGTTTAATTTGAAAATTCGTTTGTTTTCAATTTAAAAATTCAATTCAAAATTGTTTTTCAAATGCCAATCAAGACCATATTCTTTACCGAAACTGCAACAAATAAACGAAATACATAAAATAAAACTGAAAACTATTAAACTTGAACAAAACAAACGGAACAAATTGAAGCCAGTATAAGATAAAGCTAGATTTACACGATTGAAATTTTCTTCAAAATTTCTCTTCAAAATGCTTTAAACTCGTGTAAACAGCAAAATTTCTTCAAAATTTCTTCAAAATTTATTGATCGAAATTTATTGAACAAAAGTTTTGAAGATTTTATTGATGCCGTGTAAATGAGCATCAAAATCGCATCTGGCAATATTGATAACAATAAATAATTTGACAGCATGTTCATTCTTTTGATTCAAAACCATATCAATACATATACATGTGCTGGTGCTATTATATTGATGTGTTTTCCATCTATGTTTTTTTATTTAATAAATTAGGTTTTACCTTTAAAAATTCATCTTTTAGTACTTTATATAATGCAGCGCAGACTTCAGGCACAATATTGCATAACTTGGGTAACTGTCCCCAGTCGCTAAAATTTTTTAAAACATTTTATATAAATACTAAAAGTGACCTAATTGCTTGAAAAAAAAAGAAATTATAGAATTATGGATCGATGCAAACAAAATATCGTTTTGAGATTTTACTTAGCCTGAATTGCAGAATTTTGTTTAGATACGGCTTTTCTATAGACATTTATGTACCAAAAAGCCATATTTCGGGAAGACATTTGTATGGGGGCTATGATAACATCACCGCAACAGTTCAATAGCCATGGTCACGCCTGGTATCGACGATTTTCGAAAGAAGTGCATACGGGCTTCTTCTTTTGTCTGCTCATCCATTTTGATACTTATCCATTTATGGCATAATTTCTCTTCAATTGCAACTAATACTTCAGACAGAAGTTTTGAAAAAGTTGACTGGGAAATATTAAGATGCCAATCCTTGCCAACTCCATGTTGGTAATTTCCATCAGCGAAGAAGCGAAGGGCTGCTAGTCAACAGGCCTTGAGCATCCAAGCCGTGATTGTTGTTAGATTTTGTCTTCCAATTCAGATAAAATATATTTAAACGCCTCTTTGTTGATTTAGAATGTTTTCCTAAAACTTCTTTTGGTATTAGAAGAGGTGATTTTAAATTTTTAATAAACATACCTACCTGTCATCATTCATTTTAAATATATCCGGCGTGGTATTTCTTAAATTTTTATTTACTCCTCTAAGATATTTAGATTGTGCATTAATTAAAAATGCAATCGAATACATCTCAATTTTTATTTTTAAATTATATTTTTGTTTTTAAATTTTTCTGTGTATTAATTAGACAGCTGTTTTCAAAATTTATGTTTTTCATAAGATATTACAAAAAATCGATTACTGCAAACGATAATTCTTCACTCGTATTTTAGAATATGTCGAAGATGAAATGTCGAAAGTGAACGTTCGACGACGAAGAAATGAAGCGTGTATTTCCGAATAGACCTGATTATCTGCATTATATTTGAAGAAAATAGCAAAATATCGAGGTAGTCTTAATCTGTGATCTATAACTTTTCAATACCAAACATTTCGGTGGATCAGAGAATGTTTGGCAAAAATTTCATTGTTTAATGACTTTTTTTCGAAGTTCTGTCGTACCAAGAGCAGACGGATTGGCATGGCTAGATCGTCTTAGAATCTTACAAGGACCCAGGCTCTACGACCATTATTTCGATATGTTACGGAATGGCAAACGTAATATATCCCTCCATCTTTTTGGCGCTGAGTAAACAAAATTATAGACAAGTATGTATATATATATGTATATATATGTATATAATACCGTAGAAAATGTTCAATATTGCCGACAACTACACCGATTGATCAAAATCGTATTCCACTACGAGCTATTCCGCCGAAAAAATCTGTTTTAATATCCCGTTTGGCAAGTGGCACATCTGTTGACGATGTCCAATACTATATAAACTGCAAGCTTGGTCGTAATGTTTATATTTTCTTACACCAATTCAAATTTTCCCAACCGAGATCAATTACTTCTTTAAAATAACTGTTGCTGCAGACCTTTTCGAAACTTTTGTCGATCCTAGTTTCTGGCCGGAAAATACCTTGGTGAGAGAATATATTTACAATGGAAATCCGAGAGTGAATAATATTGCTGTTCTTCCTCAACCAACTAGAAGTGCTTCTGCTCCAAAAAACTGAATATAGCTAAAGATTGTATAAATATTATATACCAAAATGCTTGTGGCTTAAACACTAAATTCTCAACTCTTTTTGTTAATAGCTATAATTTTACCTTTGATGTCATTATTCTTACCGAAACATGGCTTAATGATGGTGTATTTATTGCGGAAATTCTTTGTAATAACTACGAAATATACAGATATAATCGCAATATTCGTAGGGGAGGTGGTGTTCTGATTGCTGTAAATTGTTTATATCCATCTGAAGGCATTGTTACTGATATAGCAGATATTGAATTTGTTGCTGTTGTTGTTAAATTGAAGCATAAAAAGATTTTTTGACTTGCTCATATGTTCCTCCAGATTCTGATCTCCTACTCATGCTCATGCCATTGAATCAGTTGCCTTACGTGCTGATATTAATGACTCCGTAGTTGTTGTTGGTGATTTTAACCTGCCGTCAATCTCTTGGAAATTGACATCTGATTTTCCATATTTGATCCCGATGAAAAATTCAAGCTGGAATGATGAGTTTTTGAATAATATTTTTGGATTATCGTTATATCAAATGAATAATGTTTGCAATGGTTTTGGGAAACTACTCGATTTAGTATTTCTTAACGATGTTGACGGTTGTTCCATTTCACGTTCAGAGCCAATAAGTTTTCCGGAAGATCGATATCATCGCACTATTTCGATTACTTTGCCCATCCCACCCGAAGATAAGTTGAAGCCAGCTGCTACTGATAAAACGTTTTGCTTCAGAAGAACTGATCTAATTTTATTAGACAATCTTATTTGTAATACTTGTTGGAATAAAGTGTTGGACATTCCTATAAAAAATGTTTCAGACATCGACCTAATAATTTCAGCATTTTACTTATGTATCGCTTGTTAGGCCCATTCTGGAATATGGATCCATCATATGGGATCCTTATTATGAGATTTATAATGAACAAATTGAGTCCGTGTAAAAGCAATTTTTGCTTTTTTGTTTAAGAAGTTTTCAATGGAATTACTCTAATTTACCATCTTATGCGAGCAGATTGGCTTTAATTAAATTACCCACCTTGAACAGTCGTCGTATTATGTTAAATGTATGTTTTATGTTGAATATTGTAAATGGAAATATTAATTGTGAATATTTTTTAAAATTTGTAAAATTTAATGTTCCACGTCGTAATTCTCGATACTATAAGCCTTTGCATGTAAAATTCTGTAGTACAAATTATGCTGATGCAGACCCATTTGTTAGAATATGTAGACCATTTAATGATTTATACCAATTTGTTGATTTTGGTCTCAATTCAAGTATTATTAAATGTAAAATTATTGTCTTCCTAAATTGTTAACTTTATTTTTTATTTATTTTCATATTTCTAATTTAAGTAAATATAAGTTTCTTTTGTTAATAGTCTGTAAGGATTTATATTCATAGACTAACTAAATAAATAATAAAAAAAAAACGACTAAAACGTCAAAAAACTAAAGTAAGAGCTATAGTAAGAGAAGTAAAAGCACACCCAACATCTAGTGCTGTAGAAATAGTTGAAAATGTTGTGAAATCTTCGAGAAATTCTGTAAGCGCGAGTACGATTTTTGCATCAGGATGACCTACATGGAAAAGTGCCACGTAACAAGCCCTTTGTATCAAAAAACCACCAAACCAAACGTTTGAATTTCGGAAAAAATGTATAAACAATCTTAAATTTTTTTTTTTGAATAATATTCTTTTCATCGCTGAAAGTAAGTTTGAGATATTTAGAGTCAAAACCTCCCAAATATATGGAGAACAAAGAAATTATCGCGATATTTTATAAAACAATGTAGCCCCAAGTATCACCTCACGGTGGGGTGCTCTCTCCTACTCTGGCTGATCGTTGTAAACTCTGTTCTTGTCAAATTTGTGTCTTATGTGGAAGATGTGGTACTGTTAAAATCTGGCATGTTCTTGGACGTAATTAGTAATATCATGACCAATGCTTTGGATTTGTAACACCAAGGAAAACAGATCTGGTTTTCGTTAAATGGATGTATACAACCATAACACACTAAACAATGTATAAAATGGAGCGATTTCATCTGAAATATTTTTAATTTTTATTTCTATAAACTTAAGTACATAATGTTATATAAAGACTTGTAACAAAGTAAAACAATAATAATACACTTTAGGGAGAATCTATTCCAAAACATAATTTCAATACAATTTGCAACAGATACTGGTATATTGAATGAAAGAGACTGGATATAGTACCCATTATATACTAGCATCTGGAAAAGATCTAGTCCTATCATTGCTCAACAGTTTTCAAAATTGAATCAAAAGATTTCACTTGAATGCTTGCAGAACAGGATTTTCCAACTGTACAATGATCCTAAGCATACCTCCAAAATTGTGAAAGATTAGACCGCAATCCAAAAATTAAGTAAAGATGATGTTTAGAAGATTATTAGCTTTAAGATTGTTAGATTAAGCCAAAAGGACTCCAAACAAAATATTAAATATTATGTTTTACATAATTTGAATATACCTGTTTACTTTATTTTGACGCGAAACATCTGTAATGTTTCCGTTAAAAATTGAATTATTTTTTAATGTTCTTTAATTTTCTAGTTTTTATTAATGAGTTACTTATGAATTATGAAATATATGGTGTTTTAAATTTGTAACAATATTAGCTGTTTACTTAATATTGACGCTCACAGTATTTCAAAAGATTTAAACAATCTGGCAATATTGGCTCTTCCACAGTTGATAGTTGAAAAATATAAAGCAACTAAATAGAACAACAAAAACACAACACAAAAAAACTATTCGTAAAATAAAGATGAGGAAAAAATAAACTAAAAATATAATATCAATCAATGATTTTATTTTTTCAAGTTGAAATAACAATTCATAAATCAAATTAGGCAGCAGCATGCAACACGACACAATTTCAAGTACATACTACATACTTCTACATCTGTTCTCAGTTGAAAACTTGCAGCAAACAAGAGCAGCAGATACAAAAGAATTGTTTCATTTTAACAGAAACAACAACAACAACAACTATATTTAACGATAACAAAAATAACAACTGCATATATAAATAATATAACAAGCAGCAGATTCATTCGACATCCAATCAGACATACACTAACCCTCTCATACACTTGCCGAAGCCCAAACATTTATTGCGCTCGCAATGAATTTCCAAAATCAAATACTTTACAGTGAAACGTACTCCGTAGTGGCGTTTCAGGACAGCGTTGTCAGTTTAGAGGATTTATCCCCAAATTGAGGATTTTTTTTTCTTAATTTGGGATACAAATTTCATCTTGGTGATCCGGGGATTTGTTGGGGATGACAACACAATTTTAAGGGATTTTTGTGGATATATTTTTAAAAGTGATGGTAACAAGATTGATTTTGGAGCTAAAAAATGTGCGTATGGCAAGTCTAAAAATGTGTTTTATTATTTATAGTGTATGGTTTCTAATTAAAAAGAAGTATGTAAATAATATATATCGATGGTCTCATGTAGAAAGGCCCTAACTCGCATATTTGAAACTTTACAGGAGAAGGTAAAAATTAATAGAAACTGTAATATTCAACATGTAACTTTTTTTGAACAACTGCTTATAAAAGCGTTATTTTTTACACTATTGCAATAAATTTTTGTGAGGAGGTGTATTTGCGTTAAATGCATTGGAATCGCAAAAAAAAAAACAAATTTCGAAAAAATAGCGAGTTAGGGCCTTTCTACATGAGACCAATGATATGTAAATAATATATATATATAGTATATTTTTTACCGTTTAAAATGACTGCAAATACTAATTTTATTAACAAAAATCATAATGCTTCTTGGGAACGCGAAGATTGGGCAAAATGTTTGAAATATACATGAAATATATTATACGAATATGAATTATTGGAAGCACTTGTCAGAATAAACACATACTTTAAACATAATTAAATTTGTTTTTAGAAATTTAATCCATCTGCTGAAATGCTAAAGCTTTTTAATACAAGCAATATGTACAACAAAATTTCTGAGGCTGATGAATCAGAAGATTTTGATTCTGAAGTTTTTGAAATGCTAAACTCTGGTAAATAATTTTTTATACTTCTATATGAATTTTTATTATTGTTTTTATATTATTTTTTAAATAAAATAAAAATTTTGCAAACAAAAATGGAATAAAAAAAAATCAGTGTATAAGTGTTGATCGACCTTTTTTTTTTGTTTACTATTAATAGTTTATATAGTTTCCTATATGCAGGCTTTCAAGGGATTTTTGGGGATGACAAATCAAAAATTGGGGATAAGCTCTAAAAAAATACTGGCAGCACTGCTTCAGGAAGGCAGATAATTGTCAAGATTATTTGCTGATATCATTGGCGTGGTAATTTTAAGAAATAATAAACATTTTTTTCACATTAGTAGCGAAAATAATGAAAATAAAATTAAATTATTTACAGAGTTCCAAAATGTTACCTAAGAAGTCTTAAATACAGGGGGGTTACTGTGTATTTCGATTCGAAAGCAAAAGCTTTCGAAATACAATGTAAAAAGTATACAAATTCGAATGATTTTCTTTTCGAATCGAAATACACAGTAACCCCCCAGATCAGCTTCTCTTATATTTACTAATATTTAATTTCTAGTTTTTATCCAAACCTCTATAATGAATTTTTGTCCATATTTCACTGTAACTGTCAAAAACAACAATCAATGAATGAATGAATTCGCTCACTAAAACTCACACAAAATAAAAATCAGTTACAAATCATAAAAATCATTGAATGTATGTATAAAAACTGCTACAAATATAACAAGAACATAAATATCAGCAGCAACAATAATAATAATAATAAAATGCGAAAATTTATTGTTGTTTATGTATTTATTTTTTCTATTTTGTTATATTTATTTGCTGGTAGTTCGTGTTGCAAACTATAAAAAACCAACAAACATAGTTTTCAAATACTTACGAGTATTTAGTAATGTTATGCCCCAAATTTATAGCAGCCAACAATACGAGGTGTGCTACTAATAGTTGGGGAAAAAATTAAAATAATTTTCATGTTTTTTTTTTTTTTTTTTTTTTGTAAGGGTTTTTGTTTTTCTTTTGAAAATTATGGAACTTCCTAATAATTTAATATTAGAGAATTTTTATTTTGGCTAGTGTTCATTCAATAAGGTAAAAATTCAAGCAAAAGTGGCAAATTGGAATGCATTTTCTACTCTGCCAAACTCGTCATCAGCAACGTTCATTGTGCAAGATTTACTTGTAGACATCATCTACATATACGAGTATACCTCACCATTATTGAGAAAAAGTATACGGGAATTAATCATGATTTGTAAAAATACTTAACAAGACAATTTTCGTGGCATTATTCCACTAAAGCACAGCTCGCATAAAATCTGATCGCATAATTGTGCTAATATTTAGGTAACAAAAAATCAATTCAAGTTTTTTAAATTCCAGTAAAAAAATGTGCTCCAAAAGGATTCATACCTCAAATCGCTTCAAACCTGCTGATGGGATGCATGATTTTTGTATGAGGTATTCCCGGTTTGGAGGACTACTTCCTGCCGACAATAAGCGCTTCTTTTAACCTAATCAAACATGCAAATAAAGCACTTTCCTAAAGTGTTTTACGTCATTTCGCGCACACCAATCAAAGAACCAATTCTATCTGCATGTTTTTGCTTAAGAAAAATTCATAGTAACCGAGAAGCGCGGTATTCGTTTTGTAATTGACTTTCGTTGTCATACGTTAATCTGTAGGCTATAATTTCATTTTTGTTTTTTTGCTTTGAAACCTTCTTCTTTTTTTCTTCTTTTTGTATATTTTATTCGTAAGCATTTATTGCTTCAAAAGAGCGCTTTTATTGAAGCGCTCGATTATGCGCTTTTTCTGTTAAGTGCTTCAAAAAACACGAATGTTTTTTACTGGGATCACAAAGTTCATTCATTTATTAATATTTTAGAAATGCTAATAGAAGAAACTAATATCAATTTCCTACTATAAATATCCATATTTTTGTTTTTATTATTGCATTAACTGTTTTTCCAAATCATTAAACAAAACTTTATTGTCAAGAACTACAGTACCACTCAACTTTGAATATCCTTTGACAATAGCCCAATATTGTTTTAATTAACCGAAGCTGGAGACAGGAGTCCTGGGTTTTATATGCACTATCCTCTGTGAGACCATAACCACTTGGTGTTCTTCGCACCGGGTTGACGATCAGCCAACCAATGCTTTGCTCGTCTTGAAAGAGCATATTCTACAAATCAGTGTAAAAACACCTTGCTAGAGTGCTTGGACTATCTAATTCCTGGCATTTACTACTGCGAACACTACTGTTCTCGGTCCGATTGAGTCAATCTTTGTTGCGAACCCTAATCAGACCGCACCATTTAACTCCGTCCGAGAACGGACCATTAACGATTTATGCCGTAGACACTCTATTGATACGGCAACAGCAACTAAAGATAATTTGTCACTAGCACAAACATTAGTCATTTAACCAACTGCCTTTTTAAACCACAGCCACCACGTGCCCTCCGCAGAGGCCTGACTAATAGCAAACTTAGGGACGAATGCCTGGCTTGCAACTAGTACCCGTGTAACTAAATAAGACTCTAGTCAGCTGCGAGTTTAAATGGGTAAAACAATCGAACTATTTCCAGTGGCGAGCTCCGTGCAGCTATTTTCAAGTCCTTTAACCCTTGAAATTGAAAATACGTTCCAATTGCACAAATAAATAGTTATTCTAGAATGTATTTCATCTGCAAATTACGAATTTCAGTTAGAATTCAGAAAAAAAATACTACTGGAAAGCTCCAGGACAAAAACAAGGAAGACAGTCTGTAGACGGTCTTAGTGGCTAAACGGAAAAAACCGTTTTTTTAATACTCAACTGATGACCGTCTATAGACGGTCTTAGGCGTTAAAGGGTTAATATTACGACAAGTTGTGGGATAATCATCCTGCTAACATGCCAAGACCAAACGATGCTGGAGATAATTAGTGAAATCCATATAGTTTTCTGTTGCGTCGTTGGGATTACTGCGGTAGCAAAACTGCAATGGAGTTTTGAATAATGACAGCGGTACAAGAAATTACTGAATAGTGGCAAACCTTTTTTGAGACATTTTTTTTTATATAAATATCCAAAGTCATAGTTGAATAGGGTGACAAACACAACAACTACAAATTTCTTAACTTTTTACCAAATTTGTGAATTTCAACAGTTTGAGTTGCATTTTTACATACAGTGGACAGCATAAAAGAGTACGTGTTTGTACTTTGTGCACTTGTTATTGCGTAAAAATTAAAATAATAAAGAAATTAAAAAAATGTTTCTTGTCATTTATCAAGATCCAAGAAAAAAATAAACAAAACTAAAACAACTTGCATGTACTCAATGTTACACCATATAAAAACTTAAAGGAATAAAGTCGTAAAACACTTTTCACACCTTTTGGCATATTCTCCACCTGTTTTTCAATTATGTAATTCATTTTGAAACTCTCTCGTCAAAATAAGTGTAAATTTATCGGTATTGTACCAACCATCTCATCACGATTGACCACAAATTCCCAATCGGATCATTTTTGCCAGCAACTGATTTAAGTTTGATCTCTGATCTCTCGGGTGCCAAAATAGCGTTAGGAGAATTTCGTATCCAAGCACATGTGCTGGGAAATTTCAATTTCGCCCAACACTACTGCAGATGATTCAAATAGAAATTAAAGACATTTCATATATTTCGAGAGTATTTGCATGGTGGATGCAATATGACAACCGTTTTAATCATCATATATTCAAAATTGCTAACGGAAGTTTTAAGTGTTTGGTTTGTTTAAAACATTGACAGGCATACTTTTCATCATCTTGTTTACTTCGTATCCATACTGTCTGATTTCAAAGTAAAAAATTTCATTGCAAGGACCTGTTTGAATTTGTTTACATTTGTTAAAAACTCGGTTTGTACCCACAATAATGCTAAATATTTTTCTTTTTTAGTTTTTAAAAGTAATGTCTAGAACTTGACGTGGTAGTCCTTACAGAGCCATGAACACAGTGCGGTATTTGTAGGCGTGGCAAAAAATAAAAAAAATATTTCTGGAATTGTTTTCACATTATTCCTGGAAGGCGAACCACTCTAAAGAATAGTGTTAAATTTATAAGAGTGGAACTAATTATCCAGCGTTCTTCATTTGCTCTTAACAAGGATGTGTATAATTCGATATTGGTTTCGTTACAATAAAAGATTTGTTTAATAAAACGATAGATTTTCGCTAAACGAGTGAACTTTAAAATAGCACATAAAATATAAGGTACTAAGTCTTCTAAATTACTTATCCGATTGCAAAGAATATATCGGTATATGCGGTTGCATCGGTCTCTATGTCAATATAATCACCCCTATCGTGAATAAAAATTCCACATGAAATTTGTTCCCTTTTCACATTTTTCCTATTTAAATTCAATGTTAAAAAAATAAAAGGGAACAAATTTCATGTGGAATTTTTATTCACGATAGGGGTAAACAGTGATCCAGTAATTTCCTATAATTACAAACACTTCCCGAAATAATCCCACTTTCTGATAACAAATAACTGTTATAATAAATTTTGAGAGAAGAAACCTACCACCTAGATACCAGAGATCTTAACAAGATACACTTTACTGATATCAAAAGATATGTTGTAACCCTCGCTAATACACAGAAACGAAATAAAATAAATATAAAAGTGTCCTGTTTTACTTATTCATTTCAACTAAAACTCCAGTTACTGGCTTCAAATACTGCTGCTCTTAATGTCTGGAGCAAAAAATTCCCCAAAATATAGAAATCAAATCAAATTTCATCACTTCAGGCTATTGCGACTGCTGACAATAATGTCAACAGCGATAACAACAACAACAATCAAAATAGTCAACAACACAACACACATGCACAGCAACAGCAGCTTTATGCAATGAAATCTGTAAAAGTCATTTGAAGAGACAGCAGCGCTTTGAATTGGTTTCAATTTCTTATTGATTGACAGAAATCATAAGTGGCATGGAAAAGAATTACAATCCAGAAAAAATAGCAGTGATTGGTAGGTAATAAATATGAAACTTTATAACTGCTGATGAGAGCTTGGAATATTGGAGTTGAAGTCATTTTTGCAGAATGGATTTTAGAAATATGTATGCTCAAAATTTGGGCAACTTTAATAGAAAGTTTGAAAAATATAATTTATAAATTGCGGTGGATATTTGCATAAAATAATTAACAGCTAGGCCACGTTTTCACTATGTCATTTTTGTTGTCAAATTGTTGGCAATTGTATAAAAACGGGTTGTCATATGGGGTCATCTATGTCATCTATCATCATCTTGCAAACATAGATGACGCCATATGACAACCCGTTTTCATACAATTACCAGCAATTTGGACTATTTAACAACAAAAATGACATAGTGAAAACCAAGCACTAGAGTGGTCTAAGTTTGTTGATTTTACGATTTTTTTTTTGCAAAAACCTTTTTTGTTATCATTTATTTATGTCCCTACTTTTATTAACATTTTCTATCACGCCACTGTTTGCTGTTTATGTTTTCTCAACCATCTTTATACTTGTTATTTCTTTTGAAACTCTACTGCATTAAAATGCCAATATCTATCATAAAAATACACAAAAGAAATTCGTAGATGACACACAAAAAAAAAACTCATTCCCAAAAAAAAACTGCATTTACTTAATGTAGTTTAACAAGTATCTTAAATGTCTCGCAGTTCCGATTTCGAAGAAAAACAAAACTATTAAAATATGAATTTATTCATGAAGAAAACATAAATGAATTAATGTCAATAAAGCAATAACACTAAAACCCAGTGGGAAATATTTCATATGAATTGTGCTCCTGTAAAATACTGGGAACACTTTTGACTAGGTAAAAATTTTATAAAGTAATTGTTAAAAAACCAGACA
This sequence comes from Bellardia pandia, assembly GCA_916048285.2. Lineage (NCBI taxonomy): Eukaryota > Metazoa > Arthropoda > Insecta > Diptera > Calliphoridae > Bellardia > Bellardia pandia. The sequence continues at coordinate 38,214,421 of OU696530.1, forward strand.
AGTAGATTTTTAAATTATGTTGCCAATTAGCTGATATCTCACCAAACTTAGAATCCACATTATAGAAACTAGCTGAACTCATTATAGTTCTTATAATATATTCCAATTCAAAATACCACAATTCAGACAGTTTCTCGATTATAAGTCTTGTTTCACATTCTTCAGTTTTAGCTGACCAGTTTTTGTTCAATACTCTTTTGAACTTGCCATTTCATTTACACACGTCATTTTTATTTTCGTACTTTTTAATGTTAATCAACATGCACGAAAGATAGAAAAAACCAAAAGAAATAGGAAAATTTACTAGTACCCTCAAGTTTGTTCTCTTTTCCCTTTTTATCAAAAAAAAAAAAACTTTCCTTAATGAGTAAGGAATGATTACTTTTAATACTAAGTCTTGCCTGTCCGCCTGTGAAAGACTTTGGATTGATTTTAAACCCTTTGTTGGTGATCCAATCGAGCTGATTTTTTTTAGGCAGACTCGTGGAAATGTCTGTATGGCGAAAAATTATTTAAAAAATAGATTTTTATCAATTTTCAGATTTTCCAGATTTTTTTTTTGAAAAATGGTTATCGGTTTTTTTTGTAATGGTTTCAGTTTGTTAAAAACCGTTTTTTTTTTATTAATTTTCTTATATTAAAAATTGTTACATTAAAAGTTTCAATGCTTTTAAAGAGACTTATTAGGCCTTTTATTTTTGCGTTTGTAAGCATTTGTTATTTTAAAATCAGCCGCCACTCCACTGCTTAAAGCGTAATGCAAAGAGTTCCGCTGTTGTCGACAAATTTCCGTCTCGTACAAAGTTATTGAAATCGGCTTGCGTTACTAAATGCGGCACTCCAGTCCCAAGTCCACTGGGTATTGGTACAAATTCCGATACTTCTGGACTCTCGCATTCGATGCAAGAAATGTTGATAGCATTGTTGGTACTACTGTTGGTTCTTCATCGCTTATTTCGGGAACATCATCAAAAATCTCCACTGAAGCCGCTATACGTTCTTCTGGTGAGTACAGAACCACTGTAATAACCGATTCTACATTAGCGTAGCGAATTTTGTTGCTGCGAAAGTATTGGTACCCTTTAGTTTGAGTAAAAGTTACGCAAAAGTAGCACTATTCATTGCAGTGGTCCGTACGTGGTAGCCAAATTGTTGGTACAGCGTACAAGTAAGGAACATAAGCAGTTTTGAATATTTTCTGAAAATAATTAACCACTGTCATCGTAATATTTTTAAAATTTTTACTTGGTGCGAAACGTAACAAAAGTTATTTCGATTCGGGCACTACATCTGTCATACCAGTTGTAAGTGTTGTAAAAGTCATAAACAGTTTAGTGTTAGAAAGTTACTATTAATAAACTACAAATATGTGAAGGAGGATGGGTCGAAAAACAATTTTTTTTCGGAACGCTTTAGTAGTTCAAAAATTTGAAGTCCCTTTAAGTTATGCTGAAAAAAGTGAAAAAAATTTATTTAAAAAAAAAAATCAGGAAAATCTGAAAATTGATAAAAATCAATTTTGTAAAAACTTTGACGCGATGCAGACATTTCCACAAGTCTGCCTAAAAAAATTCAGCTCGATTGGATTACCAAAAAAGGGTTTAAAATCAATCAAAAGTCTTTCACACAGGCGGACAGACGGACACTACGAGCTTTATGCTTTATATATAAAAAAATTCTGACGTGTACATGAAAATCGCCGATACACGTATTTTTATTTTTTCTCCCCTTTCCGAAAAATTATATTTGGTTCATAGAAAAGAATGTGTGTAACGCGGTGTAATAATTAAAAGTATTGCGGCTTTTGTTGAAATTAGGCCATGGTATTTTGAGTATTATGCAACGATTCTTTGTCCTACACCGAAAACTACATAAGTTTGCAAGAGAGTCATGCTATATCCAAGCATTCAAAATCTGATGGATATCGTAAGTAAGTGTCCTCGTAATTTTTCAAGTCAATTTGCATATATTTTCTTCTCAGGAACTACACCTATTCAAGTTGAAATTAAGAAATTTAAAATTTATAATGAAAACAACAAATTGAAATTCAGAAACCCAAATTAATATTGAGAAAAAAAATTTAATTTTGAAAATTGATGTTGAGAAATAACAAATTAAATTAATACTAAATTTAAAAATTATTTTATTTATAAACATACATTCTAAATGCGTTTTTCTAATAATATACATAGGTAATAATACAAATTAATTTATAATCTTAAATATTTAGCTACAATTTAACCGCGATTAGTTCCAGATCACCTAATTTTCGGCATTATTCCAACGCCTCCAAATAATCCAACTTTGACTGCAGTTGATGTGTGTAGCAAACTTGCTGTTGAATGTTACTCCACTCATGCATGTCATATTTCGAAATGCGATGCTTTGAATATGAGAGCAATTCCTGTGTTAATCGCAACTTGGTTTTGGCATGTATATATTCGTTGTTTTTGAGACGACACAATTCCTTACGGTACCTGAACAACATGTAGGGTATCGGCGCTGAATTGTTGCTATACTCTGAATCAGCTTCAGAATACGCATCAGAATCCGAATCAGAAGAGCTGTTAGAGTCTTCATCCATTGATGAAGATTCGTCCCAACCATCAGAGCTGTTTTTGTCTACCTCCATTGATGTACATTCGTCACAATCAGTGTCAGAAGATATATCTAAATCTTCCCATAATAAGCTGAGTGGGCCTCCTTTCATTGATTCGTCCGAATCAGATTGATTGTTTAAAACGTTGTCTTCAGAACATTCCATTGCTGCATTTTCCAAGTCGGAGTGTTGGCTCATTTGATTTTCAAAAAATTCTGACATTGTTGAATATAATGATAGTAATAGATGAACGTTTTCACTTAGAATATTCTTAAGTTGACTGACGACTGACAAATCTAACTGAAGCTAATTTTTTAAAGTATCCTCCTTATATACTATCCAGGTATATGTAGTTACGTTATATAATTGGGTTGGCGTTCTAGGTACCTGTAATATTAAGCGAGAGGTACAAACAAATTGGCGCGAATTTTACGAAAATAAAGGGTATAGCAAAAATATTTTATGGTTGCGTTCGTTTACAAATTTCCCAAATCTTTTTGGCATACCTGGATTAAGAACAGCTGCAAAATATTATTATACACTTAATAATATACTAATATACTAATTTGCTTACCAATCCAGGTATATATAGTTGCGTTATATAATTGGATTGGCGATCTAGGTACTTGTAATATTAAGCGAGAGGTACAAGCAAATTTATGCGAATTTTACGAAAATAAAGGGTATAGCAAAAATATTTTATGGTTGCGTTCGTTTACAAATTTCCCAAATCTTTTTGGCATACCTGGATTAAGAACAGCTGCAAATTAATAAGGAAAATAAAGAAGTTTTAAATTCTCGGAATCTGTTGACAACATATATGCCGAAAAAAGTGTTTTAAAACCAAATGCTGGAAATGTATGCCTTTTTGACTTCCATATATATATATATGTTTGTGAAATATCTAGAAAGTATATGGAAGGTTTTTTCAAGACTCATCTGCAACAAACTATTTACTAGCAAGCCTATTATTTTAGGGAAATCTGAAAAAAGATTAGTATCCAGCTGGAGTTTGTAAAATTTTTGCACGGGTGTCCTTCAAGTCGCCCAGTGAGAAATCTATTGAAGATATCAAGTCTGCGAAGAATCGTTATTAAACAATTTTCTATGTGAGGATATACATATTCTGATAATATAATATAATAATTTTCACATGGAAGATCACAGAACTACAATTTTGGTGAAAATGGCAGTTACTCTCTCTTGTTAATAAAATGTGTAAATATTTGGAACATTATTATTAAATCCTAAATGCCTTCATATATTGTTCAATAGTAATAAATAATATTGTTGCCAAAGACAAAGACGCATCACAGCTGAACAGCTTTGATATTTGTCGATTTAGTAAATATAAGAAAATGACATTCGATTGATTTTGCCTATAATCGTTAGGCTATCTACAAAAGCATTGTTGACAAAAAAAAATTATTTAACAAATTAATATTTGACACAAACAAATTATATTTAATCTTTCTTTACTTCTTACCGTAAATGTTATTATTTTCATATTATAATTGTGTACCTATTCGAATTGGTTTGAAGTGTAAAATACTAAATGCATAATTACCAGTTATTAGTACATATTTACAAACGATTGTATTTACTCGCTCTTGCTTTATATTTTTTTTGCATTACTAATTACATTCGAGTGTAATTACTTGCTCTCAATTTGTAATGTAAAATTGTTAATTAGTAATTCACTCTTTGTTTAACGGTATTTCTTTAAAGAGATTTTAATATTTTGGACATTTAAATACCTATATATGTACATTATACATTAAATCAATTCCAATTTATGTACACATAACATTTTTAAACCTAGCGGTTCACTTCCTAAAAAACCTTCAAAAAAAGAAGATCAAATTCTAGTGTAAAATTACTTATCAAATATTCATTTATTTAAATAATTGTAAATATGTACTAATAACTGGTAATTATGCATTTAGTATTTTACACTTCAAACCAATTCAAATAGGTACACAATTATAATATGAAAATAATAACATTTACGGTAAGAAGTAAAGAAAGATTAAATATAATTTGTTTGTGTCAAATATTAATTTGTTAAATAATTTTTTTTTGGAAACATTCTCCCCCCTTAAGAACGAATGTTTTTAAATATGATGGCATGCAAGGACGCCTTATAGTTGGGAGTGTTTTAGTCGAGTAATAAACTCCGCTATGCTCCGACTCACAGCGTATTACAGAAGGCTCCATTCATATTTGCGTTACTGAGTTTTATCTGGGGAGTTGTCATCTGGGAAGTTGTCGTCTATATATTCTGGAGAGTTAACTGGAAGAAGAGAAATTTTTGAAATTGGCCTTTTTAGAGTTTTGTTTTTTGTAAGAACAGATACCACCCTTATCAACCCATCTAATCCTGGATGAACATCTTTGATGCGTCCAAGTAACCATTGTCCTGGTCCGCATCTTTCGTCGGCTATGAGCACCAGGTCTCCAATTTTAGGATAAGCATCGCCTTTCAACCATTTTGGACGGGATTGCAGTCGGTTGAGGTATTAACTGTGCCACCTTTTCCAGAAATGTTGTTTTAGCAATTCTACAGATTTCCAACGGGTCAGACGGTTAATGTTTTGATCCAAAATTGATTCCTCTGGAACACATTGGGTTGGTTCTCCTACGAGAAAGTGCGCAGGCGTTAGAGCATCAAAGTCCGATGGGTCTGATGATAAAGCGCATAAAGGCCGGGAGTTCAAGCAACTCTCAATCTGGTAGAGAAGAGTAGTAAATTCTTCAAAAGTCAAAAGTCTGTCCTTTGTCAATCGTTTTAAATGGTATTTAACCGATTTCACACCAGCCTCCCAAAGGCCGCCAAAATGTGGTGAGGCCGGTGGAATAAAATGCCAATTTGTTGAATTTAAACTAAGTGCCTGACGCAAATCTTCAGGTAAGGATTTTTGGTTTCTGTGATAAAGAATCTGGAGTTCTTTTGAAGCTCCTACAAAATTCGTTCCGCAATCAGAATACATGTCAGTACATGCACCTCTGCGGGACACAAATCTTTTAAATGCCGCAAGGAAAGAATTTGTGGTAAGGTCAGAAACGGCTTCCAGATGGATAGCTTTTGTGACCATACATACAAATAGACAAATATAACCTTTAGTAACGACAGATGATCTTAAATTTGAATTTCTGATAACAATAGGACCCGCATAGTCTACGCCACTGTGCTTAAAGGGTCGCGTAACGTTTAAACGAACATATGGTAAGTTTCCCATAATTTGTTGTGATGTTTTAGCGGAATATCTAAAACATGTTATACATTTGTGGATGATTGATTTGGCTAATTGGTTGCCAGATACAATCCAAAATTTTCGATTCACAACAGACATGGTAAGTGTGATACCTCCGTGTAGAGTTCTTTTGTGTGAATCTAGTATAATAAGTTTTGATAGAGGATTTGATTTAGAAAGAATTATGGGATGTTTTACATTGTAACTAAAACCTGAGTTTTGTAAACGACCGCCAACACGAATTATACCATTTTCATCAAGGAATGGCATTCGTTTAAGTAAACGGCTTTGTTTTATCTCGCGATTTGCAGTTAGTAGCTTAATTTCATTTGGAAAATCAACTAACTGAGTGAGGTTTATCAAATGTTGGAGAGTTTCATTTATTTCTGATGTTTTTAAGAAATCTGTTCGTTTTTGTGCTGGATTTTTGCAATTGTGAACGAAACGACGACACAATGTGCATATCCTTAGTAAAATTCTAAGTTTGGAAAACTTTGAAAAGATTTCAGGATAGATTTTGGTATTACAAGTATTTGCTGTAATTTTAACTATTCTTTGTTCCTCAGTGGTGTTAAGGTTTGGAAGATTCTTTGGCCAACAAGTTGAGGGTTCATAGAGAAATTGTGGACCGAACCACCAGGTTTCATTTTTAATTAAATCATTAGCAAATGCACCCCTAGAAGCACAATCTGCAGGATTAAGTTCAGAGGGAACGTAATTCCACTGAAGTGGATTGCTAAATCTTTGAATTTCTGCAACTCTGTTTGCAACGTATACTGTCCAGGATGATGGTGGTTTCTGAATCCAGCTCAAAACAGTTGAACTATCTGACCAGTAATAAACGTTATCAATTTTAACATCGGACAATGATTCTTTTACGCTTTGAGCGAGTTGCACCAGAAGTTTAGCACCGCAGAGTTCTAGTCTGGGTATAGAAACTGTTTTTACTGGCGATATTTTTGATTTAGACTGAAGAATATTTACATATATGCCATCAGAATTAATCACTCTTGAATATATTACGGCAGCATAAGCTGTAGTAGATGCATCGCAAAAACAATGCAATTCCATTCGCGATTCATTTGACCATTGAATCCACCGAGGAATTTTTAAGTTTGTAAGTTGAGCTAGATACGATTTATGTTTGAGCCATTGTTTTTCAATTTGGGATGGGACTGGTTTATCCCAATCTAAGCCATTTTCCCATAATTGCTTGAAAATAGCTTTTGAAACTACAGTAGATGGTGTTAACCATCCTAAAGGATCGTATAATCTCGCTGTTTCCGATAGAATTGAGCGTTTTGTGACAGACACTGTATCTTCAATATTAGCACAGAACGAAAACGTATCATTATTTGTATTCCATTGAATACCAAGAGTTTTGACTATGTTATCATTATCAAATTTTAAAGTAACAGATGGTTCTCTAAACTGTTCAGGAATTTGTTGCAAAAGCTCTTTGGAGTTAGTAATCCATTTGCGAAGATTACAACCACCATTTCTGAGTAGCAAGCATAATTCCCTTTGCAAAGAAAGTGCATTTTCGAAGTTGTCTGCTCCTGAAATTATGTCATCAACATAAGAGTCAGATATTAGCACCTTAGAAGATCTTGTAAAGTCTGGTTGAAAGTCATGTGCAAGTTGGTGCAGTACACGAATTGATAAATATGGGGCCGAAGAGAAGATAATCATTCTTGTGCAGAGTCGAGTAAAGTTTTGATTGACTCAAATCCACCATCGGATTTGGGTATATTGAAAAGTTTTAGAATTAAATTCCCAACAAGAATTCGCTTATTGTGATATCTTGATTCTAGAATTTTCCACGCGGAATCATAATTTGCCTCAGTGGCAGAAATAGTTTTGATTAAATTAGCAGCTGCTCCAGAGAGCGTGCCCTTTAAATAATAAAATGTTTGAACCTTGTTTATTGAATCGTTGTGGTGAACGAGGGAGAGGTATATATCCCGAAATGGTATACATGAACATTGCTGTAAGAGTATCGACCAATTTGATATTTGTTAGGCAATAGGTGTTTAAAAAGTTTAATATTATTGTTCTGTGATTTGTCATAAATTGGGTTAAAATGTTTTCATATAATCTATAAATCCTTGTTGAACAATATTAATGGCCGCAAATCTCTGCAGCACATCTGTACATGCAAAACTGCATTAGCAAAGTTTTTACTTTTTTTTTTAATTTTCCAGAATTCATGTATTTGAACCGAAGTTGCAATATTTAATCACTATGGTAAATATCATTGCGATCGTATAAGTCAAAAAATACACTTGCTTTCCGTTTTTAGATGGAACTCATACTAAAGGTTGAAATTTTGTATAATTATAATTAAATATTTATATTGATAACAAATTCATTGCCCCATTAGATGCATAGGTGTCTCCTCAAAACGAACTTTACATACGAGTTTTACATAATGTTTTTTTAAAGTAGTTTTCTTTGAAATAACCATTTGGTAAAAATGCTTCCAAGCGCAAGATCTTGCAAAAGATTTCTTATTAAAGACAATTTTGGCTTTTTCCTTTATTTGGCTTTTCGTTCTTAATATTTTTTCGTATTCCCGAATGTCACTATCAAAATCATTTATCTCTGCCAGATCGGTGTCGGAGTCAGATTCTGGGTTAAATCATTCCCATTACCTGAATATTGGTAGAAATCTGTAAGTTTTTGATTTTCCATGTCTTTTTTATTTGAAAAAGTAAGAATATTAACACAACATTATCAAATATGTATTAAATATTAGGCAAAACCAATCGACAAAGTTATGTATTTGTTATATTTACTAAATTAAAAAATATCAAAGCTGTTCAGCTGTGATGCGTCTTTGTCTTTGGCAACAATATTATTTAATACTATTGAACAAAATATGAAGGCATTTAGAATTTAATAATAATGTTCCACTGCCATTTTCACCAACATTGATATATTATTTAATTGTAAAGTTTACTAACTGTCAGTTTGGCAAGCGGTCATCTTCGGTTTATCTTTTAGTTAAAAACTTAATTTTCATAATCTTTTGGTTATATTATAACCTAAAAACTATTAGTTTATTTTGGGAACACTTTCCATTTATTTTGAGAAATTAAATGTCATAATAATTTTAACAATATTAAATGGGAATTTTTCCTCTTGCGAGTATTAATTATAAAAATTTTTCTTAAAAATATTTTTTATTATTCGAAGTTTACTTCAAGTTAAATACAATTAAATATATATTTTTTTAAATCTTTGATATTTATTTTATTTCGGCTCGAGTTCATTAAAATTAATTTTCATTAAATTATTTTTACTGAAGATAGGAATTGTTACATGAAAATTATTATTAAAATTTATTGATAATTTTTCTTGGCTTGGGATTCGAACCTGGGTTGTTGGTTGCATTTACATATGTTTCGAGAAACACCACTTTCTCTCATCAGAATTCTTTACGTTCTCACCCTCTGCACCACTGCGGCGCCCGCTAGCCAACAGTCAAACATCAATCCTTTAACCAGTATTACTGGTGGTTCGAAATTTGCTGTAATTATCATTTTCAATTTTATTTACATGTTGCTTCCTTTTTCCTTCAGTTTTTTTCCGTATTCTTTCTGTCAAGTCTTTTTTCTTGAAAACCTGAATACATTTGTTTATTATGTTTTTTGTCCACTTTCGTAGACATTTTTCATGTGTACCACTTCTAATAAAACATTTTATTTCTAAATTTCAATTTGTATATTCTCATTATTAATTACATTTCTTAAGTTCAATTTGCTTTTTTCTCATTTTCAATTTTGTTATTTTTTAATATCAAATTGAATTTCTGAATTTCAATTTGTTATTTCTCAACATTAATTTCAAATTGTATTTTCTCAATTTCAACTTGAAAAGGTTTCGAATTTCAGAGCCACATAGACCGTTTATTCCCAGCAATTGTAGAAGTTAAAGGTGCTGAAATATGGGAGACATGTAAAGTAGTGCTTTAAAAAATTGTCGTGGAAATATTGGTAATATTATTAAATATTTTATTGAGGATCTACATATCTAGATTGGACCGTTTATCAGCCATTATTTAACTTCAAATAAAGGCTACTAGCGTGCAAGTCAAGCTCTGGTTTGAAAATCTCTTTACTTGTCAACTTAATAATATTCCCCTAATTGGCACCCAAATCGGTCGTAAAGTCAAACAAAAAAAAAAAAAAAAGATATGTCTATGCAGCTTACTACCATGACAAAATATCTGTGCAGTTGTATTAGGAGTGCAGTTGTAGCAAATGCTGATTCCAGTCCTTATGAGACAATGATCTGTGGTGGTTCATATTAGAATCCTAACTCTACCCTATCCAACTCAATTCTAACTTGTTACCAGCTAAGTCCAACTAGCGATGCATGCCCTTGACCTACAGTCCATTATGTTACTCCTGGCTGGTTACATTCAGTTACATTTTGGTAATCTCTATATAAGAATATCAAATATATGTGATCTTACGCCATCTACTCCAACAACCTTGTCGTCTTAGTTAGTTCGCAATTTCATTGCCCTGGTCGTTGCAGTGCCCCGGAACCAAATACAACCTAGCAATATACAGATTCTTTGAATACGACTGTGTGGCTCTTTCAAGCGATCAATGCAGTTTAAATTGCTTTTCACCCTTAAATCCCTTTTCAATGTTAGTCATTACCAATTCCTTGGCTTTAAAGATCGCCAGACTATCTGCCTGAAAAACGCTACGTTCGCTGGACAGTCTGTATGAAGTTCATTGATCAGACTCCATAACTCAATGCCGTCAATCTTGCAATCAGTCGACTGAATTAGGGGCTTTCGATCTCATTCAAGATTTCAGATTCGACAACTAAAGCAGACTCGTAAAATCTCAGTAAACTCTTGACAGCATCCCCAATTATATATTCATCAATGGGCAGTAAATGTTAATGTATATTTGAAGCCGCATGAAAAATGTGGTTCTTATTTCACCAGTGATGCCAAGTGAAGCACACCCCTGAGCCCTATTGAATTTCTTTTAGTCTCAAAGTCCACCATCACACACTGAAACCATTTGTGTTTGTTACTTATATTTAAAAAAAGATCCAGTTCATCATATTCGGTCGCCAGTACCAATTCTTCCTTTTTGTTTATTTTTATACACGAGGATTAGGAATATCATCCGAATCCATGAATTTCTTAAAATGTGTGTCTTCGCGTACCTCTAGGAATACAGATAAACTAGTTCGATTACTATTTCATAAAGAGTTGTTAAAAGTAACTAGAGGATAATACGTCAATTTTTCCTAAGGCAAACCCTAAATTTGCAAGTAAATAGGAAAGACAAATTACAGGTTAAATTATGTTTAAATAAAACACTTTAAATAGAACAGGATGTCGATATTTTTCGAATTAAAACTCTTTCCAACATTGCTTTGCGGCATCTCCCAAATTATGAATTTGAGTGCACATAACCCCAAAAAAGAAACATAGTGGTGTGATATCACATGATCTGGGCGACAAGGTAACCAGTCTGGAAGGTAAAATTAGCTGCTGATCAAAATGATTTCTCAATAAAGCCATTGTGCACTAAAAACACTATGCATTTCATTTTCGTAATACAGCTGAATTATTTGGAGATTTGGTTGTTGTGTGAGTCTTTCAATGACGAATTGTCAAACAATACTGTTTAAAAATAAGATTACAGTACGGCAATAGTCACAAAACAAATGAAAAAAAAGTTCTAAATGGATTACCCTATATTCCTGTCCCCTAATAAACGGTCTTGACCAGACAATATAATATGTGACTAGTGCTGAAATCTTATATAAACGGTAGTCTTGTTTACTTGCGCACGTCAAACTACCACTTTAACCAACCAACCATAGAGACATTCCTGCATCACCTTCACAACTTTCATTGCCTTAAGTATTAACTTAAATTTCCAGGAATTTAAATACAAAAACTACATAATTTCAGTTATTATGCATAAAATTCAACACTGAAATTAAAAAAAATATATACTACGTATATAAGAGGCTTTGTAGTACATTAACTTTTTATATATAAAAAAAATTAATTTTTGTTCGTTCTAAGAACTCATATATAAATATTAATTAGCTAAAACACTCTCTCTTTCGCTTTACTATGTTTTCCATGTTGGTGTTAGTAACAACAGATGCATGCATAAAACTTTAAATATCCCAGTTGGCCACGTCTTTAAGACACCCTCAATGATGGGTGCATGACAGTGTAAAGTCCTCGAAGACAAATGTAGGACAGCCAGAATAAATCGTCAACTATTTTTTCGAACAAATGTCGCGTAAATCGTGAACGACTAAAAGAGAGACAATGTCGCTCAGTTTGTCGTTCACGCAATAAGAATGAAAAGTTCGGCTATATATTCCCTGACTACTGTACAGAAGATTAATGCCACAATATTATCGTCAACGATTATGTGGGTTACAGTGAGGACGACACTCACTGTAACCCTCAACGACTATTTAGCCGCCAATATCGTATACTTTGTCATCAACGATAGGTGACAATGTACACAACTTTGTCGGTAATGATTCTATTGGTAATAATATTAAAAAATATATAAAAAAAAAACATAGATTTAAACATTTTTATTAATTACTTATATTTTATGAAAAATAAATTATTGTAGGTATTTTTGATTCGACATAGTTCTCTTATGAAGTCTTCAAAGGTATGTCCCTCCTTCTTTGTAGATTCTGTATAAAATATATTTAAAAAATATTTTTTTTTGTTAAGTTACATGTCATTAAAAAACAGATGTAACTACATTTTTTTCTACATTATTCTCTACTTTACAATTAAGTCTTTCCAAAAGACTACGTTTTTTTGCGAGCAATTTCTCGTTGCAAGGAACTTAATGATGCCATATCAATAAACAATTGTTATTACTTACCAAAATTAATTATATTTTGATAACACTTTTTACACTTATTTCACAATTTAAAATTACTCTTAAGCTAGATTTACACGATTGAAGGTATTTTGAAGTCTTATCAAAATTTTGAAAATTTATTTTGATGTTCTATTTACACGTTTCAAAAATTTGAACAAAATATTCCTTCAATATATTTCAAAATCTTTTGATAAAAATTTGATCAAAATTTTTTGAAGCTAATTTACACTATGGGTAAACTTTTTATATTGAAAATATTAACTTTGATCAGCTGTTTTGCTTCTTTTGTGAAATAATTTATTGTTATAAAAAAAAATAATTAATAAGTATGGACGACGACACAATCATCATAGCATCAACATTTTTACTATTGGAGGAAGAAGTAGCTGATAATAATGCAAAAAAAAGAAGAAAACAAAAGGAACGTAGGGTTCGACCTTTTCTTTCTCTTTTAGGGAGCGATTGATAATGATTATTATACAAAACTTTGTGCGAATGTCACCAGACGATTTTGATTATTTGCTTAATCTCGTCATCCCATCAATAGAAAAGGCTGATACTAATATGCGGGAATCTTTATGCCCCGGAAAACGCCTGGTAATTACTTCGAGATTTTTACCGACTGGGGACAGTTACCCAAGTCTGATGTTCTTGTTTAAAAGATCAAGATCATCGATATGCAATATTGTGCCTGAAGTCTGCGCTGCATTATGTAAACTATAAAAAATTAATTTTTAAAGGTTAATTTATTAAATAAAAAAACATATCAAAAATAATATATATTGGTACAGATGCCAGCAACATAAGATGAATGGGAGAGTATTTCCCAAAGTATAAATAAAATGTGGAATTTTCCCAATTTAATCGGGGCATTAGATGGAAAACACATCAATATTATAGCACCAGCACATGTATATGTATTGATATGGTTTTGAATCAAAAGAATGAACATGCTGTCAAATTATTTATTGTTATCAATATTGCCAGATGCGATTTTGATGCTCATTTACACGGCATCAATAAAATCTTCAAAAGTGTTGTTCAATAAATTTTGAAGAAATTTTGCTGTTTACACGAGTTTAAAGCATTTTGAAGAGAAATTTTGAAGAAAATTGTTAAGCTTTTCACACTCAAGTGAATGTTTTAACTTTCAACATTTTTGTCTTTTTTTCATTTACAGTTATTTTACCGTTATTGTACAGAGTTAGTGATATGACAACATTGAAGACATTGTTGCAAATCTTGTCAAGTGTGTTTGATAGAAGACAACGTTCAATACATTATATTTAATAAGGTTTCAGCGGACAGGGTACAAATTCAAAAATGTCTTACATAAATTGTCAAAGACAATTTCGTCTACGACCATTTGGCCAACTGGGATATGTATTTACTGCAAGCAACACTTCACAGTGGAACGTATTGGTAACAAAGTAGAAATGAATAGAATTATAGAACGGTTAGTCAAATTTGATACACAGCAGAGAACTGTATTTTATTTTATTGCTTTTGCGGACAATATTCTTAAAAAACTTTACAATCGACATAGTTTTGACATCGACACCACTGTGAATTCATTTGATTATGCGTTAACATAAAAACCCTGTAGTTTTAAAAGCAGCAATTCTCAAGACTAGCTGCTTAAACAGATTTCAAACAGTACTTCGAAATTATTCATTCATTAATAGTAATATTTATTTTGCAACACATTTATTGTAAATTAATTTCAGTGTGTGTTTAACATGAAAACCATGTGTTGTCTAGATTCAGGTTCAAAATAAATAACTTCTATATTTATAAGTATGTGGTATGTAACATTTAGTTTGCTATCAAAATCGTTTCAAAATTCATTTCATGCATTTCGATAATGATAGTGATCATTGCTACATTTTTCTATATCAAATAACGTAATGTACAAATTATCAATCTGATAAATGGTTTTGTAGGAGGTCTCACATAAAATTGACCACTGATTTTCAGCTTATATTATCCGAGAAAATTGAGCTTTTCTAAATTCACTCAAAAAGTATTTTTATAAGGATATGAAGAGCGTTTTTTTTAGATGTATATAACTTAAATTTCGCAACACTCTTTGAACTGGCGGCTATTTTGTCAGCTGTCAAGTAATTTATATGTAGTTTGGTTTGGCATTTCAACATGAATTGACTGACCCCTGAATAGCATTTCTAAATGGTGCAAATTTATATTGAAAGGCGGTGAATGGGCCCACAACAAGATTGCTGTTGATCCCAAATTTTCGCAAGCGAATTTTGTTTAGCGATGAAGCTCACTTTTGGTGAAAGAATACGTCAATAAACAAAACTGCAGTATTTGGAGTGATGATAATCTTCAAGTGTATGTTGAGACACCGTTACATCCAGAGAAACTAACCGTTTGGTGTGCTTATATGGGCTATGGTGGAATAATTGGTTCGTAATTCTTTAAAAACAAAGCTGGTCAGAACGTTACAGCCAATAGTGACAGCTATAGAGTCATGGTTACTGACTTTTTCGTTCATCAAATGAACAATCATAATGCGCAGGAGTTGTGTCACACATGTCAAACAGCTCGTGCCACAATTGAATTATTAATTTGAACCCGTGATTTGGCCTGCAAGATCGTGCGATTTACCGCTGCTTGACTTTTTTCTGTGGGTATATATACGGACACAAATGTTACAAAAAGTCATCAAAAATTGGACTTCTAGATTAGACTATTCTGAGAGCCAATCGAGCCAGTAGTATGCCAGCAGTCATATTTAAATTATAATGCCAGAAGATTATCTTTCGAATAAAGTAAATTTCCCCCCTGGCCCACGATGTCGAACAATAACGTTCGCTTAGATAAGACTTAAGACACAATTTTGATTGTGGAATAAACAAACTTGATTGAGTAAAAAAATAGATACAATAAAAAGGTTGTGTCTTAAGTCTTATCTAAGCGAACGTTATCGTTCGACATCGTGGGCCAGGGGGTTCATGTCAATTTAAAAAAAATCATCTTTATTTTACACATCTAAAAAAACACCCTTTATAAGTAATCATAGATTTTCGTCGTTTGGCTTTAAGGCCTCTATTTGCGTAGAAAATTAGACTTTTATAATTTCTCTCAAAAAGTAGTTTTATAAGGAAATAAAAGTATTGACAGATTTTCGTCCTTTTGGCTCTAGGGCTTCCATTTTTCCTTTTTACCAACTCAAAACTTGTGCCATGACCTGCTGGTAAGCGTCAAAATATTGTACAAAACAACTAATACACACACTTGCACTTACACACTTTCAAAAGCACTTTACTAGAAATTAATGCATCAAAGTTTTTAAATTTAATTATAATTATTTTTTTTTATACACTTTAAATGTGAAATCATAAAAAACACGAATGTATAGAAAACTTTCGTATTAAATGTGTTAATTTCATTATTCATGCTTAAAAATCGATTTATGAATTAAACAACGGCAACAACATTTTGAAAATTCCATATTCAGACATAACATGCAATCAAACGTAGTCAGAGAAGAGCGACTGGTTGATACCCTACTTATACCTGATGATATTTTTAACATATTACTACATACATATTCCTGAATTTCTTGAATAACTAATGAAATTCTTAAGCCCGTTTTCAGCTCAGCACTAGAGAATAGCGGGTTTTAATTTTTGAACAATTTGAACAATTAGGCTGCCACAGTTTCGACCAAAATCGTTCTAAGCGCGAATCATATTAAAAACAAATTGTTGTGTTTTCTTCTTCTTCAAATCTTACTGTTCTATAGAAGAATAAATGAGTTGGAAATGATCAGAAGAATAAATAATGACACTCTAGTCATTAACAGTAAAATGTAATTCATCCTAATATGAAGTCTAAGTTTTCAAGTTTGCGCAATGTGTCGTAGATAAACTTTACTATTTGAAGCGGTTTATTCCTATGATTCATATCAAACTCCTTTCCCTAATAATAGTTCTTATCGTTGATGAAGGTTTGTTCTACAATAACCCTTTAAAATAGGCCACTCGCCTCATTTGACATTATATGAGTTGTGTATCTGATACAAGAATTTTGTTTCAGTGAAAATACATCAAATCATGTACAGGCCACATTTAGTCTAAAGTTAGAAGGTTATTACAGAATACAGATGCTTGGACACTCTACAGACCCCGTCCACTATGTGTATCATAGCAAACTCTATTGCTCGTATTTATAAAAAATTAAAGTAGATTTCAAATGTACTTTAAGAAAATTTTGTCTAAAAGCACACTTAAAGTCTACTTTATTTTTTATAAATACAGCAATATATTCTCATTGCACTAGAGATGATACCTGAGTCTTGTCATATTATGACGAATATTGGGTCATCGCATTTGACAATTAAATCGTCCATCAAGTTTGATATATATTCAGATATTTTTACTTCCTCAGAATAATAGATATCTTACCCATCAATTAAATTTATAGTAGATCAAGTTATCTCTAAATAGGGAGATTGGAATTAGAATAGATTTTATAACATCTGGTGAGCCTTTTAAATTGACAGCAAAGCAACATCGATTAGTTTCTCTATTCAATGCGTACAGATGTTAATTAGAGACAAATGAACAAAATTATCGATACAGAATCCCATTTTGAGCACAGGCATTGTTCGCATTGATCAGATCACAGAACGTAGAACGTCAGTCATATCTTGTTTTAATTCATTATCCAAAAAAAGGCTCTTGGCGAAATAAATAAATATAAGTTGACACACAAATACAGATCCGTTTGCATATAAAGTAATTTTTGAACGCCTTCCAAAGAAACGATGTTAAACTAATTGAAATGTATTGGGTTTTTAAAAATGAGGAATTTTAAAATTTTTAGCTTTTATTTTGAAACATTGGTGCAATATAAATTTATTCAAAGTATTGTTGTTAGCTATGACATTTTCCCATCCTTCTGGCAAGACATGGATTCCTTGTCAAACGAACGGCTCATCTCTCGCGGCCAACAACGAATCAAGTCAATTTCGGATAACGGGGCAAGGTCTGTACTATAAGGCGGATGATATCGAATATTTAACAAATCCTTACTAAATAGTTTTTAACAGGTATTGCAACATGTGGCCGAGCGTTCTCATTATAGAATATTATATTATGTAACACCCAATTTCCCTACTTCTGAATGAATCCTTCCGCTCGCAAACACTTTGAAATTGCTGCTTGAGTGGCTCCTACTTTTTTGTTGAGTTAGTTTGGCTGTCCTGAACGATCTTTGTCTTCCATGTCAAAATTACCACTTCTGAACTTACAGAACACATTCACCATAAGCTTTAGTGTGGTAGATACAGTGATATTTTTTTTAAGATGTAAAACAACACTTTCCACACTTTGTTTCTTTTAGAAAATCCCAATTTACACGAAGTAATTCTTTAAGCTAAGCTGATTATCTTCTAGACATCGAGGTGAGTGGCAGATAAGACGAGACACACTTGATTTTACTAACAATTCGTGTTACTCTCTTATTTGTATTGCATATGTGTATACAAATGTGTTTATACACCCAAACAAAAATACGGTCGATTTAAGCAATAAGAATTGTGCTGTATGAACACCGAAGAAATTTCAATTGTATCAATCTTAAACTAAATTTTGATTTCTTCAGCATTTTTTTTTTTTTTTTTTTTGATAAAATAAAGAGTTTTTTTCGAGCTCGATAAACTTTTTATTGTGTCAATCTTTTCAATAAAAATTGCTTCGTGTAAATTAGGACGAAACTAGAAAATATTTTTAAGAGTTTTTCGAATTTAATTTTACTAGACTTTTTTCATTTTTTATTGAGACATTTAAAGTCGAACTATTGTATCCGTTTTTTTGTCTGTCGAACTACTGTATCCGTTTTTTTGTCTGTCGAACTACTGTATCCGTTTTTTTGTCTGTCTGTTGAAGTCAGACAATACCTGAAGCTCTTCAAATTTATTTTGCATATTTAAACTTACACTGATTATGTACATATATGTAGGTATATTACCACTATTAATGGTGTAGGGTACAAAAAAATATCTGCTGATGTATAATTTTTGTTATTAAAAATATGCATTTAAATATATAAATTTTAATAATTTTCATGTAGCAATATGTGCTGGAAAAATATTATACACTCAGAGAAAAAACTGTATGACTCAGAGTGAATGAAATCGAAAGTGGAATACTAAATTGTGTAACAAAAAAATATATATTTAAACTAAGCGTTCTGCATCGATTGATACAAATAGTAGTGGGTCCGGGCAAGGTCTAAGCTATAAGGCGGGTAAGACAAAATTTTTCAACCACTACTTTATATTATTACGCTTTAATGCGTAATCATAGCGAATCAGTTACAAAATAATGTTAAAAAATCAAGTGAGAAATTATACTAAAAGAGAAAGTGATCAATGTTTTTTAAAAAAGTGTTAGTATTTTATTTAGCTGGTGGAAAAGCTGTAATCTATTCAAGTTGTCCCAAAGATGAAGCACGAAGAAAGCTTTGGGTAACGTGTTTATTATTCACCTTATTTTTTAAGGTATTATACTTCTAAATATCAAACCAGTCATCAAAGAAGACGTACTACTAAAAGAAAATGACGAACTTCAGCTGAAAACACTGACGGCTTGGAACACAAAAAATACAAATCCTGGCATTGCTGCTAGTCCTCTAGAGGACATGGACCTACTCATGGGTTAATCACCTAAGCGAAGGTTGTCCAAATAGATATAAGTTGTTACAGACAACTGGATATTTGCAAACACATATAACGGAAGCAAAAGAAGTCGAAGGAGTAGAAGAAATAAAAATATGCACTTTAGAATAAAGTCACTTAAGGCCGAAATTTCTCTGAATATTAAAACAAGAAAAAGGAAAAAATAAATTAATGTATAAAACAAAAAAATATTAACAAACAAATTAATACAGCTTGAATTATTAGCCAATAGGATTGCTTTTTGCGTGACGTCATTTGTGCGACCTGCGCAGAAGTTTAAAATTTTGTATTCGGGATAAAGTAATATTTATTTCTATCATTCGGAACCGCATAAATCATCTCTCACACGTTGAAACTGAGCGAAGACATTCATCATAAGTTCGGTGTGCTTCAGCGGTACTTTTTACAAATTAAAGAAGTAAAGCAAACCTTCCCACCGATAAAACTTTGTTAACACAAAATTCGACATTTTAGAAGCAAAATAAAACTTTTCGCTTACTTTATAATGTTCAATAACTAAGTGACAGATATGTACCATTCAAAATGACATACAGTTAGTAAAGAAAAAAAAAAACGCGTTCAAAAGATACGTCATCTATAACGGTAGCAATGTTGGACAAAGTCGTAGCAATGCTGAATAGAGTGGTCGAAAATTAGACCTTCCGAATAGACAACCAGTTGAATTAATTTATTTTTAAAAAACAAATATCGAATATAATTTTTAATAAAGATTCCGACATCCGACATCATCGATATATGTAAGTGTGTGTGTTAAAAGACAGTAACTGTTAAATTTTTGTTTTACATGTGATGGAAATCGAAAACGAATGAGTTTTAGAAGTTAATTTTTTCGTAATATTTCTGTATTGAAAAACTTTTATCACATAAAATATGAACATATTGGGCTATTAACGAGAATCTTAAAACAAAAATTTTAAAAAGTAAATTATAAATGTATTAAAATGTATTTCCAAAACTGATTCGTTTTCAATTTCCATCACATGCCTGAATATTTAAACTACTTGATGCTTTATTTACAATTGAAAAGCATCCGGAAAGAAAACGTTTTTAAATGTTAAAATCTTAACAATATTTCAAGGATTTTAATTCGTCGAAACAAATCTTAACTCTACAGTTTAAAAATAGATATTTGAAATCGTCATTACTTTCATTAACTAAGTGCTTCTTTCATTAATAGAAACAGTACTCGAATAATATAATCTGCTTAAGGTATGGTAACACTTGGCAAATATTTAATCAAAAACCACTTGTTTTAGCACAAATTTGTTTGATGTTGTTTACTCTTACAAGAGTTTTGCAAGATCAAACAATATCAAATAAAATAGAACTTTATATTTGTTGTGCTTTGGCCAAAATAAGAAAAGTTTTCCTAAATAAATAAACGAGTTGTTCTGCAAATATTTGCCCAATGTGACCGTACCTTTAGCAAAATTTATCTTTTAAATTTTCAAAATAGCTATCTGAAATAATTTATCTTGAGCTGCAACTATAAATAAAATCAGTCTAATTATTTGCACAAAATAATATTTTATTTAAATATTTTAAATGAAATTGTATCGATTCTTAGAAATTTCATAATATGTAAATATATAGCAATGAAGTGCTTTTGAGTGTACAAGTAAATATTTCATATTAAATATATGTACATATGTATTTGTTGTTGGTTAACGTTCGTCTATACAAATTAAAAACATATGAATATTTTCTTGTTGTAGGCTGGTATTTATTTATGTTTTTTTGTTGCATGTACACTGCAATACACATTGACAGATACACAGGGCGACATAATTATCAACATTATTTCAATATTTTTGATTGTAGTTGTTAAAACCCAATTGTATTTGTTGTATAAATTTATGTTGAGCTCATACTTTCAATGGGTTGTGTGTACTTCACATATCGGTTTACATTACACATTCAATACATCATACATGCATTCAGTCATTCATTCAATTTGTCCAGTTTTCCCCCATTGCTGTATGTGTGTGACCATTTGACCATAAAATAAAAAATCAACTGGTTAATTTACGTTTCGAGAAAAAATTAACGGATTTTTAATTATAAAGCAACATATTAAAATAAATGTTGCTACGTTTTGTTTTCTATTTTTATTATTTAATGGTTGTAATCGTAAACAATAAAAGCAACAAAAACTAAACAAAAAAAAATACTTTAAGAATGAACACCTGTGTCGATTTCAATATACATAATTCAATATAAGGTATGTGCATGATGAGAAATCACTAGAATTAAATTTTTCATGGTATTGTTTGCAAGAAACGTTTACTAGTAACATACATTATGAGCAAACATTTTTATGGGGTAAGGGGAGGAGTTATTTCAAAGTTTAAAATTATTAAGACATTAATCGTAATTGCTATAAGCTATGATTCAAAATTACTAATCGAAATATTATAAAACTTTTAATAGCATGAAAAGTTGAGTTAATTTTAAATTATCTCAGGTGTAAATAACTTTTAGGGGATTGCTATTTTATTCTTTTTATATTCTCCACCACTACAAGTGGCGAATGAAGGAGAGTATATTGTATATGTAAGTTTGTCATTCCGTGTGTAGCATTGAGAAATATTCATTTGAGACCAAACAAAGTATATATATTCTCGATTCTTATGGAATTCTATGTCTGTCTGTATAAAAATACCGTTAAATTTTAACACAGCCATATCGTAATAATATTGATTTATTTCTTGTACAAAAGTGCAAAGTGTCCGAATAGTGAATTTTTTGTTTTTGTGAGTTTTTGTTAGGTTTCACATTACTGGATGCTGGATTTTAAAGATATCAGTCGATAATTGGTGCGCTTTTACTACAACACCTACATACCGATGGTCTCATGTAGAAAGGCCCTAACTCGCATATTTGAAACTTTACAGGAGAAGGTAAAAACATAACAAAAACTGTAATATTCAACATGTAACTTTTTTTGTACAACTGCTTATAAAAGCGTTATTTTTTACACTATTGCAATAAATTTTTGTGAGGAGGTGTATTTGCGCTAAATGCATTGGAATCGCAAAAAAAAACAAATGTCGAAAAAATAGCGAGTTAGGGCCTTTCTACATGAGACTAACGATATGTATAAATTTTTGATAAAAACGTAATTGAGATGAAATTCGGCCAAAATAATCTTCACCTTATAACCCCTGTTTTATACTTTTATGGAAAAATGTTGAACCTGTTTTTAGTTTTATAAATTGTTACATTACATATAAGATTGTTTATGATAAATATACAAACTCTATAAATAATGACAAGAGTTGCTAATTACATCAATTATATATAAATGGTTAAAATGAGATAAAATTTTAAAACATTTGAAATAAATTATATTGTTTATTTATGTCTATCAAATAATATATAAAACAGTAATAAAATTTGCGCTAAAACTGAATAAGAAACACTGAACAATGATGAGCCCTAACAAGAGTCTAGTTTTTCTAATTCTCATTATATTTAGGTGGAAGGCATTTAATAGCGTGTTCAGATATGACCCTTAATTGCGTTAATCGCAATTAACGCCATTATTGAGCTCAATATTCCATATAAAATCTCAATTAATTATTGCGCAATAAGTACGAAATTGTTATAATATTGAGTAAGATTTCGAATGCAACACTGTTCACAACTGTGTTTAGTGAACAAAATTGTATAAAATGCAAATGTCAACAAAAGAAATCATTAAAAAATCAATGTGAAGGTAAGTTTGTTTACGTAAAAACACAACAACCATACAAAGTATTTTTTGTATTGTTTTCCAACTGTCGTATGATTATTGAGTAAGCTGAAAATTGCGTATGCCTGAACACTTATAATAATATTGTCAATTAACCGAATATTGACTCAATTAAGTTTTATATCTGAACACAGTATAAGTTTCGGCTCTGCCGAATATATCACTCTCACTTATTTTTTATATCACTCTTAATCAGCGCTGCCAGAAGTAAGATTTTACCTTACTTTTTAAGATTTTTTCCCCAAAAAAAAAAGATTTTTTGTTTTGTCTAGACGAAGGTTAGATTCAATTAAAAAAATCTTCTTTGTTTCCATTTAAAAAATTTTAAACTAATCTATCTCAAAAAATTTACAATTTAGTATAAGAAAATGAATTTTTGTTGTTATTTTTTGGTTATTGTTAAATAAAATATGAATTGTTTTTATTATTTTTAAGATTTTTTCCTCAAAAATACGACTTTTTTTTTGGCGAAATTAAGATTTTTTGCTGAAAATTTCCGGCAGCCCTGCTCTTAATATTAGCGCAGCTCACAATATTGAGCAAATGTTATTGCATCATTGCATTTGAGCAAATAACAAAATACACAGCACGAGCAAAAATAAACTTTTTTATAAATGCAATGATGCAATACCATTTGCACAAGATTGCGAATTGCGCTTTTACGTTTATGATTTATTCAATTCGAAATAACATTTCCAACCATCTAATACTCGTTCATCAATTTTATTTCCATCTGTATTTAGTGCTGATTGTTTCCATTATAAATAAATAAATGTTGTCTAAATAACTGCTCGTTTGACTTATTATATTTTTAATAAATCCAAATGTTTGTATATTTTTTGTTACCGTCATTTAATAATCATCTACGAATACATACATATTTAATGTGTTATTTTCTAGATTTGTGCTACTTGATTTCTAAATACATTTATTCATGATTATTTATTTTTTTGCAGATTTCCATTAGCTAAATTATGGGTAAGTGTTATTAACCATTTTATATTTAAATAAAGCAATCACAACCAATTGAGCATAGTGGAATTTTGAAAGGCAAAAGTAAAATATCTTTGGGTAATATTATTTAGAAAAAGAAAAAATATATTTCTATCTACATATAATCAATTAAATCAGATTTTCTGTAAAACTGTTACATATACATATTTCAACCTTTTGAGTTTTCAATTAATTTTTTCTGTGAGTCGGTGCAATACGCATATAATTGTTATACTAATGAAATTCTATTTCGATTTAGCTATGTCCGACGGTCTGTGTAAATCATACGAAAAGATTTATCATTGTCCTAAGTAGTTAGTTATTAAGAATTGTTCCTTTCTTGTGGGCATTATACTGCTGACACAAGAAAAGAAGCAACGCCATGCCTACTCTCTGCTGTTAGAGGTTTGCTAGATGGTCTTTCGCTGCGAGCATATAAACGACTTGCCAAGAAATATTCCATGGATGCTCCCAGGGAAAACGTTTAGGAAAACACTTTTTGGAAGCAGGGCTCAATTGTGTGTAAATTTTAAAGTAATTTTTTATTATCCACCTTTTGTTAGTCTCCTCCTGTAGTCTTTAAAGGAATAATAAATCTTCAAGCGAGTAGTGATAAGTCAACATATATGTACCTATTGTGGCAGAGATAGTAAGATTTATGCCACGTCCAGCGAGCTCTTCCGCACCAGAGTTTCTCTGTCATTCCTTGTGTTATAACACAGTACGCTAACTATTTAATAGCTAAGATCTCGGCTATAGGAATCTTCAATATACATAATTAGTTTTTAATGCAATCCCATACATTCGTAATACTCTGAGTTACTGAATTACTAAGATTATTTGCCACTTCTCTGAGACTGACATCTCGCCTGGAGAGTTGCTGTGGGCGTTTCGATCTTGGCTTGTTTTCTACAGAGCCAGTGCTTTTGAACTTTTTTATAATGCACTAAACCGTAGCAAAAGGTTTGTTAAAAAGTTTATGTATTGCACGCTTAGGTTTGTTAAAAAGTTTATGGATTGCACGCTTAGATTTTCCTATTCTTTGTTCTTGAATAATAAGATTTAGTACATCTACACTAACTTCTTTATCGTGCTTATCTTATTAATTTGTCAAAACTTATTTGACTGATAAACTGCTAAAAAGCAGAGACCGAAAATAACTCGTCCATATAATCAAAAATCAGAATTGTGAGTTATATTTTGTTTTTAAAAATAAATCACTCAAAATTACTAGTATGGAATAATTTTTGTTAATATAGTTTGGTATAACCTTTATTAGTTTTTGTTGTTTTTTAATGCTTTGGTGTGAGACAAACTATTTCAATTGTGTTTGATCTTAATAAACGTTAACATTCTTTCTCTTTTATTTACATGCTATAGCCTATTTTTTATAAATTTTTTAACAAATTGTAAATTGAATATGTTGAATATGAACTAAAGTAGTGCCGATATTGGACAAGAAGTAAAAAAACGAATTTTATATTCAAATTGCAATGGTTTGCATGAAATGAACTTTTGCCATTTATTTTAAAAGTTCGAAAATAAAAGTTATAACCTGACCTTTATGAAAAAATTTAATTATAAATCACTCATCTTGATTACTTCCGTTATTTTATTTTCTGTTTCTCTCAACCACAAGCCTAAAATGTTCTCTTATAAATCAATCTCTCTCAGTGATATAAAACAAAAAACTAATTTTAAATGGTAAATGGTGCCAAATTAAAGTGGCCCCGTTGTTTGCGGTCTATGAAAAGTAAAAAGTAAATTAGCAGTCAAAAAAAAATTAAATTTTTTGCTTTGGAAGAGAGTAATTAAAATGAAATTGAATTATGTATTTGGTTTTCTTAAGGTGGATTCACCCATTCGTTCTTAACAAAAAATTTGTTCGAACAATTTTTTTTGAGAGAGAGAAAATATTTTTTACGAACTTGAATTGGTTTAATTTTTTTGCTGAACAAAAACGAATTGGGTTGCCAATAGGTTGCATTTTTTCATACAAATAACAATGCCTTATGTATTTCAATGGCCATCAGCAAAAGGAACTTTCTTTTTTCATTCATTTTGAATTTATATCTGTGATTTTGAATACACAATACTTTTAAATAATTTAATATTTGTATTTTGACACTTAAAACCCAAAGCAAAATAAATCAATGGTCGCACTTGTAAAACTAATAGATTTTGTTTACATATGGCAGTTTTGATTTTTCAGAAAAATCGTTCGTAATGGGTGAATCGTGCTGCAAAAACTCTCAGTAAAAAAATTTTTCTCCGAAAAAATATTTTACTCTTTGATTGGCGAATATATAAATTATATGAGGAATTTTTTTTTTTCATTGCAAAAAATTTATAATTCTGCGATTGTCCCGTTCAGAAAGCTTCTTTTTCGAGCCGCCACTTTTATTTTCACCATAATAATCCGGAATGTTTGCAAAATTTGTTAATGCAACATGTGACTGTTTTGTTTGTTTGACAATTTCTCGAAAACTTAAGTCACTTTTTATATAAGCAGAAATTTTGACCTTTTTCAAAATAACTAGGGTACGAACCAGTCGTCACTTTACAGCAAATTGTTGAAAATTGCACAATTAGAATAAATAACAGTTATGTTTTTGTTTTTCTAGTATTCTTCTTTGTTTATCTTAAAATGTAATTAAAGTTATAAAACAATAACAAACATATTTATGAAAAATTTCGCCGAATTTAGGATAAAAATTGTAGATGAATACCATGCTCTTAAAATTTTTAAGCCATTAAAAACTGTTTATATTATTACAACAAATAACAACATCATGTGTAATTATAGGAATTTAATACAAAAAATTTCAAAAATTTATCTAGAACTTATTCATTTACCTTTTGTTTAGGTAAGATATGGTTGTTGTCACAGGTAAATCAAGCACACTTAAGGCCCAACCATAATGTGCATGAACAGCGTTGTCAACTTTGAAATTTCAAAACGCACCAAAATGGAGAAAAAAGCGCACCATTTACAAAAAAACGCACCAAGTTAAGAATTTCGTTTTTGTTTGAAATATTTATTGAATTAATTTTAAATTTTTTAATATCATAAAAAATTTTTTATCAACGATTATTAGTAAAAGTAATAATAGTAAAAGCCTTTTTTTAATAAATGAGCTAATAAAGATAAAATAAGCATTTAACCACTCAAAATTTAACTCACAATATGATATTAGGAACTAAAGTAGTAATTGGTAAAAAAGCTAATTTCAGTACATATTTGGTACTTTTTTGTATATATTTTTGTTTTCTAGCTGATTTTTTCCAATAAAATTTGTTAGGTTTCCACTGGTACTCTAATCCTGGTTGTTCGTCTACAGTTCAGTAGACCAAACCATCAGGTTATACAAGAATTTTTATTTACATGTTTAAAATGTTAATTTGATTTTCAAACAAAGATTTTTAAAAAATTTTATTTCATTTATCATACATTCGTATTTAAAATACATTTTTTCATTGTATAGATTTCATGAGTTATGAATTATTAGCAATTACTGAAAATAAAGATTTCATCATATTTTCGAAAAAATTAAAAAACACTCAAATAGGTTTATTTTATTATAAAAAGATTTTTTCTCACACTGAAACAAAAAGTTGTGTTGAATTTGCTTTGGTGCCACCAAAAATTAAAAAGCGCACCAAAATTTTCAAAAAAAGCGCACCGCGCACCAACTAAAGAATTTTTCGCACCAAAAATTTAAAAAAGCACCAAAAATGGTGCGAATCGCACCAAGTTGACAACGCTGTGCATTTACTACCTTATGCCAACTTAAGCAACTTTACGTATGTGTACTTAATGAAAATTTTCGTCAAATGTCATTTGCTTAAGCAAGGAGCCAAACTGAACGCGCATTCAGTACGGAATCATCTGTTTTTTGATTGTATAAAAAAAATCATGAAATATATGAGGAATCAGCGTTTATTTTTATTTTAATTGAAAATGTGTAAAAACACAAGTGTCTGTATGAATAGAGAAACCCGTTTTACTTTAACAGAAATGTTAAAGAAAAGGCTTCATATCAATTTCAATTTTATTTCCATATTTGTCACTTTATTATTTGTTCAACAATTCTTGTTTTACTGTCTGTATATTCAATAAAATAAAACATAAAATAAACAAATACAGGGGGTCGTAATTTTAGGTACTTTTTAATTTGAAATACTCGCAACATACTGCACAAATATGCAACAAGGTTTGCATGCATCTTAAGTTCATGTAAGTACTTTATGGTCACTTAAAAGTCTTCTTAAGTTTACTTATGCATTTGACAGACTTTTCGTTCATTTTTGACAGTTGTTTAAGCTAGCTTATGCTAGCCTTTAGGCATATTGTTCGGGGAAATTCTCAATTTTATTCCAGTACTGCAAATACGTTCTAATGCAATGTCCGCTATGACAAACTTTAATTTGATGACTGGCGATGATTTGCACAAAAAACACTCTTATGATTTCTGTATGAAAACGTTAATTATGATTCATATCTAGTTTAAGGGAGTAGAATTTCAGCAATAAGAATTCTTCAATTTTCAATATGTGGTGCCAACTTCAAGAGGTTATATAAGGCAAAATTTTAACTACATTTTCAAAACCTTTATATATTATAATGTTATGATCTACTGCTAAAATCACTTATTCATCATACAATATTTTGTGCTGCATATATTTCCTTTACTATTCCAAATTAAGAGTTCAATGTGCAAACAAATTTTTGAAAGTTTTTGTTCTATTTATTATTTATTTTTGCACTAGTTGTTTTATATTATTTATTTACATAGTTCTTTATTGGTATATTTTAAATCATTATTATAGCAACCAAAGTAACAGAAATAATACAAATTATTGATTTTCTCATTATGCAAAAACATTCCTACAAAAAAAAAATCGGTCAGTATTTTTTTCTTTCGTTAAACATGTAACGAACTATTTTTACTTGCCTGCCAGAGGAACTTCACGGTGTTGGACAAAATTATATTAAAATTTACAAAACAGAAAAAAAAGAAATCGAAACATTACACTGCAGCAAATTTTTCTACATGATGAGGTAATGACCATCTAATGAACTGTGGGTTAGGTGAAATAGTTTTCTTTAAAAGAAATTATTGAAAAAAAACACACAATACACAATACAAATCATTGTTCACATAAAATCCGCTGTCATACATTTTTTAATAATTATGCAACCAAGAAACGTTTGAAAACTTTTTAAACATATGTAAATTGATACTCATTTATTAATACATATATAAGGAAATCTAAAAGAAACAGGTTGCAGTGCTATATTCGGCTGTGGCGAATCTGAAACAACCTCTTAAAAATATTGAGAATTATAAAAAATACACTGCTGCTAGGACTATAATATACTTATTCAGTGTTTTGAATTATATTAGAATTTATACATATTGTTTGAAATAAAATTTTACGCACACAAGCTTTTGACAGAGTTTGGCACAATGGTTTATCAAAAATAAAAGCTATACTTCCAGCTCCATTTTATTTTTTAATAAAATATTTTCTACAAAACCGGTCTTTCTACGTTAGAGTCAAAGACGAGATTTCTACAATATTTGAAATCAGGGCAGGTGTGCCACAAGGTAGCGCACTTAGCCCTGTGCTCTACACTATATTTACAGGCGACATGCCTCTGTCTGAAAACGTATATGTATCAACTTATGCGGATGACACAGCAATTTTAGCCACCCATGATTCACCCGAAATAGCATCAAGACTAGTGCAAAACGAATTAAATAATTTGGAAATTTGGCTAAAAAAAATGGAACATAAAAGTAAACGCACAAAAATCTGCTCATGTTACATTTACATTAAGAAGAAATGGCTGCCCACCCTTGTCAATCAACAACACTCAAATACCAAACACAGATTGTGTTAAGTATCTTGGAATGCATTTAGATCGCCGACTTACATGGAAAAACCACATAAAAGCTAAAAAAGAGCAACTGAATATAAAAAGTAGAAAACTTTATTGGTTAATGGGCACGAAATCTCAGCTTAATCTTGAAAACAAAATTAAATTATATAAAGCAATTTTAAAACCTGTGTGGACATATGGAATTTAACTCTGGGGTACTGCAAGTAACTCCAATGTTGAGATTTTACAACGATACCAGTCAAAAACCCTCAGACTTATCAGTCAAGCCCCTTGGTTTATAACAAACGAAGCCATACATAATGATCTAAAAATTCCAACTGTAAAGGAAGTCATCCGATCTCAAAGTGAAAGATATCTAAACCGATTAAGCAACCACGTAAATCCGTTAGCAATATCTTTACGACACCATATTTTAGACCTACCATTTCGTAGATAATGACTTCATTACCTAAATAGATAAAGTATTTTTTAAAATGAAACATATTCATGTCAATAGCTGTATGTAAAATGTTATCGTAAAAATTGTAAATTTTTTTTTTCGTATTTTAATAATAGTTTAAGTTTATATTAAATTTAAATTTAGTATCTATTATTTAATGTCAAAATATATGTATTTATGTATATTTAGTTAAAAAGATTAATATCAAACTTATAGTTGTACTACAAAGAGTACGATTATCAATGTTAGATTATTTTTCACCCAATTTTCTTATTATCTAATTATTGATAGATTGAAATTTAAATAAACGAAAAAAAAAATGTTTTGAAATTTTATCTTATTTTAAACATCTATAAATAATGTAATTATCAATTTAAATTACCATTATTTTTCGTCTGTTTATCACTACAATATTGAGCATAATTTTATAGTTTTTAAAATTTAAAAAACCTTTTTCCGATTGTTTCAAACAGTAAGGTTATAAGATGGCGCTTACGAGTACATATTTTGGTTGAATTTCATCTCAACAACGTTACTTATAATGCGAGGGCATTATAACAGAAAGCGCGGTATTAACAGAAAAAAGTTAAGTGATTTGGAAACTCTCATCTCTGCTATGAAAACATGTTAAATTTCTTTTCGATCTGGCAACTCCTTCATATAGAAACAGGTGTTCAAAAAAGACGCATTCGCGATTGGAAAAATTAGAAATTCGTAGTGTCATTCAATATTTAAACAAACAAGGTTTATCGGGACAAGAAATTCATAATAATATGGTGAATGTGTTAGGTGAAAGTACGTCCAAAAACAGCAATAACAACAGAAATTGTAGCCAAAGTGCATGATATGGTATGAAATGATCGACAAATAAAAGAGCGTGAAATAGCCAATATAATGGGCATCTCAAATGATCGAGTCCATTTATTTTTGCCATGAAGAACTACAGATGAAAAAGCTTTCTGCAAGATGGGTGCCGCAGTTAACAGTCGACCAAAAACGCATAAGAATGAAAATTTCTCAAGCTTGTTTTCATCGTTTTAAGAAAAATAAAATGAATTTTAAGCGTCGTTTTATAACTGTTCATGAGACATGGATCCACCACTATACTCCAGACACAAAAAACAAGCCAAGCAATGGACTAACGCTGGAGGAAGTGCCCCAAACAATTCAATCGGCTGGTACGGTTATGGCAACGATATTTTGGGACTTCAAAGGTATTTTATTGATTGCCTAACTGCAAAAGGGTAAAACAATAAATTCAGAGCACTACTGTAATATTTTGGTTCAATTAAATGTAAAAATTCGTTAAAACATCCTGGCATACAACACAAAAAAATAATTTTTCATCTAGACAACGCACCAATGGCTAAAATCAAAGAATTGAAGTACAAGTTGCTTGACCACCCACCTTCTTCTCCTAATTTAGCTCCCAGTGACTTTTACTTGTTCGCAAATCTAAAAAAAATTCCTATCTTTCTAAACGTTTGCCTCAAATGAAGATGCAATTACAGTTGTAAACGACTATTTTGAAGGCCTTAAGGAAAACTGTTTTAATCAAGGGATAGAGTTGCCAGATAAGCCTTGGACTAAGTGTATTGAAGTTTCAAGAGATTATATTGAAAAATAAAAATGTTTTTGCGCTAGGCTAAGAAGTTTTCGAACCGCCCTCGTAGTTTTATAGATTTCATAGTAGAAGTGGACCATTTATGGATTAATAGCTTAAACATCCAGTAACATGATTTCTATGTATTTGAGGCTTATATTGTTTGAATTTCAACTCAATAACGTTATTTAAAAGAGTTACTCCTGAAGAGTTTTATGGTTTTTATGGTGATACTAGGAAGTGGCTTTTATTTGGGAGTTATTGCAAATTGTTGACTGACAGCTATAACTAGAATCATTGCAGTAAACCGATATTAGTATGATTTCTGGATTAAAATTACTAATCTGTATTAGATTATAGTTTATTTGACCTTTTTTATTAATACATATTAATAAGATGGTACACACAGAAGAAATGAAATCTCGAAAATAAAAAATTTTATTTTAATATAAAAAGATCTTAGGCTCGAACAATTACTGAATAAATTACTAATATGTATGAAATGTTGGCTTGATATCGGTATTTTTTGTGAAAAATATCATATTTTTATGGAGGTTCTCTCACATTTTGGTATACAACTCTGGTTATACTATATGGAATTTGCTAATTTTCATTTCAAAACTTTCTGACAAAATATAAAATATTTTTTTGAAAATGTAGTGAAGTTAGGTTTTATATTTTGGACATGAGAGTGTTTTACGCGACGGTCAGAAGGGCATAGCTCTATAGACTTCGAATTTCATAAGGACCACGAAATATATATATACTTCGTTGGGTCTCAGATGAATATTATTAATGTTTCACACGGAATAACAAACATACGTTTGTATGTGGAGGGTATAAAAACTAAAAATAATTTCCTTTAACGAATAATTCCAGTTTCAGATCATTTTTTTTTATGAAAACAAAATAAATTTCAGGAAAGATATCAATATGCCATAGAGTACTTGCATATAATGTCCATCTGGCTTGACAATTTTAAATTTTGTTCCTTCCAACCCACTGTACAATTTATTTATTAAATCACAACAAAACAAACAAAAAAATATGAAAGCTGAAACTGAAAAAAAAACAAATTTATTAAAAGAAGTGGAAAGTTCGCTACAAAAAATGCCGGTAATTTTTTCATCAAGTCTTTGATCAATCAAGCGTCAAAATATTCTGCAGATACAACAGTAAACTCGCCAACAGATTTCAATTTTTTCCACACTTTTTTATCTTTGTGTTCAACTTTTTTTCAGCCATTTTTGCACTTCAACTGCCAGAGCATCATCATTTTGATTGAAAATGAGTAAAAAAAAAACAAGTAACCCCAACAATGGCAACAACAACATCATTATTACCGGCAGCAGCAACAGCAAGAGGAAAATGCAATGCAATTAAATAAAGCAGCAACTTCAAATAATATTAAAAACAACAACAACATTGTACTTAAACAGTGGGATTATAAAAGTAAAAATTGTTGAAGTAATCAAAAATAAAATTGAGAGCAAAATGCCAAGAATAAATTAATGCTCCAGCTAAATCTTAGGATCTGTCATCGAAACTAGATATAAACCAGGAATAATCGTTTGTAAAATAACCATTGTTACTTGGGCTGTACATGCGAATTCACAATTGATAAATTTGTAAAAGAAAAACTCATTCAACAAGGATATTTAGAGCTGGAAATTGTTATATGTATATTTTTCGTTACTACCGCTCGAACCTGTGAATTTTTTGAATAAGTTCATAGCTGGCAATTACTCTGATTACGCCCACTGTGCTCTGTGCTTTCTATTTATTAAAGAAGAGACTGGCTAAATGTTGGCGAATGATGGTGGCGATATTTATGGTGTTGTTATTGTTGTTCTTGATTACAATGTGTAATGTTGGCAAGTACACAATACTTGCACAGCAGCAGCAACAACAACAACAATAATAAGAACAACAACGTGGTAATAGACACAACAAACACTCTTCACTCAAACAATGGATATATAAATAAATAAAAATGTGTTTTTGAAGCATTTTCCAACTGAATACTTTTCTAGTTCCATCACCTTGTTTGTAGTCATACCCACTCTCGAGTAGAGTATAAAAATGGGTTAAAAATTGTCATTCTTTGTGCTACAAATACCAACAACAACAACAAACACGGCAGCATGATGACGATGACGACGGCGGTAATAGCAATGAGGAATTATGATGGTGATGATGATGGCAATGGAGCGATGTTGATGTTGATGTCGATATGGATGATGATGACTGTCGTATAAAGTGTTAAATAGGCGCGTGTTTCAAATAAAACAACACCACCATTAACAGCAACACCAATAAAAACACAACAACATGTATTGTTGAAGACCAACAGCATCGTTGACGTTGTTCTTTAAACATGCAACAAGTTGTTTAAATAAGTGGAAAAATAGATGTTTGAAAAGTTTTGCCTTGTTGAGAGTGTATGAGTAAAAATTCTCATCAGGTCCGTGAACAAACAAAAATGTTTTAATTTCTTTTTGTTGCTGTTGTTGTTGTTGTTCTTACTTTACTCGCTTCATTTTCAAAAGTACAAAGTGTTTAGAATTTAAAGTACATGCGAGTACGTGCATGATTTATTGTTGTTTGTAGTTTATGTTGCTGTTTTTTTTCCTCGAAACAGATGCAATTATCTAATAATTACACTCAGAAAATTATGTGCGCAGCAATAGTGAGGCCAGAATGGCAAAATGTTTTCCATATTCAGCGGGTGCTAATTAAATCAGCTTCTGCAGCTTTCTATCCAATACTTATTTGTATTTGAAACTTGAAAATCTAATGAAGTAATATTGATAAATAATGGCTTTTTGTTCTTCTCCAAGGGTATTGAAATGCTGAGGGGCATTGGAGAAAGTGCAGTCATTATTAAAAGCAAAGTAATAGTTGTTAGTTGTCACACAGCTGGAGTCTCCCCCGAGGCATTTCATGATGGACCTTGGAATATACGAGGAAGACATACGAGGATATATACAGGATCCACTAGATTAAAACTTGTATGTAGCAGCTTTGAAGGACATTCACAGAGACGCCATCAATATCACGATCGCAGGATACCGCATGAATGTCGTAAAACAAGTGTAGTTCTGGCACACCAGACATCGGGATGGAGCAATAGGCTTAACGCCTTTTGGTCCCGTATATACCGTGCCATCCCTAACCTATGCCCAGCATGTGGCCAGGAAGTTCATAACACCCACCACATCTTCAATTACTTCACTTCGTCCAATGGATTTATGGACTAACCCAGTAGAAGTAGCTCAATTTCTTTGTCTGAACCTCATTGCAGAACCCTCTGATTAAAACTTACTTAGTCTAGCTATTACAATTTCAAAGCACTAGAGAACCAATCATGGCTCTGAAATAGAGAAAGCCTTAATCCTAACTCTTGAATAGAGAAAGTCATGGCTTTTGAAGAGAGAAAGAGACATGAATTCAGTGGAATAAGAAACACATTTTCTTTCAAAAAAATAGAAAAAACCACGATTGATAAGAAAATGTAAATAGAGAAAAAACCAGGATTGTTAAGATAATTTAAACGAGAAAAAATCACGATTGCTGATAAATATTGAATAAAGCAAGAGCCATGTTTACTGCATATCTAATCTAGTGGAGATAGAGCCACAACAGTGGAATAGAGAAAGATTTGAGCAAAATTCATAATATCGATAATACCATGATAAGTTACAAAGATGTAATTGGGGAATAATTGAATAGAGATAGAACCACAACTGATTAGGAAAATTAAATAAAGAATTAACAACGATTTCTAGAAAAAATTTAATAGATATTGCTTGCAAAATTTTCATGATGGTGGTAAAATTTTAATACCGTAATAGTACAGTAACTAGAAAGAGAAAGGTCCAAGATTTGTGGCATAATAGTAATCTGTTTGTGTTTGAAGTAATGACAGGAACACAATCCCTACTTTTCCAAAAGAGCCACGATTGCTAGTATAAATTGGATATAGAAAAAATAGTGTCAGGCATTAATTTGGTAGAGAAATAACCACCATTGCTGGAATAAATTTGATAGAAAAAGAACGACGATTGCTGGCAGAGTCGTAGTATAGAAGAGTTGCGATTAGTAATCGACATCTCCAGTGAACACGTTGACATGTTTTTAATCGTGTTAATAAAGAATTATAATAACCTCAATGAATATATTGCTGGTCTACCATTAATACATCAATTAAATATTGGTAAGATTGATACGAAATTTCACATACGCTTAGCAAAGTATTGGACTTTAAGTGTTAAAGACGAACCTTACACGCTCCCTAAAAGCTGTGCTGTATCTTGTTATTGTTCTGGAATACTTGTGTTTAATATTGTCGGCAAGCTATTTAAATATACAATTCTGAGACATTAAAAAATATTGATATTTAAAGCCTAAACCACCATAGGATGGTATATTGAATTTGTGCTGATGTTTGTACTGCCCAAAAATATTAGTCTAACATCCACCTTAAAGTAGATCGATCACATCTCAACTCAGAATCACATGTTTGCCTGGCTAGCTAAATACTGAGCAATATGACAACATTATTATGTTTTTTTTAACGGCTTTGGCTAAATTCTAGACACGAACATTCTAGACTTGCAGGCATGAACATTCTAGTATCTTAGCTCCGTACCATCTAGAAATTACGATTGATGTATAAATAGACAAACAGGGCAACTCATGTTAGTAAGTTTATTGTGAGTGATTGTTGTGAGGGCATCAAGCGTTCTCAAACTTTAAGTATTTAAAAAGACAGAGTAGAGTTTAGTAAAATGAAACAAACCACCGGTTTTTAAAAGGTAAAAATTTGTGCAACGAGCAATTAGAATCTTAATAGAATCCTGTATTTAGATTACCTTGTATTTGAATATATTTTTACAGACCAGAACTATCAAATTGCAAGCTACTTTTGGATTATTAGCTTGCCTACTAAATTCCCTAACAAGTCCTTTTTGTTTACTAATCAAGATTTCTCTTTCTAAATCTTAATTGTTTTCCACTCTTATATCGCATACTACGAGTACTCGTACATATTTAAATTCTGTAAAGTCATTTTATTTCTCTACGTTTGTATTTTGTTTCTACTTTAGTGTGTATTTAATCTTTAGAGTGGCACGCATAAAACCACATTTAAGACACCTTCTTAGTTTTTTTTTTCTGTTTTGTACTGTTCTTTAGCATTTTAATCGGATTTTAAGTAAGAAGAACTGAAAATGACCTCACTTAAGTGGCCATTAGCCTTTAACGTCATTTTGTCGCGTCATTTGTAAGGAAATACTTTTTTTCTGTCTAATTTTGTTGTTATTGTTGTTGTTGCAGTTGCTGTTACTAATAGATGAATATTTTTATAGTAATTTGTTTGTGGTTGAAATAAAGAATACAATCCCTTGCTTTCAATAATTATATAAACTTACACACAAACAAACTGAAAAAAATAAGACTTTATCAGCAGGACAGAATTTTCTAGACAAAAATAATATAATAATATCATTTATAATACACACAACATCAAAAAAAAAATCAAAAGAGTTAGTCATCATCGTCAAAAACTCATCTTCTCTATAATAAGAAAAGTACCCGCACATTCAGTCACACAGTTCTACTCCACTTAGTTGTAATCGTAGTCTCTGTGACTAAAAAGACATTTTTAAGGCAGAGTTTAACTGATATGATCTCCATACAATGTATCTAACCAGGCATTAAATCTTGTTGCTTTCATTCACTATTTTATTGTGGACTTCAGCCGTATGGCTGGCTGGTTGGCTGGTTTACCTGCCTGCCTTGTGAGTCAACATAAATAGAAAGAAGCTAACCTGTAAGTGTGTGCAGGTTTTGAGAAAACTATACGAATAATATACTACGTTGAAAAAAAAACAGAATAAACAAACACTCACTTTACATTTAATTCGTCGTTTTTTGTTTACAACAATGTTGATGTTGAGGCTGATGATAGTGCTGTTATCTATCTTCATCAGCATGCCTCATCTAAATATCTGCCACTGGGATCTATCTGTTCAACATAAAAGAATAATTGTTTGTTGCACAACAAAGTTGCTGCATTTCGCAAACGCACACAATTTTAAACGGTGCTGGTTGGTTGGTTGGTTGGTTGATGGGTGTTGATGTAATAAACTCCGTTTTCTTTCTTTCTTTCTTTTGTATAGAGCAGAGAGAGATTAGTCTTTAAAAGCTTAATAAATGCTACATGGGCTTTTATATATGTATTTGTTGAAAGATCTATTCAAAATTATAAACAAAAGCATGCTGGTGGTCTGCAGATGCAACAATTAAATTTAAGCGTATTTAAACTTAGATATACATACATTATTAACAAGTAAAAAATGTGTAATCGAGTATAATTAGACTGGTTTTGTGGTTTATTACAGTACTGCTCTCATACATAACATGATAACCGTCTTTTTAGGAATATTTTCTTATTTTTTTGGCCTTTTTCTCTAGTCAATTATTACTTTATGGTACTAAACTAAATAACTTTTTGTTATGATATTTATTTAACAAAAAAAAAAAGGCTATTCAATCGCCTTTCAACAAATTAATACCCATTTACTTATACTTAAGAATAGCTAATAGAAAATAAAAATCCGATTTTGACAGCTTTTGAATAACGACAAGCATCTAAATGGATTAAAACTTTTATTGAAGATTATTGATGTTTAATAAGAGGCAAAAAACCGAGTCTACAGGCATTACTTTATATAAATATCCGAAACCATAGTTTCTTGTCAAGCCTTCAGTTTTTACCAAACTGATCTATTTCAGTATATTTATATTTTACGTCCTCTCTAACCTTCTTTTTCTGCAAGAAAAAATTTTTGAACCCTGAAGCTGTTAGAGG
Organism: Bellardia pandia; assembly: GCA_916048285.2. Taxonomy (NCBI): domain Eukaryota; kingdom Metazoa; phylum Arthropoda; class Insecta; order Diptera; family Calliphoridae; genus Bellardia; species Bellardia pandia. The sequence goes on from OU696530.1 coordinate 38,253,480, forward strand.
TTTCATTATACAAAAATTGTTAAAATTTTGTTGTTAGGAATGCGTTTGCTGTTTACTATATTTTAAAACTATGATTTATCGCAACTTATTTCAAAATATGCACACACGTTGCTTCATAAGGTATTTTATTGTATTTTTAGCTGTATTGTTCGTCGTATATTCTATGCAAGCTCCTGGATTATTTTTATACCCAGTAGCAAAAAGCTTATCATTCCGATTGTTACACATCGAATATTGGTCGTAGAACCAAAAAGTCTATATATTCTAAGTTCTTATAAGATTCTAAGACGATTCGTCTGTTGAAGGCAGGATAGAGCTTAAAAAAACGACTTTGAACAATGACATTTTTGCCAAACATTTTTTGTTTTACGGAAATGTCTGGTATTGAAAATGGGCAAAATCGGTGCAATAGGATCCGAATCATAGACCAAAGTACCGGATAAACTCGATATTTTTCAGATATACTGCAGATAATATCATGAAATTTTCCACACTTTATTTTTCTTATAGAAGGAAAAGTCCTTTTGAAAATGTTAAGCATCGATCCACGATTTCTCAGAGCTCCCATAAAGAAATGCCTACAGAGAAGCAGGATTAATACAAAATTCAGCAAAATTATAATAATGTTGACATCAGTCCATATTTGATCATATTCTCCATACCAATATAAAATCCACTTCCGAAAATAACGCAAATTCTCATAAATCTTTTATAAAAATCACTATCAAGCTGAAATTTGACTCCAACAATCTACATATATGTATATATAAATCATCGCACGATCGGTCCATAACTGACCATAGACTCCATCTATATCAAGATGGACTTCAACACAATAATCTTTAAATATATATATATATAAGTCATCTCTTCGAAATTGTGCTGATCTGCCCCTAATTGGCCACAGCTCCCATATGGAGACCATTGCCGAGAAATACATTAACCCACGTAAATATCGTAAGCTAAGTATAGACGATATGTTGAATTTGCATATTTATGCTGAAAAATTTGTTACAAGTGCTTACATATCGTGTAAACGCAAAATTTTTTCAGCATACGTATGTTTAACAACATTTGCTAACACTTTGTTAACAATGTCAACAAACGTATTTTGGTAATTTTAGCATATCGTGTAAACAGCATATTATTACTGTTTGACAAATTTCCTGCGTACGTTGACAGATATGTTATTTGTTGAAAAGCGTATGCAAGCTTTTCAGCATATGGCAAATTCGTATGCATATGCGCCGCATGCTTACTACTGATTATCCTATTTAGTCGTACGGTATGTCAAACAAATCGTGTGTGTTCATAAAGTATGATAGTGTGGCCTAAAAATTTAATTAAATTACAAATTTTTTTGACAAGCCTGTCCGACTTGCAAAAGTTTTTAAAATTTTTCATAAAATGATAGTTTCTATGCCATCAGAGTTGTATTTTCTAATACAGCTGATAAGAAAACAACAATGTCGGCGTCATTGATTTAAATCAGAAATTATAATCTAAAGGACAGACGTTTAACATTTTCGAATTGTTTGTATAGTTTTTACAATTTATTACATTCACATATAACAACACAATAATTGAACACAAATATTAGTTTAAATGGCGGAAAACTGCGTTTGTTTACACTAGCAAAAACATATGTTTTTGCATCTTTTTTGTGTAATAGTGTGGCACCTGTCAAAGACTTTGTAGCGATTTTTTTTTGAGTGTGATAGAAATCGGTCAGATTTTTCAGTGAACGAATCGTACGATTGTGTAGGATAGTGTATCGCGAGCTTTCAGCCAAGCCGCCGATAGTTTTTTTATGTAAATACACTTCTTGTTCCATATGTTGGATACACACACAAAAACACAAAACGCATTATAATGGCCGGCAGCATTGTTCAAATTAATCGACACAGGTCTATGGAAATAAACAATAAATTATTATACATAAATGTTTTACACGTTTTCGTGCACTATTTGCATATTTAGTGTATAATTTAGCTCGATTTGGTTGGTAAGTTCTGCAATATTTTATTATTTATTATTATTGCTGTTTTTTACAATAAAATATGCTCTATATCTTTATACCAATTCCTTGTTCAATTTTACACAAAAGCCTTCTTCCTCACGTCGTTCTACATATTTCTTTTGCCAAACTCTGCGTCTTTTTGCTTTTAATTCCATTTCATCGTCATTCAAGATCAGCACTGTACAAGCAATAGCTAGACCAATTTCATCCCATGATCAGTCGTAGCAATTTGTGTTGGCGTCTTTGAATTCTGTGTACATTTGAAGCTAAGGCTGTTCCCCATAGCTGGATTCCATAACACCATATAGGGTATATAGCTTAGAGTTTCGGCCAATGAGCCAATTGGATTAATAATGGATTAATTTCAATTTCATTTGAGTCAATTTGGCATCTACATGAGATTTCCATGTAAGGCATCGATCGAGGTATATTTAACTTCGGATTGTTGCGTTATGTAAAGGTTATGCGTATGCATTTCTGCTCATTAACTTTTATCCTGCATTGCTTTAACCAGTTTTCTAATTCAGATATATGATATTGTAGGTAGCGAGATGCTTCTTGAGGGTAGCAAATGTAGATGTGTCAGTACGATTGTGTGTTGGATGTGTATATCAAGTATAAGAAGGGTCCCAGGATACTTTCTTGAGATACTCCTGCTTCAATAGATTGTGGGGAGCTTAAACAATGTCCTTGTTTAAGCTTAAATCTTCGACCAGTTAAGTAGCTTTCCAATAGCTTATGTGTGTGTTTACGGCTAAATTTAGTTTCAATTTGTATAGTTATTATAGCGTGTTCAGATATGAACCTTAATTGTGATAATCGCAATTAACGCCATTATTGAGCTCAATATTTCATATAAAATCTCAATTAATTATTGCGCAATAAGTACGAAATTGTTATAATATTGAGTAAGATTTCGAATGCAACACTGTTCACAACTGTGTTTAGTGAACAAAATTGTATAAAATGGCAAATGTCAACAAAAGAAATCATTAAAAAGTCAATGTGTAGGTAAGTTTGTTTACATAGAAACACAACAACCATATAGAGTATTTTTTGTATTGTTTTCCAGCTGTCAAATGATTATTGAATAAGCTGATAATTGTGTATGCCTGAACACTTAAAATAATATTGTCAATTAACCGAATATTGACTCAATTAAGTTTTATATCTGAACACCCTATTAAACTATCAGGTCACTCTTTATCACACGCTAGAAAAATGTCGATGAAAAGAGCAGAACAATATTTTTATCTTCAAATATTTTCTTACGATATTTACAAGTTGATGACTTTGTGCGATAGTATTGTGTTTTCTTCTAAATTCAAATTGATGATTCGGAATACAATTGTTTTTAATTAAAATTGGGTACAACTTCCATATATTTGACAATAGGCTGATGGGTCTCTATGATTCTACTTTTGTGTGATCCTTTCCCGGCTTTGATGTCATGGTAACCAATGAAACCTTCCATTCTGTTGGATAATATTCAAGGCGTAAAAGTATTATTCTTATTGCTATCCGGAGTAGCTCCATAAGCATCTTGTTACTGATTTGAAAATTAAGTTAAGTTTTTTAGAGTTTAAATCAATAATAGCTTTTTTGATCTCTCGAATCTCAAAACGTAGGGGTACAGCTGGTCCTAATGAATGGAGGTAACAAATTTATTTGCCAGTAGTTTTTCATTAAATTTAAGTTCACTGTAGCTAATTGTACGAGTGAACCAAAGAACACTTAAAAATCTTTCAATTTCTTCTCAGCACTAGACAATTTGAAACCAAAATCAAGGATTAAATTACTAGTACAAGAAATGTTTGCTTAGAAAGCTTCTCCAGTTTCGAAGATAACAATTACAAAAAAAAAAGTGCAATAAAGGTCTTAATTCCGACCCGGTTAATAACACATCATTCTTATTTTTTTCTGCATTGTTAAAAAACGCTGTAAATTTTTTAAAAAAAACTTACTTTGCTAATTAAAAACTTTTTACTCAACAGTCTTCTCAAAACTTTTACACAAAAACTGTATTTTTTTATACAAAATCAAAACAAAATCAATTAGCATTTATGGATAAGATACATCATAAATTTTTATTTCTGACCATTAGGTTGAAGAACAAAAGGCAACTAATTTAAAACTATAAACTCACTTTCTGACATATTGAGTGGATATGGCCTGAATTGTTTTCATTCAATAAGAAAATATTTAGTTTTTCTTTTTAATATTTTAAATAAGTAAAATGTAGTTAAATACATATTCATGACTTTTCAGAAACTATTGTTTCCTTTGTACTCAACAGTTTTGTGTTTCTTTTCTACTCTTGCCGCAGTTGATGCATTTGATGAGGCTGCCTTGATGTCTGGCTGTGATGTTTCTTTGGCACAACTGGAGAGCAGAATGATGCATTTACTTACTTGTACTTCATGCAAAACTTTCAAATAATAAATGTTTTTGTTGCACGGCATATAGCAGTTGTTGTGCAGAAAACAACAAACTTTACATGCTGCTACTCTCTAAGAAAAGTTATATTTTGTACTAAGGAAGAATAGGTAACTAAAGCTTGTAAAGTATCTTTGGATGGATAATAATTTATGAAAAGAAGTTGCATCTTTTTTAAGTTTTCTTCAATATTTGGATTTCACTTTCGAATTTTATTTTGTTAGGCACTTTCCTTCAAGTCCTTTATTCCTTTACAAATGTAGGGCATTTGTCATTTTCATTGAAATCTTTATTGAAATATTTCAAACAAAGTTTTTGTTCTGTTTATTGCAAATTGTTTTTATTATGTAATGCTACTGCTGTTGTTATATTTTGTTGTTGTTGTAAATGTAAAAACACTTAAACTTACCTTAATTATTAAAGTTTCATTTAACAACAAACTCAACTTTATACTGTCTGTCTGTCTGTCAGTCAGTCACTCATTTAGTAAGATACACAGATACTTGCATCTCATTCACACATATACACCGATAAAAAGATTCCAGCAACATGGTTTTATTGCACAACATTCATACTCATTTTCCCTGAAAGTTTCTTCAACTGCAACCTGCATATTGTAATAGGCTGAACCTTATTTTGCACTTGGAGCAAAATCCAATATATGTTTAAATAAAAAATATTTACATTGCAGAATATCATTGGCCCATTATAGCTTGATACCGAAAAATTTATAAAATTAACATTAACATTTAAAAAATTTTATTTTAACGAAATTTCAAAAAAAAAATATTAAAAATATTATTTTGTTCGAATAAAACGAGTAATTCGAATAAGTGATTTTAATTCGATCTTGTATTTAAAATTAATCAAATTATTCGAATAATTAAAAAGTAAAATGAAAATAGGTTTTCTTCATCAATCTTTAATATCATCACTTAGTCCCAAGTTACACGAAGCAATTTCTATTGAATAGATTGATACAATTTTACTTGAAATTAAATCGCTCGTATTTTTATTGGAGAGTAACACACATTTGTCTACACATACATATGTATTTTCTGCGAATAAGAGTGTAACACGAATTGCTAGCAGCGTGGCCGTTAAGAAATTTCGAAAAGTGGCACAAAAAGGGGATTTCAGAAGAAAAAGTGGCACCCAAAAGGGGATTTTTTGAAAAAAAAGGAGCAACAATTTAAAATACATTAATTAATGATTAAACACGGTTTAATATTTAGTTTTATTCATGAAAATAAAAAATTTAATTTCATTTAGAGATAAAACATAACGAAAACATAAATAAAATAAGGATATAACATTATTTTGCTTTAATCTAAACAAATTGTATGTAATGTAGTTTATTTTTTTACTGCAGCTGTTTAAACATGACAGTTTAAAAGTTTATTTTCATGAAAAGTTAAATAATTCAGTCAATTACTTATCTGTTTTTAAACCCAAATATGCGTTGTAATCGTAAATAAACGTACTTTTTGAATAAATTCAATAGCATTATAATTTCTTAATAAAATAATGTATTAAAACTTTACCAAAATTGAAATTTTTTGAAAAATCTACAAAATTTGTGTTTGCTCGACAATAACATTAAAATTTCTAAAGTTTTCTTAAATAAATTATATATCATTCAACAGATCTCAGTTTCTTCTTTCCAAATCTAGTAAGAAATTGAAAATCGGATCATTATCAACAAACTTACAGGCTTATAAGTGCGCAAAGGTACAAAAACCGTTTTTTTAACCGTAAAACCGAATTTTGGAGGTGTCCGGTATATTTCACTATTGGAATCTTCTTTTATTCGACAAGCCCTACAAGAAAAATAATATCGGGTCCCAGGTGTTTCTATTTCATTCAATTTTGTATCACTGTGTTATTCGTTAATATTAAAAATTGTTTATATAATTTCATATTGTAGGATTTCACTAGACGGATTTTTAGATTTTTGAAATTCAGAAATGTCATAAAAAAAAAAAAAAATTAATTAATTATTAATAATAATTTCATTTAAATACACAAATTAACATTTGTTATATTTTAATAATTGTTTAAGCTTAAGATCTTTTTTAAATAAAAACAAACACTTTTTTTATTTTCGATATTTCGCTACTTCTTTCTTCAGAAAAAATTTAATAATAATAATCAATAAAAAATGTTTCCTGAAGTTGCTATTAGAGGTGGGTGTGATTCACATATACAGTGTGTTCACGATGGAATCACGTGGAAACACACGTGAATGTGCAAAATTAAAAAATTTTACACGTGAGTGTGAGTGAATGTGCAACAGCCTCTTCGTGAGCGTGAGTGAGTGTGAAAATGTTGTTCGTGAACGTGTTCACAAGAATTCACGACAAATAAAATATTTTTTGAATTTTTGAGCATGGAATCTATTCCCACAATTAACATGTATTTATTATGGTATGAAAGACTGATAAAACATTGTGAAGCAGATATTATCGACTCCGAATTAATGCAAGAACTGAAACTTTGTGCAAAACGTGCAATTCAAAAACGATTAAAACCGGAACTCGTGCACTATATTGCGTTGTTTTTGTATCCTCCATTTAAGGAATTGAAGTTTTGCACAGAAGATGAGAAAAATATGGTTTATGCAACTATTAAATCCATGGCGCGAGACATTCCTAAAGAAACAATTGCCGAAATAGAAAATGAACCATCAACTTCCAAAGATAACCCATTTTATGAATATATGGACGTATATCAAACTACGTCAAGTCAACATAATGATATCGACCAAGAAATTAAAAATTAGTTACTCAAACAAATCAAAGCAGAATGCGATATTTTAAAATTTTGGAAAGAAGCAAGTGATCTTCCTATCTTGAAGAAAATATCATTAATAATTCTCTGTATACCAACCAGTTCAGCAACGAGCGAACGAGTTTTTTCGACATCTGGAAGGATATTGGAAGAAAGACGAAGAAAATGTAGATATGCTTTTATTTCTAAATAAAAATATATAATTATTTTATATATTAAAATACAAATCATAAAACTTTTCATATACATATACACTTTCTTGCATAATACACAAATAAATATGTTTTTTTTTCTAACAAATTGATTTTAAGTTATATGTGTTTTACCAATTTCTCTAAAATTTCTCTAAAATTGTTATAGGTAGTTACTTAAATAACAGACTTCTGATAATTTTGCCACGTTTTGCTTTCAATAACATTATTTGTCAGTTGGAATTTTATATTTTCTCTATTTTCTGTTTTTTTTCTTGTCGTGAATTTTCGTGAATATTCGTGAACACGTGAATGTGACTGAATGTGAAAAAATATCTTCGTGAGCTTTCGTGAATGTTCAAAAATGGTTCGTGATCACACGTGATTGTGAAAAATTAAAAAATTTTCACACGTGAGTGTGAGTGAATGTACAACAACATGTTCGTGAGTGTGCGTGAGTGTGCAAAAATGTATTCACGAATCCCACCTCTAGTTGCTATATAAAGAATTAGCAGAAGTAGTAGAAAAACAAACACAGAAAATTCAAATTTAATAAGGAATGTTTCCTATCATTTGAAAGAATATTCTTTGGCATTTATTTTTTGAAGATTATGTCTATCAAATGTTGGCCGTTGCTACGTCGCAGATGGTCTTTCCGTTGAGTCCAATTTTCGATGACTCGTTCGAGCATTTCGATTGGTAACTGGCGAATGACACGCGTGATGTTTTCCTCCAAGGCCTGAATCGAAGCGGCTTTATCCGCATAAACTTTAGACTTTACATATCCCCACAGGTGTGATATCATACGATCTTGGTGAACAATCGACGGGCCCAAAACGTGAAATTATGTGCTCACCGAAGTGTTCTCTCAATAAATCCATTGATTGATGTGATGTGTGGGAAGTGGCGCCGTCTTGCTGAAACCAAATATCGCTAAGATCACGAGCTTCAATTTAAGGCATCAAATAGTCGGTTATCATGACCATTAACGATTACGTTCGCACCGGCATCATATTTAAATAAATATGGACCGACGAATCTATGTCTTCACAGCGTGCTTGATGTGGTGTATTCGGTCGAATATTATCAAATAATGAATGCTGGGTCTCAAAATGGGTGATGGTGTTGCGAATAGTACGCTCAGTAGGCCGATTATGTTGACCATAAGTTGAGCGAAGTGCACGAAACGCATTCCTTGCAGAACGTGAATTTTCTTAATAAAGTTGAACGATTTGTAAACGTTGTTCAGGCGCAAGTCTTTCCATTATGAAATGCCAAACAATATTAAACACAAATAGCATGACATGACTCACACGTGATCTATCAAAAAAGGCTATTGAAAAAAGTATCTCTACTTGAATCACCCTATAAACATTTTTTTACTGTAAATAAAATTGAAACGGATTGCCGTTAAATTAATTAATTAAAGAAACAATAAAATAACTCAAAAATATATATTCGTTTTATTTAATTATTCTGCATAAAATTAATCGATTTATTCGTTATTCGAAAATTGTCATTTTGAAATTCTTTGAGTAATTATCCGTAAGAAATTTTTGGATTATTCGAACGATCATTGTTCTAAGGGATACCATAGTGTATAACTTAAAAATTGTCAGTCTTGAACAATTTTTCTACCAGCATATGGATTCCGCACCAAAAGAACTGTTCGTCATTTGATGCTAAGAACTAATCAAGCCAATTTCGGATATCTCGGTTCTGAAGTGAAGCGTATCCCAGAGAGATCGAAACAAATAGTAATAGTCGGACGACTAACCAATTCTTTCTAAATAGTTTTTAACAGGTATTGCAAAATGTGGCCTAGCGCTGTCATGATTGAATATTAAGATTTCATTACCGGTCGCATATTCTGGTCGTTTTTCGACCAATGCTCACTTTAAACGAATCAGTTGCATTCGATCGATGTAAGATCTCTGAGATGGTCTGGCCAGATTTCTGCAGCTCATTTAGTCTTACCAAATACAGAGCAGTGAATATTTGGCTTTGGTGGCGATTCGGCTGTAAAATTTTCATAATCTGTAAAGTAAGGGCCACCCTAATGCATATACATACATATGCATGTATGTACTTTATAAGTTGTGAGTTTATAGTGAAAACTTTAAGTAAATATACAGAATAAATAAAAATGCACGTAAAAATACGAAAAGCTATTTAACAGAGGAAATATTTCTAAAATAGTAGAAAACAAGTGCAGAGCTTTAGTTATGAAGATCTTTCTTAGTTAATTCAGAAGTCAAAGATGTAGAATTTGTAGGCAGCAGGTAATCAATTTATATTCAATTTGTTAAAATTCCGCCATTAAAATGAATAGTAATGTTTTTCTAATACTGAGTTCAACTCTGCAAATATTTGCCATAATTTCTAAACCGTTGCAAACTTCAATTCAATTTAAAACTTTAAAATTTAATATTTTTTTTAACGTGTATCAGTATCAGTTCTCTACCACACATTCGCTATCGTGTACACATATAATATGTGAGTGTATGATGCATTTTATAAATGGATGTTTTAAGATGTTCAAGGATACACACATACACAGCCAGCCATTCATACATCCTTGTAGAATAGAGAATGACTGTAGATATTTTTTTGCTTCCTCTCCTGACTAACGATAAGTAAAAGTGCTTGTATGGTGTCGGTTTCTGTGTCTGTGACTGCATGTAGAAAAGTCAGGAGAGAGTTTTTCTTTTCTGTGTGTAATGAAAGTAGCAGTTGTTGCTGTAGTTTCTTGTCTATACTTTTTTAAGTTTTGTTTTTTACTTTTTAATACAAAAATAACTTTAACTGACAATTACAATTATAATTTTATATAAATATATAAAAACTACACACACACACACACACGCACTTACATTTATTTACATCAGTCACTCATACTCGGTAACAAAACTTGATTTTAAAACAATGCAACTTTGTTTGTTTGTTTTGTTTGTAAAACACAGGATGTGTATCTGTGTGTGTGGAGAGCATTGTATGAAAAATTAACACCAATTATTTTTAACAAACATTTTATTTACAAGTTTTTACAACATTTAGTTTTCTCACAAATTACTGTAAACAGTTTTCTTTGTGCTAAATTATAATAGCAGAACTGTTAAATGATTTTGGGGGAAAAAATATGCAAAACCGTAGACGAAACATTTAAATATTTTGATTTAATCAAATTACATAAGTTTGGAATTAATTGAAGGAAGTTCATCCATAATCTAATCAATTACTTAAATATTTAGTTAAAATTTTGTTTATTATATTGGTTGCATAATCTAAAAATTAAACATTTGTACAATATAAATTTATTCAAGGCATTGGCCATTGTTAGCCATGACCTTGCCGCATGTTTCTGGCAACATATGGATTCAGCTTTTGAAGCCAGAAACGAATGAAACCAAATTTGGATACAATTTTCAGAAGAGAAACTTATCTCACAGAGAGCCTTCGGCATCTATAATATAAATCACAGAGTATAACAGAGGCGACAATTTTGGCGTTTCAAAATCGCTACAATCAGCTGATCAGACGATCAGATGATATTAAAAAGAGAAAGAAAATATTTTCTGGTAGTAAATTTGTAATGTGAAAAAGCAAAGCACTATATACAACAAGAATTTTGTGGACAAAACAAAATAAACAAAACAATTTGAGTTAGAATATTTGTATTGAAATTTTATTTATATGCTTGTGATTTTAATAATTGTTATACTCTGTGGTATTAACTGTAGATGATATAAATGCATTTTTTATGGTTGTATCAAACAATACAAAAATACTCTGTGCCAAAAATGAATTTTATTGCGTCAAAAAAAAAAAAAAATTTATAGTAACATAAAGAAAACAAAAAGGCAGTTCTCAAAGAAAGAGACAAGTATAAAACTACATTTTCTGGCCCCTTCTGTCACCTCTGTTATACTCTGTGTTATAAATAGCAGTCGAACAGGCAAGTCTAATTTATAAGGCGGGCGAGTCAAAATTTCGCAAACACTTCTTTCTAAATAGTTTTTAACAGGTATTGCGAAATTTGGCCAAGCGTTGTCATGCTGGGCATTTTTCGGCCAATGCTCGCATCAACCGAATCAGTTGCATAAATAGGACCCTTTTCGTTCCACCAAATATAGAGCATTACCTTGGCGCTATAAATATTTTGCATTATTATAGATCCGGCTGCTTGGCCAGGCTGCACATACGATTTCTTACACTTCGGGTTATTGTAATGGAGCATTTCATTGCAAGTAAAGAATCGGTGAAAAAATTATTCCCCTTTCTAACGCAAATTTGCGTCTTTTTTATTCCTGGAAATAAGATTAATTCTGGGAGGGATGTGGTGGACTGTATATACTAGAGCTGTGGTCCTGAAGAAAAAAAAAACGCCTTTGCCTCAATAGTTTTATAATACCCAAAATGATGTGGGTATTATAAATTAGATGGATAATAAAAAAAAAAGGAATTGTTGGAATTCAATAGAGGTTAGAGGTTTTATTTATTTTCTGAGTAGATGCTCACCCTTTGCTTATATTCCGAGAAGTGATAGTGAGTTCTTTTTTATCTTAAAGCTAGCAGTTATACTTTTAATTGAAGTAACAACTTAATACTACTGTTTTAACAATGGCGGATAAAAATAACAGATTTGGTGGATTATCTAAACAAAGCCAAAGGATATTGCTAAATCTTCTTAGAATTTCATAAGAGCCCAGAAAGATAGACTTGTTGTTTCTATGGCTCATATTTCGATGAGTTCCAAACATACTGATAGGGACCTCCTTTAAAAAAAAGGAAAACTTTTGAAACAATCGGAACAGCGAAAATGGGTTAGTAATATCACTAAAGAGGCTTTAATCGCATTCGTCAGCGCTGTTATTCAAAAAGCCGTCAGAAACAAATTGACCAAGCACAAACCCATTGAGAATGAAAACGATGTTCTTATAACATATTTAAGGTATCAGACTATGTTGATCCTATCCTAATTACTGCTAAAGAATGCCGATATGAACAAATCGCCGAAAACGGAAACAACTATTTCGGAAATTAGTGATTAATTTCGCTCAAAAACTGTAATAAGTACTTTTTGTGAAGCCAATAACTTCTTGTGAAACCGACAACCTTAAAAAATCTTGCACCTATAAACCATCCATTTATCAACATTGAACACCACAAGAATAATTCTAAAACAGTCGGATGAGTAGAGATGGCCAGTTTGTGGATTTTGGGAAACCTTTCGATACGCTTAATTGTGAGTTCGTAAGAAACCTCACGAATGTAAAAGTGTGCCAATGCAACTTGTTATGAAAATTTCCAGTTTGTAAAGTCAAGGTTTCAAATTTGTATAATCTTATAGCAAATAAACTTAGATGCCCCAGATATGTTCAGCAAACTTCAGAGTCTTTCACTATTAGATTTTCGCTCTAAACATAGATGCCCCAGATATGGTCAGCTTAAAAGTCTAAAGCCTTTTACTATTGATTACTTGTTCTAACATTCAGAAGATCTGAACCACTCCATTAGTTTCGCATCGTGTGACATTTACCACATCATCACACAATCTTCAGTAGGAGTAGGCAATGACGCCACTCATACGGTGAGTTTTAATTGATGAACATTACTTAAAAATGTGATACTATTGGAAACATTAATGACTAATGTCATCATTATAGAACTGTTAAATACAGTCCAGATAATAAAATATTTTAAAGGACTACATGAGAATGATATTGTATACTTATGGTCGGGTATAGGTGGTGTAAATAGCCAGAAGATTAGAAGTAGTGCAGTAATTCTTATGCAAGTTGAAAAAATTATGCCAATGATTGATTCAGATACCTGAATTAGTATACCCGGAATAATAAAATTTGTATGCTGCATTTTATTATTTTTCTTGTTCATATCGACCTAAACCAAATTTGCATATAATTTATACTTTGCCTCAAATGCCACATATTGTGATAAGCCTTAAATTTGATGAATACTAATGGCAAAGTTGCTGTTCTATGCAAAATAATGTATAGGAATTAAAACAATAAATGCCAATAGGAAATGCCGAATCTTACAATAGCGCAATTCACAATCTTGTGCATATTTGTGCACTACACTAACAAAATACACAGCAAAAATATTCTAAACCTTTTTGCAAATGCAATATAGCAATAACATTTGCACAAGATTGTGAATTGCGCTAATATCTGCCCACCAAAAATATAATATGGGCATTTTGAGAATTTGATTGAAAAAAATGCATAAGTTTAAAAACATGCGAGATAAAATTTTGAACAGAAATGGTAGTATTTTGAATAGAAATGATAATAGTTGCATAATATGTCATAACTTCCCTATAGCGCCAGATTTTGATAAACTTTTTTGGCTTTGCTACTCATATAGTTGGACTTGACCAGCTGGTTATACATTCTTTATTGTTATCTAAATGTTTCAGTTTAAAATATTTTTTCCTAAAGACCTAAACTTAAATCTTCTTATAATACAATATGTACTTTAAATAAGATATCTCTCTTTACTTTCAAATCAAAACACATCCTGACCCTTAAAACAAATATTTACAAACAAAGGTCATTTACAATAAAACATGTTAAATAAAAGTGTGACATATTTGTTATAGTATCTGTCTCTAAATCATGTTACAAACACATCACACACACGTACTTCTACAAATTAAATTTCAAAAGAAAATCTTCCTTCAGGAAAAACAAACATTAAGAAGATTTTAGAAATGATTAAAACAAAATAAATACTCGTACATACATACATATGTATCTGTTTGTATAGGTACATACATACGAGTAACTATGTATGTATAAAATTTTCTTTGAATTTTTGCAAAATACATTTAAGTAAATTTTTGTTGTGAAATCTGATTTGCTGCGTTACAAATGAGAGTGTGTAAATATAATGTGTGTAAAAAAAAATACTTTATTTTACATAAATACTTAAATGGATACATAATTTAGATGTATGTATGTATGTTTGTTTGTGTATGGAAAATATGTATGTATGTATGCTGGCAGACAGACTCACAGAAAAACAAACCAGATTTTATTCATATCAAATTCATAAAATCTTTTTGTCTTCATTTGCTACAATTTGTTGAAAAAGAATTAAACAAAATAATATTTAATTCTACTTAAATGTTTGCTTGCTGCCATTATTAATGTGAAATTTTAAATATAAATTATTTAATAAATTAATTACAACAAGATATTTGTTTATTATATGTGTAGCAGTGAGTAGGAATAACGAAATACAAAAGAAGTTAATGAATGGCCATTAGAATATTTCATTACTAAATGCTGTTTTAAGTATTCTTTGTAGTTTTAATTTTTGATAATGGCAAAATAAGTAAAAATATAAGCTACATATTTACCTAAATCAAGGATATAATATACAAACATATACACATAATGTTTAATGTTTAATTTCATTTATAAATGCATGCTGCAGTTGGTGTATTTAGTTGCTGGGCTGAAGAAAATCTAAAACTGTAAACTTTCTACAAATTTAATTTATTTCGTAAGAATTCCTTTTAAGATTCCAAACACAAAACATCCACAAACATTCTTCCAAGTTCTTCAAATCTCAGGCAGAATAGTTATTACAATCATATTTTTTATAAAATTATTCATCAAAATTTACCATGTTGGGTTAGAGCTGAATGGGTCTCTTTTGTCTTAAATGAAACAATTTTTATTTTACACGCATTTCAGTTACGAGGGCGGTGCGGAAACTTCTTAGCCTACAACAGAAAGCGCGGTATAAACAGAAAAAAGTTATCTGTTTTGTAAACTCCTATTTCTGCTGTGAACACACGTTAAATTTCTTTTCTATCTGCCAACTCTTTCACATAGAAACAGGTGTTCAAAAAAGACGCCTCCGCATATTTAAAGAAAAAAGTTTTATCGGGACAAATAATTCAGAATAATATGGTGGATGCGTTAGGTGAAAGTGAAAGAAAGATGGGTGCCGCATTTGTTTACAGTCGACCAAAAACGCATAAGAACGAAATTTTCTCAAGCTTGTTTGGATCGTTTAAAGAAAAATAAAATGTATGTTAAGCGTCGTTTCATAACTACTGATGAGACATGGATCCACCACTATACTCCACAGACAAAAGAACAATCCAAGCAATGGACTGATGCTGGAGGAAGTGCCCCAAAGAAGGCAACAACAATTCATTCGGCTGGTAAGGTTATGGCAACGATATTTTGGGACTTCAAAGGTATTTTATTGATTGCCTAACTGCAAAAGGGTAAAACAATAAATTCAGAGCACTACTGTAATATTTTGGTTCAATTAAATGTAAAAATTCGAAAAAAACATCCTGGCTTACAACACAAAAAAATAATTTTTCATCTAGACAACGCACCAATGGCTAAAATCAAAGAATTGAAGTACAAGTTGCTTGACCACCCACCTTCTTCTTCTAATTTAGCTTTTACCTGTTCGCAAATCTAACAAAATATTCCTATCTTTCTAAACGTTTGCCTCAAATGAAAATGCAATTACAGTTGTAAACCACTATTTTGTAGGCCTTGAGGAAAACTATTTTAATCAAGGGATATAATTGCTAGATAATCGTTGGACTAAGTGTATTGAAGTTTCAGGAGATTATATTGAAAAATAAAAATGTTTTTGAAAAACTAACTATTCTCTTTCTGTGCTAGGCTAAGAAATTTCCGAACCACCCTTGTATGCTTTTCTCAGAATTTTTTATATACATATTTATATATATGTACTCGTATACGTGACGGAAGAAAGTTTTTTATCGGTCCAATTCCAAAAATCACTGTAAATATTGTAAATATTGGTATCCAAATAATATTCAACACAAATATGTTTAATATATACTGAAATAATTCGATACAATTTTATGATGATCGGTCCATAATTAGTCATGGCTCTCATATACGACCCACTGCAGAAAATTACTTTAACGACCATAACTCTCTTAAAATTGTTGGTAGCCAAATAAATTTGAACACAAAAAAGTTTCATATATACAGAAATAATGACTCCTAATTTTAAAACAGTCGGTTCATAATTAGTCAAAGTTCCCATTAAGGGGGGTTACTCTCTATTGCGAAGCGAAAGAAAATTCGATGCGAAATGTAAATGCGATAAGAGTACAAATTGGTACTCTGTATCGTTCACGCAAACGCTTTCACAAAATAATTTGAAAAAGTAGCAACGCTGGCACAACAAAGTAAACAATAGCGAAGAATGACAAAATTAAATGTCAAAAATTGTAAATCAAAACATTTCAAACAAATTTTTTGTGCAGTTTGCGTTTTTGCTTACTTAGTCTCGGGTCACACACTGCCACTTTTGCTGCTCAACTTTTGAGTTTGTGGGTGAGAGGAAAAGAAGAGTGCCACCAAATATCACAAAGTCAAAAGTTGAGCAGCAAAAGTGGCAGTGTGTGACCCGGGACATAGTTGATGCGTTCCCTTTGCGTTTGATATTGTGTTATTGCAAGAGATTTGCGCTTAATACACGAAGAGAAAATACGAAAACGCAATAAAGGGTACCAATTGTTCGATTACGTTTCATTTTTCTTTCGCATCGCAATAGAGAGTAACCTCCAAGATCTACTTCTGAAAATCATTGTAGCAAGTATAAATCTTTTAAATGGTTTATATGCAGATAAAACTAAACATAAACAATATTAATATGTACAAAAGATATGCGACAAAATTTTTTAATAATCGGTCCGTTATAGGTCAGAACTCCCATATAGCGCCCATTACTGAAAAACTGTTTTTACACATATACTTGATCTTGATCGACTATACTTTCTTAATTGTTTTATTAAGAATCTTATGAGAAATATAACTAGTCAATTCTATAAAGTCCCGATGTGACGCGTGATAATTCATTCAGTAGCAAGTGTCTTCAATGAAGTAATATTACATAAAGTTTTATCTTAATTTCTGTATAGTGTCTGTTCTTTTGAAGTCAAGGAAAATGTATTACTCACATGGTGTCTATTGACCTTGCACCGAAGACAGCTTAAAACATTGCATAGCCTGAATATTATTTGTATTGTATCAAATGTCATAATGTGGTCAAAGTTGTCCAGGCATTTTATTTCTAATTTAATTTGCAATCTGGTGTAAATTTTTTAGTATATCCACATGACCCAAGAATATAATAATTCATATATTAAAGATTTGAGAAATCTTGTTAAATATCGAGTTGGTAGTCAAGCACTAGTTTTGCCCTAAGGCGTGACGGTTGGAGAACCCCAAAATCCAAATAAAAAATATTGTTAATCTCCACAGTGTTATTTTACTTAGTCATTGTTCGTTAATTTCGTGACAAGTTGGCAACGCAGAATGTTAACAAGTGTAAAAATTAAAGCTATATAAAATTAATAAAAATAAAATAACAATTGGTTTAAAAAAATAGATAGGACTATTGGAAACCATAGAAAAATATTAATTAGAATTAGTGGAAAATAAATTCTTTTTTCTTTTTCATTAAACAAACATTTAAAAAAATAAACAATAAAAGCACTCAGTCATGGCTGAGTGCAGTAAGTGCAAATCATCAATTCGCGGTGAAACGGGAATTCAGTGTGAGGGGGTGTGTAAAAAAACGTATCACGGTTCAATAAAGTGTTCTGGTCTTGATCAGTATTCCCAAAAAGCTTTGCAGGAAAATAATTTCCTACGTTTCGTATGTGAGGATTGTATGCAGTACATACACAATGTTGATATGATCCTAAGGGATATACAAGAAGATGTTCATAAAAATAAACAAAACCTAGTAAACTATAAACATGAATTTTCATCATCACTAAAACAAAACGAAAATGAAATCAAACGATTGTTGGAAGCGATAGAAAAACGGTACGAAGAAAGGTTGAAAAAAATGGACATTGTTCAAAAATCATGTGAAAAAAATGTTGAAGAAGTTAAAAAATTATATCTTAATGTTAATGATTTTGAAAACAACAACAAAGAAATGTGCAAGTCGTTAGAAGAAAAAAACCTAAATATGTGTAACGAAATAAAGAAGGTAATTAAAGAAACCAACAAAAAACAAACAAAAATGTCATATGCAGAGTCGGTTAAAAAAACAGCGCTACCAGATGTGAACAAACAGGTGCCTTTAATTGTAAAACCTAAAGAAAAACAAGGGGTAGACAAAACAAGGGAAGCACTAAATGATAAAGTTGATCCAGTTAATTTAAAAATTATAGGTGTAGAAAATAGAAGAAATGGAACGGTTGTTATTCAAAGTGAAAATAGCGAAGAAAGAGAGAAAATAAAAAATGCAATAGAAAACGAATTAACTGAAGGATATGAAATTAAGGTGCCGAACCCAATTGAACTAAGAATTAAAATAACGGATATGACTTTTAAACATGAAGAGAATGAAATGATTGAGAAAATAAAAAAGCAGAACCCAAATATCTCTAACGCAGAACTCAAAATAATAGAAAAATACGAAATTAAAAGAAGTAATAAAACAATTTATAATGTAAAAATGGCAGTCGATAACGAAACATATACTAAAATGATAGAAGCAAGAAAAGTAAATATTGGATGGGAAAGATGTAGAGTGTTCGATGGAACAGATGTGACGCAGTGCCTAAAATGTAGAGGATATAATCATATCGCAAAAGAATGTAAAAATCAAGAAGTATGCTTAAGATGTCATGGACAACACAAAATAAGAGAATGTAAAAAAACGGAAATGATAATAAAATGTATTAACTGCATAAAAATGAACAGTAAACTTAATATGGATTTAGATGAAAATCATTTTACAAATAGTAGAGAATGTCCAGTATACCAAAATAAATTGAACTTAAAAATGAAAAGAATTGGCTTATCGGTTTAACAATCAAAAAATATTCGTGCTCTATACACAAATGTGCAAGGATTATTAAATAATTATAATCAAGTGGAAGTCATTGCAACAACGGAGAATCCGGACTTATTTATTCTCTCGGAAACACATGTAACAAAAGACGTAGAAGAAAATGAAATTATATTACAAGGATTTGATCATATTGTGTCGATATCTGCATCTAATAGAACTGGAGGAGTCGTTATTTATTATAAAAAGATATGGAAATTAACTAAAATTATTGAAAAGATAGACGGTGTTAAATTCTGGATCTTAGTATGTAAAGCCACATGTCAAGATAACCAAATGATAATTGGAGCAATATACAGATCACCTAGTTATGGAGAATCGGAGTTTTGTAAAATTTTTGAGGAAGTCTTAGAAGAAATATGTAATTATAACTGTGATATCTTAATAACAGGAGATTTTAATATTGACTGGTCTAAAAATTCAACATATAAAAATCAAATGGAATGCATACTAAATGATAATGGTCTCAGGCAATTAGTTAGAGAATATACAAGAGTAACAAAAAGTTCCAGTACCATAATTGACTTTGTAATAACAAATAAATATAATATATCGGTAAACAACAGTACTACAAATAAAATAGCAGATCATGAAATGATAAACATTTTAATTAAGAGTGAAAATAATGATCATACCAACATAGACAATAAAGAATTGGACATTTTTAAATACAACAAAGAAACGTTTAACACAGAGTTAAAGAAAAATATGGTATATAACGAAAATAAAAACATTAATGAAAATGTAATTTTATTTGATAATTATTTTAAAGAGACTATACAAAAATTTACTAATAGGAGAATTATACAAGAAAAAAACCATGTAAATCGATGGTTTAATAATGAATTACGTTTAATGAAAAATGATAAAATAATAAAATATCAAACAGCGAAATTGACAAATACGAATCAGGCATGGACCAATTACAAAACAATAAGAAATTTATATAAAGTAAAAATCGAAAACGAAAAAAATAAATACATTAATAACAAGATTAACAATGCAAGCGATCAGAAACAAATGTGGAGAGTGATAAAAGATCTAGTAATTAAAAAAAACCATAACGAGATAAAAACTGTGATATTTAACCAAATGGAATATAAAGATAATAAAGAAATCGCCAGTCAATTCAATAATTATTTTGTAGATAGTATTAAGTTAATAAGAGACGAAATCGAGAATGTGCAATATGAAAACCAAATAAATGTGATAAACCATAGATTTAAATTCCGTGCAATAAACATTTTAGAACTTAAGAATATAATTATACAAATGAAAAATAAAACAGACTGTGATAAAATATCCAATAAAATAATTCTTGATAACTGGAACGTAACAGGAGAAACAATATTAAAAATTATTAATAAATCGATAGAGACAGGTGTTTTTCCTGAAAACTGGAAAATAACAACGATAACTCCGATTGAAAAAGTGCCAAAAACCAATAAATGCGAAGAATACCGGCCAATAAATTCATTGAAAACATGTGAAAAATTTTTGGAAAAAGTTGTGAAAGAACAATTAGAAAAATATATTGAAAATAATTCCTTACTGTCAAAATATCAATCGGGATTTCGTAAAAAATACTCATGTGAAACAACGGTTAATTATGTGATAAACAGATGGAAATTTGTAGATAGAAAGAAAAAAATAATGGCAATGTTTTTGGATTTCAAAAGAGCATTTGAGACAATTGATAGAGAAATACTGATTCGGAAATTATATATGTATGGTATAAGAGAAGTTGAATTAAATTGGTTTAAATCATATCTTACTAATAGAAGGCAAATTACAAAGGTGAATGGTATAGAATCAAATGAAGTAAACAATGAATTTGGAGTTCCACAAGGTTCTATCCTAGGCGCACTATTATTCATAATATACATAAATGATATGCCAAATATACTAAAGAAATGCGAAATAATTCTATACGCAGATGACACATTAATTTATGCGGAAGGAGACACTGATGAACAATGTAGGGAAAACCTAATGCACGACATAAACAACATAAATAAATGGCTTAAAATGAATAAATTAAAACTTAACGAACTCAAAACTAAAATACTTGAAATAAATATGAACAGTGAATATGTGATTACAATTAATAATGAAACAATAGAAAAAGTAAATAAAATTAAATATCTCGGATTTATATAATAGATAAAGACTTAAAACTAAAAGAACACATTGATTATATATGTAAGAAAATTGGTAAAAAAATTGGTTTCTTTAAACGGGTTAGAAATAAAGTATCTCTTATAACGGCAATACACATATATAACACAATGATAAAACCACATTTTGAATTCGGCTCCACAATTTTATACACCTGTTGCACACCAACACAAATAGAAAGACTACAAAAATTACAAAATAAAGCTATGCGGTCAATTCTAAAATACAATATATATGCTCCAATTCAACTAATGCTAGAAACACTGAAATGGTTAAATATTCAACAAAGACTGGAACTAAATACACTGCAATTCATTCAGAAAATGAAAATTGGAAACGCACCAGAATACCTTACCGAACAACTTGGCTATGTAAGAGAAGCACAACCATACTACCTCAGAAACGAAGAGAATTTCAGAATACCAAGGGTAACAACAACAGCAATGCAACGATCTCTATTCTTTAAAGGTCTTAAACTATATAATACATTACCAGAAAATATAAAAAGAGAAAGAAATATTAACATATGCAAAAGAAATATAGTACAATTTTTAAGAAATAATATGATCAATAGTAGTTTGTAAAAATGTAAATTATTATATTAATTATAAAGTATTATGAATACTACTAAATAAATAAATAAATAAATAAAAATAAATGTTGATAGTAGAGCGCAATTGGGTTTTTTCAATAGATATGTCTAGGACGCTTGAAGAATCTTCATCATCCAAAGAAGAAGACATATCCATAAGTACGAATATTTTTTTATACCCCTTAGTATCTTTGTATTTATAGTTATTTGCTTAAAAAGCTTTTTTTCTTCAAAATTAGAAATATTTTCTTGATAAATAACCAAACAAAATTATTGAACAGCTGATGGGTTGGGAGCATTGCCAATGCAAAATAAGTGTAGCTTTATGTAAATCTTTATTTTAAATGTCAGTATCAACATTTACAATCGCAACATTAACCACGCAATGATTTGACAGTATTGTAACAACGTAATATTTCTGTGTTCGCTAAACGCAATGACGCAGTGATTTACAAAATTACATATTTTTGGTGATGCGTGTAGGTAATGCGTTGAACGCAAGTGATTTACAAAATTAGAGCCTAAATACTTCTGGTAGAGTAATTACTGTTGTCCTGCCGACATTTGACTAGATGTTGGCAACTTGTAAATTGTAAATTCCTAAAGTAAACATTATTCCCATAATCTTCACACTTAATGCAAACTATGGCGTTTTCAAATTACTTTCTATTACTAATTTACAACTGTAGGGTATACTATACCAGCACGCCAAAAAAACTGAAAATGAAAATGAAAAAAAATTTAATTTTATCAAAAAGTAATAAAACTGAACAGGAAAAACTTGTTGCTCTTCATACTTCAGAAATAAATAAACTTCCTGGCTCTATTACACACTGAATACGGCTGTTATTCTTTCGTGGAGGAGACGAAGTTGCCTGCAACTGCTACTGTTGTAACTGTGATGATGTTGCTTTGGATGATAATTTTTTTTATTGTTGTTGTTACTAGTGTCGGTTTTGCTGTTGTTGTTGGTTCTGTTAATTTTTCTTCTTCCACAAAATCATTTACAGAACTATAAATATACTTCAAATGGGGAATGCAAATATGAAATTAACAATTTTGTATCAAGGAAGTATGGAAAATTGTACTTTTTTACAATGTTGTGTATCCAAAGTTTGATTGAATTTTCATATTTTTAAAACAATTTTATGATTTACAATTACTGAAGAGCATACTCTTCAATCACTGCTACATACCGCCTGCATTACTCAGAATTATTTAGTAATGTAATGACTTATTTATAATCTGATATATGTATATAAACTTTGTTTTAATAACTTACATGAGCATATTGTGCTTTTACTGATTATGGCTTTTGTGAGTTCTTACGATATATAAGTTATTTGCAACTAGTTTTAGTGATATCATCCTAGTAAGCGGTTGTGGTAAGTAATTGTATTCAATGACATCGCCCTGTGTTTGCTGAATATTTTTCAGCAAAGCTGTTAATTAAAGTTGGAAACCATCAAGACACCTCAAAAGCTGAGCAGTTGTATATGTTGATGAGTCCATTTTTGGCGTTTCCTTTTATGACTAACAATGTATGGTAAAAATTTTGTTTTAAAATTTCAACGGAAACCCCTTTTAAAGACAAAACATTTTTTTGTACGAA
This sequence comes from Bellardia pandia, assembly GCA_916048285.2. NCBI lineage: Eukaryota > Metazoa > Arthropoda > Insecta > Diptera > Calliphoridae > Bellardia > Bellardia pandia. The sequence continues at coordinate 38,277,203 of OU696530.1, forward strand.
ACACAAAATTTTTATTTTCAGTGGAAAAAGGGAATAAGTCCTCGCTTGCATTTATATTGCATTAATCACTCGTTAACTTTTAATCACTTTTATTTATTTTTTTGTGTTCTTTAAATTTTTGTTGTACTTACGCAAGATCGGATTGTTTTGTGATCTGATTCATGTATTGGACAAAATAGAAATATCAAAACTCTCTTGAGTTTTTTTTAAATTAGCTCAAAGTACTGATATAAAAGCTAAGTCGATTAAAATGAAATTTTTAGTAAGCGGACATACCTACTTACCGAATGACGCCGATTTCGCCATTATTGAGTCTAACGCAAAACAATTCAGCACATTTAATTGCCAAAAGATTGGATAAATATAATCGCAACATGCTAAAGAAAGGAACAGTTTCGAATGATTAAATTGACCCATTTTGAAATTTTCTCTACAAAATCTTTGGAAAAAAACTTTTGCAATCGCAAAACCAATACCGTGGCAAAACCGGTAAACTGGATCAAACTAGAGAGATCGAAACCATGGGTAATAAAATATAAAAATAATTTCGTTGCAAATTTTAGATTTGAAAATATAAACATAAGAAAGATTATTCCGAAGAAGACATAATATTTTGTTAAATTTTTTTAGTTATTTTTTTTTTATTTTTTTAAGTTCATTAAAAATACAACTGCGCCAATAATGCACTGAACTAAAAAACAAATTATCTGCAGCCTTTATTGCAAAATTATAAAAAATGTACTCTTTCCAAAATATACTAATATTTTTTCTTTTTATTTTCGAACGAATGCTCAAAGTCAAAACATACGATTTCGTATGCTATCTATTTTAACAATACAAAATTTGTTGAACTAATTCCCTTTTTCCACTGAAACTCTTGTCAATAAAAACGTATTTGTATCATATTAACAGATTTTGTGAACGCATACACTTACATACTAATATTATATATGTATTTACAAATTGTATAAGAAGCCCTAATAATCAATTTTACAATTTTAGTTTTGAGTTTTGTTGTAACAACTAGTTTTAAACTCAACATCAACTGTTCTGTCGTTTTTCTCCATTTAAAATTTTTGGACCTTTATCCACTGAACGATTCGTATATATAAGTGCTTAGTACGAATGAATTTTAATGTGTTTTTTTTAGTAATTGTAAAGTTTTTTACACACATACAAATAAATTGTTAAGTACGTTTTTAGGTAATTTGTAATACAAAATATTAAAAATAAAAAAACATGTAAGAAAATAATTTAATACAATTGGGCTGAAAAAAGTACACTTTTCCTTGAAATTATTTTGCATCCCTGATTTGTACCAGTAAACCAAGTTGCTTATCCCTGTAGAGTAATTGTGGAATTTTTTTTTTCCCAATTTTTTTGTTTCATGTTCATTTTTTAAAACAAAAAGCAAACACAAAAAAATACACTTGTAAAATTACGATTTTAACATGAATTTTTACATTTGTATTTTTAGGCAAATGAATGAAGATGAGGTGTGTGTGTGTGTGTGTGTGTCAGAGAATGATAAAAAGGGAGCAAGCAAGACTTAGGAGGCAGGAGGCAAAAGGAGGAAGATAGTAGTAGGGGTGGCAATGGAGGAGGACTACTATTATTTCTGCATTTAACTGACATTTTATTTATGTGAACATTTTATATGTTTGCCTCGTTATGTTCAAGTTTGTATGTATGTGTATGTGCTTTATATTTCTGCAGGTTAAACGCAAAATCTAAAACTAGAAAAGAGATGGTTGGTACACACACTTAAATATACAAGCATAAATAAATATATTTATAGTAAACAGCTAGTAAGTAACATGGACCCAGGGAGACGGACAAACAATATTAACCTAAACAGAACTAAGGGGACATGCATGTAGTAAGTATGTTTATAGTTTAAAGTACGAACGAATAGTAGTAAATGTTTGTGTTTGTGACATTTATGTACTTTGTTCAAATTAACATTTAGTAGCAGTGGTAGTCAGACATACAGACAGACTGACAGATATACATACAATTCGATTTTAGTTTCTTCGTTTGTTGTACATATTTTGTTTGTTTGTTTGTTTTTGTATATGTATGTATATGGAAATATTTTCTGGTTCTGATTCTGTTTTTGTTGTTTTTATTTTTTATTATTTTATTATTTTATTTTATAATAGTTGTTATTATTGTTGCTGTTGCTTTTGATGTTGATAATGTTTTACTTTTATTTGCCTTAACCTGAACAAGTTAAAACTTCCATCATGGGTTGTGTGTTAATTAAATGGGTAAATTTGAATTAAAAATTGCAAAATTATCAATGTTCCTCATATATTAATTCAAATTTTAATGTTCAATTTCTTATAACTTTCTTTCCAAAGCATGATATCTTGCAAATCACGTAAGAACTTACATTCACTTAAGATAATTGTATACAAGAATCACATTCCATTAAAAGAACTCATGTAAACATAAGTTGTTTAAAAATAATGAGTTTATTTTTTCAAGGTTAACATTTATGAAGTTAAGCGATACCTTTATATGATAAATGGAAAATCTTAATATGTAAACAAATCTATGTGTACAAAAGTTGTTTTGACAAATGCATTATTGATTCAAAAAACTTAAGCTAAAAAGTAAACGTACATAACATTGATAAAAAAAAAAACAGAATTTTTCAAAACGGACAAAACACATTCAAGCGTCCTTTCTTCTGTAATGCGTCAAACGTATTAACTCAATTCTCAATATATGTATTAAAAGTATTGACCATTGTTAACTATTACTTATTCCCATCTTTGTGGCAACATATGGATTTCCCGCCATTGAGGCCAAGAACGAATCAAGCCTATATAAGATACCCAATTGTGAAATGAAGTGTATTCCAGAGAGAGCGTTCTGCATCGATCTAAACAAATAGTGGACTATAAGGCGGCTGAGGCAAAACTTCCCAACCACTTCTTTATAAATAGTTTTCAAGTTTCGATCTGTATACTTTAAAATGAGTTATTGAGTAATACGAGTATTTTTGGGCGTTAGAAACATCAGCACAAATCCCATATACCCTCCCCACTATGGTAGTGTGGGGTATAAAAATCGAGGCAGCCATTTTCTTTTAGATATCTGCGGCCTTTAGAAAGTTTCGATCGAAATACGACCATCGTTACTATAAATTGTATTATTGTAGTAAAGCAACTGTAATTTCGTATTTGAGGCTTAATTTTAATTGGCAACATAGACAAGGATTTTTTTTATCCTCATACAGCTAGAAGTAGCCATTTTTTGCATAATTTTCAACTAAAACTTAGCGCACTACCCCCGTACACTCACATTAAAATAACATTCAACTATAACCAGTAAATACTTAGTTTGTAGTAGTTAGTTTTGCTGCATGTTCAGTCAGGTCATCATCATTATCATCCTTGCCTCTGGTTAAATTTGTCATCATCATCACAACCTTATTACCGGAGTTGCAAAATGAATGAGTCATTATCATATTATTTTTGTTATTGTAGTTTATGTTTTTATTGTTATTGTTTTACATTTTTTTTTTATAATTTTTTTCCATACTAATTTTATTTCCTTTTTTTTTTCTTTAGTTTTGTTCTACACATTTTGACTTTTGTTGCATATACAAATACGAAACAGGATTTTATTGTTTTTATTTGGTTTTTTCCTTTTAATTTCAGTTCATATATTTATTTTGCTTTTTTAACGTCAAGATAAGCTTTTTAATTTATGATCCTGTTGTTTTAATTATAATCTTGGATTTTAGTATTTTATTTGTTTTTGTTGTCAAGTTTTTTTCTTTGTTTGCATTTACGTAAATGGATCATAATTAAGGCTAAATGTTATCGTAGTCATTAAAAAACAATGCAAAGTGCAGCATGGAAATAATGTAATGTAATATTTTTATTCGTTTTAAAAGCGAAAGTAAATGGATTTTAAATTTATAAGCCAACATAATATCAGGGCAAAGGCAATATGTAATGTGGTTTATCGATTAGGTGACAATCAATTTTAAATTTAAATATGGTTGAATTGAATAAGGATTCACTACAGGTGGGTTCACATTGTTAAACTAAATCAAGAAATAAATGAAATCACTATTTTCAGCTGATGTAAAAAGACGAATCCGGGATTTTTTTACAATGAAAAATTAGAAATTCTTCGTGTCATTAAATATTTGAATAAACAAGGTTTATCGGGACAAGAAATTCATAATGATATGGTGAATGTGTTAGGTGAAAGTCGTACAAGCATTGAGGATGAACCACGTAGTGGATGTCCAAAAACAGCAACAACAACAGAATTGTTGAAACAGCCAAAATGCATGATATGGATTGAAATTATCGACGAATAAAAGTGCGTGAAATAGCTAATATCATGAGCATCTCAAATGATCGAGTAAAATTAATTTTGCATGAACAACTACAGATGAAAAAGCTTTCTGCAAGACGGGTGCCGCATTTGTTAACAGTCGACCAAAAACACATAGATCCTGAGACATAAGAACAATCCAAGCAATGAACTGAAGCTGGAGAAATTGCCTCAAAGAAGACAAATACAATTCATTCGGCTGGTAAGGTTAGGGCAAGGCTTTTTGGGACTTCAAAAGTATTTTATTGATTGTGTATCTGCAAAAGGGTAACACAATAAATTCTGAAATTGCAACATTTTGGATCAATTAATTGTAAAAATTCGACAAAAACGTCCTGGCTTACAACGCAAACAAATAATTTTTCATCAAGACAACGCACCAGCGCACAAGAGTGTTTTAACAATGGCTAAAATCAACGAATTGAAGTACAAATTGCTTGATCACCCACCTTCTTCCACTAATTTAGCTCCCAGTGACTTTTACCTGTCCCCAAATCTAAAAAAAATCCTATCTTTCTAAACGCTTGCCTCAAATGAAGATGCAATTACAGTTATAAACGACTATTTTGAAGGCCTTAAGGAAACCTGTTTTAATCAAGGGATAAAATTGCTAGATAAGCCTTGGTCTAAGTGTATTGAAGTTTCAGGAAATTATATTGAAAAACAAAATGTTTTTGAAAAACGAATATTCGGCCCAATATGAATAAAATATCCGCGGGAGTTTTTTCACTTTTTATTTTTCCAACATTGAATTTGAATAGGAAAAATGGGAAAAGGAAAAAAAACTCCCGCGGAATTTTTATTCATGATTGGGCTGATTATCTTTCTGTGCTAGGCTAAGAAGTTTCCGAACCGCCCTCGTATATTTGATATTAACACGTTCACCACTCAGCGTCACATATGTGTGACTTGAGAGTTTTCACAGAAACTCATGTCACATATATGTGTCACATTTTTGTTGAAATCTTTTTACTTATAATATCGGGCCAGTTTGCTAAAAGTAATTTTCTTATACGTTTGAGTTTTTGTTACTGTTTAAAATGTATAGAAAGCCCTATGGTTTGTGAATAGACTAAGCAGTTATCTAAAAATTCAGCTTTTTATTCTGGTATTTCCCGAAATGTTACAAGTTACAAGTTTTATATGAGAACTAAGTTTAAAATGTGTTTGCAAATGCATTCGTTTCATTGAAGGATTGTATTTCATAGAGTAAAGTCCAATAAGGACTTAAGCTCATCTCAATGAATGTGATGAATGTCACAAATATGTGACAACATAGTTTCTAATAGGAAAAATATTTGAAAAACTCGCGTTAAATATATGTATGTGACATATATTTTTTTGTTCTTGAGTTTATACAGAAAACGCAAAGAATTGTTGAGTGGGCGAACGTCTTAAAGAAATTTTGTAAGATTAAAAAATGTCGCTTAAAATTTGTTTCGTCACATATTTATTATTTCAATGTCAACTGGCATATTACCTGTTTCAACAATACGAGTATGCTTATAACTTTGCATTTTATTATTTATTTTACTTTTAATTTCGTGTTATATGCGTTAATTATACAGCAAACTTTGTTTTATTTTTAACAAATTATTATTATGTACTAATAAATTAATAAACTCTCTTCATTGTTTGTTATTTCCACTTCTACAACTTTAAATCAAAACAGTAGACATTTGAGGTGTTTTGTAAACAAATTTAACTGGTCCCATTAGTCGCAGTGAATATTCAGTGATAAGAAATAACCCATTTAAATAAATTGAATTTATAATTAACCAAACCATATTGTATAGCTATCTACATAACTATCTATAACTGGCAAACAAAAGGCGGCTTGAAATCTTTGATATAAACATTTCCAATACATAATTTCTTGTATGGAAATATTTATTAAAATTATTTATGCAAATTGCTTAATTTATAAAACAGCAACATAGACAGGCCTAATTTCACATAGTCTTTGTTATATTATTTTTTTTAATAAAGGGTGATTCATGCAGAGATATTTTTTTCAATAGCCTTCTATTTTTTTGACAAATCACGTGTGAGTCGTGTCATGCTGTATTGTTTGGCCTTTCATAATGAAAAGACTTACTCCTGAACAACGTTTACAAATCGTTCAACTTTAGTACGAAAATTCACGTTCTGTCAGGAGTGTATTTCGTGCACTTCGCTCAACTTATGGTCAACATAATCGGCCTACTGAGCGTACTATTCGCAACACCAAACCCCATTTTGAGACCCAGCATTCATTATTAGATAATATTCGACCGAATAGACCACGTAAGCACGCTGTGAAGACATGGAATCATCGGTCAATATTTCTTTAAAAATGATGCCGGTGCGAACGTAACCGTCAATGGCGTCCGTTATAGTGCCATAATAACCGCCTATTTGATGTCTCGCCGACATTTGGTTTCAGCAGGACAGCGCCACTTCCCACACAACGCATCAATCAATGGATTTATTGGGAGAACACTTCTGTGAGCACATAATTTCACGTTTTGGGCCGGTCGATTGGCCAACAAGATCGTGTGATATGAAACCGTTAGACTTTTTCCTGTAGGGATATGTAAAGTCTAACTTTAAGCGGACAAACCCGCTTCAATACAGGCCTTGGAGGAAAACATCACGCGTGTCATTCGTCAGTTACCAGTCGAAATGCTCGAACGAGTCAACGAAAATTGGACTCAACGGAAAGACCATCTGCGACGTATCAACAGCCAACATTTGATAGACATAATCTTCAAAAAATAAATTCCAAAGAATGTTCTTTCAAATGATAGCAAACATTCCCCATTAAATTTGAATTTTCTGTGTTTGTTCTTTAACAAAGTAAGGAACCTCGAAATGGATCACGCTTTATTATTATTATTCACAATGTTATATTTTTGGTTTTAATTTATAAGATCTGCTTAAAAATCCACCACTAATATATAACATATGTTTTTATTGGGAATATTATTTTTAGTTTTAATATACATACAATATACATATATGTACATTAGGGTGGCCCCGTTTGTATGGAGAAAAAATAAGGTCTCGATGTTCCCGACTAATATGAAAATTTGATTCATTTTAAGACTACGTTTCTCAATTTTTTTGTCCTGGGGTCAATATTTGGTGAGCTGGATCAAAGGATAAAAATGCCCTTTTTTAAGTTTTTTGATTTTTTCACATTTCTTGCAAAGGAACTATATGTCAATTTGGTATCATATGAAAGGTCTTTGAGAGGCGCACTCAATGGGTTTTCAAAAATTAAAAAACAATTTTTGTTAATTAAAGAATTTTGAAAATTTTCGACGAAATTTTATTTTTTTTTTATTTTTTTTTTGGGGCCACCCTAATGTACATATGTAAATCTACATATTTTAATATGACAAACTATGTATTTTAAAATCCAATAATATGTAATTATCTATATATTTGTTGCTATTATTGTTGTTTTACAGCCAGCACTTTTTACCAGCCCGAAAAAAAATTACAAATATTTAAGCCAATATTTATAACAAACTATTTTACATACAATACATACATTTTTAGTTTTAGTTTTAATTTCCATTTCGATTTTTTTTTATTTTTTTTTGTTCATTGCATTAAACTAATCTCTAAAACTAACAAATTATATTTTGACAATTATGATAATGAAATATACCAAGCAACCAAGTTAATACGAGTAATATACCATTTTAGTATATAGACATTATGTAGAAAACCAATTAAAACCAATAGGACAAATTTTGTGAAAGTAAAATGGACTTTAAGAGACACTCTGCTAAGCCTTAGCATTCCATTAAATGAATAGTTTTATTAAAGCAATTTTGAATAAAGTTTTCAGTTCATTAGTCGCAATTTACACGAAGCAATTCTTTAAGTTAAACTGTTTATCCTTTAGACATCGGAGGGAGGGGAAGATAAGAGGAGTACACACTTGATTGTACTTGAAATACGTGTTACTCTCTTATTTACATACATACATATGTGTATACAAATCAGTGTTGGCAAACATGGTACAATTGTACTTTTTTTGATACATTTTAGACACAGTTGGTACCGTGGTACTGCCCCGTATACAAGAGCTTTATGTGGGTCATAATTGATACAGATTAATTTTTAAAAAAAAAGGTAAAATATCATTTTAATGAATCGCATTGACTGTTTCTCAACATGTTGATCCACCTCAGCTGCATATTTTTTCAAATCGCTTAAAGAAATGTATTGTCGGGAACTACAGTACCACTTTGCTTTAACTTTCCTTTGTCAATAGTTCTATAATGTTCAACTGACCAAAACTGTCAACAATAAGGGACGTTCACACATTACATTGACATGATTTCTTCGAAAGCAATTCATTGCAACTTTTGTATAATGGCAATCAATTGAATTGGGCCAAAACTTTAGTGAAAAGTATTGAGGTCTAATAAGATATGGTGTAGTACACCATATCCAATTGTAATTTAGAAGTTTTTAACTGTATTTTAAAAGTCTCTAAATTTATTTCAGAAATTTCCAAGTGTATTTTAGAATTTCTGATAGAAATGCAGATTAAATTAAAAAAATACAAATGGAAAATTCTGAAATACAATTGGAAATTTTTGCAATATAAATTGATATTTGTCCAATATAAATGGATATTTATTTGAAATTTCTGAAATAATATAAAAAAAATTCTAAAACTAAATTGCAAAATTTCTACAATACAATTCGAAACTTGTGGAATGCAATTGGAAATGGTGTAGTTTCTTCAGGTGTTATTTTATAAAAAATATAAAAAAAGTCATATTTGAATTAGCCAGGAATCTGCTATCATGTCGCCATATCGAGTGCTGCTTGCACAGACTGTTTTTCAAAGTATATATTGTCAATGTGTTTTAGCCCAACGCTGTTGATGCATTTGTTGAGTTCTCTGAATTCCGAATGCGGCAATTTTGACCCTTAAAAACCGATCGAGGTGACCGTCCGACTTTCAATATTTTTTAAAATATTGTTCAACAATGAAAACATATTTTTCACTTGTATATCGTTTTATTTTTACCATTCACCGCTGTCAAACTGTTTTTAATATACAAGCTTAAAATTTGGTCACTTCTAAACATTCTAATTAAAAAGAAAACACGTATAATAATTGTATGTGCCAAATATTACACGGTGCGACAGTCCAAAAAACCTATAATGGCCTGATTTTCAATTTCTTACTAGATTTGGAAAGAATTTTCTCGACAATAACACCCAAATTTCTCAAGTTTTCTTTGATAATATACATATATATCATTCGAAAGATCTCAGTTTCTTCTTTCCACATTTCACTATTGGAATCTTGATTTACTCGACAAGCCCTACAAGAAAAATAATATCCGGTCCCAGGTTTTTCTACTTCGATCAATTTTGTATCACTGTGTTATTTGTCTAAAAAATTACTTTTTCTATTTCTGTCCATATCCGTTCTATTGGAATTTGCAATTTGAAACTGTGATTTTGTCGAAACATACGCATTTTACTTTTACGGAAATTGTCACTATCTCTAATATTCTGCACACAAAAGATCATCCAAATTATCGGTATGTGTGGTATGTGTGTGTCCTTCAAATAATAATGTTATAATGTTGTAGGAACTGGCAAAAGAGTAGTCATTATTATTGCACCAGAGTTAAAATGAATTCAAGTTTAAATATTTTATATAAATGCCACCTGTCATTTCAATATGACATTGTCAAAGGAGAAGCAAATTTACACATTTTAAACAATATCTGAACACTGGCCAATCCATGGTGTAACTATACAAGGTGAGTGCAAAACTGGAAATTTTTTTGTCACTCAACTTGTACATATTTCTCTTCCAGTAAGTGAGGAAAAATGTTAACTTCTGCTTCTTTAAATACTTTGTGTAGGGTATTTAAAAATATGTTAATTTACAAAAATATATTTCCACCGAAAACAAATTTAAACCATGGATAATTTATGCAAAACAACATTTTCATTTTTATTTTATTTAATCTTTTTTTTTCGTAAAAAGATTAATTTAATTTATATGTATATAAAATAAAACAATTTTGGTAAAAACTAAATGTAAGCACGCGGCCAAAAATTATATAAAAATTGGGCAGGCAACCAACCAACAACGCCAACAATAACAACAACAGCTAGTATTTAAATATTAAAATCAGTTTTAATCACTAGACCGTAAAACATGGAGATTTTATTTAAGAAGACTTAAATCGCCCATCATCGACACTAACCAAAAACGAGCGAACAATAACAAGTATTAAGGGCTGGCGAATTAAATCATAAAATTAATTTTAATATTATTAAATGAAACAATTACAGCAACAGCATCCTGAAATTCTCTTAATAATGCCTGAGTAAAAAGAAAGTGTTTTAAATGAATTTAAACTGCAAACAACAACAAAAAAACAAACAAACAAACTAAAAATGTTTAAAGATAGAAAAAAAAAACAAACAAAACTTTTATGAAAACAAAACGAAAAACTAAAAAAAGAATAGGGACGAAACGAAACGAAAAGTGTAATTAAATTGAAAGCCTGCAAATGTTTGGTTTGTTTAATTTCAACCTAAACGAGCTGTAGTGAACATTATCACTCCATCAACAAAATCAGCCAACAACTTTAAAAACAACAATAACACAACCCTCCACCACCACTGCCAACATCATCATCATCCATGGAAGCTTAGGAAGTGTTAGGAAAATTTTAAAAAGTAAAAGAAAAAAACTTAAAAAAAAATTACATAATTAAAACATAAACTTTGCGCTTAGTTTTTTTTTTCTTCTAACAACATTCAAACATTTATATTTTGGGCCAAATGAGGCTTCATTATACAGCTGGAATACGTTTGTGGGCAGTACATAAAGGAGGTTATTGTTGCAAGGATAACAATAATAACAATAAGAATAAACTTTTTTTTTTTTTAAACAGAAAACTTGAAACTTTCTCAAGTGCCAATGTTGAAAATAAATATTAGTCAAAATCGACTTGTTTTAGGACAGCTGGACAAATTGTAAATGCCAAAAGAAATTTATTTCTTTATTTTGTATTAAACCCAATTTACACGAAGCAATTTTTATTAAAAGATTGAAATTTCTTCGATGTTCACACAGCAAAATATAATTGCTAAACTGTGGGAAAACTTCCGAGGCTACCATTGATCCTCTTGGCACTCGTGTTGTAAAGAGTTTGCTTGCAAAAGCGCCAACAAAACCAGAAGAACATGCTGTTTACTCACCTCTATACTGAGTTTCGATTACGTCTCCACATTCAGTTACGCTACAATCGAAAACTGGTAATCCAAACAAAAACTGAATCGAAAGAACCAGAAGAAGACAACAATGTTTACAAAACCAATTTGTTACTATAAAATGTGGAATAGAAACAAAGAAATGAGCAAGTTTGTTACTATTTTAATAAACAAAAATCACAACAAACACTAAAAATAGGAAAATAAAAAAATTTGTGCGATTAATAAGGAGAAATAATAAAAATAAAATAATACAAAAGACTTGTGAATTAATAATAATAAAAAGATAATCAGTTTTGTTTGCAAAATATTTAAGTGCTAAGAATCCTGTCAAGCCGGAGGTGGTATTTTTAATTTTTGTATTTGAAGGAGAAATGGAATCCATAGCAGTGGCTTTATTGGTGGAAGAGGAGAACAACGTGACTCAGAACACAGAGAAGAAAATACCTGAACTTCCTCCTTGGATCGTTTATGGTAGCCGCAAGCAATATCTTGTTTTGTTGACATTAAACTTGCCAGCTTTTCGTATTGTTCTGATGTCGTTGTTTTTGACCTGGAAAAATAAATAAATAGGCTGCCTTCCTGTTTTTAGTGACAGTAATTCAAAACTCCTTCGTTCTTCCATTACACATTTGTTTAACCATGTTCTTTGTTGCTGCATATCACCTCTTGATTGGCCGTACAACAAACATTTATATAAATCACTTTTTAAACATTTTATACTTACATTTTTATTTATTCATTTATTTGTAATATTAAGCCTTCTCGGTCAAAATAAAAATATTTTACATAGTAATAAAAAAACTAACTGAAATTTTAATTAAATTAAACACTTTTTAAGTTTATAAAAAGAGCAATCGAAAAAATTCCGTTGTTAAAATATAAGCGTAGAAAAACGTAACTACGATCGTAATTCAGAATACCTACAATCGAAAGAAACGTAGCGGAATCGAAACTCTGAATACCAAATTTGCCAAATGGAGAAAATTTCGATTCGTATCGAAAGTCAGAATAGGGGTGACTATCTTCTTGTAAATCTGAAAAGCCTTGGATATAGAGCTACTGAAACCTTGCGCGAAAATAGTACTAAACGCTATCTATTGATTTCATCAAAGGATATGAGTAAAAGGCCTAGAGCTGAATATGATTATAGCCTTGATAACCTTGAGACAATCAAAATTCTTATGTTTGCACGATTGGAACAAATTGCGTTATTTTGGAGCCTATGGGGAAAGTTAAAAGATGGTGTCTGATAAAGAAGCAGTCTATAGAAATGTACCGAATTACTGTGATAGGCAAAGCAGGTTTTGTTTACTTACATATTGGATATGACTATTTCAAATGCATGGAGGTTATATTGCATTACAAACCCTGATAATCATGTTGATCAATTATAGTTTCGCAGATATGTATATCTAAGCGACAAAGACGACAATAAATTTAGTCCAACATCTTCTAGAATTTAAGAAAAAAACAGGCAAAATAATGGCCACAACCCTGAAAAATAACCAAGTCAACTTAGATGTGTTATATGCTCAAATCGAGTTAAAACGTCATGTAAAAAGTGCCTAAAAACACTATATTTGGAAAGAGGATGTTTTGCAAAATACCATTCATAAACTCCCATTGTACTAAACTTAGTACATCTGTAAAAACACAACTTAGAATATTTTTTCCCCGTTTTTTTTTTCTTTTTTACTGCATTAGAAATAATATTTATAACTAATAATAAAAATTTAATTTTAAAAATTGTTCATGGTTTTTATTTCATTACATCGACTTTTTATGTGAGAGTATTTGTCTAAACATATGTATGTAATACGAACAAGTAAGAAAGTATAGTTGGTCAAGCCCGACTATATAATGTATAAAACTATATGTATAAAACAGTTTTCCAGAAATCAGATCATCCAAAAATTTAGTGTCATGATGTGTGTGAATATAAGTATTATATGTGTTAAACTTTATCTCGATATAAATACTGTTAAACGATTTATGGAGCTTAAAGTGAATTACGGAAAGGGTCTTATATGGGAGCTACGCAGCGTTGCCAAATGTGCAGATTTATCTGTTTTTTGCAGTTTTTTGAAGTGCAGAACAGGCTAGCAGATTTTTACTCCAAAAAACAGTTTTTTTAAATCAATGCAGATTTTTCAATTTTATTCGAATAAAACAACGAAGCAATCAATATTATTATTCTCACTCTATGTGGAATTTTGCGGACCAATGATTTCAAAAAAAAAATTTCAATTGCAACAATTGTGTACAAACAAAAGAAATGGAAACTAAATTTAATAATACATACAAAAGTATGTCTAATTAATTTTCTATGATCACTTTACATATGTATGTGATAATTTAAATGAAATATTATACGTTATGTTTTTACTGTTAATTTCAAACGCATTATCGGACACTTGGCATGATAATATTCAAATGCCGATTTTTTCACTTTAATAAAAGTAATTCTAAAAAAAATGATGATGTATAATACTTAGGGCCATTATTACAACTTGCCTTTAATGTTCTTAATAATAAAAGGTAACTTTAATTAAAGTGAGGAATAAAGTGACCTTTAAAATTTTTCGTTATTACAACTTCCTTGTAAAATAAAATAATTTTTTTCTAAAATATACCAGTTAAAAACCGATTACTTTTGACAAATTACTGACAAGAAACAGTAAATTTTTTGTGTTTGTGAAAATATTTGTTTGTGAAAAAAATATAAATCAAACGTCTGCTTTCCATTTTTGTTTATCAAATTATTTATTCGCAAAACAAAATTAAAATTAATTTATTTTTCATAAAGTTGTCAATTTTTCAGAACATATGGCAACTTCAAATACATAAACCTCACTATAAAATTAAAGGCAAGATGATCTTCCCTTTAGCTTATCGGTCGGCTTAAATTAAAGTAAACTTATAATAACCAAATACTTCTTATCTGTCCGATAACATCATACCTTTAACTATTGCCAAGTTGTAATAATGTTTTATTGAAAATGATTTTTAAACTAAGAAAAGAAAACTAAAATAACAAATTTCACGTCAAACGCATAATTGGACAATCAAATGAAATATACAGTTTTAGTAATTCAGTAATTCTGGGCAATTATGAATTAGCCACATCTTCGCAACGTGTGAAATGTGCTTCGGATCGTTATCCTGATAAAAAGCAAATGTGTCCAATATGTTTAATTTTTCAGCACTCTGTTTTACATTTTGTTTCAATATGTCCAAATATTGGACCCTGCCTCGTGCTTGACTGTAGCCCGAGTGTTATTAGGCAAAAACTCAGTATTTGGCTTACGACAAACGTAATGCTTTCCATCTGACCCATGAAGGTTAAATTTACTCTCGTCAGTGAAGAAAACTTGTTTAAATTGATGCTTTTGAACCTTAATCATTTCATTACATATCGCACACATTCTTCAAAAGTGACTTAATTCAAAATTGTAATTCTTCGGGTTTGTATGCTTAAACAACACACAACACACTTGTTTATGTATAAGAAAAAGATCAAAGCATTTTGTTACAGTTACTAAAAAACAGTTAGATCTTTCTTTATATTTCATTTGGTATAGTTGCAATTTACTAGTGATTTATTTTTAGTTGTATCATAAAATAAAAATTTTGAATTGAGTCACTTTTGAAGAATGTGTGTGATATTATTTAATTTTGTTTTGAAGGTGCAGATTTTTTTCGAAAAAAAAACAGATTTTTTTTATGAATTGTCAGATTTTGTAAAAAAAAATATGGCAACACTGGAGCTACGACTAATTATAGATCGATCATAATAAAATTGTACCGTATTATTTTAAGACGTATGAAATATATTTTCGTTCAATATTATTTGGATATCAACATTTTTAAGAGTGTTATAACTAGACTTATATTTTTATTATGTTCATTTGCACAAACCTAAAGTGACCATATTTTTTTTTTATCTGAAAACGGGACATCGAATAATTCTGATGGGTTCGGTTATATGAAGTAAAAATGTACAGATAATATAATAATATTTTATTTGTCCGTAGTGAATGACATTATATATTTTACGTTACATTACAAACAAATTGTTTCAAAATTTTAGGTGACGATTTCAAATATGCGTGGAACTCTTGGCAGTATTTGTCAATATTAACTTTAACAATTAACATAGCCTTAAGCACTGATAATCTTAATTGAATTTTAGCTGCCACAAGTTGTTCTTTAAAGTAAATACACATTCAACTGGCGCATTTATTCCAGGCAAACATTAAATATATTCAACGATAATTTGAAAATTTGCATGGTTTTAATAATTGCTTTTAAAATGTTTAAATACTTTCACCCAACGATTTTCCGTAGAAATATTTTATTGATTCCATTCATTAATTTTCTGCGATGTTACATATTTAGATACGAGTGAATATTCATCGAATACTGCCGTATCTTTATTACAATTGATATGTTATTTTTCGATCAATATATCTAGATGAACAAATTCCCATTGTGGTGCCCAATTAAGTTTTTCTAGATCTTTGCACATACATACATATACATATATTAAAAAAAACTATCTTTGACGAATTTGAAGATTTGTTCTTACATTTTTGAACAAATCAACTACAATTTCTTATTTCGAATTTCTAAAAACTGGATTTACATCACCGAGTTTTTGTCGGGGACAACGGGGCAAAGTACCTGAAAACGGGACGTATGGTCACGTTACACATGCCACACACATAACACATATACACACAAAGGTTAGGTCACACAATCAGTTACAAAGGCACTCTTTACACAATCCCAATAATTTACCCAAAAATAATTATTTTCTATTAAATTCTACTTCTATATCTTAACAAATATCCTCTAATAATTTCTCAGATTTATGAAAAATATTGCTGGTTTTACAATTATCTCTAACTCAATACAGTCCACTTGTCGTTAAACTCATAATCCCCATATAGCGCCCATTTCTTATTAACCTCTTGGCCCGTGATGTCGAACGATAACGTTCGCTTGGATAAGACTTAAGACACAAACTTTTTATTGTATCTATTTTTTACTCAATCAAGTTTGCTTATTCCACAATCAAGTTTGTGTCTTAAGTCTTATCTAAGCGAACGTTATCGTTCGACATCACGGACCAGGGGGTAAATGTTTTTATACATACATATATGTATACTGGGTGTAGGATAGTATTTGGTCGGTTTGACCGACTATACTTTCTTATCTGCTTTTGTTTAAATTGATTCTTCTATTATTTAATTATGTTTTAGTTATGTTTGTACTTGGTCTTTTCTATACCCATTAAATTGTTTTTTTCTTTTCCTTTTACAGATTCTGTTGACTCTATACCTACCTACATATATAGATATGAAATTTACACACAAATCTCTACAGCCATAAGCTAATACCAATTCCATATTCGAAGGATCAGGTTGGTAGGAAGGATCAAATAAGGTGCCACTCGAATATGCCAAGTGAGCAGAGTAGATTCAATCTTAAACATCTGAAGCCGCTTAGAAGCTGAATATTTGAATTACAATTTGTTTGCACTTACATATAAACCATGATAATAACATTAATTAGTAAATAAATAACAAAAACATCTTATAATAAAATAAACAATGTCTTATTAATATTTATAATCTGAGTTACAAGTTGAAATTAAAAAGGTAACATTTTATTATAATATCTGTACATGTGTATTTTATTTTAGGTAGAGAATTTTAAGGCTATACATACATTTAATTTCGCAGTATTACCATAAACACTCATAAACTGTGTTTATTTAAAACGACTAACGCCGCCAGGCATGCAACTGGACTCTTTATAATTCTCATACGCACACATACGCTTTTCATGACATACTTCTTCACAGCTTCAACCGTTTAGAAGTGCCATGCGTTTAAACATTATCAGCTGCTTATGCAATTCTGCTACACTGGTACAAAATTTATTTTGTATAAATTTGAAGTTCAAAATCAAAAGAATCTCGTTTAGCGTTTTGCCTGAAAACTATTAGGGTTAAATGGTCATAACTCCGAGTTGGTTTTATGGATTTCCATGATATGGGTACTCATTGAAAGCGTTATGATGTCGGCTATCTGATAAACTAAGTTTCATTTGAGTATGACCAATAGTTGCCGAGATAAACTCTATTTTCTACTATTTCACGCTTTATCTCCCGCTTATGATGAGCTATTAAAAATATTTTTACATTCAGGAAAAAGTACAATTCTCACGCTTGCTGCGGATGCCAATATCTTAAAAATTAGTTCAGCCGTTCAGAAGTTATAAGCGTTTAAATATTTTCAATATGCAGTTTCAACCTACTACTGGATTCTATTCTCCTGGTACCAAAACATTTTTCGGTCAAAATGTTTAAAGTTTTTTATGGACGCAAATCAAAACAATCTCGTTTAGCGTTTTGCCTGAAAACTATTAGGGTTAAATGGTCATAACTCCGAGTTGGTCTTATGGATTTCATTGATGTGGGTACTCATTGAAAGCGTTATGATGTCGGCTATCTGATAAACTAAGTTTCATTTGAGTATGACCAATAGTTGCCGAGATAAACTCTATTTTCTACTATTTCACGCTTTATCTCCCGCTTATGATGAGCTATTAAAAATATTTTTACATTCAGGAAAAAGTACAATTCTCACGCTTGCTGCGGATGCCAATATCTTAAAAATTAGTTCAGCCGTTCAGAAGTTATAAGCGTTTAAATATTTTCAATATGCAGTTTCAACCTACTACTGGATTCTATTCTCCTGGTACCAAAACATTTTTCGGTCAAAATGTTTAAAGTTTTTTATGGACGCAAATCAAAACAATCTCGTTTAGCGTTTTGCCTGAAAACTATTAGGGTTAAATGGTCATAACTCCGAGTTGGTTTTATGGATTTCCATGATATGGGTACTCATTGAAAGCGTTATGAAGTCGGCTATCTGATAAACTAAGTTTCATTTGAGTATGACCAATAGTTGCCGATATAAACTCTATTTTCTACTATTTCATGCTTTATCTCCCGCTTATGATGAGCTATTAAAAATATTTTTACATTCAGGAAAAAGTACAATTCTCACGCTTGCTGCGGATGCCAATATCTTAAAAATTAGTTCAGCCGTTCAGAAGTTATAAGCGTTTAAATATTTTCAATATGCAGTTTCAACCTACTACTGGATTCTATTCTCCTGGTACCAAAACATTTTTCGGTCAAAATGTTTAAAGTTTTTTATGGACGCAAATCAAAACAATCTCGTTTAGCGTTTTGCCTGAAAACTATTAGGGTTAAATGGTCATAACTCCGAGTTGGTTTTATGGATTTCCATGATATGGGTACTCATTGAAAGCGTTATGAAGTCGGCTATCTGATAAACTAAGTTTCATTTGAGTATGACCAATAGTTGCCGATATAAACTCTATTTTCTACTATTTCATGCTTTATCTCCCGCTTATGATGAGCTATTAAAAATATTTTTACATTCAGGAAAAAGTACAATTCTCACGCTTGCTGCGGATGCCAATATCTTAAAAATTAGTTCAGCCGTTCAGAAGTTATAAGCGTTTAAATATTTTCAATATGCAGTTTCAACCTACTACTGGATTCTATTCTCCTGGTACCAAAACATTTTTCGGTCAAAATGTTTAAAGTTTTTTATGGACGCAAATCAAAACAATCTCGTTTAGCGTTTTGCCTGAAAACTATTAGGGTTAAATGGTCATAACTCCGAGTTGGTCTAATGGATTTCATTGATGTGGGTACTCATTGAAAGCGTTATGATGTCGGCTATCTGATAAACTAAGTTTCATTTGAGTATGACCAATAGTTGCCGAGATAAACTCTATTTTCTACTATTTCACGCTTTATCTCCCGCTTATGATGAGCTATTAAAAATATTTTTACATTCAGGAAAAAGTACAATTCTCACGCTTGCTGCGGATGCCAATATCTTAAAAATTAGTTCAGCCGTTCAGAAGTTATAAGCGTTTAAATATTTTCAATATGCAGTTTCAACCTACTACTGGATTCTATTCTCCTGGTACCAAAACATTTTTCGGTCAAAATGTTTAAAGTTTTTTATGGACGCAAATCAAAACAATCTCGTTTAGCGTTTTGCCTGAAAACTATTAGGGTTAAATGGTCATAACTCCGAGTTGGTTTTATGGATTTCCATGATATGGGTACTCATTGAAAGCGTTATGAAGTCGGCTATCTGATAAACTAAGTTTCATTTGAGTATGACCAATAGTTGCCGATATAAACTCTATTTTCTACTATTTCATGCTTTATCTCCCGCTTATGATGAGCTATTAAAAATATTTTTACATTCAGGAAAAAGTACAATTCTCACGCTTGCTGCGGATGCCAATATCTTAAAAATTAGTTCAGCCGTTCAGAAGTTATAAGCGTTTAAATATTTTCAATATGCAGTTTCAACCTACTACTGGATTCTATTCTCCTGGTACCAAAACATTTTTCGGTCAAAATGTTTAAAGTTTTTTATGGACGCAAATCAAAACAATCTCGTTTAGCGTTTTGCCTGAAAACTATTAGGGTTAAATGGTCATAACTCCGAGTTGGTTTTATGGATTTCCATGATATGGGTACTCATTGAAAGCGTTATGAAGTCGGCTATCTGATAAACTAAGTTTCATTTGAGTATGACCAATAGTTGCCGATATAAACTCTATTTTCTACTATTTCATGCTTTATCTCCCGCTTATGATGAGCTATTAAAAATATTTTTACATTCAGGAAAAAGTACAATTCTCACGCTTGCTGCGGATGCCAATATCTTAAAAATTAGTTCAGCCGTTCAGAAGTTATAAGCGTTTAAATATTTTCAATATGCAGTTTCAACCTACTACTGGATTCTATTCTCCTGGTACCAAAACATTTTTCGGTCAAAATGTTTAAAGTTTTTTATGGACGCAAATCAAAACAATCTCGTTTAGCGTTTTGCCTGAAAACTATTAGGGTTAAATGGTCATAACTCCGAGTTGGTCTAATGGATTTCATTGATGTGGGTACTCATTGAAAGCGTTATGATGTCGGCTATCTGATAAACTAAGTTTCATTTGAGTATGACCAATAGTTGCCGAGATAAACTCTATTTTCTACTATTTCACGCTTTATCTCCCGCTTATGATGAGCTATTAAAAATATTTTTACATTCAGGAAAAAGTACAATTCTCACGCTTGCTGCGGATGCCAATATCTTAAAAATTAGTTCAGCCGTTCAGAAGTTATAAGCGTTTAAATATTTTCAATATGCAGTTTCAACCTACTACTGGATTCTATTCTCCTGGTACCAAAACATTTTTCGGTCAAAATGTTTAAAGTTTTTTATGGACGCAAATCAAAACAATCTCGTTTAGCGTTTTGCCTGAAAACTATTAGGGTTAAATGGTCATAACTCCGAGTTGGTTTTATGGATTTCCATGATATGGGTACTCATTGAAAGCGTTATGAAGTCGGCTATCTGATAAACTAAGTTTCATTTGAGTATGACCAATAGTTGCCGATATAAACTCTATTTTCTACTATTTCATGCTTTATCTCCCGCTTATGATGAGCTATTAAAAATATTTTTACATTCAGGAAAAAGTACAATTCTCACGCTTGCTGCGGATGCCAATATCTTAAAAATTAGTTCAGCCGTTCAGAAGTTATAAGCGTTTAAATATTTTCAATATGCAGTTTCAACCTACTACTGGATTCTATTCTCCTGGTACCAAAACATTTTTCGGTCAAAATGTTTAAAGTTTTTTATGGACGCAAATCAAAACAATCTCGTTTAGCGTTTTGCCTGAAAACTATTAGGGTTAAATGGTCATAACTCCGAGTTGGTCTAATGGATTTCATTGATGTGGGTACTCATTGAAAGCGTTATGATGTCGGCTATCTGATAAACTAAGTTTCATTTGAGTATGACCAATAGTTGCCGAGATAAACTCTATTTTCTACTATTTCACGCTTTATCTCCCGCTTATGATGAGCTATTAAAAATATTTTTACATTCAGGAAAAAGTACAATTCTCACGCTTGCTGCGGATGCCAATATCTTAAAAATTAGTTCAGCCGTTCAGAAGTTATAAGCGTTTAAATATTTTCAATATGCAGTTTCAACCTACTACTGGATTCTATTCTCCTGGTACCAAAACATTTTTCGGTCAAAATGTTTAAAGTTTTTTATGGACGCAAATCAAAACAATCTCGTTTAGCGTTTTGCCTGAAAACTATTAGGGTTAAATGGTCATAACTCCGAGTTGGTTTTATGGATTTCCATGATATGGGTACTCATTGAAAGCGTTATGAAGTCGGCTATCTGATAAACTAAGTTTCATTTGAGTATGACCAATAGTTGCCGATATAAACTCTATTTTCTACTATTTCATGCTTTATCTCCCGCTTATGATGAGCTATTAAAAATATTTTTACATTCAGGAAAAAGTACAATTCTCACGCTTGCTGCGGATGCCAATATCTTAAAAATTAGTTCAGCCGTTCAGAAGTTATAAGCGTTTAAATATTTTCAATATGCAGTTTCAACCTACTACTGGATTCTATTCTCCTGGTACCAAAACATTTTTCGGTCAAAATGTTTAAAGTTTTTTATGGACGCAAATCAAAACAATCTCGTTTAGCGTTTTGCCTGAAAACTATTAGGGTTAAATGGTCATAACTCCGAGTTGGTCTAATGGATTTCATTGATGTGGGTACTCATTGAAAGCGTTATGATGTCGGCTATCTGATAAACTAAGTTTCATTTGAGTATGACCAATAGTTGCCGAGATAAACTCTATTTTCTACTATTTCACGCTTTATCTCCCGCTTATGATGAGCTATTAAAAATATTTTTACATTCAGGAAAAAGTACAATTCTCACGCTTGCTGCGGATGCCAATATCTTAAAAATTAGTTCAGCCGTTCAGAAGTTATAAGCGTTTAAATATTTTCAATATGCAGTTTCAACCTACTACTGGATTCTATTCTCCTGGTACCAAAACATTTTTCGGTCAAAATGTTTAAAGTTTTTTATGGACGCAAATCAAAACAATCTCGTTTAGCGTTTTGCCTGAAAACTATTAGGGTTAAATGGTCATAACTCCGAGTTGGTTTTATGGATTTCCATGATATGGGTACTCATTGAAAGCGTTATGAAGTCGGCTATCTGATAAACTAAGTTTCATTTGAGTATGACCAATAGTTGCCGATATAAACTCTATTTTCTACTATTTCATGCTTTATCTCCCGCTTATGATGAGCTATTAAAAATATTTTTACATTCAGGAAAAAGTACAATTCTCACGCTTGCTGCGGATGCCAATATCTTAAAAATTAGTTCAGCCGTTCAGAAGTTATAAGCGTTTAAATATTTTCAATATGCAGTTTCAACCTACTACTGGATTCTATTCTCCTGGTACCAAAACATTTTTCGGTCAAAATGTTTAAAGTTTTTTATGGACGCAAATCAAAACAATCTCGTTTAGCGTTTTGCCTGAAAACTATTAGGGTTAAATGGTCATAACTCCGAGTTGGTTTTATGGATTTCCATGATATGGGTACTCATTGAAAGCGTTATGAAGTCGGCTATCTGATAAACTAAGTTTCATTTGAGTATGACCAATAGTTGCCGATATAAACTCTATTTTCTACTATTTCATGCTTTATCTCCCGCTTATGATGAGCTATTAAAAATATTTTTACATTCAGGAAAAAGTACAATTCTCACGCTTGCTGCGGATGCCAATATCTTAAAAATTAGTTCAGCCGTTCAGAAGTTATAAGCGTTTAAATATTTTCAATATGCAGTTTCAACCTACTACTGGATTCTATTCTCCTGGTACCAAAACATTTTTCGGTCAAAATGTTTAAAGTTTTTTATGGACGCAAATCAAAACAATCTCGTTTAGCGTTTTGCCTGAAAACTATTAGGGTTAAATGGTCATAACTCCGAGTTGGTTTTATGGATTTCCATGATATGGGTACTCATTGAAAGCGTTATGAAGTCGGCTATCTGATAAACTAAGTTTCATTTGAGTATGACCAATAGTTGCCGATATAAACTCTATTTTCTACTATTTCATGCTTTATCTCCCGCTTATGATGAGCTATTAAAAATATTTTTACATTCAGGAAAAAGTACAATTCTCACGCTTGCTGCGGATGCCAATATCTTAAAAATTAGTTCAGCCGTTCAGAAGTTATAAGCGTTTAAATATTTTCAATATGCAGTTTCAACCTACTACTGGATTCTATTCTCCTGGTACCAAAACATTTTTCGGTCAAAATGTTTAAAGTTTTTTATGGACGCAAATCAAAACAATCTCGTTTAGCGTTTTGCCTGAAAACTATTAGGGTTAAATGGTCATAACTCCGAGTTGGTCTAATGGATTTCATTGATGTGGGTACTCATTGAAAGCGTTATGATGTCGGCTATCTGATAAACTAAGTTTCATTTGAGTATGACCAATAGTTGCCGAGATAAACTCTATTTTCTACTATTTCACGCTTTATCTCCCGCTTATGATGAGCTATTAAAAATATTTTTACATTCAGGAAAAAGTACAATTCTCACGCTTGCTGCGGATGCCAATATCTTAAAAATTAGTTCAGCCGTTCAGAAGTTATAAGCGTTTAAATATTTTCAATATGCAGTTTCAACCTACTACTGGATTCTATTCTCCTGGTACCAAAACATTTTTCGGTCAAAATGTTTAAAGTTTTTTATGGACGCAAATCAAAACAATCTCGTTTAGCGTTTTGCCTGAAAACTATTAGGGTTAAATGGTCATAACTCCGAGTTGGTCTAATGGATTTCATTGATGTGGGTACTCATTGAAAGCGTTATGATGTCGGCTATCTGATAAACTAAGTTTCATTTGAGTATGACCAATAGTTGCCGAGATAAACTCTATTTTCTACTATTTCACGCTTTATCTCCCGCTTATGATGAGCTATTAAAAATATTTTTACATTCAGGAAAAAGTACAATTCTCACGCTTGCTGCGGATGCCAATATCTTAAAAATTAGTTCAGCCGTTCAGAAGTTATAAGCGTTTAAATATTTTCAATATGCAGTTTCAACCTACTACTGGATTCTATTCTCCTGGTACCAAAACATTTTTCGGTCAAAATGTTTAAAGTTTTTTATGGACGCAAATCAAAACAATCTCGTTTAGCGTTTTGCCTGAAAACTATTAGGGTTAAATGGTCATAACTCCGAGTTGGTTTTATGGATTTCCATGATATGGGTACTCATTGAAAGCGTTATGAAGTCGGCTATCTGATAAACTAAGTTTCATTTGAGTATGACCAATAGTTGCCGATATAAACTCTATTTTCTACTATTTCATGCTTTATCTCCCGCTTATGATGAGCTATTAAAAATATTTTTACATTCAGGAAAAAGTACAATTCTCACGCTTGCTGCGGATGCCAATATCTTAAAAATTAGTTCAGCCGTTCAGAAGTTATAAGCGTTTAAATATTTTCAATATGCAGTTTCAACCTACTACTGGATTCTATTCTCCTGGTACCAAAACATTTTTCGGTCAAAATGTTTAAAGTTTTTTATGGACGCAAATCAAAACAATCTCGTTTAGCGTTTTGCCTGAAAACTATTAGGGTTAAATGGTCATAACTCCGAGTTGGTCTAATGGATTTCATTGATGTGGGTACTCATTGAAAGCGTTATGATGTCGGCTATCTGATAAACTAAGTTTCATTTGAGTATGACCAATAGTTGCCGAGATAAACTCTATTTTCTACTATTTCACGCTTTATCTCCCGCTTATGATGAGCTATTAAAAATATTTTTACATTCAGGAAAAAGTACAATTCTCACGCTTGCTGCGGATGCCAATATCTTAAAAATTAGTTCAGCCGTTCAGAAGTTATAAGCGTTTAAATATTTTCAATATGCAGTTTCAACCTACTACTGGATTCTATTCTCCTGGTACCAAAACATTTTTCGGTCAAAATGTTTAAAGTTTTTTATGGACGCAAATCAAAACAATCTCGTTTAGCGTTTTGCCTGAAAACTATTAGGGTTAAATGGTCATAACTCCGAGTTGGTCTAATGGATTTCATTGATGTGGGTACTCATTGAAAGCGTTATGATGTCGGCTATCTGATAAACTAAGTTTCATTTGAGTATGACCAATAGTTGCCGAGATAAACTCTATTTTCTACTATTTCACGCTTTATCTCCCGCTTATGATGAGCTATTAAAAATATTTTTACATTCAGGAAAAAGTACAATTCTCACGCTTGCTGCGGATGCCAATATCTTAAAAATTAGTTCAGCCGTTCAGAAGTTATAAGCGTTTAAATATTTTCAATATGCAGTTTCAACCTACTACTGGATTCTATTCTCCTGGTACCAAAACATTTTTCGGTCAAAATGTTTAAAGTTTTTTATGGACGCAAATCAAAACAATCTCGTTTAGCGTTTTGCCTGAAAACTATTAGGGTTAAATGGTCATAACTCCGAGTTGGTTTTATGGATTTCCATGATATGGGTACTCATTGAAAGCGTTATGAAGTCGGCTATCTGATAAACTAAGTTTCATTTGAGTATGACCAATAGTTGCCGATATAAACTCTATTTTCTACTATTTCATGCTTTATCTCCCGCTTATGATGAGCTATTAAAAATATTTTTACATTCAGGAAAAAGTACAATTCTCACGCTTGCTGCGGATGCCAATATCTTAAAAATTAGTTCAGCCGTTCAGAAGTTATAAGCGTTTAAATATTTTCAATATGCAGTTTCAACCTACTACTGGATTCTATTCTCCTGGTACCAAAACATTTTTCGGTCAAAATGTTTAAAGTTTTTTATGGACGCAAATCAAAACAATCTCGTTTAGCGTTTTGCCTGAAAACTATTAGGGTTAAATGGTCATAACTCCGAGTTGGTTTTATGGATTTCCATGATATGGGTACTCATTGAAAGCGTTATGAAGTCGGCTATCTGATAAACTAAGTTTCATTTGAGTATGACCAATAGTTGCCGATATAAACTCTATTTTCTACTATTTCACGCTTTATCTCCCGCTTATGATGAGCTATTAAAAATATTTTTACATTCAGGAAAAAGTACAATTCTCACGCTTGCTGCGGATGCCAATATCTTAAAAATTAGTTCAGCCGTTCAGAAGTTATAAGCGTTTAAATATTTTCAATATGCAGTTTCAACCTACTACTGGATTCTATTCTCCTGGTACCAAAACATTTTTCGGTCAAAATGTTTAAAGTTTTTTATGGACGCAAATCAAAACAATCTCGTTTAGCGTTTTGCCTGAAAACTATTAGGGTTAAATGGTCATAACTCCGAGTTGGTCTAATGGATTTCATTGATGTGGGTACTCATTGAAAGCGTTATGATGTCGGCTATCTGATAAACTAAGTTTCATTTGAGTATGACCAATAGTTGCCGAGATAAACTCTATTTTCTACTATTTCACGCTTTATCTCCCGCTTATGATGAGCTATTAAAAATATTTTTACATTCAGGAAAAAGTACAATTCTCACGCTTGCTGCGGATGCCAATATCTTAAAAATTAGTTCAGCCGTTCAGAAGTTATAAGCGTTTAAATATTTTCAATATGCAGTTTCAACCTACTACTGGATTCTATTCTCCTGGTACCAAAACATTTTTCGGTCAAAATGTTTAAAGTTTTTTATGGACGCAAATCAAAACAATCTCGTTTAGCGTTTTGCCTGAAAACTATTAGGGTTAAATGGTCATAACTCCGAGTTGGTCTAATGGATTTCATTGATGTGGGTACTCATTGAAAGCGTTATGATGTCGGCTATCTGATAAACTAAGTTTCATTTGAGTATGACCAATAGTTGCCGAGATAAACTCTATTTTCTACTATTTCACGCTTTATCTCCCGCTTATGATGAGCTATTAAAAATATTTTTACATTCAGGAAAAAGTACAATTCTCACGCTTGCTGCGGATGCCAATATCTTAAAAATTAGTTCAGCCGTTCAGAAGTTATAAGCGTTTAAATATTTTCAATATGCAGTTTCAACCTACTACTGGATTCTATTCTCCTGGTACCAAAACATTTTTCGGTCAAAATGTTTAAAGTTTTTTATGGACGCAAATCAAAACAATCTCGTTTAGCGTTTTGCCTGAAAACTATTAGGGTTAAATGGTCATAACTCCGAGTTGGTCTAATGGATTTCATTGATGTGGGTACTCATTGAAAGCGTTATGATGTCGGCTATCTGATAAACTAAGTTTCATTTGAGTATGACCAATAGTTGCCGAGATAAACTCTATTTTCTACTATTTCACGCTTTATCTCCCGCTTATGATGAGCTATTAAAAATATTTTTACATTCAGGAAAAAGTACAATTCTCACGCTTGCTGCGGATGCCAATATCTTAAAAATTAGTTCAGCCGTTCAGAAGTTATAAGCGTTTAAATATTTTCAATATGCAGTTTCAACCTACTACTGGATTCTATTCTCCTGGTACCAAAACATTTTTCGGTCAAAATGTTTAAAGTTTTTTATGGACGCAAATCAAAACAATCTCGTTTAGCGTTTTGCCTGAAAACTATTAGGGTTAAATGGTCATAACTCCGAGTTGGTTTTATGGATTTCCATGATATGGGTACTCATTGAAAGCGTTATGAAGTCGGCTATCTGATAAACTAAGTTTCATTTGAGTATGACCAATAGTTGCCGATATAAACTCTATTTTCTACTATTTCATGCTTTATCTCCCGCTTATGATGAGCTATTAAAAATATTTTTACATTCAGGAAAAAGTACAATTCTCACGCTTGCTGCGGATGCCAATATCTTAAAAATTAGTTCAGCCGTTCAGAAGTTATAAGCGTTTAAATATTTTCAATATGCAGTTTCAACCTACTACTGGATTCTATTCTCCTGGTACCAAAACATTTTTCGGTCAAAATGTTTAAAGTTTTTTATGGACGCAAATCAAAACAATCTCGTTTAGCGTTTTGCCTGAAAACTATTAGGGTTAAATGGTCATAACTCCGAGTTGGTTTTATGGATTTCCATGATATGGGTACTCATTGAAAGCGTTATGAAGTCGGCTATCTGATAAACTAAGTTTCATTTGAGTATGACCAATAGTTGCCGATATAAACTCTATTTTCTACTATTTCATGCTTTATCTCCCGCTTATGATGAGCTATTAAAAATATTTTTACATTCAGGAAAAAGTACAATTCTCACGCTTGCTGCGGATGCCAATATCTTAAAAATTAGTTCAGCCGTTCAGAAGTTATAAGCGTTTAAATATTTTCAATATGCAGTTTCAACCTACTACTGGATTCTATTCTCCTGGTACCAAAACATTTTTCGGTCAAAATGTTTAAAGTTTTTTATGGACGCAAATCAAAACAATCTCGTTTAGCGTTTTGCCTGAAAACTATTAGGGTTAAATGGTCATAACTCCGAGTTGGTTTTATGGATTTCCATGATATGGGTACTCATTGAAAGCGTTATGAAGTCGGCTATCTGATAAACTAAGTTGCATTTGAGTATGACCAATAGTTGCCGATATAAACTCTATTTTCTACTATTTCATGCTTTATCTCCCGCTTATGATGAGCTATTAAAAATATTTTTACATTCAGGAAAAAGTACAATTCTCACGCTTGCTGCGGATGCCAATATCTTAAAAATTAGTTCAGCCGTTCAGAAGTTATAAGCGTTTAAATATTTTCAATATGCAGTTTCAACCTACTACTGGATTCTATTCTCCTGGTACCAAAACATTTTTCGGTCAAAATGTTTAAAGTTTTTTATGGACGCAAATCAAAACAATCTCGTTTAGCGTTTTGCCTGAAAACTATTAGGGTTAAATGGTCATAACTCCGAGTTGGTTTTATGGATTTCCATGATATGGGTACTCATTGAAAGCGTTATGAAGTCGGCTATCTGATAAACTAAGTTTCATTTGAGTATGACCAATAGTTGCCGATATAAACTCTATTTTCTACTATTTCATGCTTTATCTCCCGCTTATGATGAGCTATTAAAAATATTTTTACATTCAGGAAAAAGTACAATTCTCACGCTTGCTGCGGATGCCAATATCTTAAAAATTAGTTCAGCCGTTCAGAAGTTATAAGCGTTTAAATATTTTCAATATGCAGTTTCAACCTACTACTGGATTCTATTCTCCTGGTACCAAAACATTTTTCGGTCAAAATGTTTAAAGTTTTTTATGGACGCAAATCAAAACAATCTCGTTTAGCGTTTTGCCTGAAAACTATTAGGGTTAAATGGTCATAACTCCGAGTTGGTTTTATGGATTTCCATGATATGGGTACTCATTGAAAGCGTTATGAAGTCGGCTATCTGATAAACTAAGTTTCATTTGAGTATGACCAATAGTTGCCGATATAAACTCTATTTTCTACTATTTCATGCTTTATCTCCCGCTTATGATGAGCTATTAAAAATATTTTTACATTCAGGAAAAAGTACAATTCTCACGCTTGCTGCGGATGCCAATATCTTAAAAATTAGTTCAGCCGTTCAGAAGTTATAAGCGTTTAAATATTTTCAATATGCAGTTTCAACCTACTACTGGATTCTATTCTCCTGGTACCAAAACATTTTTCGGTCAAAATGTTTAAAGTTTTTTATGGACGCAAATCAAAACAATCTCGTTTAGCGTTTTGCCTGAAAACTATTAGGGTTAAATGGTCATAACTCCGAGTTGGTTTTATGGATTTCCATGATATGGGTACTCATTGAAAGCGTTATGAAGTCGGCTATCTGATAAACTAAGTTTCATTTGAGTATGACCAATAGTTGCCGATATAAACTCTATTTTCTACTATTTCATGCTTTATCTCCCGCTTATGATGAGCTATTAAAAATATTTTTACATTCAGGAAAAAGTACAATTCTCACGCTTGCTGCGGATGCCAATATCTTAAAAATTAGTTCAGCCGTTCAGAAGTTATAAGCGTTTAAATATTTTCAATATGCAGTTTCAACCTACTACTGGATTCTATTCTCCTGGTACCAAAACATTTTTCGGTCAAAATGTTTAAAGTTTTTTATGGACGCAAATCAAAACAATCTCGTTTAGCGTTTTGCCTGAAAACTATTAGGGTTAAATGGTCATAACTCCGAGTTGGTTTTATGGATTTCCATGATATGGGTACTCATTGAAAGCGTTATGAAGTCGGCTATCTGATAAACTAAGTTTCATTTGAGTATGACCAATAGTTGCCGATATAAACTCTATTTTCTACTATTTCATGCTTTATCTCCCGCTTATGATGAGCTATTAAAAATATTTTTACATTCAGGAAAAAGTACAATTCTCACGCTTGCTGCGGATGCCAATATCTTAAAAATTAGTTCAGCCGTTCAGAAGTTATAAGCGTTTAAATATTTTCAATATGCAGTTTCAACCTACTACTGGATTCTATTCTCCTGGTACCAAAACATTTTTCGGTCAAAATGTTTAAAGTTTTTTATGGACGCAAATCAAAACAATCTCGTTTAGCGTTTTGCCTGAAAACTATTAGGGTTAAATGGTCATAACTCCGAGTTGGTTTTATGGATTTCCATGATATGGGTACTCATTGAAAGCGTTATGAAGTCGGCTATCTGATAAACTAAGTTTCATTTGAGTATGACCAATAGTTGCCGATATAAACTCTATTTTCTACTATTTCATGCTTTATCTCCCGCTTATGATGAGCTATTAAAAATATTTTTACATTCAGGAAAAAGTACAATTCTCACGCTTGCTGCGGATGCCAATATCTTAAAAATTAGTTCAGCCGTTCAGAAGTTATAAGCGTTTAAATATTTTCAATATGCAGTTTCAACCTACTACTGGATTCTATTCTCCTGGTACCAAAACATTTTTCGGTCAAAATGTTTAAAGTTTTTTATGGACGCAAATCAAAACAATCTCGTTTAGCGTTTTGCCTGAAAACTATTAGGGTTAAATGGTCATAACTCCGAGTTGGTTTTATGGATTTCCATGATATGGGTACTCATTGAAAGCGTTATGAAGTCGGCTATCTGATAAACTAAGTTTCATTTGAGTATGACCAATAGTTGCCGATATAAACTCTATTTTCTACTATTTCATGCTTTATCTCCCGCTTATGATGAGCTATTAAAAATATTTTTACATTCAGGAAAAAGTACAATTCTCACGCTTGCTGCGGATGCCAATATCTTAAAAATTAGTTCAGCCGTTCAGAAGTTATAAGCGTTTAAATATTTTCAATATGCAGTTTCAACCTACTACTGGATTCTATTCTCCTGGTACCAAAACATTTTTCGGTCAAAATGTTTAAAGTTTTTTATGGACGCAAATCAAAACAATCTCGTTTAGCGTTTTGCCTGAAAACTATTAGGGTTAAATGGTCATAACTCCGAGTTGGTTTTATGGATTTCCATGATATGGGTACTCATTGAAAGCGTTATGAAGTCGGCTATCTGATAAACTAAGTTTCATTTGAGTATGACCAATAGTTGCCGATATAAACTCTATTTTCTACTATTTCATGCTTTATCTCCCGCTTATGATGAGCTATTAAAAATATTTTTACATTCAGGAAAAAGTACAATTCTCACGCTTGCTGCGGATGCCAATATCTTAAAAATTAGTTCAGCCGTTCAGAAGTTATAAGCGTTTAAATATTTTCAATATGCAGTTTCAACCTACTACTGGATTCTATTCTCCTGGTACCAAAACATTTTTCGGTCAAAATGTTTAAAGTTTTTTATGGACGCAAATCAAAACAATCTCGTTTAGCGTTTTGCCTGAAAACTATTAGGGTTAAATGGTCATAACTCCGAGTTGGTCTAATGGATTTCATTGATGTGGGTACTCATTGAAAGCGTTATGATGTCGGCTATCTGATAAACTAAGTTTCATTTGAGTATGACCAATAGTTGCCGAGATAAACTCTATTTTCTACTATTTCACGCTTTATCTCCCGCTTATGATGAGCTATTAAAAATATTTTTACATTCAGGAAAAAGTACAATTCTCACGCTTGCTGCGGATGCCAATATCTTAAAAATTAGTTCAGCCGTTCAGAAGTTATAAGCGTTTAAATATTTTCAATATGCAGTTTCAACCTACTACTGGATTCTATTCTCCTGGTACCAAAACATTTTTCGGTCAAAATGTTTAAAGTTTTTTATGGACGCAAATCAAAACAATCTCGTTTAGCGTTTTGCCTGAAAACTATTAGGGTTAAATGGTCATAACTCCGAGTTGGTTTTATGGATTTCCATGATATGGGTACTCATTGAAAGCGTTATGAAGTCGGCTATCTGATAAACTAAGTTTCATTTGAGTATGACCAATAGTTGCCGATATAAACTCTATTTTCTACTATTTCATGCTTTATCTCCCGCTTATGATGAGCTATTAAAAATATTTTTACATTCAGGAAAAAGTACAATTCTCACGCTTGCTGCGGATGCCAATATCTTAAAAATTAGTTCAGCCGTTCAGAAGTTATAAGCGTTTAAATATTTTCAATATGCAGTTTCAACCTACTACTGGATTCTATTCTCCTGGTACCAAAACATTTTTCGGTCAAAATGTTTAAAGTTTTTTATGGACGCAAATCAAAACAATCTCGTTTAGCGTTTTGCCTGAAAACTATTAGGGTTAAATGGTCATAACTCCGAGTTGGTTTTATGGATTTCCATGATATGGGTACTCATTGAAAGCGTTATGAAGTCGGCTATCTGATAAACTAAGTTTCATTTGAGTATGACCAATAGTTGCCGATATAAACTCTATTTTCTACTATTTCATGCTTTATCTCCCGCTTATGATGAGCTATTAAAAATATTTTTACATTCAGGAAAAAGTACAATTCTCACGCTTGCTGCGGATGCCAATATCTTAAAAATTAGTTCAGCCGTTCAGAAGTTATAAGCGTTTAAATATTTTCAATATGCAGTTTCAACCTACTACTGGATTCTATTCTCCTGGTACCAAAACATTTTTCGGTCAAAATGTTTAAAGTTTTTTATGGACGCAAATCAAAACAATCTCGTTTAGCGTTTTGCCTGAAAACTATTAGGGTTAAATGGTCATAACTCCGAGTTGGTTTTATGGATTTCCATGATATGGGTACTCATTGAAAGCGTTATGAAGTCGGCTATCTGATAAACTAAGTTTCATTTGAGTATGACCAATAGTTGCCGATATAAACTCTATTTTCTACTATTTCATGCTTTATCTCCCGCTTATGATGAGCTATTAAAAATATTTTTACATTCAGGAAAAAGTACAATTCTCACGCTTGCTGCGGATGCCAATATCTTAAAAATTAGTTCAGCCGTTCAGAAGTTATAAGCGTTTAAATATTTTCAATATGCAGTTTCAACCTACTACTGGATTCTATTCTCCTGGTACCAAAACATTTTTCGGTCAAAATGTTTAAAGTTTTTTATGGACGCAAATCAAAACAATCTCGTTTAGCGTTTTGCCTGAAAACTATTAGGGTTAAATGGTCATAACTCCGAGTTGGTTTTATGGATTTCCATGATATGGGTACTCATTGAAAGCGTTATGAAGTCGGCTATCTGATAAACTAAGTTTCATTTGAGTATGACCAATAGTTGCCGATATAAACTCTATTTTCTACTATTTCATGCTTTATCTCCCGCTTATGATGAGCTATTAAAAATATTTTTACATTCAGGAAAAAGTACAATTCTCACGCTTGCTGCGGATGCCAATATCTTAAAAATTAGTTCAGCCGTTCAGAAGTTATAAGCGTTTAAATATTTTCAATATGCAGTTTCAACCTACTACTGGATTCTATTCTCCTGGTACCAAAACATTTTTCGGTCAAAATGTTTAAAGTTTTTTATGGACGCAAATCAAAACAATCTCGTTTAGCGTTTTGCCTGAAAACTATTAGGGTTAAATGGTCATAACTCCGAGTTGGTTTTATGGATTTCCATGATATGGGTACTCATTGAAAGCGTTATGAAGTCGGCTATCTGATAAACTAAGTTTCATTTGAGTATGACCAATAGTTGCCGATATAAACTCTATTTTCTACTATTTCATGCTTTATCTCCCGCTTATGATGAGCTATTAAAAATATTTTTACATTCAGGAAAAAGTACAATTCTCACGCTTGCTGCGGATGCCAATATCTTAAAAATTAGTTCAGCCGTTCAGAAGTTATAAGCGTTTAAATATTTTCAATATGCAGTTTCAACCTACTACTGGATTCTATTCTCCTGGTACCAAAACATTTTTCGGTCAAAATGTTTAAAGTTTTTTATGGACGCAAATCAAAACAATCTCGTTTAGCGTTTTGCCTGAAAACTATTAGGGTTAAATGGTCATAACTCCGAGTTGGTTTTATGGATTTCCATGATATGGGTACTCATTGAAAGCGTTATGAAGTCGGCTATCTGATAAACTAAGTTTCATTTGAGTATGACCAATAGTTGCCGATATAAACTCTATTTTCTACTATTTCATGCTTTATCTCCCGCTTATGATGAGCTATTAAAAATATTTTTACATTCAGGAAAAAGTACAATTCTCACGCTTGCTGCGGATGCCAATATCTTAAAAATTAGTTCAGCCGTTCAGAAGTTATAAGCGTTTAAATATTTTCAATATGCAGTTTCAACCTACTACTGGATTCTATTCTCCTGGTACCAAAACATTTTTCGGTCAAAATGTTTAAAGTTTTTTATGGACGCAAATCAAAACAATCTCGTTTAGCGTTTTGCCTGAAAACTATTAGGGTTAAATGGTCATAACTCCGAGTTGGTTTTATGGATTTCCATGATATGGGTACTCATTGAAAGCGTTATGAAGTCGGCTATCTGATAAACTAAGTTTCATTTGAGTATGACCAATAGTTGCCGATATAAACTCTATTTTCTACTATTTCATGCTTTATCTCCCGCTTATGATGAGCTATTAAAAATATTTTTACATTCAGGAAAAAGTACAATTCTCACGCTTGCTGCGGATGCCAATATCTTAAAAATTAGTTCAGCCGTTCAGAAGTTATAAGCGTTTAAATATTTTCAATATGCAGTTTCAACCTACTACTGGATTCTATTCTCCTGGTACCAAAACATTTTTCGGTCAAAATGTTTAAAGTTTTTTATGGACGCAAATCAAAACAATCTCGTTTAGCGTTTTGCCTGAAAACTATTAGGGTTAAATGGTCATAACTCCGAGTTGGTTTTATGGATTTCCATGATATGGGTACTCATTGAAAGCGTTATGAAGTCGGCTATCTGATAAACTAAGTTTCATTTGAGTATGACCAATAGTTGCCGATATAAACTCTATTTTCTACTATTTCATGCTTTATCTCCCGCTTATGATGAGCTATTAAAAATATTTTTACATTCAGGAAAAAGTACAATTCTCACGCTTGCTGCGGATGCCAATATCTTAAAAATTAGTTCAGCCGTTCAGAAGTTATAAGCGTTTAAATATTTTCAATATGCAGTTTCAACCTACTACTGGATTCTATTCTCCTGGTACCAAAACATTTTTCGGTCAAAATGTTTAAAGTTTTTTATGGACGCAAATCAAAACAATCTCGTTTAGCGTTTTGCCTGAAAACTATTAGGGTTAAATGGTCATAACTCCGAGTTGGTTTTATGGATTTCCATGATATGGGTACTCATTGAAAGCGTTATGAAGTCGGCTATCTGATAAACTAAGTTTCATTTGAGTATGACCAATAGTTGCCGATATAAACTCTATTTTCTACTATTTCATGCTTTATCTCCCGCTTATGATGAGCTATTAAAAATATTTTTACATTCAGGAAAAAGTACAATTCTCACGCTTGCTGCGGATGCCAATATCTTAAAAATTAGTTCAGCCGTTCAGAAGTTATAAGCGTTTAAATATTTTCAATATGCAGTTTCAACCTACTACTGGATTCTATTCTCCTGGTACCAAAACATTTTTCGGTCAAAATGTTTAAAGTTTTTTATGGACGCAAATCAAAACAATCTCGTTTAGCGTTTTGCCTGAAAACTATTAGGGTTAAATGGTCATAACTCCGAGTTGGTTTTATGGATTTCCATGATATGGGTACTCATTGAAAGCGTTATGAAGTCGGCTATCTGATAAACTAAGTTTCATTTGAGTATGACCAATAGTTGCCGATATAAACTCTATTTTCTACTATTTCATGCTTTATCTCCCGCTTATGATGAGCTATTAAAAATATTTTTACATTCAGGAAAAAGTACAATTCTCACGCTTGCTGCGGATGCCAATATCTTAAAAATTAGTTCAGCCGTTCAGAAGTTATAAGCGTTTAAATATTTTCAATATGCAGTTTCAACCTACTACTGGATTCTATTCTCCTGGTACCAAAACATTTTTCGGTCAAAATGTTTAAAGTTTTTTATGGACGCAAATCAAAACAATCTCGTTTAGCGTTTTGCCTGAAAACTATTAGGGTTAAATGGTCATAACTCCGAGTTGGTTTTATGGATTTCCATGATATGGGTACTCATTGAAAGCGTTATGAAGTCGGCTATCTGATAAACTAAGTTTCATTTGAGTATGACCAATAGTTGCCGATATAAACTCTATTTTCTACTATTTCATGCTTTATCTCCCGCTTATGATGAGCTATTAAAAATATTTTTACATTCAGGAAAAAGTACAATTCTCACGCTTGCTGCGGATGCCAATATCTTAAAAATTAGTTCAGCCGTTCAGAAGTTATAAGCGTTTAAATATTTTCAATATGCAGTTTCAACCTACTACTGGATTCTATTCTCCTGGTACCAAAACATTTTTCGGTCAAAATGTTTAAAGTTTTTTATGGACGCAAATCAAAACAATCTCGTTTAGCGTTTTGCCTGAAAACTATTAGGGTTAAATGGTCATAACTCCGAGTTGGTCTAATGGATTTCATTGATGTGGGTACTCATTGAAAGCGTTATGATGTCGGCTATCTGATAAACTAAGTTTCATTTGAGTATGACCAATAGTTGCCGATATAAACTCTATTTTCTACTATTTCATGCTTTATCTCCCGCTTATGATGAGCTATTAAAAATATTTTTACATTCAGGAAAAAGTACAATTCTCACGCTTGCTGCGGATGCCAATATCTTAAAAATTAGTTCAGCCGTTCAGAAGTTATAAGCGTTTAAATATTTTCAATATGCAGTTTCAACCTACTACTGGATTCTATTCTCCTGGTACCAAAACATTTTTCGGTCAAAATGTTTAAAGTTTTTTATGGACGCAAATCAAAACAATCTCGTTTAGCGTTTTGCCTGAAAACTATTAGGGTTAAATGGTCATAACTCCGAGTTGGTCTAATGGATTTCATTGATGTGGGTACTCATTGAAAGCGTTATGATGTCGGCTATCTGATAAACTAAGTTTCATTTGAGTATGACCAATAGTTGCCGAGATAAACTCTATTTTCTACTATTTCACGCTTTATCTCCCGCTTATGATGAGCTATTAAAAATATTTTTACATTCAGGAAAAAGTACAATTCTCACGCTTGCTGCGGATGCCAATATCTTAAAAATTAGTTCAGCCGTTCAGAAGTTATAAGCGTTTAAATATTTTCAATATGCAGTTTCAACCTACTACTGGATTCTATTCTCCTGGTACCAAAACATTTTTCGGTCAAAATGTTTAAAGTTTTTTATGGACGCAAATCAAAACAATCTCGTTTAGCGTTTTGCCTGAAAACTATTAGGGTTAAATGGTCATAACTCCGAGTTGGTTTTATGGATTTCCATGATATGGGTACTCATTGAAAGCGTTATGAAGTCGGCTATCTGATAAACTAAGTTTCATTTGAGTATGACCAATAGTTGCCGATATAAACTCTATTTTCTACTATTTCATGCTTTATCTCCCGCTTATGATGAGCTATTAAAAATATTTTTACATTCAGGAAAAAGTACAATTCTCACGCTTGCTGCGGATGCCAATATCTTAAAAATTAGTTCAGCCGTTCAGAAGTTATAAGCGTTTAAATATTTTCAATATGCAGTTTCAACCTACTACTGGATTCTATTCTCCTGGTACCAAAACATTTTTCGGTCAAAATGTTTAAAGTTTTTTATGGACGCAAATCAAAACAATCTCGTTTAGCGTTTTGCCTGAAAACTATTAGGGTTAAATGGTCATAACTCCGAGTTGGTTTTATGGATTTCCATGATATGGGTACTCATTGAAAGCGTTATGAAGTCGGCTATCTGATAAACTAAGTTTCATTTGAGTATGACCAATAGTTGCCGATATAAACTCTATTTTCTACTATTTCATGCTTTATCTCCCGCTTATGATGAGCTATTAAAAATATTTTTACATTCAGGAAAAAGTACAATTCTCACGCTTGCTGCGGATGCCAATATCTTAAAAATTAGTTCAGCCGTTCAGAAGTTATAAGCGTTTAAATATTTTCAATATGCAGTTTCAACCTACTACTGGATTCTATTCTCCTGGTACCAAAACATTTTTCGGTCAAAATGTTTAAAGTTTTTTATGGACGCAAATCAAAACAATCTCGTTTAGCGTTTTGCCTGAAAACTATTAGGGTTAAATGGTCATAACTCCGAGTTGGTTTTATGGATTTCCATGATATGGGTACTCATTGAAAGCGTTATGAAGTCGGCTATCTGATAAACTAAGTTTCATTTGAGTATGACCAATAGTTGCCGATATAAACTCTATTTTCTACTATTTCATGCTTTATCTCCCGCTTATGATGAGCTATTAAAAATATTTTTACATTCAGGAAAAAGTACAATTCTCACGCTTGCTGCGGATGCCAATATCTTAAAAATTAGTTCAGCCGTTCAGAAGTTATAAGCGTTTAAATATTTTCAATATGCAGTTTCAACCTACTACTGGATTCTATTCTCCTGGTACCAAAACATTTTTCGGTCAAAATGTTTAAAGTTTTTTATGGACGCAAATCAAAACAATCTCGTTTAGCGTTTTGCCTGAAAACTATTAGGGTTAAATGGTCATAACTCCGAGTTGGTTTTATGGATTTCCATGATATGGGTACTCATTGAAAGCGTTATGAAGTCGGCTATCTGATAAACTAAGTTTCATTTGAGTATGACCAATAGTTGCCGATATAAACTCTATTTTCTACTATTTCATGCTTTATCTCCCGCTTATGATGAGCTATTAAAAATATTTTTACATTCAGGAAAAAGTACAATTCTCACGCTTGCTGCGGATGCCAATATCTTAAAAATTAGTTCAGCCGTTCAGAAGTTATAAGCGTTTAAATATTTTCAATATGCAGTTTCAACCTACTACTGGATTCTATTCTCCTGGTACCAAAACATTTTTCGGTCAAAATGTTTAAAGTTTTTTATGGACGCAAATCAAAACAATCTCGTTTAGCGTTTTGCCTGAAAACTATTAGGGTTAAATGGTCATAACTCCGAGTTGGTTTTATGGATTTCCATGATATGGGTACTCATTGAAAGCGTTATGAAGTCGGCTATCTGATAAACTAAGTTTCATTTGAGTATGACCAATAGTTGCCGATATAAACTCTATTTTCTACTATTTCATGCTTTATCTCCCGCTTATGATGAGCTATTAAAAATATTTTTACATTCAGGAAAAAGTACAATTCTCACGCTTGCTGCGGATGCCAATATCTTAAAAATTAGTTCAGCCGTTCAGAAGTTATAAGCGTTTAAATATTTTCAATATGCAGTTTCAACCTACTACTGGATTCTATTCTCCTGGTACCAAAACATTTTTCGGTCAAAATGTTTAAAGTTTTTTATGGACGCAAATCAAAACAATCTCGTTTAGCGTTTTGCCTGAAAACTATTAGGGTTAAATGGTCATAACTCCGAGTTGGTTTTATGGATTTCCATGATATGGGTACTCATTGAAAGCGTTATGAAGTCGGCTATCTGATAAACTAAGTTTCATTTGAGTATGACCAATAGTTGCCGATATAAACTCTATTTTCTACTATTTCATGCTTTATCTCCCGCTTATGATGAGCTATTAAAAATATTTTTACATTCAGGAAAAAGTACAATTCTCACGCTTGCTGCGGATGCCAATATCTTAAAAATTAGTTCAGCCGTTCAGAAGTTATAAGCGTTTAAATATTTTCAATATGCAGTTTCAACCTACTACTGGATTCTATTCTCCTGGTACCAAAACATTTTTCGGTCAAAATGTTTAAAGTTTTTTATGGACGCAAATCAAAACAATCTCGTTTAGCGTTTTGCCTGAAAACTATTAGGGTTAAATGGTCATAACTCCGAGTTGGTTTTATGGATTTCCATGATATGGGTACTCATTGAAAGCGTTATGAAGTCGGCTATCTGATAAACTAAGTTTCATTTGAGTATGACCAATAGTTGCCGATATAAACTCTATTTTCTACTATTTCATGCTTTATCTCCCGCTTATGATGAGCTATTAAAAATATTTTTACATTCAGGAAAAAGTACAATTCTCACGCTTGCTGCGGATGCCAATATCTTAAAAATTAGTTCAGCCGTTCAGAAGTTATAAGCGTTTAAATATTTTCAATATGCAGTTTCAACCTACTACTGGATTCTATTCTCCTGGTACCAAAACATTTTTCGGTCAAAATGTTTAAAGTTTTTTATGGACGCAAATCAAAACAATCTCGTTTAGCGTTTTGCCTGAAAACTATTAGGGTTAAATGGTCATAACTCCGAGTTGGTCTAATGGATTTCATTGATGTGGGTACTCATTGAAAGCGTTATGATGTCGGCTATCTGATAAACTAAGTTTCATTTGAGTATGACCAATAGTTGCCGAGATAAACTCTATTTTCTACTATTTCACGCTTTATCTCCCGCTTATGATGAGCTATTAAAAATATTTTTACATTCAGGAAAAAGTACAATTCTCACGCTTGCTGCGGATGCCAATATCTTAAAAATTAGTTCAGCCGTTCAGAAGTTATAAGCGTTTAAATATTTTCAATATGCAGTTTCAACCTACTACTGGATTCTATTCTCCTGGTACCAAAACATTTTTCGGTCAAAATGTTTAAAGTTTTTTATGGACGCAAATCAAAACAATCTCGTTTAGCGTTTTGCCTGAAAACTATTAGGGTTAAATGGTCATAACTCCGAGTTGGTTTTATGGATTTCCATGATATGGGTACTCATTGAAAGCGTTATGAAGTCGGCTATCTGATAAACTAAGTTTCATTTGAGTATGACCAATAGTTGCCGATATAAACTCTATTTTCTACTATTTCATGCTTTATCTCCCGCTTATGATGAGCTATTAAAAATATTTTTACATTCAGGAAAAAGTACAATTCTCACGCTTGCTGCGGATGCCAATATCTTAAAAATTAGTTCAGCCGTTCAGAAGTTATAAGCGTTTAAATATTTTCAATATGCAGT
Source organism: Bellardia pandia (assembly GCA_916048285.2). NCBI lineage: Eukaryota > Metazoa > Arthropoda > Insecta > Diptera > Calliphoridae > Bellardia > Bellardia pandia. Next base: position 38,319,247 of record OU696530.1, read on the forward strand.
TTCAACCTACTACTGGATTCTATTCTCCTGGTACCAAAACATTTTTCGGTCAAAATGTTTAAAGTTTTTTATGGACGCAAATCAAAACAATCTCGTTTAGCGTTTTGCCTGAAAACTATTAGGGTTAAATGGTCATAACTCCGAGTTGGTTTTATGGATTTCCATGATATGGGTACTCATTGAAAGCGTTATGAAGTCGGCTATCTGATAAACTAAGTTTCATTTGAGTATGACCAATAGTTGCCGATATAAACTCTATTTTCTACTATTTCATGCTTTATCTCCCGCTTATGATGAGCTATTAAAAATATTTTTACATTCAGGAAAAAGTACAATTCTCACGCTTGCTGCGGATGCCAATATCTTAAAAATTAGTTCAGCCGTTCAGAAGTTATAAGCGTTTAAATATTTTCAATATGCAGTTTCAACCTACTACTGGATTCTATTCTCCTGGTACCAAAACATTTTTCGGTCAAAATGTTTAAAGTTTTTTATGGACGCAAATCAAAACAATCTCGTTTAGCGTTTTGCCTGAAAACTATTAGGGTTAAATGGTCATAACTCCGAGTTGGTTTTATGGATTTCCATGATATGGGTACTCATTGAAAGCGTTATGAAGTCGGCTATCTGATAAACTAAGTTTCATTTGAGTATGACCAATAGTTGCCGATATAAACTCTATTTTCTACTATTTCATGCTTTATCTCCCGCTTATGATGAGCTATTAAAAATATTTTTACATTCAGGAAAAAGTACAATTCTCACGCTTGCTGCGGATGCCAATATCTTAAAAATTAGTTCAGCCGTTCAGAAGTTATAAGCGTTTAAATATTTTCAATATGCAGTTTCAACCTACTACTGGATTCTATTCTCCTGGTACCAAAACATTTTTCGGTCAAAATGTTTAAAGTTTTTTATGGACGCAAATCAAAACAATCTCGTTTAGCGTTTTGCCTGAAAACTATTAGGGTTAAATGGTCATAACTCCGAGTTGGTTTTATGGATTTCCATGATATGGGTACTCATTGAAAGCGTTATGAAGTCGGCTATCTGATAAACTAAGTTTCATTTGAGTATGACCAATAGTTGCCGATATAAACTCTATTTTCTACTATTTCATGCTTTATCTCCCGCTTATGATGAGCTATTAAAAATATTTTTACATTCAGGAAAAAGTACAATTCTCACGCTTGCTGCGGATGCCAATATCTTAAAAATTAGTTCAGCCGTTCAGAAGTTATAAGCGTTTAAATATTTTCAATATGCAGTTTCAACCTACTACTGGATTCTATTCTCCTGGTACCAAAACATTTTTCGGTCAAAATGTTTAAAGTTTTTTATGGACGCAAATCAAAACAATCTCGTTTAGCGTTTTGCCTGAAAACTATTAGGGTTAAATGGTCATAACTCCGAGTTGGTTTTATGGATTTCCATGATATGGGTACTCATTGAAAGCGTTATGAAGTCGGCTATCTGATAAACTAAGTTTCATTTGAGTATGACCAATAGTTGCCGATATAAACTCTATTTTCTACTATTTCATGCTTTATCTCCCGCTTATGATGAGCTATTAAAAATATTTTTACATTCAGGAAAAAGTACAATTCTCACGCTTGCTGCGGATGCCAATATCTTAAAAATTAGTTCAGCCGTTCAGAAGTTATAAGCGTTTAAATATTTTCAATATGCAGTTTCAACCTACTACTGGATTCTATTCTCCTGGTACCAAAACATTTTTCGGTCAAAATGTTTAAAGTTTTTTATGGACGCAAATCAAAACAATCTCGTTTAGCGTTTTGCCTGAAAACTATTAGGGTTAAATGGTCATAACTCCGAGTTGGTTTTATGGATTTCCATGATATGGGTACTCATTGAAAGCGTTATGAAGTCGGCTATCTGATAAACTAAGTTTCATTTGAGTATGACCAATAGTTGCCGATATAAACTCTATTTTCTACTATTTCATGCTTTATCTCCCGCTTATGATGAGCTATTAAAAATATTTTTACATTCAGGAAAAAGTACAATTCTCACGCTTGCTGCGGATGCCAATATCTTAAAAATTAGTTCAGCCGTTCAGAAGTTATAAGCGTTTAAATATTTTCAATATGCAGTTTCAACCTACTACTGGATTCTATTCTCCTGGTACCAAAACATTTTTCGGTCAAAATGTTTAAAGTTTTTTATGGACGCAAATCAAAACAATCTCGTTTAGCGTTTTGCCTGAAAACTATTAGGGTTAAATGGTCATAACTCCGAGTTGGTTTTATGGATTTCCATGATATGGGTACTCATTGAAAGCGTTATGAAGTCGGCTATCTGATAAACTAAGTTTCATTTGAGTATGACCAATAGTTGCCGATATAAACTCTATTTTCTACTATTTCATGCTTTATCTCCCGCTTATGATGAGCTATTAAAAATATTTTTACATTCAGGAAAAAGTACAATTCTCACGCTTGCTGCGGATGCCAATATCTTAAAAATTAGTTCAGCCGTTCAGAAGTTATAAGCGTTTAAATATTTTCAATATGCAGTTTCAACCTACTACTGGATTCTATTCTCCTGGTACCAAAACATTTTTCGGTCAAAATGTTTAAAGTTTTTTATGGACGCAAATCAAAACAATCTCGTTTAGCGTTTTGCCTGAAAACTATTAGGGTTAAATGGTCATAACTCCGAGTTGGTTTTATGGATTTCCATGATATGGGTACTCATTGAAAGCGTTATGAAGTCGGCTATCTGATAAACTAAGTTTCATTTGAGTATGACCAATAGTTGCCGAGATAAACTCTATTTTCTACTATTTCACGCTTTATCTCCCGCTTATGATGAGCTATTAAAAATATTTTTACATTCAGGAAAAAGTACAATTCTCACGCTTGCTGCGGATGCCAATATCTTAAAAATTAGTTCAGCCGTTCAGAAGTTATAAGCGTTTAAAAATTTTCAATATGCAGTTTCAACCTACTACTGGATTCTATTCTCCTGGTACCAAAACATTTTTCGGTCAAAATGTTTAAAGTTTTTTATGGACGCAAATCAAAACAATCTCGTTTAGCGTTTTGCCTGAAAACTATTAGGGTTAAATGGTCATAACTCCGAGTTGGTTTTATGGATTTCCATGATATGGGTACTCATTGAAAGCGTTATGAAGTCGGCTATCTGATAAACTAAGTTGCATTTGAGTATGACCAATAGTTGCCGAGATAAACTCTATTTTCTACTATTTCACGCTTTATCTCCCGCTTATGATGAGCTATTAAAAATATTTTTACATTCAGGAAAAAGTACAATTCTCACGCTTGCTGCGGATGCCAATATCTTAAAAATTAGTTCAGCCGTTCAGAAGTTATAAGCGTTTAAAAATTTTCAATATGCAGTTTCAACCTACTACTGGATTCTATTCTCCTGGTACCAAAACATTTTTCGGTCAAAATGTTTAAAGTTTTTTATGGACGCAAATCAAAACAATCTCGTTTAGCGTTTTGCCTGAAAACTATTAGGGTTAAATGGTCATAACTCCGAGTTGGTTTTATGGATTTCCATGATATGGGTACTCATTGAAAGCGTTATGAAGTCGGCTATCTGATAAACTAAGTTTCATTTGAGTATGACCAATAGTTGCCGAGATAAACTCTATTTTCTACTATTTCACGCTTTATCTCCCGCTTATGATGAGCTATTAAAAATATTTTTACATTCAGGAAAAAGTACAATTCTCACGCTTGCTGCGGATGCCAATATCTTAAAAATTAGTTCAGCCGTTCAGAAGTTATAAGCGTTTAAATATTTTCAATATGCAGTTTCAACCTACTACTGGATTCTATTCTCCTGGTACCAAAATCATTTTTCGGTCAAAATGTTTAAAGTTTTTTATGGACGCAAATCAAAACAATCTCGTTTAGCGTTTTGCCTGAAAACTATTAGGGTTAAATGGTCATAACTCCGAGTTGGTCTAATGGATTTCATTGATATGGGTACTCATTGAAAGCGTTATGAAATTTCTTTTGAGTGAGCTTAATAGTTTAATAATTATACTCGAGTTTCTAGATTTCTGGTTAAAGTGATTTTAAGATTTTATTACGATTTTTTCTTTTTATTTCTCAATGTTCTTTACGGAATTTTATTGGATCCAGTTTTCTGTTTAAATTCATAGTTTTTGATGTAAATTAAACACATGATATTTTCATTTAAGTAGTTTTTATTAACAAACATATTATATCTTAATTTCTGAATTTTATGTAGTTAAATAGAAATACTAACAAACATTTATCATCGTTTTAGTTATATTAGTTGTATTATTAGCACAAAGTTAAAGTTAAACAATTTGATAATCTTTTTGAGAATTTATTAATAAAAGTATTTAACTAATAAGTTTTTTTTACAAATTACAATTTAGCAGCTCAGCTTCAATAGATTCCATTTAACTGGCATTTAACAAGAATACGAGTACATTCCTTCAAAAGCATGATGGCCCAACAAAACATTGTAACTAATTGTTGCATGCAAAAGAAAGGGTGGGAGACTAGAAATTAAAATAATTATTTATTAATGACTAGAAAATGTGGCCTAAAATTACTAAAATAGAAAAAAATACAATTTTAAATAGAAATTAGTTATTAAAAACATTTTAACCAACATTGTTTCAGCTGCTTGCAACAAATTCAATTTTAACCAGGCATGCAAGGCTGAAAATTAAATTCAAATTAATATTGTAGCTGGAAATTTAAAAAAAAAAAAACAGAAATGTTTAATTAATATTTCAGACTAATTTAATAACTGAAAATACGTACAAAAAAGTTTTATTAGTAAATACATAAATGAACAGCAGTGAATTTCATTTATAAAACCTGTAACATACATATTAAAAGGTTATCAATAATTTAATTAATTGGGCTGAAAAAAAAATGAAATTTAAAATTGTTCAAAAGGCACTGAAAAGAAAAAAAGTAAATAATAGTAATTGGCTGAAAAGAAAAGGAAATCATTTAAATACTTTCAGTTAGTAGAAGGTAAAACCTTCTTTACAAATTGCTGTGACGTTGATATTCCTTGTCATACACTGGTAATTATTGCATGTTGCTGCCAAATACGATTCTGCAATAAATCACACTGCAACCAAACCAATCCATTTACAAAAATCCAACTATAAACTGCAACAAACCTGCAAGTAAATTGAAACAAACTCGAAAAGGAAAGAAAAATCGCTTCTTTTCACACACACACACACACACACACACACACACACACACACACACAGACAGAGAAAAGTAAACGAAAATTAATGAAAATTTAATAACATCATAAGAGAGAGAGGGGCTGATAGATTATAGTAGAAGAAATGAGAGAAAGATAGAGTAAAGTGATAAAAGGAAAATGGTTGTTTTAAAATTAACAAGAAGAACAACATAAATAGTACTTGCAGCAGTTATATTAAAGCAGTTATTTAAAGGTATAAAGTCTTAAACTAGTTTTGCAATTTTTGTTTCTAGCTTAAAATATTAACTAGTGCTTGTAGGTTTTGTGATTAAAAAAAATGTAGAAATAATTGCGATTTACGTCAAAGTGTAACACCGAACAAAATGATTTTATTATAAACCAAATACACAGAAATTCAGCTGTTAATTGGCCATACCAATTATACAATTATACTACATTGCATGTTTTTTGTGGGGCTATGTTAAAAATAAAGTCCATACAGAGTCAATCAAAACGATTACCGCCTTAAAACATAAAATCAGTAATGTGATTAACATACAAGTCACGCCATTTTGCTAAAATGCGATTGAAAATATTTATAAAAGTATCGACATCTGTAAGTATGGTTGACACTGGTGGACATATTTCCGATGTCATTTGTCATATATAGTTTTCAAAACCTTACATTTTAATGATTTTCCTATAAATTCTTTACTTTATTAAAAAAAAAAAAACAAAGTTCTTGTTAAAAGTTCTTGTAAGTAGTGAAGTACTAAAATTTAGCATTAAAATTAAATTTTTTGTTGGAGGGCCACAAATTTATTTAGACTTTTTAGAGTCGAAGGCCTCATGCTTGGTTTTCACTATGTCAGTTTTGTTGTCAAATTGTCTAAATTGTTATGAAATTACCAACAATTTGGGCAATTTGACAACAAAACTGACATAGTGAAAACCAAGCATCAGTTGCTAGCACTCTCTTTAACTTGTATTATATAGTGTCATTAATTGTATTATATAATATTAATAAAAATAAAAAATAAAATATTTAGACCTTTTAGTGCCAAACACAAAACAAAATCCTGTAAACAGTTAAATTTTTTTGAATAATTTCAAGATTTCACTCCTTAAATTCTTAATTTTGAGTACATTTAAAGTAGCATGGTTGAATGAATTGGTTGGCATTTCTCAGTTTGTTTCCCTCATGTTTGTTTTCAAACAGAAGAAAAAAAAAACACAACTGAACTCAACTCAGCAAGATGATGATGACGATGACCATGGTCTATGCTTGATACAGGGTCAAGTAAGTGGGTGTTGTGTTGTGTTTATGAGTTTGTGTGAAGGTTGTTCTTTCGCCGTATATGAACTGTTCAGTACCAAAATATCATGTCATAAGAGTATGAAAAAAAGGAAATAAAAATTCAACAACAAACTAAAAAAAAAAAAAACAAACAATATCTGTGAAGCACATACATACATACATACATACGTAGCAACACACAGCCATACGTATTCATCTATAAGCGTAGTACTGGCCTGGTTTTTGTAAGGCCAAAAACAAACTTTTTTAACGCACAATTTCCACTGCAAAAATAGGTGCAAATGGATTTGAGAATTGGGTTAATTGTTGCTTAAAGGTGGTTTATGCAAAGTAGACCCATACAAACACATACACACAGATACCAGTACTCCTCTTACACACAACAAAAAAAAAAATAGTATTAAGTCCCACAAAAAAAAAGACAAAAAGACAGGCGTTGAAAGGAAGGAAGTTTATACACATACAACACCTACAAATTCTGTTTAAACTACAAGTACAATAAAGATAAATACACACTACTTACACACATACTCAACTCAACTGAAAAACCAACACACTACTCAAACATTTACAGCAACCACCAGAAAAGTTAAGTGCTAAATGTAGACATGGTAAATGTTCACTTTTTTTTCAAATTGCCAGCCAGGTTTTTCTTTTTATTTTCATTTTTTTTTATTATTTTTTTTTTGTAAAAGCTTTAAAAACTCGGCACAAAAACTGAAAAGAATAGCAAGTAGTAATGGCAAGTTAAGGGCAAAAATCTATAACTGAGGGTGTTTAGGAAAAATAAAGGAAAATATTAGTATAACACGGAGTGAAAAGAAAAAGAAAATAAAAAAATTGTTGCTTTATTTTCAGTTTACACTAGTACGTGAAGAAGGTATGTAAGCAATGAAACTGGAGGACAAAAACCGCTTTAGTTAAAGTGTTTAGTTCCTTATGATTGAAGGAAGTAGAAAAGTCCTTCAATATAATTCTCATAACTTTTGAAATGCCATTGGATTTTATGAATATAATTGTTCAATTCACAAGTCATGTTGCAGTGTCGTAGTAGTTGTACCTTAAATGTTGTATAAAAACAACATCAAGAATACGGTGCCCTATTTTTACTTGTAGACCTCACAGAACTGTCGCTGGAGGGTTTGTGTGGACCATCATATTAATTTAAACACTACTACTCATGTAAAACTTTATCTTGATACAACCAGCTGTTTAGAAATGACATATTTATTTCTAAAAATTTTATTGATTCTGCCCCATTGTGTGTACATACATTTTGCATGCAATATAAGAACAATTTTTGAAAGGGGGCATAGCTTGTGGAGCTTCTGAATATTAAATACTTATAAGGTGTTTATACAAGTATTTGTGAATATCTTAGGACTTGAAGTTTTAGATTTCATTTAGAGAAGTCATTTACCTTAAAAACTTGAAATATTGTAATATGCTGATTTTCCTGCTGATATCTAAAATTTTAATTAATATAAAATGTTAACAAAATTTAACATTAATTCAAATGGCGTTAAATCAATGGTATTATCATTTTTTTTATTTTTAAAGACTGAAATTCCTAAAACGGAGAAAATGTGTTCCAAAATATGGAACTTCTCGCTGCTTTGCGTTTTTTTTATTTTTTCATTAAACTAACCCCCTGGCCCACGATGTCGAACGATAACGTTCGCTTAGATAAGATTTAAGACACAAACTTGGTTGTGGAATAAACAAACTTGATTAAGTAAAAAATAGATACAATAAAAAGTTTGTGTCTTAAGTCTTATCTAAGCGATCGTTATCGTTCGACATCGTGGGCCAGGGGGTTAATTTATTTTCTCTTGTTGGGCACTTGCGTTCAACGCATCTACCTACGATTTTGCGAACGCATCACCAAAAATATGAAATGTTGATAAATGTTGATACTGATATTTAAAATAAAGATTTACATAAAGCTATACTTATTTTGCATTGGCAATGCTACCAACCCATCAGCTGTTCAATCATTTTGTTTGGTTATTTATCAAGAAAATATTGCAAATTGTGAAGAAAAAAGTAAATAACTATAAATACAAAGATACTAAGGGGTGTAAAAAATGTTCTCACTTATGGATATGTCTTTTTCTTCGGATGATGAAGATTCTTCAAGCGTCCTAGACATATCTATTGAAAAAACCCAATTGCGCTCCACTATCAACATCATGAATTTAACAAATAATGAGTAAGAAAAATAACACTGTGGAGATTAACAATATTTTTAATTTTCAATTGGAGCTGCAACTTCTTTTTTCGCCCTAAGAAAAATTTTAGTAGTATTTTATACTAAATGAATATGTTTGTATGTATTTACTTACATCGTATTGATAAAGTTCCTATAAAATATTAACGTAATTGAATAATTTTTTTTTTAATAATACAGATTTTAATTCAACTTTTAAAACTAACACCAACAAGCGTTTTACAAAATACACAATTTCAAACAGTTGCATTAACAACAACGTAAGAATCAGCTGTTACAACGCAAACAATCACTTGCTTGAACGCCGTGATTTGCAAACTGTAATTTAACGCAACGCTTAAGGCAAAATTAGTCTTTACTTTCTGTTCCGTTCCGAATCAGCAGACTTGATTCTGTTAAATAGAAAATGTGTAGAAGCAGACGAACCTGTTGAAAATAAAAATTTGCTAAGTAATTGTAAGTGACAGCACAAAACAGCTGACATTTGCACAACAAAACAATTTTTGGTTTATTACAAAAATGTTCAATTTCTTTGAATTTAATTAAGTTTTTGTATAAAAGTTATAAAAATATAAAAAATAAACGATGGATGACGAAAAATTCATTACTTTAGTCGAAAGTAATGACATATTGTACAATAAAAAACCTTTGATTTGTATTGTTTGATTTATTTTCGCGGTATGTGTTGTCTGTTTACCTAAAACAGCTGATACGTTTATACGGAAAAACTAACTACAAAAATTTAACAACAGAACCCAACGAAACAGAACAGCAACAGAAAGTAAATACTAATGAAGCCTTTAGACAATTGTGGCGTTACGTTTTACAAAATTAGAGCCTAAATTATCTTTTCGGATGATAGAAAAATTATAGAAGTAAATTTGGACTTTTTTTTTTGGAAAAAATCGTAAAAAAACATGTTCCCACTTTGGATGCGCATAACTTTTTATAGGGACGAGATAACTCCGGGCAAGTTTTGTTCAATTTTATTCAAAAAAGATCAAGTAAAATTTAAAAACTTAAAAAATAAATTTATATATCCCTAAAACTAAAAAGCTAACCTACACAAGTAAGCTCAAGGACTATTTGTACATATTTAAAATTTCAGGTCACTCGTATTATAAATGAATTTTTAATTTGACACATTAATGAACTTTGGCCTCCTTTCTGCATACGCAGCCGAACCAAACATTTTTCAACCACTGAGTGGTGGTAAAAAGTCTCAAATTCTATTTTGCAACAATATTTACAACTGAAAACAATACCTCAATAAAGTCAATAGCAGAGAATGTAAAAATTACATTAATGTAGAACACTTAATTTTAGGCTTGTATTATAGCGTGTTCAGATATGACCCTTAAATGCGTTAATCGCAATTAACGCCATTATTGAGCTCAATATTCCATAAAAAAATCTCAATTAATTATTGCGCAAAATCTCAATTAATTATTGCGCAATAAGTACGAAATTGTTATATTATTGAGTAAGATTTCGAATGCAACACTGTTCACAACTGTGTTTAGTGAACAAAATTGTATAAAATGCAAATGTCAACAAAAGAAATCATTAAAAAATCAATGTGACACTATATGAGTCTTATAAAAACACTGCCTCAGATTTCAAACAGAGTAATAATCAAAACCAGGAAAAACTTGCTAATGACTGATTCACTACTTTGTCTTGTTTGCAGTACTTCCTGAATTCAACTTTACGCAGTCCTTAAAAAGTTATTTTTTTTTTTGATCACTCTCATCTCATACTTTTGGTATACTATATGTTTAAATATAAGGTTTTTCCATTCCTGTTGGTCTAGCTTTACCAAAATAGCAAGAAAAACTAACATACATTTATTATTAACAACGTTGAGTGTATGTATGTTGGTAAAAAGGTATTATCCCAGCAAGCCATATGAGTCCGAAAAGAGTCTTTTCTGACACCTTTTTCGGAGCGTTAACGCTCTTTATGAGCCCAAAAAACAATCATAATTGCTCCGGAAACCTTCAGAAAAGAGCGTCATTACGTTCGAAAATGGTCCGTCAGAAAGAGCTCTTAGATAATGTCAGAAAAGAGTCTTTTATGAGGGTTTTTCTGGGCTCTTAAAGAGCTCTTAGATAATGCCAGAAAAGAGTCTTTTATGAGGTTTTTCTTGGGCTCTGTGTAATCTTGTTTTTTTTATTCTTGTGTGGTACAGCTATGTTTGTTTTTTGTTCAAAGCACAAATAGCAGGAGAACAACGCTTTGGTACACACATAATTAAGTGGAATTTCTGAGTCATACTGCGAAAATGCTCTTTAGTTGGACTCTTTTCTGACTCATTTTTTCGGAGCGCTCCGAAAATGCTCTTTTGTTGGACTCTTTTCTGACTCCTTTTTCGGAGCGCTCCTAAAATGGTATGCTGGGATTATTCTCCATATAGACACGCACACACTTCCAAATAGATTTTTTCAATATCCAACGGATATTGACAGAAGAAATTAACCTTTAATATGGATAATTTGTGGTATAATAGAAAATCAACAATTTATTATAGGGATAATCATTATGAAGGGGATATAAGCTGGAAAACAAATAGATTTTTTTTTTTTTTGAGATTTCTTATTTTATGTTTGCTTTTGTTCAATTAAGAGCCAGTTTTTAGGATGTAGTTCAACCATGTTTATTGTTTTAACTTAGTTTAAACTTCAAATTAAGTTTTTAGGATGTAGTTTACTTTGTTTTAATTGGCATTTAACCCTTCAAGAATGGGCGTTTAAACTCGATTCATATTTGTCAAAACATATCAGCTGTTTAAAAGTACTATAAAATAAAAGAGCTGATTGTTTTAAGTTTTACCTTATAACATAAAAGAAATTATAATAAAATGGATTTTTCCTCAGATGATGAGAATTATAGTGATTCGGAAATATATAATAATTTAAATAGGACTATATTAAGAAAACCCCGGACATAAATAGCTCGTCAAAACCATTTTCATTTATATGATGATGGCTAATTTTATCAGCGATTCCGTCTGTCCAAGCTATCACCAAACCTAAAAACTGGCCCTAAAGGGGACAAAATGTTGGTTTGTAATTTTTGTAGAGAATTTTTTTAAATTTTATGTTTGCTTTAGAGTTTGTTTGTTTTAGAATTGCAGCTTAATTTTTTTTTAGCTTTTTACTTTTTTGAACTATTCCAACTACTTAAAACAAAGGATTATTTGCCATAATTAAACCATTTGTAACAAATACAAAACTAAAAAAACTTTTTTTAAATATAAAATAATCTTATTAAATACAGAGAGTTTCCTAATAATATTTTTAAAACAAGTAAGAAAGTATAATCGTTCAAGACCGACCATATAATACCCCACACCCAATATACATACGAGTATGTGCAAAAACCGATTGACCAATCACCGAAATTTTTTTAAAAGATTTATACATGAGATTTTCGAAGGGGGACTTATATGGAAGATATGACTAATTGTGGAGCGAGTGATTTGTGTTGAATATTGTATGGATACTAAAAAGCAGTTATGCTCTTTTAATTGCTTTTCAGAAGTGGGCTTTATATGAAAGCTATGATCAACTATGAACCGATCTGCACACCTGTGTTTAGGCTTCAATTTATTTGTTTATGGAGAAATTTATTTAAATACGTGCATAAATACAACATTTATGACCGATAAACCAATGAAATAATAGACCGATTTCCATCAAATTCAATTTCAATCGTCTTTTTTTTTAAAGAGAAGTAACACTCAGGCAGGGTGCCCCGATAGACTAGGCGATAGAGTGCCGGACTATAAGTCAAAGGGTTGCGGCTTCGATTCCCGCCAAAGACTCTGGGTAGACGAGTCGGACATATGTAGACCAGTCAGACATATGAAGATAAGTCACACATTTGTAGAGCAGTCAGACATACATATATAGACCAGTCAGACATATGTAAACTAGTCAGACATTTGGTATAGAATCCAAGGCATCGCAATGGACCATATTGGTCTCTGGATGAGGGTGTGGGGTGACTCACACCAGCCTTCCTACCATCGGCGTAGCTAGGCCTTTTTCCTGGGGGGATCTTTTTGGAACACTTTTTAGTAAAAGCTATGGAAAATTGTTCAAATAAAAAAATGCAATAAAAGAATAAAAATTCTGGGGGTGGCTAAATTTTTTCTGGGGGGGGGGGGCTTAGCCTCCCCCAGACCGGGCTATCTACGCCGATGCTTCCTACCTAACCTAACCTAACACTCAGGCAATTAATATGCCTATATATAATTGCGCTACTTTCTTTGGAAGGGATAGTTGAAGAAGTAAATGTGGTGTAGGTTATAAAAAGATGGTTTACCTAAACAAATTGATAATTTTATTTTCTAGCAAAAATATTTTACTTTTATTTACCTTATTTAATGGCATCTATTTTAATATTTTCCCCTTAAATCAGCTATCTAGCCACCAGATCTCTGTGATTGATTGCAAACCAAATAAAGATCATTTTAAATCAAAACAAGCAAAAAAAAAAAACGCCATCTGTTAATTGAATATTTGTTTAATGCTTAATTTATCACCTGCTTAACAGAAACTCCTACTGATATTTTGTTTCACAAAAATAATATATCAAATGGTTAATGTAAGCTGATACAACTTCTGACATCAATAACTTAATTTATAGTCTTTGAGATACGCAATCTCATTGTGCATAACTCTATCCACACGTGGGAATAATTTTAAATATCTTTTGTATTATTTGTTTCCCTGTTTTTTTTTTTTTTTTTTGTCTTATTTAAATGTTTGTGACGCCTTTTATGGTGCTAACTAATATGAACATGAATTTAGCATAAAAATTAGTTTGAACCTACAGAGAATAGAGATCATTGTCTTCTTTGGGGCATTGCTGTTTTGTTTAAAGGCTAAACGTCTCATTGTCTAAACATTTAGAGTCTATAATTTACACAATTAACCATAAATCAAGTTAGAAAAGTATTCAAGTGAACATGGAAATTTAAGTTACGAACGGGCATATTTCATTGTAAGCTACAGTTTGTTACTTGTTAATAAAAAATAATAATAATTTATGTATATATAAATATATTGCCAAATAAGGCTAATTAAATAAAAATGTTCTTTAATTAGTTTCGGCAAAATAATAAATGTTTAATTAATTATGATTTCTTTTGGCTTTCTTGTTTTTTCAATTATAATTCTATAATCTAAAATAGGGCTTCATGAAAACTGTTTAAATATTATGCTTTTTCAGTTGCATCCAACATTGAAATTAACAATAAACGTATATTAAAACAGCATATTAAACTAAACTTATAAACGTAAGATCGTTAAAACCAGTGCCCGGCATACATTGCTAAACGGAGCCGAACATTATTTATCAATATCAATACCAACCAAGTAGATCACAAAAATGCTCAAATAAGTAACAAAAATCACACACACAGAGAAAGAAATTTATTCAAATACACATGACATGTTCTCTCTATGCCGGCCACTGGTTTAAATACACAGTAGAGCTGTTTCAGTGTGAGTCTAAATTAAAATCATAATAAATTAACCAATAAATCATTAGCCAAAGCAACAAAAACATTTTTATGTTGTGTTATTAAATACATTTATTAATATACATAAATTTAATATATTCTTAAGTATTTATTAAATATTATACATTTGATTTTTGCTTGTAGTTTTACGCATTTTGATTGATTTTATTAATAAAAGTATTAATAAAATCAATTATGAATGAGAAATGTTAAAATTTAACATTGCTACACTCAAAGAAATTTAAATCTTAAGTTTAATAAACAAATGAATTTTCCAGTAATTAATGTTCAGTTGCTTGAACTAGCAAGCGCATTACTTTGTCTAAAAGTCGATTCTAAAAGTTAGTATCCCTTTTTGGTCATAGTTAACACCAATACACTTTAGGTAAACTGCACGATGAAAACTTGGAATACATACTTTGGGACTGTTCAATGCTAACGACGTACAGTGGCTCAGATTCGTTTTTCATCGGTCCCAAATCTGTAACTTAATTTAAAAATTAAGACGCTTCAGCCATATTTTAAACAAAGAAGTCAAAAGATATTTTGGTAATTTTTCGTTCACCAGTTTTAATTTCATTAAAATCCTACTGAACCTATTTTCATACTTTCGTGTATGGACTACTCGCGTTTTTTGCAGGGTTAGTACTTCAGTTCCGAATAGCACATTATAAGTTAAATATTGAGTGGTTAAATGCTTATATTATCTTTATTAGCTCGTTTATTAAAAAAGACTTTCACTATTGTTAGTTTTAATCGTTGATCTCCTTTTAAAAAGCTTTACGTAGAATTTATGAAATTAAAAAAAAAAATAATTACATATCTAGTGCAAAGGAATACAAACAAATTTGTTTAATTTTTATTTTTTTTTTTTTTCTAAAAACACTGAATTGTGAAGACTATTTTATTGTTATATTTATGATACAAAAATATATTAGATTTTTTATTTTAAATTAATTTAATAAACATTACAAAAAAAAAAAAACGCGCGTTTTTTTTAATGGCCCATTTTGGTGCGTTTTGAAATTTCAAAGTTGACAACGCTGCCAAATAGGCATTTAAAAAGTTATGAAATTATGTCGTATCATTGTAAGACAACAAACAGCTTGCTAGCTAAAATAAATTAAATAACATTTTGCGAACACATTATTCTGAGTGTATTATGATGTCTAGATAAAATGAAGACTCATGACTCATTTCTCAACTCTCAGGGATTTTGCTTAACAATTTAGATTCATTTTATTCAACCATAATTAATCAATTTTAATTACTAGGAATTAAATTTACGAGTATATCTTTTCTTCTACTATTTCTCAAGCAAATAAATTTAATTTAATATGAAAAGTTCACATTTCAAATGTTATTAAAAATGCATTATTTTTTTCTTTTTTGCATTTTAGCTAAAAACTACTGAGTTTTAAGAAAAACTTTATGAGCTTTAATTACAATTATTATGTTAAAAACGTTAGGTTATATGTGTATTATGTGAGCTAACTATATTATGTTTGAGGGTAAAATGAAAAGAAGGTTTCGCTGTTTTAAGTTAAACTTTTTTTTTAATTTGCTGCTATTACAGGTGTTTTTCCAGGGTCGATGTTATAATTAAAGCTTTTTTCTACATACACATTTGTTAGTAGTTAAATCGTATTAAAAAGTTACTTTATCATGTCTAGACTTTATGGCTTTAGTATGGTTTGGCTACACAAGACTATGAATTAAAGGCTTTAGTGTTTCTTTTTTTTTTTTTGGTGGTAGCAAGGTTTGTATATGAGTTTCATTTTATTGAATTCTTTTATTCTATTAGTATTTTTAGTTTTTACACTTACATATTTATTTAATTTTGTTTTGTTAAATTATTTTTTCTAAGAATTTTCATGTTTGAATTTATTGCTAAAGTTTAAATGACTGTAAGTTATTTATAAAAGAATTTTAGTATGTAGTATTTATTTTATAAATATTCCTTAAGATTCAATTGCTTGAATCGTAAATTTGGACATTAATTAATGTTACTAAATTGTAATAATGGATTCAAATAGCAAACATTAAATAGAGAAATATTGGGAAACCCGTTTCTATTTGTATTACAAAACACGGTAAGTTAGTAAAAATTAAATTGAAGCTGAAGAAATTTTATTTAAACACTTTGTCACAAATATTTTTATCTTGCTTGGAGGAAAACATCACGCATGTCATTCGCCAGTTACCAATCGAAATGCTCGAACGAGTCATCGAAAATTGGACTCAACGGAAAGACCATCTGCGACGTAGCAACGGCCAACATTTGATAGACATAATCTTCAAAAAATAAATGCCAAATAATGTTCTTTCAAATGATAGGAAACATTCCTTATTAAATTTGAATTTTCTGTTTTTTTCTTTAAAATATTTGGGAACCTCGAAATGAATCACTCTTTATATAAACTTCAAATTTTATATACTTATCCCCTTATTCATAAAAACTTACAACAGTTTTATAACAGGTTTATAATGCAAATTTCCATACATATACATATTTGTTTTATAAACCTCTTATAAACCTGTTGCAAGTTTTATGAATAAGGGCATTAGTTCATAAAAAGCACTGAAATTTAAGATAGCTAAAACCCAACTAACAAATATATCATTTTCATTACAGTGATACCACACCTCAATTGACTAATAGCATTTAAATAGCCTAAAGCCTAGATATTATTGCATTCTATTGGCTTTCCCTTCATATCTTAAGGCAAATTTTAGGTAATTTTTAATAATTTTTCCATTTTAAGCAGTAATCAAATGTCATATTAAATATGTTTAAAAACTTTGGCGTTGTGTTTTAATAGTATTCATTACCAAACAAATTTCACATTTCATGTGTTTAGTATCAAATTAAAAAAATGAAAAAAAAAAACATATTTTATCTAACCAAAATGATGACAATATTATAAATGTTTTATTTTTATCGTATTCAACCGCAATATTGTTTAAAGGTTCGTTTTTTTTTTTTTGTATTAAAACTCATTTTAAATTTCACACATGAAATTCATATTAAATTTAGCTTTCCAAAATAAAAGAAAAAAATGATTAATGATTTCAGGCAACTTGTATACCGGCAGGCAGATAGACAGACAGATAGACCAACCAACATCTTTAAGTTACAAATTACAAAGTTTAGTCTATTATCGGCACACAAATAAAAAATTCATCATATTATTAATGAAAAAATTTGTTTTTCATTATTTTAAACAAAATGGGAGGATTACCGAAAATGTTTAAGTAATTTAACTAAATTTATGGCATTTTTAAACTGAAGATTACAGTTTTAAACTGTAATTATTTAAATTATACCAGCAGAATTACAATTTCAAATTGAAAACAAATTTAATCTTAAACAAATTACATAAAAACATAATAAAAAGTAAAATTCAATTCAAATGAAAAACAAATTAAAGCTCAAGGTTTCAAAACAATTAATACAAAGCATTTATTTAATTTAAACAAAATCATTATTTTGAGTTGGAAAATGACAACTTTTGTTTTTAGATTACAGAACATTTAAGTATGTATGTAAATATATTGTACTTAAAGGCCAAAAACAACCTTGTATTTCTTGGCATTTTGAACCCAGTAAAACTTTTATGAAAATATTAGCAAAATTTACAAGTTGTACGTGTGCAACTTGTTGTTTGTAGCATTATACTCGTACCTATAAAAGCGCTACTGTCGCAGATACATTTCATACAAATTTTTTTTTTATGGATTGTTGGTTTTTTTTTGTTTTTTTTCCAGTTATACTGTTGCTGCTGCGTTTATTATAAATATTAATCTCAATAAAATTGTCAACGAAAAATGATAAAATAATTAGGGTTAACGATTTTATTATTATGTGACATTTTCCATTTCGTACTCTTGTACAGTCAAAAAAATCTGTACGTAAAATTAACTGAAATTGTAATATAAAATAAATGAATATTCAGTTAAAAACCGGTCTACTTATTATTCATTTAATTTTAACGAAAAGTTCATTTAATTTTAAATGTCAAAAATTCAACTCCGAATTCCGTAAAATCAAAAGAATTTTCAGTTATTTTATTTATTTTAGTTATTAACTAAAATAAAATTTTATGTATTTTAGTTATTAACTAAAATAAAATAACTGAAAACAACTTGAAATAATTTTCTATGGGTCGGTCTCAGCGTTGCCATATATTTTTTTAAGAAAACTTTTTATTTCTAAAAAAAACTTTTTTTTTTAAAAAAAGACTTTTTTAAGTAGTAAAATTTCAAAACCCAATTTTATTGAAAACAAAACAACTTTTATTTTTACATATTTACTTGAGTACTCCTAACTGTCCAACTCCATATACATACATATACATATGTATGTACTCGTATGTACAAAATAAAGAGTTAATTTGTGTTGTAAACTGTTAACATTTTATAAATATTTATGTGACATTTACTGTACTTAAGACGTAGACTAAATTAAACATTGTTGCAGTAAAAATGGATTAAAAAATCCATTAAATTACTAACGCAGTGCAGCATAGTAGAAAAACATTGTTTTGTTAATTGTAAAAATAATTTGTTTTATAAACTAATTTAAACTTATAAATAAATTATAAATTACAATTATTGTTTTTTTAGTTGAATTGTTAATTTTTGAATTTTTGATAATTTTTAGTTAGGCTTAAATAATAATTTAATGAAAATTAAATTTAATGAAGCCTAACTAAAAATTATCAAAAATTATAAATTTTCAAAAAACTTTTTTTTTTTTAGAATAAAACTTAAAAACTTTTTTGCATCTCAAAAAACTTGCAAAAAAAGGTAAAACTTGACAAATGGCAACGCTGGTCGGTCTATACATAGTCATAGCTTCCGTATAATATCTACATATACATATCGTATATTAAAATTCACATTGACTGTTTGAGAATTATAACATTTAAAATTAAATGAATTTTTTGTTAAAATGAAATGAAAAATAAGTAGATTGGTTTTTAAGTAAATTTTCATTTACTTTAAATTACAGTTTCATTTAATTTTACATACAAAATACTTTAACGTAAACAGCTGTCTATATCAAATGCAACTAAAAATCCGTATTAATGTGCACTTAGTTTTTTGAATAAATGTTAGATTCAGTTAAAAATAAATTTTCTTAGAATTTCAAATGTTTATTTAGTTAAAAACAACTGCACGGAATACTTCCTCAAAAAACGACATTCCGTTACTGTAATAATATTGTGAGTGTAGCAGTAGCATTATTATGAAAATGTCAGAAAATAATCATAAGTTGTTATATTTTGTTGTTATTGCTGTCGTTTTCGTTGCTGTTTTGTTTTTGTTTTTGTGCTGTCAACGTGATATTGGAGGAAAGACTATGATAGAATAACATTTTTAGGAGATTAAATTTAACAGACACCTTTGAAAGAATGAATTAGACAGACTGGAGTCAAAAACATTTCAACATTTTCTAAATATCCTTAATATAACTAGGTCGCTTATGTATGTAAAACAGTGATCGACATAAAGATAATGTGGCTAATTAAAACATGTCATGCAAGTTCACCAGATATTGATTGTGACTAAATGTCATATATTTGAACTCGTTTATTTATTTAAAAAAAAAAACTTTTCTTATTTTGGCCAAAGCACAACAAATATTTACCCACTGGCCCACGATGTCGAACGATAACGTTCGCTTAGATAAGACTTAAGACACAAACTTTTTATCGTATATATTTTTTACTCAATCAAGCTTGTTTATTCCACAATCAAGTTTGTGTCTTAAGTCTTATCTAAGCAAACGTTATCGTTCGACATCGTGGGCCAGGGGGTTAGTCTTAATTAATTTGATGCTGTTTGATCTTGCAAAGCTCTTGTAAGAGTAAACTACGTCAAACAAATTTGTGCTAAAACAAGTGGTTACGCTTTTTTGATTAAATATTTGCCAAGTGTGACCACTTTAACACCCTTATTCAAAAACGATTATTAAATTTAACAAACAGTTATTAAGGCAGATTTGCATAAAAAAATTTGCTTAATAAACGTTTGTTAAATTTAATAATCGTTTATGAATAAGGGGGGTAAGACTTTTTAACAAAATTAAACTACAAATACCTTAAGGTGAAACATATCAATTAAGCGCTTTTTTCAAAAAAGCTCTTTGAGCAAAATGTAATATTTGGATGATTGAAAAGCTCAAAAGTCGCTTAGATTATTGATAAAAATTAAACTAAAAAGACTTCAAAGTAAAATGTTGCAATTTAGACAGTTTTTCCAAAAAAAGCGCTAACTAAAGTCGACATTTTTAATATAGGAAAGCGGGTCAGAAAGACTTACAATATTGGGTTGATAGAATGCTAGGCCAACAGAGTCTGTCATATGAATAAAACTGTGACCCACTTTCTTTCAAAGAAAGCCTTAATATACCAAAAGAAATACAGTATTGAATTGTATAATGCCTGACTTGGAGGTTCGAAGGACCATCTGTATAATACAATTTTTTTTATACTAAATAGTTAATTATTTAGAATATTTTAATCTTTCATATATTTAGACTGTAGTTTCTTTGCAATTAATAAATTTCCTGGACAATAAAAAGCTCTTTAAAAGAATTTAAACCTTTAAATAACTGCCTTTGCTTTCTGCCACCACTTTATACATATCTTTCATTTTTCTGTTTTGTATTTGTTTTTTTTTAATAATTTTTTTATAAAAAATAAAATATAAGGAAATAAAAAAAGAGTTATAGGAAGGAAATTTGGTAGCAGTAAAACAGAAAACTTTTGTTGTTGATTATATTGCTAATACCTCTCGCTGGCAAAAGATTGCCAGCAGATGAGGGGAAAAAACAACCCAAAGTTTATTTAGGTTAATTTCCCTCCAAAATAAATAATAAAGAGGCAAAAGCAAAAACTGTAATAAAACTCAACTGAATTGAACTTAAAAAATCAATAATGTTGCTAAATGTATTGCTACAGTTTTTGCTTTAGAAAAATTGGATGGCTGAATACATACCGGGACTACCCAAATCTGTGAGATTTGCATTTGTTGAGTCTACACCAACAGCAAGACCAGTGGCTAAATGTGTTAGTCGCAACAGCAGGAGACAACACAGCTGAAGGCCAAAAAGGCTAATGATGTTATGGACGTTGAATATGATGCCACCATCAACATATCTTCGACGTGTATGAGGATGGCTGCTACTGATGCTAGAAGTTGTTTTAAGGCTATAATTTTTACATTTACGGGTCGAGGTTGATGATGCTGATGCTGGTACTGGTGCTGGTGCTGGTGATGTTTTTGATGATGATGATGATGACGATGTGCAACAAAAATTGTTGGCTGCTGTTTTGCTATTGCGAAAACTACAACAACGAAAACAATTTTCGCTACTACTGCTGTTGCTGCTGCTGCTGTTTATGTTGTAGTTTTTACTAATAATAATGTTGTGGCAATTGTTGCTGCTAATGCTGTTGTCCTCGTTAACACACCTTCTTCGTTGTTGCTGCGTTAATGGCGATGACGATGACGATGCCGTTGGTGTTGTTGTTATATTGCTGCTATTCCCTCGATTTGTTATATTTGTTAAGTTAAAACATTGTTGAGCTATTGTATCCCTTGTTGTAATTGCTGTTGTGTAACTGGTGCTATTGCTGCTACAATAATGTTGGTTTTGCAGATCCTCATCTTCATTGCCGTTTATTAAATTGGCAACACTTTGTCGTTTTCTGTTGTTATTGCTGCTGCTGTCTTTAATGTTTACATTATCAGTCCTTTCAATATTATAATTTTGTTGTTGTCTCAACGTTGTTTCATTGTTAACATTACTGGCAATACAACAACCACTGCAATTGCTACTACTCCTACTGTTGCTAGTTAGTGAATCTGTTGTTGTAGTATTACTGTCGTTGCTTTTGCTGTTGTTGTTGTTGCTTTTAAAGCTGTTGTTTACGTAAAACATCATCGTCATCATTTTCCATTGGATTTACTTTTTAACAATGTAATGTGTTGTGATTTTCTTGATGATGTTGCTGCCTGCTGTCTATAAAGGCAATGACGTTTTTATTGCAATTTTCTGTTACTTTATGTTTTCTGCGACTTTTCTTCGATTGAACCAATAACAACAACAACAATAATAAATACAAAAGATGTTGCTCAAGTTTTAACTGCTGTTCCAGATGTTGTTCAAATTGATAATAATGCCCCTGGTAGTGGTTGCTGGTTCCAGTTCTACTGCTACTGCTGGCTTGTTTAGTGTTATTGTTGTTAAGGTTGTTGCTGTTGTTGCTGCTGCTGCTTGTGCTGTTGTTATAATATGATGTAGATGTTGATAACATGACATCGTTTAATTGCGTAGAAAATTTAACAGCAACATGCAAAAATCTGCAACTATTTAAAAAGTAAAATGTTTAGTTTTTTGTAGAATGATAAAGTTGGTTAGTTGTGTTATGTTGGAATAGAAAATTAGTTTAACCCTTATAAGTGATTTTTAATTTTAGTGAAAGGAAAACTTTTTAATAAAATACCAACGAAACACTATGGCATAGAAATCATAACAGCATTTAGAAATATAATTAAAAAATGTTTGTTTTAGTCCAATATCCTTCTATTTTATGTGATAAAAGTTTTTAAATTATATTCTAAATGATATTATGAACTGTATGCAATGAAATGCTGCATTGCATACTGCGTTTATGAAAACAGCCTTTGTAAGATTCTTTTCAATATAAAAAAATGTACGTACGATTCTGTGCAAAAAATGTAAAGCTAAATTAATTTAAATATATCTGATTATGAAATTAGTTCTAGTTCGGGTTATAGTTCAGGTTCGGTTCTAGTTCAGTTCAGTTTTAGTTCTGTTTTAGTTGAGTTCTATTTGATTTTTAGTTCAGTTCTCTAGTTCATTTCTAGTTTAATTCTCGTTCAGTTCTACTTCACTTCCCGTTCAGCTTCAGTTCTGTTTGAGTTGAGTTCTAGTTCAGGTCTAGTTCAGTTCTCGTTCATTTATAGTTCAGTTCTAGTTTAATTCTCGTTCAGTTCTAGTTCTGTTTTAGTTCAGTACTAGTTCTATTTAGGTTGAGTTCTATTTAATTTTTAGTTCAGTTCTATTTCTGTTTTAGTGGAATTCTAGTTCAGTTCCAGTTCTGTTTTAGTTCAGTTCCAGTTCTGTTTTAGTTGACCTCTAGTTCAGTTCTAGTTCCATTCTCGTTCAGTTTAAGCTCTGTTTTAGTTGAATTCTAGTTCAGTTCTCGTTCAGTTCTAGTTCTGTTTTAGTTCAGTTCTAGTTCTATTTAGGTTGAGTTCTATTTAATTTTTAGTTCAGTTCTAGTTTAGTTCTTGTTCAGTTCTGGTGTCCCTATGAATTGGTAACGAAATAAGTGTAGCCAATAAATGTCTCCCTTTCTGCTTAAGAATTGATTTAAGTGTTTGGATAATTAGGAACAAAAACTTCTTATTATATTGTCTACTTGTAACAATCCTCTAAACTGTGATGTGAGTCTTTTGGACACCTGGGGCCAAATTACCGCATTCGATATCGAGTAAAATTTATCGTAATTTTCTTATTTGAGATTATGGCATACGATATCGAGCAAGAAATTTAGTACATTTTATCAAAATTTCGACATCGAAATCATTTTTCGATACGATAGCTCATTCGATCACGAATGCGGTAATTTGGCCCCTGGAATTGCCTTTGGAAAGTGCTTTGAATGTTAGTTAAAATTAAGTCATAAATAATTGAATCTTTTTGGAGGTTATTTGGAAAACCAATAATGACAATTTTGATTAGAAATGATTGTTGTACTTTCTCAAAGTGCAAGTAGTGACGTCGAAAACTTCAATGGAAATCTTTTCTAAAGTTTAAATGTTGTTTCCAGGCGGTTAAAAGAGTTAAACCGGAAACTACAGTTTAAACTTCACATCTTTGCTATACACTGTTATTAGCACAGTTTTTTAGTTATTTCTTAATTGTTCGAAAAACTCCAGTCCACGTGTAATTTTTTATTGGGGCCAAATTACCGCATTCGTGATCGAATGAGCTATTGTATCGAAAAATGATTGCGATTTCGAAATTATGATAAAATGTACTAAATTTCTTTCTTGATATCGAATGCCATAATCTGAAATAAGAAAATTACGATCAATTTTACTCGATATCGAATGCGGTAATTTGGCCGCAGAAGAATATGAAAAACATAATTACAATTTAACTTAAACACAAAAATTACGATTGGTAACACAAGTTTTGAAAAGTAAATCTAATTAAGTTTAAACCAATTAACAGAAATATTTAAAATATATTTAAGTAGATCATTTTTTTCAAAAAATCTGTGATGCAAGTTAAATGACTTTTAAAAACGATTTAAAATGGTTTAACTATGATTAAAACTTAATTTTTTAACAAACACTTTTTAATAAAATTTATTAATGACCTTGAAAGTTTTCACAAGTTCACACACACTCATACATCAGCAAGCTTTCTCCCTGATCTTTAATTGTTAAGAAATCACACACTCGCACACACTTTTAATACTTGTAGCTGTTAATAAAAAACAGTTTATTTAACGTGACCCCAAAGGTTATCACAAGGGTTAACCGTTTGTGGACTGAGTTAAAATCAATACATACGTGTTTTCTCACAATTCAACAGGAACAATTTTAAGAGTTTTTATTCGTTTTGTTTCGCTTGGCTTTAATTCTTTTTTTTTTTTGGTTCGTGTTGTAAAATCGTATGCGATGCTTACACGTTTGAGTTTATTAAGGAAATGAACGCAAATTTTACATATTTTTAATACAGTACACGTTCAAGAGTGTGGTTGGTGTCTTTTTTTTTGGTTTTCTTTATTTTAAAACACAGTGTGCTCACAGTTGTCTATTTATCAGTGACGGTTTGTTTGTTTATTTGTTAGAGTGTGTGTGTGTGTGTATGATATGTAGAAGAAGAAATTTGTTGTTGTTGTTGTGACTATCACCGTTTATTGTTGATTTAAGAAAGAAATAAAATAAAAATTAAACAAACGTAGTATGTTTAAATATTGTATGCAGTAGTGATGACCTGTTGGTGGTAAACATTTGTATTGCTGCCGCTATCTTCTTCTACTTCAATATGGTTGGTTGATATTATTACTGGTGGTGATGTTGTTGTTGTTGTTGTTTGTGATGGTATTTGTTGTGATCAGGAATCGGGGACGAATGTGCTCTTTTTTGGGTGCACCAAAGACTCATTACGTACAATTGGAAAAACATTTGAACTAATCATGTAAACTATCGCACCTTCCAATACATAAATACATTCTGATTTACCAAATTTGCCTGTAAAGTTTGATGCAATTAAATTTTAGTCTACACAAGATACTATTTGTAAAAAAAAATGTTATCAACCTGGGGTCAAATTACCGCATTCGTGATCGAAAAATGATTTCGATATCGAAAATATGATAAAATGTACTAAATTTCTTGCTCGATATCGATCGGGTGCCCCGATAGACTAGGCGATAGTGTGGCGGACTATCAGTCAGAGGGTTGCGGGTTCGATTCCCGCCAAAGACTCTGGGTGTTTTCTGCAGACAAGCCAAAAAGCTTCGTAGTTTGGGTTTGTTCACAAAAAAAAAAAAAAACAAAAAAATACAATAAATTTTACTCGATATCGATAAAGGGGTTAAAGTTTTATTAGAATCTGCCTAAAATATCCACATTTTGAGCTTTGATCTCGGCGATGAAAGGTTTAAATTTAAAAGTTTGTATAGTTATCTTTTATGAAACTTTGCCAATAAATACACAACGTAACATTTTATTTTATTTTAATTAAAAACTTGACCTTGACTACAGTTTAGAGTGTTGTACTTTTTCGATTTTAATATTCATTATACGAGCCCCGACCACTATTAATTCGTACGGCAAGTTTTTTTTACCCGTATGCAATGTTTAACAGATGATATTTGCAATACTAAAGTAGACAACACATGCAAACCTATTTCACTTCAACAACAACATTTATTTTTTTGAATGATAAGAAAAATTTGACCAGTATTAATTAATTCGTACGGTGCGTTAAATATTTACTGTTTTATTAAACATGTAATTTTTTTTTAAATATTAATATTGGGTAACATCGCCCTTTGCCTGTACAACACATTTACAACGCTTTGGCATAGATTTTAATAAATTCTGATATTGTTCTGTTGAAATAGAATCCCACATCTCTTGGTTCTTTGAGGCTCATTTTTTAGGTTTCTTTTCATTATTCCCCATATATTCTCGATTGGGCTTAGGTCCGTACTATTTAATGGCCAATCTAAGACCCCAATTTCTTTAAACTGCAGCCATGATTTTGTTCGTATGGCAGTATGAGATGATGCTCCATCCTGTTGAAACTTGTATTCACCACAGTCAGCCAGTTTTGGTTTTGATGTCAGCAAACTTACTTCTAGTATGTTAATGTATTTTTCAGCGTTGACCATCCCATTAATAAAGTGCAGTTGTTTTACCCTTTTGGCAGATATACAACCCCACACCATTATGCTTGCTAAGAACTTAACTGTCCTTTTAAAGCAGTCTTTATGCTTACGCTTCGCCAAAAGAAGAAGCGTTTACTATGGTGTCGGGAACGGATGTCTTGGGCTCACAGGCAATGGAACTCCATCAATGCGCAGAATTGAAATTGCATTTACATTAAAAAGAAGGTCCGTATGTTTCCTTTGATTTTGAAAGAATTTTAAAAAATGAGCATAATGAGCATTTATGAATCATGGACAATTTATATCGCAAACTTTTCCTGATTAAGTCAATTGTAATGATCAATCATTACGAGCATATATGAATTGACCAGATTATTGCCAAGAAATCCCAGAATTAAATTCGCCAAGTTTAAATTAAGACAAACTTGCTCTGAATAAGTACTGATTTTATTTAAATTTTTAGTGTTTCCTTCAAATTTGAAAGGTTATATAGCTATAATAAAGGTACGGCCACACATGGCAAATATTTACTCAAAGAAGCGTAACCACTTATTTTATCACCAATTTGTTTGACGTTGTTAACTCTTACAAGAGTTTTGCAAGATCAAACAGCATCAAATAAATTAAAATTAAATATTTGTTGTGTCTTGTCCCATAAACAAACGGGTTCAAATATAGGTTATTTAGTGGTTACGTCTTTTTCGGCAAATATTTGCCAAGAATGCGCAGAATTCAAATCGCAAGCCATAATGCAAATTTATGAATTAAAAAATCATTAAAAAACATTCACAGCTACGATTAAATTAAGGCAAACTTTTCCTGATTATCCCCCTGGCCCACGATGTCGAACGATAACGTTCGCTTAGATAAGACTTAAGACACAAACTTTTTATCGTATCTATTTTTTACTCAATCAAGTTTGTTTATTCCATAATCAAGTTTGTGTCTTAAGTCTTATCTAAGCGAACGTTATCGTTCGACATCGTGGGTCAGGGGGTTAGTGTCGATTTCCATAAAATTTACAGCATTTTCTCTAAATTTGGATGAAGTTAAATAAACCGTCATTCTATACATTTATGTATTAACCACATTATTGCCGAGAATCTGCATTCTGCATTAAATTCGCTAAGTTGAAAAACATTATGCAGTGACAAAACATTGCTGCTATTGAGAACAATTTTTTTTTTTCAAATTTAACCATTTGTGTATATTCATATTCTGGATCATCATTCTCTCAGCTATTTGAGTTCCATTTTTACATACATATGTATGTTTGTTGTTAAAATTTTGTTTACGAGAAAGACCTGTTTTATGGCAGAACCATTCTTAATTTTCACTACGTTATAAATATTTATTAGCAAGATCTGCTTGAAAAACATCATTTACATTTATGCTTCTTGCCGTTCTTAGACTGGTGCTGTATTTGTTTGCGTAATCATTGTCGGAGAAACCGGGAATTTATTTTAATAATATTTTCTCTTTCTTATTATTTATAGCGGCAGGTCAATGTAAGCGGCTTGCGGCCGTGGGCAGAAATCGGCTGTTCTTTTTGCCGCTTATACTTTTTATAGGTGGAAAAATGTGCGCGGCATATTTAAAGCGGCAAATGTCAACAAATTAAATTGATTTGTTTTTTACATAAATAAATAAACGTTTTTTTTAGTGTGTACATGGTTTAAAAAGTATTCAAAAAATGGAATTTTTTTTAATTTTAACTAAACTCATACATATGTCACAACATCGCAGCATCGTATTACAGCATTGCCAGAATAAGTAAATTGCGATAATTCAAAATTTTTGTATGAATAATTTTGTTAAGAAACTAAACTTTTACTCACTGGTAATACTGTTGCCACTCGCGGCCGCATGCCGCTTACATTGGCCTTCCACTATCACTCTCTGTTTACGCTGGTCACCCTAGTTTTAAGTAAAAATTAATTATAGTTTAAGTGTATATTACAACTCTGTTATTATTGTGAATGAATGATATTGTATTACAATAAAACGAAAAGAGGGTAGTTTATTACGATCAATCCCCTAAACCCGACGGTACGTGTTTTTTTAAGAACTAAACCCCAACTATTCTCTAACCCCATTTTTGTATCTTATACACCTCAATTTAAAAATTATTTTATTTGTCTTACCCCACTCAACCCCCAACACTCTTTGTTCGTAAGCTATGCTTGTATCGTTTTGTAACAGCATTTACTGAACTTCTTCGAAGGATTTGCAAGTATTTTATTCACGATTTTCTTTTTATTTTAGAATTCCATTTCAA
Source organism: Bellardia pandia (assembly GCA_916048285.2). Lineage (NCBI taxonomy): Eukaryota > Metazoa > Arthropoda > Insecta > Diptera > Calliphoridae > Bellardia > Bellardia pandia. The sequence continues at coordinate 38,348,254 of OU696530.1, forward strand.
TATATTTCGACTGAGTTTAAAAAATCAATCACAGAAAAACACGAAAGTATGTGACGGATTTTATATGAACAGTGCTTTATTTCATGTGAGGTTTATTAAATTCCTATGTCTATACCAATTAGCCAATCGAGCGATCTACATAACTTGGCTCATATTTAGCCCGATCTATGAGCCAGGAACAAAGAAACTTGGATCCGTGACACAGTGCGAAGACGCGACGGGCATTCAATATCATTCAATATACATTCTAGCAGCCATGGTCTTTCAAGTACATACAAATTCTGATAAAAAATATCTCACACACAGCTTATTTTATGAAGAGTTACTGGTATAAAAAAACCCTTTACCCAAGGAAATGTTCTAGTTAAAGTTACAAAATAATATAGTGTGACTTTGAAAGTACGTTTTTTCAAATAGTACCAAGTAAACAATTTCAATTTCCATCACTGTTTTTCCTCTAAAATGTTAAATTTCTTACTTGGGTTGATTTGTTGTGTTGTTGTTGTTAACGTTGATGATGTTGATGTTGACTATGACGAAGACTACGATCAGTAGGAGACATTGTCTTTAATACATACAGCTCTTCATAGTGAATTGTTTACGTTTATTTTTCAATATCATCATTATCATTATCATTAATGTTGCTGATGCCGTTGCAGTTATTTGCCGCTTGATATTGTTTTTGTTATTAATGTAGTTGTTGTGTGTTTATTTACAATAAATTGTTGAATTTTGTTTATTTTCCCTACGTTTTCGGTTGGTTCCTTTTTCATTTTCTTTTGCTTTCATTTCATTTGCTTTCGGTTTTATTTGTTTTTCAGTCGTGTTTGTACCTACGAGTAGTTGCTATGTATGTATGTTGTTTTTAATTTATATATTTTATTTGATAATTATGTTGTGTTAAGATACCATAAGTTTTTCCTCTATATAGTTTTTCCTTTTTTTAACTTTTTATATTCTTATTGTTGTGGTTGCCATAAAATTACCCAACACACATACATAAACATACAGCAATACATATAAACACAACCATACGTGGTTTTTCTTTTAGTTCGTACGTACGTATAACAATTTTCTTTATTTTATTATTTTTATTTTTGTTTATATTTACATGCGAAAAGTAAATAATTTCATTTTGTATCTGTTAAAAGACAACGTAGGTACGTTACAAAATGAAACGTAAGAAAGAGATAAAATTTTATTAGCTGTATTTATCAATACGTATCGTATTTTAGGTATCTGTAATATATTAATCTAAACATTTTAAATTTAATCTTTCAACGTTCTTGTGCTTCTAAAAATGCAGACAATTTTAAAAATGTATAAAATTGTAAGTATTTGTGTGAAATGATTGAGTACTTGACAGCATATGGAAGTACATACCTACATATTACATTTTTATTTGTACCTATATGCAATCATTTAATTGCTTAAAAATTAAACTGCCATTTTCCGTAATAAATATTTGAAATTTTAGAAACGATTGTCTAATAACAGATATGAGTAACATAAAACACAATAGAGCTCTGCGTTAAAAGCCAAAAGAACTTGTAATAGTGAATGAGGTTTTCATTCTGTACGCCTTTTCTCAAATGTTTTACATAAAACTTAAATTTATATATTACACACAAGAACAACATACATTTATTTACAAAAAGAACATCCCAAAAAAATAATTTGCAAATTGTAATAATTTTTATTATAAAATCCGTTTGCATAAATGCTTTTTTAATGTATGTTAAAAAAAAGCGATTTAATACTTTTGATCTACAAATTGAAACTTATTTGTATACAATTAAAATTAATTTGCTCTTATAAAAACTCATACTTTTATATTTATTCCAAATCACTAACATTTTTTTAATCACGATTTATACAGCCATGTCACAGAATTTAATTCCGTTCGGAAGTGGAATTAATTCTATATTTTGCTTCTATAGAAAAAGTACAAGGAACATTTTTTTTCGGTATGAAACCACTTTTTATTTGCTATGTGGAATGGTAATTTTAAGCATTTCTAGGTTTAATTTCGAAAACAAATTTCGTTTTACTTTTTCTATAGAATCAAAATACGGAATTATTTCCTCTTCCCAACAGAATTAAATTCTGTGCCATCGCTGATAGTCATATATTTTTCTATAACGTCAACCTTTTTTCCTTGACATCATCAATCAGCTATTGTTTTATATTGATATACGAAGTCATAGTTTAAAGAGATGACAAAAGCAGAGCTCAGATTTACTCGATTTTACTCGCGAGTGAAAAACACTCGCGAAGAAGAGTACTCGAAGAGTACGAGTGTTACAAAAAGTTTACTCTCCACTCGTTTGTTTTAGGTGGGAGTACTCGCGAGTACTCCTTTTTAAAAATTAAGAGTGGGAGTAAAAATCTTCGAAATAGAGTGAGAGTTTACTCTTAAGAGTGAAATCGAGTGGAAAAATAGAAACTGTTTGTCTTTGCTGACTTGTGTGTGCGTGTGGTTTTTGTTACTTTTTCAGTCTTTCTCATACAGTGCGCGTGTGCGGAGCAATTAGTTGGTTTTATAATAAAAGTTGTATTATATTTTTAAAAGTTTACTTATATTTTCTATATTATAATGAACAATAAAGACATAAATAATGAAACACGAAAATATTTTCGTTATGACAGTGAATCGTAATCTTCGAGAAATCTTCTTCGCGAGCATTTTTGTACACAAAAACCACGGGTCCCTAACAATACATTCTGCTGCTTTTCTCTTCTCGACCTCCCAGTCCTCCCTCGTCAGTCACCTTTCCCCACCATAGTCTATACTTGCTACTACACACGCGCACACAAATTGGCAAAAACGAACAGTTTCTATTTTCCACTGTATGAGAAAGACTGAAAGAGTACTCGGCAAGAGTATAATCTGCTCGATTTCGAGTGTATTTTACTCGCACTCGAAATCGAGCGAAGCATATGCGCTCTTATTCGAGTGGCATAGAAAAATAGAGTATACTCGATTTTTTTTTTCACTCGCAGGAGTACTCGCGCTCGAATTCGAGCGAGTTTCACTCTCTACTCGAATTCGAGCGAAGATTTCGGAGCTCTGGACAAAAGTGCAAAAAGCTCTTGCCAGTCAGTACCTTTCCACCATTTGTATATGTATTTATATTAAAGGTTGGCATGCCCTCATTTAGCTGCAACATAAAATGTTTTTCCTGTTAGCTTTTTAAGCTTAATTTAACAAACAGTGGCTCACAGCTTATTTTATACAGTGCATTTTAGTAGGTCTTTTGTTAAAAATTAAAATTTTTATTTTCAATTATTTTAATTTTATTAAATAAATTTTTTTTCCTGGAGCAGCTACACAAAGACGTAGCGAAATATTGAAAATAAAAATTTAAATATTTAAAAAAATACCTTAAGCTGGAAATGTTTTTTCAGCTGTCATTTTTTCTAGTGACATCAACTTTTAAATAAATTTGTTTTTCATTTGTTTTGATCAGCTGTTGGACGTTTGCGATGCTTTCAAAAGTAGAAAGTAAACGAACTTTTCGCTTTTCAAGTGTCAACGCTTGCTACGCTTTTAAGTGTGTAACTTAAAACATACGACTGACTACATTGATTCTACTTTTTTATCAGTTGTTTAGAACGTGAGAAACGCGTGAACGCTTGGTGTGAACTTTTAGCTTTAAGCTTGCAGAACTAGGTATATTAAGAAAGTTTTCAAAGCTCCATAAAAAGAAAACTGACAGGTACTTAAAAAAGAAATTTGTGCCATTAAAAAAAATGTTAGAGTCTAATAAACAAAAAACTATTTATTGCAAAAAAAGTACATTTTAATATATTGAAACTAAGAACACGGAAAAAATGCTCATATGTACAAGGTGGCGCAAAAGTAAACTTCCGATGTTTTTTTGGCTGTCACCGACCGATTATCGGTCAAATAAATAGTCAGCAATATTCCGCGTTCTGGAGCAGTGTAGCGTAACATTGTTTATTAACGTGTATTTTGCATGTGTTTACTACACAAATGTCAAAACAGAACTTACATTAAGGGCCAATCGCAAAATTTATAGCATTTTCTGATAGGAGGATTACTTTTGCGCCACCTTGTATATATGTACATTTTTGGATTTGGATTTTTATTGGGTTAGATTTAAGTTTAGCAGATTTTTTATTGTTTTGCCTTAGTTGATTTGAATGTTTTGTTTTCTGCTTTTTAATGTTGTTTAAATGTTAATTATTTACTCACATAGCAGAATGGCATATATTTTCGGAACCAACAAAACCGCCCCCTTTGAGCATTCTTATGTGCCGTTAATTATTGGCACTGTAAACAATATCTATTTAACACACCAGGTAAAAAAAAAACCAACAATAAATAGCTTTTTCATTCATATTTATTTTTTACTATTATTGAGTTAGATCAAAGGTAATTACGAAGTTATTCAGAGTAGTATTCTTGTCATTACATACTTGTTTTGCTTTGTCTGTCAGTTGTGAATGAAACTTTTTTTTTGTATGTTTTATTTTCTTCATTTTTTTTTAACATGCCCTTACAGTAAACGGTGCTTATTAGGCCAAATTTTGGAGTTTAAAAACTCCCACATAAAAAGCTCTAAAAAAGCTTCTTTGCATGAATGTTTCTTTATTGGTGAAATAAATCAATTTGATTTATTCACGGAAAAATGGTTAAAAATTCTGGGGAAAATGGTTAAAAATAACTTAGTACATATACAGTGGGAAGCAAAACTGTCCAGATGTTTTACATTAAGGAAGTAATGAAAATAATAGAAATTTGGTATATTGTCATATATGTACATAAATACATATATTTATTTTTTTTTATTTAATTGAACCTTATTCCAAATTATAAAGTACAAAAACTTACATAACTTGTTTCAAAAAAATTAAAAAACAAACAATTCACTATTCAGACACTTTTGCACAATACAAGAAATAAACATTATCACGATATTGCTCTGTTACAATATAACTAACTGTATTTGACCCGTTGGTTTTTTTGTTTGTTGTGATCTCGTTATCAAGCTTTTATTGCTCTATTTGTGCACTATTGTTTCACCTGTGAAGTGAGTAACTTAATTTTTATATAAAAATTAAAAGATCTTTAAAAACGAGAAAAACGCCAACTGATATTGAAAACAATCACCTGGGTTCTACGTTTGTAAAATGAAATGGAAGTGAAATTTTCATTAGTTTTGTGTTCTAAATTTTGTGAAAATGATTTGAAAAGTAAAATATCACTTTTAGTTTCGTTCATCGTAGTGTAAAAGTTTCAGCACGTTTTCGAGAACGCCGTGAAATTTTCCATGTGGAATTGAAAAAGATTTAGTTTCACTTCGTAGTGGAATATAGAACATAGGCGTATGTGATAAAATTGTTGCAAAATAATTATTCATGCCGTAAAATTGCTGAAAAATTAAATCTAAGTAAATCCAAGGTAAATGATATAAAAAACGACGTAATGTAGTTTTCTGAGTGTGATGCCCGGCATATTTAACGTTTGCTTATGTAGCAAGAACATCAAGACCCCGAAAAATGCTGCAAAAAGTCTTAGTAAGGATGTCAGTTCCTGAACGGTTAGACGAGCATTAAATAGAATTGGTTTATTAGCCAGTGTGAAAAAGAAAAAGCCAGAACTTTTCGATAGAAATGTGAAAAACGCCTTCAGTTCTGTAAAACCCATAAAAATTTGAGCGATTACACGAAAGTCAACCGATACCAGAGTCATGGAAACGAATACTATTGGCATAGGCTGTATGAGCGCATCCATAAGCCCCATCCTTAATGCAAAACATTCGGACAGTTTTACTTTCTACTGTATATATGTATACATATATATTTATAGTTAGCAAAAAATAATATGATGGAAATTTCCATCATCATGCAATGTTAGATCATTAGCTTAGTACTAAATAGAAATAAAAGAATGCAATCAATGTTGTGATGGAAATTTTCACTATTATGCAAAGAAGTGTTAAAACTTCAAGAGATAAAGAATTTGTTTTACTTAAACAAATAGTTGCCATTTTAAGTCCGGTTGAAGTAGCAGAACTCTTTGTCGCAGTGATATGAATCTCTGTTGATGTTTCCCTTTTATATGTATATGCTCAAAGAGATATCAAAAACTGATCTCTTGAAATCTCTCCTTAAAAGAAACCAAAAAAGAAGGATGATTTACTCAACACTTAAATTTTAGAAAAAACCCAAGATTTGAATATAAGATAGAAAATTTGTTAATGAGATAGAAATGTTTATTATTAGAAATGAATTAAAAACGTTGTTTGCAAAACGAATGAAATAATGAAGGTAATTGAAATATGTAAAAGCCACCCACAATACCTAATAGTGTCTGTAATAATATGGCATAAAATATTGAATAAGAATTATTTGTTTCGGAGGGTAAGAAAGGATTGTTTATGCAATCAGAATACAAACATTTTACAAGCGATGTAAACGATGTTTTTCATCAGCGTCATATATGGGTCACAAAATTACATCAAGATTCATTTTAGTCTAAATGCCTTAATGCTTTTAAGAAGTTTGTTTAAGATCGAACGATAATATTCTATAGCTTTTAAATTAATATAGAAATTGAAGGCGAAATGACATATTATTTTTCTCCATCTAACATTTCAATATAATCTTATTCAGGGGTGTCATAGAAAACGATCTTATTGGAATTGGATTTGAAACCGTCAACAAAAATATTGTTGGTCTCATGAGATCCAATGTTATCGGTTTTATGTTCGAACCTGAATTTTTAGCCTGACACATTAACCAATGTTATTAGTTTTTTTCTTAGAAATAATCCAAGCAGTAAACAGCTGTTGGTTTATGTTATTGCAAACAAATTAAAAAAGCTAAACTGCCATTTTCATTTAATTTCGTTTTTTTTTTTTTGATATTTTAGAAAAATGTAAGTTTGTAAATTGAAATTATTTATTTAAAATAAGCATTTCTTCTTAAATTTTTAATACTTTAAAAACAACACTCAGGCCTCCATAATTATGGAATTAATGGGAAAATATCCAGATATTGAGTGGGGATACACAAAGCGCGATAAGCCGGCATGGACGCTCCTTGGCAACAATTAGCAGAGTCACTTAACATGGCAGGTCCACCGCAAAAAGATGTGGTTTCAATATTATATTATGATACCAATATTATTGGTTTGTAAAACCGACAATCAGTAAAACCGACTTGAATTCTATGAAATCCTTATTATGGTTTTTATTTATTAATGGTTTATAAACTTTAGGCAATTTAAATTTTTTGTATTCAAATAAATATAAAATAATAATAAATAAATTGTTATTATTTATAAACCAATTTTAATATCAAACAAAATCCCGAAAAATCTCGAAATTTATATTTATGAAATCCCGAATCCCGGGATTTCAAAAACCAGTCCTGTTTGACATCCCTAGTGCTTATTCTTGCAACATCCAAACATTTTGAACTCGATACTTGCAACATTTTTGTATTACTCTTGCGTGCTGCTTTATTTACGTTTTCTTAGACTGAATACATTTCGGCAAATCCCCGTTGTTTTATGCTGCTGATGAAATGTTGTAATTTGAATCAGTTTTCAGCTGACTATTGCGAGGTGCGGACTCATAATGGCAAAGAAAAAATTTACGTTGCTGACATTTAAAGACAAAGCTGAAATTTTAAAGAAATTAAGTGCTGGATTTTCCACCAATTTCTTAGCCAAAAGTTTTCTTGTGAATAGATCAACATAACTCGTCGTATTAAGAGAAATGAAAACACCATGAAGAAATTTGTGGCGCAATCTGAATCCGGCCCTGGGAGAAGAAAGACGCTTAAACCCTTAACTTAGATTCTAAACAGATGTACATATGTGCCTTTTATTTTGTATGGGAAATTAATACTCGGTACTTGCGACAACCTCGAAACTTCAACCGTGCCCAGTTATCATTACGTGCCAGAATCGAGTTTCTACTGTATATTGAAAATATTTTCTTTTCGTATAACATGCGTTCAAACAAAATGTTTGCCATTTCAACATTTTTGCATTTTAACGATATTTGCCAAATATTTCTATTTGCTGTAAATAAAATCAATGTTTTTCTTTTATCTTTTATGAATTGCATAGAATTTTTATAAACTTTTGTTTAATTACGTAAAATCTAAAATGTTATATTTTTAAACGCTACACAACAAACAAACAACAATCACATGTTTTTTATTTGGTTGAGGAAAAATATTTCTTTTTTTATCTCAGATTTATGTTTGTTTCCGTTAAAGCAAACAAAATATATTGAATTTGTCAAAACCTACAGTGGGAAGCAAAACTGTTCGGATGTTTTGCATTAAGTAATAAAAATCAATATTAATTGAACCTTTTTCTAAATTATAAACCACGAAAACTCACATAAATTGTTGCAAAAAATTAAAAAAAAAAAACAATAAATTCACTATTCGGACACTTTAGCACAGTACAAGAAATAAACATTAACACGATATTGTAACTGTATTTAACCCATTGTTTAACGCGATCTCGTTATCGAGTTTTTATTGCTCTATTTGTGCATTATTGTTTGACCTGTGAAGTTATTAACTTGTTAAAAAAATATATAAAAGATCTTTAAAAAACACCCCAATTGATACTGAAAACAACGTGATAAAATTGTTGCAAAATAATTATTCATGCCGTAAAATTGCTGAAAAATTAAATTTAAAATGATATAAAACAAGTTATATTCGGCTGTGCCGAATCTTTAATATCCTCCACCTAAACGTAACAAGAAATACAGAAACTACACTGGTGTTTTCTACTCAGTCTTAGTGCAAATTTTATTAGTAAATAATTTATATATTATTGTTTGAGAGACAGACAATATTAACTGGTGTTCGTAATTCACTAATGTGATTTTATTTTAAATATTTTGAAATTTTATCTAATTTTGACCGTTTATAATTAATGTAATTACCGATTCTTAGCATAATTTGCAGAGTTTGTCTGATTTTTATAATACTCTTAAATATAATTTAAGAATTTATAAAATTATAACAACATTTGTCCATATTCACCACAAGTTAAGAAACAGAGTATAAAAAAAGGATAAGATAAAGTGGGGCTTTTTTTATTTGAATTTGATCTCAATAATATTATGTATTTACAAACGATTTATAGGGTGGCATAATAGAAGTGAACCAGTTATACTAATGTGGTTTCTATGATCCGCGTAAAATTTTGGATTGGTAGCGTTATTTATAAGAGATTTATGAGCACCGAAATTCACAAAATTTTGCAGAATGATTTTTGTTTATATGTAAATTATATGATACAAAGTTTTGAGTCGATACCGATATTTATAACATATATATATATAGATAAATGTCTTTTTCGGATGTGGTCCTTATATGGGAGCTATGACCAATTATGGGCCGACCATCATAAAATTTAGTACAACAATTTATAAGGATTATTTGTGTAATATTTTAACCGTTTAACATAATTTATACTAGTATTATACGTATTTAAGTGATTGTTGGAAGTGGACTTTATATGGTGTCTATGGTCAAACATGGACCGAACTAAAAAAAAATTTCGTTTTACGATTTCTATTTGCATGAAACTTATTCCTGCTGAATTTTGTATTGATATTCCAATTTTATAGATATTTATGTATAATTTAGCAATATTTCGGGAAGATTTTTGTATGAAATCGTGGACCGATACCTACTATTTCTCTCTTTTGTCATATAATAAACGTGTACAAAATTTCATTGCAATATCTGCAATATATGTATTTAAAATAATTGCAAGAAATATATTAAAAAATATCAAATTTTTATGGAGGTTGTCTTACATTTTGGTCCATAACTCTGGTACTACTATACCGATTTTGCTGATTTTCAATAGCAAATTGCTTAGAAAGAACTATAAAGGGTCTTTTGTAAACCTTGTTGATTTCGGTTATGTCCGTGAGAGTGTTTTACAGAGACAGACAGACGGACATGGCTCAACCGACCAAGTACCAAGAATATATATAATTTGTTGGGTCTCAAATGGATATTTCTCAGTATTACACACGGAATGACAAACTTATATACACCCTCATTTACCACTTATGGTGGTGGAGGGTATAAAAAGGTCGACCAAGACTGCTTTCTGATGGTGATACCTGGCAGATTGAACGTTTGCTACATATTAGGGACATTAAGACATCAATGTTGCAAAAAGTATTGGTAAGGTTATCAGTTCCTGGATTAATAAAATAGAATTGATTTAGTAGCCAGTGTGAAAAAGAAAAAACCAGCACTTTCCGATAGAAATGTGAAAAAACCAACCCACAAAAATTGGACAGTAGATGATTCGAAACGGGGTTTTTTTGACGAAACGGAAGTCAACCGATACCAGTCTGATGGAAAAGAATACTATTGGCAAAGGCCACATGAGCGCATCCAAAAGCACCATTCTTAATGCAAAACATCCGGACAGTTTTGTTTACCACTGTACATAAATATTTTATACCGTGAGCGAAATATTTGATGAACATTTTTTGCCATAAACAAGACATTATTGTTACAAAAAGTAAAACAAAATTACAGGGCTTTTATTAAGGATTCATTTAACAAACACCAGCAACAAATGTAAAACACTTTGTAGTTTTTAAAGAAAGAAAAACTTTATGACATACAACCTAACATTAAAAGCACACATACTCGTACATGAATTTATGAATTCTGTTAGCAGGTTTTAATTTGTATGTTAAAACAAATTACATATTGATTTCTTTTATTTTATTATAATGTTTTTCATTAACTCGTGTAAGTAAGTATTTATAACTTATTTTCTTTTATATTCTATTTAAATATATTGTATTTAAAAGTACATTTGTGTGTTTCAGTACATATATAATCGTACTATATTTATTTGTATGTTTAATTTGAGCCTTTTAAAACATGTTAATTAACTTTAATATGATTCATTATCTTTAACTTAAACAGACAGCTACATACCAACATTCAATCGCATAAGCACAGACAAACATACACTTTAGTGTTTGCATTAATTTATTTAATACGCTCAGCTTTTATATTATGTATTATCTTTTAATCAGTTAATTAATTAAATCAACTACTTGTTGAAAAGTCGTAGTGCAATTTAAGAAGACCTTAACAAATGTTAATAAGCAAACAAATAAAAAAACATGTATAAATAAATGTGTGTATGTATATGTATAAATAAAAAAATATAAATGTCACAGTAAATCTGGTAAAAAAAAAAATCAGGATTTTAATACCAATGAGTTTTGGTTTTTAATATAATTAACTAAAAAGTAAAACACTGTTCACATGGTATCCGCCGTAATTGCAGAAGTTTTTGTTTTTAAACCAAATGAATTTCGTGTTTGTGATTAATTTGTTTTCAATCATAGCTACCGTTTTACTTTTTTTTTTTTTTTATTTATTTATTTATTTACTGTCACAAAATCAGTTGGTATTAAATTGTACGAGTACTGGAAATTGTACGAGCAATAGAAAATCAAATTACAAGGAAAATTGAAAATTAATAAACGAGTATCAATTTGTGGCTCAAAAGTATTACATTACATTGTTACATTAATATTAAGGCATTTGTATAGCGTGTTTTTTGTAGATGTATAGAACATTAAGTCGGCAACACTTTCTTAACTGGCGGCCATTTTGTCAGCTGTCAAGTGATTTTTGTTTAAAGTCGCCAGTCTACGCCGATAAGGTCGAAACGATTGACCACTTGGGGAACAACATTCGCCGCGTTATTGCCGATTTACGGTCACAAATGTGAGCGAAAATTGAATCTCTAGATTAGACTACGTCCGAGCCAGTCATATGCCAGCAATCATATTTAAATTATAATGCCAGAAAATGATCCTTTAAATTAAGTAAATGAACCAGACTTTTAAAACAAATTTTTATGTTTAATTAAGTTCTTGGTTTACTAATAAAAAAATAAAAAATCTACAAGAAGAAAACAAAGCATACAAGCAAACAACTTCCTTCATTAACAGCTGACAGTTGACAAAGAAAAACAAAACAACTAATAATGATAATAATACAACACTGAAAATGCTTTTACGAGCTAAGCTAATAAAAGGCCGATCGATTGACCACTTGGGGCACAACATTCGCCGCGTTATTGCCGATTTACGGTCAGATTAGACTACGTCCGAGCCAGTCATATGCCAGCAATCATATTTAAATTATAATGCCAGAAAATTATCTTTTAAATTAAGTAAATTTCATTATATGAACAAGACTTTTAAAACAATTTTTTATGAATTAATAAAATAAAGGTCGAATTAAACACAACATAAGATTTACAATTTTTTATGTTTAATTAAGTTCTTTTGTTTAGTAATAAAAAAAAATCAAAAATCTACAAGAAGAAAACAAAGCATACAAGCAAAAAACTTTCTTCATTAGCAGCTGACAGTTGACAAAGAAAAACAAAACAACTAATAATGATAAGAATCAATAAGAAGAAATCAAAACATACAAACAAACAATTGCTTTATTGTCAGCAGCAAATCAATACAAAACAAAACTCATGGACTTCGAATTGGATCAAAGTCAAGAAATGTAAATAGAAAAGTAATTAAAAGAAGGTCTTTTAATAAAATCCTTTATTATATTTGTGGAGGATGGATAGAGACGTCGCAGACAAATGATGGATCCCAAAATTGTATTCCATTCTGATATGTGTCTAAATAATAAATTTAATTAGATGCTACACAACAAAATACCGTATATCGAGAATAAAGATTTTATTTAAAAAAGACCTTCAGCTTAAACAATTATTGGAATATTAATAAAAGCTCAAATAAACAATAATAAGAAAGTGACCAATTTGTTTTAATAAGAAACTAAAATCCCGTAAAATTCCGGGATTTACAAATCCAGTCCCGTTTGACATCCCTAGTCACGAGCAAGTAATTTGAGTAAAAATTCAACAATTGTTTTGTTTTTGTTACGACAACAAATTAGATATTACAAAAAATTACGATATAGTAGAAACTGCTGCGAAAGTATTTTTTTACAATTCAAATGAGCAAGTGCTTTATAATTCAAAGTAAAGGTACATACATACGTACACATTGTCTCTCAACAAGTTTATTTAATTAAAGAAGATTACATTTGGAATAGATTTAAATTACAATGTCATTATTATATTATTTTACTTTACAACATACAATTTAAAAGCAAGATCAAATGAACATTTGCTATGCTTCTTTTTTTTTATCAAATATTTCAATTATGGTGAACGTGCCTTATTTATAGATAGAGTCAAATCAGCGGTAGGTTAAGTAATTCTTTTATAAGAAATTAATTAATTTCATATTATATCTATGAAGAAGTAAATTAAGTTTCCTTAGTTGTCTTTTATTGTAACATCGACCATAAAATTCTAATTTTATTCATATAACAATTAGAAAACATCATAACATTTTAACTTTAAACAAAGCAACAAAAAAGACAGAAAAAGCAGTAAATTATAGTAGACATATTTTTTATGATCTTATGGTTTTTTTCCTACTCCAATGAAACTATAATAGATAGATACATTACCTAATTATTGTATAAACATAATTTTACTACAGACTTGTGAATATCTGCCGTTTTTAGAAATAAACCACAACATTTATGAAAGAAACTCCAAACGAAAACTTGTTTATAAAAAATTAACCATAATTACTGCTTCTTACTTACGGCAACAAAATCAACGAACCAAGACCAAGAAAAACATATTAAAGAAATAAAAATAAAATGAAATAAAATAATGATTGTGTATCTGATAGATACATGTAGACAGTTAAACTAGAAAAAGTGTTAAAACTATTGTACCATCATCATAAATCATAAATTATGCTGAATACTAGCACGTCTCTTAAATTAAAGATTAAAGTTGTGGCAGAATTTGTTGTTTGTATGAATGGATCGGATCTCACAAGCTAGAAATAAAAAATAAAATGGCTATAAAGAGTTTAATAACATAATTGACTATTTCTACAACTAAATCACATAATTAGATGGTATTGCCTCAAATTACCAGTTAAAAGTTTTTTTTTTCTGAGTTTTTTTTTTGTAAATATTTCGTAAGAAGAGAAATTTATTTATATAAGTTCGTTTTTCTATTTCGAACTGGATATTGCAAAGTTTTTGGCTTTGGTTTCGTATGTTTTAAATGTTTTTTCTTTTGACATTTTATTTAATCAAGTGTTAAATTTATTTACATTTTTACTTGAATCATTGAGCTTTTAAAATGAACATTAAACAAACATAAAGAAATATTTTTGTGAACCTGTTAGAATTTTTTATCAATATAAATCGTGTTCGATCTGGTTTTAAATAAGTGTAAAAAATTTCTTAAACTTATAATCTATAAATGAACGAAAAATATCTAACAACAAAGACATTTAATAGTTAAATAATAAAAATATCATCAGCAATGTTTGGAATAATTATTTTAAAGTGTTCTTTATTCAAGGAATGAAAACTTAGCACCTAAACCTAGTCCTCGATATGAAATTGCCAGAAAAATTATCAAAAATAAAATTTTTTCAAGTTGTTAAATAATTCCTTATTCAGTAAAAACAATTTAATGAAAATTAAATTCAAATGAACTTAAGCCTAACTAAAAGAAAATATCAAAATTGAAATATTAATAGTTCAACAAAAATACTACTAATTGCCAGAGTTTTTAAGAAAATAGGTCTCAAAATAACCACAAGATTCGAACTAAATAGTCGTAGGGCCTTTAGGGTTTAACTGGCATACACTAACTTTTTTTCGAAATTATCCATGACCATTTTCCACAAATAATTCTGAATTTCAATAATCGAGTTCTAAACTTCCTTCTTCATTTTACAGAAGCTTATTGGCTTGTTGACAGGGAGCCTCATCATTAATTCTCAAGATCTAGGAGACGAATGCTTATTACTGAATAAAGAAGGGCTCGACAAGAACATGTCTTATGCAGAATTGGTGCACGGACCGAATGTCTTAATGTAGCCATATGCTGTCCAATTTTAACTATGTATCTAGTCGTATATCTCATACTCAAATAAATATGTTCCAATGATGCCCCATCAAACAATTACACGTTGCGGCATGAACACTACCCTTCAGATTTTGTATCACGAAAAACAACGTTCATATAGTTATACATTTTTCTTATTCAATATGTATATTACATATTTGAATTACATTCACTATTCGTTTCATTCATTCGTTTTGCAATCAACATTTTTAATTCATTTTTAATTTTTTGTTGTCTGCAGAAAACACCCAGAGTCTTTGGCGGGAATCGAACCGCAACCCTCTGACTGATAGTCCGGCACACTATCGCCTAGTCTATCAGGGCACCCAACAAATTGGTATTGGTTTTTTCAAAGATTTAAAAGTGTTGACTACATCAACCTTCTTTTTTGGTTTCTTTTAAGGAGAAATTTCACCAGATCACTTTTTGATATCTCTTTGAGCATAAATAAAAGCGCAGCATCAGCAGAGATTCATATCACTGCGACAAAGAGCTTTGTCTGTTACTTTGATCCATAGCTGCCAGATTTGACGATTTATAGTCATTTTGACGATTTTTTGTTACAAAAATAGCAAAGTGACGATTTGACGATTTTTTCATTGAAAATGACGATTTTCTGAATTATTAAAATTTTCTATAATTTCTTTGTTTTTTGGAGATAACAACTATTTTTCTCAATTAATATCATAAATATTAAGAAGAATATGACATACGAGTATTTCAAAATCAAAACTAAATGATAGTAATGATTTCTTAATTATGAACAATTATTAAGTGTAAGTATAATAATTCCAAATAATATTGAGTTAGGATAGCAGAAATTATTTATTTATCTGTAAACACAAAAAGCAATTTTAAATGCTGAATTCCATCAACTAAAATTTTTAGAGGAAACAATTTCTGAATTTCAACAGGGAAATTCTACAAAACCTTCTCCTATTTCAACAAAACGTCGAAAGAATATTCAGCCAAATAAATTTAAATAACAAAAATACGGAATTTTTTGAAAATAAGTAAATGTATATGATGGATGAATTGGATTCTATATTTCTAATTTACTCTGAATTAATAAAATATGCTAAATTCAGATATTTATTTAGTCTCATCCAAAAATACTTGCCTTGACGATTCACAATTGTAGAGTGTGAAAGTGGACTAAGAAATATAAAAATATTATACAAGTTGTGTTATTTTTTGAGATTTCTTATTTAAAAAGTTAAAATTTATGTATTTTGATATGTATTGTACAAGAGACTATATAAACTTGAATTTTTATGTTTTCGTTTAAATAAAAATTTTAAAATGATACTAAAAATACTGACTTTTTATTTTCCCGATTTTTTTGACGATTTTTAAAATTCAAAATGACGATTTTTTTCTTTTTTATCGGGGTTTTGACGATTTTTTCCGAAATTCATCTGGCAGCCCTGCTTTGATCGGATTTAAAATGACAACTATGTATTTGTTTAAGTAAAACCAGGTCTTCATATGTCATCTGTTGAGCTTTAAAATCAATTAAGGCTTGTTTTTATAGGAATTTTCAATTCCAAAATTAATTTTCATTCTTTTATTTCTACATTTTTTTGTTAAATTTTAATTTTGGTTGGTAACTTTGTAAATAATTTTTAAATGTTTCTGACCTTTTCAATTTAATGTGTCATTAGATCGCTTTTATTTTCTTTTATTAAAAATGTTAAGTGACGATGTTTTGTATTTGTGTACGCCAAAAAAGCAGATAAAAACATTTATACTTCTCTGGATCTTTTACACAAATACTAAAATTCCGGAATTTTTTAAAACATTTTACTTGTGACATGGAAACCGAATATAAATCCAAAAATTTACTTTAATGCTTGATATTTTTACATTTATGGGTTTTAAAATTATCTTAAATGGTAAAATCAAAGATTTATTTTTAACTGTGCTCGAAGCTAATTCTATAATGAAAATAAAGGGTAGCAAAATTTTAAGGGCAGAATGTCAACCATGCTTAAACGTCTGCATTTTTCTGCATTTCATTTGACATTTCTCAATTTCAGACTAACTCAATTGGAAACATGGAAAGATACATACAGTTCATAATTAGACGATGTTGACATAACATAATAAGATTAAAATTTGTCTGATGTTTTTCAATGAAAAAGGAAATATTGGCAAACTTATAATTGTAAAATTAGAATAATTCATAATAAAACCAGGACCTCGAGCTTAAAAGAAGAAAAGTTATTTTAATAATACATAAAGGTCGAATTAAACACAATACATATAAGATTTTCCACAAATTGTAAATTCTGTTTTTTTATACTGTTTGCTTATTATAAAAAACTGTCAAATCGAATCAAGTTTATTATTCATGTAAACAGCATGATTCATAAACATGATTCAGAAAGCGAAGTATTATTTCTGGACGTTCCCCATTGAAAGGCGATAATGTGCCGGTATATCAGTCAGAGGGTGGCGGGTTCGATTCCCGCGCCAAGGACTGGGTGTTTTCTGCCGATAAGCCAAAAAGCTTAGCAGTTGGTGTTTGTTAAAAAAAAACGTAACCGTACAACTTAAATTGTTAGACGTATAAATTTTAAACTATTTTTAAATTTGAAGAAATTTTGAATTTTTATGTTTACGGTCTTGTAGTTGAAAATCGTAAAAAGGTACACGATTTAGTTAATTACTTTAGTTACACATAAGTTACAGAATTTATGGGAATAAAATGAAATCATTTTTATTATAATTGTTTAATTATTTGTTGTTTTTGTTCGGCTACAGGTCGTTGAATAAATAAAAACTTTAGATTTTTCTTTAAATATTTTTATTATTGTTCCCAATATTTCAATTAGCGTCGCTAATCATCGTCGGGGGTATTTAAAAATAATAAATAACACAAAAATTTTTCTTTTACACTTATTATCCCTCTGATTGGATTTTTGTTATTATAACATAATTTACCATCAATAAGGTCTACTAAAAACATACATAATTGTTTAATAATTTAATCAACAAACATTTAATCACATCAAATCTACAGAAATTCAATACATATTTCCATGTTAAAAATTGTAAAACTTTTTTAGGCTTTTAAAGAAATCATTTAACATTACATTAGTTTTCACTGCAAATACCCACTTCCTCATATTTATTAGACTAAACAACATGATAACTAAAATCTTTAAAACTGGGTCAAACTTTGAAAATCATCACAAACATCTTCATTTAACATTGCAGAAATTATGAAAAAAAAAATATATATGTGTGTAGGTACCTTTTTAAACAAAATTTTATAATCCTGGTCTAATTTTTATACCTATTTGATATTTTTATATTTAATGATGAATTCTTTTACTCATTACAAAATGTTTGTTAGTCAGAGCAGCAGAAGCAGTTAAAAATTAAAACATAAAAGAAGAAAAAAACAAAATCTAAAACAAACGAATAAAGAAGAGAACGACAACATACCGGTTTCAACAGCGAGGTTTAATAAATCCGGTTAATTTGTAATCCCATATCACAGAATTTTAAGATATTATTTTGTTTGTTATTGTTGTTGGTGTTATAGTTTTATTTTATATGAACACATTAGAAAGATTTAGTTATTCTTAAACACAATCATACACACACACAGATGCACTTGCTTTACTCGTATATGAGTTGTGAGAAATGTTTTGTGTTGGTTTTTTTCTATTTTTGAATTTTAATTTTAGCTTTAATTTCTTTCTTTTATTTAATAACTTTGGCACACTTATTTATTTATTTATTTGGATTAAGATTAATGACAGCATAAATTTATTTTAATTTGCTGTAAATTCTTTTTATTTATTTTTATGTATTTTTTTCATTTTTATTACAATTTTATTTCTTTTTATTCAGTATTTATTATTTAAATTTCTTTCTGTTTAATTTTTTTTTAATGGTAGGTAGTAGGTAGCTATTTTCAAAAAAAAAAAATAACCAACACACGAATTTTCGTTTTTTTTTCACATTTAACTTCAAGATACTTATTGTATCTATGACACTGAGGCAACTGTCAATTTCTGTACATATGTATCTATGTATTTGGTTGCCACCACCACCATCATCATCATTTCACTATGTAACTTGTACTTGTACGTACATTTGTAGTATGTACATCCATCCACACCAAAAACACTATTTTAGAAAAAAAATTAGGAAAAAAAACAATATTTAGAATAAACGCACAGGAACAATAACACAACTGCATATGCTATTTAATAACGGATATATTTTAAGCCACCGACATAGGTACGACCCTTTACGTTTACACATGGCGCTTTAGCATTTTAGCATTGATTTGTGTTTTGAACATTTATTTTCCAACTTTTTTTTTTATCGTTTGTTTACAAAAATTTATTTATGTATTTCTTAACAGCCAGGAAAAGCAACAAAAATATAAAACACTAAAAACAACTGCTTTTCTTACATTTGTATAAATAAATATCCTTTTTTCCCTTTTGGAAACAAGGAGCAAATACTTTAGCATATACAGCCACACACAATTTTACTCTCAAAGATATTTTCTTCCTTTTTTTTTTTGTTAATCGCCTTTTACTTTTTTTTTGTTTTTTTCACTTTTCAACTAACCGGCAATCAATTTCGAAAATATTTTTATTATTTTCAAGTTGCTTTGCGGCACTGTCACGAAACACGAGAAGAGTATGTGCAAGAGGCAAGAAACAAACTAAACACTAAAATCAACCAACAGCAGGGTCCATTACAATATATTTTTTGGTTTTTGTTTTTCTTATTCTCTTTTGTTCACTCTTCTCTTTATGTGAGTGTTGTCAGCTCTTTTGAATGTAAAAAGCACTAAAATGTTGTAATGTAATAATAATAAAAATAAAAATAAAGCGTGACTTATAAATTATATTTTTAATAATTGTTTTAAATATGTTGAAATATAGATAATTTATTTAACCCTTATGTGCGCACCATTTCATTGAAATTGATAACTTGTACATATGTATATCTAAAATTTTTTGAGAACTACTAACTTTCAAATAATTTAGTTTTTTTTTTTTTTGTAATTTGTCTGAGGTCAATTTACTTTATCACCCTTTAATGCGCATTAAGGTACCCCGGTACCTGTACGTGTGTTATATGAGAAAGCGATCATTGCATGTACATATTATTTGAAGTTCTTAGTAGCTTTGCATGGATAAATAAAAGTCTGTATAAATTATAAACAAAAACAATTTAGTCTTAACAAAATCAAGTTTTTAATTTTAATTTATTTATTACATTTTATTTAGGAACAGAAACCACAAAATTCAATAATAAATGAAAACCAAAGAAATAAAATTTTAGCGCAAATTTATCGAGCAGTTTGTACATATTGGTCGACTAATCGAGTGTTGATTGCAGATTGGCTTGGAGCAGCCAATACAAGCTTAACGAGTCTTTCTCTGCTTTATACGTAGCTGCGAGAACAACTTTCTACTACTGGAATGAGTTGCAGTTTCAAAGTTTGGTGTGTACAAAATTTGTATTGCAGATACTGTCGATGGCTGTGAATTTATTTTTGTATTTTTAGCCCGATGCTCAATATTTTCCTGACACAAACCAATGCTTAGATCTTTTAAAAATTTTTGACGATGATCACTAAACTGATGTTGCGTATTAAATTCCATATTTATAATATAGGATATATTTAGTGCGAAAATGCTTTTTCTCTGCTTAACTTTCATATAGGTCCCAGGTAACCTGCAGCGCTTTAAAAGGTGTTTTTTTTTGCCGCACACATAAGGGTTAAGCATTTTATTAATTGAATTAAAAAAACGCATTGTGGTCCCGTTTTAGAACCACTGTCCCCAATTCCACTAGGAACCCAGTTTTCTTAGCTTGCAACTTTTACAGCCGGCAGTTTCTAGCATTTTAAAATGATTTTTATATGTAATTTTCGGTAATTATTTCCGAAGAACTATTTAAATCACAGAATAAGATCTTTTTTAATTTCTGGAATAATCCAACAAATTAATGTGTAAATTGTAACATTATTATTATTTTATAATTATATTAAAAAATTGCCATTAAAAATGTTTGCACTTCCTGCAATTCTTAAAAAAACCAACAAATTTGTTCAATAGCCAACTCATCCCTGAACTGCTATTTAACTCTTGTCACAAATTTGCGTAAGTTTGAAAAAATATTTTCACCCAATAATATAATAATAACCAAAGAAATTTCGGAAGTGAAAAGATATCGATTTTTGTTTTTCCAAAGACTTATGGTGAAGTCAATAACGATTCCTGTGATTATGCATTGAGAAACTAAAATAATTAATCTTCCATCTTCAATGAAGTCAACCATTCTCTAGATCGTGACGAGCACTGTTCAAAAAACACAACTATGAACTTCCCTGGTTCCCAAGGAAACATTTGCTTCTGTTCGAACATATTTTGACGGCTTTAGTTTTTTACTGCTGTTTAGTTGTTCATATTAAACATTATTTTTCGGAATCAGCATACGGCGGCACAAATGTGTTCTCTAACAAACGATACTGAGATGTGAGACACCACTTAACACAGCAGGTACAATAAAGAACTTTTGTCGACATAAGAATAATCATACCATTTTGACTCATATGTCCAGCTCTTTAATACTTAGTCACATGATAGATTAAAATTTTTTCGAACTAATCGAAACAAATCGGTTGTCAAATATTCAGTAAATATTTATATGTAAGTTAATGGAAAAATATCCAGTGTTTTAAAACATATTATATGGCCATGGCTTAATTTCACTACAATATAATTTCAATTCATGCATAAATTCATGATTCCTCACCTCAATAATCATGAGTTTTTATATTGAGCGTTTGTCAAAAAAAGTGGCGTTTAAATCTAATGGTCAATCAATGCTATTTGGAGAAATGGATGGCAATAACTTAATATGGAAATTAGTGAAAGGCGAACGACAAGGGAGGGCTCTAAATGGAGCATCATTTATAAAAAAGTCAATGTTATTTGTTGAACATACTGTGAAAAGTCCCCCAAAAACTACAATATTTAATTTAAATTACTATCATTCTTTAAATGTACTCGTATACAAAAATCAGGTAATTACATACTAATTGTTACAGCTGAATTTGCTGCGAATCAAGTTATTCGGTATTAGCAACAGAAAATTATTTGCTAAAGATGAATCACAATTAAAACGGCTAAATACTTGATAGCTCATTTAAAATTTTGCCTTCACAGTAATAAAATTCCGTCAATAAAGGATCAATCATTTAATTGGATAAAAATCAGTATAAATCACATGACGATCTGTTACCAAATAAACGACGCCATTTAGGAAATTCATATGGAAAGAATTAAAATCTGGACTGAATATGGAAATCAGTGAGAAACTAATAAAACAGGAAGGTTCCAAAAAAAAGTTACAACATTTTAAATCGGAATATTTTATTTGAAGTTAAGAATGTCCACGAATGAATACGAAAATCAGTTGAAATATAATGAAACACTGAGGGATCATATGAAGTTACACAATCCAAAATTGACGAGATACACACTGTGTAAGTTTTTAAAAATGTCGCTGACCATCGCTCAAATGGTACGATTGCATCTATTAGAATTTAGCCATATCCTAAATTTAATTAAAGACGACGAATTTTTTTTGTTGCAGATGCCGTAACACGCATCTCTATACTGATCAGTCAATGACTGAAAAAGACCAGTCAATGGAACATCAGTTCAAATACATATGAACTTTTGGCAAAACTTAAATTTTAATACAACTTTCGAAAAAATGCTAAACTGTCGTAGGTGTTGTACAAAATATTTTTATAGACAATAACTACATTTCTACCACTTTTGCAAATTCAAATGACATAAAATTCCTACGACATTATGTAGAACATCAGTTGTGAATTGAACAATTGTAAATCCTTTAATACTATTAGTTTCATTTTGTAAACTAATTATTTTTCATATTATGAAAAAGAACAAATTCAAACAATCAAGATTTCTATCCATCAGTGATTGAGTATTTACGTCCAACACGGACGCAAAGTCAATTAAATCATTATAAATACTACACGGATCGTTACGCATTATTCTACAACATAATTAAATTTTTTAAAAATTTTAATTGTGTTTAAAAGGAATGAAAAATATTGAACATAATAACAGAAGACATTCCAAATCAAGGTTAATATTAAATGATTTTGGGAAATTTTTGTCTAAAATTAAACATGTATTTGACTTAAGAATTCGTAAGAAGGGCAGGATATTGAAAACGAGAAAAAATTGCTTTTCACGAATAGGGATATTGCCTGGAACACAAAAAATAAACAAAATATCAATACTAAAGGTATGGTCACACATGGCAAATATTTACTCAAAAAAACTTGGTGTAGCACAAATTTACTTGGTGTTGTTTACTCTTACAAGAGTTTTGCAAGATCAAACAGCATCAAATAAAATAAGACTAAATATTTGCCAAGGGTGTCCCGATAGACTAGGGGATAGTGTGCCAGACTATCAGTCAGAGGGTAAGCTTAAGCATACAGGTATGTGATGGAAATTGAAAACGAAAACGAGTGAGTTTTTGAAGTCCATTTTAAAGTATTTCTAATCAAATTTTTAAAATTTTTGTTTTAAGATTCTCTTTAATAGCAAATAATCTTTATATTTTGTGGGATAAAACTGTTTCAATACAGAAATATTACGAAAAAATTAACTTCTAAAACTCACTTGTTTTCGTTTTCGATTTCCATCACATACCTGATAGCTTTCTACAAAAAAGCACTCCAATTAGCATCACTGTTTATGTTGTTTGCATGGTTGTTTATTTTTCCAACTCTACGTTTATATCTTTTGTATAGGAGAATAACAAAAAGAATATATAAACGAAGAATATAATAAAAATAAAATAAGAAAATAACAACAATATATACTCTCGCACACACACTAGAATACACATATAAGAAATAAACGTGCACTTATAGAATTTTTCCGAGTTGTTATTTAAGTTGAAAAAAAAATAAAAAAAATAAAAAAAATAAATAAAATATTTTCGTTTATATTTCTTCTGTGTTTTTGTAATTTTATTTTCTTTCTAAACGCGATTTATACAAAAGCAGAAAAAAACGTCGATTATGGAGTATGAGAATACACACCAGTGTTGCCAGTGAAATTTCGAGAAAGATACATTTTAGTTTCCAAAAAGATACATTTTGAAAAAAAAATTTGAAAATTCATTTTAAACATTTATTAACATAACATTTTTTTATATTTATAAAAATTAATTAATATATCATTTTCTTTACAATATTCATAAAATATGAAATTAAAATGTTATGTTAATAAATGTTAAAAATATCTGTGTTTTATTTAAAATTTAAAAATTGCGTTCTAGTTAGGACACCCTTTATTTATTTAAGTCATAAATATTAGGTATGCAATTTTTAAAAATACAGTAAGCCAACTTTAAAATTAATTATATGTAACTATCTTTGGATGTTATCAAAACAAATTCATTTTTGTAAAAATTAAAATATGAGTAAAGTCGTTTGTAATGATTTGTTTTAAAACTTCAATATAAAATGATTGGCAATTTTTTTAGTAAATCATATTTCTTATGCTGATCTTCTATTAGAGTAGCAACCGAAGTATTAGCTAAAACACCTGAATAAATTTTTTCAATTGGTAAAAAATAATTTGGATTTGAAAATTCTATTTTCAAAGCATCTGTTGCCTTTACATAGTTAAATTCTTAATACAATACCCCCTTATTCAAAAACGATTATTAAATTTAACAAACGTTTATTATGACAGATTTGCATATAAAAATTTGCTTACTAAACGTTTGTTAAATTTAATAAACGTTTTTGAATAAGGAGGATAGTTGCTAGCAATTCTTTTAATTAATTTTTTAACCTCAAATTGCAAAAGGTGTAGACGAGGCTTTTCCGCCTGCAATATTAGATTAAAATCGTTTAAAAGTTCCAAAGTGTATGACATAAAATCCAAATAAATTTTTGTAATGTTATTACTCAAAAATATTTTATATTTGTACATTTTTCGTACAGATTCAAAGGATACGAAAAATATCAGGATTATACATGGTACCTGAAGTCTTTAAAAGATACGAAAGAATGTATCTTTCGGATCCTAATGGCAACACTGATACACACATCCATGTAAGAGAAGAACAAGAGTGTGCATGTATGTGCATGCGTGTAGTATATGATGAACGGTACTTTACGTTTGTTTTTGTTGTTATCAATAGTTGTTTTTCTTTTTGTTTGTGGCTGCTGGTGTTGTTGTTGTTGTTTTTGCTGTTTAATTTTCTTTAAGAGACCCGCGTAAAAATGCGTTTTATTTTCATTTCTTTACTTTACTTTTTTACATTTCAGTTTTTGTTCCTTTTTTAACTCTTCAATAGTTTTAAGTTAGTGTTGTTGCTGTTCTTGTACTCGAGTGTGTTATTTTCTGCATTTGAGAATTTATTTGAATTATTTTCAGATTCTTTTAATTTTTTTTCTTATTTGTTTCCCTCTTATTAGTGTGTGTGTGTGTGCTGTGTATGAGACGTTGCAACATGATGATAAAAAATAAATTTGTTTAGCATGTTTTCTAACAATTTTTCGATTTGTGTGTGTGTTTTTTTATACTTTCTACTTATTATGTTGTTGTTGTTGTTGTGTGCACATAACTTACAACTGGGAAATGAGATAAATTAATACTGTTGTAAATAGTATTTAATTTGTTTAAAAGTCTAGTCTAAATGTAGTAAACAGTTTAGAGTTAATTTTAGAAAATTGTACCTAGGTACCTAACTAAATATGTGTAATATTTGGTACTATTTTGTGGGTATGGTGCGGTATGTTGTTAATCTACTACCTTTTGTTTTCCTTCATAATAAAATGTAGTAATAGGGGAGTATTTAAGGTTTATTTCATGTAGGTATAAGATAAGTAAAGAAAACTTAGTCATTGTGTCAACCGAATTAGTGTCTGACTTTTAATGACCGAATTTATTAGTTGGGGAAAGATTGAAAAATCGTAAAAAATAAAAAAAGTTGTTTTGAACAAACGGGAATACCTATAAGAAGTATTAAGAAATGATTAAACTTTCCATTCTATTATGAGCTGCTGAAATCTGTCCGAAAAACTGGCTGGATTTAGTTAGACATTAAAGCATTATATTCCATCGGTCACATGCTGAAAACTATTTAGAGAGCAGTGGTTGGGAAGTTTTGTCGCAATCGCCTTATATTCCAGACTTTAGCCCGTTGGACCAGGGTTGTCAGATTTTTTTTTCACCTACCTACGTCGCCAAAACAGTTGCCAAAAATCGACAAAAATTAAAAAAAACATCGTTAAAAATGTCGCCAGAGTAATTTTTTTAAAATTAAAATTTTTTCTTTTTTACTTTTTGTCAGTTTAATAACATATAGATAATAAGCATAAAAAGTTAACCTTTCAGTTAACTTTTCCGAGCGTATAATTGATTTTTAAAACAATGGCTTTTTCAGTAACAATAGTGGCAAATTGGTAACTTTTAAAATATTCTCACTGGAAACGCTAAGCTTTAAATTTGTTTGTTGGATTATGGTATTTATTCCCCGAACTTCTTTTTTATTTTGAGTTAGAAAAAACTATGACCACCTTCAACAACAAACAACATTGGGCCATAACCATAGACAAACACTAAAGTCGGTTCGTTTTAAAAACAACTTTAAACTTAAAACCTACTTTTAATTATTTTGTAACTATAGTCAAAATTTAAGGTCGTTTTAAGTTAAACCGACTTTAACTGGGTGCCACCTTATATGTAGAAAATTATTTCATACAAACTGTAAAGAAAAATAAGCAAGTGACAGCTTCAAACAGCTGTCATTGATAATTGCAAAAAAAAAAATCGGCAAAATAATAAAATTAAGCGGAAAAAAAAGAAAAGTGTTTGCGGTGGAAAATGAAGAAGGTAAGATTATTATAATAATTAGGCTATTTTGGCGTTGATTTTTTGATAACTCTTTACAGGAACAAAAAAAAAAAACAAAGAGAAAGAGAAGCGAATTAGGCTACTGCAGAAAGAGAATTTTTTTTACTTTTTTATATTTTTATACACATCCAGTTTTTGTTCTTTGCATAAACAGCTGGTTGATTTTAAAGTGATGTTAAGTTATTTAAAAACAACTTCAGCTGGTTTTAAATTAAAAGTATGTTTTATCGGTTAAAATATATTTTTACGTGTCTATAGTAAAAGTAAAATGTACTTTTAATAAAAGTCAACTTTTTAACTATTAAAGTACACTTTTTTTTGTGACTATGGTTATGACCCAGTGTATTACTAGTTGGTGTTAAGCTTGTGAGTTGTGTACTGCTTATTTAAAAAATGTCGAAGCAAAAGAAACCATCACAAAACAGATTAGATTTGCAGCAGAAATTGGAAATTTTAAAAAAGCTTGATGAGGCTATTCACGGAAACCGATTGGCGTTTAATTACAGTGTATCCAAAGTAACCATTTCAAAAATAAAGAAAACACGTACTGAAATTTTAGAGGCTGTGACGAACATACCTATATAGCATATCTAACAAGAAAACACTTCATAAAATAAATATCAAATATCTTTGGCGCACGAACTTTTAAACCAAAAAGTACTTTTAAAAATAAATTTACTTTTTTAGTAATGAAAACTAAGTCAATAAATTAAAATTTAAGATATATCAAACAAAAAAGATGTTTATTATTTTATTTATGTCCTCTTTCAATAAAAAAAAACGCTTAAAAAAGTTAACAGCCTTTGGAACATTTTGGTTAACTTTTTCGAGATTCTACTGTATATACATACGAGGTCTGATTAAAAAATAACCGTTATTTTAAAATTTCATGAGTTACACATGTTCGATTTTCGAATTTTTTTTTTTGTTATGTTGGTACATATAACTGTTATATATGTAGGTAATATCAGCCATTTTGGATTGTCAGTTTGTTTTTGACAGATAAAAAAGTTAGTCGTGCTTTGGTTTGCTCTTCGATTTTTTACTATTCGAAAAAATGGATCAAAGAAACTATATTAAGTTTTGTGTAAAAAATTAAATTAAATGCGCAAGGACATTTGAAATGTTGACTGTGGCGTTAGGCGAGTCTACTATGAGCAAAACACAAGTTAAATTGTGGTATACATAATCGGTTTAAGATAGGCCGAGAAGATGTCAATAACGATGCTCGTCCTGGTCGCCCGAGCACGTCAACAACCGATGAAAACATTAAAGCAGTGAAAAAAATTATTTTGGAAATTCGTCGAATCACTATCAGAGAGGTTGCTGTTGTTGTTGGCATATCGTTCGGCTAATGCCAAGCAACTTTTACGGATGTTTTAGGCATGAAACGTGCGGCAGCGAAGATTGTTCCAAAATTGCTAAATTTTGAGCAAACACAACGTCACATGGACATCGCTCAGGAGCTGTTGAACATCGTCAACGACGATCCAGATTTCCTCAAAAAGGTCATAGTTGGTGACGAATCATCTGATGACACCGATGAAAAGAGGCCGTTTTGCTGCGATTGTGGAGATAAAAGAAAAATCGAAACAGGAGCTGTTGGCGATACCAAACATCGCGTTTCAGAAGTGTTTCGAGGATTGGAAAAAAACGCTGTCATAAGTGTATTATATCTGAGGGCGATTACTTTGAAGGGGACAAGATAGTTATTCATGAATAAATAAATACTTTTTGAAAAAATTGAAAATAACGGTTATTTGTTGATCATACCTCGTATGTACTTTTAGTTAGACACATAAGGTCGTAATCCTCTTTTTCATACCCTTTATCTGTATCATTTTCATCATTATTAGCTTTAAACCTTTTTAGCATATTTTGTGTAGGTACAAATGAGTTGCAACAAATTTGATTAACATTCATATAGTTAATAACTCTAAGTAAGGCATCCAAAAGTTCATATTGAATTTAATTGCGTAAACGAGTTTTAGTACAATTTACAATTGAAAACACCATTTCCATCATGATCAACATGTTGGGAACGGCCAAAGCAATCTCTTTAGAATTACATGTTCCCGCTGCATCGCTCTAGTTGTAAACTTTAGGCCAGAAGTCTAGTAATTTGTTGTAAAATTGGCATTTCTAATTAAAAATAGTCTTTCCAATTAATATAAGTTAATATTGATCACTGAAGTTCATACTCGCCTAAAGACACTTTTGGATCTTGAAAAAGTTATAAAGAATCAATGAAAATTTAGCCTGTTTCAACGGATTTCCACATTTTTATATTAAGGTAAGTTTAGACGATATGTTGAATCAGCATATATATGCTGACAGGCATATGATTAAAATTAGCAGCAAATTCGTATGTCATATGTTAGACGTTTACACGATATGTTGAAAGTAGCAAATTTTTTGATGTCAGCATATGTCAGCAAATGAAATGTCAACATATGAGTTAGCATACGATTTTTGTGTTTATACGATATGTTGAAATTTATGTGGTGCTACATATGCTGAGTCGTATAAACATTTGTTTGTGAAATTAGTCAGTTTGACAACATTTTTTAATTATTATTCAACTTCTGTAATTTATGTGTAATTTTTTTGAAAAAAAATTTAATAATAAAAACATCATTAAAAAAAACATAAATGATGACGTGGGAGGAAATTGGTCTAGATATTGCTTGTACAGTGCTGATTTTGGATGACGATGAAGTGGAATTAAAATCAATAAGACGCAGAGTTTGGGAAAAGAAATGGGTAGAACGACGAGAGGAAGAAGGTTATTGTGTAAAATTATACAAGGAATTGGTATAAAGAAATAGAGCATATTTTATTGTAAAAAACAGCAATAATAATAAATAATAAAATATTGCAGAATTTACCAACCAAATCGAGGTAAATTATACACTAAATATGCAAATAATGCACGAAAACATGTAAAACATTTATAATAATTTACCCCCTTATTCATAAACGATTATTAAATTTAACAAACGTTTATTAAACAAATTTTTATGTGATATAAAAATTAAATTTAATAATCGTTTTTGAATAAGGGGGTTATAGTTTATAGAGACCTGTGTCGATTAATTTGAACAATGCCGCCGGCCATTATTTACATAAAAAAACTATCGGCGGCTGGGCTTAAAGGTCGTGATACACTATCCTACACAATCGTACGATTCATTCACTGGAAAATTTTACCGATTTTTATCACACTCAAAAAAAAAAATCGCAACAAAGTATGTCATAGGTGCCACACTATTACACAAAAAAGATGCAAAAACATATGTTTTTGCTAATGTAAACAAACGCAGTTTTCTGCCATTTAAATTAATATTTGTGTTTATTTTGTTGTTATATGTGAATATAATAAATTGTATAAACTATACAAACAATTAAAAAATGTTAAACGTCTGTCATTTAGAATCTAAAGTTTAGATTATAATTTGTGATTTAAATCAATGAGCCGACATTGTTGTTTTTTTTATCAGCTTTATTAGAAAATACAACTCTGATCGCATATGAATTTGCCATATGCTGAAAAGCTTGCATACGCTTTTCAACAAATAACATATCTGTCAACATACACAGGAAATTTGTCAAACACTAATAATATGCTGTTTACACGATATGCTAAAATTACCAACATACGTTTGTTGATATTATTAACAAACTGTTAGCAAATGTTGTTAAACATACGTATGCTGAAAAAATTTTGCGTTTACACGATATGTAAGCACTTGTCACAAATTTTTCAGCATAAATATGCTGATTCAACATATCGTCTATACTTAGCTTTAAACATTCTCCACATACTTTAAAGAGGGTCATATTTTCCAGCAATCGATTCAACATTCATTTTAAATGTCTCTTGAGATACATATACATACATATAAATTAAATTTGTTGTTAAATGTTTACTTGGTCCATTTCCATATCTATCTTGTTTAATTCAGTTTCAAACTCAATTGCATCTAATAAAATCATCAATTGCATCTAATAAAAGAAAAGAATCGGCTAAATCGATAGATAATGTGGTATTTACCCCAAAAAGGCGACACAACTTAAACAATATTAATGGGATGCCAGATATATAAAAACGTTAAATGCTATATTGTTAAGAAAAATTAGCCAAAAAAATCGCCATCTCATTTAAGAACCGCAAAGAAATCGCCATATTGCCAAATGGAAATTAATGTCGCCATAAGTACTAAAAAATCGCCACGTTTGGCAAAAAATCGCCATATCTGACAACTCTGCGTTGGACTACTTTTCGTTTCTATCGTTGCAGAACGCTCTCTCTCTCTCTCCATCTCTTGGATACGTTTCACGGATATCTTAAATTGGTTTAATTCGTTCTAGGCCTCAAAATATAAGCAGTTCTTTTGAGGCACAATTGGCAAAAGGTCAATTGAACAATAGTGGACTATTTCAAAGGGAAGATAGAGCGGAGTGATTGGCATTAGTGATTTGGAATAAATACGACAGTTAATGCGATTCATTTGAAGAGAGACACACATTTTTATCAATCAGTATAAATTTGTGGTGAAAAAGTATTCAATCGCTTGCTTTGTTATTATATATTGCGATCGGATATTATATGAGCACTTCATTATCTGATCTAATATCACATATACATCTAGAGTAAGAAACTACAAAAAAATCAAAAGTCTGTTGGCGTAGACTTTTGATTTCAAATAACAACATGAAAAGAAATCTAATCGTGTTAAATAAATATACATACATACATAGTTATAATTCTGATCACTGACACGAGGGTGCTGTCTTATGCGGTAATTGATCATGTCATACACATCAACATCATCCCATTAGGCAGATAGTTGTTATAATGTCTCGATATGGAGCACCAGTAGCAGCCACTGCTTGATCAGCCTCATTTTCAAAAAAATGGTCGGTTTCAACATACGATATCCTAAACTTCGGGTTATCGTAATGGATCCCAGTTTACATGATTGATCGCAAACATTTTTAAGTTGCTACTCGAGTAGCAATCTTGTTGAGTTTGACAACAATATTCATGTGTCAAATTCTCTCTCACATTGAAACCGATGGAAAACTCTAATCATAAGCTTCGATAAACAATCTTTGGTAACAATCAATCCATTACATTGCATTTGAATAATGACAAAGACTTAAAGGATTACCCATTCGCTCCGAACAAAATATTTGTTCAAAGAAATTTTTTTTTTTGATATAAAGTTTGACGCCCCGTTTTTTTAAGAGAGAGATCATATTCATATGAAAAAAAAATTGTCGGAACAAATATTTTGTTCAGAATGCATGGCTGAATCCACCGTAAATGGGGACAAAACTTGCCTGAATGTTTCTACAGCCATTTTTTATATAAACATCCGAATCTATAGTTGAAGAACTGACTTAACGGAAGCTTTTCAGATCATAACCACAAATTGCTTGGATAAGTTGAATAAATTTACCAAATTTATTCTTTTTTATTTATTATTTTGGGTCGATGTACGCTGCAGCAATAATGTTGGTTGGTTGGTTAGCTGTTTAAGGTTTATTTCTACATATGTTTTATTAGAAAAGCAAAGAGAACAATAAATAAGTTAAAGAAATACAAATTAAACTGCTATATTTGGAAGGCTGTATGGAGAGAGTAAATTCATAAAAAAATGATGAATGTATGTAGTTTATAAACATCTTGCATCAATATAAAACTGGCTTTTAGCTGGCTGTATGTAGGTGTTTATATAAATCTATGAACCTTCTTCTCCGACCAAATTAATCACTTTAAATTAACCATTTTATTTTTACTTTTTCAACCCAAAAAAAAAAAAAAAAAAAAAACAAAAAAATTTTATTGAAAAATTGGAAAATTTGTTGAAATTACATTAATTCCGTTTCAGCACCCCCCAACAACCAACAAAACAACACAGCACAACACAACACTTTATTCAATTGTTGTTTTATTATTTAGTTTGAGGTTCCACACTTGGTTCAATATTTATTTCGACACGGATAAACGCCAAAGAATGTGGTAAAACTGAAAAATAAATGACAATTTGTTTTTGTACTCGCATGTATAAACGAAAGCACAAAAACAACAACAACAACAACAAAGCGAAAATTGTTTATTGTATGTGCGTGTGGCTGTGGCATGGTTGTGTGATTCTTGTTTCTTTAGGGCAACCACCAGTGAGAAGATGGAGTGTTGACACTGGATAAACAACAGCAACAAGAAGAACAGTGGCAATCAATCAAATTGGATTAATTTTAAAGAGATGTGTGTGAGTGTGTTGCCTCTGTATGTGTGTGTTGTGAAAATATGTTGTTGACCGATAAATTTTTGTATATTTTTTTTTTTTATTTTCAATTTGAAGACCACAAAACATGAAATTTTGTGGAAACAATTGTTTAAGTTTAAAATCAGTGGAACGACTAAGACTAAGCATGAATCTCCAATTAATAGCTAAGATATGCGGTAAGTTTTGTTTTACATCTTTAATTTAAAATTTTGAAAAAAAAATGCTGCTGTAGCAAGCCCATTGCTCAACGAAGCTTATGGTGAATGCCAGTACAGTGGTTTCAACGTGCGGTTTAGCAGTGGTGATTCTGACACGAAAAACAAAGAACGTACAGGCCAGCAAAAAAAAAAAAAATTGAAGACCAACCACATGAGACTTTACTCCATGAAGAAATTGTTTACCATATGAATTGAGAGAGATCTTTAAAGACGATTTTGCATTTCCAAAATTCTGCTTAAACGCTATAAAAGGAAATTATACTTGCGATGAAAACTGGATCCATTGCGATAATCCGCAGGGTAACAGATCGTATGTGAAGCCTGGTCAATCAGCCGAAACGATATCAAAACCTAATATCCATGGTGCATTTGGTGAAACCAACAGGGTTCTATCTATTATGATTGGCTGGCCAGACCATCACATGTAAGTTATACCGAATTGAACTGACTTTAAAGTGATCATTAGCCAATAGGCGGTCTGAATATGCGGCCATACATGAAAGCGTAATATTCCATCATTACAACACTTGGCTACATGTTGCAATACCTATTAAAAACTATTTAGAAAGAAGTGGTTGGAAAGTTTTTGCCTCACCTGCCAGATCTTGCCCTGCCTCTCTACTAGTTGTTTTGATCACTGCAGATCGCTGTCTCTCTGGGATACGCTTTACTTCAGAAATTTGCTTGATTACTTTTTGGCCATAAGAGATGAGGAGTTTTTTTTTGCCGGGGAATCCATATGTTGCCAAAATGATGGGCAAAGTTTTGCAATTAGCAAAATAATTGTAATCAAAAGTATTTCGAAGGACGTTAGGCCGTTGAAAACACATATTTCAAGGCGTAAGACCAGCAATTGCTTGTCGTGAATGAATCAAGCGTTTGATAAAGTGTGACATAATGGTTGAATAAATTTAGCCGCAAACACATACGAGTATAAGCTAGTGGAAAACTACTAAACTGGTTGAACATTGAAGCTAATGCCATAAGTAGTAAGAAGAAAATGACATATTTCAAGAACAAAACTAAATGGTAGTGATATTTTCTGAATTATTGACAATTGTTAAGTTCAAGTATAATAATTCCAAATAATATTATGAGTTAGGATAATAGAAATTACTTATTTTATTTGTAAACATAAAAAGCAATTTTAGACAGTGTTGGCAGACATGGTAAAAAAACAAATTGTACTCTTTTGATACATTTTAGACACAGTTGGTACCGTGGTACTACCACGACTCTTTTGGTACAATTACAAAATACTGTTGCATCAAATTTTGGTATTTGAGAAGAAATATATGAATATATCAATTAAGGTATTATTTGCGTCCAAGCCAAAGAGTTTTTATTAAATATCATGAACAATATCAATTTAATCTTTAAATATGCATCTATAAGCATGAATCAAGAATGATAAAATAATTATCATTCTTGGCATGAATCAAATAATAAAGATTGCGCAAAGATTGTAAACAAAATTTCCTCTCTTTGCGCATGACATCACAGGTTATTTTTTTCGTATAATCAACATTGTAAAAAATAACTTTTGTTAACAATATAAAATAAACAAATAATTGTTCGTAAATTTTTTGTTTCAAGAACAAATTTTAATTATTTACTAAATGAGAATTTTTCCTCTTGCGAGTATTAATTGTAAAATTTTTTATAAACTTTTTTATAACTTGAAGTGAACTTCGATTAAAAATTTTTATAAAAAATGTTATACATATTAAAATGTATCAAAAAAAGTTAACTTAAATATGCAAACAAAAACATTAATTTTTACAAGGTATGGTCACATTTGGCAAAATATTTACTCAAAAAAGCGTAACCACTTATTTTAGCACACATTTGTTTGACGTTGTTAACTCTTACAAGAGTTTTGCAAGATCAAAGGATTAAATTACTAATCACAGATCTGGAGTACAAAATATTTATTTATATCATTTTCGAAAGAAAATTAGGTAAAACCTAAAAAAAAAAAGTTGGAAAATATGCATGTATAGAGTAAAATTATTTAGAAAATAACTTATACGCGCTATTTACAATTTAATAGATTTTTTCAATGCTGCAATTATGCCTTCTGTATGCAATCCTGTATCAGTCGTCGATGGCAGGAATTTTGTATAGTTTCGTACGTAATATTTAATATTTCTTCTTTTTATGAAGTCTAAAATTCGTTCATATCCCGTTTCGTTGTGGAGAAACGCTGTTGAGTATCTCCAAAGTTTGTTGTAGATTATTTTATGACATTTATTTTAAATGATTTGAAGCTTCTTCAAATGAGTTTTTGTTGCATTGTACCAAACTGGGCTTGCATATGTCAATATTGGCCTTATTACACTCTTAAATAGTAAATTTTTGTTAGCTTTGTTGAGACTTGAGCGTTTATTTATTATTTGCCATAGTGCTCTAATAGTTCTCGAAGCTTTTTTGCAAACTTCGTCAATATGTTTTGCATAATTTAGTTTTTTTTTATCGCGACATACACCAAGATGTTTAATATCGTTTTTAATTGATATATTTGCGTTTTGAAGCTTTAACTCACAGTTAGCTAAACGTTTGGTTGATTTATTAAAGGGAAATATAATTGCTTGTGTTTTTAAGGGATTTATTTTTATGTTCCACTTGTAAAAGTATTTGTTACAAAAACTAATTATTTGTTGTGTCTTGTCATAAATAAACCAAGTTTTTTTTAATAAATAAATCAGTTTAATTATATTTTATTTAAAGGTTACGTGTTTTTCGGCAAATATTTGCCAAGTGTGACCGTACCTGAAAGAATTTTAAGCTTTTAGTTAGCTTTCTTAAGCATTAATTGCTAAATTGCCGGTTATCGGTATGGAAAAATGGCACATTTAGGTTTCGGTTTAAACTCCTGATTTAAATGAAAAATTTCGAGGTATTTGACTAAAAATATTAACACTAAACACTAACCGAAACACATATTGTTAGTAGTAAGATAATATTTAGTTTTAATTTGAATTTCCATGCCACGGAAACATCAAAATGTTTTTACAGTTCTAGCTAAATATTAAATATGTTTAATTCCCCAATAACTTATTCAGCACAACTAATCTTAAGATATGGCCACCACTACTTTTTATCCCAAAAACAAAAAACTCTTAACAATACAAACAAAACAAAAGTTATCGATTTCTATTACCTTAAGTAACATTCATACATAATAAATACAGCTGAAACAATTGTTTACATTGGATAAAGTACAAACATACTTCAAAAATTTAATAAAATAAAAAGTCATACCAACGATTTTAAGGCCAATAAAGTTGAGCTCCTTAGAAAATTTCGTAA
Organism: Bellardia pandia; assembly: GCA_916048285.2. NCBI lineage: Eukaryota > Metazoa > Arthropoda > Insecta > Diptera > Calliphoridae > Bellardia > Bellardia pandia. Next base: position 38,385,086 of record OU696530.1, read on the forward strand.
AAACTAAAGTTAGTCAAATGATGCTGCCATTGCTGTGATGCTTTTGCATATTTTTTTTAACAACAACAGCAAAACAAACAAAAGAAAGAAATAAGCAAAGAAAATTTTTTGAAATTTTCTTAAACAGCCAGACAAGCCAAGCTGATTTTCTTGTTTATAACAATAGTTGTTGCTATTACTGCTGCCAATGATGTTATTTGTGTTGCTGTTACATAGACGATGTTGGCATTGTCGTTCTTGTTACTTTGGAATCTGCCGGGGTCTTAGTTGAAATGGAAGTAGTACAATCTGTAAATACAAAAAAAAAACAAAAGAAAAAGAACAATTGTTATTGATGATTTAAAAACATTTATCAAAGTGATATATGCTAAATATACTACATACATACAGACATACATATATACAATTACAACAAAAAGTTAGATATTTGAAAAAGCAAGATACACTTTTCAATACAAACATATTTAGATACATATACATATGTATGTATGTACATACAGCCAGACGTATTTATGTACGTAAATATGGTTTTTTTTTTTTTTAAAGGAACAGGAAGACTTTTACTTAAAGCCAGTCAGTCGTCGTCATCATTATCAGTATGCGACAAACAAACTTTAGTCAGCCAGCCCAGATTGAAATTCAAATAAAAGATTAAAGTTTAAAGATACTTTTTTTTTTGTTATTCCAATTGTTGTTGCTGCTTTTTATTTCATAGTTTTTTTTTTCTTTTTTTGGGTATTGCCTCATTCATGCAACCACTTGAGTATTGAAATAGGGAATAGAAAAAAGAAATTATGAAAATATTGGTTCATTTTGTATTTGTTTGGATTTTTTTTTTATATTTATTTATTCGTTTGTAAGTTCTTTTCCTTTGTTTAATATTGTATTTAGATTTCTTTTATAATTTTTTTTGTTCCAACTCTGTTTTTATGTCCCTAGATATTCGGATAAAAATAGAGAAAGAAATGAAATGCGAACAACAACAGAAAAAAAAATTACCATTTCCTTAAAAAAATATGCATATTTTACGTGCTGATAATGACCTTTTGGTATTGTAACTCCTATCAAAGGTCGGAAATGTAAGAAACTGTAAATACACTTATAAAAATTAGTGATAAGTGTAAAATTAGCAAAGTTTATTAATATTATTTAACTTTTAAACAAGAATGTTGTGATATGCTCCGCTTAAGCAATCGGAAATTTACAAAAGTGAATAATTCTTTAACAAAAATTATCTTGAATATTTGAATATAATAATACCTAAGCGAACGTTATCGTTCGACATCGTTGGGCAGGGGGTGTATTTCAATTTAATTCTAACGGCTGGTATCAACATACAGCATGTTTATCAACATGCAACATCTTTATCAACATACGATTTGTTTATCAACATTCAACTTGTTTAGCAACATTTGCAATTGTAAAAGTTTCTATTTATAAACATTGTTGTTCACACCCTCTTATAAACATAGCTGAGCTATGCCAACATTAAGTTTTAACGGCTTTGGCAGAACATTCATTCTACAACACCGAGAAATAATGGAGAAGGCTTCACTAAAACAAATATTCATATTTTTTTTTAATTTTTCTAACATTTTTACTAAATAGAAACCAACCTAAAATTAGGTTAGGTTCGGTTTCGTCCTGAGCAAATGAGTAGCGGTTGAACACTATTGTTTACAGAAAATATTGCAAACAGTTTGCTATAGAACACATTCATATTTATTAGCGGACACTGTAATTTTTCTTCAAGTGTAAATATTCCCGAATAAACTTTTTGATTTGTGTGTACTGATAATGTCCAAAATAAAATTAGATGTTTTTTTTATTTCTTCAGTTTGTCGTTCTGAACACTAAGTGACAGTTGTTCATTATTTAAAATACAACATTAACAAAAACTGAATAAAAAAATAAATAATAATAATAATAAAAAGGGTCACTTTGAGTAAAAGAAAAAGAAAAAAAAAATCCAGACACATACACTGTGTTTGTCCTCCACAAAATTTGTTAAAATGTCTTTACATTTGCTACAAATTTCTTTTTTTAGAACAAATTGTTAAATGTTGTCACTTTAATTTCGTTAATTTTTCTACGTTTCTGTATATTTTATTTTTTTGTTGAAAACTCTGACCCTACAAGCCCGGCTAATAAAAAGTACACACAGCTGTAAGGGATTTGATTTTCATTGTTCAGTTGGATAGCCCGGCTAAATTGCTGGTTCGTTGTTATACAACACTCATTTAAAGATAATAATCCTTTATAATGGCTCCTCACCCACAAACACCAAGAGAGACAGAGAGAGAGAGAGAGAGAGAGATGGCCAAAAAACCATTAATTTTGAAGGTTGCAGGCACACATACTCCGACCCAGCCGAAGCTTAGAGCAGAGAGCTATGCCGCGCGCCTAATTGGGTTACATGAAAATGAAAAATATGTTTTATTAAAACACATTAAATATTTTACAAATTTGTAGATCTTTTTGTCTCAGTTCTTTTGCTTTTAGTTTTTGTTTATACATACTTGGAAAATTTGCATGAAAATTTCATTTATTACCAACTAAATGGCTTGATTAAAACCAACAAAATACCCAACATTTGTACAGCAACAACAACAACAAACAGAAATTACACAAAAACAAAGAGTTAATGAGATAAATATTATGAGAAACAAACAAAAAAAAAAAAACACCAAACCCGCTGCTGAAATAAAATAATGAAACACTAAAAGTATTATAATTTATTTAAAAGACAAGATACCAAAAACCATTCGAAGAAATCTTTTCTTTTTCTATGTGTTTCTTGTTGTTACACCAACATTAAATGCGGACAAGAACAACAAGAAAAATTAAACGAAAAGGTTAATGGATTTTTAAAGAAACACAGACACACAACGAGGTAGAAGGAGAAAAAAATGTTGTAAATTGTATTAAGGACAATTTCAATTTAACACTTTAAAATAAGAATGTGACAAACAATTCAGAAAGAAATTACCGAGAGGAGATTGTCGTTAGAGTGAGAAATGTTTATAAATTAAAACTTAATGAAAATAATAAATTAAATGTGGAGCAAACTATAAATTAAGGTTAAATTATGAGTTCTACAGATTGAGATAAAATTGTACTACATTTATACACATTTGTAATGTAGGTGTTATATGTATATCTCAATGAAGTTCTACACAATGTATTCAAATTTTGATTGGCATATGGTTTGGGGCCTGACCTAAATGTTTGACTAATATTTGGCACACTCCATCTCCATAGCTCGCGTAGCCTTGTTAAAAACTGGGATTAAACGTGAATGCTTTGTATGAATCAGTATTAAATAAACAATGTTGTTAATCTCTCATAAAACATTTGTAACTATTTATAAACTTGATATATTGTTGTTAACAAAAGCTGTGCGTAAAAGATTCATTCATTAGTGTAATTTCAAAACACTATTTCTTAAGTTAAATTCCTTTTTTAAATTAAGATTGTTTGATTCTATAATTTTAGAATACAGATGTGTCTAAGTTTAAAGTGTTCACTTGCCTTTGAGGCCTAACTCCCTGGCGAAATCAAACGCATGGTGATTTCGGTATGTCCAGCACGTACAGTTGTATGCACTTGCCACATGAACAAACAATTAGCAATTGCAACAATCAATCTAAAGAGCACATTGCTCAAGATCTAATCGCTGTCATTCGTAGTTTAAACAGTTAGCATGACCCAAGACAATTACTAGAAGAGCAACAATCACAAGACTGCAAAGGACGAAGATCAGAATTTAGTGCGGTTGCAATAGGACGCATATCTAACCCCGTTCAAAGGCGGATCGTCAACACACGAAAGCTATAATTCCCGTACATTTCCTGAGCATCGCGCTAAGTGTCACTACTACTTTCAATGGCTCTGTTGTTGTTCAGCAACAGCACCTAGAACAATTAAGTGGACCGAAATTTGCTGCTCAAACAAACAAACGCTTTGGGTATCAACCACAATAGAGGACATGCACCGGGATACCGCCGAGACTCTAGTCGGCTTCAAGTTTCATTGTGTGCCATATCTCTCCTCAGGATTGAAACAGCGTCAAGCTGATGGAATTACACCTGGCAAAATATTAGAATACAGTATTACAGTATACTCGTATTTCCAACACAGTTTTCTCAGATCTGTCAGTTCGCCATATCAGCTCTTTAAGATAAAATTGCAAAGGTAAATAGGCAGTAACTTATATTTATCAAAATCCAAGATAACCCTGCTTAACTTTTGTGTTACGTATGGCCAGAGCATTTTAGATACGCAACAAGTGGTAATTGTGGATCGCCTAAATTCCCTTTATTAAGCGCCCATTCGTCGATTAATCTCGACACTAAAGGGTGCTCTTTTAGCAACTTTCTTCTTGACCAGTCTTTGGCAGCTCGGCTGTTGGTCTATTATTTAACCATGATACGACTTACAGACGCATTATTAAATTTCATTAGGATAATTCATGTTCCGTTAAGAAAGTTCATAGTGCATTTTTTTTTATCGGAAGCTCATTTCTGGTTTAATGTATACCTTAACAAGCAAAATTGTCGTATTTGGTGTGAAGAGCAGCCAGAAGCATTGCAAGAACTGCCATGCTTCGTCGTACGGCAGCCTGAGACAAAGTAGACTGAACGTATGTGTCAATGTTCGAAGCTTCGAGGTTAAATTCTTGATTTCTTCTCGATGATGTAAATCTTCGCCTGAGAAACGGTTTAGTCGTTTGGCAGCCTTATAATAACCGTAAGGAAATTCATCAGAGACAGCCAGTAGTAGCTGTATCAGTTTATGAAAATAGACATCCAATTACCCTGAAGGACAGAGTCCGCATATTAACTCGACATAATGTTGTCTAAACTGACAATGACGGACAACGAATACAATCGAGAATCGACGTTCAGACCTGAAGACGTTGGAATCCGAATCCAATGTTCGACCCGTCAAAATCAAACTCTTAAATCATTCCCGCAGCTGTATCGTTGGAGCAACTCTCGAACTGACAAACGGTACAGAAGTTCGGCAGCCTAATAGAAAACATAAAACCAAGTTCATTAGAGAAAACCGATAACGCATTATCCCAAAGGACGCAGTTCTCCGACATAACTCGCCATGCATCTAGCGGATATTGTTAACGTAAAAGTTTAATAGAAATTCCGTGTATTTTCGTTGGACCAATATTGAACTGACTAAATATCGTAGTATGGCTTCTACTATCGTGCATTTGATGTCGGTATCGTCTTCACCCTAGCAGAAGGTGGAAAACTCAAGGTTCCGCAATCTTCATCGATCTTTAAGTTCGGACTTTTGCCAACGGTTTGGTATTTCGCAATAGGCTCTTTGTATTTCGTTTCCACGAGAGCTTAGTATTCAAAGCACCATCTAAATTCTGGGATTTTATACCTTCTGGTAAAAAGTCAAAAAATAGTATTCGTCTGCTAGATTACATGAGCTCCATTATTGTGGAGCTAATGAATACTTCAACGTCGTCAGCACATGATAAATTAACAATTTGTCAATTTTCGGGTTTCTTGCAAGCATATAAGACACAAATGGGTTTTCGCATTAGGTTAAAATAGTTCTGATAAACTCATTTCTTCTATTTTCGCATTGGACTTTCAGTATCACGTTTTTACGAGATCTTCGAGTTCAAAGAGAATGTTCAACTAATCAGTGTGCTAGCTGCACTTTTGGTAAAAAGTACCAGTCCGTTTTCTCAGGCTCATAATTGTAGTACACTAAGGGCTGATTCCATAAGTTCCTTTAATAAGTAGCAACACCTTGTCAGTATATGAAGCTGCATTGGTATTAGCAAGTAAGCGGGAAAAAGAGATACATATATGAATAATTGACAAAAATTATAAAAGGTATTTGTAAAATTGTTCGTCAATCTATATGCCGCACAAACAAGAGACAAAGGACCAAATTTCCAATTGACCTTTTGTCTTCTTCCAATAAGGTATTGGTTGAATTTATAGGTAATAATAATTGTTAAAGATTTCGTGTTTGTGTTGTAAGTGCAATATATAAGGATTTACACGTACTTTTAGTTACTTTCCAGTATGTAAGTAAATAAATTTTACATGGATGTGAAATTTTCAAATGATTTTTCATATTTTTTTAAAAAATAATATTATTTACACATGTTGGCAATTTTGAATATTTTGTGTGTGTTTTTTATGTTAAAAGAGAAAAGGTGGAGGGGGTGGGGAGGATGGATTGAGTATGAAGAGTCGTTTCATATTCACACAGTCAATAGCTCATAAATATACGAATATGTAGTATGTAAATATGAATGTGTAAAAGTATCTGTAAATAAAGTTATATTACTTTTATCTCAATCTGCATATGAGTAGTTGTAGGTACAAATGTATGTATATATGCATGTATCTATGTTTATACATATGAATATAAATACATATTCATTTATCATTATATGTGTTAAATATACATATGCATAAATGTATACTGTGAGTGTCACATTAAAGTCAACACCACATATTATTAAAAGAAAATCTATATAAATAATATTATATTAGAAAATAATATAACAAAAGCTTCTACAAAGTTAAAATAGACTTATTTTTATGCGTCTCTTAATTTTTCTTTGGTTGAAAGTAAAACGGTAAAGTGCGTTCAAAGTAATAGCAAGGTTCATAATTTATCATTAAAAGAGATGAAATTGTGACTTTAAGTAGTGAACAATTTCTAGTGGAATGACAAACGTCAATTGAGACCCGGCAAAATAATAGAAAACTTACATACAATAGGTAAATCCCTACAGGAAATATCTCAAATCGTTGGAAGGCATCACTGTACAATAAAAAAATTATAGACAAGTATATCAAACACAATATTGTAGAAAACCTGCCTGGTGCAAAACGACCAAAGCGTCTTACAAAAACTGAAGTAAGAGCTATAGTAAGACAAGTAAGAATAAACCCAACAGTAAAAATAGTATTGTAGAAATAGCTGAAAATTTTACGAAAACTTCTGGGAAACCTGTAAACGCGAGTACGAGTTAGTGGATCTTTGCATCAAAATGGTCTACATGGTAGAGTGCCACGTAAGAAGCCATCAAAGAACCACCAAACCAAATGGTTGAATTTTGCAAAATAATATATTAACGAGCCTTAAATGTTTTGGAATAATATTCCTTTTCGCCAATAAAAGTAAGTTTGAGATATTCGGTTTAAAAAACCCAATATGTCACCAAGAAGGTAAAACATGGCGGCGGCTCAGCAATGGTCCAGGGGTGTATAGCTGCATCCGGGGTCATTTATATTTTCATTCATTTATTTATATACAATGAAAAAGAAAAATTATCTCGACATTTTTAAAACCAATGTAGCTCCTTTTATAGAGAACTTAGAACCAGCGCAGAACTAGACTTTCAAACAGGACAAATATCCTAAGCAGCATACTTCCAAAGTACTGAAATAGTGACACATAATTGAAATATGTCAATCATTTCTTCAACGTAAAAAAGATTTACGTAACTTTAATCGAATTTTTATTGAAAAGATTTACAATTTCAAGTGAATATTTGAAAGGCAAAATAGCACTATTCATTAAAGATTTTAAAAAATTAACTATATTTCAAATAAATAAACTAAAAAACAAATACAATAAAGCAGATCAAACAAATAACTTATTAATATTTTGTTTTATAGCCTTTGTTGGCAATAACGGCGGTGCAGCGCTTTGGCATGGAGTTAATTAAGTTTTCACATCTTTCTTTAGGTATTTTCGCCCACGACTCCTTCACTACTGCTCAAAGATGCTCATTGTTAGTCGGGTTTTTTGAACGATTCTCTATTAGGTTTAAGTCAGGTGATTGCGCTGGCCCCTCCATGATCTCAATATTGTTGTCAATGAACCACTGATGTGTATGTTTTGGTTCGTTATCCTGTTGGAAGACCCAAATGAATGGCATTTTGTCCATGGCATAGGGAAGCATAACCTTATTTAGCATATCAACGTAAATATGTTGATTCATTGTTGATTTTATGTAATATGCAATATTGACCCCACTCCGTAATATACAAATCATCACCATATAATAATGCTAGAAACTCCATGCTTTACCGTCTTAGATGTGAATTGTGGATTGTGTTCTTCTGAATTTGGGGGACGTCTAACATATGAACGAGAACCTTTTTCACAAAATAATTCGCCACTTATGTACATATATCGAATAATTGTTTGAAGTGCCGGCACTTTTACTTTATTTCGATCTGGTATTTCTTCTTTAAAATTGAATTGTTTTTTATGTTTCTTATTTTTCTAGGTTTTTTAATGAGTTATATTCAGCTTGAGTTACTTATAACTAAATTATGAAATATATCGCATCCTAAATACAAAGGGTCACAACTCAAAATACCAAAATTTTCAGGAGAGACAAAAAAAGTTCATCGTGCACAAGCAACACAAAAATGTTACACGTTTTTACCATTTCGCACCTTTTTTAATTTTTTTGTGTTCTTTTCTGAAAAAATGTCAACATTGCTAAAGTGTAGTGTGTTCTTTTCTATAAATGTCACACTATAAATTTAAAAGATGGTGCACCTTTCACACTCTGTATTTTTAGAGGGGGAGAATCGCACGATAAAACATCTGACATTTGTTTTGTTAATGAATGTGTGTGTATTTGTGTTAAGAAACAAAAAAAAAATATACAAAATGGAAAATATTACTACTTTTTTATGTGCTGAAAAATTTTTGGATGACTTGTTGGATTCATCTTCATCATCTGATGATGTTGAAATATTTGATATGATTATGGAAAGAAATCCACAACCGCGAGTAAAAGGCTTTGTAGAGAACGTAATTAATGAATGCTCTGAAGTTGATGTATGTCAAATTTCATAGGACTTCTTATATATGTAATATATGTTTATATATATACATACATACATAGGTATATATGTAATTTTTATAGTTTAAGAAGAATTTGCGTATTAGTCGGGAAGGTGCCATTGGTCTTTTTGAGAGATATTCATTGTCTTATTTCAAGCGATCTTACTAGGGAGCTATCTGCTTCTTCTTTTTTAACAAAAAAAAAAAACAAAAACAGCTGTACATGAAAAAAGTGTTACACTGTTGTGATTTTATGTACTATTCTTAGCATTAAAAAAGCGACATCTTTAAAATTATAAAAATAAAGGGGTAACATTTTATTTCAGAAAAGAAAACACCATTAATATAAAAATAGATATAACTGTATTTTTCCAGTTAAAGAAGATAGTAATGTGAAAGAAATATTTTTTTCAGAAAAAGTAAATTTTGGAAAATTTTGAGTTGTGCCCCTTTTGTATTTAGGGTGCGATATGTTGTTTTAAATTTGTACTTGTAGTATATATGTTTTTTAAACAATATTAGGTGTTTACTTTACATTGACGCTCACAGTATATATGTAGACATATATATATATTTGTTGTTGGATTTTTTATGTTTGTAATACAGTTCAACCTTGGTATAAAGAATCTTAAGGGGATTAGAAAAAAACGTTATATCGAATAATTCGTTACAATGAGGTTCGTTATATCGAGGTGAAGTTGCACTTCTATTCGTTATAACGAGGTAATAATATAAATTTGTATGTATATTAATCATCATCTGTTTACCATGTTATAGCAAACGATTCCCGCTAATAAATCAAAACACATTTGAAGGCAAGCACTGTATTTTGTAGTTTTAAAATTCAAAAATAGTTTACATTTATAAAATAATAAGTCCGAGCAAGTGATTAATTAGCTAGATTGTAACAACAACTGCTGCAACAAGCGTACAAACTCTTGACAACAATAAAATTTTCTTCGAATATTTCAGTCGTTAGTCTAATGCATGCTGATGTCGAGTACGAATGTAGGTTTGCTGGAGACGTTGTCGTTGCAAAGTCCCCGTTTACACAGTCGAACATTTGGAAGAAACACATCTGGAATTCTCTTTTGTTTTTTCATTCGCGGTCACACTGTCGAACAATTTCATTATTATTTGCTTTTTTAACATTTCTCTTATGCTGTGTAATAATTTGTAGTAAATTCCACCAAAGAAAATGTCAACAAAGCAAGTTCACCGAGTACCGAACACAAAATTGATTCTCTCTTCCCCACCCGTAGTTTTCTACCAAGCTAAATGTTTTTCTTCCAAATATTCGACTGTGTAAACGGGGTATCTGTTTCATATAATTTGGATTAATTGATGGAAATCGTTATGCAAAGGTTGCAAGTTGACAAAATTCGTTAAATAGAGGTAAATAATTCTTTCTATTTCGTTAGTCTGCAGTGAATGAAAATTCGTTATAACGAGGCTATTGACAAATGTATTCGTAATAGAGAGGTTTATTTTGTATTAAATCGAGGAATTCGTTATAGTGAGGGTCGTTATATCGAGGTTTGACTGTAGTTGGTTTTTCTATAACTGATATTAAATTCAAGTTTTATTTTTGTAGCTACATACAGACATTCGTTTTTTTTTTTTGTTTCAATAGAACTGACATCAATATTTGATTAAAGCATCATCAAACAAATATTCAACTGAAACAACAGCAATAACTACAAATAAACCAACAAATACATACATATCAATATATGTACGAGTATATATGTATGTACATATATTTTTTATGTTTTTATTTAATAAATAAATGAAAAACGAAAAAGGGAATATGTATGTTGTATGCTTGCATTTTTTAATGCATTTCTACATAGAAGTATCTTGTACATGCTTGTACTCTCGTGCTCCATGTATTTGTATAATTTTTATATTCACTGTAAATGAAAGTAATATCCGTTTGATTTTTTTTTGTAGGTACATTGTTTTTTGTATTTGTATTTGTAACCAATAGATCATGATACATGATGATGAGCTAAGTTTTTTTGTTCTTTTTTTATTTGTAATTGTTGCTGATAAAGCCCGTGTGTTAAATTAAAGATACAAATATAATATTTCTGCTTGTGTTTTAATCATTAAAAAAGTTGTTAAAAAAAGTGTAAGTTTTTTGTTCGTTCGTCTGTCTGAATTTTTAAGTTTAATGTTTCATATGGGAGCAGTTGTAAAATATTTATGATTGATTGAGGTGATTTCGTTTGGAAATGATTTAATAAAAATGCATTAAATTTGGGAAGAAATGTATGTATGTAGTTTCAACATGCACTCAATTGACTTTACGTCTCTTTTTTTTACCCATAATAACGTTTTGTTTTTTGGCGATGCTTTTGTTAGTAATTTAAAAAACATGACCAGGTTTAACTTAATTTAGGCTAAGTTTTAAACACTTAGTCATTGTTCACATAAACATGGGATTGACTTCTTTTGAATCACAAATTAAATATGATATTTACTTATTAATATTTAAGAAAAACTAAACAGAATAAACTGAAATTTATTTGCTGTAATAAAAATCCGTGTTTTGTTTTGATGTATCACAGTAACTGTTGCATAACTTTTCCATTATCCTGCATTGCATACTTATTGCAAATCTCTACCATTTCGCTTTAACTTTCCTTTGACAATAGTTTTCAATTGACCATCATCATTGGCCATAGTCCATCTGTTTTGTTACAAATATAGAAGGCACATTCGCATTCGACCTTCAGTATAACGTTTCCACGAAAGTTTAGAGTCCAAAGATTTGCGATGCGAATTTTATATCTTCTTGCGGGTTTGATGAAGACTGTTCCCAGACTGATGTGCAATTCTTCAATATCCAGGCGGGTTACTCTCTATAAGCGTACATTTTGTATGGTTATCGCATCGCATTTGCTTTCGCATCGCAATAGAGAGTAATCCCCCTGATACTCTTGAAAGGTCACTCGTCGTTCAAAAAGTTTTTCATAACAATCCCAACTTTAATTGTGCTGTTTAAATTATACATACAAATCTATCCTGTATGATGAGCACTCTTTTGTCATTTAGGAGAAATTATGTGTAATGAACATGCTCTTGGTTCTTTCCGAACGAATCATAGATCAGCTCGGGTATTGCTGTGGCGGTATTAGCAGCATTACATCGATTCCACTGCTTCAACACCCTCCACCAAGGAACATCCCTACTTTTTTATTGGTATGACAAGAGAGTTTTGCCAACGGCTTTTTATAACAATATAATCCTGTTTCACGAGAGAGTTACTCAAACGATCAAAGCTTAGAATCTCTGCCTTAGCACACACGGCCACATCATTATATATCTTAAAACACTCTAATGTCTTGTGAATGATTATTGATTATCGAGAAGTTCACAAAAATGATTTTAGAGGCGCGTAGTCATTGCACCCCAAAATTTGACTCCTCAGGTAAAACAAACCTCCCTGTGGACATCATTAACTTACTACAGGTGCGCAGAACTTTTATAAGGCAAAGTCAACGCACATCAAACATACCTGAGTCAAACAAAGCGTCAAAATTTCTGACCATAATGATCAATAATAAAATAAATGCTCATCGTAATGATCAAAGGAACAAAATGCTTTCCAAATTAAAACCTTTTCCATCGTATAGACTTCAAGATAATGAATAATTAAAAAAAAATAAATTAGGAAATATCGTCCCCTCAATATAACAATAGCGTATGTGCTCATATGCTATTATTTTTTTGTTGCATATTTAGAATCTCCATCATTGATTTTATGTCTGGTCAAAATTTCGCTAAATTCTACTTCCAAAAAGTGGGTCAAAATGTCGTTGGAAAAAATAGTGTATAATTTCTTGTTCAAAAGAATAATAGTCAGGGGTGTCATAGGAACCAATATTGTCAGAATTGGTTTTAAAACCGACAAGAACAAATGCTTTGGTGTCATACGTTCAATACATATCGTGATACTACAAATATCTCGTGATACTAGAAATATCTCGATATTTATTGAACGTGTACCAAAGCATTTTTTTCTTGTCGGTTTTAAAACCAATTCTGACAATATTGGTTTCTATGACACCCCTGAGTCCATACGCATTATACTCCATTTTAGCCTGTAGAAAAAAAAAAAATACAATTTATGAAAACTTTAACTCATAAAATAGCTTATAATAATATACACTATTGTTTGAGAAATAGTTTCATTCCGACCATTTCTATCTCCAAAATTTGTGCAAAAAGAATGTAATTTCTTGTGACTCGCAGTCATTATTTGTTAACTTACAAGGTGGAAAGAAGCGAAATTGTTTAAATGAGCCAGATGTAGCAGAGGAAGAAGACAAATAAATTTCTAGTTATTTTTGATTTACGCAATGTATGCCTTAATTTGTCATAATTTTTTATTTATAATAACCCAAATTGGAAAGTAATGAATATGTGCCACTTTATTAACAAAACTATGAATTAAACACTGTTTTATAATGTTACAAATTGATATTTTTTGAGATCAAATATTTTAATAAAAATATCGTAAAATTATTGAATAGAACAGCGTATACCATACAAAATAAAATAGTGTATCTGATACATCATACGAATTCCTTAAAAAATAAAATAGCCTTGCGCTTGAATGACATAATTATGGTCTTAAGGGATGCGTAGAATAAAAAACATTGGTCAATTTAAAGGCAAGAAACCGTATTATGTATTCGCCGAAAAATCCAATATGAAGAATTGAGGTTTTATTAGACATCCGATTTGACAAAAACTTTAAACTTTATTTTCTCAAATCCCCCAAAAAATTATACGTTATTGTTATATTGAGGGGACGAGATAATGTATTAATCACTTTTTCTGAATTCTTATGCTGAAAGTCATTTAAAGGGTTCTACATTTGTAAACCCAGTAAAAAAAATCCGTGTTTTTTGAAGCACTTAATAGTGCATTTACACCTATGGTGATAAACTAGTTATAAGTTGTTTATGGTGATAAACTAGTTTGAGAAACTTGTTTATCCATACAAATTAAAAACAGGTTTTGTAACTAGCTTTTGAGATAAACTAGTTACAAACAACCAGTTTCTGCTAATGCAACTCTGTTTTTTCAACATTTTTCTGGCAACGCTGGACACATTTGACATTTGCTCAAAAATAAAAAAAAAGTGTTTTCTTCTTTTCATCCGTAAATGGTCAATTTCAGATTGAATTTTATTCATCCTGGATGAAAAACACAAATTTAAAATTTTTTTTCATAACAACGTCCATATTTTTATTAAATTTTTAATATTAAAGTCAGCTGTTTTATGATTTGTCAAAGATAAACCACTTAACTGTCAAAAATGCTGATGCAAACGGTATTTTTTATGAAAGTAGCTTATGATCATAAACTAGTTTGAAAATTACAAGTGTAAATGCACTATAAGAGAAAAAGCGCATAATCGAGCGCTTCAATAAAAGCGCTCTTTTGAAGCAGTAAATGCTTATACTATGTTTCCACGACGACTTGAATCACCTGCTTCGCTCTCCGAATCATGTTTATGAATCATGCTGTTTACATGACCAAAAAACTTGATTCGATTTGACAGTTGTTTTTAATAAACAAACAGAATAAAAAAAAAACAGAATTTACAATTTGTGGAAAATATTTTTTTTAATGGACAAAAAAACTGAGTGGAAATTTTTCGTGCTTCGCAAGTTGATTCAATATGAATCTACTTGATTCGATCTTAAAATTTTGTATGGTGAAGCAAGTTGTTTCAGTCATGATTGGGGTGTGAAGCATGACTAGAGAGCGAAGCATGTACCGTGGAAACGTAGTATTACGAATAAAATATACAAACAAGATGCTGTTTTAGTGCTGACAAGGAAGAAGGTTTTAAAGCGAAAAAACAAAAATTAAATTATAGCCTACAGATTTACGTATGACAAGGAAAGTCAATTACAAAACGAATACATATCGCGCTTCTCAGTTACTATGAATTTTTCTTAAGCAAAAACATTCAGATAGAATTTGTTCTTTGATTGGTGTGCGCGAACACCCGTAAAAAATAATGTGCTTTATTTGCATGTTTGATTAGGTTAAAAGAAGCGCTTATTGTCAGCAGAAAGTAGTCCTCCAATACAAAAATTATGCATCCCATCAGCAGGTTTGAAGCGATTTGAGGTATGAATTCATACATACAACCTGCTCCTTTTGGAGCACATTTTTTACTGGGGAACGAAGTGGAAGTGAAATTTGTATTAAGTTTGTGTTCTACATTTTGTGAAAATGATTTGAAAAGTAACAAATCACTTTTAGTTTGCTTCATCGTAGTTTTAAAGTTTCACTTGTTTTTTCTAGAACGCCTTGAAATTGTCCAGGCGATAATGAAGGTCTTAAATTTTGTCATACATATTTTGTACTTTTTAAAGTAAGTAGGAATGTAGATTTCCACAGACGGAGTCATACTCGATTGCAAAGCTATTTATAACATAAAATCTAGATCTATCTTCTAACTATATATACATACATATGTATCTGGAAATTAATGTGACACCAACTTCGACGTTTTTTTTTTGTGTAAAAAGTAAATTCAACTAGAAACTGTGTGTTTAACTTGAATTTTAATAAAAGTGAGATTTTATTTTACACCATTTAATTTTACTACATTTTGCACTTTTTCTTTTTTTTTTGTTTGCAAATATTACCAATAGTTTTTTCCCATTGTTTTATTATTTTATTTTTTATATATGGATATGTATGTATATCTGTATGTGTGTGTGTATATTTCTGCGAAAAATCCATATTCACCCAGTTTATGTGTGGCGTTAGTGGTTTTTTCTTCTTCATGCTTTCATGCCATTAAATTGAATATTGAATTGAATTTTAACACAAATAATTCCATAAACTACGAGAGAGCGAGCTACAAACAGAAAAAAAAAAAAACAAGTTAGAGTGCAATATTCGGTTGTGCCGAATCTTAAATACCCTCCACCTAAATACGTATACTAAGAAATATGGAAACTACACTGGTTATAGGACTAGAATATCCTTATTCTGCGTTTTTTTAATGCTAATGGCTTAACAATTTATATATTGTTTGAAAGACAGTTTTACGAACAACATAATTCATTTCAAATGTTTAGAAATTTTATCTAATTTTGACCAGAATTTTATTTATACATATAAAGATATCCCACGTTAAATATGGACAGATATTTTTAAAATTCAGCAGCTTGATACATACCAAATGTATGTATATATTAATGCTCCGTGTAAAATTTTGAATCGGTATCGTTATTTATACACGAATTATGAGTGTTGAAGTGATTTTCAGAAGAGCGTTTCATAAGGCGAATATTGTCAAATATGGACCGAAATTCACAAATTTCTGTAGTATGATTTTTGTGTACGAGTATATGCAAATGATCTGGGTAAAGTTTTGAGTCGATATCGATATTTATAAGAAATATATATAAAGATAAATTACTTTTCTTGGATGTGGTCCTTATATGGGAGCTACGACCAATTATGGAGCGACCATCATAAAATTTGGTACAACGATTTAAATATCTACAAAAATTATTTGTGTCGAATTTTAACCTATCTATATTTGTCCCAGATTTATACGTATATAAGTGAATTTTAGATGTGGACTTTATATGGGGTCTACGGTCAAACATGAACCGAACAAAACAAAATTTCGTTTTACGATTTCTTTTTGCATGACACTTTATTTTGCTGAATTTTGTATTAATATTCTAATTTTAGAGCCATTTAGAATCCATATTTCGGAAAGATATTTGTATGGGGGCTATGCGAAATCATTAACCGATTCTTACTATTTTACTCACAGTTTCTTCTCTTATCATGGAAATAACGTGTACAAAATTTCATGGCAATATCTGTAATATATTTCAAAAAAATTGCAAGAAGAATATTTAAAAATATAAAATTTTTATTGAGGTTGTCTCACATTTTGGTCCATAATTCGGGTTCTACTAAACCGATTTTCCTCATTTTCAATACCAAACTGTTTAGGAGAATTATAAATGATTTCTTTTAAACTCTGTTGATTTTGGTTGTATGTTTTGGACGTGAGAGTGTTTTACACAGACAGACAGACGGACGGACATAGCTCAATCGACTTAGAATTGCATAAGGATCAAGAATATATGTATATACTTTCTTGGGTCTCAGATGAATATTTCTCAGTGTTACACACGGAATGACAAACTTATAATATACCCTCATTCACCACTTATGCTGGTGGAGGTTATAATAAACCAGAAAAAAGTGTAGAAAAAGTATCTTATATCTCAATAAATAAAATCCACTTCATTTACAGTTTATTTTATATTTTATATGGTCGTTTTTGTTAGTGTTTCATACTTTTTTTTTTTTATTTTTTTGTTGTTATCTCCCAACATTTTATTTGTTTCTGTTTCTGTTTTTTTTTTCTTTTCAATTTCACCAGAATGTTTATAACGAAAACAACAATAATTCAATATCGAATCGAGGGTTTTAAATTATTTTCTATATAGACAATAATAATAAAAAAGTATTATTAAGATTTTTTTTATACTTGTCATATTTATATTTTTTTTTTTTTTTTTATTTTATCACATTTTATTCCCAGAATTTTTGGACTTTGTGTGTTTTATTTTTCAATAAAATTTTCATAGAATTTAAACATGAGTACTATTTATTTTATTGTGAACAGATATTTAAAACTTGTAAATTCACTGCATGCCACAAATAATAATAGCAGCAGTAACAACTCAGCAACGTCAGGTACAACAACAAACCCAGCTAATGTATTTTAACTTTTGTTTTAAGTATTTTATGTTTCTTGCGCTGCTCAAATATTTCATAGTTGTTCTCAAAGAATCATTTTTATGCGCACTTAAATGTGATTTTTAAACTGGCTTTAAAAGAGTGGATAGTTTTTGGAAAAAATTCTAAAAATTTTGTTTCAAATCAGAAAAATTCGGGTTTGTTGCAGCCTGTTTAATAGCTTTTTTAAAAGTGCTTTTGAATGGTAATCATTTGATTCCTAAATTTGCAAGAAATACTAGGAGAAAAAAAAGCAAAAACAAAAATTCCAACATAGACCCAGCTTAACGTTTAACATGGACATACAAGGATGTATAACACGGTACATACTTTATTGGTGATTGGACAAATTAGCTTAATCAAGGGTGCCCCGATAGACTAGGCGATAGTTTGCCGGACTATCAGTCAGAGGGTTGCGGGTTCGATTCCTGCCAAAGACTCTGGGTGTTTTCTGCAGATAAGCCAAAAAGTTTCGCAGTTTGTGTTTGTTAATTAATCAAGGTTCCAAGAAAAGTACTATGTATTAGTTAGTTTAAAGGACGTTAAACGGTCGGCAAAGATAATGCAATTGAATTCAACATTACGAGTATATGTTATTACACATTATATATGTAGGTATTATGTATGTATTATTATGTAATTAGCTTAATCAGAAATATCAACACAAAATGACTTAAATTTGGAGAGACTTTTAAAAAAATTCGCAGCAAAAATTTTCTTTGCCAAGTAATGAGGTAAAATACTAAATACTTTAGCATTTTAACACTACATATAAGATTTGATAATTACTTATAAATAAAGGGTGTTTTTTTTAGATATATAGAACTTTTAAATGAAATAAAACAAAGATGATTTTTCTAAATTGACAAAATTTAAAAATTTATCAGTAAATACAGAATATATACATGCAAATATATTGATATTAAGCAGTTAGTTGAAAGATTATACAAGTACTTTTAAAGGTATGGTCAAAGATGACAAATATCACTGTAGAACAATTTCAAACTTTTTCCAAAATTACGGGGTTCCGACGATTGATTGTTGTTAAGGAGACCAAAAAAAAATACGTGTGTCGGCGTTTTGATAGATCACATCAGAATTTCATTTAAGAAGCGGTTAAAAATTCCCAGCTCTGGCCTGTTCTTGCAGCATATCGGTATATAAAACAATGTTTTCTTTACGTCTGAGCTGCATTCAGCATTTTTGTAGATAATGGTATGGCAAATATTTTTTTAGAACATATTAACCCTCTAACTCCCCCCTCATAACGGAATTTTTGGCTTTATTCTAAGAAATTGTAAAAAACACCCCGCAAAAGGGGAAGGGCGGGGATGAAATGTTCTACAAAAATGTTGGCCATAAAATTTTACTATATATGTCAGAACACACCAAAACCCAAAACTTAACACAAACACTAAAAACCAATTAAATTCAAGATTGTCCATTAAAGGTTAATTTAGTTATTGTTCACATATGTGGTCATCCCGGGTCATCTGGCGGGAAGGTTTGACACTCCAATACTGAATTTTTTTTGTGTTGTACTGTGTATTTAGTCAAAAAAGCGTAACCACTTGTTTTAGCACAACGTTGTTTACTCTTACAAGAGTTTTGCAAGATCAAACAGCATCAACTAAAAATAAAACAAGATATTTGTTGTGTTCTGCCCTAAATAAACAAAGTTTTTTTTTAATAAACAAACAAGTTCAATTATCTTTTATTTAGTGGGTTAAGTCTTTTTCGGCAAATATTTGTCAAGTGTGACCGTACTTTAAGTAATGAAGACGGTCTGTATTAAACCCAGTTTTGGTCTTTAGTAACTAATATGTAATTTTGAAGGATTGATCATTATAGTGTAAACAACAAAGTTTTTTTTTTGCTCCGAATAATTTTATCGAATTTCACCACTTTGTTCAAAAATGGTGATTTGACACGGAATACAAACAACGGCCAGGCTAGCCAAAAAGTTTGGAGACCGGGTATTGGAGGCACTACTCCATGAATGTTGTTGTCAAACTCAATGAGAGTTTGCAAAATCTTTGGATGCTACTCAAGCAGCAATTTAAAAAAGTACAAGAGATCGTATGTGAAGCCCGGCAAATCAGCCAAATCGACACTAGAGCCAAATATACAAGGCGCTTATTATGTAATTATGAGCTGATACAATCTGGAGAGACCATCACAAGGAATCGAGGAACTGATACGTGTAAAGCGGACTTTTGATGAAAAACGACCAGAATATGAAATAATAATATTTCATCATGACAAGGATCAGCCACATATTGAAATAACTGTTAAAGATATGTAAAAAGAAGTGTTGGGGAAACTTTGCCTTACCCAGGCAAAGACCAGACTTGGACACGTCCTATTACTCTTTGTTTTGATCGCTGCACAACGCCTTCTCCGAGATATGCTCCGAAAATGACTTGTTTTGTTCTTGGCGTCTTTTGGGGCGGAATCCATTACTAGAAAGTTTCGTTGGCTATTGTTAAGATGGCGTGATCCTTTTTTGTGAACACATTTTCAATGGAATTTTCAAAAAAAATATAATGTTATTATTTAAATATGCCGCAATTATGAAACAAAGTTCTTGTTGAAAAAATACGCAAGCATTAAAAATATTGCGCTTTGTGAAGGGTATGTACTCTAATACTTCTTTGCTATTCTCCAAGTCAATTTCATGTCAATTGGTCCAGCAATTTAGAAATTACAGATTTTTTCCAACATATTTAAATTCTCCTCCATCGTACACAATCGGGTCATGTTGGGAGGTGTGTGATAATGTAGTAATTTACATGGAGTTAAAGTCACTTTCATTTAAGAAAAATTACAATATTTAATGCGCTTCAGGATAATATGGCCTTTAGTCAGATGAATAGCTCCAAACTCTGATGTGGATTGAATTTTAAAATCACTTCAATTAGTATTCAGCTCTAGTTTATTTCGCACACCAGTTTCGTATAGTTACGATTTTCAGGACATCATCGCTAATTGAAATCCATGGACTTTGTTGCTGTATTGTCGTCAGAAAGATTGTAATACATAAATATTCAACGATGACTAAATTAACCCTTTGTTTAGCACTTTGGTGTCAAAAATTACATAATTTTCAAAAAACGAATATTACAATAGTTGTTATTGATTTTAAAAACAAAATAATGTTGACTGAATTATTGCCAAAAAAAAACTGCTCAATTGTATAAACTAGTTCGATTAAAAGGTTAGTTTGCCAGCATTTATGACTACATTCCTTTACATTTGCATTTGCAGCAACATTTATTTTAAAGTTTTGTCATGTATTTCTATATCAAATTTTTTATTCATATTAAAAACTTATATTTTGTAAAAAAAAAACTTTGAATATATTTTTTATAATAATTTAAAAAAACAAAAAATTAAGAAAAAAAAAGTAACAAGAAGGGGAAGTGGATCGTTTTCATTGTTAATATACATATATTTATCGTAATAATTTCATTTATTCATTTGTTAGTTCATTCAAAGAATTTCATCTTCCTTTTATTGCACAGTCACATTTTGTTGGTAAAACTGTTCGTTTCATTTGTCTAAAATTTTCAACTTGTAGCCATGGTAGACTGCTGAGTGTCTGCCCGACTCACACACTCAACAACCCGCCATCGATTTGTGTTTTGTGGGTGGCTTAGTGGTACGTTGTTAGTTAAAACAGCAACAACTCAGCAATTCCAACATTATCATCATGTTCTACATTTTTCTCCTTGACTTGACTTTTACTTTTACGTTTGTTTGTGATTGTTCGTGTATTTTTTTTAAATAGATTTTAAAAAATTCTGTTTTTTTTTGAAAAGTTTTTATTTTTCTTTTATTAATTTGATATCTGATTGAGCGTTTATGCTTTTTAGTAGGGTTTTCACTGAGTCCCCAGAATCTTTTGAAAAATAGGAATAAAATGCGACAAACAAAAAAATGTAAAAATACTTTCTAAAAGGAGGTTATACGGATCAGTCATTTTTGTCTGATTAAAATTTATATTTTGGAATTGACAACGACTTTTCTGTAAGTTAACATGCTTTGCTATTGATAATTAAAAAAAAAACTGCAGCTAATTTCAAGCCGATTTAAGCTGAAAAAATGTCTTCCCCGGCTCCGGCTTTTAAAATTTAATGGCGGTTAAGCTCTGCCGGCCTACACAGATAAGCGTGGGTCTTTGGTGCAGTTGTGGGCTGAAAAGCACCTTTTCCACTATGACTTCGAATATTTATATAAATTAAAAAGTTTTGGATTGATTTCAAAAGTTAAAGTTGAAAATATATAGGCCTATATCTCGGGAACTACAATGTGTCTGATAATTTGTAATACATTAAATTAAAGCTATTAAAAATACCTTTCCAACGATATATATCATGATTATAAAGTATGGACCGCCTATGGGTTAAATCCGAAAATAATGTTTTTTGACCCGAATTTTTTTAATATCTAAAAAATTTAAAAAAAAGTCTATATAAGTGTTATTTTAGTTTATCAATATAAATAGCCAAGACATTAAGTTTTAATTTAAGGTATCTGAAAATTTAAAAACACACATTTTTTCAAAATTTTGTATGCAGGATAGGATTTTTTCCTCTATGGTATACAGAATACCGGCTTCGCATTGTACAAATTTCCGGTATTGCAGGCCTACTGCCGGGCAGAATGATTTTCTTCTCCATGGTATACAGAACACCGGCTTCGCATAGTACATATTGTATTTTTTTTTTTTGGTAAAATTTCATAATCTTTCTTTAATATCTTCGGAATAATATTACCTACATGGTCATGTTATACCTTAAATAAAAGCTTAATTTCTTGACTTAAAAATATTGTAATTTATCTACTTACTCATATAGACCTTTTTCCCGGACTTTTTAGATTAAAAACAAAATTCGGATCAAAAAATAATTTTGCAAAATTTATAAATAGGTGGTCCATATAAATAGGTCATGTTATATATCCTTATCAAATACCTATCATTTGATATATATATCGTCTAATAAAAAATTGTAATTTTCAAGATATAGCTCAATATATTACAAACTTTGGAGCCCCGCCCACTCGAAAATAGGCGTGACCGACCCAATTTTTTTTTATTTTAATCAGAATTTAAAATTCTATTACTGATAAAATTTTGATAGTAATTATAAAAAAGTCACTAAAACAATAATAAAAAAAAACCTAATTGGAACTAACTTAAAATTCAAAATTTTTCGCAGTTTTAAGGTTTTTTGAAAAAGCAGAAGATTTACTACTTTTTTAAAAAATGTAGTAATTTAAAAATTTATTTACTGGCTTCAACTAAAAAAAAAAACAAACAAAATTTTGAGTTTTGCTGACATGTAAAAAGTAGTAGATCTACTACTTTTTTAAAAAAGTAAGACTTTACAAATTTATAGTTAAAAATAACGATAGCTGGCTTGAATTAAAAAAAAACACAACATTTTTTGAGTTTTGCTGACATGTAAAAAAGTAGTATATTCACTACTATATCTACTACTTTTTTAAGAAATGTAGTAATTTACAAATTTATGGTTCTAAATAATAATAACTGGCTTAAATTAAAAGAACATTTTTAACATTTTGGAATTTCGTTAACATTTAAAAAAAGTAGTAGATTTACTACTCTTTTTAAAAGTAAATTTTCACAATTTTAGCTTCAAATAAGCGCTATATACTTAAGATAAAGAAAACGAAAACATTTTGTAATTTTCCTGAAATTTTAAAATAGTAGTTGAAATACTACCTTTCTGAAATGTGTAGTATTTAACAAATTTATAGCTTCAAACAATTCTAACTGGCTTGTATTAACGAAATATGTAATTTACTACTACATATTTAAAAAATTAAGGAATTTATAAAAATTTTAATGTAGATCAACAAAACAACGCATTTTTTGCTACATACACCTTAAAACGCTTATGAAAACGAATTGCAGCTGAACAATGCTTTATAGTTTGGGACAAAAGTCTAAAGTTATATTAGTTAAATCTTCTATTAGAAGTAAATGGTAAAATCTTTAACTACTTGCCCACCTAACCTCGTACCTGAGTATTTGTAACAAGCAAAAAAATCCCGAATGATCTGAAAACTGTAAAGAAAAAACTTCATGGATAAAGTGTGTTTTAAAAATTTTCAAAACTTTTTCTTTGCTCCGTGTTTTTTTTTTTTTTTTTGTTCAACTCAAGCATTTACTTTTGCTTTTCATGCGGTTTAAGGTCTAAACTACTATACAAGATTGATTGGCATTTAAATTTTTTGTTGTTAAATGTACGTTGCTTGAATGTTTATGGTGGCAATAGAATAGCAATAGTATAGAACTAATACTCATAGATATTCCAACTCTGACGTTGTGTAGTGATGAACATACTGATTCAAAGATACTTTACTGCTGCTACATGCCTGGTTTACTGGTTGACTAGCTGGGTTTTCCTTTTTGTTTTCTGGTTTTTTTTTTTTGGTTTATTTTTGGCTATAATACCTTATGGACTTGTTTTTTTTTCGTTTTTGTACTTAAACTTAAACTTTTCTTTTGTTGTTGTTGTTGGTATGTTTGAGTGTAAAATTATATTGGGATGACTTTAAGCTACAAAAATTAAGTAGTAAAGCAAAAGCTATAAGATGGGAGAACCAAACAAACAAAAAATAAATAAATATAAGTGGTTGGTGGCAGGAAGTCAATTGTACAAATCGATTGTGACATTTAAAGTGTATCAGCATACTTAGAAGTATTTTTTTTGATATTGGCCATTTTGTGTGTGACGAATTGTTGAACAGACATGTAAGGTAGGAAATTAGAGAGCAGAATGTTTCGAGGGAAAATTAAATAATGTAGAACAGTAAATTATTTATAGCTTGAACCCTTGAACGAAAATAATATTATTAATAACCACTAAATTCTTCTAATTCTTCTATAGCAGGAGTGCCCAAGCCCTATACTCTTGGTGCTCTTTTGTATTTGTAAAAACTCTTAGCTATAGGCTGTGTGTTTTGTATACTAATTACAGCACTCAGCACTATCAATACGAAATACACAAACAACTTTGCCTTATTTGTTTTTTTGTCGTACTTTACTCTATACACGCAAGCGCAAAGCAACAACACTTTCGTATGCTCTACTGGTAAACATTGGTGACTGCGATCGTCAATGTAGATTTTGTTTTTATTTAAATGTATTGGTGTTTGCTCCTACATAAGCAACTTTTGGGCACTCCTGTTCTATAGCATTAAATTATCTGTGAAAATTTTGTTTTCAACTTTTGAATCAGGTTATAGTATTGGGTGTACAATTTAAAACTCGCGGAGATTTATAAAATTTTTTAGCTTTTATGTAGAAACATTTGTACATTAAAAATTTATTCAAAGTCTGGGCTATTGCTAGCTATGACTTTTTCCCATCCTACTGCCAACATATGGATTCCATGCTAAAAGATCTGCTCATCGTTTAAGGACAATAACGAATCAAGTCAATTTCGGCTACCCTGTTCTGAAGTGAAGAGTACCTAGAGCGAGCGTTCTGCATCGATCGAAACAAATAGTAGTCGGAAGGGGCAAAGTCAGGAATATAAGGCGGGTGAGGCAAAACTTGCCAACCACTTCAATCTAAACAGCCAATTTTGCATAACATTTTCTGAAGTGAATTATAGCCAGAGAGTGCGTTCTGCATCGATCGAAATAAATAGTTGTCGGACACCTTGCCCCCCCTCTATAAGGTGGGTGAGTCTAAACTTCGCAAGAACTTTTTTCTAAAAGGTTTTTAACAGGTATTGCAAAATATGACCAAACATTTTCATCATGTAATATTACGCTTTCAGGTCTGGCCGTATATTCCGGGCAGTTTTTGACCAATGCTCTCTTCAAAAAAATCAGTTTGTATTTGATACAGGTTTCCTGTAATGTTCTGGCCTGGTTTCAGCAGCTCATAATAGAAAGGACCTTTTTGGACGCCCCAAATACATAGCATTACTTTAGCTTAATGGTTAGTTGGCTTTGTTGGATATTCGTCTAGTTAGCCAGGCAGCACATATGATCTCTTGCGCTGCGGGTTATCGTAGTGGAACCATTTTTCATCGCAAGTAATGATTCAGTGCAAAAATTATTTTCTTTTATAGAGTTCAAGCAATCGGTGTGCTACGCCGGCGTTTTTTTTAAATTATAGAAATAAAGTAAAACTTTCAGCTTTGTTGTCACAAAATTTGACTGATCTGCGACTAAAAGGGAAACAAGAAAAAATATTTACAATTCAAAGAACTAAATTTGTCTAAAAGCAAATCGAAGCAATTAAGGTGAGTTAACCTATTGCCTTTCGTATGGGAGCCAAGGAAGCTTATAATTCATATTTGGACTATTACCAATTAATTTCAAAATACTGGTTAGTTTTTGACAAACCAGGAGACGAAAGCTTGATTAAAGCTGCGTGATCAGATTAACCTAAGATAAATTTGTTTGGTTTTGATGGCAAAACCTAAGTTTGAAGGCCACAAAATAAAGAACTTGACCCCCCAAAAAATCATTGAAGCAAGCATAATGATATGTGGTTGTTTTTCTTCATCTAGTGTTGGTCCAATATATAGCATAGATGCACTGTGGATTACGTAGAAACATTGCAAATTCAAATGCTACATTATGCCACAGAAATGCATGATAGTGATCCCAAAAACACATTTAAACTAGTTAGATTTCGGTTTGTTTTGTATTAAACCGAATATCAATTTTTTGGCCGAACATTAGTTTCGATTTCGGCCTGTAAATAACGATTTCGCTTGAAGTCTAAAAACTATGTTTCTCAAACTTTAGTTAGTTGTATTTAATTTCCTTAGCAATAAATCTTATTTTCAATCCAAAGATAAATTTACACAAAAAAAAAAAAAAAGAAAAAAAGCACTCAAACCAAAAAATTCTTTTCTTTGGTTGATTTGTTTGTCCCAGACTAATTTGACATGTATTTCATGCCCTTAAACATCTTTTGCATAATACATAAGGACACCCAACAACAAATAAAAAAGTAGAGAACAAAACAACAACAACAACAGAAATTTACATATTAAATGAGTAGATGTCAGTAATATATGACCCTGTTTCATAATATTGTCATTTAGAAAGTTACATCAACTAAAGGTAGTTTAAGTTCTTTTTATTTTTCGCTCTGTTTTTGCCTGACATTTTGAATTTCCTTTGAAAATTATTCCTGAACAAAACAAAAGTATGTACATACATATGTATGTATATGAAGTAAAACAAAACAAAACATTAAAAGAAATAAATAAAAATTGCTATTGAATAATTGATTACATAAAATGAAATTTCGTTCAGCCAAATGAAGAAAAAAAAATCAGCTTATAAATCAAAATAATTTGTATTATATTAAGGGCAATAACAATAAAATAAACCCACAACAGAAAATCTTTATTTATTTACAAATCTAAACTTATTGAAACAAAACAGAAATCTAAACTTAAGCTGCCCTGACGCACTTTGTTTGAGTTTTATTGAAATTGAAAAATACTTTATTTTTTTGTGTATTTTCTGCTTTAAACAATTAGTTGCGAAATTTTGTACAATTTGACATTTTGTTGTACAGAGAGATAGAGATAGAGAGAGCAAGCACAAAATCCATATTTAAATATGTCAAAAATATTGGAAAAACTGTTTTTAGATTTATGTATATTAAACATGTTTAAATGACACATTCAAACACAGAAACACGCACACACACACTATTTATTTATATGCAACAAAATACTTCCCTGCCAGCAATTGGAAGTTTCCCTGCCAACATTTTCTATTGCGGAAGTGACTCAGAAGTGAAGCTAAGAAGTTGAAACTCATCTTCTGCGATACCATTTTCTCATCGTAGAAACGTCTTCCGTATTGAGAAGCTGAACCCCGCGGAAGCAACTTTGTGAAGTCACTTCTGCTTAACTTCATATTTGTTATTATTTTAATCGCCTCTCTTTTGCTTTTGATTTTTGTAAAAACTACAACAATAACAATAACAAAACAAAACCACAGTTTACCACCGTTCGACAACAGCAAATGACAAAATAAAACTAATTTCGATGATGTCGAAAACTTTTTTTTTTTGCATTATTTTCATTTTTTTTATAACGGGCCAATTCATTTTCGGCTGGTGTTGTAAACAACAAACAATCTTCCAAACGCCGTCTGGATGATTAAAAGACGGCTGTAATGTAAATTGTTATTGTTATCTTCGAATTAACGTCTGGAAGTGAGTAAGACGTAACGCATTTGACGATGAAAGAAACTTCCAATTGCTGGCAGGGTTCTTTCATCGTTACAACAAAGATAGTTGCACATACTTACATATGTATTTGAATATCTACATACATAGATCCCAGCATACCATTCTAGGAGCGCTCCGAAAAGGAGTCAGAAAAAGAGTCCAACTAAATAGTATTTTCGGAGCGAAAGAAAAATTTGCTTAAAAAATTAATTTTTTTTTCCATTTTTATATATTTTATTTAAATGAATTCCATTTCATTTTATTTTTTTTTTTGCTGTAAATACAATTTATTTAATTTTTTTTCCATTTCTAATTTAGTTTATTTGGACTCATATAGCTCGTTGGGATGTTATTGCAGTTGTATGTGTAGTAAACACCAAATACAAAACCATAAATCATTATTTTCTGAAATTTCCGTATGTTTGTCATCATCAACATGCCCATCAATAATAATGATGTTGTTATTGTTGTTGTTGCAGATGATAATTTTCATAATAGTAAAATTGAGCCAGTAGAAAAGATATTTTTGTTTTGCAAATTCCATTGCACATACAAATGTTATTTGTTTATAGTTGTGTGTATTTTTTATATTTATAAGCAACCAGCTATAGAAGGACCCAAATATATAATGACCAGATGAACGAACACACACGCACATGCACACAAACAACATGTCAATAAAAAAAAAATTTAAGGCTTACACAATGGCAACATAATGTCCAAATTTGTATAAATAATTAAATGTGCTACAACTTTTTTTAGTTTATGAGGGAACTACATATCTAAAACAAAACCATTTTCTCTTATAGTTTCTTAGTTTTGTGATTGTAACAAAAGTTATCAAATAAATTTTAAATAAAGCAGTGATCGGCAAGAAGAGAAAAGAAGAAATTTGATGCTTCCTCTCCGTACTCTCCACTAGGTACATATTTCATCTATGAACTCGAGTCGCAGGAGAAAAGTCGCAGAGTGTGAACTCCTTCATACATAGTACATATATTAAATATAAATATGTTAGGGAATTTTCTGCCCTAATTTTCAAATTTATTAAAAGTTTATAAACGCAATTTTGTATTTTGTAAACTAAATTTTATAAGCCATTAATTATTTATTTATTTTAATAAATAACATTACATTGAAATATTAGATTGTCAAAAAAATTATGTCAGTACGCCTTTAACTTCTAGCAATGAAACTAATTTAAAAGCAATAGAAACTTAAAAAACATATTTAGGCATATAAATAAAGAGAATCTTTACTTTCGCTTGTGGGCAAAATTATAATTATATATCTTCTTCAATATTTTATTCCATATTAATACAGGCATTATTAGGTGTTCTAAAGGGTTTTTACATATTTTAATTACATTTATTATTTCATTCTTTTCGCAATCAACGTTTTTCATTTCATTTCATTTCATTCATTTCTAATAACAAACATTTCTATCTCGTTGTCAAATTTACTGTTCAATTTTGGATTTTTTTTTTAAAAATTAAAAAGTTTTGAGTGAATCATACCTTTGAGTTGGTTTCTTTAAAGAAGAGATTTCACCAGTTCTTCGCTTAATATGCAATCACTTTCAGAGATCTCTTTGAAAATAAATAAAAGTGCAACATCAGCAAAGATATTACTGCAACAAAGAGTTTCGGCAGTTATTTTAATCAGACTTAAAATAACAATTAAATAAAACAAATTCTTCATCTGTTGAGCTTTTAAATTTATTATAACATTTTTATAGAAATTTTCAATTCCAAAAACCGTAGACACATCAAATAGAGCCTTCGAGTTTGCCAAACCAAAATTAATTTTAATGCTTTCTTCAACATACTTTTGTAAAATTTATATGTTTGTTGTAAATAATTTTGAAATGGGATTTAGGGGATTTAGGATTTCAGGATTGGCCTCCATAGTGGATAAGTCAACAAGCAATATTTCCGCACTTAAGCTTCTGAAAATTCCAATTGTTGAGAACTTGTCACTGTATCCTGCGCAATATGCTTGTTTTTATTTGCGACTACAGTGATTGAATCAGCAATGCCAACTTAGCCCTTTTCGGGCTAAATTTAGCCCGATTATAGTCATTCAAAACGCGAAAAAACGCGAAAAAAAAGAATTTTTGGATGTGGCTTTATATGGATTTTCTTCCATTTAGTCCTTTTTTCAAAAATGTTTACGCGTTTTGAGTCTCAAAAGTTGGCATCACTGGATTGAATAATGCTATCGAGAGATGTCAGCAATTAAATGTTGGCCTATTTTTCATTATTGTTTATTTGACCTTTTTTTATTAAGATTTTTGTAATTATTAAAGCTTTAGGTCTTTTTTCTAAAATATTTAAATTTTTATTTCAATATTTCGCTACTCTTTGAGTAGAGTAAATTTTAAGATTATAAAATTTTTATCCTGAAGAAGCTACTCAAAGAGTAGCGAAATGTTGGCCTATTAATAATAATATGGATATTACAGGCATGTGGTTTGTACAGGCCGCGGTCACATGTCACAGCGATATCTAAACAATGAATTTATTGCAAACCAAATTTCCCAATCACATAACTTCACGAATTTTAGCTTTTAATAGGCCGTCCGATGCGATTTAAGGTTGTGATACACTAGCCTACATAATCGTTCATTTCATTCACTGGAAAATCTGACCGATTTCTAGCACACTCAAAAAAAATCACAACAACGTTTGTCATAGGTGCCACACTATTACACAAAAAAGATGCAAAAACATGTGTTTTCATCAATGAAGCCGACATTGTTGTTTTCTTATCAGCTGTATTAGAAAATACAACTCTGATCGCATAGAAACTACCATTTTATGAAAATTTTTAAAAACTTTTGCAAGTCGGACAGACTTAAATTTTAAGTTAAATTTTAGGCCACACTATCATACTTTATGAACACACACGATTTGTTTGATATACCGTACGACTAAATAGGATAGTCAGTAGTGTCCTTTAACACCACTGTATTATTATTTGTGGCACTATGGTAAATACGGAGTCTATATAGAGCCAATATCATTCACGTACACATCCTTAGAACTAAAAACCTGTGAAGTGATTAATGAAATAGACTCACCATTTTGCCAACCTGTTGAAATTAAAAAGAATCGACATTTGTATGGGTAATCGTGGTGACATACATACATATGTCCGATATAACTATTCATTTATAATTGTCAAACCTTTTTTTTTTCGAATACATAAACATATGAATTATTCACATATAAAATCTTTGTTTTGCAAATGTTTTATCGACAGACAAGCCACCACTCACTCCTGTCAATTAATTTTTACACTATTTTCTCTTTAGTTTTTTGACGGTAAAGGAGGAAATTGCATTAATTTGACTTTTTTTAGTTAAGAGGTTTCATCACTTTCTTATAAATGCCAGTTCTGTAACTTTTAAAAAATTTTAAGCAGAACTGATGCTGTAGGATGATTCAAACGTAATGTTACGGTGTTTATGAAAGTTAAGTGCAACTTATGAATCGTAATCGGAGAGGTTAATTTGTATATACCAAATACAGCTTTGTAGCTATATAAAAAATGGTACTGTGCTGTCAAAATATCGCAGTGATCATATCCTCAATATCAATATCGTATAAAGAGTCAAATGTGAGAAGACCTTGGCGTGCTAAAGTGCTTCGTCGATTTCTCGCATTCATTATGCGCTCAAGGATAAATTATGTAAATGAAAATCGAATCATGAATTAATATAAAGCACCAGTCCCGCCGTAGTAATTTAAATAATGATTTTGATAATTTAAATAAGATCGTATCATTTGAGATGCCCATTATATTAGCTATTACACGCACTTTTATTCGTCGATCATTTAATAAAGGGTGTCCCAACTAGAACGCGATTTTTAAATTTTAACCCATATCGAACTATGGTTGCGATAACGCAACACTCACTTTAGGGATGTGTGATTCTCAGTTTGGCTATCTTTTTCTTAAACCCGATATGCAATATGTAAATTTGGTTAAATATCTAAGCAACATGAATTGAGATTTTTCTCAGAAATGATTTTTTCATATTGAAATCAGATCACAAAAAAAAGGAGTTTTCCAACTTTTTTCGATTTTTTATGAATTGTTATAAAATTAGTAATAATATTTAATATATCGACGGACAGCTGTGATAGTATGAAGATTATACATATATCTATGCATTTATATAAGATTTGGAACCAAAAAACACAACGCCTATTGTCCTGGTACAGGATAATGTGGGTGTTGCGAAAACACAACGCTAGTCCTAAACAAGGGCTGGCGCCACGCCCAGTGATTCTATTTGGACCGAAAATTTTTGCACTTTTGCTACAATTTCTGTTTTTGCTGCTGTTTTTGGACGTCCACTTTCACCTAACACATTCACCATATCATTATGAATTTCTTGTCCCGAGGAAGGTTTTTGCTTTAAATATTTATTGACACTACGAATTTCTAATTTTTCCATTGTAAAAAAATTCGCGGATGCGTCTTGTTTTAAAACCTGATTCTATATGAAAACGTTGCCAGATCGAAAGGAAATTTAACATGTGTTCATAGAAGAGATGAAAGTTTCTAAAACAATTAACTTTTTTTCTGTTTATACCGCGCTTTCTGTTCTAGGCTAATGCTTGATTTTCACTATGTCAGTTTTGTTGTCAAATTGTCCAAATTGTTGGTAATTTCAAATTGTCCAAATTGTTGGTAATTTCATAACAAATTGTTGGTAATTTCATAACAATTTGGACATTTTGACAACAAAACTGACATAGTGAAAACCAAGCATAAGAAGTTTTGTTGTCAAAATGTCCAAATTGTTATGAAATTACCAACAATTTGTTATGAAATTACCAAGAATTTGGACAATTTGACAACAAAACTGACATAGTGAAAACCAAGCATAAGAAGTTTGCGAACCGCCCTAGTATACGGACCAAGTTGATCTCGCAATAGTGCAGCAAGTTTCTGTTGTCCTCTTTTTGTGTGAAACATAACTGCCAGAGAAGGTGTTAATCGACTAACATTTGACAAATTCATCAGCTATACAGGTGGACAAAGACATATGTTATACGAGTAGATGTCCTGTAATAAATATTATCACTATCACATTCTTTGGTAAACCTAGATGTCGAGACGAGAAGTTCTGTTAACGGCTATCAGAAAATATACAATTATCACCAGATATTCAATATTATAAATTTTTTACTGAACGGCATTACAAAAGTCAGTTAGTGTGAAAGAAGTTTTTATTCCATATAAATACATTTATGAAGGCCTTTAAGACTTCAACTATTTTAAATTAAAGTTATTTAGTGTCAAATTGTTTCATGAGTAGTTCATATTAATACTCAAGATATCTAGATAAATATTATTAAAAAAAAAACTGGTTCAAAAATATTGGTGTTAAACTGAGCAGAACAATATTTATGGTGCCTATCTTAATAGTCTATCAGAAAACCTTGATTTTTTAGATTTTTCAGCCCATGGTGTCATCCATGTTGTGATATAACCGAATGGTTGTTACAAAATTTTTGGTTAACTAAATTATGTTTAGCTTATAGATTGAAATGGGCTAATAACACTACTAATAAACATATACTTAAAAACACACACACACGCACACAGAAATTTACGAATTCACAACTGGACACTGCAATTACAAAAAAACGAACACTGCAAATAATACATTCATAAACAGAGATGGCTGTAAAATCCAAAACAAAAATTATATCCCGCTTGCCAGCTGTACCCACAAATGATGGACGAACAGAAGGAAATAGCCGAAAAAAAAGAGTTGTAAATAGTTTTGGCCAGAAATTTGAAATTGTAATAATATTTCAATCATATAAAAATCGACCAAGCAACAGAGATGACACAATTGCAACAAATGAACTCGCCTGGCCGAGGCGGTTGTAGTATTAAACTTAAATAGATGTGTAAGTAATGATTATGTATGTATGTGTCTATATGAGAGACGCTGTATTTATCTGCAGTTTGAGATACACATAGACACGCAGTTACATTCAT
The DNA here is from genome assembly GCA_916048285.2 of Bellardia pandia. Classification (NCBI taxonomy): domain Eukaryota; kingdom Metazoa; phylum Arthropoda; class Insecta; order Diptera; family Calliphoridae; genus Bellardia; species Bellardia pandia. Next base: position 38,419,026 of record OU696530.1, read on the forward strand.
TTCAAATTTGATTTATTATTTTATTTGAATAATTGGCTTTCAAGGAATTGAATCTTCATTTAATTACATTGATTTGTTGTCACACACTGGACAACACCAGACCAGAGCCATAAATATGTATGAATGGTTGGATGAATAGATGGATGTATGGTATATATGCAGAGGAGTGGGTGTGTGTGTGTGTAAGAAAGAGTGAGCTGAAGAGATCTATTCTAATGATGACACCGTATAGTACTGTTGAATTTATTACTGTCATTTAAATTTCAAAATTATTTATTCCACCTAGTGTTGGATGCAGTCTGTGTGAATGAATGTGTTTGGAAAACTTAATTTATTTGTATGCATTTCTTCATTAATTTTGATATCAAAAATTTTATTCATTTCTTGTCACACTACAACAAAATAACGATTATTTTCACAATTTACCAACTTTTCAATTTTCTACTTTTATTTTGTGTGTTTGTTTATTTGCTTGTGATTTATGGTAAAATTTTATAGATTTTCTATGACAAACAATTGTCTGCAAGGAGAGCGTTAGCTAGAGTTGTTTGAGACATTGATAAATAAATTTATTTATAAGAATTTGAGTATTGTCATGAATTTACTAAAGACACCGTAACAGATTATATTGTTTTCATATCAAGTGTAGGTATGAAATAGCCCAGCAAATAAATATTTATGGAATTGAAAGCAAATACAAATTTTGCACATTTATAAAAGTTTATGATAAAACGATGCCGTCGGACTGTAGTAATTTGTTTTAAATTTAATATTATTTAAACTATTTTGAATTCAGAGCAGCTGCGTCTGCGTTTAACAACATCTGATCGTTGGTATTAATTTAGCAGTGTGACGATGGGGAAGGAAACTTCCATAAAACTAGTTCTGAGACTGGTTCATCGGATGTAGGAAATGACTGAAATTCTAACAAACTACATGCCAGATAATCATAAACATTAATAACGTCAACGTTTAACATAATGCTATTGTTCCAATTTCATAGAAAATGTCACTATGGGGAAGGACACTTACACGAAATTAAAGGGGTTTTCAAAAAAACTTTGCCAACAGCAATATACTATTTGAATAACATGAAATATCTGACATTTTACTTGTTGCCATATAAGTAGTAGAAGCTGTAACAATGAATTCAATTTAGCTTGAAAATTTACTACGAAAGTGATGGATTGATTTGTCAAGTAAGAGTAGTGGACCGTATAATACGTTTGGATTAAAATCACTGATATGTGGTTTTATCTTTATAGTGCCACAGATCACAGAGCCATCGAAACATTGAATTTATTGCATTTATTAGAATTTCACGAAATTCAGCTTTTAATTGACCGTCCTGATTTGCTATACAGAGAGAAACGAAAAGATTACAGCCTGAAAACTTAAAATTCTTGACGTGATTAACTAAATAGACCCATAATTTTTATCAAAATGTAATTGAAAATTTTGATAAAATGATCGACCAACCTAATGCCTAATCGTAGTGGTCAACAGTCCGATATTATTTTCAATTTATAATTACCAAACTTTCCAATAAAATTACAATTTTAATGCTTTTATTGTGTGAAAGTTCCCATATTAAAGTAGGATAAGGACTACTAGCTCTTATTCTTAAGGTACGGCCACACTTGGCAAATATTTACTCAAAAAACGTAACCACTTGTTTTAGCACAAATTTGTTTGACGTTGTTTACTCTTACAAGAGTTTTGCAAAATCAAAAAGCATCAAATAAAATAAACCTAAATATTTGTTGGGTCTTGTCATAAATAAACGAAGTTTTTTTTTAAATAAATAAACGAGTTGAAATATACATACATATTTTATTTTTTGCCAAGCCTCTTGAAGTCTAAATATTTTGTTTTGTATGGTCCCAAACGTTTCTTTTAGGATGCGAAAAACTGACTCTTCTTGTCCGCGATTCAGGTAGTAACTGTTAAATGGAATTTCAAATCTGCGTGCAAACTAATTGACCGATTCATTAACAGTCATGCATGTTTCCAATTTGTGCCACCTATTGTTAGTTATCTGATGTTGCGGCTGAAGATTTCGTTCTTAGTGGTCTGAAATGGCTAGATAAGTGTTGTACGAAGTGTATTGAAGTTTCAGGAGATTATATTGAAAAATAAAAATGTTTTTGAAAAACTAACCCTTCTCTTTCTGTACTAGACTAAGAAGTTTCCAAACCGCCCTCGTAGCTATTCAAGTTCCAAAAAAAGTCTACCCAAAAATATGTATATAACATTTCACTATCTTTTTATTAGAAATCCCAAATACATATGGCAAAATTCGACTTTTGATCTACACGGTTTAGGAGCTAACGTTGACCGATTTTAGTTAAACTTTAGGGAAACATTTAAAATTATCGGTACTATAAAATAATTAAATATTCTGAATGGCTTATTTGCCAAAAATCTTAAACTCTGCTCAGAAACCATTTAAAAATCATTAAAATTTTCTGCTGGGTAGTACAAAATTTATACAAATTGACATATATTCAACAAATCTCTGTATCTACAGATATGATTTTCAATTTATATACTTTATAACAAATATTAAGCAAGCAGTATAATAACATTTAGTTTTTGCCCAAAAATGTAAGAAAATTTTAGATTATTTTAAAGATTATTAAAATAAATTTTCGATTAAAATTACTTTAAAGTGCTTAAGGAGACGAATTTAATCTAAGATACTATTACTGAAAAAGGGGGTGATTTGGTTAAAGTGAGTCTAGCACAATTTATAGTTGAATATGAAAATATTTTAAATTTAATATTTATTGTTTCCAGTCTATTATAAGTTTATTAGTTTAACAATAAATGGAATTTGAAATGTAAATAAGTTAAAGAAGAAATGAATCTGAGACACACTTTGTTGACAAAATATTACGGGAAAGCAAGGAAATTAAATCGAAATGAATTGAATGAAGACATATTACAACACATTTAAAATTACTTTTTAAACTCGTCTTAGTTTGGAAAGTTTGAGTTAGTTAATTGCAACGCTTTAATTAACAAAACAATTTTCCTATGTTGATACCTACACAGAGAGAAAAATGTTTTTCTAAAATTAAGTTTATTTTTCGTAGTTTTAGACTGAAATTTTCAAGTACGTTTTTACTAGTTCATACTTGGAATAAGTACAAATCGTGAGTGCCCCGATAGACTACGCGATAGAGTGTCGGACTATCAGTCAAAGGGTTGCGGGTTCGATTATCGCCAAAGACTCTGGGTGTTTTCTGCAGATAAGCCAAAAGCTTCGCAGTTTGTGTTTGTTAGTTATTAAAAAAAAAAAAAATTTGATAAATCAAGCGGAGATTTTCGTTAAACAAGATTAGTGGTTCTTGATTTGAATAAACAACTCTTAAATAAAGTCCAATTTGTTCTTAAATCAAGAAGATAAATCTTAAAACGAAAACTAAGACTTATTTTACTTAAATTAAGAAAAAAAAATTTTAAATCAATCTTCTGTTAGGATTATATCAAGTACTAATTCGAGCTAAAATCAAGTTTTGAATTCTAGAAAGAAGTTTATTTAGGATAAATTTAAGATTTTTCATGCTTAAATCAATGTTCTGTTAGGATTATATCAAGTACGAATTCGAGCTAAAATCAAGTTTTGAATTCTTGAAACAAGTACATTTTAGGATTAGTCCAATCTCGGACACACTTAATTCAATCTTAAATTGTTTTGCACTTGGTCTGGTAATGATGACAAATGATTCCTGTCTTATACCTATATCAGGGAATGGGTTCTAGGCGAGACAAATAGGGCCTGGGAAACCGAACAGACTGCCGAGTGTCAATGACGATATGGCCGGTGCTCAGGAAGTGCGACTCGGAATCGTTACTGGGCGAGGGCAAGGTCTGCGTAAGAACCATTATAGGCGTTATCACGGGCCATTGTATGATAGGTAGAATGACAAGGATAATGGGATCTGACTTGTCAGACATATGCGAGGACCCAGAGGAGCTGGAGACGATCGAGCACATTCTGTGCCATTGACCCAGGTTACAAGTTAGCAGGTTGAGGTGGTTAAGCAGTAGATTCATACGCGAATTAGGGGATGTCTCGTGTTGTAGGCTCGGGGATCTCAAAGGATTCGTAATGAATATGGCCTGGCTGCGCAACAGGAGAAGGGGTTTTGTGAGGGCTTAGGCGTTTCACTCTTGGAACGTACTAAGTGTCTCAAATCATTTCCAAAAGGCATCACAATGGACCGTATTGGTATCTGGGTGATGGTGTGGGGACAACCTCACACCGGCCTTCTAACCTAACCTATAGAACAGTTGCCATCTCATGTTCAAAAAAATTGTCTGTATAAACAAATCCTTGCTCTAAAACCTTGCACAAAAACCAAATCTATTTCCAACAATACAATACAAAAGTACTTTAAACCTCATAATGCAATATCAAACAAAAGTTTTTAGGTCATTCTTATTTAATGCTCCAACAAATTTTCTATTTGAACAAAATCAACCAACCTTACGCTCACACACTATTGACTCTAAATCAATTTGCATTTATTATTTATTTAAGCGATCATTCATCACAGCAAACAGTAAAACTAAAATTTCCTTTTCAAACAAAATACGCTTAATTTATATGTATGTAGATGAATTTCATGAAATTATGACAAAAACAATAAGAGAGAAATTGTTAAAAAAATTTTTCTCGTATGTTTAAACAAAAATACATGTATAAAATTTTTTAAAAAATAAAAACCTTTAAAAACCCAATTTATCATATTCAACATATGACATGTGTTATTATGGAGAGATAGCTATATACATATATATTCGCTAGTTCTAAAATGTGACACTGTGGCAGAAAAAATTATTATTGAAAATAATATACTAGAAGGTGACATAAATTAATTTATATCAGATTTTGCTGGACGAACGAGCTGCACATACACATACATAGTAGTTTTAAATTTTTTTTTTTTTTTTTTTTTTAATATAATTAACAAACACAAACTGCGAAGCTTTTTGGCTTATCTGCAGAAAACACCCAGAGTCTTTGGCGGGAATCGAACCCGCAACCCTCTGACTAATAGTCCGGCAAACTATCGCCTAGTCTATCGGGGCACCCAAATATATTCACATTTATTTGTGCCACCTATTGTATTGGATTTGGTATTTATATCCATTGGATTTTTTGTATTTTTTTCATTTGTTGTAACCCCACGGCAATAATCATTCATAAAAATTAAACAATAAAAGCAGTAGTAGCAATGCACTAATAAATATCCATTTATATGCATGTGTATGCGTTCTCATTTATAATAGAATGTTTCCAATTTAATAAGCACACACAATTAGATAATTTTCACAATATTAATAAATATTAGGCCAAAAATTGGTCGAACACTAATACATAATTGGTTTTAAGCCATATTTTGACCGAATGCCGAAATCGAAACTATTATAAAGCAACAACATAGATGATGGAATTTTTAAGGTAATAGACGTTTTTAATATAATTAATAGAAAACAAAAAAAAAAAACTGTTCCTTTAAAAAAATTTGTCAGTTCAAGATGAAAAAAACTAACCCCCTGGCCCACGATGTCGAACGATAACGTTCGCTTAGATAAGACTTAAGACACAAACTTTTTATCGTATCTATTTTTTACTCAATCAAGTTTGTTTATTCCACAATCAAGTTTGTGTCTTAAGTCTTATCTAAGCGAACGTTATCGTTCGACATCGTGGGCTAGGGGGTAAATTTAAGAAAAAGTGTCGGTACTTTAGGGCACCTTAAAATTTTCTAAACATTTTATAAAAATAAAATAAATATTGTGCCGTATTCATAAACAATAAAGTAGACTTTAAGTGTGCTTTTAGACAAAATTTTCATACATACAAAATTTTGTCTAAAAGCACACTTAAAGTCTACTTTATTGTTTATGAATACGGCACATTATTGTGTTTTGGAATTTAATGGTACATTTTAAAAGTTTCGGGTTGCTTCGGATTAAGCCGAATATTGATTTTTCGGTTCGGTTTCGGTCTACAAAAAAACCGTTTTGGTCCGAGTCCTTGGAACTAATGCCAAGTTAATAAATGTTTTGATAAAATCTTTGGTTACGCACCTACCTACGAGGGCGGTTCGGAAACTTCTTAGCCTAAAACATAAAGCGCGGTATAAACAGAAAAAAGTGAAGTGTTTTGGAAACTTCCATCTCTGCTATGTCTACATGCAAAATTTCTTTTCGATCTCCCAACTCCTTCTGTTTCTATATGAAGGAGGAAAAGTCAATTAGATATTATGAATATTTTAGTTTTTTTTTTTGTTTTTGAAAACATCAAAACAATGGATTCTAATTCGAGCTTATTGAATATCTAATTGCATTAGCAGAATTCAATTAGATTTCTAATTGTAAAGGTAAACCAATTTTTTTTGCTAATGACAACTAATTGCAATTAGTTTTACCATTGGAATAAAAATTTCAATTATCTAATGGGAACTAGTTAAACTAATTCTAATTGTTTAATGAATTAGAGAATTTCACAAAAGAATCATTAGCATTATCTAATCATTATTTAACATGTATGGATGAATTGCTAGATAAGCATTGGACTAAGTCTATCGAAGCTTCAGGAGATTATATTGAAAAATAAAAATGTTTTTGAAAAACTAACTATCTTCAAAATAATTGCAAGTTTCATATTTCAGCAGTAAAAGCGAATAGAAACTGCTTGATATAGCTAATCGTCGGAAGGCATCACTGTTCAATAAAAAAAATTATAGACAAGTATATCAAACACTGGTAGAAAATTTGACTGGTGCAAAACGACCGAAGCGTGTTGTAAATACTGAAGTAAGAGCTATAGTAAGAGAAGTAAGAATAAACCCAACATCTAGTGCTGTAGAAAAAGCTTAACGTTTTACGAAAAGTATTGGGAAACCTGTAAGCGCGAGTAAGATTAGACGATATTTGCATCAAAGATTATCTTGACATTTTAAAAAACAATGTAACACACAGTGTAGGAAAATTAGAGCCAGTTCACAACAGGATATTCCAACAGGACAACGATCCTAAGCAACATACATTCAAAATGTTGAAAGAGTGGTTGCTTCATCATCTTTAGACCTCAATCCATTTGCACACCTGTGTGAATATCTGAAATACCCCAAGGTAGTAAATACAGTCTAAATGGAAAAATTGTTTTAATGTATGAAAATTGTCAGCTGTGTTAAAAGCAAAAGGACTGCAAACAAAATAATTAATACAATGTTTTTCATAATTTTAATATATCTGCTTACTTTACTTTGACGCGAAAAATCTGGTATTTCTCCATTAAAATTGAATTAATTTTGTATGTTCCTTTTTGTTCATTAGTTTTATTTGATTAAGGTGAAGTTTTATTTTGCTTGGCAAATATTTACTCAAAAAAGCGTAACCACTTGTTTCAGAACAAATTTGTTTGATGTTGTTTGCTCTTACAAATGTTTTGCAAGAACAAACAACATCAAATAAATTAAAATTAAATATTTTTTGGGCGTTGGCCTAAATAAGACGAGTTTTTTTTTTAAATAAATAAACAAGTTAAAATATATGTATGTATGTTATTTAGTGATGACTTCTTTTTCGGCAAATATTTGCCAAGTGTGACCGTACCTTTATTTATGAATTATGTAATATATTTTGTTTTAAATTTGAACTTGTAGTATTGGCATTTTATGGCAAATTCAAGAAGATGACTACAGGCTCTTATAGCTGTGATGACATAGGGCTGACACTCACTTTGGCTTTGCCCTGTTCTATCGGAGGGAAGAACCGCAACATTGACACATCCATTTCTACAATACATGACCTCACCTGCGATGTTGCAATGCAAATAGACTTTCAAACTTGATATTTTTTTAATCTGTTTGTTAAAAATTAATCATTTTTTATTGTTTGTCATTTTCAAAGGAAGTGTTTTCATTCATTTAGACCAGGAGTGCCCCAAAAGTTGCTTATGTAAGAGCAAACACCAATACATTTAAATAAAAACTAAATTTTATTCAGTATTTTTTGTTGTAAAAGCCAATGCATACAAAGAAACAACACACTTTTTTAAACGGTATCATATGTTAAACAAAAACAAAATCTACATTGACGATCGCAGTCAGCAATGTTTACCAGTAGAGCATACGAAAGTGCTGTTGCTTTGCGCTTGCGTGTATAGAGTGAAGTACGACAAAAAAAAACAAACAATTGCTAGTGCTGAGTGCTGTAATGAGTATACAAAACACACAGCCTATAGCTAAGAGTTTTTACAAATACAAAAGAGCACCAAGAGTATAAGGCTTGGGCACTCCTGATTTCGACGGTTGGTTTGGCATCGAACCGAACACGAATTAAAGCACAGAGACTTTATCGCTTTTAAGGTATCACAAAGAAATCAGATTAGGCAGCAGGCCGAGCCTTTACTCTTTATAAACACTGTTATTTTCAATATTTCTATATTGTATGCTTAGCTTGTTTCATTTAATTTACTACGTTCGTTCTTTCACTTAATTTTTATATAAATTACACAATTACGCGCTGTAAATCGTCCTTCAAACTTGACATTTTTATTATCTGCTTCACAAAAATTAATCATGGACATTTTAAATTAGTTTTTTTTTTTTTTTATTATTTCTCATTTGAAAAGCGCGTACCTGATTTGACTTGAATTTGAAATAATGAATATGTAGTATGTAAAAGTATGTAAGTACATTATGTTTACCTACATATCTGTATGTGTTGTAGTATGCAAAAAAGAAAATGACAATGACAGCAAGGACATGGAATTTGTGAAACGTAAATCCTCGTTAAAAACTAAAGCAGCTTTTTTATATTTGTTGCTGTTTGTTTGTTTTATTGTTTCTGTAACAATTTATTATTTTAGGCTACTAAAATTTTTTCATGTCAATTTCATTTCACGTTGTTTTTGGCCTTAATACCGTTACAACAAATAAACGGAAAATCAACGGAAAGAGAGAGAGAGAGCAGAGCTCAGCCAGCACGGAAATGACAGAACGTAATGTATCTGTATGCAGAAGAATTACATGCGACTATTACTTACTGCTACAACTAGTACAAACAACAAGTATCCTGATTTTATTTAATTTTTTATATATGCTGGTGTTTTTTTTTATTGCTTATTTTTACACTCACTCACTTTGTATTTGTAGGTAAAATGTGTCATGTTCATTTAATATATTTTTTTGTTTTACATTTTATTTTTATCATATTGTTTATATTTTTTATTTTTAAAATCAATAACAAATGGTTTGTTGGTAATGCTTGATTTGTTTTTATTTGAATTTTCAATTTAACAAGTTGTTGGTTTTTTCTCTACTTTATTTTAATATGTATATGAATTTTATATGCTGCTGTTTAAGTTTTTTTTTGTATCTTTGTTTACTCAAAGTATAATTCTATCTGCACTTTACATGTAGCCACTCACTCGTATGTGTATATTTTATTTGATTTTCTATGTGTTTTTATGGCTCTATTTTTATTTAAATAATAAAAATATATAGAGTGAAAAAGTAAAAATATAAAATAAAATAAAACAAGGCTATAATTTCCCTGTAGATCAAACATAAGGGCATTTGTTGGCTGACTGGATAATATACAACAACAACAACAACACTCTAAAAATACATGTACATATGCGCAAGTTTTATCCTTAAATAAATATGTATGTACCAGTACATAGTCTTTTAACAAGAACATTGTTTGTCAAAACAAAGAAATTTACACAAAAAATCCCTCAAATGTTTGTTGTGTTAGAAAGAGTAAGATTTCACAATTGCAAATGGAGAATGATTTTGGGCAGAAGTTTACCAAGACCACACATACAAATGTTAATTTTTTTATCAATATTTTCAAGAGCATTTGGCAAAATGGCGTCCTCTATTTCGCCCTATTGAAACCACTTGTCGGTGATAAGCATATCACTGATAATAGGATAAAATTTAGTTGTTAACACCTCTCCATACGTGATCTATTTACCGAAGCATGATTTAATCAACATAACCACATTTTCTAAAAATATGGCCAACAAATAAAACTCCAAAACACATAACGCAACCTACAGTCACATATTCAGCATATAAAGACTTATTAACAATTGCTTTTGTAGGCAAATATCAACCAAGTTCTTAGTAATTGTCTCAGCAGTACGAAATGTAGCTTTTACAGATCCACCAATTTCAAACTGAAATTGAGATCATTGTAAAAATAGTCAAAACTTTCACTACTGATAAATCAACAAGTATTTATCAACAAGCATGTAGCTGCAATTTTTATGCTGAAATTCACTCATTAATATTTTTTAGTATTACACAACTATAATTACATTTAATGATGAATAAAGAAAAATTCTAAACAAAAAACAAAAGTAATCACACTTTGAAAATGTCAAATTTTACTTAATAAATATACAGTGGGTGGCCAAATTATTAGTTACACATGCAAAATTGTTCAGTTTGAAGCCGCATAACATTTTAAAATAGTGGAAATTTATCCTTTTATTTGTTCTTTTAGGTAAATTAAGTGTTTCTTATTCAATTAAAAATATATTCTTTTATGGTAAAAATATATATTTGAGTAAAAGAAATATTACAAAATTTTTAAAAAAAAAAAATTTAATATTTCGTAGCATCTTCTTTGGCATCAATTACAGCTTGCACCCTTTTTGGCATGCTCTGAATGCCTTTTTGAACATTTTCTTTTTTCGAAGTCAGGTCAGACGTTGTAGTAACAAATTTTGCAAATAATCAGAATTATTATGGTAAAAAGCCCAAAAAAAGCCTTTCTGAACGGGACAATCGCCGAATGATTAAGATTGCCAGTGACAGAATGAAGAGTCTTGAATGTGAGATAAATGTTTCCAAATCAACCGCAAACAGACTGCTAAACAAATCTTAGGCTATTACACGACAAAAGCTGTTCTCTGCGGCAAGGCTATTACTCCGGCACAGAACTGCTAGACTTGGATTCTGATCGCATACACGATTTTTTTTACAATGGAAAAGTTAGAAATTCGTGGTTTCAATAAATATTTAAATAAAATAAATATGCTAAAAAGCATTTAGCATAATTTTTAAAAATTTCAATGCATTTTCGAGAAACAAAATGCTAAATCTAGCACTGAAAGTGCTAAAATGGCGACACTGTAATTGAGAGTTATTTAACAGATTTTTCCGTGGCTTTATATACATATAAGTCAGATGAATTTCTCTGCCAATTCTTATCAAATATGTTTACCAAAAGTTTAACATTAACATACAAATATTTATTTCATTGAACTTATTTATATATTGAACTATTATCAATCCATTAAGTACTTATGACATCCGTACCCATTAGTTTATCACCTTGTTTTTTTTTGTTCATTTATTTTAATGTATGAATATTAAAGATTTTCCCTTTGAAACATTAAACGAACATTAAATATTTTTAATGTCTTTATGTTCAAAGATAAAAACTATTTATTTAAAGTGCTACACAATAATATCTGATTTTATTATTACTGACGCCCTCTCTGTAAATCATTTTTCATTTTACGGTCAATTTAACACTCTAAGAGTGCAGTTCAATTCATTTAAAAGAAATTCCTTATATTTTATTTATTTATTTATTTATTTAATAAATTTCTTTACATTAAATTATTTAAGAGTTTTTATATTTTTTTGTGTTGTAAAATTTTATGCTATTTTACTTTATTTATGACGTTTAATGTCATACATAAAGTACTGCTCAAAATTATAGCGCACTTTAATTTATTTTTTAATATTCATTTTAATATTCATATTTTTTAAAATAATTAAAAAAGTGGTTTATTTTTTGGTTTTAAATTAACACATTTATTAAAATTTATTAAATTAATATAGCAATTCAGTTTAAAATAATAAAAAATAAAAAAATTGCGATTGTTTAATAGAAGAAGTCTCAAATTAATAGTTCATAATTATAGCGCACTTAAAAAATTTAATTCATTTTATGAAAAGTTGATCAACATTTGAACTTAGTATGATGAAATACTTCCTCCTTTAATCTGGTTTGGAATTGATTTAACCAATTTGTAACAGTCATCTATGGTTATTTTAGACCAAATGTCTTTTATAGCGCTGATCAATTCTCTTTTAGTTCTTATTTGGTAGTTTTGAAGGTCCCGATCAATAATAGACCACAAGTTTTCGATTGGTTGATATCTGGCGATGTCGGTGGCCAATCTAATAGGGGAATACTATTGTTTCTAAACCATGCCATCGAAAATTTTGCCTTATGACAGGGGGCATTGTCTTGTTGAAAGTAGGCTTGAGTTTATTCAGCGCCAAAAATTTGATCAAAATATGATGCAAGTTCTTCATATATTAAATCAATACAGCTTCTAGCATTTAAACGACCTTCATAAAAGAGTAATAAGCCGGTACCATCCCCATACGCTAACAGAGCCACCACCACCTTGTATTATTGGCTGGAAGCAAAATGGTTGATCCTTCTCCTGCATTGTTCGTCGAACAAATGATCTATTTTTACGATTTATCAATTCAAATTGGGATTCGTCATTAAAAATAACCTTATTCCAATCCATTTCAGTCCAATTTGCATACTTCTTACACCAATTTAATCTTTTTTTTTTTGTTTGAACCTTGTTTCGATAAGGACGTCGTTTCTTGGTTAACAAGTCGGCGACGGGTTGTGCTGGCACTTATTGACTTTCCATGATGACCATTAAGAAGAATGTTGACGACTACTAGCTGATCGATTTCTTTTACACATTTGCACCAATTGCCGATATTAGACTGGTGTTGTGCATTTGGAACGTCCTTGACCTGGTTTATTTGTAAGTGGTTCATTGTCAGAAACTTTTTTTTTTCAACATTATACACTCAAACCTCGTTTTATGCGATTTTTTTGATGCGAATTTAAATTTGTGCGATTTTGAATTTTCAAAATTTCAGTGTGAGAAAACATATTTCCATAATAAAATACACCTGTTTGAGTACCATTTCATTTAACACAGCAACATTTTATTTGTGTATTTCGGTGCGTTTTTTAATTTTTTCGAAAATGTGATGAAATCTTTATTTTTACCAAATTTTAATTGCAGTTTTTTAAATGGTGCGAAACGCACCAAGTTGACAACGCTGCATACAATACACACATTAATTAGCTCTTACTCTGACACGTCAAAGATTGTTCAGCAAAAGTGGTTCACGCTTCTAGCATAGCAAAGCTTCTAGCGTTCACTCTGTCAAACTTAGTGTGAATATCATTCTAGTTTTCAACTTAGGGGAAATCCCTTTTAATCAACATAGATGTGTTTGTTTCCTCTAGTGATGAAAGCGATATAGAGCTAATTCAGAAGCTCGGCACACCCCATATTAGTGATTCTGATTATGAGATAGGTACATATAATTTATTTCTTCAATGTACATAAATATTTTTTTTTAAGTACGTAGTGAATTGATGTATATTTGTTTTTTTTAATATGTAAATGAATTACTTTTTTGTTGACTTTTTTATGCGATTTTGTTTGAGTTTTAATGCTTTACTTTGAACTTATGGTTTTTTTTTTAATTCAGGGACGAATCATTAATTTTAGTATGGAGGTAGTGTATCGTTTTATGCGAATTTGTTTTATGCGATTTTCTCTGGAACGGATCAATCGCATAAAACGAGGTTTGCGTGTATACACATTTTCGTGAAACACCAAGACTCTTTGAAATTTCTGAATGGGAAAACTTTTCAGCAAGAAGTGCCTTTATAGAAATATTTTGCTCCAAAGTGATGGTTTTTTGACCAATTATTCCAAATGTAAAAATCACGATTACAATGGAATGATGTAATGACACCACGCGGTTTTAACACAGACTGTAATAATTTTATCTAAGGGCGCGTTTTCACTATGTCATTTTTGTTGTCAAATTGTCCAACTTGTTGGCAATTGTATGAAAACGGGTTGTCATCAATAAATTTAATTTTTTGCAATCATCATTGCAAACATAGATGACGCCATATGACACCCCGTTTTCATAAAATTCCCAACAATTTGGACAATTTGACAACAAAATTGACATAGTGAAAACGCGCCCTAAAACTGTAGGAATAGAACATATTTGAGTTAAATTCCATGAGAAAATATACCGTCAGTTCACATCAAATATTGACATTAATTATGTCATCATTCCATTTTCACTCTTTCATCTAAATTTTATTATCCCCATTTGTTTGCTCATTGTATTCGCAGAAGTATAAAAGTAAATAAAAAATAACAATAAAAGTTTTTCTATGGGTGAATTTTCCGCATAAACTCATTGAAACATTAATTTTAAAAGTATGCTATAATTCTGAGCAGTACTTTAGATTTAAAGCATTTTGAGTCATGTGCATTTTAATGCTGCTGCTGCTGCAGCAGTAACCAATTAATATTTCATTTTTGTTGTTTGATATTTAACGCTTTCTGATGTTGTTATTGTTGTTGTACGAAATAATATACATACATACATACATTCATATATATATAAAAAGGGGTCATTAAAAACAAATCATGTTTTTTGTTTCTTTCTTTAATTTCTTTGAAATAACCATAGAAAAAATACTTTATATGAAGCGGCACAAAACCCCACATTAATACTTTCAGTGGCATCAAATACAGCTGACGCTGGGAACTATTACTTGAAAAGACACAAATCTCAAGTAATTCTATTTTTTATATTTTTCGTTACGGATGTCAAAAAATGTAAATATTTGTCAGTTGTCAATTATGTCAGTTTTATTATTGTGTAAGAATTGTTAGAGAAAAGAAACAGTGTAATATTTATAAGTTTTAAGTGGTTGTCAAATAAACGAATGTTTGACAGTTTTTCTTAAATTTATTTTACCCAATATTTGACATAATGTAAATAAAATGAAACCATTACAAGAATAGCCATTTGAATATACGAGTATGAGTATTATTTGAACTTTGCTTAATTGAATAATATTGTTGTTAAATAATTGAAAACATTATTTTTATTTTATTTGAAAGTGTGTAAACAATTATTCAATGCAAGAGAAAAAAACCCAAAAAAGTATTAGGAATAATTAAAAGTAGGGGGGAGGTGGGGTTGGCTGGCGTATTTAAAACTTAATACTTTTTAAAATAAATTGAAACTTTAATGCCAGCGCTGTTTATGTGAACAATGCTTTTGTATTAAAATTTTGTTTGCTAATTACTTCCTTCTTGTCAATTTGTTGTCTCTAGTAATTCAATTAAGTCTTTAAGTCAATAGGAATTATTTAAAATTTAATTAAAATTCTTACAAAAAATGAAACTCATAAGCGGATAATAACTCTGATTATGATTAAAAATCTTTAACAATCAAAATTGCGAAAAAAAAAAAAAAACGAAACGCAAGTACCAGTCATAAATAAAATATGAAGCAAACGATAAAATAATAAAAACATCATCGATAAATTTTGGAATGGCAAGTAATTAATGTAGTTTAATGAGCTTTAAAGTTGTTATTTTTCTTTTGCTTTTCAATAGATGTTAAAAGCTGCAGCCATAAACGATGCTGGCTGACTGGCTGACTGGCGTTAGTCAGTTTCTGATTTTCATGTAATATCTAGTAATAATCATTTGTTATAGTACTTGTACCACTCTGAAGCTGTTTATGATTCATTATTCAATCTAATATCCGTACGTAACACCACTTGTCCATACTTTTTATCTTCTTGTCGTTTTTCGTACTTTCTTTACTCAACTGCAAATTCTTCGTCATTGTTCATCATTCTATAGATTTGTTGCACTCTCAACAAGACAATAAAAATAAGCTAGCAAAATCTTGAAAAATAAAAATTGGAAATTATATGGAAAGAAACAGGAAAAATCATGAGAAGTATATGAACCACGACAATTTACAAACAATTTTACCGACTTTATGTTGAAAAATAGCAGCAGACACTAAAATAGTTGAATACTTTCTACTCAAAGTTTTTGCAATTGTAAGGGGTGTCCCAACTAGAACGCAATTTATAAATTGTAAATAAAACACAAATATTTCAAAAAATAATCATGAAACTTTATTATAGCGTAAAGTAGACAGAATGAGGTTATGTATGGAACAAGATATCGTGCAGATGGCCGCCGCAGCTTTGCTGGCACACACGCGTTCTTTTAATGAAATTTTCAACGACCTTTTTGCGTAAATGCTGCGGTATTTCATTAATGCAGCGTCCAATTTCCTCTTTTAAGGCTTGAGTCGTCGTCGGCTTATTCGTGTAAACCATCGACTTCAAAAAACCCCAAAGAAAAAAATCTAAAGGTGTTAAATCGCACGATCTAGGCGGCCAATTCTGGTCTCCAAAACGCGAAATAACACGACCGGGAAATGACTGATGCATTTTCTCTGGCTGTATGACATGTGGCGCCGTCTTGTTGAAAGAACCACATGCATTCCACATTCATTTCTTCAATTCTAGGCAAGAAAAACTGGTTATCATTTCACGATACCGAACACCATTGACACCATTGCGTTCTAGTTGGGACACCCTTTATTAACAGAACTTTAAGGAATGAATTTAAGTCTTTTACAATTACAAATTTTTAAACTGTAAGCACTTTAAAAGGAAACATTGATAATCGATATTTATATTTTATTTATTTATTAAATAGCTTTTAAGCCCTTACGAGCAATAAACCAGTACAATTAAATTTTAAATATTTTATAATATGAGTAACTTGGAATTCAAATATTTAAAATTGTGAATTTTAAATTCACACCCCCCCCCCCCTACACAAATGTTAAGACTAAAAAAAAACAAAAAAGAACAGACACTTTGGATATCCAAGACAGCAGTCACAATAAATTTCATAACAAATTTATGATTTATAAGTTTTCAATTACAAGTATGATATTTTTAAAATGTTTAAAAGAATATGAAAATATGAATAAAGGAATTGTATAATTACACAAAGCAATGGATCTAAAAACAAATGACCTCTTCATTTTTAATGTGTTATAACGTGGAGGCATATAGGAGATCAAACTTATTTTGTGAGCATACAGAGAAAACATTTTTGTGGCGTCTATTCAATAATGAAATTTTCAAATTTGACAAATAACATTCAATTTTGAAATCTAAAGTGTCAAGACGTGAAAAATCTCCATGAAATAAGAATAAAAGCAATTTAAATTGTATAGTCAATTCATTTCAAGATCTAAAAGAGAATTTACCAAATCATATAATACTGTGCATTAAATATTTGGCAATGGCAAGTAAAAAATTGATTCAGCAAACAGAATTCGATTAAAGCAACTGAAATTTCAAACCAAATAAGTTTTTAGTGAGCTTTCTGTGTGCTAAGGCAAGCTGTGACTTTTAGCTAAATTTCTTACTACTTCATAAGAGATTATAAGATAATTTCTATTCATTCGTTAAAAAAATTAATGTTAGTTTAATAATTTCTAGTTTTAAAGGATGATTAAACATTCATAGATCAAACATTTAAAATATTTGCAAGTTATTAAAACTTTCCGGAAACAAATCACTGCACAGTGCGGTCGCATTAAAATATTTTGGAAATAAATCCGATATTTCTAACTGGCTACCCCGATTAATATGAAATTTCTCATAGGCGAGTTTAAGTTTTTATGACGGACACCTCACTTCCACCAAGGTTTCATATACATGTAAAACACTTGTAGAATAGTTCGTCCAAAATCAAAGATTTCATTATATTCTAAAGTATATGACTTTGTTTTCAAAACAATTCTAAATCGGATTGAGGTCAGCACTTTTTGCTGGCTATTGTACTCGTTAAGCCATTAATTCACGATTTTGGAAGTGTGCTTCGGGTCCCCAACAAGCTAAAAACTTCAACCATATGATAGACGCTCTTATTTATATAATCGGGCAAATGATTTGGCATAATACGCAGATAGTCTTCCTTTCTCGTAATACTGACGATTCTTTGCAGTGGTCCGAGGTGCAACCATGTAAAGCAATATGACGTTCCTCCTACCGTGCTTCATTGTTTCCTTTACATGGTGTCTTTGAATTATATGGGCTGGCCATATTATACGTTTCCAGTCATCTACTGTCTAATTTCTGTACCAGTTTGCAATTGTAACCAATATCAGGAAGGGCTTATCATGCTGTCAATCAACTAACGGGTTCGTCTATTGCTTTTGATGGTACCTCTTTGCATTTTGCAGTTATCATGACACGTGTGTACGCATACGTTAATAGCTGATTTGTGGTTTGGACTCTTATGAACACTGATAGATTTACTTTTAGCTGTTGAGCTATTTATTACTCGCATAGAATAGCTACTTTATGTCACTTCTAGAATATTCTTCCTAATTACTCTTGATAGTTTCTTCATTATTTATTATAATTAGATTTATGTTGGATAATTTGCAAAAAGTGTTTATGTGACATATGCAAATAAATTAACGTTTTTTTTTTTATAAACAAATCTAATGGTAAACTTTGATATTTTTGTGCAAATATTTAAAAAGACACAGTTGTGCAAAATTGAGTACATGCTAATTTTTTTGTAAATTACTTTGTTTAGCATTAAACCTAAAATGAATGACAAAAAGCAGTTTTCAATTTTATTTATTAGTTTTATTTTTATGCAATAAAACATGCACAAGGCACAGACGTGTATTTATTTATGCTCCCCACTGTATGTCAATTCTTTTATAAATGATGTGAATTCAATGATTTAATAATGATGGAATTCGGTGGCAGTGTGTTATGTGGCACTGTTCATCAATAATAGACCAACATTTATTAGTTAATATTTCCCGAAGGCGAATGCTTTACTGTATTTAATACCGAATTTTCTCCAGGCCATATTGCTTATTATACAGTGTCACATTCAGCATGCAAAGGCTTGTAAACATTTGCTACTTACTTTTCGAATGCGGCTATTTCATCCAAACAATTCTAAATGGCGGTCTCTAGAGGACGTTTACCATTTTCATAGTAAATTTTCGAGCGAAATTGAATAGATTGTAATAATTGTCAAAGCAAGTAAAATGTCAAAGCATTCATGTTATTCCCATTAAAAATTCTTTACATATCAATTAGTATTAATAATGAATACCTTCAAAACTCTGGCCATAACTAACATGAACGAGCAACAGACAGAGTAATAGATATTTAGAAACAACCAAACCAGTAGCCAATATCAGAATACAAACAAGTATTGCAACAACAGTAGTAGAAGTAGAAGAAATATGACCAGCACCGCCATGACTACCACTAACACCAACGCTCACGATGATGGTCTTTTGGGTCGTTTTGACCAAACAGTTCTTTATCCATATTTCAGTTTTTCTCTTTAAACTTACGTGAAACTTTTCATTTACCAACTTTGCACATGCAGCCAGCCATTTAGCCGCTAGCAGCAGCAGTTAGTTGTTGTTTTTGCTGCTATTGTAACTAATTATTAAAGATTTTTTCCCATCATTTTTTTTCGCCCAGTTTTTTTCCATTTACGAATATTTTGTTTGTTTCTGGCTGGTGTGTGAATATGTTTGGCATGAATGGATTGATGGTTGGTTGGTTGGTTGTTTGTTGGAATAGTTGATCGTTTAGTGGGGTCGTTTGATTGTCAGGTTTGTTTCACTGACTGTCTTGGACGGACTGACCGAACGTCCGACCGTCCACTGATGTGTATGATGCGTGTGTGTCTTATAAGATGAGTAATTTTTTTTTTTGTACATTTCATTCGTTCTTAATTTCTTAAGTTATGACGATTATAAGTTAGAGTTTTTTCTATTCTTTTTGTATTTACTACTGCAAACATTTAGTTGGGTTTTAATGTTTCTTGTAATTTTCTATTAAATACCTTTACAATTTTTGTGTGTTTGTGCTTAGGAATTGTGTGTTGGTGCCAAACAGTGGGGGAAAGGAAATAGAGTTTTCAAAACCTGTAATTTTCGATCAGACAACATATTTATACCCTACACCACCATAGTGAGGAGGGCATATTGCAATTGTGCTGATGTTTGTAACGCCCATAAATATGAGTCCAGAAAAGCACTTTGAAAGCATAACTCTCTTAAAAATGTTGGTATCTTAACAAAAAAATAGTTTCATATCTACAGAAATCATGACACCGATTTTTCTAACGCTCGGTCCATACTAAGCCATAGCTTCCATATAAGACCAACTTCTGAAAATCACTAACATATTTACAGTGTTTATATCGAAATACAATTTAACATAAGAAATATGTTTATGCACAGAAGTCATGCTACAAAATTTTTAGATGATCGCTCCATAAGACGGCCGTATAGCGCACATTTCTTAAACGCAATTTTTATACATATACTGGCTGTAGGGTATTGTATGGTTGGGCTTCCTTCTTGGTTTTTCTTACTTGTTGTTTTTTTAATTCTACAGGCACCTTTACACCATGTCTAAGTATAAAATACTCTTATGTAGCATTTTTCTCAGAAAATCTTGTATATAATAGTTTTTTCTATAGAAAATCTTGTGTATAACACTATTTTCTTCAGAAAGTCATGGGTATAACAGTGTTTTCTATAGAAAATCATGTTTATAAGAGTATTTCCTATAGAAAATCTTGTGTATAACAGTATTTTCTGCAGAGAATCATGTGTATAACAGTATTTTCTATAGAAAATCTTGTGTATAACAGTATTTACTATAGAAAATCTTGTGTATAATAGTCTATTCAAGAGAGAAGTCTTGTGTATAACAGTATTTTCTATAGAAAACCATGTGTATAACAGTATTTTCTATAGAAAATCATGTTTATAAGACTATTTCCTATAGAAAATCTTGTGTATAACAGTATTTTCAATAGAAAATCTTGTGTATAACACTATTTTCTACAGAAAATCATGGGTATAACAGTGTTTTCTATAGAAAATCATGTTTGTAAGAGTATTTCGTATAGAAAATCATGTGTATAACAGTGTTTTCTATAGAAAACCATGTGTATAACAGTATTTTCTATAGAAAATCATGTTTATAAGAGTATTTCCTATATAACATCTTGTATATAATAGTTTTTTCTATAGAAAATCTTGTGTATAACACTATTTTCTACAGAAAATCATGGGTATAACAGTGTTTTCTATAGAAAATCATGTTTATAAGAGTATTTCCTATAGAAAATCTTGTGTATAACAGTATTTTCTGCAGAGAATCATGTGTATAACAGTATTTACTGTAGAAAATCTTGTGTATAACAGTATTTCCTATAGAAAATCTTGTGTATAATAGTCTATTCAAGAGAGAAGTCTTGTGTATAACAGTATTTTCTATAGAAGACCATGTGTATAACAGTATTTCCTATAGAAAATCATGTTTATAAGACTATTTCCTATAACAAATCTTGTGTATAATAGTATTTTCTATAGAAAATATTGTTTATAACAGTATTTTCAATAGAAAATCTTGTGTATAACAGTATTTTCTAGAGAAAATCTTGTGTATAACAGAACTTCCTATAGAAAATCTTAAGTATAACAGTATTTTCTATAAAAAATCATGTGTGCACCATTATTTCCTGTAGAAAATCTTGCATATAATAGTCTTTTCCATAGAAAATCTTGTGTATAACAGCATTTTCTATAGAAAATCATGTGTATAACAGTATTTTCTATAAAAAATCTTGTGTATAACAGTACTTCCTCTAGTGTATTTTCTATAGAAATATAAAAACTCTTGTGTATAACAGTAGTTTTATGTAACAAATTCTGAACCATCAATTTTAAATTCTCCGTTCCACTGTCAACCATCTTTATTAGTTACATTTCATATACTCTGCTCTAGCTTTCTTTATTTCTTTCTTTCTTTCTTCATCTTTCCCTGCTTGTAGTAATTTAATTTTTAATACAACTTAGCTCCAAACAAATTTGTATTTGTTTTGTAACTTGTACGTCTACTACACTCCTACCAAGGCGGTCTGGTCTATCGGTCATCACAGAATATTTATAGCAAAATGAATGAAAATGTTTATGTATTTTCATTTCATTTCATTTGCTGTTTTCTGTTTTCTTTTATTTGCTTCATTTTGAAATTGCGTGCTTTAAATGTTGATAAATAATTAAATGGTGGTTATGAATTTCTAGAATCTAGATGGTCATAAACTAAATATGCGTAGGATTTCTTTAGCATAGCTTTCCAAGGCAAGTAAAGCGGCTCAAATGAAATAGCAAACGAAAAACAGAGAAACATTCTTTTTAATTGTCGTTTAATTGTGTAGAGAAATTTGTTATTGTGGATGTTAGCAGACAAAACAGAGTGTAGAAGAACTTGATTTTAAATTAAAAACTATAAAAACCAAATATAGAGAGATAACAAAACGATTATTTAAAAAGCAATTATAATAAATTTTTATTCTGTAGGGGGGGACAACAAAAAAAAAAGTTTGATTAAAAAATCATCAATTCAAAGATTTTTAATCTGCGAAGATTCATGGGCTAATAAAGAATATTAAAACCATTAGATAGGTTAAATGTTTTGCGGATATGTGTCTGGACGGATCATATTTAGAAAATTAAACATAAAGTTAGTTTTCACTTAAAGACGTATAAAATTTGTTTATAATTTCAAAGGTGAGTGTTTTTTAACTTTCAATTTGAATACAAGCTAAAATATTTAAATATCAGTAGGAAGTATTTTGAAGTAAAATTTATTTTATTTTTGCATAACTTACCAACTATTAAATATAACATATTTGAAAAAACCACATACCTGTAAAGAGAAAAAAAAAGTTTTAAAACAATTACAAGCAGCCCAAATAAATTTTGTAATATTCATCAAGTCTGATGAATTAAATAAAAAATAAAGTTATTAAAAAATTTTTAAAATTTGTTTCATCCTAAAACACCTTAAACTATAAATTCCTTAAACATTTCACAAACTTAAATTAAACAATAGAATTTTGCAATTTAAAGTTTTCTCCAGCCCTCCCCGCCTCTCTCTGCTACATATACTAACTTAATACGCTTTCCCTAAAATTAATTTCCAAAACTAATAACTATTCCTGCTGCTGCTACTGCTGTTCAGAAACAAATGGTTTCCTCCTTTTTGAATTAGTTACTACTACAACAAAGTTCAGTTATTGAAGCTTAAAATTAACAAAATGTATGACGTCAGTATGTTTGCCCAAATACTATCTCTATTACTTAAAATATACTCTCAGCAACAGCTACAACAATCGAAAACTTTTTGGCAAAACAAAAAAAAAATATATATAAACCTGATTAATATTTAATATATCGATGGAATTATTTTGTTTATGTGTGAGACACTTGTATTTAAAGTTTGTGTGTATAATCGTTTCCGTCATGAATGTAAATACTGCAGAATATTCAATGGAGAGGCCAGGCCAGGCCATGCCAGGCCGGTCACTGTACATAATACATACATATATAAAGCCACACTATCTGTTCATATATACAAACAGCAGTTTGAAGGAGTCAAATATTTCAAGAAAAGGACATACCGTAAAAGCTAGAGAAAATTTGTAGCATTATAAATGTTTTCAAACTGTAAAAGGAAATACATAACACGGTGCGACAGTCCAAAAAACCTGGGACCCGATAATATTATTCTGGTAGGGCTTGTCGAGTAAAACAAGATTCCAATAGTGAAATATTCCGGACACCTCCAGAATCCGGTTTTTATACCTTTCCACACTTATAAGCCTATAATTTTGTTGATAATGATCCGATTACTAGATTTGGAAAGAAGAAACTGAGATGTTTCGAATGATATATGTATATATATATATTATCTAAGAAAACTTGAGAAATTTGGGTGTTATTGTCGAGCAATAACACAATTTGCTATAACACAATTTTCTCGACAATAACACCCAAATTTCTCAAGTTTTCTTTGATAATATATATATATATTAGGCCGGGCCAATTTGTATGGAGCCGAAAAAATCGATTAGAGCCGCCCCCTAGGATGATTCTATGGACAATTCTAAGCAACTTTGGTGAAGGAACCATGGGTCTATCTCGATTTTCGAGTCGCCCACTTTTCAAAAAATGATTTTTTTCCCTATAACATCATTTTGATTCGAAATTCGATTTTTTATTCATCGTTATATTATCTTTTTTATGTGTATATGGGGGGTTTTTGGGATCGAGAAATTCATTTTTGATCTTTATTTTTACATATGAACACCAGCAGAGGGCGTTTCATGCATATTTGTAATATTTTTCGTCTATTTTCCGACAAAAAATGTTCGGTAAAATTGATATTTATTTTATTTTTTTCAACAGAAATTCAACCTAAAAAATAAGAACATGTGTAAAAAAAATTAATTTAGTGGAAGAATAGCGGAAGAAGTTATTTTTGAAAGTCTTTCTTGCTTTCAAGTCTGGGGAAAAAAAATCATTTTTTGAAAAGTGGGAGACTCGAAAATCGAGATAGACCCATGGTTCCTTCACCAAAGTTGCTTAGAATTGTCCATAGAATCATCCTAGGGGGCGGCTGTAATCGACAAAAAATTTGGCCCGCCCTAATATATATATATCATTCTTCTTTCCAAATCTAGTAAGAAATTGAAAATCGGATCATTACTAACAATATTACAGTCTTATAAGTGCGCACAGGTACAAAAACCGGTTTTTAACCGTAAAATCGGATTTTGGAGGTGTCAGGTATATTTCACTATTGGAATCTTGTTTTACTCGACAAGCTCTACAAGAAAAACAATGTCCGGTCCCAGGTTTTCCTATTTCATTCAATTTTGTATCACTGTGTAATAAGTCGTTATGGTTTAGTTAATAAAGACGCAATACGAACAAGGTAAAACACAGCTTTCGCAGAAGTAATCATATTAAAAAAACTGCGTTGCATAACTATAAATACATACAACTTTTCTCAATTTTGTAAGTTAAAAAAAAAAAACTAAAACAGTTGAACCTACTTGTAACAAACCAAAAAAAAACAATTATCATTTAACAAAAATAAAAAAAAAATATTTTCCTCTTATAAATGTATAAAGATATTAATTAGTGATCCATAACTATAAGTACACTGCAATTAAAATAAATTAAAATACCAATATTCACAAAAAATTTAGAATTTAATAATGTGATAGGTTCCTTTTTCGAATCTAAAAATTGTCAAAAATTCGATCAGGCATATTATTTACTAAATTTATTCTTATATCATATACAACAGCTTTTTTTAAGGTAATATATGCTTTCATATTGTCGGTTTTCACTATAAATTCCACGGCTTAATATTCCCCAAACTTATTCAATGGGTTTCTGAATTGGAGAACCTGCGGATTTTCTAGTATATTAATATTTTTCGACGACTGACATGTAAGAGGGCGTTTCGGAAACTTCTTAGCCTAAAACAGAAAGCGCGGTATAAACAGAAAAAAGTTAAGTGTTTTGGAAACTTCCATCTCTGCTATGAAAACATGTTAAATTTCTTTTCGATCTGGCAACTCCTTAATATAGAAACAGGTGTTCAAAAAAGACGCATCCGCGATTTTTTTGCCATGGAAAATAAGAAATTCTTGGTGTCATTAAACATTTAAATAACAAAGGTTTATCGGGACAAGAAATTCATAATAATGAATGTGTTAGGCGAAAGGGCTCCTTCATATGCAACAGTAAAAAATTGGTTTGCTGAATTTAAACGTGGTCGTACAAGCATTGAGGACGAACCACGTAGTGGACGTCCAAAAACAGCAACAACAACAGCAATTTTACCCAAAGTTCATGATATAGTATTAAATGATCGACAAATAAAAGTGCGTGAAAAAGCTAATATAATGAGCATCTCAAATGATCGAGTAAAATTAATTTTGCATGAACAACTACAGTTGAAAAAGCTTTCTGCAAGATTGGTGCCGCATTTGTTAACAGTCGACCAAAAACACATTGAAATGAAAATTTCTCAGGCTTGTTTGGATCATTTTAAACAAAAATTAAATGAATTTTAAGCCTCGTTTTAAAACAGTGGATGAGACATGGATCCACCACTATACTCCAGATACGAAACAATAATCCAAGCAATGAACTGAATCTGGAGGAAGTGGTAAGGTTAGGGCAACGGTTTTTTGGGACTTATTGATTTACTATCTACAAAAGAGTAAAACAATAAATTCAGTGTACTATTGCAACATTTTGGATCAATTAAATGTAAAAATTCAAGAAAAACGTCCTGGCTTACAACACAAAAAAAAATATTTTTTTTATTTTTTTTTCCCACCAGCGCACAAGAGTATGTTAACAATGGCAAAAATTAAACGAATTAAACCACCCACCTTATTCTCCTGATTTAGCTCCCAGTGACTTTTACCTGTTCCCAAATCTAAACAAGTTTCTAGCTGGCTAACGTTTTTTCTTAAATGAAGATGCAATTACAGTTGTAAACGACTATTTTGAAGGCCTTGAGGAAAACTATTTTAATTAAGGGATAGAACTGTTAGATAAGCATTGGACTAAGTGTATTGAAGTTTCAGAAGATTATATTGAAAAATAAAAATGTGTGTTGAAAATCTAGCTACTACTAGGAACGTAGCCTTTATGAAAAATAGATGGTTGTTCGTAATATTTTCTACAAATTGCAATAATTTCTCATCTAAAAAAAAGCTTTCTTTACCATCTGATATCGTGATACTAGAAATATCTCGACATTTATTGAACGTGTAGCAGTGCCCTATGACACCAAAGCATTTTTTCTTGTCGGTTTTAAAACCAATTCTGACAATATTGGTTTCTTTGACACCTCTGAATATAACGTATTTTTTAGTGGTTACGTTTTTTTCATCAAATATTTGCCATGTGTGGCCGTATTTTTGACCTCCAACCTTATTGTTTTGGACTTCAATAGTATTCTCTTGATTGACTATCTATCTGGCAAGAAGATGCAATTACAGTTGTAAACGACCATTTTGAAGGCCTTAAGGAAAACTATTTTAATCAAGGGATGAATTACTAGATACGTGTTGGACAAAGTGTATTATACTTCTTATCTGTCTGATAAATATTGCCAAGTTGTAATAATGGGCCTAAGTATTTAAGTGTTGTATGTTGTAAACTGCAATTACGATTTACAACACTTATCAGCTTAATCGTATGAAAAATGCATGTTGTATTTTAGTCGGGACGACACAACATTTTTGTGTTGCGAACGATAATAGGGCCTGTATTCTTTAGATAATATTACCAGTAAGGCAATACCAAACCACATTCAAATAACTAGTAGTTATTTCAAACTAGGTTATAAGGTGTAAGTTAACAACAGTAAAGTGTTATCATTAGCATTTTTTTTTTTCATGAAATGTAAGTTTTAAACATCTGCTTGGAAAAACTACTGTCGATACACAATAAAACACATGCACATTATTCATACTTACTACCGGCTTTAATATTAACTAACACACAGAAAACAACGTGTGGTGGTGGTTGACTGGTTGGTTGGTTCAGTGGCCTATCGGGGGCACAAACGGAAAATGACGCAAAACAAAGAAGACGCCTGCCAGCATGAGTATAGAGTACACGAGCAGTAAATAATGCTAATTTATGTCATGTTTCATAATAAGATTTAACCATAAACGTATGTGAATGGTTTTGGATGGATATATCTAAAATGTATGTCTGTCTGTCTGTCAGTCTGTCCCTACAACCGCAACAACAAAAAATTGAAATAACGAAACAAGCAAAAAAAAAAAAACCTTAAATTGAATTTCTTAAAGCTTATATGAGTATTTAATGTCTATCGGACGGACAGACAGGCAGAACATTAAAAAAACACACAATCAATACCACATATTTCATATTAAAGCGTAACTAATGATGTGATGTTAATAAAAATACTAATAATACATATGTACATTGAAACTATGACTCAAAAGATTCCATATATTAAATTCCCCAAAATTAAATAAGAAAAACTAACAAATCTAACACAAAATCTTAACTAGATAGCAGCGCATTTATGTCTGAGAAAAAAAGTTTGAACAAATCTAATAAATTTCAAACTATTCACTCACTGCTCATTCAGCAAAGCTACCAAACACAAAAGTTTGTCAAATCAATTTAAGAGTTAAAGTTAAAATCACCCGGTCATAGCCAAACACACAGACAGACGACTGATAGACTGTCTGTCTGACAGCTTTTTTGACTCGTACTAGAATGTAACTTTGTTTTTTCATCATCATGGTCTTTGAATATAAGTATTTCATTGGCCTACATCTGAATGTTCACAGTATGTTTATAAGTATCTTGGTTGTATAGAAAGTCAGTCATTGTTGTTGTCATTCAAATGAAGTTTCCTACAACAACTGGATGGATGTTGCATTGCATACATGACTTCTGGTTTTTGCTGTTTTTTTTTTTTTTTTTTTGGAATACATTTTCTCAGTTGTTTTGTTGCTTACCAAAGTATTGTGTTAATAAAAATTCTTTTTTTTTTTTGGTTTCTTTTTCATCCATAAATAGAATATATTAACATAGAATTGTCATTACTTACATACTTAGTGATGTTATTAAAGTATGATCTATGGATTTTATTGTATTATTTTTAGGAGTAGTTGTACGAAATGAATGTAATTCCATAAACACCCACTCAATAGTATTATATACAGACGTAGATTTACTATGAATCATATATGAATCCTTGTAATAATACTATGTAATGTTTTTAAGGTAAATGAGGCGCCTTGTTTAAGTCAGTACAGTTTTTAAATTAACTGCAATTCATAAAAGGATTAGTCGTACTATTTTGGCAAAACTGGGTAATATTATGCCTTTAGTTCTTAACATACCTTGCAAGGACTACTACATTTAATATATTGTAGCATAAGTATAAATCTACTAGATAGCAGTCTTATAATATACGAGTTTAATGTGACAGTGGAACCTAGCCGTTACTGTGGACATTGCTAAAAACTATTTTCTTAATCAAAATTACAATTATCAAGTTCTAAGAAAAAAAAAGACATAACGAAAACAACCATATATACTAAATTTTGCAACATGTCCCGATAAACTAGACAATAGTGTGCTAAACTATCTGCCTGAGGGTTGCAGTTTCGATTCCCGCCTAAGGCTCTGGGTGTTTTCTGGAGTTAAGCCAAAAAAAAAAAAGGCTTCGCAGTTTGTGTTTGTTAAAAAAAAAATAATAATAACAACAGCTGACAAATAGTCCGGAACAGAGAATGAAGAAGAGAAAAAACACATAGGGAATGTTCAATCCAAAGCCTATTATTTCGTAAACCACTTTTTACACTTTTTGTCACACTCTTCATCAATTTTTCAATCAATTCATTTGGAATACTCTCTTAATTGTGCTAAGCCCACTGCCAAATCTTATGCAAATGGGTTGGACTTAATCAGAACTTAAATTCTCAATCGGATTGAGATTGGGACTTTTTGCTGGACATTGCATCAAAAGGAAATTCTGCTCGCTAAGTTAATCTTTCACGATTTTGGGTGAGTGCATTTGGTCACCATCCAGCTGAAAAGTAACTTTATCCACTTGAAAGACGCTCGTATCCACAAAATCAGGAATACGAATTCCCACAGTACGCAGATAGTCTTCTTTCCTAATTATTCTGACGATTCTTTGCAGTGGCCCGAGGTGCCACCATGTAAAGCAACATGATGTTCCTCCCACCGTGTTTCATTGTTTCCTTAACATGGTGTCTTTGAATTATATGGGCTGTTTCGCACCAGCAATATTGTTTACCTTTGTATTGAAAACGATTATATTTGGGTTCGTCTGACTAGATTACATGTTTCTATTGGTTAATTTCTGTTCTCTATGGCAAACTTAAACCGCGCTTTAACATGTGTGATCGACAATGCCGATTTTAATTTTTTTACTGCTGATATATAATCAACATCGCGAAGGGCTCACCTTGCTGTCGATTGACTAACGGGTTTTCCCAAGCATCTTTTGGTTTAAATCGCCTGTCGTTTTCCATGTGTATTATCGTTCGTTAATAGTTTTTTGCGACCTCTGATTTATGGCTTCGCATTGCTAGAATATTGTCTTCAATGGCCCTTGACAATATCTTCGTTATTTATAATAATTTGTATTCTAAATTAATTTATTTTAGATAATTTGCAAAAACTGTTTAGCATATGCAATTAAATTAGTCCCAATTTAAACAAAGCAATTCTTTAAGTTAAGCTAATTACCTTTTATACATCGTGGTGAGGAAAAGATAACATGAGTAGACATTTGATTTTACCAGCAACTCGTGTTACTTCTCTTATTTGTTTTACCTATGTGTGTACAAATGTGCGTACAAAAAAAAATGCGAGCGGTTTAAGCAATAAAACTGTGCTGTGTGAACACCGAAGAAATTTCAAGGAGAAAAATGTATCAATCTTCTCAATAAAAATTGCTTCCTGTAAATTGCGACTTAATATCATACTAAAGGCCCAACCATAATAGGCATAAGCTAGCTTAAGCAACTGTCAAAAATGAACGTCAAATGTCAAATGCATAAGTAAACTTAAGAAGACTTTTAGGTGGCCATAATATACTTACATTATGCATGCAACCCTTGTTGCATATTTGTGCACTATTTTATGTTTTTGCGAGCACTTTAAATTAAAAAGTACCAAAAATTACAGCCCCGTATTTGTTTATTTTAGGTTTTATTTTATTGAAAATTTGCAAACAGTAAAAACCTGTGCATCGAATAAAATTTCGTTTCATTTTAACCTGGGCACGAAGAACAAAGACCATTTAAGTAATGCATTTCAATCAAACTCCCCATTAATGAATTTAAACTAGAGGAACTACCTATTCGTTTTTTAAGACTTTGGAATTATCCCATTTAGTTCTTAAGATGTTTAGAAAACTAGAAAAGTCAATATTAGCCAAAGAATGTCTCCAGGCTATGATCTAATAACACTATCCATGATATGTAATCTATCTAATGTAGATATTGTTGTGCTACCAGTATTACTTAATGCGATCTTAAAACTATTCATCTTTCCAAAAGATTAGACAATTTCTCAAATTATAAAGACACCAAAGCTCTTATAGTCCAATTAGCTTACTATCTTGTTTTTCAAAACTATTTGAGAAAGTATTTCAAAACATCTTGAATAATCAAATCTTTTGAGCTTAAACTATATTGTTCAGCCATCTTTTTAAAGGTCTAATGCATAAGACTAAATGCTTACTGCGTCCTAGTACTCATTGATTACTAGAGTATTACTTAACGGATGGCTTGTTTAGGTTTAAAGACAGCGACAAGTGACTACGAAGTCAGAGCTGGAGTTTCACAGGAGTGTGTTCTCGGATCAACACATTTTTTTGGAATTGGTTCAACGTCACTTTCATCACTAGAAGATATATGTAATCATATTGTCGGCATATGGTAAAATATCATTTTTATCACTAGAATTTATCTCGTGAATAGAGGACGAGATCAAAGATTTTTTACGAAATTCAATTGTTTCTTTTCTTGCAAAATAGTTTGTCATCAAACTTTGAGATTTTGAATATCCGGAAAACAGATCAGTCAGTTCGCGTTGAATCTTCAGTGCTCTTTCCACATCTGGATCCATATTAAGAATTTGATTTTGTATAGCATTAACTAGCTGTGCTGAGGATATCATCAATTTTTTTGGAAGTGAAATTGTTCAACAATTTCTTTGAAATCACTATCTTCACTAACCACGTTTTTCTCAGTTCCAATAATTACACTAATAACGTCGTTATCGGTTAATGGTTCTACAGCTAAAAGTTCTCCTAAATCATCATGGTTTAGCGAGTTAAATCCTATTTAATACTAGAGGCTTTAACATTTTATCTCCTGAAGCATTACTGCGTAGTAAAAAAGCTAAAAAACATATAAAATTTCAAAATCTGTTAAAACTCTAAAAAAAAAATTGTTCATTTGAAAACCGCATAAATTTGAATCCGCATAAAACGAGACCTGAGTTATTATGACTCTCTCAACTGAAAGCAAATAGTTTTAAGTTTAGAGTATAAGATTTGAATACTTATTGTAAGGACTAATAAAAAAGTAAAACAAATTCAACGAAAACAATTTAAAGCAGCTTTAGCTACTTGATGTTGTTTACAGTATTTCAGATTAACCCCCTGGCCCACGATGTCGAACGATAACGTACGCTTAGATAAGACTTAAGACACAAACTTGATTGTGGAATAAACAAACTTGATTGAGTAAAAAATAGATACAATAAAAAGTTTGTGTCTTAAGTCTTATCTAAGCGAACGTTATCGTTCGACATCGTGGGCCAGGGGGTTAAAATCTCCAAAAGCAATATTCTGAAAACTTTACTTTTTCGCCAAAGAGTGTTTACATTTTGCAAATATCATTTCACCCTATGCGTTCTGTTAAAAGCGCCGCCCTTTAAAACTACTTCTCACAATCCTTGTAAAATCTACTTAATTATTTTGATTACAATTATATTTGGGCACTGGCCCAAAAACGTTAACCAACTACAAACTACACTACAGCAGCTGTATATAAATTATCAATAAGTGTTTGTTTGTACAAGCAAATCATTCACAGCCTTCGAAAGTACATATCTTAAATATTTCATTTATTAAGCAGCAACTTCATCATCAGCATCATACACATATCATACTATCATTCATTTCTGGTATTATAAGGCTCATGGAAGGAAATATCAAATAACTATTAATGAGATGCGTAACTAATAAAAGACAACATAAATAGCATTTAAATATACACATGGACAGACAGACAGAAAGACAGACATACAAATACGAGTAGATAAATAGACAAATATTACAAACTACATTACAAACACAACACAAATTCCAATACTTAATAGAGAACAAAGTTTGCTAAATAGATAGACATGAAATAATCACATCATAGCAAAACTTATCACAACACTTGCCACAGCATATAGTTAGAATATAGATGGATGTATATATCAACTAAATATCTGAAACGTATGTATAAACACATATAAAAGCTATAAAAACAACTACTTTATTCACAAATACTTAAAAGACACATACATACACATATCCTTTCTTGGTGTTATAGACATATTTGCTGAAATGTTGCTGCAAATCGTATTAAAATGTAAAACATGACATCACCAGACACTCACAAACAAACACTTATAAGACCCACAGCTCTACTACAACAACACTCTTTTTTCCAACATCATTTTTTACATATTTGTAGAAATTTCTATCCACTTGATTTCAACTCAATATCCTTTAGAAAGAAATATTATAGAAACCACCAAAATGTAATAGGAAATAAAAAATGTTGGATTATTTTCACTCTGACTATACAATTGCCAAGAGTATGTGTTCCCTACCTCCCCGCGCCCCGTTCTTTTCAACAACTAATATTCGTGTCTATGCATTCCACTATATATTCAATTGTATATAATAAATACTGCAGATTGATAGAAAGATATATCATCATTATAATGTCTACTGGCAGCACATAAAAAAATATTTGTGTGGCACGAAAATATTCAAAGTTAAAACCAAAATATTGATATAATTATTTTTTATTTTCTTTTTTTGTTGTACTTGTAACTACATTTTTATTTACATAGACAAATGTTTCATGTGGCGATGATGATGATGATGATGAACCCACTTAAATATGTAGACAGAAAGTCTGCGAAAGTTACAAAAAATATATGTTAGATGTCAACTAGAAAGCTAAACATTTTTGTTTAATGGAAAAATATGTCTACAAAGGAAATTGTATTGTAGGTATGTATGTATGTGTATAGAAAGGGATAACTGAAAAAATAGATCTAGTGATGACGCACACAATTGGAAATTTGTTTCACTGTTCAACTTTTATTGAAAAATCTATTAAATCAAATTAACTTTTCATATTACGAGTATATTTCAAATATCAGCATAAGCAAACTAGAATTGATTATAAAATCATATTCGGCCCAATCAAGAATAAAAAAAAACGCGGGAGTTTTTTCCTTTGTTTTGTTTGAGAAACAATGGGGAAAGGGAAAAAACTCCCGCGGAATTTTTATTCATGATTGGGCTGATTATCATACATGTCATAAAATCTGTTTCCTGCAAGTCCATAATAGCAGATGGCTGCTGAATAAATGAAAAAAGCATTAGTATTCAGAGGCTCAGAACAATTTTTATTATGATGATAGAGCCTTTCATGCACATAATTTTATTTTGGATATAATAAGTGCTGTTTGCTACCTGTGAAGATTGTCTTGACTTGAGGATCATCAAAGTTAAAATTAGTAGAAAAATCAATTTTATGGTAATGGATGAATATTTTACAGAAAATTTAAAAAATAAATTTAAAAAAATTTTTTATTTTTTAATTTGTTGGGTAATAATTCAAAACATAAAAACCTCAAGAAAAAAAATAAAAACAATCTAAAAATGTAAAAATAATTTGTTTTAGTTACCATAAAATTGATTTTTCTACTAATTTGAAGGGGTGCTACGCCTACAAAGCGTAGCACCCCTTCCAATTTCATTTCATAGGCTGAACAGTTATCTATCAGATTCTGTTTAAAATGTTCAATTATCTTATTCGGTTCAAAAGATATGATTTTTGCAACGAAAAAAACTCAAATGGCGCCACTGTGCACCGTCTAAACCAGGAGTGCCCAAAATTTGCTTATGTAAGAGCAAACACCAATACATTTAAATAAAAACTAATTTTTATTCAGTATTTTTTGTTGTAAAAGCCAATACGAAAGTGTTGTTGCTTTGCGCTTGCGTGTATAGAGTGAAGTACGACAAAAAACAAATAAGGCAAAGTTGTTTTTGTATTTCGTATTGCTAGTGCTGAGTGCTGTAATGAGTATACAAAACACACAGCCTATAGCTAAGAGTTTTTACAAATACAAAAGAGCACCAAGAGTATAGGGCTTGGGCACTCCTGATCTAAACTTAAAATAGTATGATCAACTATGGCACACTGAAGCTGCAAATATTAAAAAGTTTTCAGTGTATCGCAATGTAAATTAATATCATGCACTGAAATACTTTTATGGACTTTATATAATGTCAGTGCATTTACTTTATGTTGTCAGTTTGCTAATGCATTAAGCCCAATTATAAATACTTCCGCACAATCTACAGTTAAGCTTAAATACTTAAAGTCTTAAGGTACGGTCACACTTGGAAAATATTTACCCAAAAAAGCTTAACCACTTGTTTTAGCACAAATTTATTTGACGTTTAGTCTTACAAAAGTTTTGCAAGATCACACATCATCAAAGAAAATAGAAGTAAATATTTGTTTTGTCATGTTCTAAATAAACGAAGTTTTTTTTTAATAAATAAAGGGTGTCCCAACTAGAATGCAATTTTTAAATTTTAAATAAAACACAGATATTAAAAAAAAATCGTGAAACTTTATTATATCGTAAAGTAGACAGAATGAGGTTATGTATGGAACAAGATATCGTGCAGATGGCCGCCGCAGCTTTGCTGGCACACACGCGTTCTTTTAATGAAATTTTCAATGACCTTTTTGCATAAATGCTGCGGTATTGCAGCGTCCAATTTCCTCTTTTAAGGCTTGAGTCGTCGTCGGCTTATTCACGTAAACCATCGACTTCAAAACACCCCAAAGTAAAAGATCTAAAGGTGTTAAATCGCACGATCTAAACGGCCAATTCTGGCCAATTGAATTGTTTCTCTGGCTGTATGACATGTGGCGCCGTCTTGTTGAAACCACATGCCCTTCACATTCATTTCTTCAATTCTAGGCAATAAAAAACTGGTTATCATTTCACGATACCGAACACCCTTGACCGTTTGCGCTTGACCTGCCTCAGTTTCATACAAAAAAGGTCCAATGATTCCTCCACCCCAAAAACTACACCACACAGTGAAACGTTAAGGATGCATTTGCTTCTCGTGAATCACTCGAGGATTTTCCTCACCCCAAATGCGACAATTCTGCCTATTGACGAAGCCATCAAGATGGAAATGGGCCTCGTCACTGAAGATGATTTTATCGGCAAAATCAGCATTTTTATGTTGTCTCTCCAATACCCAATTAACGAACTGATGTCCTCGAACTCCTCAGTTCCTGAGTGAATTGAACTTTGTATGCATGAAGATGCAAATCTTTAAACGAATTCAAATATATTTTATATACACATATTATATAGAAAGGAAGATGTCGATCATTTTGGATATATGAATATCTATAAAAAAGTATGTACTACTTTTATCTTCCCTAAAGCTTCTTCTAGTCGACATGGAACGAAGATACAATTGCCGTGGGAATGACAATAATTTGTTTTTAAGACTAATTCTGGGAGAAGGCAAATCTTCTTTCTACTTTATACCCATTTTTTTTCAAATGATCTTGTTAGTCAAACTTAGTATTAATTTCCTTAAACAGTGTTGGTATGATTGAAATTGTAATACTGATACATTGTTCCAAAACAAAAGTTTTTAAAGCAATTCACAGAGACAAGAGGCGGCTAGCGTAAAACAAGGACCCGGTTAGATCAGTGTTTAATAAGTAAAAGTAAAATAAGACGATTTTGGCCATCTGAAGAGCATCTGTTACTAATGGCACATTTAGAATTAGTCTTCAGGTAGCTGTATTAAGAGCCGTAGTCCGAGGAAGGTGCCTTTATTGACCAAATATAATGTTAAAGATAGCTGTTGTTTTGCTTGATTCTAATGGCATACGCTTTGTTCGAAGGTCAGAAAATAAAGAATATGTATGAACTTAGGTATACACAAAAAACCGTGAAGCATACATGAGTTTTGTTGATGACATGGGGTAGTTTATCTTCAACTGCTGTCGGTCCAATTTATTGGATAGATGGTAAAATGTGCTCTGTGGATTACGTAGAAATATTCTCATATGGGAATTCATGAAGGACAATAATCACAGTAACGCAACCAAAATGATTAAGTTATATTATAATTTTAATTAAAACAAAAAGTGGCACAATCCCCTTACTTAAAACCTGTTGAACAACTAAACCTGTTGAAAAGCTAAAAAATAAAATAGCGGACGATATGTGGGAAAAAATCAAGAGGGAATGTAATTCCATATCTCCCGAAATATGCGTTAGAAGAAGTTTTAAAAATGAATAAAAGTTAAACTAAATATTAATATTATGTAAGACGAAAAGGTAGATTGCTAGGAATTTTTAAATAATTATGCAGAAAACAGATTATTTTTAAGAAGCGGTTAAGAAGCGCTGCATCTGATGTGCAGTACGTTCGGAAAAGCAATACATAGTTGGCATCACTGCAAATGTATTGTGTTCTAAAATGCAACAGTGAAACAGCTGATGTGCAAACAACATAAAAAAAGCATCACAAAAATGGCTGATGAAATAAATGAGCACCAGCATCGCAAACTAATCACAAATACGCATCACGTGCAGCGCAGTGATGCGTTTCCGAAAAGGCCCGTTATTATTTATGTGCTTTAATTTGACATTTGAGACATTAACAAAAAATAAAAAAAATTAACTAAACATTTTTGTTTAGATTGCGACCCTGAAACTTATGATACTTTCAATCAGCTACCAGTAAAAATGTCTGAATAATGTCTTCAAATAGAGTCGACTTTAAATGCTATAAGACTGTAATGACTCCTGCTGCTATGCATTAGAAAAAAAAACATATTATAAGTGTTAATATGACCCCATAGCCACATCTGTCCGTAGATGGAATAAACTTAACGCGAAAGCCTTTGCTGATAAAATCTATGAAAATTTTAATCAAGATTTAGAAATTAAACCTCCTGTTAGAAAATACAAATAAATAGGCTGATTACTTTTGTCTCCATTAATTGCAAATTATAATTTATACAGCTTATAATAACCAAATCAAATGCAGTAAAATCTCTGAGATTGAAGGAAATTACATAATTTTGCCACAGCTGGAAGTGCTTGCAATAAGCTACTATTAAGACACTATATAAAAACACCTTTCCAACAACTTGATTGATAAGCCGATAGAATAAAGTCAAAACTGATAAGTCTACAGCATACAGCCTTATATAAGCAATCATCTTTGACAAGAATTCCTGTATCTCTGTTACCCTCGCTGTTACTCTATGTCTTTAAATCTATTAACAAAATTAAGTCCCCTCTCAATTAATAACACAACTGGTTTTAACTACTTCTTTTAGTAATTACTTACTTACTAGTCAGTTGAATGAAAAGCCATTACAAAAGGATGTGAAAAGAGAGAACAACAACAAAACAAAGAATTATAATAATTGTCTGATTACATTTACATAGAATTAATTAAGTTGTGTTCTCTAATCACTGCTGCAAAGTTCAAATTAGTTTAATACACTTCTTCATAATAATGCGAGTATAAAACAAAATCATGAGCGATGAACGACCATTGAATCATAAAAGTTTATATGAAAGACAAACAGTCAGACAGAGGGACGGACAGCCAAAGAAATAATCAAACAAATAAATGAACGTTGTATAATTAACATAATTATTGTTTAATACTACAAACCCACACACACACATATGAAGAAGACTTACACACACAAGCAAATAATTCATTAAAGACAAAAAGGTCGTCTCTAATTTGAGTGGCACCGCACAGCTCAACAAAGCAAAGCAAGTGTGTATGAGTTGTTATAACAATGTTGTCGTTGTTGTTGTTGATGTTGTTGCAACTAAAGTTTTTAAATTTATATCTCTAACTATTGACAGGGATGACGTCGGTCGGCAAATTGAAACAAAACAACATCACGAGGCTCTGTGTGTGAGTTTGTTTTGGCCTGATGGCAAAAGTTTCAATTGTTTCGTTCGTAATGTTAAATTGTTTATAGATCAATAAAAAGAAAAACCAGTCACAAAAAAACAACAACATAAACTTGGATAATTGAATATTTAAAGCGGTAAGGGAAACTTGGCTATAAACTGAATGCATGTTTGCATTGAAAGCAGAACGGTATTAATTTATAGTAAACCGTGGGTCCAGAAAGCAAATAGAATTGTAAAATATAAAGCTACCAATAACACGTTTTATACAGAGTTGAAAAATATAATGGGCTTTAAGTCCGTGGCTTGTGACAGGCTCTGCAGAACGTGTAGCTTGTTTTGCTTAAAACAAAACTCAACTAGTTGGGATAAGTATTAGGAGTCATTGTGCTGCATGAATTCCCATAGGAGCGGCATAATCAACATATATCCAGTAAATTCGACCAACACCAGATAAAGAAAAACAACCCCATATCATCAACAATATTTCTACATAATCTACAGCGCACATTTTTCCAATTTTTTTTCAGTAAATTAGACCGAAAAATAACTCTATACCTCATTCATGCTTCACTGTTTTTTGGTCATACCTGAGGTAAATTTTTTTATTTTCTAGCTTTCGAATAAAGGTCTTGCGATTAGAACCACTCACATTCAACAACACCAGCTTTAATATTCAGGCATATGATGGAAGTTGCAAACGAAAACGAATGGCTTTTAGAAGTCAATTTGTTCGTAATATTTCTGTATTGAAAAACTTTTATCACATAAAATATAAAGATATTGGGCTACTAAAGAGAATCTTGAAACAAAAATTTTAAAAATTAGATTATTAATGCATTAAAATGCATTTCCAAAATTGATTCGTTTTCGATTTCCATCACATGCCTGATTATATTTGCTTAATAAAAGTCTCTTCCTTGGATTACGGGAATTGAGCGACTAGTTTGATGAGTTAAATTCTTTCGAAGAGACCAGCAAACACAAGGATAGATGGTTCAAAAACCAAACACAAACTTTACGCGCTGATATGAAATCTTCAGTGCGTTTTTCATGATTAGATAAATGTAAGTCATATTTTAAAAATTCCACCACCGTGATCAATAAACTTTTGGTTAAGACTTTGTTGTTCATAATCGATCACCTATTATGTGATATTACAAAGGCATTTTCTTTATCTAATATTTATGTAGTAGTTGTATTCACAATCTTGTGCATTTCAGATTGCAAATATATGCAATTGCAAATATGTATCTGCTACCAACTGTGAATGATCTTTTTAATTTATATATAAGTAGTGCAATACTTATTGTAAGATACGATATTAACAGCTGATTTGTTTAATCAAACAAATTCTCAAAAATAAATAAAAAATATGTCCAACAAGAGTTTAAGGAAACAGTTGGTGGACTTTTTAATAGAAAATGCTGCTGAATAAATTATATTAAAAGAAGGTATGAAACATTTAATACACCTATATCTCACTTTGCGTCAGTGTTACATTACAAAAAAGCACGACGCAAAATGAATTAAGATTTTCTTTAGCAAACCCTGTAAAGATCGAAGATAGAATCTAGCGTTACGAAAATACTAAAGCGTCGGCTTTCTTTCACAAAAAAACTTGTCCAATGTTTGCTGAACAGCTGTTTTTTTCATCGTAAGATAAATTTCTTTGTAGTAATTGTCTGTATTACTACCACTAGCATTATCATTGAATAACGCTTTACTTTTTATGTCATCAAATAAGCTTTTTGCTTTTGTCTGATTTTCAATCCAAATAGAAAGCAAGGACTCCATTTCGATCATCATCGTTTTAGTATTTAATGATGTTGCAGATTTTGAAAAAATTAAAAAAAGACTCGAACCCAAAACAACGCAAATTCGAAAATCTAACGACGCACAGTGAAATTTACTTTATTATGAATACTAAACTAATTAGCAGCGACGCAACTTCGAAAAAAAAACGCAAACCGAAACGACGAAAATCTTGTGTAAATGGCCTTGTAAAATTGCAAGTAAACAGTAGCATGTGCATTTCTGTATATTTTGTTAGTGTAAAGCAAAAATATTTACCAAATGCAATGATGCAAGACCATTTACACAAGATTGTGAATTGCGCTATTGTTAGTCAGCTGTTTATTTGCAATTAGGTGTTGCATACTCAGAGCAAATAAAAGCTATTGATTGTAAGTGTGGCATATAAATTCAAGTCTAACATGAGTTTTGCTGTGTAAATATTTTATTAGTGTAGAGCAAAAATATGCTAAACATTTTTGCAAATGCAATGATGCAATACCATTTGCACAAAATTGTGAATGAACTAGTACACTTTAGTGAACTGCGTCATGAAAAACTGAAAATCATGTTTGTGATATGTAATTAAATTCGCCTTTTATAAAACTTCGGCTTAATTAAACATTCAGACCTGTGATGGAAATCGAAATCGAAAACGAATCAGTTTTGGAAATACATTTTAATGCATTTATAATCTTATTTTAAAATTTTTATTTAAAGATTCTCTTTAGTAGCACAATATCTTTATATCTTATGTGATAAAAGTTTTTCAATACAGAAATATTAGGAAAAAATTCACTTCTAAAACTCATTCGTTTTCGATTTCCATCACATGCCTGATTATGAGGAAATAAATCTAATGAAATGAAGAGACTGATCTGCTGCGACATTCGTATAAATACTCTCTAAAATACTTCCCCAAAATAATTATTTTGGTTTTGCTAATCTCAACAAAACAAAAACAATTGTTCAATTCACAAGTGATGTTGTAGTGTCGTAGAAGTTGTACATCGCCTGAATTTACAATAGTTGTGCAAATATTGTTGGTAATGTTTATATAAATATTTTGTACAACATTTTTACTAATGTTTATCAAATGTTGTATGAAAGTTTAAGTGTATAAAGTTCAATATGTATCTCAATTAAAATTGATTAATACTGATTTTAGTTTAAAAAAATAACCAAACGGCAACACTCAAATCATAAACTGATTGACAAATTTAAAACAAGAAAATATAAAATAATAAGCATCAAATTTAAATAATGTAATGTAATTGTATTTAATGTATAAAAAACACGATCAACAATAGCTTGACTCAATTGTTAAAATGTCTGCTTTATATTCAAAAAAAAAAAAAAAATGCTGAAATTTATTTTGTTTTGCTCACTTGTACTTTTGACATTTTTCAGGCTTAACAAACGACTTTGCTCACAATCAAATAGTATATAGTTGTATCATACAATGTACAACATACAACATTACTTGTGAATTGAACAAATGCTCAAACGCATGTACACCTCATTCTGTTGTTACACGGTTTTGATTAAGCACGCTTTGAAAATTAATAAATTTTACATTTTTTACACGATATTATTCCATTTAGCACGATTCAAAATCTTTTGGGCTTAAACTTTTTTTTGTTAAATTTTATTTTTGCGAAATATGTTCATATGACAAATTTAGGAAAATTCGCTATTTGTGCATACAATCAAATGAACTTGTCACACATTTTTTT
Source organism: Bellardia pandia (assembly GCA_916048285.2). Classification (NCBI taxonomy): domain Eukaryota; kingdom Metazoa; phylum Arthropoda; class Insecta; order Diptera; family Calliphoridae; genus Bellardia; species Bellardia pandia. Next base: position 38,461,273 of record OU696530.1, read on the forward strand.
ACATTACTTTTAAACTTAGATAGAGTGCACATCCGTTTTTCTGTAATAACTATGCATGTGTAAAAACACATTGTATAAGTGATTTAATATTATAAACCTGAATAGTTGTTTTTAAAAAAATCCTTGTTTGTCACTAATTTCAAAATGTTTTATAGATAAAGAACCAATCACTTATTTCGCATACGATCAATGTCGTTTTTTATACGAAGTTTTCCGGAACCAATTACCGTGTCAAAACAGAGTTAGGTGTATATTTTCTGGGGAACGTTGAATTGCTTTTTACATTTAAAAAATGCATTTCAAGCTCTTACAATTTTTCAAGATTATACACGTCGCTTTTGATAAGTAACAAACAATCATAGCTGTGAATTTAGAATAATTTTTGGGGAATAAAATTGAAAATTGAGTATAGATTTGTTTAAAATAAGCAGTGGAACAGAAACTACTAACGAATTAGATAGTGTTTTAAAAAACTAACTGTTACTATATTACTCTATAATTTTTTGTTTAATATCTTAAAAAGTTTATAATCATTCTTGCTATTTAAAATTTCAACCACTTTAACGATTTTTTTCACTTTAAATGAATAAAACTTGGTCACATCTCTTGGCATGGCAAAAAATTAATACTTAAGCTTAATTTCTTTTATGATCTACTATGAAAAAAGCGGATGTACATAGCCGCTAACACGACTAATAAAATCGTGGCTGGATTATACAACTCAACAAAACTTGTTAGCACAATTCCTAAGAAAAGCTAGCAGAAGAAAATTTAAACATAAAGATATCAAACGCTGCTTTTAAGTTTAAAATCGTAATTTCCATCGTTATAGCAATTAAAATCTATTCCAGTTGTACAGACGAGGTCTGATTAAAAAATAACTGTTATTTTCAAGTTTTTCAAAAAGTATTTATTTATTCATCAATAAATATCTTGTCCCTTTCAAAGTAATCCCCCTCAGATATAACACACTTATGACAGCGTTTTTTCCTATTGTCGAAACACTTCTGAAACGCACTTTTTGGTATCGCCAACAGCTCCTGCTTCGATTTTTCTTTTATCTCCTCAGTCGTAGCAAAACGCTTTCCTTTGATCGGTGGCTTCAATTTTGGGAAGAGGAAAAAGTCAGCGGGAGCCAAGTCCGATGAAAACGGTGGCATCGATGTGTGAGCTGGTGCGTTATCATAGTGCAAAATCCATGATTGGGTTTTCCACAATTCTGTGCGTTTCTGACGCCGCATAACTTCATGGTAGTATTCCTTATTGACCGTACGACCTTGTGGCAAGAGTTCATGATACATCACGCCATTGCAGGCGAAGAAAACAGTGTGCAAAACCTTCACATTTGACCGAACTTGACGTGCTCGGGCGACCAGGACGAGCATCGTCATTGACATCTTCTCGGCCTTCCTTAAACCGGCTATACTACAATTGAACTTGTGTTCTGCTCATAGTAGACTCGCCAAATGCCACAGTCAACATTTCAAATGTCCTTGCGCATTTAATTTCAGTTTTTACACAAAACTTAATACAGTTTCTTTAACCCTTTTTTTTTGCATAATAAAAAATCGAAGAGCACACCAAAACACGACTAACCTTTTTGTCTGTCAAAAACAAACTGACAATCCAAAATGGCTGATATTACCAACATATATAACAGACATGTGTACCAACATAACAGAGAAAAAAATGGGAAAATCGAACATACGTAACTCACGAAATTTGAAAATAATGGTGATGTTTTGATCTGACCTCCTACATTTGTATGTAATAAAGTTGTGGTGGCTTTTATAGTCTTGAAATTAAAGCTGTTTTGTGATAATTAAAATTGTTTTTCTAAACTCCATAGAAACCTACAAGTATTTGTATGATCTTATTCAAGTGTTGAAAGGCTAGATGCAGTAAATAAATTTGTAGAGAGCAGCAGTAGCAATGAATTAAACAAAAGTATCAGTGCGCGCTTAATAATTTTGTTGTTACACATATTTTATATTGCAATATACATACATAACTTTTATTATACTTTTCTATATAAAAACATAAGTATTTATATACGAGTAGGTATATGAACGTTTTAATATGATTTAATTTAAAGAGATCTACCCTGTCGATTTAAAGTTGGAACACAACGAAAATGTTGAGTTTTTTTTAACATTTTGTCTTTGCTCAAAAGTTTTGTTCAATTAACTTTGTGTACTTACTTTTTGAGTTCATAGCTAGCAACCCAGCATACCATTCTCGGAGCGCTCCGAAAAAGGAGTCAGCAAAGAGTCGAACTAAAAAGCATTTTCAGAGCGAAAGAAAAATTCGCTTCAAAAATATTTTTTTTTTCCATTTTTATTTATTTTACTTAAATGAATTTCATTTTATGTTTTTTACTGTAAATACAATTGCCCTTATTCATAAAACTTACAACAGGTTTATAAGAGGTTTATAAAGCAAATTTTGTATGGAAATTTGCTTTATAAACCTGTTGTAAGTTTTTATGAATAAGGGGGAATTTATTTAATTTTTTCCCATTTCTAATTTAGTTTATTTGTAAATGAATTCCCTTTTTGTTTAAGTAAAAACAATTAAAAAAAAATAATAAATGTGATCTTTTAATTTTTTTGTATTTAAAATTGCAATGACTCTTTTCTGACATGATGTAAGAGCTCTTTCTGAGCCCAAACAAACCCTCATAAAAGAGCTCTTTCTGACGGACCATTTTCGAATGTAATGACCTTCTTTTCTGAAGGTTTTTGGAGTAATTATGATTGTTTTTAGGGCTCATAAAGAGCGTTAACGCTCCGAAAAAGGTGTCAGAAAAGAGTCTTTTCGGACTCCTATGGCTTGCTGGGTAGTAGCAAGCAATTATAGCAGCAATTTCTTGCTGTTTGTGTATCAGTAACAAAGAGTACTAGCAGCAGCAGTGTCAGTACAATGCAGTTTTCCTTGTGTCTTAAATATTTCACCGTCATTTAGTGGGAATGTGTAATAAGAAACTCAATGACTGTGTCTCTTTTAGTCTAACTGTTTGAAGGTTCGCTATTTCGTTTTCATATTTGACTGACTGTTTGTCTCTCAGCCTTTTCATTTCCACTGAAGTTCATTAATGCTTAATTAGTAACGAATTTATTATTCAATTTCTTGTTGTTGCATTCGTTTTTCGAATTATTTTTGTTGTATACTAATAACAGTTTGTAGTTTCTTCTTATAAATTATTTATTAAGGGATTTGGTTAATTAAGTTAAAAACACACTTGCTTTCACACTTGTTATTTCATACGCATCGTTTTTTTTTTTTTTTTGTTGTTAATTAAGTAACAAACCAAAATGGTAAATAATTAAAAATAGTAAGAAAGAAAACAGCAAGTTGTGGCAAAAATCAATGTTTATTAAGAAAGTTGAAAATTAAAAAATTACATTGTTTATTTACCAGATAATGGCCAGATTGTGGCATAAGTTCTCTTAAGATACCAAGAAATAAAACCAGAATCTGGCATAGTTACTGTCTTAAGCATTCTTTTTATATGTATGTACATATATTCAAGTGATTTTAATTAATTTACTCAGCTTTAAATGACACGTTACAATAGAGAATTATTAAATTTCATTATAATCCTCTTAAAGCAGCTGTAACTAAAGCGTGATCTATTTCGAGGTTCCCTGCATTTTTAAAGAAAAAAAAAAAAAAACACAGAAAATTCTCTCTCAATAAATCCATTGATTGATGCGTTGTGTGGGAAGTGGCGCACACTGTGTCCACTGCGGCAATAAATCAATTTGGACCTTCTGTCCGATTTTGATGATTTTTGCACAGATGGTTAAAAACTATCTGAAGGTGATGTGTGGAAAATTTCATGCAAATACCTCCATTGGTTTTCTGTCCCGAGCAGCGCAAAGTTGAAGTATGTGAACAAGTCTCAAATGTGATAGTTTTCTATGTTATATTCAAAAGCTTGTTACTTATAAACTATACACCGAATGTACCTTATAAGTATTTTTTCACTTAAAATAGACATTAGGCATTATGTAAATTAAAAAAAAAAATGTTTTAAAATTTAAAAAAAAAAATTTCCTTTGACAATATATTTTGAGCCAAAAAAATAAACATTTATGATTTTCTTTTAGACTTTTAGTTGTGTGCGAAGCAGTGCGACGCATGGAGTCATATACCAAATTATAGCTGAGAGTCTCAGCTAACAGACTAAAAAAAAAAAACCTGCCCCAATTTGCCCGCCGCCGAAAAAACAATGAAAAACCAAAAAATTACAGTAAAAAATATGCGTTATTTTACGCGTGCAAAAACAAATGCGCATTCTTTCGTTCTTTGCTACTCGTACACGTAGCCGGTGCCAATTTAGGAGCGAGAAATACGAAAATTTCATTGCATGTGTACTATATAGAAAAAACCTAAATTTGAGTCCCGATTACAGAAACAAATGTACACAAAAGTGTTTATAAAAGCAATATCGGTACATTGTTTACGTAGACTTAACAACAAAAAATCTAAATGTGAACTTACTCCACATTAAATGAAGAGCTTTACATATATTATCAATAACTTAACATTGATCGCATGTTTTCTCTTAAAAATTAACTCCGTTATCCGTTATAAACTTTCTTTACATTATACATACTATATTTGAGAGTGGTATAGTGATAAGAGAGTGTTTATTAAGCAATTAAAGCAAATTTATTTAATAAACAATGGAAAAGTCAAAAATATCTTTCAGCACGTTTTCGGAAATTGTTTTTCAATGTAAAAAAGATAATGATCTTATAATTGGTGTAGTTTTCGTGAATTATAAAATAGTGTCTGAGAAAAATCAAGAAAAGTTCAGACGGTTTTTGAAATAAACATTTATGCCTCAATTTTTAAAGAAGTGGAACAAGTGTAAGCGTACTTCATCAAGATTTTTTAATGACAATGAAGAATGGCTAACTGATGAAGTAGTGGATGATACAGTGGATGAAGAAGAGGATTTTCTTCATATTTTCAAAACAGCATTTAATAGATGTTATATGCATTTTTGCGAAAAATAAACATTCTAGTTACAAATTTACAGAAGATATGGCATTTTTGAAATATCATTTGTATGGGAGGTGGGCGTAAAAGTGGGCGGATTAAGTTCATATTTTCAGGAGCTCATTCTACAATTATAGTATTAACGTTTTATGAAAATTGAGTTGATATATTTAAAATCATGGAAGTTATGCCACATTTTCTATTTAAGTTGTATGGGAGGTGGGCGTAAAAGTGGGCGTATTAAAAAAAAAAAAAAATTAAAATTCTTAAAAAATTTAACATAAATGTGTGCAAAATTTCATGAAGCTCCGAAACCTCCTTGATTTAAGGCCATTAAATACACTACACGGCCACAGTGTGTGGCGCCGTCTTGCTGAAACTAAATGTCACCGAGATCACGAGCTTCAATTTCAGGCATCAAATAGCCGGTTATCATGGCACGATAACGCTCGCCATTGACGGTTACGTTCGCACCGGCATCATTTTTAAAGAAATATAAACTTATGATTCCACCAGCCCACAAACCACACCAAACCGTGCTGGACGTGGTCTATTCGGTCGAATATTATCAAATAATGAATGATGGCTCTCAAAATGGGTGATGGTGTTGCCAATAGTACGCTCAGTAGGCCGACTATGTTGACCATAAGTTGAGCGAAGTGCAGGAAACACATTCCTCACAGAACGTGAATTTTCGTAATAAAGTTGAACGATTTGTTAACGATGTACGTCTTTCCATTATGAAATGCCAAACAATACTAAACTAAAATAAAATGACAGTATGACACGACTCACACTGTCAAGAAAAAAAGGCTATTGAAAAAAGTATCTCTACTTGAATCACCACATCACATTACATGCAAAAGTTGATTAACTTTAAATTGAACTTTATCGCAGTAATAAGAAGAGTGTTTTCTTTAGTTACTAATTCATTAACTTCATCATTGAAATAATCATCTTGGTAGTCTTCATCAATGTCTTAACATTACGTGGTTATAGTGAGTTACAGTTGGTGAATTAGGTTAAAATGTTTTTCATTATTTGAGGTTGACCACAAAATAGCAATTGGGCCCCTCATCATAAAAATGACTCAATTTCTAAAATTTCAAAAGACATCGTCAAACAAACACACCAACCAACGAACCAACAGCAACGGAAACTACAATAAATTCTCGAAATTGTACAAAACTGTGAGTTTGATATTAAAGGACAACTAATTGGAAAAATACGAGGACAAACGTGAAAGGTCTTAAAAATTAATGCTAATTACTAACTAATGGGTCGATTGCGGATGACAACCGAACCGCAGTGGAGTTGACAGTTGCCGAACATGACAACCGTTGCTTTGATTTTTATTTTAAGTGGTAAATTTTAAATATTGGTTATTTTGTTGTTAAACTATTTATATTTTTAACATATAAAATTTTGTTTTCTACTCGAAAATTTGAAAAAAAAACATATTAAACACGAAAGTTGCCTTACATAATAACAACTTGCGTGTCAGTTGCGTTGCCTATTGGTGCGGACTTAAATAATGCGGAAGGCGAACTAAAATTGGTTTACAACCAACGGAATTTGATCATTGTGTTTATACTTAACATAATAAAAATTGTTTAATAATTGTCGTTATTTACGTAGATGATTTAATTATAGCTACCAATGATGCATATGAACTGAGAAATCTGAAGAGGAAATTATCAAGAAGATTTGAAATTTAAGATTTAGCAGAACTGAGGTATTGTCTGGGAATAGAATTTAAAAAGGAAGATAACAGTAGCATAACGATGTTTCAAACTAAATATATTAATTATATTTTATTGCGTTTTAACATGGGGGAGTGTAAGGATATCTCAACGCCGATGAATCCAAATATAAAACTCACAAAGGAGTTGCATGCACAAACTGATTAAGAATTCGAGGAAGCAAAACACCTGCCATATCAAAAAGTAACATGACCTGACACATCACATGCTGTAAGTGTTTTGAATCAATTCAACACAAATTTTGGCAAACAGCATTGGATCGCAGTAAAAACGGTTCTCAGATACTTGAAAGGTACAAAAAACTGCACAGACGGGAAAACGACATCAAAAAATCGACAACGGTTGGTGTCATTTTCACACCGTGCGGTGTCACTTTTTTTCGACACTGTACGTATACAATTTGTAAACAAATGGTTACGAAATCAAAACGCAATGTTGGTAAATTGCCCGCCTACGCATCTCGTAGCGAGTCCCAACAAACGCCGAAACTGAATTAGTTTCCTATTGTCACACCGCACAGTGGCTCAGAATCATCGTTTTTCTTCGGCCAAAAATCGGTAATTTTTGAACCGATGGAGATATTTTAGTAATTCTTTTCTTGTGAATTTTTTTCTTGTAAAATCGATTCAGTAGTTGATGAGAAAGGCCAAAGTTGAACTATTGTATGGGAGGTGGGCTTAAAAATGGGCGGATTAAGTTCATATTTTCAGGAGCTCATTTTACAATTATAATATTAATGTTTTATGAAAATTGAGTTGATATATTTAAAATCATTGAAGTTATACCACATTTTCTATTTAAGTTGCATGGGAGGTGGGCGTAAAAGTGGGCGTATATTAAAATTCTTAAAAAATTTAAAATAAATGTGTGCAAAATTTCATGAAGCTCTGCAACCTTCTTGATTTATAGCCATTAAATACACTACACGGCCACTGTGTGCGCCGTGACAATTGTTGTAAGCTAACGTGTTTTGTAATCTGCATGAAGATACCTTGAAATAAACCAGCGACGTCAAGTTATTTTTAAAGCCTTGCGAAGAAATATTGAACTCGACTTGAATTTTTAGTGCAAATAAAATGGAAAAAAATTAAGAATCTAATTGGTATAAAGACCAATTTTGTGAAACAATTTGAATAGTTTTCGACAGTGAATTTATTTTAGATGAAAATGCTGGCATTGTAACAAGGATGAACGAGAAAAATACAAAGTTTGTCGAATCCAATGACGACAACATTTGTTGTCAATTCTTTGTTACAAAATTGACACCGTTCGTGTGCGATTTGTGCACATACGGGTTTAATACACTTGTCCATTTTTGTTAATTTTTTTTCTCTGGGTGCGGAGACTTAGGTTTTCTAAATCGGAAGAAGGATTGGCTGACGCTGATTGGCGTGCTTTAATTTAATTATTTTTATTAAGACATTAATCTTCTTTTCCTGGTGTAATTTTTGAAGAATACCAAGGGATCAGTTCTTATTCCAGCTTAAATCGCAATTTCGTATTAGAATTTTAAAATACATACTTTTAGAAATCTTGTAGAAAGGATCCGTTCACCGATCACCGTTCACAACACTAAGTATTTTGATGTTGTATGTTGTAAACTTTAATTATGATTCACAACACTTATCGGCTTAATCGTATGAAAAATGCATGTTGTGTTGTAGGCGAGACAACACAACATCGGGCCCTTAATTTGTGAAAGCCCTTCCCAGCCTGCCCCACATACAACTGCAGCAACAAAAACATTTAATAGCAGCCAAAATGGCCTAATAAAACAAAAATTTCTCAATTATCTGCCAAACGATGAAGACAAAACGGGGAAAAAATACCACTGAAACCAAATAAAAACACTGGAATTTATAGGAAACCAGCAGCTAAAACTGAAAACAGGCAGCAGAATTCACAAAAAATAAAACTGAAATGAAATAAAAAATAGTAAGAAATCGGTCACGAATTTCTAATATTGTTGTAATGTTACAACAATTTTGTTTTATATGTATTTTTATCAGAATATGTGAGTATGTGTATGTGTGTATGTAAGTACGACAGTGTATGTGGAGTCAATAAAAAGCAGTAGTAAAAACCAATGATGACAACTAAAGTAACGACAACGTATATTTGATGGAACTGTAATGTAAAGAGCAGGAAGGGGGCAACAGAAAAAAGAGCCCAGCAATGCACGTAAACTGTCAAATAGAATAATTGTTAGTTAAACCTTAAAAGAAAAACCATAAACATACAACTAACCACAAAACAATAAATAATAATGACAAGAAAATAAAATAAAATAGAAAATAATAAAAAAAAACAACTACAAGACACATACAACAGCAACAACAACAACAACATCTACCAAGACATGTTAACAACTACAACGACATCAAAACATACAATTACATTTAGCACAACATACGTACGAGTACATACATACACACATACAATACAACATATTTAGAAGCAGAAGCAAGAAGCAACTGTTAAGTTGAAGTGTGAGCTGGTGTTAAAGCAGACAAAGGAGGTGGATTGCTGGTTTTATGGGTGGGTGTAGCAGGTGGTGGGGCTAAAGGAGCTGCAGTTAAAAGTGGTTTTCTGATGGAGTGTTTCTAGTGTAAAGTATTTCTTATTTACACATCATAAAAAATAATATGGCAAGAAATTGAAAAGATATAAATAAATTTGTTAAGAATACAAATTTAGATATTTGCACACTAAGTATTGGCGAGGCGTAGAAGATTGTTTCGTAAGGAAATTAGGTTGAAAATTTAAATTACAATGTGTGAAAATGTGTACCATTGGGCGTATACTTTAAAAATGCCCGATTCATAACAGATGGCGTATCTTTTGAAGGGATTTATATCTGTAATTTATTCTCACTTTGTAATCCAGTCACAATTTCCAATTTCCAGTGTTGAATTACAGTTGAAACACAGTTGCATTCAATAGCGAATCCAGCAAAATTAACCATTGCATTACAGTTGAACAAAACAGTACATTTACAGTGTAATTCCAGCCTTAAATAACAGTGTGATTCCAGTTGAACCGAACCTGTTCTCTGAAAATTTAATTATAAAATCATCATCATCACCGCCGCCAATGATTTGCATCAACTCTGTGCCATTATTAACATATGCTTAAAACAAATTTGATGTTGTTTTTTAACAAACTTCAAACAGACTGGAAAGAGGATGGATTTCAAATGTAATTCAAGCTTGGCTTCACACTGGAATTCACCAAAAATTTGTGCTTATTGGGTAGTTATTGCACAAAGTGTAAACAACAAAGTATTTTTCGCATTAGAAATGTTACTTCTATAATTTGGAAAAAGTGCCGCTAAAGTACACCGAATTCTCAGATAAGCTTCTGGCGAATGTGTTTTTTTTTTTTTTTTTTTTTTGGTTAGACCAGTACTAATGCAATGCATTATGTTGCAATTAGGAAAATAGGTTATGGGAGGGAGAATAGAGGGAGTAGTATTTGTAAACATTTGATTTGAAAGTAACAGGGAAAACTTCGACAGGCAGTTTATTCCACATACGGCAATTTTTATCTTTGACATGGCAAACAAACATCACTCAGGTCGGCCATAAAATGTTTAAAAATCTAAAATTATTTCATGAAGATTGTCGTCAAACTCATCAAGGCCTGACAAAATTATTGGCAGCTACTCAAGCAGCAATTTCAAAACGTTTGCAAGCAGCATGATTCATCCAGAAGCAGGAAAATTGAGGAACACATTCACCCCTATCGTGAATAAAAATTACAATTAAAATTCAATATTAAAAAAATAAAAGGGAACAAATTTCATGTGGAATTTTTATTCACGATAGGGTTGATTAATTGAAGTCAAGAGACCTTGAAAGACGATATTATTTATAATGTCCGAAAACATTTTCACACCATTATTTTTTTAACGCAATTAAAATAACGATAACCCGAAGCGGAAAAAATCATATGTGAAGTACGGTCAACAAGCTGAATCCACACTAAAGCCAAATATTCATAGCTCTTACGCAAAGTTCTGTATGAGCTACTGAAACCTGGCCAGACAATCACAGGGATCTTGTACCGAATGCTACTGATTCGTTTAAAGTGAGAATAGGCCGAAATACGTCCATAATAGACGGACTGACATGAAAGTGTAATTTTCTATCATCACAATGCTCGGTCATGTTGCAATACCTTTTAAAAACTTTTTTTAGAAAGAAAAGATTGGGAAGTTTAGCCTCACCCACCTTATAGTCCAGACTTTGTACCGTTCGACATATATTTATTACGATCGATGCAAAAGGCTCTCTCTGGAACAGGGTATCCTATATTAACTTGGTTGCAATACCTTGTTTTAAAAACTATTTAGAAAAAAGTGGTTGGGAAATTTTGCCCAACCCACCTTATTATACAGAACTTGACCCGTCCAACTACTATTTGTTTCGATCGATGCAGAACGCCCTCTCTCTGGGATACGTTTCTCTTCAGAACAGGGTATCCAAAATTGGCTAGATTCGTTATTGGCCTCAAAAGATGAGCAGTACTTTTGGCGCGTAGTCCATATGTTGCCAGAAAGATGGGAAAAGGTCATAGCTAACAATTAACCTCTTATGCTGTAACGAGCAGTTAGATAAATTATCAATTACTTCTTATATTTTAAATGCTAACTAAAAGGTGTCCATTTCTGCAGTAAAGTCAACTAAAAGAGAACAAAATCAGTTTGATTGCTGACAGTTAGTGTTTGGTAAATGGGTCCATGGGCTCTGAAAAATAGCTTATAACTCTTATCTCATTGTGTTACCGAAAAATTAAACAACTAGTTGCTCAACAACACATCTTCTTTCTATATCGAACCACCCTGATTTTTTGGCGAGCTAATAGATTTATCTACGATTTATCACGAACTATTAGCTTTAATAAGATACACGTTCTGCGAAAATTTAGGAGTTGGAAAACTTATATGGGCAATTTCACGTCAAGTGACCCAATTTTAAAAATCTATGTCTTCTGATTTGGCTGAAATTTGCATCAAGGTTAGTACTATTGGATAGTATGCTAGACCCAAATTTTCAGCTCTATCATTCAAGAACTGCCGGAGTTAGAGCGGGTCAAAGTTAGACAATTTGGTCATACAGGGTTTTTTTAAAATGAGTTATTGGGCCTAGCAAAAATTGTCAAAGGACTTTAGATAGCTATTTCATCAATCATTCCAAAAATTTTTTTTTTTAATTTAAAAAAAAAAATAAAAAATTTTTTTCAATTTGGGATTTTTTTTTCCTCAAAAGAAAGCTTATACAATTTCCTGTAAAGCCTTTATAATCGCTTATCAAAAAAATTATTTTTTAACTCAAGAATAGGATTTTTCAATATTTGCCACATGTATCATTTTCATTTTTCCCCATTTTTAATTTTTTTTTTTTCAAAATGGCTTTGTGGTCACATTTGGTAAAATTAAAAAACTTTGTTTTTTGAGTTAAAATACTTTTTTATAGATATGCCTCTTGCTGCTAAGTGTCCACAAAGCTCTTAAAGAAAATGGTCTAAAGCTAGATTTACACGATTGAAATCTTCTTTAAAATTGCTCTTCAAAATGCTTCAAACTCGTGTAAACAGCAAAATTTCTTCAAAATTTGTTATCAAATAAATAAATTTTGAAGAAATTTTGCTGTTTACACGAGTTTGCAGCATTTTGAAGAGCAATTTTGAAGAAAATTTCAATCGTTTAAATCTAGCTTAAAGTTTCTTCTGAGGCAGAATAAAAAAAAAAACATTTTAGATAATTACTGTTTCTCCTCACCAACATTCACACTAAATATCCAAGACATTTTCGAGAATAAAAAAAGAAAAACTCTGAACAGCAACAACAACAAAATAAAACTAAACAACTTATTTTTTTTCTTTCTTTCTTTAAATAAATAAGAAAAATATATAGATTATTTTTATCTACTATTTCCTATATATTGTTTTTGTTGTTGCTGGCTGGTTGGTTGTTTAACTATTTGCTTTTTGTTTTTATTGGTGTATTTATTTCTTCTTATTTTCCAGCAATAAACTAATGAAATTGAAACCACACTTGAACTCTCAAGTACATAATTGCAAACGAAGACGACAACGATAAAGACGAACAACAACTCGCAGGAACATTAAAGAACAGAAAAAAATTCAAGAAAAAAAAAAACGAGAAAAAACTTTAGTAGACAACAAGAAAGTTCCTTATGAGTTTTATTTAATTTGTTTTCCTCTGCTGTTTCATACAGCCCAGGAGTCCTTAATCACTGATATAGTGTGCATGTGTGTATTTGTCTAGTTCCACTTCAAAATGAAAAAAATATAGAAAAAAAAAAACAAATCAAACCAAAAACCATTTTACAACTAAATGCCTTGTGTGTGTGTGTGTGTGTATGGATGTGTGGCATGTGGCAAAAGTACCAGTAATGAGTACGATTGTACATAGCACTGAATCGTATTGAACTAATGAAGCTAATAAAACTTTGCGTTTTATTTTTTTCTATTTCGATTCTTTTGTTTTTATTTCATTTGGCGTATTTGATAGTTACGTACGCAACGCATAGCAACCAAACACAACTCAACATACACATCACTGTATTAGTACTCGTACAGTACATCACCATCAACATCACATCAACATCACATCTTATACCAATTCAAGCCATACAATTATTTCGAGATCAGATTAAATAATAAGTGATGGAAATACGACACATCCACGGGAAGCTCATATAGCGGCAACAACAACAACATCATTTACACAGTTGCCAAGGAACAGATTTCCAATTTACTAAGGCACCATTTTAGATGGCAAAGTTGTGTTTCTTAGTTGCACACACACACAACCACTCCCTCACCAGTGGGAAGAAGGGGCCCTGTAGTTGTTTATATAAATAGTTTTCAATTGTAATTTAGTACATTTGAAAAAAAGAGCAACTAAACAAGCAAACGAACAAAAAATAAATAAAATAAACGTATAGTATCTAATTAGATAAACACTTTATAATTATCGAGAAATTGGGATGGCAACCTAAAGGCCATGACAGGGATTTGTAACAAAAATACTTTATAATTTAATTAATTACTGGAAAGTTCTTATAAATATTTATTGAGAAAGAGAAATTTCAAAATAAATATTTAAAAATAAACAGAAATACAGAAAATCAGCTTAAATTTGTTTTCTAATCAAAGTGTGTGTAGGTTGAAATAAAGCAGAAAAATAATTTAAATAAATGTTGTTATGTGATGTGTAGACAATAAACTGATAAACCGTTGTATAATTATACAAAAAAAAATCTCCAAGTTGTAACAGAAACTATTAGCCTGAATAAGACACACGTTATGCGGTAATTTGGGCAGATGTTAAACCATACAACTGCTATGATGTGACACTATTGTGCTGGAGGTATTATTGGACCACGCTTCATTGAAAATTAGGTTAGTAGATAACAAGAAGATTGTGTATGATTTACATTTAATTAGTTTTCCTGTGCTGTATCACACTTAGGTGTAAGTGAGTGTTACTGGTGCTCTATAAACATGATAACAGAGTTCTTTCGTCCTAAATTGCATGATATTTAATGTACACGACGCGATATTACCTAATCCCTTACACTCTTGCTTCGCTTTTCAGACGAGGCCATCAATATCATGTAATTTAATATCATTTAATTTCCCTTTATAGCAGTTATTTGAAGGCAACAAGTTGTCAATGAAATAAAAATGAATCCTGCATCAACGAAATTTAGAATTGGTCTTGAAATATTTCAGCAAAACAGTGCTTATGTTTTAGCAAAGTCAAGCAGGTAATTTTTTTGAATGTGCTACTTCATGCATATTATTCCATGTTAAACAGTGTTGATACCAAATCCGGCCACTTTCTGTCATTACTTAAAAAATGCATATTTTGTACAAAAAATTTTATAATTAACTAGCTGAGCCGGCAAACGTTGCTTTGCTTTCAAATTTTATTTTTATTGGAAAGGTTTCATGCCAATCGTTCTATTATAATAAGAAAGGCCACCAGTGCCATTTTTGAAAAGGGGCGTGGCATTGCCTACTTCCGCCAAAGATGTATAGTATCCAGCTGACACGGCAGACGTTGTCCTGCATAATATTTCAAGCGATTAGGATATTAACCAAAGTATGAAATGAAAGACAAATAATAAAATTTTCTTAATTTTGAAATAACATTAATTTTTCTAATTTTATCATAATGCGATTTTATGAACAATATTTTAAGTTAACTTCTGCGGAGTATAAATGAATAAATTTGATGGTTTTCCTACGCGAGAACACGCCACATATAATTGGTCATGTGAAAAGACCTGATTTTCTACATCAGGAGTGCCCAAAAGTTGCTTATGTAAGAGCAATCACCAACACATTTAAATAAAAACTAATTTTTATTCAGTATTTTTTGTTGTAAAAGCCAATACAAACAAAGAAACAACACACATTTTTAAATGGTATCATACGTTAAAAAAAAAAACAAAATCTACATTGACAATCGCAGTCACCAATGTTTACCAGTAGAGCATACGAAAGTGTTGTTGCTTTGCACTTGCGTGTACAGAGTGAAGTACGACAAAGAAACAAATAAGGCAAAGTTGTTTGTGTATTTCGTATTGCTAGTGCTGCGTGCTGTAATGAGTATACAAAACACACAACCTATAGCTAAGAGTTTTGGCTTGGGCACTCCTATTCTAGATCTAACCCACAAATCGACATAGTCTTTGTGACTTATTAATAGTCATGGCAAATGCCAAGCGAATGGGAAATTGCAGACGTCTGAATGGAATGGGTGAGTCTGAAGGGATCATTGGTATTCGTGGCAGAAGAACAATTTCACCTTCAAATTTGCCGTTTAAAATTGTAGCTTCAAGAACATTGCCCATTATTATTTTTATGACAATCCCGCCCATATTTGCAGCAGCACTTAAAAAATGCACACCAAACCGACGTACAAAATTTTGTTCAAATACTGTTATCAGGAGCAGAAATAATAGATTTTTAATTTGTGGTTTGTATGGGAGGTACCACGCCTCTTTGTCCAATGGGACCGAATTGTAAATCTAAACCACCCGGGGAGCCACCCAACCGCATACAAAAAACACACGTACAGTAGATTTATATATATATAAAGATAGTTTTGCAACTTTAAAACTAGTAATAAAGTATAGCCGGTCAAGCCCTACCATATAACACCCTACTCTCAGTATATGCGTAAAATAGTTATTCAGATATGAGCGTAACTTGGGAGATATGACCTATTATGGACCGATCATCCAAAATTTAGTGGCATAACTTTTGTGCATATACATATTTTTTTGTGTTAAATTGTAAATCGATATAAACACTTTTAAACGATTTATGCATGTTAGTGATTTTCAGAAGTGGGGTCATATGGCCGATTTGACTAATTATGGACCGAACACAAGGAAAAGAGAATAAAAGGGGTAAATACTTATTAAACGTCTTATTCTACACGAAGTTGTTTGCATGTTGATTTGCAAGAAAAAGCATAAACATGATGGTAAAGAGCAGGAACATTCAAGTTGTGCGTGTGACCGAAATGGCAGGTTCAAAAGAGAAAAACTGAAACGTGTGAAACAGCACTATGAATTTTATTTTTGGAAGATGGAAACTTTTGAATCTCTTGGAATAATTTATGCTATACTGTCTGTTGAAATTTATTTACATGCCAATATTTTTAAGAGATTTATGGTCGTGTAAGTGATTGTCGGCAGTTACCATTATATGCGAGCTATGACTTATTATTGACCGATCATTCTCAACTTGTAGGTAATGATTTGTGTATATATGAAACATATTTGTGTTCAATATTGTTTTGATAGCAATATTTTTAAGAGACCTATAGTCTTTAAAGTATCTTTCAGAAGTGGGCCTTATATGGTCGTCATAGTCAATTATGGACTGATCTGCATAAAATTTGTAGATGTACAACTTCACGTACAACTTATTTGTAGAGAAATTTGTTTGGATAAGTGCATAAATAAAACATTTAATATTTTAGCAGCCAGCCAGACGAAAGGATAGACATTGTTAAATCGACTCAGGAATGGATTTTGAGCCGATCGGTATACTTTAAGGTGGTGATGTTGGACTAATATTTATAGGCGTTGCAAACATCAGAACAAATCGTTGATAATTTTTTTTTTTAATCTATTGAGATATTGAATTGCATAAGATCGGAAATTACTTTATCTAAATAAAACAATTTAGGTACAGCAAAAATATGGGTCAAATTGTTTATGATATTTGCAAATTTATAAAAATTTTGTTTTTTAGAGATTCCAAAAATTATAAAATTTAGATGTAATAATCTTTATTTATTAACATAATAATATGAAGTTTTCAATGTAGATTAAATTTGTCATTGCAAATAATGAAATGTAAAAAAAAATAAAACTTAAAAAATTTTACGAAAATCCCAAAGATTAGTCTTTTTTTAATTTTTGCCCATTTTTTAGTCAGGGCTGATGAAAGCAAGCAATTTTAATTAAAAAAAATAGGTCAAATTCGGAACTGAGTGGGGGCAACATATTTGTACACATTTTTTCATATGTAAAATGATTTCTGTAAAGATAGCTTTCAGCAAAATAAAAACTTTTTATAAATTAAAGAAAGTATTTTTTTAAATAAAACAGATTTAAAGCATTTTTTTTTTTGTTCAAAAAATTAAAAATCGAATTTTTTGAACTGGCAAATTTAAATTTGTTTAGTTTTGAATATAAAAAAGATATTGCTTTGAAATTTTTTGTGTCTAATGGAAAATATAATTGTTTAATTAACAAAACAGCAAAATATAATTTTTCAATAGGTAGGTAATTCTTAAAAAAGTTATTTTTTTTAATAAAACAGATTTAAAGCACTTTTGCTAAAAAAAAAAAATAAAAATCGATTATTTTTTTAACTTGCTTATTTTTGAACATAAAAGAGTTATTCAGGTATGTGATGGAAATCGAAAACGAAAACGAGTGAGTTTTTCAAGTCCATTTTAAAGTACATATTTCTAATCAAATTTTTAAAATTTTTGTTTTAAGATTCTCTTTAATAGCAAATTATCTTTATATTTTATGGGATAAAACTGTTTCAATACAGAAATATTACGAAAAAATTAACTTTTAAAACTTACTCGTTTTCGTTTTCGATTTCCATCACTTACCTGATTGCTAACATTTTGTGCATAATGAAAAATTGGAATTGTCTAACTAACAAAATAAATTGCAGGTAAAGCGTTTAAAGATTGTTCACGAAACATACCAGAATTTGGCAAAATTTTTAAATTTCAAATGCTTATAACTGAAAAACTAAAAGAGATAAAGATCTTAGAAAAATCTTAAAAATTAGATGAAAATCAAAAAAAAAGCACGTGTTTAAACAAATATCAAAGGTGACCTATTTTTAGCGCCCACAGCTCCGTCACTTAAACTCGATTGCTTGGCTGCGGCCATGTAAGATTTACGAGTATTTCGTTTGGACCAGACCTGTGGAAATGCTGGAGTTATTTCTAAACATATATTGATTCTCACCCACTGTGCAGTCTAAGATGGTCTAATAGTTGATTAAAATATCAACATAATGCTGAAATTATGAAACTTACCCCCTGGCCCACGATGTCGAACGATAACATTCGCTAAGATAAGACTTAAGACATAAACTTGATTGTGGAATAAACAAACTTGATTGAGTAAAAAATAGATATGATAAAAAGTTTGTTTCTTAAGTCTTATTTAAGCGAACGTTATCGTTCGACATCGTGGGCCAGGGGGTTAAGTTATTACCAAGTTTTTTTTTGGTAGTATTCCCAAAGAATCATACCCTTATTTTGGATGCGCCTCCAGTGTTCAAGTTTTTTTTAAATAATTTGATAAAAACTTTGTTAAAGACTTTATTAAATTAAATCTTACATTTTTTCTTTTAAAAAAAAACTATTCCAACTAATAAATTCATTAATAAAAATTGGTTTTAATAAAAAAACTTACCAAACAACAAACATGTGCTCGAATTATATAAACAAACTTACCTGAAATGAGAAAAAAAGTAAACATATAAATTAGTTGTTATCTAGTGTAAGCCAAAAATTTAAGGTAGCACTTGAAATAATCATAAATTAAAAATTTTATAACCAGAAAAAGACCATAAACAACCCTGCCAAATTTAAAATCAATAAACGAAAAAGTGAAACCGAATTTCTGTTAAAGCTTTTGAAACCCTCTGATCCCACACACTCAAGCTAGCAAACAAACAAATGACAAACCTTCCCCTTTTTGTTTGCTTGCAACAGAGTCTAATAAAAATGTATGGAGCGAGTTAAAGAAATGAAATGAAACAGAAACTCAAATAACGAAGGCAGCATACAGCACAGCAGCAAAACAAAAAGAAAAAAAAATTAAGAAATATTGAGGCATGAAAGTGCAAATACCAACAACTCACGCAATAAAACTTTAATTTCAAGCATAATCAAGTTGCAATGCGGCATATAAATGGTATTTATAAACACCCTGCAAATAATATTGGACTACGTGATCCATTTTAGATGATATGGACTACTCACAACATGGTCCAATGTTATGCAGTCATGGACCATGTCATAGTTAAACAAGAGTTTGTAGTTAAACGACATGGTTTCGTGTTAACACGATTGCATATTGAGTTGTTGTTGTTGTTTAAAACTAACCCTCGTGAGTACTCCATGGAGTAGTTTTGGGACTACTCCGATGGGTTATATGGTCCAGTCCTAGGACATCGCAATGTTAAATGGACCACCTTTTTTTCATATATTTGGAGTAGTTTTGGAGTACTCCTACTCCTCTTTGGACTAGTCTTTACATGCATGTATGGACTAGTCGCGTTATTTGCAGGGCATATACACATGCACACACACACATTTGTATGTATATAGGAGTGTAATGAAAATATTAAATAAGAGAAGTTTGTTCTAAACTTAATACAAACACTTTGACAGAACACTAACAGGAGCAGCAACAGCAAAAGAACAACCAACTATTTACAATAGTGTATTGCAGCAACAACAAAAACCAGAAACAATGTAAAACTGTAATAGCAATTACAGCAACACTACACACACATACCTACAACAAATACAAAATAATATACTCTTTTCATACTTTGGGGAGAGAACAAAACAAAAAAGCACAGCAGCAATTCAATGCACCATTTGATTGGCAATAATTGAAAATGGTTGGCAATCAAAATATAATGATGCTGATGATTACAACAACAACGACAACAGCAATATAAGTACAGAAATAACAATGGCACAACAGCAGCAACAACACTAACGTCATCACTGACCAAAAGACATTCCGACTAAATGAGAAATGAAAATATAAGAGACACAATGACGACGACAACAAACAAACGACAACACAACATTATTATCAGCGTTGTCAACTTTGAAATTTCAAAACGCACTAAAATGGAGAAAAAAACGCACCAAGTTAAGAATTTCGTTTTTGTTTCAAATATTTATTGAATTAATTTGAAATTTTTTAATATCATAAATTCTATAAAAAACTTTTTATTAGTAAATGTAATAATAGTAGAAGCCTTTTTTTAAAAAACGAGCTAATAATGATAAAATAAGCATTTAACTACTCAAAATTTAACTCACAATATGATATTCGGAACTAAAGTACTAATTGGTAAAAGAGCTAATTTCAGTACATATTTGGTACTTTTTTTATATATTTTTGTTTTCTAGTTAAAGTACTTCTATTTAATTTTTTCCAATAAAATTTGTTAGGATTCCCCTGGTACTCTAACCCTGGTTGTTCATCTACAGTTCAGTAGACCAAACCATCAGGTTATACAAGAATTTTCATTGACATGTTTAAAGTGTTAATTTGATTTTCAAACAAAGATTTTTGAAGAATTTGATTACATTTATCATATTTAAAACACATTTTTTCATCGTATAGATTTCATTTGTTATGAATTATTAAAAAAACTGCAATTAAAAATTAGTAAAAATAAAGATTACATCACATTTTCGAAGAAATTAAAAAACGCACCGAAATACACAAAAAAAAATTTGCAGTATTGAATGAAATGGTACTCAAACAGGTATATTTTATTGTAGAAAGATTTTTTCTCACACTGAAACAAAAAGTTGTGTTGAATTTGCTTTGGTGCCAACAAAAATTAAAAAGCGCACCAAAATTTAAAAAAAGCGCACCGCGCACCAACTGAAGAATTTTTCGCACCAAAAATTTAAAAAAAACACCAAAAATGGTGCGAAACGCACCAAGTTGACAACTCTGATTATTACGTTGCGATATAAACAAGCAAATACACATACATACACAGACAGACTAACTTACCAAGATAGAAAGAAGGTGATGAGGTGGATAATGGCCAGACAGCAGTTATTTGAAGGTATTAAATCATTTGAAAGGAAAGATTCACTAATAAAATACTTTTTTTTAATAAAAACAATTAGAAATGCTGAAAATCGTATATTAGACTTTCAGTATGGACCAACAGCGTAGTCGTGGCCAACATTTGAAGGAAATTATTTTTAAAAAGTAATTGAAAAAGAGTTCTTTAGGCATCTAGTTCCATTTTGTTTAAAATTAAAAAAAGGTATAAATGAATCTTCATTAGCATATATGTATATATTTTCACAATTATTTAATCACTTCTGTGTAATGCAGACTTTATGTAGTACACCCTGAATAGTGTGTTACTATTTAATTGAAAGTCATTAGCATAGTCATTGCTTGCTATGGAAAACAGAATATTAAATATAAAGATTTAGTTGCTTGCACTCCTACTGTTTAAACGTATTTACAAGTGTGTGTTTTAAAAGAATCCCAAAAGTTTGGCCATCGTCATCAAGTCTCAAACTCTCTGTTTAAATCCACTCACCGCTATTACAGGTCTTTTATTCAAACACAAATACACTTTCATATGAAAGCCCATTAGGCTGCACCATAGTAGTATTAATAAGTTAATAAAATTGACTCTTCCTGATGATCAAATATTATTACTCTGAGATTTGTCCCTAATAAAATTCATGGTGGTTGGCTTATCGACAGTGAGACTTAGTTCAGGGGCCAAATTACCGCATACGATATCGAGTAAAATTGATCGTAATTTTCTTATTTGAGATTATGGCATACGATATCGAGCTAGAAATTTAGTACATTTTATAGTAATTTCGATATCGAAATCATTATTCGATACGATAGCTCATTCGATCACGAATGCGGTAATTTGGCCCCAGTTCTTTATAAATGAGTTCAGTAAGTAAATATAGTTCAGTTCTAGTTTATTTGTAGTTCAGTTCTACTTCAGTTCAGGTTCAGTTCTAGTTCAGTTCTAGTAAATATTTGAAGCCTGTACGGAGACTTCCTCAGCTCCATCCGTCTCCAATAAGAAAATAAGTGATTTCTTTAACCCTAGTTAATTTCATGGCATGTGGCTCTAAAAATCATTTGCTATTATGAACCACGATACATTGTTTCAAGACATACGGACACCAAATTGTTGAATATCTGATTGGGCGACACGGAATAATGTATGTAGAATAGAATATCAGCAGCTATGAACCAAGAGCATTTATCGATTTCTGATGCATGCCAGCGTCTGGTGGCTAATCAAATGTTAAAGGTATTATGACACTTGCTATTTTTTGTATTATATTTTTTTAGGATTGATTGAATGAAACAACAAATGCGAGAAAGAATAAGAAATACAATAAAATAAAATGTAAACAAAACAAACAATATTGCCCACGTTTTGTTCCCATAAAAACCCGTCAAAAAAGCAAAAAAAAAGCTAAAAATCGCAAAAAAATAATTAAAACCGCTACTTTCGATCAAAAACTAAAAAAATAGGCAACAGTGCTAACATTTAATCTCGAAATGTCAATTTTAAGTTAAACATTTTTGTATTTTTTATGACAGTCTTGGATTATTTATCGATAACACACGTATATTTGTTTACCATTTCAAGATTTTTTATGATATACTCATACTCTTTACACTTATACTATGTTTCCACGACGACTTGAATCACCTGCTTCGCTCTCCGAATCATGTTTCTGAATCATGCTGTTTACATGACCAAAAAACTTGATTCAATTTGACAGTTGTTTTTAATAAACAAACAGAATTTACAATTTGTGGAAAATATTTTTTTTAATCGACAAAAAAACTGAGTGGAAATTAGTTAGCTTATTTGAAAAAAAACATACATTCGTACGTATTTACTTTCTTTAGTTCCAGCAACAAGAAAATAATTTGCTTTGTTTACAATAATATTAAATTTGTACAGCTAGTGCAGATAAACTTGCGATAAAAATTAGAGAAGAGTGCAATTTTTCGTGCTTCGCAAGTTGATTCAATATGAATCTACTTGATTCGCTCTTAAAATTTTGTATGGTGAAGCAAGTTGTTTCACTCATGATTGGGGTGTGAAGCATGAATAGAGAGCGAAGCATGTACCGTGGAAACGTAGTATTAGTCAATTTTCCTATACAAATATATTTGTACTGTTCTCCAATATTGGAAAAATACAAAAAATAGCAAGTGTCATAACACCTTAATGTGGACTGTGAGATGTTAATGATGTGGAGTCAAATGCTTCCGACATCAAGTTTTCCACCTTATGTGGCTGAATGGAGATATATTGAAATTTGCCAAAACGCAGCCTTAATTAGCCGCAAAGTCTGCTTACAAATCACTTCGAAAGAATATCTGCTTTAGGTTTAAAATGCATATTTCTGAATCAGTCTATTGTATATCTAGTATATAAGCAGAGTTTATTTCAATGCCTCACAATTCAACTCAATATTAAATTTACACCCACTTACGTACTAGAAGAAAACAGCAGCAGGAAACAGAGGAGTAAAAAAAGAACTAAAGCCAAATGACCCCGAGTATTTAAAGTTATATGCAGTACAGAATAAATACTCATAGCTACAATACTACATGCTTGAATAAATAAATAACGTACATTGCATGTATGTATATTTGAAAATACATACTACTACTCAATATTAGATGGAACCAACGCAGATACACACATATAAATTGTATGTTTAAATACACAAAGTAACCATTGTTTTCGACCATTGAAACTAAACCGCAACCACAACAGCTCTGAGCACTACGACACAGTTTGTCCACTTTATACTTTCATCTATTTCTACTTGCTACAACTACTTTGACCACTATTACAATAAAACAACGACAATACACAAAACTGATACACATCAGTGTCCACATCATCATCATCATCATCATACTCTTAACATTATTTGTCGAACCCTCCGACCAACCATCATGCTCGTGACCCATTACCACCATCTTCAAATTGTTTGGTACTGTTGAGCAAAGAAAAGAAAAAAGAAATAAGCAATCAGCTCATTTTGCCTGAAAAGATTTAGCAAAAATACAATATTGAATGAAAATTATATTAACAGTGAACGAGGTGAAAGCAAAATGTAGCAGGGAGAGACAGTTTTAATTTAAAGATTTTGCGTTGCAGAGAAAAAGAAAACAATTGGTTTGCAGTAATATTTTAGTAACTGAACGAACGATTTAAAGCTTTAAATTGCATATTTTAATCGAAAACAGCTGTTAGAACTAATTTAAATGCAGAAATGTATTGTGATATCAAGGAACAAAACCCATAAGATCCAAGAAAACAGTTAGAAGTAATGATCCATACCTTACACATTTCCCAATATCAAACTATTGGGTGAATCCACCTTTACTTCTCTGTTTTACTAAAATTACCATTTGTTTCTTGCTTTGTTGTGATCTGAGAGATCAAACTTAAATCAATTGCTTAGCACATATGCACGCAAGGTCTCGCTATGCAAATTTGTAAATGTTTATGATTTTCTCTCTTAATACGCAGAGCGCTCTGCTGCTTAACCAACACAAATATTACCAGCATTGTCAATTTGGTGCGTTTCGTACCATTTTTGGTGCTTTTTTTAAATTTTCCGAAAATCTAATGAAATCTTTTTTTTTTTTACTAATTTCTAATTGCAATTTTTTAATAATTCATTATCATGAAATCTATACAATAAAAAAGGACCCCAATAAATGTATTTTACATACGAATATATGATAAATGAATACATACTATCAAATTGGCCACATGACGGTTATTGCTAAAGATGAATAGGGTGAAAATCTTTGTCTAAAAATAAAATAAACATTTTAAACATGGAAATAAAAACTCTTGTATAGCCTGATGGTTTGGTCTACTCAACTGTAGACAAGTAACCAGGGTTAAAGTCTTAGTTGAGCCCTAACAAATTTTATTTAACAAATTCAAATAGAAGTATGTACTTAATACATATAGAAAAAAACACAATTTAAAAAATTACCAACTGTGTACTGAAATTAGCCCGTTTAACCAATTAGTACTTCTGTTCCGAATAGTTGTTACGCGCGGACCTAGCTAACATTTAATGTTCACCCAGCCACTCGGGTACGCTTGCTTTAAGCACGATCTAGCTCGTCGGATGTGGGTGGATTCTTGTGGCTAGTTAAACACGGTCCCGCATGACACAAAAAAAATCGTACCCGAATTCCTTAATTTGATTTTCCTCTTTTCTTTACGAATAGTCTGATAAAACTGTCTGATGTCTATGACAGTCTTTTTACCATTCCCTACCCATCCTTAGCTGTATTGGTAAACAAACTAATTAATTGTTTGGCTACAGCCCCTGAATTGTCTACTCGTTACCTATTATGTCGAATGCCAAAAATTAGGGTGCGTTCGGAGACAAGTAATTGACAGAGCTGGGCTTTGTGAATTTTCATTATTATTGAAACAAATGAGTAACCGTAGCTAACAAACGTACTCATGCTTAAGATAATAATTATTCTTTTCTTTTTTGTGTTTCATATATACATTGATGTAATGTTTAGTAATAATATAAATACTTATACAATAATATTCCGATATATGTATATATAAATTATTATGAAATGTATGAGTTACTTTATTTCGCAACATAGTATATTATGAGTAAAATTTTGAGTGCCTAAATGCTTATTTTATCTTTTACTATTAATCGTTGATCTCATTTTAAAAATTTTTATATTGAATTTAAGAAAATAATAAAAAAAAAAATAATTACATATCTAGTACAAACAAATTTGTTTAGTTTTTTTTTTTTTATTTTTGGTTAGTTTTATTTTTTTCTTTCTAAAAACACTGAAATGTACATAGAAGACAGTTTTATTGTTATACATATTAACACTTATATAACACTTTTTAAGTTAAATTAATTCAATAAACATACAAATTCTCAACTTAGTACGTTTTTTTAATGGCGCTTTTTTGTTTTCTCATTTCTGGTGCGTTTTGAAATTTTTTAAATTTCAAAGTTGACAACGCTGAATAATACCAACATAGTATATGTATGGCCACCTCTGATTTACAGACAAAACTATCCCATTATGAATCACAAACAAGGTAAATTTTGCCATTTAATATTCTCACACAATTTGAGGCTTACCTTATGTAAACCGATCACAGTGACTGATGACCTTATATTTGTGAAATAAACATATTTAGAATGATTTGAGGTTGAAACATAACATGAGCGGAGAGGTATATTTTCCTCTCAGCTGAGAATTCATATATCGGTTATGAATCAACGTACATATTATCAATGAGTTATTTTGTTCGAGAATAGTTTTGTTAATTTACAGTGATCTGTAATATCTAAATAAAATTTATTTATGACGGGTTTTCAAGTCATGGGACAAAGAGAACAAGTTGCAGATTTTTGAAGCTTGTAAAGAGAATATTCGACAAATATTGCTTGGAGAACTTATCGCTCGAAGTTCTAGTCAGCGCTATAGGAAATGAGGACAAAAGTACTCATATCGAGGAAGCCTCTTGAACTATATCATCTTCAATGTAAATGTATGTATTAACTAAAGTGTCAAAGAAAAATGTTCGGTTTTGGTTTTAAGTAATGAATTTGGTTAATACCCAACATGAAACATAAAAGAAATGTAAATAAAGTTGGTTTATTTTGTATATTCTATATGTATTTGTTCTACCAGTGAATTAGCTTTTCAATTTGAAGAAACCAAACGTTTTATTTCTCTCAGTGTAAATATTAGCTTAATGCTTGTTCAAGAAGAATGCACAAATGCACTAAAAAAAGTGTAAAATACTGCAAATAACACTCACATTGTTATCATGCGGCACTCATTGATGCTTTTGCTATTCTTATTGTCTTCAGTAGTTCTACTTCTACTGTGTCATAAGTGGTTGTGTAAACTGTCCTTCTTCTCTAAGAATAACATACTAAGAATAAAGGAAAACTACAGCAAATAGTACTCAATAATAAAAGTACCAGTAGCAGCACAGCAATAATGACACCAACAATACAAGAACACATCATGTAAATTTACCTAAAATCGCACCAAAACATCACAATCACAAGGATGATTCAAAAATACCAAACTACGACGAGAAAAAACTAAAGTACTAGAGAAAAATAATGGTAGCAACACCAGCATATAGAAGTACTGGGGGAGTAAAAGATTAGTTTTTGCAGATCCAGAACAGAAACAGTTTTAACTGAAGTATAAGTAAAAGTATAAAATGCAAAGTAGTGTGTGTGGATTAAAAATACTTGAGTTGTTGCTGCTGCTTTAGTACTCGTATGCATATAGTTGTTGTTTGGTTGTTGTCTACCTATAACTGGTATATTGTTGTTACATGCGTGTGTTTTATAGTAGGTTAGTCTCAAAAATCTGTTGGGAGTTTTAAAAAACTTGTCTAGAATAATGTTTACAATTTTACTTTCATAAATGATTTCAAAAATTACTGTCGTATGTTGAGTTTTGGTTTTATATTCTTTCTGTAAGCCCCCCCCCCCCCCAATTTTGTGTACTGTTTATCCACCCCATAAAATAACAACAAACAGTTACAATAACAACAGCAGTTTAAATATTAAAAAAGACTTATGGAAAGAAGACAAAAAGACACCAGCAGACAATCGCAACAGACACCCTTTTCAATCTACTTTGTACGAAAAAAAAGTTGTTGATTTTGTTTTTAGGAAATACTCAATACAGCTACAACTTGACTACATTATTGAATTTATCCAGCAGTCTAATACTTGCAAGTGACAAACCTCTAATTCCTTAGTAGTATATAGGACTAGTTACCTCTTAAACCACTCGCAATGTTCTTGACTGGTGCTTAGAACCATGCATATCGATGTCTTGGACACTCTCTGCGTTTGACAACTTATTTCTTTAGTTCCAAAACTCTAAATAAATTCTTTAATTATTATAGTTTATATCAAACCTCCAGTAATTGAAAGTGCTGAAAACTAGGCTACGCAATCCTGATATTTTCTTATTGATTTTGTCATCAATTCCCCATTACATGCAATAGTTTGCTGTATTTCAAAACGAAGGGTTAGTTTTCACATGCTAATGCCTTATCAAGAAGACTAAAAAAAATATAGTGCAATTTTGCCAATTTCCGCTTTAAAAATGCAGGGTATCTGTATACACATGTTTTTTTGTATGTGCAAGAGTTTTGTGATGGGTGTGTGTGCATTTATCCCATCTCAACTAAAAGAGGTCTTATGCAGATAAGCAGACTTACTACTTTATCCATTGTTGCAAGTACTGAAGCAAAGTTGTATACTAAATTACCAAATTGTTATCGATCTGTTAAATGCGAGGGCTAAACTTAAAGTTTGAGAAGGACATTGACAAAGGGACTTATGCAGTGATTGTGTTATTACAAATTTACATCTTAAATCAAGCGGAAAGTCATTACTATAATGGCAAGTTAAGGTCTAATATTAATGTTCACGTATACTTGTATCTTCTACATTACATTTTTAATGAATGGTAACGAATATTCCCAGCAGTTCCAGGTAATTGTCCAGAAGTAATGAAATGGATAAAATCATTGTTGGGGTCACCAATATTTACAGAAATAGTTATTTGACTAGTTAATATAGCAAGTGCGTGTGCTAGGCAGTAGTCAATTGATTCTACATTAATTACAAAGAGAAAACTCTGCACTATCAAAGCACACTTAGTAACAATTATTTAGAGGCACTTAAGTGATAACTGTCTTAACGCTAGATTACCTGCGATGAATAAAGTAACAAACAATGCAACTCAGCACACTCTTTGCGACAAGTTTTATCGAGTTCTAGTGGGTTATAAAATCTAACGAAATGATCATATCAAACTTAATTGTTAGGGATTTTTCAAATTACTGAACAACGAAAACAAGCTATTGATTCTGGAAGCTTGCAATGAGTATATTCCACATATATTGCGAGTACAACTTATCACTCAAAGTTCTCGTGAGAATGATTTGAAATGCGCTAAAAAGAACTCAAATGTCATTTTACCTTATCTGCAAAAAGTAATGCACAACAAGTAAAAGTTTATATTCGGCTGTACCGAATCTTATATATCCACCACCAAATTACCTATTATAGAGATTTATAAAAGATATATGGGGACTATACCGATCATCATGAAATTTGGTACGACGAATTAAATGTAAAATTGTTTGCCTTTTATTTTTTTAACATTAAATTTCAATAGGAAAAATATGAAAAGGGAACAAATTTCATCTGGAATTTTTATTCACGATAGGGGTGAGAGTTTTTGGTTCTATAGCCATGATTATTAAAAAAACGTACATAAATATGTAAATATATATACATTTTTTATAATAACTTATTTCTTTTACCAGCTCTTTTTCAATTTAATTTATAGAAAACATACACTTTATTTTATTCACTATAAATATTAGATATTTACTAGTTTTCTCTACACCGCCTTATAGTCTATATCAGGAGTGCCCAAAGTTGCTTATGTAAGAGCAAACACCAATACATATAAATACAAACTAATTTTTATTCAGTATTTTTTGTTGTAAAAGCCAATACATACAAAGAAACAACACACATTTTTAAACGGTATCATACGTTAAACAAAAACAAAATCTACATTGACGATCGCAGTCACCAATGTTTACCAGTAGAGCATACGAAAGTGTTGTTGCTTTGCGCTTCCGTGTATAGAGTGAAGTACGACAAAATAAAAACAAATAAGGCAAAGTTGTTTGTGTATTCGTATTACACAGCATATAGCTAAGAGTTTTTACAAATACAAAAGAGCACCAAGAGTATAGGGCTTGGGCACTCCTGGTCTATATATTGCTCCTTTCGACTACTATGTGCTTTAATCGATGCAGAACGCTGTCTCTGGGATACACTTTACTTTAGAACAGGTTTTCCGAAATTGTCTTGATGCGCTCTTGGCCTAAAAAAGATGATTAGTTCTTTTGGCGCAGAATGCATACGTTGCCAGAGAGATGGGAAATGGAATTTATACGTACAACTGTTTCAACAAATATTTCAAAATAAAAAAACCTCATTTATAAATTATACAAAAAAAAATATTTTAAACGACATCAAAGTTTTGACAAAATCACATTATTATATTTATTTTAATTAAAAAAAAAATATCTTAAAATTCCTAGATTATTGAATTTTTGTCACATTCTTGATACCATATTCATGTTTAATATATTGAAAACAATAAACTGTTTAAGCTTGTACACTAAAACGGAAACAATATTATTACTCCTTTAACTTTAAAGGCGTACAAATGTCGCGTTCTTGACTGTAGAGTATTCTAATATTCCTGGCAAAATTAGTTTAAAAAAATGCCTTGATAAAATATTTACTTTTAAGTTATTAATTTAGACCACACAATGCAACAATTTCTTGCAGAGATCTTACGAAACTAATGCTTTTAATATTACAAATCCTATCCCTTTCCATTGGCACAATATACAAATTCTGTCACAAATATCAGTGGCAGAAGTAGTATGGCTCTGCCACTTAACATCCTGTTTAACAAGGTAATATTGCTCAATGTTTAATGTGTGATTACAGTATCAGACCATTTGTTTTACACGCTGTCAAGTTTTTCAAATTATCTTAATTATTATTAAGGCAAAAAAAAACTTACAACTAAACACAAAAGAAAAAGGTCATAGGTTCTCATGTGAAAGGTAAGTATATTTTAAAGCAGTCAAGTCAATTACAAACGTCATCATATTGTAATTGTCATTTCATGCAACCTGTGTCAAAAAATTTACAATTACATAAGTAAATTCAAAAGATAAATAACCACAGAAAAACAAATTTTTAAATAAAAAAATAATTGCTATTTTTGTTCTTTACAAAACATTTTACAAGAAACGGGCGGTGTTCTTAAAATAATGCATAGTGAGGGTTAATGTGTGGAAATTCACTTGGTTTGTATAGAAATTATTTCTAAAACAGGCTTTTAAGGTCAGTTTTCCTCCTAAATGTAATAAAAATGTAAGTTTCTTGAGTTCTAAATGATTTTCAAATGATTCGAAGGACCAGCACAATTGTATGGTTTTACATTATTTTCTCAATGCCAGGTTAATTTGACTTGTTAAATATATGATTTTTGTGACACAAACTGAGCAGAAGCGAAATTTCTGTTTGCAAAAATAACACATCCGTTTCTTATGTTAAACTGCAGTCTAAAACACTGTCTATCTATCTGTTGACTGTAAACAAACAATGAAATACCCTTAAATTATTCCACCCTGAGTTGTGGTGTGTTTTTTTTTTCAACATTAAATATTTCCTTTGTTTTCTTGAGTTTCGTTTTCAACTCGGAAACTATTTGCTAGATAATTATCTATATCCGTTAAATTGTTTCCTTTCATAAACAAATCAGTCAATTACATTATTTTTTGTTATTTTGCATTACAATTTTAATCAGATATAAAAGTAAACAAAAAAGTAACAAATTCAGATGTCAACACTTTCACGAAACCGCAACATGCTTTTGAAAGCATACAAGGTGAATTCAATTCATTCACATGACAAGGGATGCATTTTGAATGAAATGAAGGAAAAAAATAAAAAGAATTCACTTACGCGTAACGTGATGTATAAAAAGAACGCAAAAGTCTCTCTCTCCCCCCTTTGAAGAGGCCATAAAAAGCAACATCAAAACACATTATAAAAGCCGGAAATTATCTATAGATATTAATCATAAAATACATATGTATACGTATAAAACAGGCAGACAAATGAAATGCAAACACAAATTTATGAATGAATACACACAACAAAACTAAACAAAAATTGTAAAACTGACGTGAAAGCTGAGGTTTATTGCCAGAAATTACCAAATAAAAGCCCTGTTAATAACAAAAGCCAAATCATCAACAACAACTCCAACATCAACCTCGTAATCATCATAATCATTACAAG
The DNA here is from genome assembly GCA_916048285.2 of Bellardia pandia. Taxonomy (NCBI): domain Eukaryota; kingdom Metazoa; phylum Arthropoda; class Insecta; order Diptera; family Calliphoridae; genus Bellardia; species Bellardia pandia. The sequence continues at coordinate 38,493,385 of OU696530.1, forward strand.
TTTACTGACGACATCTTCCACAATAAAAATCATTATTATGATTTTTTTTTTTTTTTTTAATTTTTAATACAAACATTCTTTTTTCGCCTGTTTTTTTCCTAAGGCAGCAAGATCTTTATGCTTTGCAAACATGTTTTTAATTAAACGTTTCCCTTTGTGTCGTCAAAAAATTTGCGAACAAAAAAAAAACTGCCTGCTTAACAAAGAGGTTCCTTTTTTTCAAAGCTGTTTTGTTTGATTTTTAACGCAGCTCAGCTTCCATTATTCCCTACCTACTCAATTGATTTTATTCATCAGCTCATCTTCTCAAAGTGCTCATATTCACATTTAGAAATTTGTTGTCTGTTTTTTTTTATTTTTTGCTTAATATAAAAAAGAACTGTCGTAGTGCTTGAATAGTTGAATAAAAAACCCTTAAATCTCATTAATTTAAGGCAAACTCAGTAGAAAAGTTTTAAGAGCATCGCCACTTAACTTCCTTTTGTAGTGGAGTAGCTGTTGACTCTATACGAATTGCTTGATGAATTTATATATGGAATTCATTCATTGTAAGATCTGTTTGTAGATTTGACAAGGATCACTATGCCATTGTAAGGATCTTGTTTGGCTGGAAACAAAAGATCTCTTGTATACAATAAAATATAAAAAATTCTTGACCTATTACACAAAAACGTATTCATATTTTTATTGAAACGTAAAGCTATTCGATTTGCGTGATCATTGGTTTCGGATAAAGACGACGCAAACCACAGCCAAATTGCTCATATTTTTACGTGGTTTAATTTATATACATAAATATGTACAAGTATTGTATGGTGTATAATTTAAAATTGCGGGATTCATAAAAGATGGCACACCTTTGGAGCGCGGTTTTTGTCTTTAGTAACTTATCTGTCAATTATTTTTACTTAGTTATTGAACTTTATGGTGTAAACTACGCTTCTAAATTATGTGGCAATAAATATAAGGGAAGTTTTGCTTTACTTTTTTAATTTGAGAAGAATAGCGAATGTGTTCCATCGATTTCAACGTGCGAGAGATGGTTTATGCTGTTGAAAAGTGCTGATTTTGATACGGAAGACAAACACATTGAAGATCAATAAGTTGAGGCCTTACACCATTAATATTGTTGTCAAACTCCACAAAGGCTTACAAAATTATTGGCATCTACTTAAGCAAGAATGTTGAAATGTTTGCGAGCAGCAGGATTCATCCAAAAGCAGGGAAATTGAGTAACATATGAATGACATATGCCGAATGACCTTAAAAGATGATGCCCTAGATTCTGCTTAAACGGTGTAAAATGAAATCATATTTGGGCCGAATTATTATTTGCGATATAAGAGATCGTATGTGACCAGCCGTATCGACGCCAAAGCCAAATATCCATGGCGCTAAGATAGTGCGACCACCTTAATTTTGAGCGAAACCGGGACATTTTTCGAAAAAAGTACTAAAATCCGCAACATTCAAACTTAAAACCGAGTCATTTTTTATGAGAAACAAACTTTATTATTCAAGTTAAATTTAGACAATTAAAATGTTATAAGTAATTTGAATTTAATTTTCTGACGTTTTTTGTTTAAAATCGTATTTATCCTGTGATGAAATTTACTTCAGCAATGTTAAGGATTCTTTCAAAAAATTGCAAAATCAACGCATTCGTACTTTAAATTATATTTGAGAAATAGCATATGTTTCAATGTATCTAGCTTGAGTTGCGATTTTTCTTTTGTCCATAATTTTGCGATCAACGAAAATATACTTTCTACACTTGCAGATATTGCTGGCAAACAAAATATAAATTCAATGATTCGCACGAAGCCAGTGTACGGTACATTCTTACTTTGAAAATGTTTGAACATTCCACCCAACGTTGATGTGGTTTAGTAGAACGTGATTTAGTAGGAGAATTATTTTTATTCCATTTGCTAATTTGAATTTCAATATAAAACCAAACTCGTCAAACAACTCTACATTGGTGTCTTCGGGTTTTAACCAATTCTTTTCAACCATAAATTTGATCGTTGTTTCTACATCTTTCCAATTCGGTGCAGCAGCGAGTCCCTTTTTGTTTAAGTAAAAACAATTAAAAAAAAATAATCATATATGCGACCTTTAAATTTGTTGTATTTAAAATTGCAATGACTCTTTTTTGACATGATGTAAGAGCTCTTTCTGAGCCCAAACAAACCCTCATAAAAGACTCTTTTCTGACATTATCTAAGAGCTCTTTCTGACGGACCAGTTTCGAATGTAATGACCCTCTTTGCTGAAGGTTTTCGGAGCAATTATGATTGTTTTTTGGGCTCATAAAGAGCATGAACGCTCCGGAAAAGGTGGCAGAAAAGACTCTTTTCGGACTCATATGGCTTGCTGGGGATATGCATAGATACATGATTAAAATATGATGCGTTTGTGCCAAATTTCAATGAAATAAACTGTTTTGTTGTTCAAGTCCACATATTTTTTATTTAATTAAATTCAAAATAAAAATCCGGGCCATTCGGTGGATCTCACCGGGACATTGGTTCCAAAACCGGGCCATGTCCTGGATTTTCCGGGCCAGTTGGTCACACTACGCTAAGGTAATACTTTGCATTTGGTGAGACTAGATGCAGAATTCTCTCTTTGGTAAACACTTCACTGGCCTCAAAAGATGAACAGTTCCTTTGGCGCGGAAACCATATGATGCCAGATAGATGGCAAAAGGTCATAGCTAACAATGGTCAATACTTTCAATGAATTCATTTTGCACGAAATAAAAGCTAAAAATTAAAAAAAAAAAATCGCCATTTTTAGATTATACAACCATATAACTAAAGCGAGACACACTAAAACAGTCTCGGGCACACACATACTCACTCATATGTGCTAGTGTTGGAAGCAGCAAAAAACAAACGACCGCAAATAATTGTACACTCAAATAATTTTTCAGTTGCCAAAATTGAAGACATTTTTTGGATTTTAGTGTTTTAATATATACAAATAATATTAAATAATAAAATAATATGTGTATGTACATAAACATAATGTATAATTAAATATTTTTTGTGCATCGACATCCATGTTTTCTATAAAAAAAAAATCAAAAAAAATGTGCAGCGAGATCATACACGCGTGCGCCCGAGACTGCTCTAAAGCGAGGCAGCAAACTCAAAAAATTGAAACCTGTCAACTTATACCTCTGATATCTGCCCTCTTATACACAATTCAAGATTAAATTGCCTTCCAAGTGGGAGTGGAAGAAATGTAATTTTTTTTTTTTTTTTTTTAATTCAACTTTATTCATATAAATAAACAATACAATATTGGTGCCTCAGCGTTATATATATCAGTGGTCTTTTTTGGGAGACAAAATAAAGACGCTTTAATGATAAAGTATTTGTGTTTTAGTTGCAGATACTGGTGGTCAACGAGATTGCAAATTCTTAAGAGATATATTCCAGGAAACACAGATATTTTTGTTACAATCTAACAGTATACTACTTCCTGTACTGTAATCGCCCTTTATAAAGGGAATGTGTCTGCTATTAACCAGGGGGATTATTGTGTATTTTTATTCGATAAGAAAATCGTTCGAATCTGTATACTTTTGACATTGTATTTCGAAAGCTTTTGCTTTCAAACCGAAATACACAATCAGTAAAGAGCGCACAGAAGAGATATTTGTCGTAATAACGTTCGGTACAATGAAAAGTGGAACCATATTACATTAATTTCAAAGAGCTGACAATTTATGGCGATTAATTGTTGATCGCGAGAAAAAGGAGATTCGAATATAATAAAAGATCAACACTCTTCGAAAAGCGTTTCAGAGTTACATCATGGACGATCGGTAAATAGTCAAGTATACATGAACTTAATTTAAATTTCTGTTTGCATCTTTTCTCTTTCATTATGTTACAAGATCAATGTTCTTCGGCCAATATTTATTGCAGAACAGCAGAACATATCTGGGTTATTATTAGTTTCTTCAATGCTACTTGTATTTTCACTAGTAATTAGTTTTGACTTATCTTTTTGTTGAGATAAGTTGTGAGGTTTTTCGTTACCACAGATCAGTTTTAAAAAGTGTAGAATTTACCTCGAGGAAATGTCAAAAAGAATTTTGGAAATCTATAAAACATTGGGATGACAAAACTAATTTGCATTTAAATTTAAGTTGCCATCGGTTCGAAGGACCAGTAACAAAAAATCTTCCAAGTACCTTTTTATGCCATACAAACAATTGAAGAAGTGACATGATTTTTTTTAATGCTCATTATATGCAACAATTTAATGTACAATAGGACAGACTATTTTAGAAGGCAAATATCACATACAACAATGTCAGTGTTCAATTTTCAGCTTTCGTGGTCATCACCAGCGCATGTCGGTTATATTACACTTTGCTGCAATGAATTACTTCCTTCAAATCGAAAATAATGAATAGTAACGCCTTATATTCAGCAACAAGTTCTTTGTTATACCAACTCTTTAATATTATCAATTAAAGTCTAAATTAACAAGAAGCTAATGCAGTGACCCTTCGAACTATAATTTATATGAATACAGCAAAAAAGAAAAGCATTTTAATTCTGCATCTGGCTCTTCCACCTTGAGATTCTCGTCACTGTGTCACTGGGCCTCGGAATCCCATATATTTTCATGATAATCGTTAAGAGATGAGTGGAAGACAGTAACTGTCCGTAACATTCATAATTGCTGTAAAACTCTACAGTAATCCCGAAACCTTCTTGTCGTAGACATATTGAGATTCTTTTGGTGTTACCTTAAAACTCTATCTTTTCGAAAACCAAAAAAAGTTTTTTGGTTGCCCTGGCGTTTACTGTTCCAGTCATTTTTTCCTGACTTCCTATTAATCTTTTTGAAGTTTAAACAGTTTTTTTTCATCATTATTGTTAACATCCTTGTTTGTTTCATTTTCTAATAAAAACCTATTAATGCCTACTTAATGTTGACTTTGCGCTTGTCTACAAAATTTCGTCAACATTGAAAAATTACAGAAAAAAAGTATTTTTTAATTTTTAATAAAAAAGAAGATATTAATAAAAGAAAACAGAAAAAAACTAATCAGTAAATACTTTTCTTATGTAACAACCTCCATATAGATTTTGCTAACAAAAAAAAATCCCCTTTTTAAGCACAACAACTACCCAACCCTGCCTTAAACGCTAAATTTCGAACATCTTTTTGATTTATTCCGGCTGACTTTGATTTCCCATATTGACTTTTTCTTCTTGTTTTATTTAACATAGAAGAAACGCCCTCTGGTTCGGAGTTTTTTTTTTTTTTTTTGTAATTTTTAAGGGTTTTCTGTTTAGGTTGACTTTATCAAGGAGTATTGTTAAAATAGAAAAAAATCCTTTCTACTCATAAGTTGATCTCAATATTTATGCTTTTGTTTGTGTGTTTGTTCTCTCCCCTTGTTGAGATAAATACAAATATTTGTTTGTATTGAAGTTGTTCCAAGAGAGGTGGGAAATAAATTATGCAGTTTTCGAATTACTGTCTGTATGTGTTTTATTACTTCATATACTATATACTGTAGAATACATCAACATTATGGAGATTTGAAAATTTGTCAAGCTTAAGAAAATGCAAATTACTACTGCCTTTAAGGAAGTGTTTTATGCGAGTATTGTCAGACTTTATAATAGGGATGGTTTGTGATAAAAATAAAAGTATCATTGATACACAATTTAAATGTTTTTATAGCCTCCACCAACACAAGTGGTGAATGAGGGTATATGTATATAATTTTGTCACTGCGTGTGTAACATTGACAAACATTCATCTGAGACCCAACAAAGTACATATACATATATATTCTTGATCCTTATGGTATTCCAAGTCGATTGCACTTTGTCCGTCGGTCCGTCTGTCTGTGTGTTTAAAAAACTCTCAGGTCCAAAATACGTAACCAAATAAGCAAAGTGTTAAAAAAAAAAAAGAAAAACATTCATAATTCCCCTAAGCAGTTTGATATTGAAAATCTGTAAAATGGGTGCAGTAGAACCGCAGTTACGAATCAAAATCGAAGACAAACTCCTAATTTGTATAAATATTTTGTAGATAAAACCATGCAATTTTATGATGAAAATAGTAAGAATCAGTCCATGATTTCTCATAGCCTCCATTCATATTTCTTCCTTAAATGACACATACATACATACATGCCTTTAATGCCTTTTGACAATAACAAGACAAGATTTAGCAAAAATAAGTTTCATATAAAATGAAATCACAAAACAATATTTGCTTCGGTTCGGTTCATGTTGGACCATAGTCCTCATACAAAATCCATTTCCGAAAATCACTTAAATACATAAAAATCTGTTATAAATAAAGCGTACGGATCCAAAATTTTTGACAAATCTTGTATATATATATGCCAAAATGGAACTGTTGGATTTTGTGAATATATGTCCATTATTGTCCATATTCTTCATATAAAGTCCACTTCCGACAATTACTTAAATACTTACTATCAGGCATGTTCTGAAAATTACTTTTTCGTAAAGTGATTTGAAATCACTGAAAAGATGTTCTGTGCACAAAAATTATTTAAAACCGGTCACTTAACAGCCTAATGATTTCAAATCACTTTTTCAAGCATTTTTCATTGAACTCTTGTAAGAAAATTATCACAAACATAAAAAAAAAAAAAAAAAAACTGAAGAAAACTGAAGAAAATGAAAAACAACAACTTAAATAGAAATTAATAAAAATGATAATTACAGAAAACTTCGAACCACCAGTCACTGGTTAAAGGATTGATGTTGTCTGTTGACTAGCAGGCACCGTAGTGGTGCAAGGGTCAGAACGCAAAGAATTCTGATGAGAGAAAGTGGTGTTTCTCGAAACATATGTAAATTCAACCAACAACCCAGGTTCGAATCCCCGTCAAGAAAAATTATCAAAAATAAAAATTTTTCAAGTTGTAAAACAATTCCTTCTTCAGTAAAAAATAATTTAATGAAAATTAAATTTAATGAACTCGAGCTTAACTAAAAGAAATATCAAAATTATCACAAACATTTAAAATCATTTGTTCTTTATTTCTTTTTAAAATAAAACTAACTATTTTACACAGAGAAAACTTAAAATTTACAAATTTAGTAAGACGTTGTATTTTTTGCGGACCGTTTTTTTTTTTTTTGATTTGTTTACATTTTTCGTGATTTACAGTAGTCAGCTGATATTGTTGATCAAAATGACATATACGGTTATCACAGTAACAAAGTTTTAAAGTCGTATGGCATATGACTGATGTATTAAATTAAATTATACATTAAAATGAAAAATTTATTAAACCTGTTAAAAAAATAAAAGTAGTTAATAAATATGTAGTTTGATAAGTTAAATTTTATTATACAAATGTAAAAAACAAATAAAAATTTTATTGTAAACAAAGAAAATCAGTTGTTAGCTCGTGATTAAGAACAATCAAAATCATTACTAAAAATTAAAAATCTCGTGATTTTCAGAACACCAGAAGGTGCTGTCGCTTAATTGGTTAGCACATTTGATCATTAAGCATGAGTTGGTATTTGTAGCCCGGGTTCGAATCCCAGCCCTTGCCACTCAAAAACAACATCAGTTTCTGGTAATGATTAGTTTTTTTTATCGTATCATAACTAATATCACAGCGCTCTCCTTCGGTGGTATATCATTGAAACGCCACTGTAGTCAAATAATTAAATAAAGGCTATAAAATCAAGCTTTAACATTAATGCGCCTACTCACCACCAGAGGCGCTCCAATGCTGCACTAAACCAATTGCAGAGTTGTAATATAAAATCTTTCCTCTTTCACCACCTTTACTTCTTCAACTATCCCCTTTCCAAGAAAGTAGCGCAAGTATATATAGGCATATTAAATATAGTGAGTATTTTGTTGAAATTCTAATACATACAAAATTCTCTGTGCCAAATTTTATGAAGTTCGATCTAGAAGCACGAACTCCGAAAAACAAGTACACCCACAAAAATGTCTAATAAATATAGATATCAGAAAATTTTATACTGTTCACTAATTTCAATCCAGAAATCATACTAATATCGGTCATATGGCAATTATACTACTGGATTTTGTAGGTGTCAGTTCATATTTGGTAATAGCTCCCAAACTTGCGAATATCATTATAACAACCATTAAACTTTTGTAAGGTACGTTATTGAGATGAAATTCTACCTAAATAAACCTCAAATACATATAAATCACATCGCTGGATACTGGATTTTTGCATCTATTTCTTGCCTCGGACCACTTCAAAGACATTTGCGAAAATACCCGTCCAGGATAGCAATTAGAAGATGGTACACTTACAATTTTGTATATATCGATGGTCTCATGTAGAAAGGCCCTAACTGGCATATTTGAAACTTTACAGGAGAAGGTATTTAACATGTAACTTTTTTTGTACAACTGCTTATAAAATCATTATTTTTTACACTATTGCAATAAATTTTTGTGAGAAGGTGTGTTTGCGTTAAATGCATTGAAATCGCAAAAGAAAAACAAATTTTGAAAAAATAGCGAGTTAGGGCCTTTCTACATGAAACCAACGATATGTATTTAACAACTCATTACTGTTGAACTCTTAAAAATCGAATCTCACTTTTCTATAGTTGTACTACAATTATTGTTAATCGAATTTACACAGTATTTTAGAAGATTTACTACTTCATAGAGTTTTTCTTCATTTATTTTTATATTTAACATTGTACTCGCATTGAGAAAATCATCATATTCAAAACTGCGATCCAAATTGTAATTTTAAAAAAATATTATTTTCAGAAAAATCAAATCTATACATGACAAAAACCTTTCATAAAACTTTAAAAACTCCTTTTTTTAGAAAATCGTCCTTAGCCGTTTGAATAAGCTAACCAGCATTAAAACCAAAAAAGCAATCGTTTTTTTCTATTAAAAATACCTTGTCTCACCTTTACCACTTCCGATGCCATATCAGTAACGCATAATGAATCCGATTCTATTATTTTGATTGCGTTTTCCAAATAAAAAAGGACATGGTGTACAAAATGTAAATATGTTAAGACTTTATTTTCAGTCCCTCGCATGCAAATACATTTTCAATAATACATATATGGACATTACTTTAAAAGCTCTATAATATAAGATAAATTGTCTTTGAAATCTATTAATTTATTATTATCTTTGGTCTGTCTAATATTTCATAGAACTTCTGAACTTGTATTTGGAAATCATTGAACCAATTTCTTTAACACTTTTCCACTACAGAGGGACATACTTTAATAACCAGTGCACGCACTATTGCTTTTTTTTCAAAAAAACCGTCGGTTATTTGCTAAGAAACATCTCAGACAATAATCTATTTGGATTGCTGATGTGTCATCTGTCACGTTTCTTTGAATCATATGACATGACCCTCAATTTATGAGCAGCTGTGAAATTATGTAGTAACCAAATTCCCAAGGTTCAATTATAGTAATAAGAAAATTAGTCTGTGCAAGGTTTAAGTAAATTAGTTTTATTGTTGTAATTAAAGTACAAAAAAGTCTGGGTGCCTGAAATAACTTGGAAGATTAAGTTACAACAGAGGAAATAAATTGTTTTAAATTTTTGCTAAATTTTTACAGACATAATGTGAAAAAATAGTTTCTAATATGGGAAGTTTTGTAATGGCGTAGTGCAGAATGATTTGTGTTGATTGAGTGGTAACGTTAACGTTAGAGGCATCATCTGCGAAACATTGTGAAAAATGATGTGTGTTGTATGCTTTTCTGGTCGAGAAACATATTGTGTGCTGTTACGAATTATGTGCATTACAATTATAGATTATACGAGGAAATATTAGACCATTTGATGCATTAAGCTTCAAGCCTTTAAAGCATTCTATAAAATTGCAAAGTTTTGACTAAGAGTGCATGCATAGAGTCAAGGGTTCTTCAATTTTGGTTTCATAACTATCATTGACGTGCCAATCAGGGCTGTCAGATATGGCGATTTCTCGCCAAACGTGGCGATTTTGAAACGTGTTTGGCGTCGAGATTTTCCGTTTGGCGACATGGCGATTTTTGATATCACTGGCGATTTTCTTGGCGATTTTCACCAAAACATCTATAATAAATTATGTGATAAAAAATCGTCTTTTTTTGGTTTTTATAAATCCCATTGTCAACGAAATGAATCATCTGAATTTGGAATTTCAATCTTACAGCATGGATGCAGGAAGCATGCATGAAAAAATGTATTGTACACTTCTTACGTTTTCAACAAAAGTTTTCAAACCTTCTGTTTTATATAATACTGAAAACAATGAAAAATTGTTCAATGATTTACATGCAGCTATTGATTCTTCAAATTCATGTTTGCCTCTAGATGCAATTGATTTTGGAGCAGAGTTTGAAACAGAATTAAGAAATGCGAAATTGAGCGAAGTAGAAATAATCGCACTTAAAGAAAACTGTTTTGTGTATTTAAAAACACTTTTAAAAGAGATGATAAGCAGATTACCAGAAAATATGAACTTTTTTAAAGCTTTTGGACAATTTTCTATTTCAAAGTGTGCAAATACATTATCTCAAACTAAATTTGGCGTTGTTCAAGAAACATTAAAACCATTTATGGATCCAAATGTAGCAATAGGCGTGCATGAAACTCAATAGGGAAAACTTCCGTTCATAAATTGAAATAATTATTTTAATAACGAAATTCCAACAAATTTACTTGAATTTTGGCCAAAAGTGTTTGATTATCACGATACAGCAGGTACGTACCATTTTAAGGAAATATCTTTGGCCGTTCTTACTATATTGATAGTTCCAACCAGTAATGTCTGCGTTGAAAAGGTCTTTTCAATAATGAATTATACAAAAACTCGACTTAGTAATAAAATTCAATATGAGCTTTTAGACGCTCTATTGAGAATAATTAATCATATGAACGTAAACAAATTATGCTGCAATTCGCTTACACCGACTAATGAAATGATAAAAAAATTCAACTCAACTATGTATGAAAGTCAAGACTCTATAAATGAAATCGCTGAGGATGAAGTTTACGAACTCTTAGACTTATCTACTTAATTTTACTTTTTTTCTTAAAATATGATCTCCATTTTTATGTAATTTAAAACTCTCTTTTAACAAAGTTTTAAAATTTTTTAAATAGTAAAAAATACAAAAACGGATATAAATGTGTATATGTTTTACTAAAATAGTGTTTAATAAGTAACAATTAATGAATTAAATAAAAAAAATGTAACAAAAACTAAAAAAATTATTTTTGGCGATTTTTTTGGTTTTTTCTCAATTTTTGGCGATTTTTGGCTTAAAAATTGAACTAGGTTTGTTTGTGTAAACAAAATTTATTTCTTTTCAATAATAAAAAAAAATTAAAAACTGAACAAAATCAGATTTTGGCGAATTTTGGCGATTTTTTACATCCGTTTTGGCGACGAAGCTCAAAAAAATCTGACAACCCTGGTGCCAATTGATTCTTCTTGAAAGATTGTTAAATTATGCAATGTGATGTAGATGACTTTAAATACAAGAATTTAAAAGCCAATCAAATGGCGGCCCTTAAATTCGTGGTCATACATGCAATTTGCAAGCCACTCGATAAAGCAGTGAGTAAACTAACAGGTACGATTTACTTTTCAAACATATTTTGACTCAATCGAACACTAAAATTTATATTTCTAATATCCAGGATTTACAAATATAATTTGGGCAGCCTCTTTCCGCATCATGTACGTTTTCCAGCTTATCTGAAACTTTCGTCTTGATAAGATATTACAAACTTAAGATGGAAACATGAACCCAAACAAGATTTCGGAATATAGATAGACTGTGTGGAAGTGTACCTTAAGTATATATGTCTCAATTATTTGCCACATGATGATCTTCCAATATTAGCTAAGATAAGATATTATTTTCGCAAATAAAAAGCTTTTGACGATTAAATTTAGCATGGAAGTTAGAAGTCCTTTTCAAAAGTATTCGGAAAACCAGAACGATATTTTAAACAAAACCCAAAACGACTTAAAAGCCGGACTGCTGTTTAGTTACTCCATGTTAAAAAATCATACCATAAAACCGTACATCACTTAGGATCATTTTTTGCCCGATTTAAATCCATGTGGATGCCAGTTTTGATATTCCTTCACCGCTGCTGTCATATCTCTAAACATAAAATGTAATCCCCATATTTAAATACGCTTTATGACAATATAAAGCTTTGATAGTTTGGGCTTTATTTATGGCAAATCATAATTCTTTTTTCCCCCTACAATTTATTGCTACATTTTGTCCCATGCAAATTGTCAATTTTTTATTAAAAAAAAAAAAAAAAATTATGCAGCGAAATAGACATGTGTCATTTTTAGCGCCATAATTAATGGTCACATGACTGTGTTGTGTTCATCAAAATGTAGCACTTGCCCATGTTACTTTAGTTATTCCGAAATATGTGCATATGTATGTTATATTCAAACATGTAGTATGTATAAAATTTGCCATGCCACAAGGGGCTGTAGAAAGAGTAAGAAGAAACTAAATACATAATTTTCCTAAAATTCAAAACTATTTAATGCATGTACAACTATAACAACAGCAACTAGATGTTGATAAAACACTAATGCATGCAACACTAAAGTGATATACATACATACATATACATATACAACCTGCTAGTTCTTAATGTGTCAGAGTAGCCTCGTTGTTGGCAGAAATTTACAGAAGAAAACGATTTACTGCCATCCAATTGACACTTTACTGGCCCAGAGTAATCAAGTGTGGATATGGAGATGTCAATTAACTAACCTAAAATCCTCTGTCAATTCCTTAGTTATTGACATATGAGATCGATACATTGTCATCTATTAGGGGATCTACTGACAATGTACTGACCCTGAGTGTGACATAAATTCACTACTTAGAACAGCTGAAATTACTGTCTTAGGAGTCCGCTATCTAGTTAGCACAGGGATAGAAATTTCACTCATACCAAATATGTCAATTTACCCCATATTCAATAACTTGGGACCAGTCAGTACATTGCCACTACAATTGATATGTTGGTATCGTATGTCAATAACTGAGGAATAATAAAAAGTAAATTTTTTCTTCAATAGATGATTTTGGGTTAGTTAGTAATCTCCTATTGTAGAAGTCCAGTGACTAGTTACATCGCTATTAAAGTTACCAATGACTAACTCCCTAGGGCTAGTCTTGTAATTAGTCCCCAAAACTACAGGGAAAATACATTTACATGAAGATGTAAGTATTTGTAGCATGCATGTATATTAAATATTCTGCAACAAGATGATGCAAATACAACAACAACAAACAAAATAGTCAATAAGTAGGTCGGGTCAACCTTTAGAAAATCTATACAACCCATCCATCTCTTCAACATTCCTACCCCTCCCCCCCACTGCCTTTCACTAAAGTTCTCTATATATTTGTATATTTAGGATTGCGGCAGAGTTGCAAGTCTGCATGTATAAGCTTTTGGTAGTTTATATTCTAGATTAGCTCTTTGAAATTTTGTAATAAATTGTTGTTGGCCAGTCCAACAAATAATACACATGAACATGAGGATGAACAAACACACATGTGTATTTATAACAAACTCATTTGAAACTGTATTAGAATAAATTAGATGATAAAGTGTAGGAACAAGTAAATTTGTTGGTGTGTGGGCTAGTGCACAACTGCAACTGCCAAGATGTTACAGTTTTTGGCCCGTCCGTCCGTCCCGGTTGTCTGTCAGTTTGTTTGTCTTTGCCTTTTCTATAACACAAGCAAGCTGATGATTCTCTCTCATCCAATGTTGCCTTGCCTGTGTTTCCAATTAGCACTTATAATTATGCCATGATTAATGATAAATCTTCTGGATTAATTCTGTAGTTTTCTGTATTTTTAAGGGGGGCAATAAAAAAAAGCAAAAAACAACACATCACATAATGTTAATGCACAGTGGGGAGAATGAATATTGTCATCATTTTTATCATCGCCAACCGGCAACATGATTGTCATTATTTTGGCTAAAGGTGATCCATTTATTCACACCATCAATGTCATCATTAGTTGGTTGTATAATTTTTGGCTTTTCGCTGTTCGAGTGGAAAATAAAGAATGAAAATAGAAAATAGATACAGTGCTTTTATTTTCCTTTTTATTTGCTAAGGAGGGCGGCAGGCAAAGTTTGTTTTTAGCTTTATAATCCAAGATTCTAGGTTCCGGTAAAAATATTATTAATGTATGAGGACGGTTATTTTTTAGTTAAATAATATAACAGAAATAGAAATAGACGAAAAGACGTCGTCAAACCTTCAAAGTATCACGTTACACTTGAGTTCAGTTTTCAAACAGATATTTTGTAATGGTCTATTGCATCAGGTTTCGTATAGACTTGCGTAGGCATGCATTGACAAGAAGAATAATGATCAACATTTCTTTTCTTATTTTTGCAAAGAACTTTGCAGGAATAAATTCTGGTGTACCACACAGAATTGAAAACTTAGGATTCTTTAAAGATTCAGTTTATCATAAAAAGGGATTAAGGGAAAACTTGTGTAGTATTTGGCTTGTCCTCTCAACTCCTCACACTAATGTTTAGTATCAGGATCATAAAGAAATGATGGTAATTTTTTTTTTTCGTAATTTAGCAACTCCTGCTGTATCCTATGTATTAATATTAAGTTTACTTGAGTGCCTTGCTAGATTATACGACTATTTTTTGCAAATTAAGATGATTTCTAATCTTCGTAAAAATATTCTTAATCCATTTGCTTAAAGCTTCCCGACATATAAAAAGTTTCATCTTTATTAAGGTGAATAAATTGAGACGGATTAAGAATACTGTTCGTTTGTTGAAACTCATTATTAGCCTGTAGTTTAGTTGGTACTGCCCTAACGAAATGCTTGGATTCATGCTCAATCAGAAACTCAGGAATGTGAAAAAGTCACCTATGTAGATCGTTATTTTTTTCGTTTTAAATCAGTCGATCATATATTGCAGGACATGGAGAAAAAAACAAAGATTGACTGAGATTTCTTTTTGCAAAAAAGCCAGAATATTTCTATTTATTTATTTTTTTTGTTCGAGAATTAAAAACAGCAATTGTTTGTAAATGAGTGCTTTAACAAATGCAGCATCAATCTTAGCATTAATATCACTCAAGATTTCTACCGACAAGCATTAACATTGAGAATAATGATATAAATTTGACAGAATCATTTTTCAAAGCAAGGATTTTTGGAGGTGTACAATTACAAGTTAAGGGACAGGCGATGCTTTAAATAAACGCATAAATTTAAACTTTGAAAATATTCAAAAAGCAACTTGCGAATAAATGAAATGAAGGGATAATGATTATAGTTCTCAAATTGTAAACAATGTTCTGAAACACAGCTAATGATTTTGTAAAACCCACGACAATTGTTGTCATTGTGAACCAAAGACATCAATTTCAACTTTTAAAATACTTAAAAAGCAACCTGCAAACCATCGTGACAAAGAATGATGCTAATTCGGCTGGATTTCAGTATTTCTACTGACTCGTCTTCGATTCCTTTACTTCTTCTTGTGCTGTTTGAGCAGCTGGAGTAGGAGTAGGAGCACTGACTTTTCTGGAAACACGCACCATTTTCACTATATTTTTCACAACTATTTTCTTCACTAGAATAACTATAAGAGCACACACTTGTTTGATTTGTTACAGACATATGAATAATTTTTAATTATTACACTTGATTAAATATGATTTATAACATAAATATTGAATGTCTATATATATAAAAATAAGTGTACATTTTGATTGTCACTCCATAACTCGAGAACGGCTCGACCGATTGCCATAAAATTTTTAGGGAAGGTACAGGGAGGAGTGATGATGGTTAGTTGATTTTGAAATCCAAAATCGGTCTAGCCATTCTCCAGTTATGATTTTTTTCCTGAAAAAATTCAACATTTGAAAAAAAAGTCCCCTAAAGTATGCTGTACAAATTTGCAAATAAATAAGAGCAGGCAGGTTGTGAATACATCTTATTCTATGAAATATAAATCAATAGTAAATACCGAGCGAAGCCGGGGCGGTCAGCTAGTTTATAATATAAATAATATAAATATTTGTAATATAAATATTCACACGGTAAAAAATTATAACAGCACCCCACCCATCAGTAGGTGGCGTCTGTGTGTGTGTGCAAAATCTCAAATTCCCACCGGCAGCGGGGCGGACCCCTTGTTTATGTCATTGTAACAGGAATTTGAGATTTTGCACACACACAAGTTGATCTATTTTTCAAAAATAATTTGATAAATGCTCAAAAAGTTTATTTTGGCTAATTTGAAAAAATCGACAGTGTTGTTTCTCAGACATCTAGAGAAACGCTAGAGATATAATAAGATTCTGAAACTGACTGAAGGTGAAACTTGCCTTATAAAGCGAATGCTGGAGGTTTCTTTTGGTCAACAATTTTAGGCCCCGATTACCGTTCACAACACTCAGTATTTTCATGTTGTATGTTGTAAACTATGATTACGATTCACAACATTTTAGTGTTGTGAACGAGAATTTTAACAAAATTTGTATTGTACTAGTTGACCGATCTCAACATTCAGTTAATAAACGGTGATTTTATATATCTTTCTAAAAATATCGCCTTTTAATAAATGCTCAAAAAGCATTTTCCAACATTTTGGGGGATTTGGAAAAAGTATTTATCGCGTTTACTAAAAAGCATAGATCTGCAATTGTGATTCTAAAACCAATCATTAGTTGACTTGAGACAAACATTTTCGCTCATAAGGCAAATGGTCAAGGTTTCCTTTGAAAACCGATTTTGTTTCAGGATCATAGTGATGTATCATTGCCTTTTGCAGCACAGGGATAGATTTTATAATCAAACGATAATTGTAGTAAAAAGAAGTTATTGTGAATCACAAGTATCAGGAGAATGATTCCAAGTTGACACAATTGCGATATTTATCTTTATTGACTTTTCAACGTTGACTTAATAAAACGGTGGCGACGTATTCTAAATCTCCAAATACAAATCATTGATTCGAAACACGATTTCTTCATTTAACCTAAGAATTCACACAGAACAAATGGTGTTGTGTCATTCCGAAGTGATTATCCGGTATTTATTTAAACGAATTTGACCGGAATTTGTAATTTCTTCTAAGAATTAGGGCAAAGCAAAAAATGTAACCGTGGTGACATGAAAATAGATCATTAATCCCAAATTTACAATATCTCCATACTTTTCCTAAGAATTCAGACCAAAAAAAAAAATAGTTCTGTATCATTCTGAATTGAGCTTTATACGTTGATTTAATAGAGTTTACAATTTAGGTATTTCTCTCAAAGATTGTAGCAAAGTAAATGTGTGTTGTACCATTCCGTGCTGACGAACAAAGTTGAATTAATAAAACGAGGCCATATTAACTAAAATAAATCGAATTGATCTTTATGTGATTTAAGCTTTGTTGATTAAATAGTAGAGTAATGGCGCTGTGATGGAGCTCTTTACTTATCCAAACTAAATCGAGCTATAGTTAGGTACTTCCTCAAAGTTGGCAGATCATTCAAAATGTGTTTTAGTTTAAGAAAGCTCGAAATCAACTCCGCAATTGGCTGCCACCTGTCCTAAATATTTCAGATCATCGTTTAAATGAATGTATGATGCGACAAATCGGTATCTGAAAATTAAATTAAGGTTTCCTTCTGGAATTTTCAGCTATGCTAGCCGCCGCATGGAAACTTTTTTACACGACAATTAAAAATAAAAAAATAGTAAGTAAATATTTTACAAACTTTTCGGTTTGCCCACGTTTATCTTCTATTTTTTTTTTATAGGTGGCAAATTATGTCTCACAGCGAGTGGTGAGGACAGAAAATCCATTTCTAAAGTGATTAGTGAAACCATGTTTGTTTAGAAAAGTGATTTATGTTGATTTTAGTGGCAATATTTTTTAAAACGAAAATGTGTATAATGAATCAACGAAATAGAATGTGTGGAAATTATTTATTTTTAATACATGTACAAATTTAGGGAACTATTTCATTTGATTGAGTTTAAAATTTATAGACTTCAGCATATTAAGTCAAAGGCGAAATGACATTTTTTAGGGCGTATAATTAAATATAAATAATTAGAAAAATTTACAGGCAAATCAAAGTTTTTCAGACTGTATACATTAGAGGTAATAAACCTCTAAAAGAGTGTATGTAAATAAATGTCCTCACTGTTAATGAAAATTTTCAAATATGCAACTAAAATCACAATCAATAGCTGGTAAAAGTACAACAGAGAAAGACATTATCACATCCCAAATCCCTGTTGTTATGTCAACAACCAACGCCAACCCACAAGGGTTTTATAAAGAGACAACTTATAGCGTTTTCTTTTCTGGCAAAAATGTTACACTTTTTTCCTGTTTTATATGGGAAATGGGTAAAAAGTGTAACATATATATGTAACATTTTTGCTAGAAAAGAAAACGCCATTAGTCACAAAAACTTAATCACCCCTATCGTGAATAAAAATTCCACATGAAATTTGTTCCCTTTTCACATTTTTCCTATTTAAATTCAATGTTAAAAAAACTAAAAGGGAACAAATTTCATGTAGAATAATTATTCACGATAGGGGTGAATGATTGGTATGAATTTTGAAACAGCGCAATCGTTAATCTGTATTTATACGATAAGATGGCTTC
This sequence comes from Bellardia pandia, assembly GCA_916048285.2. Classification (NCBI taxonomy): domain Eukaryota; kingdom Metazoa; phylum Arthropoda; class Insecta; order Diptera; family Calliphoridae; genus Bellardia; species Bellardia pandia. The sequence continues at coordinate 38,512,111 of OU696530.1, forward strand.
TTTGTCAAGCCTAAATAGAACGATATGGATGTTGGACGATGATAAGCGGAAATTCTGCTTGAACGATTTGATTTGATTGTTTTCTCTCTCTCTCTGAAGGCACGTGTATAGGCCACCAAGATCGCCCATATTAACAACCAAAATTGCCGCAAATGGGTTGACAGAAGGTTTATATTGAGGCAATTCCTTCACAAAAACTCACTGATTAGTACGGATTTTAAAACGGCGCAAACGTTCTCTAAAGAAAGGTCTTTAAAGGAACGTGTATTGGCCGCCAAAATCGTTTTGAATGAAAGGCTTTTTTAAAAACCGAAATTGTCCCATATGGGATAAAGATAACCCAATCGCTATTCACCATTCCCACTGAATGGAGAGGTTTTTATCTGAAAATATGTCTGTGAATTTTTTTCTGATGTTTTCGTTATTGTTGTAAATCTTGAATTTTTTGCAAATACATATTTGCAAAATATTTTTCAATACAAATTGAAATGTATAAATTAAAATCAGAAACAAACAACAACACTTCCATTGACAACAACTACGAATGATTTTTTTTTTTTACTAAACATAAAGCGCAACAACAGAAGCAATAATAGCTAAAACAATAACATAAAACAAAAATGAAAACAATATTGTACACGACAATGAAAAATTCAGAAGCCAAAAAATCCCAGTCTGTCGACATTATGCCGGCAGCCAGACAACACAACAATTTTGAGTTGTTGCTTGTTGCAAGAGTTGCTGTTGGATGGTTGATGTTTTTCCAAAAACCAAAAAAAAAAAAAGGAACACAGATATGATGGCTCAACAACAAAATGAGGATTTAACAATGTGAGAAGATGCATGCTGCAAATGTGGGGAATAGACAATGAATAACTTCAATATTCCTCACATACCAAAGAGACAGGCAGACTGAAAGACGAGTAGGGCGTCAGACATAGAAAAATACCGAAAATGAATGGAAAACAAGCTGTATGAATGACTGAGAAAACAAATTTTGTAAATTTATATGAATTTAGTCACATACAAACACCATCATCTCGCAATAACATAAACAACACACTTGTAGACAACAACAGTAATATTTATGCCCCAAAATATGTATGTGGTAGCAACAACTACAAACCTATTTCCACCAAAAAGTACCCAGCAGGTTTACAGGGTGCCAATGTTTCACTTTTCACTAATGTCGAATTATATGGTTGATTCTCATTAGCGCAATTCACAATATTGTGCAAATGGTATTGCATCATTGCATTTGCAAAAAGGTTTAGCTTATTTTTGCTCTACACTAACAAAATACACAGCAAGAGCAAAAATATACCATTTGCACAAGATTGTGAATTGCGCAATTATTATTATTATTACTATATACATCCCAGGTAATCAAAATAATTCTAGATAATTTAGACTAATTTTTATCAATGTGTTATTACTATGCTGTCTTAATTTTAAATATTTTTGGATGATTCTACACTTGTGTGCTTCTTTACAATGCATTGAAAAGTCATGTGGTTACTTTATGCACCACAGGTAGTCCAGCATGAAGTCAATTCCAAATTAAGTACCCCCAAGTAATCTAGGGTGAAGAAAATTTAAACTGTTTTGCTTGCACTTTGAATAGTAGCTAGTTTAGCTAGCAGAACTAATCTCTTGAAAAGTCAATTGTCACTAAATGTCCGTTTGTATTTCGAAGTTAAGTCAATGAAAAAACTTGAAGGATGGTTGCTCCTACATGGTCTAGTTTTTTTTAACTACTCTTTGTCCGTCCGCTTTCACACTCGTTCATTCTGTGAAAGTGAAAGGAGAATAAAAGGCGTGCAAATGTGACGATACTAGACAATTTTCTTATTTCCTGTTGTTTTTTCCTTCATGCATGTTCATTTGCATTAAAGAGTACGAACATTGAATTAAAGTGTCTAAATGAAATGGCAAGTTCAAAAGAGAATTGCACAAAAACTGATCAGCTGAAACTGAAGAGTGTCAAACTACTACCTAATATTTAGTAATTCGGAGATGAGTCTTTGTAATCTGTGCAGATTGATTGATTAGTGTCTCTAAGTAATCTACAATATGGTCACCTTTAATTTTTTTGTACTGCACTTTGGAAAGTGAAACAAATTAAAGATTGGGCCATAACAACATTCGTTTATGCAACATTGCAATACATTTACTAATTTGGCATAGTAATCTCAGTGACATTAGTTCGATACAGTCCGCCAGAACTGCTGGGTAATACATATTCTAACATACAGAAGTCATGTGTGTTTCTGTTTATTGTTTTTCTCCATCCATTTTCTTTGTGGGGCATGAGGAATGGAGTTTTGAAAAATCTATTAGTCTGAATGAACGTTTAACACAACAAAACACCGCTTAACTCGTAACAGTCTGGCGGTATGTCAGTCATTTAGTCTTCAATGGCAACTTGGTGTAAAAACCTTGTACAACTTCTTCTACTATTTCTTTTATTGCTGCTTCTTTAGATCTTGTTTCTTGGTTTATATTACTGTTGTTTTTGTTGTTGTTTTGCTGGTGTCACAAACGTGTGTTGCTTGTTTGAGCTGCTTGTGTGTGAGTGTGTATAAAAAATCAATGTCGTAAAGGTCGTTCGTGCGGCAGTGACAAGCTTCTAAAAATGAAAACGTTGCCGCGGCATTTTCACAACTAAGTCAAAGTAATATGAAATAAACAACAAAATAAAGGAAACTTGGCACGCAACATCAATATTCCTATGGTGTAAAAATACATACATTTTCATTGAAAATAAGAATAAGAACAAAAATAAAAGTCTCACCACCACCACCTTTACACCAACTCATACATACATATATGACACACACACTCCCTGAGTTCAACTAAGGGCAAGACTGTAGTATAAACTCTTGTTGGAAGGTCGTTTAACAAGTACTGGGGAGGAGGGTAGTAGTGCTTAAAGATGAGTAGCAAGTTGACAAAATATGAAGACATTAAATTGCAATTATAACATATTTCCTATTACAGTCTTTTGCTAAATGTTTTCAAAACAATTTGTTTAAAATTACATATAAATATGATGATGTACATCCTTTTTTATTTTTACTAGCAAACTTCCTTCCCCATGTTCCTCCCACTGCCACACAAGACAAGAAGACGTCGTCTGTCTGTGTCTCTAAATATGAAATTAGCCAGAGGGGAGTATTTTGTTCATTCTTGTGCTCTACGCAGTCATTGATTGATGTCTTTTTTTTAATTTTTTCACTTTAAGCGAAATATAAAAGGGGTTATTTACGAGTGTTTAAATGTAAAAATAAAACTAAAGCGACACCGAAATATGTATTTAAATTATTGGAATTTTATTAAAATTATATTTTACATTAATTTTTATTTAAACCGTTTTTTAAATTGGATTGACTCGAAAGTTTAGTTTACATTTAAAAAACAGGGGAAACAGAAAACTAGATTGTTCTGTTAACATTTTCAATTGGGTTCTTCATCATTAAAAAGTAGGGGGGTGTAGGCATATCAACATGTTTAGTCATGCTTTGAACGCCCTCATTTATTATGCAAATTTTATTAAGATTTTTTATTTGTAAGGATTTTCTAATTTTTATATTTTCATCAATGAAAAAAGTTAACATTTAATAATGGAACAAAATATAATTGGGATACGTACTTCTTTACAATAATGGTAATGGAAGCCTTGGACTTCCGTACAACGCTTTCTGTAGAAAATGTCAAAATCAGGAGGAGAAAGCAACTATAACTCATCTTTTATGCTAGTGTCCTGTAATAAAAATATACAGCTGTTGGCAACTAATTGGAAGAGCTCAAGTGTTCAAAAAAAAATGGTTTTCAATGCTTTACAGCCTTCATATGACACTTTATGTAAGGTAGAACATTTCAAAAGGCCCAGACATCACCTACGCATGCTCTAAAGCTGATCCAAAAGACTCATCCAATGACATTTTTGACAAATTGAAATTTAAATATTTCGGACACCGTTTGGTGAACGATGTGTTTTATGGCAAATCAACTCGCCTGAAGCTTCTACTAACTATATTTTAAAGAAAACTTAGTGTAAATTTTGCCAGATCTTATTGGAATCAGATATAATTCACTTATGCCAGCGTTTTTTCCACTACTCGAAACACTTCTGAAACGCGCTTTTTGGTATCGCCCACAGCTCCTGTTTCGATTTTTCTTTTATCTCCTCAATCGTAGCAAAACGCTTTCCTTTCATCGGAAAGAGGAAAAAGTCAGCGGGGTCCAAGTTCGGTGAATGCCAAGGTTTTGTTTTTGGCCAAGCGTCGATGTGTGAGCTGGTGTCTTATCATGGTGCAAGATCCATGATTGGGTTTTCCACAATTCTGTGCGTTTCTAACGAAACGGCGCATAACTTCAAGGTAGTATTCCGTATTGACCGTACGACCTTGTGGCAAGAATTCAGGATGCACCACGCCATTGCAGTTGAAGTAAACAGTGAGCAAAACCTTCCCATTTGACCAAACTTGACGTGCTTTTTTCGGTCTTGCCTCTTCTGGACGTTTCCATTGGGATGATTGGGCTTTGATTTCACTGTCATAGCCATACACCCAATATTCGTCACCAGTTATGACCTTTTTGAAGAAATCTGAATCGTCGTTGACGATGGTCAACAGCTCCTGAGCGATTTCGATGCGAATTTGTTTTTGCTCAAAATTTAGCAATTTTGGAACAATCTTCGCTGCCGCACGTTTCATGCCTAAATCATCCGTAAAAATTGCTTGGCATTAGCCGAACGATATGCCAACATCATCAGCAACCTCTCTGATAGTGATTCGACGATTATCCAAAATCATTTTCTTCACTCCTTCAATGTTTTCATCGGTTGCTGACGTGCTCGGGCGACTAGGACGAGCATCGTCATTGACATCTTCTCGGCCTTCCTTAAACCGGTGATACTACAATTAAACTTGTGTTCTGCTCATAGTAGACACGCCAAACGCTACCGTCAACATTTCAAATGTCCGTGCGCATTTAATTTGATTTGTTACACAAAACTTTGATCCATTTTTTCGAATAGTAAAAAATCGAAGAGCACACCAAAACACGACTGACCTTTTTATCTGTCAAAAACAAGCTAACAATCCAAAATGGCTGATATTACCAACATATATAACAGACATAACAGAAAAAAAATGGGAAAATCGAACATACGTAACTCACGAAAATGACGGTTATTTTGTGATCACACCTCGTATGTCTTAACGGAATTTTGTTTAGCCAAAATGCCAACAATGAATAACAAATAATAAGTGGAATAAAAATCCAGCCAAAACAACCCACATCTTGGCAATACACAAAGAAAAAAAAAGTTAATCAAATCAAACTTCTATACAAACATATACAAAAACTACAACAAACAATACAACAAAAACTACTTAAATAAGACTGTAGCAGGAACAAACAAATCGTCATACTCAGTGCAGTACAAGGAACAACAGTAGTGGCAACAAGCGACTAACAGCAATAGAATGCGAACGATGACATTTGATGCCAAAAATGTTCAAGTGAGACAGCACAGCAACAACAACGATACCATTAACAGCAACAAACATCTCTCGTAAGCAAGGGTCGCTATGCAGAGCAAACAGGAGCTCTCACAATTTACACGAATGCAAACGAATGTCTTAAATATTGAAGAGGGAATAGTTGAATTCTCTTTTTACACAATTATATTTGCAATTGCTCCACAAACTCTTTCTGCCGACCACAGCTGTAGTGCAAGCAACATTACAGCATTACTTTAGTTAGACCTGCCTGCCTGCTTGCTAGCTGCTCGACGACTTCAATGAAGTGAAATAAACCCAGCAAGTCATATGAGTCCGAAAAGAGTCTTTTCTGACACCTTTTTCGGAGCGTTAACGCTCTTTATGAGCCCAAAAAACAATCATAATAATCCGGAAACCTTCAGAAAAGAGGGTCATTACATTCGAAAATGGTCCGTCAGAAAGAGCTCTTAGATAATGTCAGAAAAGAGTCTTTTATGAGGTTTTTCTTGGGCTCTGTGTAATCTTGTTTTTATCATTCTTGTGTGGTACAGCTTTGTTGTTTTTTTTTTGTTCAAAGCACAAATAACAAGACAACAACGCTTTGGTACACACATAATTAAGTGGAATGTTTGAGTCATACTGCGTGCCGACTCAGGACAGTAACAAGCAAATTTTTCTTTCGCTCCGAAAATGCTCTTTAGTTAGACTCTTTTCTGACTCCTTTTTTCGGAGCGCTCCGAAAATGCTCTTTTGTTGGACTCTTTTTTGACTCCTTTTTCGGTGCGCTCCTAGAATGGTATGCTGGGAACTAACTGACTGGGCTCTTTGTTGCTACATATTCATTTGCAGTGTTGATGACTGTAGTTGTTGTTGGCATTGCAATGAATTTTATCACAGCAACACAAACATGTTGTCACTTAAACTCTAGCTGCCGCCTCCTCTACCCTGGCTAATGCCAGCAATTTCCATACACATTGTTAAGTACAACAGCAGCAAAAGCAACAGAAAATTTCTTTAAACATTGCCAACATAACAAAACACTTGAGGAATTTGTTGTTGTTGCTGTTGCTGTTGCCATTGATATTTATTTTATTGCTTTTATTTTATTTTGTTTTGTTATTATTATAAAACATAAATAAAAATGACTTGTCTGATGTGGCATAAAACTGACGGAATGACTCTTTCACTCTTTCCCTTGTTAACATCCTAACTGACTCAATGATAGATATTTTTGCTTAAATTTCCCTAGATCTGATAAACGAGTGACTGACTCCAGTTGTATGAATGTGGATTTTTGGAGGAATTGCATGTGTTTGCTATGAATATTTAAACTGCTGATGTCTGCTGCTCAAAATTATGCCCCAACTGCTCTTGCAAGGATTGTCTATTATGTACATTTGTATATAGTTTTTGTTAATGGGGGAAATATAAAAATAATTTTACAATTTTGGCAATATTGTTTAGTGTTTATTTATCCTTTTCGTAATAATACTCGTATGTAGAAGGCGTAATTGGTTTCAAAGAAAGCAAGAATATATTCAATACGAGTATTTTATGATGGTGTCTGATGAGTCAGAAGACTCCAAAAAAAAAAAATTGGAAAGTAATATGAACATCAAATTGCAACTTTTATGCCAAATATCTCTTGAATCAGGAACATATTTTACTTGTTGACAGTAGTAGTAAAGGGTATCCCAACTAGAACGCAATTTTTAAATTTGGCGCCATTCGAAGTGTCATTGTTTGACATTTCAACAACTGTTATTGTTTGCTAGTAGAAGGTACGAGGTTAGTAAAAATGGAGCGCTACACGAATGAACAACGCATTCTCATTGTGAAATTGTTTTACCAAAATGGTGAAAGTTTTGCGGCTACAGTTCGATCAATTTGGGGTCACAATAATGCTCCAAAAGAGTCAACTGTAAAGAGATTAATGGATAAATTTGCCAAAACTGGGTCTGTTAGTAATGTAAAGACAACAACGACCCTTCGACCAGATCGATCGACCGAAAATGTCGCAGCTGTACTTGATAATATCGCTCAAACTCCATCCACCTCAATTCGATACCGAGCTCAGCAAATTGGTGTCTCAAAATCCACTATGAAGCGAAGTTTGACGAAATATTTTCATCTTCATGCATACAAAGTTCAATTGACTCAGGAACTGAAGCCAGCTGGCCATGGACAGCGAAGGGTATTGGAGAGACATGAAAATGCTGATTTTGCCGATACAGACATCTTCAGTGACGAGGCCCATTTCCATCTTGATGGCTTCGTCAATAGGCAGAATTGTCGCATTTGGGGTGAGAAAAATCCTCGAGTGATTCACGAGAAGCAAATGCAGCCTCAACGTGTCACTGTGTGGTGTGGTTTTTGGGCTGGAGGAATCAGTGGGCCTTTTTTTTATGAAAATGAGGCAGGTTCAGCGCAAACAGTCAATGCTGTTCGGTATCGTGAAATGATAACCAGTTTTTTCTTGCCTAGAATTGAAGAAATGAATGTGGAGGGCATTTGGTTTAACAAGACGGCGCCACATGTCATACAGCCAGAGAAACAATTCAATTGCTGCATCAGTAATTTCCCGGTCGTGTTATTTCGCGTTTTGGAGACCAGAATTGGCCGCCTAGATCGTGCGATTTAACACCCTTAGATTTTTTTTCTTTGGGATTTTTTGAAGTCGATGGTTTACGCGAATAAGCCGAGGACGACTCAAGCCTTAAAAGAGGAAATTGGACGCTGCATTAATGAAATACCGCAGCATTTATGCAAAAAGGTCATTGAAAATTTCATTAAAAGATCGCTGGCCTACAGCAAAGCCGCGGCGGCCATCTGCACGATATCTTGTTCCATACATAACCTAATTCTGTCTACTTTACGCTGTTCCACGATTTTTTTTAATATCTGTGTTTTATTTAAAATTTAGTTGGGACACCCTTGACAATTGTTAAAATGATTTCAATTTCGCTCGTAAATCGCCGTAAACCCGCTTAAATTATTCAAGAACTTAATAATTTTTTCAGACGAATCCAATTTTCATTTCTCAAGATACGTCAACAAGAGAAATTACCACATTTGGGCTTCTGAAAATCCAAGAGCAATTGTAGAGATTCCCTTACATGCTGAACTCGTCAATGTATGGTGCGCTGGATGGTGTGGAGGCGTCTTTGGTGCATTTTTTTTTTTGGAGAATGGCTCACGGCATAATTGATGATATATATGTAAATGATGAAATTTAAAAAATGTTTTTGCGTCGTCTTTTATTTTATGTTTAATATTAAACATAATCAGGGGTGTCATAGAAACCAATATTGTCAGAATTTGTTTTAAAACCGACAAGAAAAAATGCTTTGGTGTCATAGGGCACCGCTACACGTTCAATAAATATCGTGATACTAGAAATATCTTGTGCCCTATGACACCAAAGCATTTCTTATTGACTTACTTTAAGCTGTTTAGCTACTTTTTGTCACTGCTAGAAAATTGTCCTTAATGGCCCCTGACAGTTTCTTCATTATTAACAATTATTATTTGTATTATATGATTTGTGTTGGTTAATTTGCAAAAAGTGTTTACTGCATACAATTAAAGTAATATCAAACTAGTGTTGTTTTTTTTTTTAAATTATAAACAAAAAAAAAAAACACATACAAATCTAACTGTAAACTTTTATATTTCTGTGCAAATATTTTAAAAGTTAGTAGTGCAAAATTGAGTCCATGGTGACAAAAAAAAATACCACTTGCTTTAGCACAAATTTGTTTGACGTTGTTTACTATTACAAGAGTTTTGCAAGATAAAACATCATCAAATAAAATAAAACTAAATATTTGTTGTACTTTGGCCTAAATACGATTTTTTTTAAATATTTTCCCCCTAATTGGCCGTTAATCAACCGAGAGCCGAATTGGATTATAAACCTAGTAGTTTACGGTACCCAATAAAGAAGAAAGTGGGTTTCTTCAAAGCTGTATATTACTAACGAGACGATCGTATACTGAAGATACAAGGCAGCTGTGTGGTAAGCCATCTTTCAAAGGAAGCAGACCTTTGAAGAACCTGAACAGTCATACCCGGTATTGAGATTGCATCACACGCTTAAGTAAAACATGTTTAGGGGAATTCAAGTAGAGATACTTTTTTCAATAGCTTTTTTTTTGACAGATCACGTGTGAGTCGTGTCATAATGTCATGTTATTTTTGTTTAGTATTGTTTGGCCTGGGAGGAAAACATCACGCGTGTCATTCGTCAGTTAACAGTCGAAATGCTCGAACGAGTCAACGAAAATTGGACTCAACGTATGGACAATCAGCGACGTAGCAACGGCCAACATTTGATAGACATAATCTTCAAAAAATAAATGCCAAAGAATGTTCTTTCAAATGATAATAAACATTCCCCATTAAATTTTAATTTTCTGTGTGTTTTCTTTTTTTCTTTAAAAATTAGGGAAACTCAAAATGGATCACGCTTAAAAAGAAATTTTAGTTAAAGAGAAAGTAAGTGGCAAAAACCTGCTACAATCTAGACGGAAAATATATAACGATACTAATTACAATATTGTCTCATTGTTGTGAACGATTTTGGAGGCACTTGTGCCAAAATACTACTTGATGTGTAGTATTTTTTAATGTCTAACTAATTCTCCTCCTCAATTTATAATGTAACAGTTTAAACTATTTATCACTTTAGAATTTCATACTTTCATATTCTCATGAATTATTTCTTTTAAGTGAGCAATGTCTAAGCAATGCCAAATAAGTCTTAAATACCCCTGCAAATATAATTTCAAAACTTTTGTTAAATATCTTTTTATTTAGCTGTTTATCCAATTGTCTGTCTGTCTAACTATCCATGTATATGTCCGTCTGACCATTCACACATTCACATTTCCAAAACTTTTGTTGACGGGTGAAAGTTTTTTTTTATTGTCTTTTTTTGAGGATTTCATCTATTCATTTTGTTCATTTTCGAAATAAAATAATATTCCTAACACTCAAGCACGTTCTGATCTCATCTTACCATCAACCATTCATCATGCAGTCATCACTAAAGAATTTTTTAAAATTATTATTATTATATATATGTATGTATGTATGTATATATAAGTACCTACATATACATATATATACGTTTAGTGTAAGTAAAAAATTCCCTTTTTGGAACAATTGTTAAGAGCATAAAGTCAAGTTTGTGTATAAATGGTATAAAATAAAGTGGAGTGGACTAGAGCATAATAATGATTATTTTATTTTATATAGATTTGAGTGAGTGAGTGAGTGTTAGTGTCTATTGAATAGTTATTTGTCTGGTACTTTATAGATATCATTTGGTAGCTTACTTTTTCACAATATAATTTCAGTTTTATTAAAAATAAAGATATTTTAAATTCGCTAAAGCACTTGACAAAAGAGCACAAACAATAACAAAAAATACACACAAGTAGTGCCCTTGTTTATTTGTCTTTTTGTGTCCTGGTACATAAAAATAGTTTCGTTCAAACAACAAGCAGACACAATTCTACAACGTTTTATTTTAATGAATCATTTAATTGTTTTGCAGCAGTCAGCCTAAGTACAATTACATACAACAAGTAGCACATGGACAACGAAAGCAGCAGCAGGAGCAGTTTTACTGCTTCAAATATTTTGTGTTTTAGCAGCAGTCATGCCACCATAATAATAATGTATCAGCATGAGTGTAGCAGCTTGCAGCTTTGTATAATGTGCATGAATGAGTAAATGAATGACTGACTGAAGGATTGTATTCCGTTTTTTTTTTTCTTTTTTTGGCACTTGATAAACAATTTTGACTTTTTAATGTGTTGAAGTGCTTGATTTATATTTTTATAAGATTTTTATCCCATGGTTCAAGTACCATTATCTACATAAATTTACTTGCTGCTTGCTACTCACTCTCTTTTACTAGGGCTGGCGGCGTTCCTTTGCATATGTTTTTCTCTTTTGTGTCTAAATAGTCAAATTTTTAATGGCAGTGCCACTATTACTTCCGTTCTGTGTTTTTATGGCCTCTATTTAATTTGGCAGCCTTGTTTAAAATAATTTTATGTTTTCTGCTTTATTAAACTCCCTTATATTGTATTAATTGCGCAAGGAAATTATTTTTGGTTGGACTGGTTGGTGGCGCTAATAGGTTTTCATCGATATCTTGTTATATTTAATAACAGAGAAAAATCTGTAAGACCTGATCCTGCCCTTTACATTTCATAGTCTTCAGCATCCTTTGTTGTTTATTGTCAAACGAATACATATTTGTGCTTTGTCTACTTTTAATTCCTTAAAAATAAAACTAATAAAGAAAACTAAAAAAATATTTAGGTTAAATGCTGCACAAAATGTCATACCACACAAAATGAAAAATACAACCCAACATGCCATCCAAAGTCACTAGCAGATTTGAACAATTATGTTTTTTCCACCTAACTGCACAGCACTGATGCAGCCATTGGATCAAAATGCTATTCGAATTTAAAGAAAAAAACTATCTTAAAAGCTTTTTGTCCGCAATTATATCAAGTTCGGAAAATTTAATGGACGCTCTTAAGACCTTTTCATTGAAAGACGTCGTCTATTTGATTTGCAATGCTTAGGATAAAACTGATGAAAATATATTGTTAAAAAATGTTTCAATAAAATTCTTTATGATGAAGAATGGGACTCAGAGGATAAAGTTTCTGTTCTTTACTTGTTGATCTAGCACCTGATATCTACAATTTCAATGAGGTTAACGATTGGCTTAATGATAAAGTTGAAATCACAGACGATAAAACTGCAGAAGATGATGAGCTTGAATCATTTAATGAAGAATATGACAGTAATGTTCCAAAAACACAGCATTCGCAAGCCATATCTGCCCTTAATATTTGTATAAAATATTGCGAAGAGCAGGAGCTTCCAGCTGTGAATATTTTAAAACTTATAAGCCTCAGAAATATTGCATATAAAAAGAAAAATGAATACAAACTTCAGCAGATGAAAATCTCCAACTATTTTTGCAACATGTGATATACATACAGACGAGTATGAAAGAAGTGTAAAGATATCATTTTGTGAAGATTTCATTTTAAAATAAATTTATGTTAATAAATAAAGGTTTTCTTATGTTTTCAAAAGGTTTCTTAAATTATTTCTCTTGTTCGGACATTCCGATATTTCGGACACCACATGGTTTTTAATTGTCCGGATTATCGAAGTTATACTGTAATAATTTTCGAGAAATAAACATTTAGTAGAAAAGAAAAAAAAAAAACTTTATGTACTCAATTTTGCGCAAGTGTGTCTTTTGAAATATTTGCACAAAAATATCAAAGTTTACTATAAGATTAGATTATATGTATGTGTTTGCTTTGTTTGAGGCTTAAAAACAAAAACATTAGTTTAATATTAATTTCATTTTTGCAAATTATCCAATTACAATTTAGAATTAGAATAAAACAATTTTATAGCCTGTTTAGCGATCTCGAAAGATAACAATATCTATCCTTTTCTATGGAAACTTGTCAGAAAGACAGACTATTTGACATTCTTTGTTTTTTCAAAATCTCAATAATCATATACAGCTGATGGACAGAAAAATAGCGCGCCCTAAGTTTCTAAGAATACCAAATTTTTTATATTGACAAATGGAATGATAATAGCATGGAATTCTATGTTATTCTTTTGCTCCACTCTGCTTTTTCAAAAAATCGTTAACAGGACAACTTACTGATAGTTACTGATAATTTCGGTGGTCAATTCGTGTCGAATTTAACGAAAATATTGTTTATCCTTATTTTTGTCAACCAAACTGGGAATAGGTTATTTGGGAACTTCACCAAAAGGTTACAAAACTACCAAAAAATGCTGAAATAATTGGATGTTGTCGAAAGATGGTGTAAAATCAGATGCAAATTTGCTTAATGTAAAGAAAGATTGGCAAAAGCCACCGCGAAAGAGAATAAGGCATCAGTTAAAAGGGTACACGAGATCCTTTCAAGTTATCGATATTAATAATGACTGAAATGAATGAGGAATTTAGGTTAAATGTTTCGTAGACTTGTACGAAAACGCCTCTAAAAAATCAGCTTTATGGTTGTGTAAGTAAAACTACACCACAGCAAGGATATAAAATTCTGGAAAACAGGGCTTTTCACAGATGAAACCAAAATTAGAGTGATTGGTCCAAACGGAAAAAGGTTTGCAGATCTAGAAAAAAACAATAATTTCATACTAAAGCAGTAAGGTGCGCTATTTCTCTGCCCATAGCTGTAGGTACTATATTATTGCATATGTACATTGTACACATATTCAAATTATTTATTAAAATGTTATTCCATTAAAAGCAATTAACTAATAGTTATTAAAAAACTTTTGACATAAATCTAAACTTACCTTACAACAAGTATGAAGAATTATAGCCATGAAAAATCTGTAATTAAAATAAGCATATAAAAATTAGTTACACAATTTAAAATAATATACATATAAAAATTTCAATAAACAGAAAATTTAAAGTTGCTGTTTTTATGATTGAAATACATATAAATAAATAAATAAATAAAATGAAATAAAAATGTGATAAAAATTGAGATGAATTGAGCGTAAAGAATTATTATTTTAATGGAACAGAGTATTCTTTATTTTTCATTTGCAGTACAAAAAAAATATACATAAACATACATATAATAAAAAGGGGGAATAAAACATAATTACCCTTAAATTTCAAGAGTAGAGTGAAAAAAATATATATAAAAAATTGGTTTGCTAAGTGTGTGTAACGAATTTATGAAATATGTAGCTGTAAAGTGATAAGTTTTAAAGGATAGATTAAACTTTGTAACATACTAATAGTATTTTGAACACAATTTTTCAAAAAAATTTCATTGTTAGTAATAATTTTGTATATAAACTTGAACGAATGAGATACTTTTTTAAAGAAACTTTACCATAGCAATAACTTTCTTTAGAAACTTGGGCAATTGCAATAACTTTTTATAACAAATTCATTTATAATAGTCATTTGTCGCAGAAACATCATCAGTAGCAAAAATGTTCCTTATAGACAAACTAATAGCAATAGCAAAGAAACTAGATGCATAGCAATATCAAGCACAGAAATCTGATCGTTAGAAATACTTTTTTTAAGAACCTTGATGATAGTTACAATTTTCTAAAGCAACTTGATCGATAGCAAACATTTTCCAAGGAAACATCATTAATAGCAATAGTTTTCTTTAGAAACTTAAGCAATACCAATAGTTTTCCAAAGAAACTTGATTAAAAGTAATCAGTTGCCATAGAAACAGCATCAGCAGCAATAATTTTCTTTAGAAATATAATAATAATAATAATAACTTAACTTAATTAATAGCAATCATTTTCCACAGAAACAGCATCAATAGCAATAATTTTTAATAGAAAATTTTTCATAGAGAACTGCCGGAGTTAGAGGGGACATTTGGACAAAGTTGGACATTTTGGTCATTCAGGGTTTTCTTAAAATTAGTGTAACTTTTCACCTATTGGTCCTAGCAAAAATTGTTCAAAGGACTTTAGATAGCTATTTCTTCAATCATTCCAAAAATATTTTTTTAATTTTTGATAATTTTTATTTCGGCTTGAGTTCATTAAATTTAGTTTTCATTAAATTATTATGAAGGTAGGAAATGTTTTTACAACATGAAATCTTATTAAAATTTTGTTGATAATTTTTCTTGGCTGAGCTGGGGATTGAATCTGGGTTGAATTTACATGTTTCAAGAATCACCACATTCTCTCATCAGAATTCTTTGCGGTCTAACCTCTGTACCACTGCGGTGCCTGCTAGCTAACAGTCAAACATCAATCTCTTAACCAGTGTTACCGGTGGTTCGAAATTTGCTGTAATTATCATTATTCCATTTTAGTTACATGTTGCTTCCTTTTTTCTTCAGTTTTTTTTTCGTATTCTTTCTGTCAAAACTTTGTCTTGAAAACCTAAATACATTATTTGTTTTTATTATTATCAAAAATTTAAAAATTAACAGTTCAACTAAAAACAATAATTGTACTTAATTTTTTTTTTAAATATTTTTTTAATTTTTTTTCAATTTGGGAAAGCTTATACAATTTCCTTTAATGCCTTTATAATCGCTTAATGGGATGCGAGTGGGATATCTATCAAAAAAATTATTTTTTAACTCAAGAATAGGATTTTTCAATATTTGGAGTTTTTTTTTATTTTTCCTCAAAAGAAACTTTAGACAATTTCCTTTAAGAGCTTTGTGTTCAATTTTCATATGTATCACCAGTGATACACTATGCAGTAGGGAAATGTATAACATAATAATAAATAATAATATTCCAATAATAAAATTGTGTATCACCAGTGATACAATATGAAGTGTAGGGTTAATAAGTTATATTTTACTAAAGTTACTTATGAATTATGTAAGACTTTTTGTTTTAAATTTGTACTTTTAGTATACAGTGGGTGGCCAAATTATTAGTTACACTTATTAATTAAGATTCAACCGCTTTTAATACGTATATAAATGTATTTCTTGTACCAGATGTTTTCGTATTTTAATTCTGGTAATACTGTTAAATATTTTGTGCAGTGTCAACAATGATTGGTGACATTAGAGTGCAGTTTTTTATGTGTACCACTTAAAGTACAAATGCAAACATTATAAGCTTGTGCCATAGCTATTTTTAGTACAATTATTGTTTTTAGTTGAACTGTTAATTTTTAAATTTTTTAAACATTTTTAATAAGATTTCATGTTGTAAAAACAATTCCTACCTTCGTAAAAATAATAATTTTATGAAAATTAATTTTAATGAACTCAAGTCTAACTAAAAATTATCAAAAAAAAAAAAAATGTAATAGAGAAAATGAATTTTAGTATCTTCTTTTAGCGTTTTTTAAATATTAATAAATTTGTTGAGATCAAACCTGTGTTGAACAATTTCTGCACCACTGTTGGATTATTGATTCAAATGACACAATTTTTACACAAATTTCAAATTGAAAAATCAATGATAAAAAAAAATAAAAAATATGGAAAATTCAACACACAAGAGTAAATAATTTTAGCAACACAACAATACCGTAACATATTAAATTCTCAACAAGTTAGTCAAGCATATAGAGACAGACAGACGTGTGCAATAAAATCCCCCCAATAATAATAAAACAAAATAAATAATATTAATTTAAATTTTCAAAATCTTTTAGCAACAAGCACAAATGGAGAGCAAAGAAACAAACACACAAAATTAATATTAAATAGAAAAGATTGAAGACTTTCCAAGAGCATATACATACATACATATGGCAGATAAGCAACCTCCCCAGGAATAAAAGTATGAAAAAACCTTAAGTAAAATAGATTAAGACATGAAGTAAATTAATATTCATAAAAAAATACTCAAATAGAAAAAAAAACGAAAAACTCCAACCAGTCAGTGAGCCAATAAATACATATAAAGTAGAATTCTTACTGCCACAAAAACCCCTCAAACATGCAGATAAACATTTAAGGGATGTAAATAATATGAAAACATTCTAAAATGAATATAAATCGTAAATGCTGATGGAGAAAATCACAGACATGTTAGAAAATATTACTCAAACAAAAATAAACTAAAAAGGAAAATAATAATAAAATGCTTTTTAAAGCAAATCTCTTCATATGAAAAACTTTGCCAATTCCTAACAAAACTCACACATAAATACACAAATACATATACACAGACATACAACAACTACAGAAAAATATGTTAAATTCTTCACTTTAATATTTAAACAAATGCTAAGTATAAAAAAAACACAAAATATTGATGTTTTCATTTTAGGTATTTTTTAAGGTAAACAACATCATCATCATCATCATCCACATCAGGCTTACACTCTCGTGCTAACATTAAAGGACACACAAACATATAGGCATACAACTGCACAAGGATGTAATAAAATAGAAACGAACAGAGAAAAAATATTGTTGTTTAGAGAAAATTTTACGCATTTCAAAACAGATTTTTGTCTCAAATTACTTAAACAAACATTTAAAAAACCGGGGCCACAAAGAACAGTGGCATTAAATATACACAAACACACCCACACACCAACACTCCAACACACATATTGAAATATCTTGCCAGAGAAACACACTCACAATTACATAGATGCTTACACGTAGATCTACAAATCATATTAAAGAGAGACCGACATATTAAGAAAATAAATAAAATTGTACAATAAAATGGAAGATATATGTATTTTTAGAAATTATTTATCATAACAGCACCTTAGGGGTAATCACCTGATAAGGAAAATTCTAATTAATATTTTTGTAAACGCATAATGCTGGAAAAATTAAACAAAGACAGGGAAACTGAGTTATTATATTTTTAATTCGTTTCTACTTCAGCTTCTAGTTTAGGCTCTGGCTCTATTCTAGTTCAAGTTCAGGTTCTACTTTAGGATCTATATCAGGTTCTAGTTTAAGTTGTAATTCAGGTTCTAGAACAGGTTTTTTTTAAGAGAAGTAACACTCAGGCAATTGTGTTACTTTGTTTGAAAAGGGGATAGGTAGGAGAAGAATAGGTCGTGGAAAGATAGAAAAGCGTTTTATATGACAACACTGTAATTGCGCGTTACGTTTATTAGTATTACAGCGCCTCTCTGTCTCTATCACAATGTTAT
Source organism: Bellardia pandia (assembly GCA_916048285.2). Taxonomy (NCBI): domain Eukaryota; kingdom Metazoa; phylum Arthropoda; class Insecta; order Diptera; family Calliphoridae; genus Bellardia; species Bellardia pandia. The sequence goes on from OU696530.1 coordinate 38,530,306, forward strand.
ACTACCGAAGAAGGCTGTGAGAAATATTAGTTATGATAGGATAGAAAACTAATAATTATAAGAATCTGATGTTGTTTGAGTGACAGCGGCTGGAAATCAAACCCAGGCCACGAATACCAACTCATGCCTAATGATCAACCGCGATAATCAATTAAGCTATAGCACCCTCAAAGTGCTGTAGTTCTAGTTTAGGTTCTAATAGCGTAGACAGACGACACAGTTAATTTGCATTAGCAGTCTTAATTCAAATTAACTCGTGAATTATCCCCATCCTAATGCGCATTGGGTTAGTCATAAATGCACAAAATCAGAGTGAATTTATACTGAATTTAGCTATTTCAATATGGCAACATCGTCGACAATCAATCATATGTTATCAAATTGTTTACTATTCTAAACGAAGAAGTAGAAGACAATTGTAAAATTAAAATAATAAAAATAAATTTCCACAATTGCCTTTCTCTTATTTTAGGGTGTCCTACTGCGGTCCCCACTTATACCAACACGTTCAGGTTGATGGTTACTAGTGCATGAACAATTTTTGCATTATGGAGCAGTTTCATCAAATATAATTTCAGCTTTTTTTTCAAATAAATACTGATTTTTCACCAACAGCATAGCTGCTAATCTTATTTTCTGCTTTATTTCCATTTGATCACGATGTAAATGCCAAACAAATTTTTACACAAATAAACAGTTTTTTACAAACAGCTGTTTACTAAATGCAAAAACTGTCATCTGTCAGGGTAAAATCATAGTTCACATTAGTGAGATTTTAATGCAAATTAACGCTGTTGTCTGTACACCAGGAGTGCCCAAAAGTTGCTTATGTAAGAGCAAACACCAACACATTTAAATAAAAACTAGTTTTTATTCAGTATTTTTTGTTGTAAAAGCCAATACATACAAAGAAACAACACACATTTTTAAACGAAAGTGTTGTCACTTTGCGATTGCGTGTATAGAGTGAAGTACGACAAAAAAACATAAAAGGCAAAGAGCACCAAGAGTATAGGGCTTGGGCACTCCTGGTCTACACTATAATTGAAGTTGAAGTTTCGGTTAAGCTTTTAGTTCAGGTGATATTTTAAGTTTTACTTTAAGTTAAGATTCTAATTCAGGTTCTAGATCAGGATCTAGTCCAGGTTCTAGTTCAAGTTCTGGTTCAAGTTCTAGTTCAGGTTCTAGAACAGGTTCTAGTTCAAGTTCTGGTTCAAGTTCTAGTTCAGGTTCTAGAACAGGTTCTAGTTTACATTTTAGTTTGGGAGGTAGTTAAAGTTCTTGTTCTAGCTTAGGTTCTAATTCAAGTTCTGGTACAGGTTCTTGTTCAGGTTTTAGTTCAGTTTCTATTTTCAAGTAAAGGTTCTAATTCAGGTTCTAGATCAGGTTCTTATCAGGTTCAGGTTCTATTTTCAAGTAAAGGTTCTAATTCAGGTTCTTGTTCAGGTTCTAGTTCAAGTTCTAGAGCAAGTTCAGGTTTCTAGTTCGTGTTCTTAAAATTAGTAAAATTTTGTTTCTTAAGTCCAGGTTCTAGATCAGGTTATAATTCAAGATTTAGTTCAGGGCCTCGTTCCGGTTCAAGTTCAGGTTCAATTTCTTGTTCAAGTTCTAGCTCAAATTCTAAATTTAATTTTAGTTAACTTCTGGTTTATTTCTGTTACAGTTATCAAATATTTCCAACGACTTTCATAACAACAACCCCAAGCAACAATATAATCTCTACACTTATGTTTTCATACTTTTAATTGAATACCCTTATTAATTGTTTACATTGAAGCTGTGTAAATAAATGTATTTGGGTATTTTGTGGCTGGTTTCATATACAACATAAGGGAATAATTATTTTTGGCATTTTTCACCTTGGGCATATTTATATTTCAAACGTTTTTCTACTGCAAAATGAAACGAAACAGAACAACATAATTTCTTGCCATTTTTTTTTCTTTCCGAAAACATGAATGCACAAAAACTTATTACCTACAGTTTTCAGCAATTCAAGTCTTACGTTTCTTTAGTTTTATTTGCCATTTGAGACACATGAACAAGAAATTACCAAGATGTAAAGAAAAAATATACTTGTATGTATATATATATTTTTTTGTGTTGCGGGGTACTTAGAAATAAAACACAAACATGCTGAGGCAGCCAGCCAGCCACCTCACCAAGAATCTTGGTTCTAAGGGCCAAATAAAGAACATAAGCAGCAAGAAAAAATAGCAGCAACTAAATTTATTGCCCACATTAAATAAATAAAAGAAAGCAAAAAATTCCCTTACTCTCACATTTCATACTCCACAGTAAAAAAAAGTGAAAATCATACTGCAACCAGGAGTTAAATGTTTGAAAATAATCAAAGGAATATACAAACAGCAACATAAAATTAATAAAAAGAAACTATAGAATATAAAAATCATTTCCCAAAAACACACTTAAACGCACACATTTTCATTGTTGTTGAAAAGTTTTTAGTTTTATTTTTTTTTTAATTTTATTCTAAAATTTTTGGTGTAATTGCGTGATATTTTCTGTTGAACTACGAGTCAAACTTGATTTCTAGTCGTTTATATGAATGAAATTGTAATTTCATACAATGAAAATACTTTTTGTGGCACAAGCAACAAAACTCATACATTTATAGATTGTTTCACAAATGTAAGCAGAAATGTTCGTACGTTTACAAATGAAAGTACGTTTCATTGTACGAGTGAGTACAAGTGCTGGAAGTATTGAAATGAATAATAATCTTTTACCCAAAATTATACTCACACGTATGAGGTTATGTTTTTTGTGCAGTTCTCTGTTTTTTATTTTTTTTGCTCCTTTTATAAGGATTTGTTGCCATTTTTAGTGAACGTTGGGTGTTTGATAATAGGAATACGTGTTGAGGATTATTTTCAATGTATTAACGAGGGCGGGCTTATAAGCAACTAAACAGATTTTTGTTATTTTACTCCTAGAAGTGTTTACGAAACTCTTAACAGAAGATTTAGATCTGTTTTAGTTGTTTTCCTGTTATGATCTAGTTCCTGTTCTGTTCTAGTTCTATTCCAATTGTATTTTAGTTTCGTTCCAGTTCTGTTCTAGTTCTATTCTAATTCTATTCTAGTTATGGTCTAGTTTCGTTCCAGTTCTGTTACAGTACTGTTCTAGTTCTGTTTCAGTTCTGTTCTGTTCCAGTTCTGTTCTGTTCTAGTTCTGTTCTAGTTATGTTCTAGTTCTGTTCCAGTTCTGTTCTAGTTTTGTTCTTGTTCTGTGCTAGTTCTGTTCTAGTTCTGTTCTAGTTCTGTTCTAGTTATGGTCTAGTTTCGTTCCAGTTCTGTTACAGTACTGTTCTAGTTCTGTTTCAGTTCTGTTCTGTTCCAGTTCTGTTCTGTTCTGTTCTAGTTCTGTTCTAGTTATGTTCTAGTTCTGCTCCAGTTCTGTTCTAGTTTTGTTCTTGTTCTGTTCTAGTTCTGTTCTAGTTCTGTTCTAGTTCTGTTCTAGTTCTGTTCTAGTTCTGTTCTAGTTCTGTTCTAGTTCTGTTCTAGTTCTGTTCTAGTTCTGTTCTAGTTTTGTTCTAGTTCTGTTCTAGTTCTGTTCTAGTTCTGTTCTAGTTCTGTTCTAGTTATGTTCTAGTTATGTTCTAGTTCTATTCCAATTCTATTCTAGTTTCGTTCCAGTTCTGTTGCAGTTCTGTTCTAGTTCTGTTTTATTTCTGTTTTAGTTCTTTTCTGTTTCAGTTCTGTTACATTTCTGTTCTTGTTCTGTTCAATTCTAGTTCTGTTCGACAGTTTTATTCTAGTTCTGGTCTAGTTTTGTTCTGTTTTAGTTCTGGTCTAGTTTTGTTCTTGTTCTGTTCTAGTTCTGTTCTCGTTCAGTTCTAGTTCTGTTCTAGTTCTGTTCTAGTTCTGTTCTAGTTCTGTTCTAGTTCTGTTCTAGTTCTGTTCTAGTTCTGTTCTAGTTCTGTTCTAGTTCTGTTCTAGTTCTGTTCTAGTTCTGTTCTAGTTCTGTTCTAGTTCTGTTCTAGTTTTGTTCTAGTTCTGTTCTGGTTCAGTTCTAGTTCTGTTCTAGTTCTGTTCTAGTTCTGTTCTAGTTCTATTCTAGTTCTGTTTAATATTTAACATAATTTTAAAACCAAACACTTTCTAAGTATTTTAAACACAAGAAAATAAAGTACCTTTGGTAGTTGACATGGTAGTCGTCTAGTGCTAAAATAAATGCGTGCGTGTCAAGAGATAGTTTCCGTTTACTAGAAAATCTTCCACCACCTTTCACTCTTTCATACTCAGGCTTCCTCTCTGTCGCACTGCTTTTCTCTTCCAACTACACTCACATAAATAAATAATAATATCAAACGAAATTGTTTAGAGAATTTAACCGAAACCAAACTGAAACAAAATTATAGAGAAATTAAAAACATTAAATAAAGACACAAACAGCTACATACACACAATTTCAATTTCAGCACCCCTGTAAGAGCCGGGAAACGAACTACCACACAGCAATCGTAATGACGATGATGAGGAGCAGGAAAGTTATTACAATTTATTAAATATATCATAAACGTAAAGTAAATAACAAAAAATATAGAAATTTTTCTAATACCCAAGGGTTGGTTTAGGTGTTTTGCAACAATTTATTATCAAACAGTAAAAATAAGAGGGTTAAAATCATAAAAAAGACAAAATACGGCAAAAACGAAAACAATACAAAAAAAGTTTTGAAAAAAAAAACAATAATAATAATAATATTGAAACAATTAATTACAATGTTTGGTGATGTGTAAAATGATGGGAAATTGTTATTAAAAGCAATTTAACATTATTGTAACCAACACAAAAATACAAGAGAAAAAGATACTAGGGAAAACAAATGAAAACCAATAGTATTTTAAACGCAAATACAATAAAATAATAATAATAAAATTATGGGCATATCTTGTGCTAGATGAGTGTGTTTAAGGATACTCAACGTTTCACCATATTGTTTAAAGCAAATGGAAATATCTAATTTAATATTAAATAAATAGCTTTAAGGTTCCAAAAAAAAGTTTTCTATAGAGATTTGTAAAACAATAGACTTGATGTACATTTATATGGGGGAGATATTTTTATGGTGATTTTAATTGGATTTTTGGCACAAAAGTAGGAGTATTGAAATCCAATTAAATAAAGAAAAATAACTACAGAAGCAATCGTTTAAAGCAATAGCAAGGTTTAGTTTTAACATTTATTTGACAGCTTTTAATATTTAAGATTTATAATTGCTTTGAATAGTACAATTTGATACAAAGACAATTTATACATTAGAGCATTTGGAAGACTCTGTACAGAGTTTTTGAATATCTGAACTTGAGAAAACTTTGATTCCAGGTAGAAGGCGCTTCAACCCACAGACCTTAAGTCTATCAGTAAATAGAGACTAAAAATAGAACAGATGTTGAGATAAAGCGCCTAATTCATTCATGTTCGTCTTAAGTTTTGAACGCACTAATATACAACATTGTCATGGGATTCACAGTGACATTGAGGCCAGTTCGACAACTAGATCTATTAACAAGCATTGCATATTGCCGGAGCATTTGTATATCAGACAAAACTTGGGCTCAATTAGGAATTGCAAATAATTAGTTGTTTGACAAAAGTCTTGGGTGAAGTAAGGGGAGGGGAGGAGCTGTCGCAAAATATGGAACATTCCGCCCCATGACACTCAAGAATCTGGCTTTTTATTCCTAAAAGAACTGAAAAGTGAGTATTTCAAGTGGTTTTCTAATGGATTTCAGCAGCCATCGGTTTGATCCTGAAAGAATTGAGTTATGACAAGATTTTCCAGCATATTCATATAGAAAATAAAATCGTTCATAGAAATCTAGGAAAACTAGAGACATTTATTCTGCTACTACAAAATCATGCGTGCGAACACGCTGGCAAACACCATGTTGATTATGTATGCTCTCCATTAAGAGCCTTAAGTTAAAAAAAAAAATTTCAACAAAAAATATACAAACAGACAAGATGCTTTTCATTTAAATTAATTTGCAAGGACCTCTGCAACTGATATAGCTGTAGCAGTATCCAGTAATACTTAAAGCAAATAAATCTGAAGACGTCAAGTCGAGCGGTCAGTGTATTACAAGAACACGATATTAATGCAGCCCCTGAAATGGAACGAATTGGGAATATCGGACAGCTGGAGTTAACTGGACAACAATTTGCTCTAGGAATATAATCTATGACTGCTCAGACTTATGAGCGTGAACTGTTTGTTTCAGTTACTCACAAAACCTTCCACACTATAGACTTCTAGAAGGACTCTTGATCACGAAAGGTCTGTACTCAAATCAAAGGTAGTGGCTTCCAGTGGATTCACTGAATGGTGAGCTGATACATAATACGGACTTCAGACTGATCGTGATCAGAAAATCTATGCATTCAATATATTCCGGTTGATCTTGAGAATATCACTTTAACACAACTAATCTCCAGAATCTTAACCTTCATTTACTAATAACAAGCATTTCTGTTCGCACTGAATATTCTTGATGACGAGATTTAATTGGCATTCCAGTATACAACGAATAAGTTGCAGTTATATCCTGCAATGATTTAGCATTCTGCAGGCTGATATAACAACCAGTAAAAGTCTAATGACTGTCTTAGTTTGCACATGATATAAGTGTGTATGTTAGGCTTATTTCAATTATAGTGATAAATCTATTGTAATGTAAAACCGCAATAATATCCCAGTTATTGTAAATCATTGGGTGTCTTCCGGAATCCTGGTAGAGGGTGTCAAGACGGATTCATTAAAGGCAATTACTGTTGATGAACTTACCAAAACCGTACCGCTCTGCTCAATGAGGCTATCGATGTGGGATTGCACATTATGTGTACAATAATCGAATCAATAATGATCTCCTTTATTAGAAAAATCTATGGAAACATGTCAACCAAGAATCACTTAAGATAATTACAATCGAAAGTTTTTTGTCTTGAAAAACAACGAATTATCATTATGGGATAATTTTAGATAGGTCGTTCAGGCTCCAAAATGGTTGTGGTGGAGTGTTCGTCAGTCCAAGATATCAGCCAATAGAGGGGCGACAGATAACACAGAATATCCAATAAATATATTGGTACTTATAGTTACTGTTCGATTGGATCCTCGGGTCTGGTACAGAAATGTCGGTGCTTGAAAAGGATCGCGAGATAATTGATAGTTGTACTTCCAAATACAGCTGCATGTAAATGGGGATATTACAGCCAATTGAATTGCGGATGAACTACTGAAAGAGGACAGCTTAATGAAGATCTCCAAGTTATATACTGCGAAGCGTAAAAACGAGATTTTTTTTGGCTTTTAGTATTAATATTTTAAAATGTACATTTTTGCAAAAAATTATTTTTGTTGGTTGGACTACATCACTTTTTTCTTCTAAATAACACCAATTTCTTTTTTTTTATTTCTTGTTAGTTTTCTTTTTATGGAGCTTTTAAAAAAATGCACTTCATAAAATATGCTGTGAGTCACTGTAGTATTCCGCAATATGCCAACTAAATTAGACTACTGAAAACATAAACTGGCGAAAACAGGAACTGTGTTTGTACCTGTGCTCTGTAAATTTAGTGAAAACTTCTCGCGTCGAAAAGATTTCAAACAAAATATTCCATCGTTTCTCGAAAAGTGAGAAATAAATGTGTAACTCATGCCGAAAACTATCAAAACGGATTACGTCGTTACGTTAGAAGTGACAAAATATACAATTCAAAGCCGATGTGAAATTTCAGTGTTTGAAACCGCTAATCACAGAGTTCGTTCAAAGCGTAGCACCCTTTCCAAACGCTCATTTCATAGGTTGAACAGTTATCTATCATATGCTGTTTAAACTGTTTAATTATCTTATTCGGTTCAAAAGATATGTGCCCCTATTGCCGTTCTCAACTCAACTAAGTTTGGTCGTCTGTTAGTCAACCCGACTTTAACTCAACCAAATTATTTTTTGGTATTGTGTAACACAACGATTTTTAGTTGTAATTGTTATGGCGTTGCCGACATGAAATATCGATTTCATGTTGGCAACACCATGCATTTTATTTGTAAAGTGAAGAAAAAAACGCAAAAAAATCAAGTTTTTATAAAATAAAAAGAATGGATTTAAGTGTGGATTTATTTTTTGAAGACGAAAATCATGACGCTAATACAAATGTTCTACGTATACGTAGAAAAATACGCGATGATTCCAATCCTCTTGAACTACCCAGTGCGAAGTAAGAAATTTCCAAAATAAGTAACAAATATGTTTGTATAATAAGTATTATTTTTCATAGAGGCAATTTTCTTTTGCTTAATTTGTTTATTTCATAATTTTTATAACTGTTTTTCTCCAAATCCTTAATACGTTTTTAAAGTTTAGCTTGTGTCTCGCATTGTTTTCTCAGAAGTTACAGACGCTCTTGTTCTGGTGATTTTTTTCTTTTCTTGGCTGGTGTGTTTATTATCTCAGGTTCATTTGTAACGATTTGTTCCATGTCGAGATTTTGAGGAGTTTCTAAAGCCTGACTTGTTGACGGACCAACGTTTTCAACACCGAAAGTGTGTCCAGTTGTGTATATTTATCGTTTTTGTCAACCAAACTCATCCAAAATGGTGAACCGCAATACTATTAAACACAACCAAAAAATCAGCCGCACAACCAAAAAGTCAACTACATTTAAGTTGTGAATGGCAATACCGATTTATGAAAGACGACCAAATTATTAAAAAAGTTGTGAACCGCAATAGGGGCAATGATTTTTGCAACGAAAAAACTCAAATGGCGCCACTGTGCGTCGGCTGTACAAAATAAACTTTAATGTTTGTTGTTTACAAAATAATTAGCAATAAAATAAAAATAGTTTCGTGGTGTAAAAATAAAAATTTTGATTTGTTAAAAGAAAGCTGTTTAAATGGACACAAAGTAATGTGTTATTATTCATTGCGATGTTAATATTTTTAAATTTGACAGTTAAAAGCGGGAACCTTTCTCACAAAAATTTTACAGACACAATTTTTCTGTAAACTGACGAGTAATTTTCTTACAGGACAGCGATTAAAAGCCAAAAAAAGTTAAAGAAACAATCTTGTGAGAAAAACAGCTGTTTGTTGCAATTTATGGCATTTCTGTTTCATTCCACACATTTTAATCGAAAAGTTTCTCGACGCGAAAGTTGCAGAACATAAGCACTGAAACTTTTTACCAGCTGCATGATGAGACTATTCAATATATTATTAGACTGATTCTTTCCTATAAGTTTCTAATTTAAAGTTTTATCTTATGAACTGTTTAAAACAATGACCCCATTTTCATTTGTCTGAAAAGTACGTCACTAACTTGCAGCATGTAGGTTGCAACAAATCCAAATCAAATTTAAAAATCTGGCCACGTTAAGAAGTAGAACGTGATGAGTGTCATAAATTAAAATTTCTTTGCAAAGTTCCGAAAAACTCTGCAAAGAAGCCAACAAACATAAACGTTCTTAAGCAATTATAGCAATAATAATGTTCAAAAACATCTTGAGCTTCTTCTAATGTTAACAATTGTACTCTCACATTCGTACAATTCATTCCAATCATTTAACAGGGTTAATTTTTCGTCGTTATTTTCATACACCTCTTATTTGGCGAAAGTGTTTTGTACAAATACACAAACACACACTCCTCCTTCATACACTTGGGGTGTTTGTGAGTCCTTATTAATAAAAACAACAAGAACATTATTTTCGTTTTTTTTTATTTTTTTTTTCATAAAACTCATCATCAGTGCTCAGCTCGTGTACTCCCAACTACCTTTTTCGTATTTCTAATATAACAACAAAAAGCGATAGAAAAAAATATGTTTAAATTTGTCTCGGTACTTGATCCCAAAGCCCATTAGTATTATACACCAGTTAGTTGTAGTAAAAGTCGAGGTAGTACGAGTAGTTGCTGGTTGTTGTTATTATTATAGTTGTTGCTGTAATATCCATAGTGTAGACGCTAGTGTTGTTGGTTTTTGTTATTTTTAGTTGTTGTTGTTGTTGTTAAAGTTCTTGTGTCATTGCCGTCGTTACACAGGGATTTTAACACATTTGTTTGCCTTGTAGTTGTATGAGTGTATGAATGTTTTCTCTATATCCTTGCGCTGTCTTATTGTCGTTTTCATTTCTCATTGTTGTAATTGTAGCTGTTATTGTTGTTGTTGCAATTTTACATAGTTATTTTGTCGAACACGAACTCAAGCACGAACTATGAACTTTTAGTAATTGTTGAATTGTAAAATAAAAATAAAACAGCAGCAGCAAAAATTCAAAAGTTTTCTACTCTTACTTGCTGCGGTGTATTGTGAGTGTGTGAGTGGATATATAAGTTGCTGCCCAGTTGTCCAAGTCGTCAGGACATCTTCAAAGATGTAAAATACTCACAGACATAAATCTGTAGTAGAGCCGGAATAAATCGTCAATGGATTTTTCGTACCAATGAGGCAGAAATCGTAGCGATAACGAGAGAGACAGTTTATTATTCATACAATAATTGTGATGAGTTCACTGACGATATTTCAAAAGATTAATACCACCATATAGTCATCACCGTAAAAAAGTCGTAAGGAAAGGGTGATGTTTAGCAACTTTCATTTTGACAGCTCAGCTGTGTTCGTGTCAGTGTTGCCATTTTAGCACTTTCAGTGCTAGATTTAGCAACAATTTTTTTCTCAAACAAGTTTTTACTTTTTTGCTCCAAAAAATACTTTTGGATTAATAAAAAATAACTTTTATTAATATTTCAACTAAATTTCTTTCGGTGTGGTAAGTTAATGAACACGGAAATTTTTTAATTAATATATGAAATGTAATCTATTAAAAGAAGTCAATAATTGTGATGAACAAAATTAGAAGAACCTATAATTTATACTTGTAACATTTGAAATAGAAATTGTATTGTTACATTGAAAAAATTTAGCACTTATTTTTTCTTCTGTAGAACATTTTAGCACTTCGTTTTTCCAGTTTTAGCGTATTTTTAAATTCATTTTCTGCCAACACTGGTTCGTGTAACATGTTACTAATAAACATGTTCAGTTTGGTCTATAATTTAACCATGGATCGACTTACAAACGAACAACGCTTGCAGATTATTAAATTTTATTATCGAAATTCAAGTTAGATAAATTGACCGTACTTTTACAAAGAGCGCTACGGTGCGATGATTACAATTTTTTTTTTGGAAAAGCTGCACATGGCTGACATGTGGTTTCAACAAGACGGTGCCACATGTCATGCAGCACGCGAAACTATGGCCTAATTGTGATTTAGACCTTACCAACTGTTCAACTTTTTGAATGATTATTTTTATTTTCAAAATTTTTCTAATTAATGTTATTTAAATTACTTTTATTTAAGTTAAGGTCGTCTTAATAATCCACATAGATGACACCATTCCAGACCTTGCCGTCATCAAAGATGACAGAAGAAAACTTTTAAGAATTCTTCAGTCTTCTTGTCTTTAATAGAGATAGATATATGAAAACATTCATGTCGCTCAGCTAGTCATCAGCAGCTCATCGTGTTTTCGATAGGGTTTCAGTCGAAAATTGTATCAATATTGTCTTCTTCAATGCTGTTGATTTTAAGTATAATAAAAAAAGTCGCATAGTTTGCCTTGTTTTAAACTTCGTTGTTGACTAAATAGCGTCACTATGACAAAGTTGGCTTGAATAAAACCGTATTAATGACAACAAAGTTGTAAATTTGTCGTCAGTAAAACTATATACATACATATGTTTTTAGTTTTATTGTTAACTTTTTAAGGATTAAAATTTATTAATTTTTTTCATTGTTTTTCAAATGATCATCGATGACCGGTTTGTCATTGATAACATGATGATAAAGCCATCGAATACAACTTTAACCACATGATCACACCTATGCTCGATAACAGGCATTGCCGTGAGTGATATGTTCGAAAAAGTCGTGGGCGATTTGTACGGGCTGACGTCAATAATTCTTCAGAGTTTTCTTGAAGACATGGTCAACTGGGTTGCTGTGGTGTATTGTGTGAGTGTGTATGTGTAGTGAATTTGCTGCTGTTGTTTTCTATAAAAGGTTTAAGTAAAACACGCAGTGTCTAAACAAAACTACCTGTCGTTATTTGAAAACATTATTTAGTTTAGCTTGCTACTCGTACAATTTAAAAGAATATGTATTAGTGGGATTTTAGGAGGACAGTTGGAGAATTAGTTTGAAAATATTTGATACTTTCACTCAAAGATTAGTTTGAAAAATTAACAAAACCGATCATATGATATCCTACAGCTAGTATACGAGTATTTGCAAAAAGAGTTTTTCAGAAATGGGCGCTATATGGATCGATCAGCCAATAATTTAGTGGCATAACTTTTGTGTATATAAATATCGTTTGTGTTGAACTTTATCTAGATATAAATACTTTGAAAAGATTTATGTGTGTGAATATAAATTCGAATTTAACTAGCACAGACAAAAACCAAAATTTTTAACATTGATAATGTTACAGTCAACAGAGCACTGTTAAACACTTAACAGTCAAACTAATTGAACAATAATACAAATATATGCCTGAATTATATATTTGCAATAATTTCTGAAATAAAAAAGATACAAAAAAAAATAAATGTTGGCATCAAATAAATAGTAGGACATCTGAAACAATCTTGGAATCTGAGTAATTTGGATTTGAAAAATATGATATTTCTGGAAAGGATTTGTGACCATTTTGGAAACTTGGTGAATGGTTCGCATATTACACTATATAGAAATGGTGGTCCAAAGTCTACTTGGTGGAACTGTATTAGTGGGATATCTGAAATAATCTTTGAATCCGAGTAATTTGGATTTGAAAAATTCTATATACTGTAATATGCGAACATGCATTTATGCATGTTAAAGTGATTTTCAACATTGGGCCTTTATGGGATGTATGATACTTTTTGGTGTTGATTTTTTTTTTTTTTTTTTTTTGATACAAACATTTCAAAGAGTATGCTCGCTGAAGTAATTTTCAAAAGTTGGATTTATATGGGAGCTTACACAATTATAGACCGATCTGCACAAAATTTGTAGGTGTGTTGAGGTTTCATATACAACTTATATGTGGCGAAATTTGTGTGAATATGTGTATAAATCACAGATTTGTGACCGATAATAATGGACATATTTTAACCAACTTCTATCACAATTATCCTTATCGTAAAATCTTTAAAAGTGTCATCTGTACTCTAAGCACAAGGGTACCTGGACAGCCAGCCAGACGGACGGACGGTCGGACATCGTTAAATCAATTCAGAAAGTGATTCTGAGCTGAGCGGTATACTTAAGGGTGGGTACAAATTCAATATACTCGTACCCTAGCCACTATGGTGGTGTAGGGTACAAATAATATGTTTTTAGATATTTTTATCTAAGTATCAATATCTATAATATCGTTTAAGTTAAAGAGAGTGTTATAAGTAAATGCAAAACTAGATCCTTCAAGTTGAGACCAAGTGCTGCAACTTTAATTTAAGAATAAATTACTTAGTTAGACTTTTGCCTAATACCCTCCTATGTTTATACAATTCCATTTTATATTGAATGTGGTTGTCATATAAAGCATATATGTATGTATATGTGACGTCAAAAACAACAAAGCAAACGAGAGAAAAATGGTAAAGCAAAAAAAAAAAAACTAGCGAAAAAAACACGAAAAAAACTTTCTTCAAAAGGAAGGAAACTAATGAAATATTGACTATATACACTTTTGTACCCACAGTCAAAGGAGTTATTTTGAATGTGTATACGAGTTTCCAAGTATGCGAGTGTGTATGTTTTAGAAAACCTTGTACAAATCCTAGTGAAAGCTATAAAATACATGTTTTTTTTCGGAAAAAAACACTACAAGTAGTTGAGCATGAGGAGCAAAAAAAAAAAAAAAACGAAAATAAAAATAAAATTAAGAAACGTGTTCTTTATAGCAAATAATATTTGTTGTTTGGAGTACTTGGCTGGAATATGCTTAGTGGTTGGAATAAATTGTATCCTGGGGCTTTTGTTGCAGTTCTAAGAAAGTACATTTTTTAGGTTTTCACTAAAGTTGTACCACTACTACTACTACTACTTCCACTATTTATTGATCGTTGCGAAGTAATTAGGAAAATAAATTATTATTTTTTCAACTAAAAATAGTTGTATGAAGAAACATTAATACGTATGTATGTATGGTTCAGATTTCTTAATATGCCGCTTTCTTGCCTCATGTAATTTTTGTGTTAATCACCAGAAAACATCGAGGAAGAACTTTCATTGCTAAGTGATTTTAAATAATGAAGAGTCATTATCTCCATTGCAAAAAAAAAAAAAAAAAAAAAATTAACACGAAAGCATTATCACTTATGCGTAGAATATTCGTACGGTCACATTTCGCAAATATTTACTCCAAAAAGCGTAAACACTTGTTTTAGCACAAATTTGTTTGACGTTGTTTACTCTTACAACAGTTTTGCAAGTCTTTGGCCTAAATAAGAACAGTTTTTTTAAATAAATAAACGAGTTCTAATATATCGCTGGCTTAACATGTAAAGGCTCTAAGTCCATATTTTACAATATTACAGGAGAGACAAAAAACAATCAAACTTTTTTTGAATAAACATTTTTGAAATCTGTAAATGCAATTTGTTTTTGTCCTTTTCTTTTTTTTTTATATGCGTAAAAGCAAAATGAAAAAAATAAGTATTTGCCGAGATAAAAGCTTTTTTTTTTGGACTTAGAGCTTTTTCTATTGCTTAGTTTGTATGTTTTCATGGACTTAGATCTTTTTCTTAAAACTTGTCTCTACTTATATTTCTTACGTACTACAATGAAAGTGTACTTTTGTTGCTGTTTTATATTGTAAGTCTTCGAACTTCCTAGTCTTTATTTTTCTTCTTTCTTGATGAAGTTGGTGTAAATCCGATGACTCTAGTGTGACTACATTTTCATTTATTTTTTGGTGGAGATTTTTCCATTCATCAGGAAATCTAAGTTTGAAATTAATTTCACCATTTGGTGTGTTTTGTATTCCTCGAATGTCCGTCACTTTGGAATCACCTTTTCCACGGCCAGGGCGAATATTTTTACAAAATTGTATATTGTTCAATTTTTTAAAAAATTAATGATCCAAATAAGTAACATCATGACGATTAATGTCATGACTCATGAATGTCAATGGTGTTGATACTCAAAACAACGAGAGTATAGCCAATGAGAAATAATATTATGTCAATTGGTTGGACTCTCAGACTATTTCGCGCGAAACAGTTGATATTTCAACATTGGAAGAAGTGAGATATTACACAAAGATGTGATAAATTGGACTTAGCGCCTTTACTCATCACTACAAAACAACAACAACAACAACAAATGAGATAACTATATTTTTTTTTTTGTAATCGATGTATTTTTACTTATTGAACACAACTCAAAATCTCAATTTCTAAAAAAATGGACTTAGAGCCTTTACATGTTAAGCCAGCGATATGTTATTTAGTGATTACGTCTTTTTCGCCAAATATTTGGCAAGTGTGACGGTACCTTTAGTTTACTGTGTAGTTTATCAGCCCAATCATGAATAAAAATTCCGTGGAAGTTTTTTCCCCTTTTCCCATTTTTCCCATTTTTTCTATTCAAATTCAATGTTAAAAAAATAAAAAGGAAAAAAACTCCCGCGGAGTTTTTATTCATGATTGAGCCGTATATTTCTAGTAACAACACCAAAGAGCAACAAAACCTGTAGGTAATCAGTTACTGCGCTTCTATTAGAACGCAAAAATCTGAATGAACGTCTTATCAGAGCACCTGCTTAACATTTAGCATGTCTGATTAATTTAAAATATTTTCTCAGGATTAATCGTCATTTACTTTTCAACACAATTTACATTTATAATTAAACTAGCTGACCTTCGCTTCGCTCGGTATTTACTAATGATTTGTATTTCATATAGAATGAAATTTCTTTAAAAAATGTTTTTTATTAAGGAAAATTAGAAGTAAAAATGAGGCTTTGGTGCCAGTTCTTCAAGTTGCTTCAAAAAATGTCTCTTGGTAAGAAAAATGAGAAGTGAAAAGGAGGCAATATATTAAAAACTTAAAATTTCCGAGTTTTACCAGGAATTTTAAGATTTTTTTTCTTTACAACCCATCTCCAAATCAGCCAAATCGCTTCAGCCGTCCTCACGTGGTGTCATTACATACATGTACCATTTCATTTTTATATATATCGACAGTTCAATTCCAAACCATGCTATGTCGACTTAGCATGTTTTTAATTTTTTTTGCGTTTTTGAATTTAGATTTTTTCAACTTAAATTCTGTAAAATTTTGGTTCTGATTGGCTAGTCCAATCAATAGTTATAAACAACAAATTACTACCTCATATGATTTTTCAAATATCGCCTGTAAACTTTAGAAGCTTTTCCTGGAAAACTCACTTTTGGGACTTAGCATGTTTTGGAAGTGAGCTGTCGATATAGATTAAATTAAAATTAATTGTACCCAAACATATTAAAAGAATAACTAAATCGCTTGATTGCAGAAAACAGCAGAAAACTGTCAAATACTTTTAGAATTAAAAACCTATTCAACCTTTTATACAAATTAAAACCCTCTTCAATCTTTCGTAACTCATACAAATATCCTGAGAAAATTTGGTATCATTTAAACCATTTTTTTTTACCATTTTGTTCGTGTTCAATGATTGAGGTTGTTGTTTTTTTATACTTTTTTAATTTGTTTCTTGTATTGTTTTCAATTTGTTACTGAAATGACGTGCATTACGGGTGCGAATGTTATTAATTTTCTACAATAGTTTAACGGCACGTTATGTGTTTTTCCCAGCCATGTTCTAAAAACAGAAATTTAGATACAAAACACCAAACGATGATTTCAAATATAAAAAAAAAACAAAACAAAAAAAGAAATGAAAATACGAAACAACTGGAGTATAAGAATTTCAAAAAAAAAAAGAAACAGCAAAACGAACATTATGTGGCATTAAAGGTATCAATGAACTTCATTCAGCCTTTCTGTTATAAAAAGAAAACTCATACACACAACCTCCTCTTGTACTCAATCCCTTTTTATTTTATTTGTTTCATTTCATTTCATTCATTCATTTTCATTTAAATTTTCAGCGTACAACCAGACATATATGAAAGGGTCTTATACAGCCAACCATTTACATACATTCTTTAATTTCTTGTACAAGAGGATTTTCTTAATTTTGAAATTCTTAAATGTGTGTTCTAGGGTTTTTTTTCGAAGTGCTCTTTGTGTTTCCTTCACGTTTTTCATTGCTTTATTATGACAAAAAAAAAACATTCATATGTTTTTTTTTAGTTTTTTGTATAATGTTGTAAGTATATTGTGTTCTCACTGCGAGTAGTATTTAAATTGTTTGTTTGAGGTGTTGGCCGCACTTTCGTGTAGCAAGCAAACATTATGGAAATGAAATTTTAGTTGTTTGTTAATAAACTCTAAAGCAATTTCGTGTCAATTTGCTGTAAGACTACAAAAAAGCAACAACATCATTTCTTTGGAATTAGCAGGAATGTGTTAAGAAGAGCAATTATGAAAGAGTGATACCCTACACTTGGTTTATTGAGGTGTTAAAACACTACATTTTAATTGGATTTCTTAGGGTAAGTTTAAATACCATGGCCCATAATCATAGTCACAGAAAAAGCATACTTTAAGTAAAAGTAGTCTTTTAAACAACAAATACATATAAATTTTGTTCTGAATTTAAAACAAAAGCATGCTTTTGCTTAAAGTATGCTTTTTCTATGATTATGATTATGGGCCCATGAGTTTTCATGTTGCTTTTAAAATCACTAAGGCCTAAATAAGAATCTGAACTAACATCTGAACCTGAACTATAACAAAAACTAGAACCTGAACTAGATCCTAAACTTAAACCTGAACTAGAACCTGAACTAAGATCTGAACTAGACTCTTAACTTGAATTAGAATCTAAACTAGAACCTCAATTAGAACCTGAACTGGAACCTGAACTAGAACCTGAGCTGGAACCTAAACTAGACTCTGAACTTGTACCAGAAACTGAGCTAGAACCTCAATTAGAACCTGAACTAGAATCAAAACAAGAACCTGAACTAGAACCTGAGCTGGGAACTGAACTAGACTCTGAACTTGAACTAGAATCTGAGCTAGAACCTCAATTAGAACATGAACTAGAATCAGAACTAGAACCTGAACTGGAACCTGAACTAGAACCTGAGCTGGGACCTGAACCAGAATCTAAACTTGAACTAGAATCTGAGCTAGAACCTCAATTAGAACCTGAACTAGAATCAAAACTAGAACCTGAACTAGAACCTGAGCTGAGACCTGAACTAGACTCTAAACTTGAACCAGAATCTGAGCTAGAACCTTAATTAGAACATGAACTAGAATCAGAACTAGAACCTGAACTGGAACCTGAACTAGAACCTGAGCTGGGACCTGAAATAGACTCTGAGCTTGAACTAGAATCTGAGCTAGAACCTCAATTAGAACCTGAACTAGAATCAGAATTGGAACCTGAACTAGAACCTGAGCTGGGACTTGAACTAGAATCTGAGCTAGAATCTGAGCTAGAACCTGAATTAGAATCAGAACTAGAACCTGAACTGGAACCTGAACTAGACTCTGAACTTGAACTAGAATCTGAGCTAGAACCTCAATTAGAACCTGAACTACAATCAGAACTAGATCCTAAACTTAAACCTGAACTAGAACCTGAACTTGAATTAGAATCTAAACTAGAACCTCAACTAGAACCTGAACTTAATCTTGAACTAGAACCTGAGCTGGGACCTGAACTAGACTCTGAACTTGAACTAGAAGCTGAGCTATAACCTCAATTAGAACCTGAACTAGAACCTGAACTAAGATATGAACTAGACTCTAAACTTGTATCAGAATCTGAACTATAACCTGAGCTGGGACTTGAACTAGACTCTAAACTTGAATTAGAATCTAAACTAGAAAATCAACTAGAACCTGAACTGGACTCTGAACTTGAACTAGAAGCTGAGCTATAACCTCAATTAGAACTTGAACTAGATTCTGAACTGAAACCTGAACTAGGACCTAAACTAGACTCTAAACTATAACCTGAATTAGAATCTGAACTAGAATCTGAAACTAACTTATAACCCAAACTGAATTAGATCTTGAACTAAAACCTGAACTACAATCTGAACTAGATCCTAAACTTAAACCTGAACTAGAACCTGAACTAAGATCTGAACTAGACTCCAAACTTGTATCAGAATCTGAACTATAACCTGAGCTGGGACCAGAACTAGACTCTGAACTTGAACTAGAATCTGAGCTAGAACCTCAATTAGAACCTGAACTGGAACCTGAACTAGAACCTGAGCTGGGACCTGAACTAGACTCTGAACTTGAACTAGAACCTGAACTGGAACCTGAACTAGAACCTGAGCTGGGACCTGAACTAGACACCGAACTTGAACTAGAATCTGAACTAGAACCTCAATTAGAACCTTAACTAGATCCTGAACTAGAACATGAAACAAAACCTGAACTGAAACCTGAACTAAGACCTGAACTAGACTCTGAACTTGAACCAGAAACTGAACTAGAACCTGCATTAATCCTGAACTAAAACCTGAACTAGAACTTTAACCAGAATTTGAATTAGAATCCAAATTAAAACTTAGCCAGAATTGAAGTTCTTGCTCCTACAAGATTTTTTCAGGATCTTCTGATTAAAGCTCAATATCCTAGCATGAAAGAATTTATTGCTTTCCCAAATAGTCCCGCAGCACTGATACAGTCACAAGACTAAAGGTAGCGTGATATAAACAGAGACAAAAAGAGTCATTTAAGTTGCATGCATGTTTAACAAAGTTACTTGGCGCTTTTTGTCGCTTTGAATGTTAAACCATTTAAAAATTCAAATCGGTTTTCTTGTCTAAAGTGTCAAAAAAATAATTTTTATTAAAATCTGTTTATGTTTTTCAGTTTAGTTTAGCCGCTTTTTACGTATTTCAAGGTGGTTTAGCAATTGTATAATGATACAAAACAAAAATAAAAACGTGTGTATTTCCAATTTTCCACAGATAGAGCGAGAAAGAGAAAGAAGAAAATGCAAATAATGAGACATTTGTTTGGGCTTAAGGCACGTGTATGCAATTTATGTTTTTATTTTTTTGTAGCTTATTTAAAAAATATATTCATTTCATTACTTTTTGAATGGGACTTTGAAATTGTTTTTATTTAGCATTTTGAAAATTTAAAACATGTGGATTAGTTCCCGTTATACTGGTGTTTGTAATCGAGTAAAACAGGAAATAGAAAAACAATTGAAAAGTAAATTCAAGTATACTTTTTTTCTCAATATTATTGTTACTTTGTAACAAACTGCAGGATATTAAGGGTAATTTTGGTGTAACAAAAATAAAATATTTTCTATAAATTTACTAGATTATGTTATGGTTATTTATGAGGTAGAGGGTTTTGGAGTAAAACAAACAAGCTAAACAATTGTTATATTAAAGCTTCTATCACTTGAAGTTGAAAATCTAATTTAAATTTATGGCCCAAAGAAAAAAAAATTAAAAGCAAATCATTGAAAGTTTTAACATAAAAATAATAAAAGCTACAGAAAACATTTATAGAAATATCAATAAAATTCCAAACGAATTTTAAATTCATTATTTAAACTACATTATGTATGTAATTGTTATACTATATTTCAAATTGTTTCAAATAAATTTGGTTTAATTTCCTTAAAATTTATATATGTATTTGTTAAAGTTTCCATTTAATCTCCCTTTAAGTTTTATCCCATATATTATATGTATGTACATACTTTGTTGCCTGGCCTGCCTTATGGGCTTTAAATGTTTCCCATATTTTATATATTGAACAGAAAAACGAACAAAAAGAGTAGATTTCTTTTATCGTTGCATAAAGAATACCTTATTCAAATTGACCTCTATTTAAAGTGCCGTAAAAATGTTTCCGAAAAAACCATATATGTAATATCGGTATTATGTATGCTTTTAGTATCTATTATTATTTTTTTAGATTTTTACTATTATTTTATAGTTTCGTGTTTTTTTTTTTCTTTATTCTAAATGTCTTGCAAAAGAATAGAAAAATTTATGCGTTTCGATAGCATTTTTACTAATTTTCAATGGTATGATGTGGTTTAAATCGACCGATACATAGTATTCTACATATGTGTGTATGTATGTGCATGCATACACTCTCATGTGCAATGCATGCAAATTTAAAGAATGGGGCAGATAAATAGCAG
This sequence comes from Bellardia pandia, assembly GCA_916048285.2. Classification (NCBI taxonomy): domain Eukaryota; kingdom Metazoa; phylum Arthropoda; class Insecta; order Diptera; family Calliphoridae; genus Bellardia; species Bellardia pandia. The sequence continues at coordinate 38,551,639 of OU696530.1, forward strand.
GCTTTAAACAACTTTGCATAAGTTCAACACTTTTTCTAAGATAACTGCAGTTGAGTTATCCAGAGGTTTCGCGTTATCATGTGTATTTTGGACGATGTCAGGACATGCTAATCTATTCCTGAAACAATTAATTATGGATACCAAGTTTGATTTCAAGTAATTGATAGTTTTAATGATGTTCGGTTTGGTATTTTAGTGGGTTTAGGGAAACACGCTATATGTGCCATACTTTTGACAGCCCAAATAAGTTGTTAATGGTCTGCTCTTTCTTTATACTCAATTGTAAGTGCAATTTATCTCATAGTTTGAAAAACATTGCCAATTCATAGTTTTTTTTCTATTCTCCCTACTTTGAAAAGATACGAGTAGTTGCAGAAACATACATACATGAAACTGGGTAAGTAAGTGAAATAAAGTTTGTGTGTATATAAGCAATGAATGCAATTTTTCACATGCGTTCTGACATGCAGCATAGAGAGAAACTTTTTTTACTTATTGTTTTTTTTATTTTTGGTTCTATTCGATACATATTTGTTTGCATACTATCTTCATTAGGGTGGTCCTTAATATATTTTTTTCGATTTTGAGTTTCAGTAAAAAAATTATACTGAAAAAATTTCAGGTCAATAGGTTTGGGTTAAGACGTGCCGCAAGCCCGCTCAAATTTCGGAAAAATCATAATTTTACAGAAAATCTGATTTTAAAGTAATGTTACGAGAATGCTATAAATATTACAACAAAACAATGTAAGAAAGAATTATTAGCCATGAAGTTTCCAACACATGTTACTTGGACAAGTTTTCTCCTGGTCTCATATATAAAAACTTAATTGAAAAAAAATGAACTTAATCAACACCTATGACCGACCATTTCGATGCATACCACTTTTTTTTTTGCTTAAACCAACGGTTTATTTAGTCAATATATTACACGGTGCGACATATTTTTCTTGTAGGGCTTGTAGAGTAAAACAAGATTCCGTATTGCTCCTAACACTGTAAATATATATCTTTTTAATTAGTATATTTATTTTTAAAAACATAAGTTTATATTTGTTGTAATACCTTTAAATAAAATCTCAAAAAATGTAATTATTAAGCAAACAATTTTAATTGATGATGATAGAATAAAAACAATTTTAATAATTTTTAAAAAAAAAATTAAAACAAAATTCCAATAGTGAAATATGCCGGACACCTACAAAATCGGGTTTTACAGTTAAAAAAAACAATTTCTTACTAGATTTGGAAAGAAGAAACAGAGATCTTTCGAATGATATATAATTTATCTAAAAAAACTTGGGAAATTTTGATGTTATTGTCGAGCAATAAAACAATTTGTTCGATAATAACACCCAAATTTCTCAAGTAAATTTTCCCATATAGCTAAGGGCCACCCTAATCTTCATGCTTGATATATTCTATATTCTCCGCACTTTCGGCAAGCCATAGATTTATACCCCTCCCCACCTCTCTACTAATTTCCCTTGAATGCTGCCTTTATGTGCATATGTTTTGGCATTGGACATTGGATTTGGCCTGAACTTATATGTTTGCAAACGAGTATGCATGCTAGAATGTTTTTTTTTTTTGGTTTGAAAAAATTTAGTTTGAAAGAAAGCAATTGCAAAAAAAAAACAAACTAAAATAAAGAAAAACTTTTTGAAGGCGTGAATTTTTTCGAAATTAGCATAAACCAATAAATCTTTTTACCATTCGATACAGATAAAATACAACACAACTAAAAGTACATTTTATTAGCTGTCTTAAAGTTGTTGGTTGTTGTGTGCGCTTTTTTTTGTTTTTTGCTGGTAAATACTTGTGATCGGAAACATTTACCAACTCTTAAATTTTCTTTTAAACTTAAAATAAACCATGTGCTTCGGAGAAAATAAGAGGAAAAACGTAATATATGAATTTATTTGGCTGAGGAGAATGGAGAACAACTTCCTGGATAAGCATAATAGAATACAAGCAAATGTAATATAGATACATACCTACGGATATTTAAGACTTAATAAGTTTTGCCTCTATTTTTAGCTGTGCAGCTATAAAAATAGAAGGTACGAGTACACTCGCTTGTGAATGTTAGGAAGTAATCTACTGTTTGTGTAATTAAGAAATTGATGTATTGGTTTTCTTTCATGTGCAATGTTGGGGATGTTAAGGAAACGAGGGTGGTTTATGGTATTAAAGGTAAGTGATTCCAAGAGTTCTATTAAGTCATAAGAAACACATACTATAATTCTAAATGAATTTTGATCATAGGAGATAATGAATAATATATCCATGAACATGAGAACAAAACTAATCAGCAGTCTATTGCAAGAATCTGCCAAGATCTTAATACAATAACAGTTGTTTGCGATTGTTTGCTTTCAATTAACAAACGGTCGACTGTCTGTTCTGCACGACAAGCCCAAAAATTCAGCATTTACACACCCAAAAAATACAGTTGTACATGTACCACAACAATGTCAACATTTTTACAAAATTTTCAACAATATTATGGTCACTGTAATTATTTTTATGATTGCGGAAACCATTAAGTTAAGTTACGTTTCAGATGATTACTACATTCATATATACTACAATCATATATATGATTGTAGTAACTATGTATATTTTTGTTGCAATCATGTTTATGTTAAATCCATTTATCATAATTTGTTGCTCTTTGATTATGATAGAGAACAACATAATATGGTATAATTTTTCATCATAAAACTGATTACCATAAAGATTACATATATACTTGCTATAATCATTTGAATGGTAACTTTAGCATATTATGGTTGCAGAAATCATATAAATAATTACAGTCACACATAAAAAATTTAAATAATGTTGAAATAGTTGTGGTACACATGCACAACTATATTTTTTCTCTGCGTGTAGACATTTCTAGTCAATTTCGAATGATACACCATCATTTGTTTGTCAAATCATTAGAGAAATAGAAAAACCTACATACAGCGGCGAGCACACATGAATACATGTTTTATAACTATGACTTAAAAGCCCAATAAATCTCTCGGTCAAGGTATGCCGAGACGAATAAAGAGCGTCATTAAAGCAAAAGGTCTTTGGACAAAATATTATAACTTCAATATTTTAAAAACGTGCAAAAGTGGATACATTGCTATTTCACATAAATTTACCCAAAACTTCACATTCGCTTTAATAGTTCATGAATTTCCATTTATTTTCATTTTTGTTTTATTTATTTAATATTTTAAATAATTTGTTTTATTTAACATTTTAAAAATTTGTTAGTTTTATTGGGTTTTTAAGTCATAGTTATAAAACATGTATTCATGTGTGCTCGCCACTGTAAATCATTGATGATCCAAAGGGATCCAGACCATAGCAGACTAGAAATAATAAATTTAGGAATACAGAAACTAAAAACCCACACAAATAATTAATTCTTCATAACGATAGTGATATGTATAGCATTCAGAATCTAGACCTGATGCATTATCGTTCTCAGAGTGTTTAAAGAATTCACAAGATGCTAATATGTGACAAGAATCTCACACTTTTTTATAAAAATAGGCTGGACACTGGTCTAAATTATATTCTAGTTTAAATTTTCTTAATCACCAGGTTAGATAAATGGCCCCACGACAATAAAAGTTCCTTCGTGCAAAATTTTTCGTATAAAAAAGAACTCCACATCAAGACTTGGCATGATGGCAGCTCAGTAAAGGTCTGGGGTTGTATAGGGGCATCATCGGCCGATAATCTTACATTTATTGAACCTACAATCAAAAAGGAGGATTACCTCTACATTTAAAAATCCAATGTAGGTTCTAGTATAGAAAACTTAGAACCAGCGCAGAACTAGATTTTTCAGCAGGACAATGAGCTTAAGCAGCATAGCTTCAAAATTGTGTAAGAGTGATTGCTTAGTCATTGTTTCAAAACTTTATATCGTCCTCAACAGTCTATAGATCTCAATGCAATTGAATAACTGTGAGAATATCCGAAAAAAATTAGGCAAAAATTAAATATATCTTGCAAGGATAACCTAAAGGCAATAGTACAGAATGAATGAAACAAAATTTTGCTCGATTTTACTAAAAATCTCGTTTATTTTATGTCAGAAGATTTTCAGCTGTAATAAAGTTCAAAGGACTATAATTAAAATACCCAGTAAGCCGAAAAGAGTCTTTCCTGACACCTTAGATAATGTCAGAAAGTCTCTTATGAGGGTTTTTGGGCTCTGTGTAATCTTGTTTTTATCCTTCTTGTGTGGTACAGCTATGTTGTTTTTTTGTTCAAAGCACAAATAACAGGACAACAACGCTTTGGTACACACATAATTAAGTGGAATTTCTGAGTCATACTGCGTGCCGACTCAGGACAGTAACAAGCAAATTTTTCTTTCGCTCCGAAAATGCTTTTTAGTTGGACTCTTATCTGACTCCTTTTTAGGAGCGTTCCGAAAATGCTCTTTAGTTGGACTCTTTTCTGACTCCTTTTTGGGAGCGCTCCTAGAATGGTATGCTGGGTATTAAATACAATGTTTTACATAATCTTAATATACCTTTTATTTTATTTTGAAACGAAAAATCTGGTAGTTTTCCGTTAAAATTTAATTATATTTTTATGTTTATTTTTTTACAGTTTGTTAATGAGTTATATTCTGCTCAAGTTACTTATGAATTCTATGAATTGTAGTAGATATATATAATAAAACATTATTTAAACAGTATTAGGTGCTGACGTTATATTGACGCTCACAGTATATTTAGCTTCCATTATGGAATTATTATAATACATACAATTCAAACAGGCTTAATTCCTTCAGTTATCTTGCTTGACTATGAATAAACATTTGGATGTATTGCCTGGTAACCAGAAACTCGACAGATGATTAATAACTTTGCAAATGTTACAACTTTGGTCTGAATATTGTTAAGTACGTATGTGGGTATTTTAAACAAGAGCCTAAGGCTTCAAACATTCTGTGAATATTTAGATCTATTCTCAATAATTCTATTTTTATCTGAAAACTTTTAAAACAAGATGCTTTGAAATCGCCACTATATTGCTCTTTAAGCTCTTCAGGTAATCCTATTTCTATCATTTCCCTCTGATAGCTTGTGGAATCATTACAATAGTAACTGGGGATTCATGTAGATATACTTTTTTCAATACCCTTTTTTTGACAGATCACGTGTGAGTCGTATTATGCTGTCGTGTTATTTTTGTTCAGTATTGTTTGGCATTTCATAAGGGAAAGACTTACGCCTGAACAACGTTTACAAATCGTTCAATTTTATTACGAAAACGCACGTTCTGTGAGGAGGCCGGTCACACCGTTAGACTTTTTCTTGTGGGGATATGTAAAGTCTAACTTTAAGCGGACAAACCCGCTTCGATTCAGGCCTTGGAGAAAAACATCACGCGTGTCATTTGCCAGTTACCAGTCGAAATGCTCGAACAAGTCAATGAAAATTTGACTCAACGGATAGACCATCTGCGACGTAGCAACGGCCAACATTTGATAGACATAATCTTCAAAAAATAAATGCCAAAGAATGTTCTTTGAAATTACAATAAACATTCCCCATTAAAAATATTTTGTGTTTTTTCTTTAAAAATGTAGGGAACCTCGAAATTGATCACGCTTTATATTCCCCCTTAAAACTGTATTAAAATTTCGCTCATTGTAATTATCAATGTCATTGTAAATGACATCTGCTGGTCATCAATAACCCTCGTTATCGTTAAAAATTATTGTGAAACTTAATATTTTTTACATTTTAATATTATATGTGACGTTCCTCCAAAAATATGCACAATGATCGATTGCTTTTACAATTTATGACAATAATATGACTTGACTCTGACTTCAATATTCTTCTTGTAAACATGAGTAAAACTTGTTTTAGAATATTTTAGAATCTGGATTCTGTAATACCAAATCTCCTGTTTTATTTTTGTCATATCAAAATGTCACTCAAAATTTTAGCCAATATGTGGGCTGTTATTAAAAGTACATACTACAAATTCTAAAGATATCTTACACTGTAGATTTAAGCGCGGGCGAGTAGATTTATTTAATCTGCCAAAAAGCAAACTTATATTCATCGTTAATACTACAGCCTGATATCATCATCTTCAATTGTTCTGTCTCTTCATCATGTTAAGGTTCATGGATAGTAATGTCAAGTATGTGTTTGGGTGTGCGAGCGGTAGTGTATGGATTCCCAACAGTGCGTCATTTCTTTTATAGCTAATCCTGTTTTCACATTTTATTGCTTTCTTTCCAGCCCTCATTTCAATCTGCTATTGTGGTTTTTTTTTATGTGTGCATGCATTTTTGCGGTAAAGTCGTGTGCCCGCGTAACAAATCAATCTTTAAATGGCCAGCTGATTTAGTTTGTAGTTTTTTTGTTTTTATTTTGCTTCGCCTTCCTCTCTCTCTCTCTCTCTCACCAGCTCTTTTTTGCCATTCCACTCTTAACAAGATTTATGTATTTTCATGCTGTATTAACAAGATTTTATTGATCGAAAGGGAATTTTTATTGTTATTTGTTTTCTTATTTTGTTCATTTCATTTCTTTTGTGTTGGCCAGGGCCACATTGTTTTGTGTATAAATAAATACCAGCGAAAAACATCATTGTCTTTCAAGTGGCATGTATGATTTGTTTCCTTTTGTTGTTTATTTGGTCAGAGTATTAAATTCTAAACAGCATAATCAAAAATTACATGAATGTCTATAAAGAGAGAAAGAGAGACGTTGAGTGCGTGTAAGAGTTTTGATAATTATCCGATTTGATAAGTTACACCAGGATTTATATGCTTTTGTTTGATAACCCAAACTTTCTTTATAAGACAGTTAATAAATCATGCAAGTATGTATTCACATTTGATTTTCTAGTTCTGTTCTAGTTCTTTTCTAGTTCTGTTTTATTTTTGGTCTAGTTTTGCTCTTGTTTTGTTTTAGTTCTGTTCTAGTTCTGTTCAAGTTGTGTTCCAGTTCTGCTCTAGTTCCGTTCAGTTGTGTTCCAGTTCTGTTCTAGTTCTGTTCTAGTTCTGTTCTAGTTCTGTTCTAGTTCTGTTCTAGTTCTGTTCTAGTTCTGTTCTAGTTCTGTTCTAGTTCTGTTCTAGTTCTGTTCTAGTTCTGTTCTAGTTCTGTTCTAGTTCTGTTCTAGTTCTGTTCTAGTTCTGTTCTAGTTCTGTTCTAGTTCTGTTCTAGTTCTGTTCAAGTTGTGTTCCAGTTCTGCTCTAGTTCTGTTCTAGTTCTGTTCAAGTTGTGTTCCAGTTCTGCTCTAGTTCTGTTCAGTTGTGTTCCAGTTCTGTTCTAGTTCTGTTCTAGTTTTGCTCTTGTTCTGTTTTAGTTCTGTTCTGGTTCTGTTCTAGTTGTGTTCCAGTTCTGCTCTAGTACTGTTCAGTTGTGTTCCAGTTCTGTTCTAGTTCTTTTCTAGTTCTGTTCTGTTCTAGTTCTGTTCTAGTTCTGTTCTAGTTCTGTTCTAGTTCTGTTCTAGTTCTGTTCTAGTTCTGTTCTAGTTCTAGTTCTGTTCTAGTTCTGTTCTAGTTCTGTTCTAGTTCTGTTCTAGTTCTGTTCTAGTTCTGTTCTAGTTCTGTTCTAGTTCTGTTCTAGTTCTGTTCTAGTTCTGTTCTAGTTCTGTTCTAGTTGTGTTCCAGTTCTGCTCTAGTACTGTTCAGTTGTGTTCTAGTTCTGTTCCAGTTCTGTTTTAGTTCTTTTCTAGTTCTGTTCTAGTTCTTTTCTAGTTCTGTTCTAGTTTTGTTCTACTGCTGTTCTAATTGATTTCTAGTTTTGTTCTATTGAAATTGCTTTGCCAATATATTAATGAATATAACAATTGCTTTTAAATAATTCATTAAGTTGAAATTTCAGTTCACCATTAATGTAACAACCAAATTTTTCTTATATGAAATTTTAATTAGGCTGTCGGAAAAGTAATTTAAATAATTTAAAACGCATTCTAAATTACACGCACTTTTTCCCAGAAACTGTCAAATAACATGAATGACAAGAAGGCGTACGACTCAGTTTTGTATCTAAATTAAGACAAAATATAACAAATCATGTGTTCCTGCATCTAATAATATTACACACTTATAGAGTATGTAGAAATAAATAGCAATGTTTGCCGACACATACTCCACTCGTAAACTTAAACAGTTTAATGCAATCAAATGGAAAAGAAACAAAATCCCAAATAAAAGCATGCAAAACAATTTGCAACATGAGGCAGAGAAAAAAACAGAAAACTGCGCGCATAAAAACGATAAAAAACACGGCATAAGTGATGCCAACAACTGATTGTGACGTGAAATAAGCTGGAATGATAAAGTATGATAGTGCGAGGAGAGTATAAAATGTTTGTACTAAAAACGAAATATTTATTTATCTGAAATTGTAGATGATGATGATGATGGCATGTAGAAAATACATACGTACGTACTCGTACATGGAGACGTACACTCGAACTCCAAACTCTTCTTTCACTTGACATTTATACAAAACAAAAAAACATACACATGACATTTTCACACAAACTCTTATGCTACAAAATGTTCCTCTTACATTGTTTTTGTCTGATTTTTTTTTTTTTTTTTTTTTTGAAGCAAGAGCAGGCAAAAAGACTTTTAACAAAATGTTTAGAGGCTTTTCCGGCAGTCAGTTTAGGAAAATACGCAGCAATTGCTGGCACAACAAACAATAAGTTTAAGTTTCTCTTGCTTTTTTTATAATTTCTTGTAATGCAACATTGACTCCGTCATCGTACTCATCATCATACATGAATACACTTACAAACGCTCTTAGTCAGTCACTTGGTTTATTTTTTTTCCTTCTCTTTTTTTGGTGTGCCGGCAGACTTTTATGAGTAGACCGGCGAACGACATGAGCACGACATAAATGGTACTTTATATACCCAACGGGAAAAGTTGCTAGTGCCTCCATTTGTAGGCCTTTACAGAGCTGTTTACAAATTCTAAAAGATTCGATACTCATTCCACTATGCCTTCTCTCAGAAGGTGTTCACACACAATCAAAATTGAAAATTAAAACAAATATTTTTGAAATGATTGAAGAAATAGCTATCTAAAGTCCTTTGGACAATTTTTGCTAGGGCCAATAGGTGAAAAGTTACACTCATTTAAAAAAAAAAAAACCCTGTATGACCAAAATGTCCAACTGTGACCCCCCCTAACTCCAGCAGTTCTAGAATGATAGAGCTGAAAATGTGTGTCTGGCCTACTATCCAATAGTACTAACCTTAGTGCAAATTTCATCCAAATCGGAAGACATCGATTTTTAAAATTGGGTCACTTGACGTGAAATTCACCATATATATTCGTGCATTCTCCGATTGTATTTTCAAAATAACCAGATTTATTATTTTAAAAAATGTATTGCAGAAATAAAAGGGTTAATTTCTAAAGTTTCTAAAATCCTGATTAACTAAATATAAATAAAAATCTTCGTGATAACCAATTTGTTAGATGCATATTTAAGGATAACATGGATATCAGTTCCATCTCTTCGGCATGCACTATTATACAAATAGTACATTAAATATACATATATTAGTATTAGTGAATATATATTAGTATTATATCTACGGTGACCATCCGTCCTGTATTTTACAGGACAGTCCTGTTTTTTAACATGCATGAGATTATTTTGTAAATACAGGACAGTACAATGTCCCTTATTTCCTAATTTGATATGCAAATGTCCTCTTATTAGCACGAACATTAATACAAAATTATCATAAAAATCCAACTGTATACTTTCCCTACATTTCCAAAAGTGAAAAATTTGTTTACTGGGATATGGGAAATTTCCTATAATCTGGCAGTTAGAATTGAAAATTTCAAAGAAATATGTGAAGATATTGAAATAGAATACAAAAAGTTACTAGGACATAGCAAAACTCGATGGTTAACTTTAATGCCAGCTTTGCAAAGAATCATAAAACTATTTGAAGCTTTAAAATTATATTTTATGTCTCAACCAAAATATCCGACAATATTACGAAATTTTTTTATGAATCCTTGTGCTGAATTATGGTTATCTTTTGCATATAGCCAAGCTTCAACATTTCATAAAGCTATTCTTAATGTAGAATCACGAAATATTTCAATGCCTGAGGCTTCAACTATTTTAAAAGATTTAAAATTTAAATTGGTCGAACAAAAAAAGGAACTGTTTTTATCCCTTACCGTCAAAAATATTATTCTCCAATTACAGAAAAGTAATGATTTTGATGAAACAATAACTAAAGAACATATAACAAATTTTTACCAAACATGCATTGATTACCTAAATCAGTGTGATAAAGCTTTTAGAGATGTAGAAATTTTAGACTGGATATTGTTACGAAATATGTTATCTTGGGACAAGATTGAAAAAACTTTATCCTATCTAAATGAATTTAGAAATGAATTAAAAATAAATAATGAAGATTTATTTTATGAAGCGAGCTGCGTGAAAAAATTTGCAAATAATGAAAAAATAGAAGAATGGAGGGTAAAAAATATATCAGTAGATGGATTGAAATACTTAATCACTTTAAGACAAATGTGATTGCATATAAAAATATATTGATACTTGTTGAATTTTGTCTATGTCTACCAGCTTCAAATGCTGCTATCGAGAGAGTGTTTTCAATAATGAATAATATTTGGACCACCGAAAAATCGCAATTAAAAGTAAATACTTTAAGATCATTACTAATTACAAAATGCAATTTTAAAATGAATTGCTCAGAATTTAAAGGATTTTTAATTAACAATCCAGATGTTTAAAAAAATCCATTCTGTGGAAAAATATCAAACTTCATAACTAAATTTATCATTTATGTAGTTTTTTTCTATTTTTTTTGTTAGCCTTAGTCAAGGAGACTGTTTATAAAACCAAATTTATTTTTTTAAATTATAATATATAAAAACTTTTTATTTAACTTTTTATTCTAGTCAAGAAGACTTGTTTTTGTAGTTACTTAATTTTATAACAATAATAATAAATATATTATATGATTATTTTTTCTGTTTTGTCCTCTATTTTCCTTTCCCAAAAATGGTCACCGTAATTATATCTGGAATACAAATTTTTGTTGCAGCAATATTTTGAAATTGTACCAAATGATACCACGAATCACGGTATCAACTGAGTCTAAAATGTTTCAAAAAAAGTACAATTGTATCATGTTTGCCAGCCCTGAGTCCTGTATATCATTACTATAACAACAAACATCATTTTGCACACTTTGTGAAGCAGTATCTTACGTACAAAAATATTTACATGTTTACAAACCTTCTTTAGTTTTGTCAAAGAATATTTTCCTTAAGAAAATTATTAATTTTTCATTCCTTTAATTACTACTTCTATGTGGCATTACTTGGCAAACTTTCCAATGGCCCTTCTCAAGTAGACCTTCTATCAGGCATCTAACCAGTAGCGAGTGGGCAAAGCAATTTTGATAGTCCTTGTGACTGCTAAATAAGGCCTTTGGGCAGGCCTCTTTACAGCATCTTTTTCTTGCTGGCTAGCTAAATTGTGCTTGAAAATACGTTCTTTGCTTTTCCTCTATGCGCAACATTCAGTTCAGCGTTTTTTTTTTCTTACTTTTGTGTGTGACTGTATCCATAATAAACATAACACAACCATATATCGTTTGTAATGTCATTCTTTCGAGGAGCTTAACAAAGAACAACAGCAAAAATATATAACGACAACAATGGATACCGCGACACATTGATGTTGTCAAAGGCCAGAGTTGGCCAAGAGTAAATTGTGTTTTTGGTTTTAATTTTTTTTTCGAGATGTTCAATTGAAACTCTAGCAGAGTTTAGTACTTTTCTGATTAGAATGTATTGAATTTTAGTGTGATAATTAATATCGTACGATTACTCTTAATTTATGTCCGTCGAGTAGTTTCGAGACCTGTAGTTTCTTTACTACAAAGTGTTTTACTGTAAGTTCCTTCTGACAGACCTTCAACTCTACTGATGCTATTTGATGATCCATCAACAAATTATGATACATGTCAGGATCATAGCCTAAGGTGTCTTTAAAAAGGTGTAAGCAAGGTGTAAACCAACACTGTTACCTTTTACCTTTGGAAATCTTAATTTTGTTTCACTCCCCAGAAGACAATAAATAAACTTATATCATACTGCCAATGATTGGACGAATGAAATGCCGACGATGAGAGAGAAGACTTCTGGATCAAAATAAGTTTGGTACACTAGAGTATTGCAAAATTACACGATCTTTAAATGATGAATTAATTCTAATTTAAAGCAAACCTCTATAGTAGATAAATATTTTTCAATAGGACGAAGATATAAGATTTGTAGGTAAGACAGACTCTGTTAGAATTCTTAAATAATCAGCTGCCGAATGGAATTGGCCTGCAGTGCTTTAAAAGTTAAAGAATTATTGTGTAATCAAGGAACTAATAGCAGTGATCTTTAGCTTAGTATGTTAAAATACAAAGCAAAATGTTTAGCATTGTACTATAAATTATGATCTTATCGTATTAAATCATTTCCAGAATTCCATAAACTAATTCTGTGATTAACATTAAGGTTCAAGAAATATTAAACAAATAAAATCTTTGGCTAATTTTCCATTTTGTTTAAAAAGCTGGAAACATACTGAAGAGCACTACGAGGAGAATATCTACTCTTGATAAATACTGTTGAAAAGAATGTCTTTACAATATAAATGATAAAGCTACAGAAGACATCACTCAACTAATGGAATCAGTTATGTTACAGAAAAGAATGGGACGACCGATTTACTCTCAGGATCCCAAAGTATCAATTTGACGATGTAATGGTAATTGTCTCGACATTGGATAGGTTAACGACTTTTAAGGTTAAGGGGAGAACGAAGGCAACTAATGGGGACATTGGACGAGTTGGTCTTATTGATTCAGTTACAAGAAGGAAAACCAAACGAATAATGGCATTAGCGAGAGAAGTGGCATTGGCCTTTTATTGAAGGAGCGGCGTAAATGGGTCAGCAGTTTACAGAATAACCTATCGGCTATCAGGCATACCATTGAGCACTTATGCCTTAGATGAGAATGTATGTCTGCTGAAACTGCTAAGATTTGACCAACTAGAGAGAGCAATATAATAGACGCAACCGTCGGAACCCACCAAAGACTATTGCCTTGAATGGGTCATGTACCAGTATCTGACTAGCTTGTCTGATTTTCTTCAATGGATCGACTATCAGACGTCCCATTGAGCACTTCTCCTTACACTAAAAAATGATATTTGATAAGACTAATCAAATTTAGCCATCTACAGCCTTTACTGCACGTAATAGTCTGACTGATAGCGCTTATCTTCATTGGTTAGGTCTAGCACTTCTCCTTTCACTCAAGAATCATGCTTTGATGGGACTGTTCAGATTTTTCCACTAAAGAGTATATTTTTACATTAAGTAGCCAGATCCTCAATGGGGCGTCAGTTAAATGTAATTTGAAAAGTTAGTTTTGCTGATTATGTGCCAGTGTTGAAGAAAATATCGAACAAAAGGTAACGTTGTATTGATGGAATGGAATGCCAGGGAATTTTTTTGTCGATCTTATTTAACCATTACCGATATTTTGCACACCCTTGACGTCTTTTAAAAAGACTGTTAGGGCTGACGCGACGACTGACTACGTCAGTGGAAAGAAAAAAATAAGAAATCCTGAAGTATTAATGACATGAATACTTCAAAGTTTTTTTCGATCCTATTCAATATGGAAAGAAGATAAGTATCTAGAAGTGATTTCAGGTTCATGATAGTAGAATGAAAACGTTGTAGTTGAATATTGGGTTCCCTAACCTTCCATTAGACAAAATAAAAAAAAACGATCAACTTTTATTGCTTTCTTGATGGGTGTTGCACACTAGGTTACATTCATTACTTATAGTTTCTGGAGAAAAAACTAACGAATGATTCAACTGTCCTTAAGCGAGAGAAATAGTCAACCTAGAAGAAATGTTACTGATGATCTTTCGATATATTTCGATATTATACTGCATTTCTTTAAATGATGCTGATATGTGACTTGTATCGAATTTAAGAGATTTTAGGCTATAAACGCCCTCTATTCGTATATATCGACAATGGTTGTGACATTCTTCGCCGAAAAGAAAGTCTGAGTGAGTTAACTGGTAAGCTTGGGACAACAGGGTGTCAACACTTCTTAAACTTAAATATGATAATGGACCTATCAAACTTTAAATGAACTCGCAATTCAACGGACAACCAATTCAACATAGTTAACCTAATACAAGCTGACAGAACTAGCTCAGATTTTGTTAAGAAGTTTAAGATTTTCTTTAGCAAAATTTCATTGCATTCAAAATTGCATTACATTAATAACTTTTACCAAGAGATTTTACTCTTTAAATTTAACGTCTTTTCTACATTTATTTTTCAGCTGTCATTTGAAAAACAAAACAGCTTATGATTATTATACTATATTGCGAAAATGCCATAACAAAATTGTTACCCTAAACCTAAAATACAAATACAGAGTACAAATATTTTATCACTATTCTACCATTGCAAGTACATCGTTGTAAGTACATATACTGGAAATGGTTGCCGGGATGATTATTTCACTGGTTGTTGGGTTGGATTACATAAATACGTACAAGTATTCACTGGCAAGTTCTTTTATATGTTCAACGTATTTAATATTTTTGTTAAAAACGTCGACGGTAACAACAACCAGAACAACAAGAGATAGGATGTAGTAAATGTATTCTCCTCATCGTCTTTGTCACCATCATCATCATCATCATGCAGTAAGTATGTTAACGTATGTGTATTAGGGGGGACCCAATTTTCATCTTGTTACGATTACCATTTGTTAAAATGTGTGCTAGTTTTGGCCTTTTTTGGATAAATAGATAAAAAGGTTTTTTAGAGCTTTCTAAATCACAGTAATTTTACAGAACGTCTCACATGTTCTGACATCTGACAAATGTGTGTCTAACGCTTTCAGTACCTCAATAATGTTCTAAATTGGTTGCAAGTAACACCCTGATTAGAGGTTAAAGAATGTTGATTATATTTCATACTATTCGTAGTATGTTAGAATTCAATATGGATTTGTTTTATGACTATTATTAATGCTGTGCTTTCTAGTCATTTTGGATTCAATTATCATTTATGAAGGAGTATATCATCAATAATCAAAAAAGCAGCTGGTTGGCAAACATACTGCAATACAAAGAGGATCTTTAATCTTGTGAAATGCTGTCGACATGAATAATAATGTTATGATAGGCATCACATAAACGAATGGAATAAGTTATGCTACTAAAACGTATGACAAAGATCGTATTATTTTCAGAATAGAAATTCTGACTTTTCGAAAGAAGATAAGTCTCTGGATTTGTTAGAATCTAGAAGGATTGATCAACAAATTTCATATGGGTGTTTCTTTTTTCTTGAAAGAGGTGATATCAAGCAACACGTTCTAAGTTCATCGGACATGTCCAAACATTTCCTGGAACATATCGTTGGTCTTATGTAGACAGGCCCTAACTCGTTTTTTTTTTTTTTGAAATTTGTTTTTTTTGCGATTCCAATGCATTTAACGCAAATGCACCTCCTCACAAAAATTTATTGCAATAGTGTAAAAAATAACGCTTTTGTAAGCAGTTGTACAAACAAAGTTACATGTTGAATATTACAGTTTCTATTATGTTTTTACCTTCTCCTGTAAAGTTTCAAATATGCGAGTTAGGGCCTTTCTACATGAGACCATCGATATAATGCTGTGTGCTCCACAAAATCTCTATGATTTTACAACTACCCCCATAAGATCAGACCGGCAGACAGTGACGGAACTGAACATTGTTTTTCATTGGCAAATATTTACAGTTCAACTTCTGCTACTCAATATCTGGGTATCTTGAACTCAATTAAACACTAGAAAGCAAGATGTCCAGTTAATCCAAAAGACGTGTAAACGATTCGAAACGTGCTTTATACACGTAGAAGTTGTTACACAATGCAGTCTGAAGAGTCTTTTAAAAATACAAAATTCTTTAAATTCCACCTTATGCCAAGGGAAGCATAATCTTGTAGATTGAAGAGAGACGCTTGAATGGGTCAAAAGTTACAAGAATGACCACCAAACGAATAATGGCATTAGCAAGAGAATTGGCACTGGCCTGTTAATAAAGACGCAGCGTGAATAGGTCAGCAGTTCACAGAATAACCACGAAACGAAGAAATGACTGCAATGGATGGGCTATCAGGCATTCCATTTAGCACTTATTCCTTTACTGAGAATGGACGTCTGATGAAACTGGTAAGATTTTTCAACCTAGAGACAGCACTATAATACAGGTAACCGTCTGAACCCACGACAGTCTATTCTGTTGCATGTTTCAGTAATTTGCGTTAGGAACTACCCTTAGTCTGACTGAGGGTGTCTGATTTGGACTGGTCAGATTTAGCCATCTAGATAACGTTTATCTTCATTGGCTCGTTTATCAGACGTCTGGTCGAGCACTTCTCCTTTCACTTAGGTTTGCTGGGACCAACCATTTTTCAACTTACGAGTCTATTTTTAAGTTAAGCAGGCAGATTGCCAATTGGGCGTCAGTTAAATGTCATTGAAAAATTGTCCGCATTGTCTAAAGCCTCAGTTAGCCGACTGTAACGGAATGTAGTGTAATGACGTAAAAATGTAAGGAAATTCTATTTCTTACAGATTCATACATTACGGTGTTGCGTTACTTTACATCTCCATAACCATTTGCATTACTTTACACATAACAATATCCATCAGCTGTTTCTTACTGTTGCAGTTACATTCCATTACAGTCGGCTAACTGAGGCTTAAGGAGAAGGAAATTCTTTAAAATCCAACTTATTTACGATGACTATTCATATTATTGCGACAGTATCAAGGTATGAATTTGCATTGGCGTTTATGGTCGCAGCTTACTGATCCATTCATGGTAGGACCACGGAACGAAGCATCGGACAACACCTGTTAATCTTCAATGTGTAGGCTTTCCGGCGTACCATCGAGCCTGGTCAGATTTGTAGATAAAGATTTTGCTCCTTCTAAAGCCACCAGAGCATATTCACATATTAAGCGGCCAGATCCCAATTTACATCTTCTAACAAGCAGAAAATTGCAATATCTAAAAAGAATAATAATGCGTACCAGGTCAGGAGTTTTACAATTACCATGTTGGCGGTAATGTTATTTAAAAAAAGATCTACCAGAAAGTGATTGATACAAGAAAAGCAGTTGCCAAATTGGAAACGATCATGCCAGACCTAAAGCTTCTTATCTGGATCAAAGCATACAAATTTTGGAAATAACAAGAATAGTTTTCGGCTGCATACAAACTGAGCCAGCCTAATGTGTTTGCATAATATTTAGCATTGTTTGTTCGGCGTTAGCAAAGTGAGTATGAAAATGTTGGTTGCACTTTCATCCCAGCTTTACATGACGAAGAAAATATGTAGAATGCCAGGCTTTTTTATATGTTTTGTTAAAGTTTATTATATCACTATTTAGTATGTATTACCAGTGAATGCAATAGAATGAACATTAGAAATTGCTATAGTTTATATTGTTGTTGTCGTTGGTTGTTATTTGTGTGTCCTTAACAGGAAAACAATTCTACAAATCCTCCTTATGTCGCGCAGCAATAGTTTATGCATGAGAATGTTAAACACATTGTTGAGGGCAAATAAAAGTAACACTTGAGCAAATCTGCTTTAGTAGGATTTGAAAATTGAGTTACTGGAAGATGGGCTGGTTGCAATAAAGGTTTAGTAAAATTGTTTTAAAAGACCTAGAGAGTGTGACACAATCTTTATTTAAAGAAAATATTAAGTAGTTTTTGCACTTACCCTACATTAATCAAAGGTTAATATAAAATTAGTTTTTAATTTAAACATACCTGCAAAGAAAGAGAATAATTGAAATTAGAAATTTTTCTATAAAAACATTTTAATTTATGTGAGATTCTCAAAAGCTGCTTTAAAATTCTACAGCTGCTTTAGTTTAAATCAAGAGTTCTTAACATTAAACAATAGCCAACCCCTTTAATGCATAAAATCATTCTTAGGACTGGCAGTTATCTTCAAACAATATTAGAATTCAATATCTTAAAACTGCAACAAAAAGAAAATTCCCACAACTTGAGTTTGCTTAAAAATTCTAATACATAAAATATTTAAATTTTTACTTATCAAGATTATTTGAAAAACTGGTTGTTTGGTTTCATTTTAACGACAAAACCACTAGAAATAAACACTTACATTTTTCATTCCTAGAAATTCCTTACTCTACAAACTAAAGCCAGCTCCATTCGCTGCATGGCCACTATATCAAATTGAAAATTACATACAGATGAGATTTAGCATTTCCTTTAGCATAATAAACCTGGCTGGCCATTCAACTATCTGTGTTTATTATGATTCAATTATCAATTAGAAATATCTTTTTGCATTCTCTAACAACTATAAAAACTGACTGGTTTTTCCATTCTTATCGCCATCTTAACATCTCTCTTGCCTCAAGTTTACACAGAAAATCTAGCCAACCAAAAGTTATTATAGCACTTCTTTTTTATTTTCCTTAAATGTTGTTTTGTTGTCTTCCTTTTTTTTAAGGAAAATTAACTCTAAATACAATTTTTTCATATTTTTTTTTATTTGCCACCAAACAAGCAACATTTTTCCTAAGAACATTGATGTATTACAAGTTAAAAATGGTGGAGAGAAGATGGAACGAAGAAAAAAGTTTTACCATAAATACAAAACATATCAACATTTTGTAGATGATTATCGTTCATTTTTGTTTAAATTGTTGTAGATATAGTTGTTGTTGTTGTTTTTGTAGTTGTTCCTGGTGCAACAATCTACCACAGCAAAAAAAAAAAACCAGCAACTAACTCAGTTCTTGTACTTAACTCTACTATTTTGCAGTTTATGATACATGTATGTGCTTTTATATTTGTTGTTCTAAAATGCATTTTTATAGTGAAAAATAGATTATAAACTATTACACAAGGTGTTTGAGTATTTAAATTGGTGGGTAGTTTGCTAATTTATTAGAATTTTAAATAAGGAATCTTAAGATTTCGCAGCTAATCAATCAATCAACTGTATATACTTAATTATTTTAGTTAGATCAATCTAAGTTTATACTATATATCACAGAGCTCTATTGTTTAAAAAACGTCTTACGAAATCTACTCTATCAAAGTCCAACTGCGATCCCACAACTAATAAGCATTGATCCGTTCCAGCATTTACCCACAGATAAAGAATAAAGTGGACACTACATCATAGCCCTGCTAATAACCTTTTAATGTTGGTTCAATTTCTCACCTCGAATTAAGCATAACAAGTGACTGTCTTTAACCCTAGAACACACACCCGGGTACAAATGTATTCACTTGTAACTTTTTTTTGCCTTTTCCATTGGATATGCCTGTGACCTTTTTTGTCGATATCTCTTGAACATGTGTGTGAAGATAAATTTAAATTTAACTAGCACAGACAAAAACCGCAATTTTTAGACAAGCCCATTTTGCACTTACCAGTGCACTGTTATTCACTTAACAGCCATCATACTTGAATTCTGATACACAAAGCTTTATATAAAATGTCTGAAATTATTTCAGAATAAGAAAAAAATAGATATTAAGAAATGGATATGGTATGGAAAAAGACCACTGAATGGAACTATGATAGTGGAATATCTGAAATAATTTTGGGATTCCAGAAAATTTAAGTTTTATGCAAAAATAAATCTGGAGAGGATTTTTGGCCATTGCGGAAATTAGGAAAAGGGCTCGGGTATGACACTATTTGGAAATGGTGGCCCTATGGTCACTTTATACAACTGTAATAGTGGGATATCTGAAATAATTTTGGGATTCCAGAAAATTTAAGTTTTACGCAAAAATAAATCTGGAGAGGATTTTTGGCCACATAAGGTCCACTCTCAAAAACCACGTTAATATTAATATCCTCTTCAGATTTATTTTTGATCTGAAATTTTTTTTATTTTTTAATTGTTAATTTTTATGTTTTTCTTAATAAATAAATCGAATTTATTTTATATATAAAAAATATAACTGTGTATGTTATTTTTGGACATAAGCGCTACAAGAAAAAATTACCGTTCAAAACTGCCCCAGCCTAGTTCAAAGCTGCCCCGTATAGGGGGCAAATTTGAACACAATGACTTCATACATTAAAAAAAAAATAAAAAAAATATAAATCGAACTAAAAATAAGTTACTTGTAGACTTAAGCTAACGTTTATTTCCATATATATTAGTTAAATTATTTAAAAAGTCAATAATTGAAAAATATAAATTTTTATGTGGCTTGAAAGCAAAAAGTGTTCTAAGGTGCCCCCTCTCCTCTACATCTGATGGGCAGAAGTGTCAATGATATTTACAAAATGATTAATCCTCAATCTCTCTAGCTTTACAAAATCCATAGATCGTTACAATGCGAAAGGGGAACGTTAAATCGTCTACATTTCTTTGATTATCACAGAGTGTAGAACGGTCACTGCTCAATGTCCCCTCGCATATCGTTAGGGTACAACTAACTACTACTAGTTGTTATTGTATTTGCCTTGGCAACGAAAATGATCGTTTAGTTGCATGAATAGTTTGAATTAGAGTTTCTTCCTGATGTCTTTTTTTTTTTTTTTGCTTTTCGCTTGCCTCCTAAGTTTTTTTTTTTTTTTTGTTTTTTGCTCTACTACACTGGAATTTTGTGTCATTGTGTGATATTATTGTTAGAACTGTTGTTGTGGTTGTTAGGTTGCTTGCTGCTGTCGGTGTTGTTGTAAATGAAAAACTACAAAGCAACAATAACAACAAAGAAATTAGGTATTTAAAGGTATGAAATGTGCATTTCTGTGTTGTGTGTTTTGTTGGTTGTTGTCATATTTGCTTTTATATGCTCCATGACCATAAACAACATTATTTGCCTGAGTTGTATAATGTTGTCATAAACTAGTTTCAGTTTGTTCGTTCGTTCAATCGGTTTCCTTCATTGCTGTTGTTTATTTGCAATGCCTCAATTCGTTTTAATGTAGCATGCAACATTAGATGCTTGAGTTGAATTGGTAGACATTAATTGTTAATGGATTTGTAACCTTTTAGACGAAACAAATTGAATGAACTTTTTTTTGGGGAATTTCTCTGGTTGGCGTTATGTAATAAATAGCTTGTGAAGGCCTAGAGACATGTTCTGGTTTTAGTAAGTTAGGTGTTTTAAATGTGCAAGAAAAGAGAAGGATTTTTGTGCTACTTCTGTGTTTAGTAACAAGCAATAATTCTAGGGGTGGTAGTCCTCCTGTTTCTCATGATATTTCAACCGTTTGTCTCTCACTCACTTGTTATAAACTCTTTGAACACACTAATGAAAAAATCAGTAGTAGTTTGGGAACAATTTAATTAGTTCGCAGAGCTGCAAACATGTCATGAAGAAGACAAGCATATTTTTAAGACAACGTCAATATTACACACAATCATCCTAGAAGACCTGCAAAATCTCACCATCCGAGTCCGGATACAATCTAGACCGAGAGGATGGCATTTCCTTGGCTTGCAAATGAAGCCAAATCATTCCGGAATATTTCCGTGTCTGGATACAACCAGAGGATCTGTTAGCCAGCCTTTTTATCCAACACAATGGCCCATAATCATAGTCATAGAAAAAGCATACTTTAAGTAAAAGTAGACTTTTAAACAACAAAAACATATAAATTTTGTTCTTAATTTAAAACAAAAGCATGCTTTTGCTTAAAGTATGCTTTTTCTATGACTATGATTATGGGCCAATATGTTTACGTCGCTAATTAAAACGTGCATGTAGCAAAATTCCTACTCTTTGGTCTCAATATTATACAAAATTATACCGGAAGCAAAAAAGTTCGCTCCGAAAACTAAACACAGGTGTTCCATGATTCGTTTAAACTGAGCCTTACTCACTGAGATGCTTTACTATTTATTTTACGCTAGAATTAGACAAAGACAGACAATTCCTCTTGGTTTTAAACAATGTCATGACAGGACCAGCATAAATAGCAGCATTAAAGTGTTTCAGAGTACAATTGTTCAAATACATACAGCTGAGACAACGAAAGGCTGCAGGAATGAAGCAAAAATAAATTCCAAAAAAAAAAAAAAAATATATACATGAAACAAGAGGAAGGAAGGATATCATTATATAATGTCCTCACATAATGCATTATAAACTGAAATGACCAAACAACCACAATTTAAGCGAACAACTGCACAAAATAACCACACAAAAAAAAACTAAAGACAAATAGTTTTAACAAGAAATGACCACAATACCAAGTGGCCCGGTTGTTGCAGACCTCATTGCATTTAAACAATCTCACTCTGTTCATAACCCTTCTCCACACTGTTCTTCACAAGAATGCTGCAGAAACAAACAAGACAAAAACTACAGATTCTTCTGTTTGAACGACAACAACGACCACAATTACCAAAAACTTTAATATTGCTACAAACAAAAAAAAAAAAAAAAAAAAAAAAAAAAACCAATAACCAATAACTATAGTTCAAAATATACGATGATGTTGCGAATAACAATCACTTCCAACTACACTTGTACTTGAATGACAATCCGTTGCGGTTATTACATTTCCTAAAACCCCCAATTCCGCCCCCCCCCCTACTCCTGCCTACAACCAGCAACCTCTTTGTGCACTTCCTTTATGCCATAACTTCAATCCAGCTGCTGCAGTCTTTTGGTAAAGTGCTGCTAATATACAGTTTCTCCTTCCTTTGCAAAAACATCACCACAGTCTAGCACGAGGACATTAGTAATGGTAAGAGCAGCATTGGCTTTAGCATAAGATAATAGTGCGATAATAATCCCTATTTGCCACACTCGCCATGAGACATTAGACAACACTGACCAACACAAAAAAAACAACGCATCTACTAAACGCATTACTATTTGCAACCATTGAACCCAAGGGGCTCAGTGTGCTATTAAACGAAACAGAAAAATTATGGAAAAACAAGAGGAAAATTATGACAAGAATTATAATTTGTTATTGTTCATAGTTTTATTACAAAATAAGGCAAATCAATATTGTTTTAATAACCGTCAACGAAATTGTTAGCTAGTTAGTTTGACATTCGAAAACATAAATCAATCTTAGTAAATTGACACTTGAAAGTTGCTAAGGGAAATACTATATAAATAAATTATATAAATTCAAATTCCTATTGCCAAATTAGAACGCTTAAACCACTGTAATTCCCAAATAATTCGTTTTGAAGAATAAACAGCCAGTGGAAGTGTAACTTTTTATTGATGTTGAATAGCAATTACAGTAAAACCCTCTTTAGTACCTCCCCGCTTTACCACCTAACCCGTTTTAGTACCCAACATTTGTAGACACTATGGTTTTTTTGTAAAAAATCGAACAAATTTACCCTTTTAAGTACCTCCCCGTTTAAATACTCAACCCGCCTAAGTACCGTAATTTGTTGTGCATTAAATAAAATTTTATGTACATTTTCCCTCGGTTAAGTACCTTTTTGTATACAATTCTTTTTTTTAAACGGCAACTCTATAATCGATTGTTTATTTATACCATTACTAATTTATCGAAAAACTAACATACATATCTGTCAAAATAAATCATAATCAAGATATACATAAAAGATTCGTAAAAATGCCTGGCAAAGGGCGAAAACTTACAAGTTTGACAATTAAGCAAAAAATACAAATTCTTCATTTGATTGATCAGAAAGCAATATCGAAAAATGAAATTGCGCAGCATTTTCGGTGCGACATATCAACTGTAAATAGAATTTGGAGAAACCGACAACAAGTCGAAGAGGCCGCAAACGCAACTTGTTTGCGACGTAAACGTTTACGTACGAGTCCGCACAATGACATTGAAAAAGCTCTTTCTCAATGGTTTGACCAGATAAGAGCTCTTAATACTGTGTTAACCGATGCTCAAATCCTCCAAAAAGCGAGAGACTTCGCAGCAAAATTTCATTCCGATTTTATGCCAACAAATGGCTGGCTATGGCGATGGAAACGTCGGGAAAATATTAAGTTCATAAAAATACATATGTACACAAAATGTTCCTTTTTCAAACGATTTTTTTAAGCAATATGAAATACGTTTTTAATCAATATGTAATCAAAATATTTTTTGTTAAATAAATTTTTTGTTTGTCTTTAAATAAGTAATTTTCAATATTCTTAAAATTATTAAATGTTTAATTACCCAACAGAAGGTTCTAAAACGGGGTTGTTTAAGTACCCAACCTGAGGTACTAAAACGGGTCCTTATAAGTACACAACCCGCTTAAGTACCTAAAAATGCTGTCAATTTTAGTCAAGGCACTTATGCGGGTTTTACTGTAAGTAAATTATGAAAAATACTATGAAGTTTGTCTAGAATTAAAAAAGTTTTCTTCAGCATTAGACCAGTTGCTACAGACATCGCTATGCCACAGACCCTGATTCAAATCCCATTTCAATTGTAATACGAACTCGAGTTTCAGTTAAAATCTCTAATGCTTAACAGATCAGTAGTCGTAGCAACTTTTCGAAGACTGGATTTCATAAATAATATTAATGAATGTCTTGCTACGGACTTTTTAAAGATTTTTACAGAATTTATTCCAGGTATTAAGTATCAAATCTTGTGGAGAGCATTTTTTTCCATCTTCTGTGAAGCTGTTTCAATCAACCTGTTTGGCAAGAAACTGAAAATGCAACTATCTCCTTTTCAAGAGACTGACAACTTCGCCTGGGAACAGTGAAGATCTTAGGAGATCCTCACTTTTGCAAAGAGGGTAAATGCAAAAACCACTTACTAATTACTACAAAAATTTTGGGACATTTTGGAAATACAATTAGAAGCAGAAAGAAAACACTTTATAAACCCGATATACAAGTATCTTTAACCCAAAATAGAAGCCAATTATTTAAAAGCAGTTATTTAAATAGTGTTACTTTTGTTTGATATATTCTTTTTAAGTTTGTTACGAGATTTTTCTTTGCAGTTTATAGAAAAAATTTACTTTTATATAATCCCACAAAATAGTAGAATTGTTGGAAATAAAATTGATGACCGATTTTTGTCCTTTTATAAATTCAAAATAAAGGGTGTCCCAACTAGAACGCAATGGTGTCAATGGTGTTCGGTATCGTGAAATGATAACCAGTTTTTTCTTGCCTAGAATTGAAGAAATGAATGTGGAGGGCATGCGGTTTCAACAAAACGGCGCCACATGTCATACAGCCAGATAAAATGCATCAGTTATTTCCCGGTCGTGTTATTTCGCTTTTTGGAGACCAGAATTGGCCGTCTAGATCGTGCGATTTAACACCTTTAGATTTTTTTCTTTGAGGTTTTTTGAAGTCGATGGTTTACGCGAATAAGCCGACGACGACTCAAGCCTTAAAAGAGGAAATTGGACGCTGCATTAATGAAATAGCGCAGCATTTATGCAAAAAGGTCATTGAAAATTTCATTAAAAGATCGAGTGTGCGCCAGCAAAGCCACGGCGGCCATCTGCACGATATCGTGTTCCTTACATAACCTCCTTCTGTCTACTTTACGATATAATAAAGTTTCACGATTTTTTTTTTAAATATCTGTGTTTTATTTAAAATTTAAAAATTGCGTTCTAGTTGGGACACCCTTTATTAGAATTTTTGGAAACAACTTTTATTCACCTATCACCGATTATTGTACTTTTGGTGCCAAACACAAAAGAATTTTTAAATTTAAAATTGATCACCGATTTTTGTCTTTTGGCAGTAAGGCCTCTATTTGACGAGAAAATGGAATTTTATATATTCATTCAAAATATAAGAACTTTTGGAAATAAAAGTAATCAGCGATTATTGTCCTTTTAGCACAAGAAACAAAAGAATTTTTGGATATAATAGGGATCACCAATAATTGTTCCTTTGGCCCTAGATATTTATAAAATCAAAAAAATCCCAAAGGAAATTCCAATGCAAGGTAACCGCGAAACATACATACGATTCGAGGTAGTATCGTTCATTCCTCTAAATTCGTAGAATTCATTCCCAATAATAAATTAAATTATTGGGGAAGCATTCTAAAAATACTATATTACTATTGGACAATATCAGCTTAGAGGGTTTTTCACGATACAGCTACTAAACCATATCGTTAGAGTCGAGAAACAATCTAGAAACAGAGTTTCTTTTGTAGAATATTTTTCGTTATCACGACAGGTTTAGTTCTCGCATAAAGCCCTTTATTATGTTTAACAAGAAACTAAAAGCATCGTCCAAAATCATTAAGGCTCACGAGAATTTCTGCAGGGTAAACGTAAAACACACACTCCGAGTTTTAATACTGCTATATCTGGACAGTCTATCTCCATTATTCCACAAAAATTCCGGAAATATTCTCTTACCGAACCAGCTTCCGGAATATTCCTTGGGATGGCTTGTAATAAACGGTTTATAAGGTTGGCCACAGCCAAAGATATGAAAATTCTGAATCAACAAAAATTTATAGACAGGTAAGCTTGTGATAAATAGGTTGTCAAAGAGTTTGAGAATCCTTAGGACTGGCAATTTGCTTGAATCCCTGCACAAATGCTTCTTCACCAAGATCGACAACCGGAAGTTGTACGGAAAATTGAAAGCGATTTATAAATCAAAATCATTCCTTTGGGCAGCGAGATGCTTGAATAACCTAGGAGAATATTCCTAGCCTGATTTTAAATTTAGCGCTTTGTTGCACAAAATGATCTTTAGCAGTCATTAATTAATCGTATTTTTCTTAATAATGTTTCGAAGAATCCAAAAATAATCCAATATCTTAAGACGTATGGTATATAATCCTAGACATTACTGAAAGAGAGAAAGAATTATTTAACAAGTTTTTTTTTTTTTTCAAAATAAACACAAACTACAAAGTTTTTTGTCTTGTCTGCAGAAAAAAACCCAAAGTCTTTGGCGGGAATCGAACCCGCAACCCTTCGACGAATAGTCCAGCATACTAGTCTATGGGGGCATTCGATTTTTCGTTTAATTATTAATAATAATGACAATTTTTGTTCTTCTAAGAAATATCTTTGTTCCGGAGTAACGTTCACGATCGATTTTAACCATATATTCTTTGCATCATTGAAGACTAAAATTAATTGAGTAAGTTAAAAATAATCGTGTTCCATAAATATTTGATGTTTTCCCAGAAGAAAATAAATTTTTAGAATAAAATGAGATAAAAAGGCTTTTGCAACCGTTTGCAAATTCTTTGGATCGTTGGAGTTAAAAATCAATTGAAGTAGCAAAAACTGATCGTGTTCCATAAACAATTGAAATTTCCTTAGCAGAAACAATAAATATAAAGAACATTTCTTATATAAACTGCCGTTTATAAAGAATGTTAAACATCTACATAATTATAATTTCTAAAAACTTTAATAAAAGTCATACTCTTAAATGATGCTCTCAGAAATTCACTACACTGCACAAATCGCTTTTGCTCTTGAAAACACAAAGATAATTTTGGAATATTTTTATATGAAAAATGATTTATTAGCCAAGTTTCAAATGCCGCCATGAACTACTGTAAGTTCAAGCTCAAGCAAAACCAACTGAGAGACCGTCAAAGACGCCTCTAATTTCAGCATCATTTATGCATTTTTTTACGCAGCCGCTTTAAGTTGCAATGAACAAAATATTATGAGTCAACTTAAATTCACTCATACAACATCTTAGCCGAAAGAAAAGACCAATACAGCAAAGTACAAGAAAGGGGGGTAATACAAAAATATGGTGACCAAAAACTTTTGGTTGCACGCGTATATAAATTTGTGTCCATTAGGCACACACATGTATTATGTACGAATGTTTGCATAATGTGGCAGGCAGTTTGGCTATATACTGCAACACAATTTGGTCGCACGAGTAGTGTTGCAAACATGGCCAGCGACATTCGTGGTAGAAGTAGATAGAGGAGGAGATGTAATATGCATGTGAATATGTGACTGTGCTTGGTTAAGGTTTTGGATTTTGTTAAACACCACCACATGGCTATTAATGTCCAAACGAACATACATGAAACAAGATATTTTCTGCTTATTTTAAATACAATAAAAATAACATACATTCAAGTCAAATGGACCAATTCAAACAAACAACCAGCCAGCCAGAAAGTCAAGCTTACTCTTGCTGCAAGTTGTCTTGAACTTGCAATTGCTATGGTTTGTTGTGGTATGGGGCACGCAGGCAGGCAAGCAGGTAATCTTTTATAGTTTAAAGAATTGTGTGATGGACAGTATAGTTTTTGGTATTTTTTTGTTTAAGATGAAACTTAAGTAAAAATAACGTTAAAGTCGAAGAGGACATGAAAAAGAAATAAATGAATAGATAGCAAGGATGATTTGGATGATTGGTCTGTTTAGCTGAACATACAAACAGACAGTTGAACGAACAAACGTACGATTATAACAGAAATATTGTTGATTGTCTTATAGTTCCCTTTTTGTCTTTATGTTATTGTTATTGTTGTTGTTGTTATTGTTTATTGCGGCATTCTTTGGTGGATCACCATCAGCATCATCATCATCTTCGTCCCCATACTTCTAGTCCATTACCACTACTAAGCAATTTTCTTGACATCCTCCTCCGCCATCACCACACTCTAACACACCACACCACACTACACCAGACCTCAAATGCTTAAACTTAACTCCACTCTACTCCCTAACATGCTGGGTATGCATCCACCAGCCAGCCGCCACCTTCAATGCCCATGAGCAGCAAAACATCATGCAAGTGATAAAGTAAAATAAAACGACAGAAAATTGTAAGGTTATCGGATTTGTTTCTGCTTGTCTTCTCAGTTTGCTTTAATATACACACTAAAATGGAACGGACTGGAAGGAAAACAACACTGCATTAATTTCACAAACTACATGCGTTTAATTTTTATTTTGATGGTGATTTTTTGCTGCTCTTCGTTGTTGCTGTTTTTTTATTTCATTTATTTAAAAACGTGGGTTGATTTTTAATTAAGGTAAACAATTAAGCTGCCAAGAAATTTAATAACGATTTAGTATTATAAGAGAAAGATAATTCTAAAAGCATCAGTGGTAGTGTTGTCACTGAAACTTAAAATATGATAGACTGTAGAAAAAAAAATAAAGATACGGATCATAACATTTCTTATCATGTATGCTTTTACTCTAAACAAACTATTCTTAAAAATATTTGCTCCATGAGTCCAAAAAGGTTAATATTTTTTTCTTGTCCGTCAATTAACACAATTTCAGCCTTCCTAATTCGGATACATGTGGGGGTCCATTAGAGATAAATCTTTAAACCATTACATTATAATGTTGTCTAATCTCTTGCAGAGCGGGGCATCAGAATGGAATGGAAGTAACTCCGATCCATATTCTTCTTCGTCCGAAAAGGCTTCAGCAGTAGTTATGATGTGGATGACTTATACGTTCCGACATACATAATCCAGAAGTCTGATCGAAGTACTACCAATAACCAAAAGTATTGGTGATACAGAGGGACAGAGCATTTTGGATATTTTGCAAATGTCAGTTGAAGTTCATCTGAGTTCAATTTCGCTAAATGTCCAATCATTAATCATATTCTTCATCACAAACAAAAGCATGCCAAATGTTCGCCTAACGAATTCCGGTTTATTAAGTGTTTGTCAGCTCTTTCAGTATGTCCCGTCCTATCAAAGTTCGACGTCTTTTTATTTTTGCAGCTTTTGAGGACATTTTTTTGTCATTTCCAGTGTGGTTTTCTACGTTGAATGGCAGAACGCTTTACGGCTCCCAAAGAGCAGACTTAAAAACCATCAATTACTGCTTACAAATCACCTGAAACATTATCTGAATGGGGAACACCAACACCATTTGTAGTCTCGAAACATTCGAGGAATTTTGGGTTTTCAGGATCCACTGGATAACACAATACGTTCACAGCAGGTGACTCAAACAGCATTCCAAGATATACCTTAAATTCTGTGGTAGCGGTATACATGAATGAATGTCATACTTCAGGACGCCTATAGTCCTTTCTTAGCGCCTATACATTGATCATATTCAACATCGTAAACCAAAGAATGTAGAATAGTTTCATCACAAAACGACATCCGTCAGTTTTTTAATTGCCCAGGATGTCTTTATTTCATGCGATACTCATACGATTTCGTAATTTTTGAAATTGAGAAATTGAGAGTTTTGTTTACGGCAAGACAACCCACGTAGATATCAATTGTCAAAGGTCAAATACAAATATGTAGATATTGTAGAACTGTCAACCATAGACAACCAGAGTTTAACCTCTCCAAACTATAAATCCTAGAATTTATGTTGTCTGAGAGAAAATATGCATTCGAGTGATATTTTGTTTATACCGTGTTGCAAATGATAAAAAATAAATTCATAATAAATTCTCTGATGAAACTCAATTATTTTTACAGCTGTAGACTTTTCGTCTGGAAAACGATTGGGGTATATTGGCCTATATGACAGATTCCAAAAAGCCATGTTCTTCAGAAAAAATATCCTCAACGAAGTCATAGGCAAACCTAGCTGAAACTGAATTCGGGCGTTTTAGTCGAAATAGCGCAAATTTTAACCCGAAAATATTCAAATTTTAATCTACTCAGCGTATACCAGTGCAAACACGCATAAATTGCAACGTAAAAATAAAGCGTATTCTCAAGCTAGCCGGCAGCACTTGGGGCAACTATGCTGCAGTGAGGTCAATCAGCGTTAAGTGATACTCAGTATTTAATGCTACCAAAACACAGGTTGTATGCAAATTACTTTAGAATACAATCTCCTGAAGAAAACGAAGATTACCCGAGTATGGAACATAATTTCATATTACCTAAACAGTCATCGGAGAAGTCATGGTAACTGGAACACTTGTTAGTAACATACAAGACAATTGGGCAGTTTTCAAATGCGCTAGACCAGTGCTATTATTCGTTGAGTGTTAAACTCAGCCTTTAGAACTGTCAGTTACCTCAGAGAGCCATCTGCATGAGGAAACCAAGATCCTCCCGGTCAGGAACTAATTGACATATTAATTCTGCAGTTCCTTCTGGGCTGTCTTCAAGAGAAACATTCTTATTACAATACCATACAGTTTCAGTCTCCTCAGAGGCATGTCACGAAATGCCATTGGATATATGAGAATAACATATGGATTAACTGGGGGGTTACTCTCTACTGCGATGCGAAAGCAAATTCGATGAGACAAGCGTACAAATTGTTACTCTTACGCATCGAATTTGCTTTGGCATCGCAATAGAGAGTAACCCCCTGGATCATAGCTCGTACACAAAAGCTTTGAAGAACATTAAAATTCTGTATTTAGAGGTGATTGCAGACACAATAAAGATGCTGCTGCGCGATACAAGAGTAGTTCTAGCAAAACTGAAATGACCATATAACAACATGATGGTCCATAATTAACGTCTCACAAATTATCAGGGTCCTCATGATACTCCACACATATTGAACTACCCAGTCAACCCTGTTTAATATCGTTCAATAGATTTATGAAATTGACCAACAGAAGTAGCTTATTTACTAGGACTTGACCTCAGTGCTGAATTCTATATACGCTATGTAAAATTATATCTATTCGTTGCCCCAAGATTGGCACATATGTAAGTTATTCGTTGGATAGAGACATGTTCAATAAGGTTGTACTTCATATCAGTTCGCCTCACCCTTGCCCTTGATCATTAGAAATTAACTAACAGGCGATGCATATGTTTAATATATTAAAGGAATACATTCCAGTCGCAATCTCGAGGCTCTAAGAAGGACAAATTATTATAAAGCTTTCTTTATAAGTTATACAGTATTAAAATTCAACCGTGGTGATCTGTCTAAATTCCAGAATTTCATATGTTTTAAAAACCAAAGTACTAATTTCGTCATCAGTAAGATTGGAATTAATGTGGGAATTTATGTTCGTTTAATAGGGAGTTCAAGGTCTCATATTGATTTCGAAAAATTTTAATATCCAACTCCAAAACTTGCCTTTGGCTAATGACGGAAGTTATGCGGAAAGAATGTTTCCTTTAATGGGAGATCAAGGTCTCATATTGATTTCGAAAAATATTATTACTTTTGACTATAATTTAGGGAATGACAAGCTCAATTTAAGGGCGAGTGCAGAATCATACATTCCTACAGAAATTTACTTTACCAGCAGTAAAAATTTTGAAATGTTGTGTTAAAATATTTGCGAATAATTCAACTTACTTTGCCCTTTACCCACGTTTTGCACGCTTGATACTTTATAAGTTTTTTGGTTGCTGTCTTGCTGAGAGAAAGAAAACAGGAACGCATAATCAATGAGTAAATTAAAACAACATAACTTTATGGTATCGTCATCAGCAGCAGCTACAGCATCATCAACTAACAAACCAAGAAACCAACCAAACACTCAGCCATCTAGCCAAGCCGTGAAGTAACCAAGTCCACCACACTAAAGCAAAAGATATGGACAACCAAAAGCACCAGGAATGTTAGTAATAGCAGAAGCAAAATTTGCTGCAATTTTCAAGTCAGTCAGCCAGAGAGTTACTACCGACATACATACATACATACTTACAGTTCACATTAAGGTACGTATGTTTGTATGTATGTACCTATATTTATGTAGATAGATGATGATCACCATCATCAGCATTAGTATCATCATTAATGCATGTCTACATTCTCTGTCATCCCTGGTCGAAAAAGCTTTGACGGTCTATCTATCTATCTATCTGTAGCTCTGCCTGCAATACATGCAGATATTTTTATGTACATGATAGGTAACATTTAAGTATTGTGTATGTTGTCTTTAATTTAGTTTTTAATAGTTAAAGCAACACATTTATTTAGTTCTTGGTTATTTTTTGCATTTTTAATTTTATGTCCTCCTCTCTTCTAGCAGATGACTTTAAATTGAATTTGAGGCTGTTGTGTAAAAGGAAATTTATTAAAACTGTGTGTTTGTGTGTGTGTATGTGCTGTTATGTCCATGTGTGTGATAAGTGTCCATTTAGTTGCAGTTTTAATGTGCTTGTGTTGCATTAAAGTAGTTTTTGTTTTTTTATTTTTTGGTTCAAGTTTATTTTTATAGTACAGTAGATAGATATTTCATTAATTAACACTTTTAGCCAGCCTTATTCAATTACGACAGACATACACACATACATACATATGTATGTGCATATAGTTAAACACACATACCAGCTTTGTCATGGTTTTAAGGTAGGAGCTTAGTTAAACTAGCGCCTGAATTAAAGAGATCAAATATTTAATGTCAAACCTTTTTCTGGCATAAATCCTAGCCTTTCCGACAAAATTTGCTGATAACTTGTCGTTTTCCAATGGCATACTTTGTAATTACTGCATTACATTACAGAAACACATGTCATAAAGGCTATCTAAATTAACTGAGTGTAAATTCCTGCATTTTATTCCCAAATAAAAATCAGTGGGTGTCTTATTGGGCTACATGCGTATTGGAGCCATAAATGTCTGATCAATTATGGTTTGCAGAACGGATTCAAACAGTGAAACGGCGAAACTGAAACGCCCAGAAAAATATTCTCTTTTAGTTGAAAGTTTACAAATATTAATCTGCGCTAAAGAATGTTTGAGAAGAAGGAACAGGGACAGTATAATTAGTATTGAAAGGCACGAGAAAAGTTTTAATTTTCATTATTATTTGTTCAAGATTAATGCTAATGAGACATCTCCAAGAAAGCCAGTTCTAGTAGGTTAGGTTAGGTAGGAAGGCTGGTGTGAGTCACCTCACACCCTCACCCAGAAACCAATATGGTCCATTGCGATGCCTTAGATTCTCTACCAAATGTCTGACTAGTTTACATGTGTCTGACTGGTCTATATATGTCTGACTGGTTTACAAATATGTGACTTATCACCATATGTCTGACTGGTCTACATATGTCTGACTCGTCTACCCAGAGTCTTTGGCGGGAATCGAACCCGCAATCCTTTGACTGATAGTTCGGCACTCTATCGCCTAGTCTATCGGGGCACCCAAGCTAGTTCTAGTAACCCAAACTGGAGGTAATTACGAAGTATGTGATCTTAGGGTTTTTAAACAAATACAAACACCGAAGACTTTTAGCTTGTTGTCTACGTATACAACCAAAGTCGTAGGCTCTGAGATTGATAGTCCGGCACACTATCGGGCCAGTCTTTCACTTTGCAACCCTCAGAATCTGATCTAAGCATGTCGGTATCCTCCAATTCCTAATATCATTCTTGCTGAGCGATAGACTGACTTCATAAATGCAATAATGTTTGAAATGCAACACTGCAAAGAAATATATTTTCAAGGCAAAGCAATACTTTATGGCAACAATTTTTTGTCAAATAATAAAATAACATTTCAGCGTATTTATGAACACGCAAACTTGGTTTTTTCCCCTTGTGTGATTAAATATAACTTTTTGCAAAATTTAATTAAATCCGCCATTTCTACCACAAATTAACTTGTTTTTTGTATGTATTTTTAGTTTTGCCTTTAAGAGAAATTAAAAAATAAACTTTGCTAAGTCTGCTGTATTTATGAACAGTATGCATTGCAAGCTGCATTTATAAAGTCAGCCATAATAACTGCTGGAATTGTAACTGCTTCATCGGGACAAATCTCTTGAAAGGGTCGAGTTCACGTGCGGTTCCTTAACGGCAAACAACCTTTGAAACATCTATGTCCTATGTTGAATAAAAAATAACGTCTTTATGTAACCCTCATTACAAGGTTTATCGAAAAGCAGAAGTTTGTGTAAATATCACGGCTCCCGACCATAATTCGGTTGTTGAAAAAATATTCCAAGAAACCTCGTTGTACCTTACCCCAACCGGTGTTCTGCAATCGGCCGCATCAATGTAATGCCACATTGTCATATCACAATCAACATATTGTTATTAACTAGTTCGTTCAATTATGTAATTCTCGCATTCGTATGCGAATAAATTTTCATTCGAACGTTTCAATTTTTTAACATTTGAGATTCCCTCATTCGATATAGAATAAAATGTATCGAAATTAATAATGATGGCATTCGATAACGAATGATCGTTCGAACGCAACCTTACGAGTTTTTACTTAAGAGAAGCATTCGAAATAACGTTTCTTCTTAGCAAACAGAAGAGAAAAAAAAGAAAATGTAAGTAAAAAATTTGTTACTTACTTTAAAAAATATCATAATATTATTAATTTTATTACTTTTAGGTCAAATATATCAAAAATATATTTTACACAAAAGGAGATTCTGGCCGAATTTATGGCAGAACATACGAACTTGGTAATAAGTATTTTGCCAAACCAAATATAGGACTTTTACTTATGCCAATTAAAAAATCGTTTCAGACAGTGTGTTGAAAACCTCCGGTTGCCAACAACGATACTGTTGCCTCCAACTGAATTTTTGGTGGAACCATGATGGAAAGTATTCCCTCAAACTTTAACTGCCCGAGAACATAATTAAATGCTACCTATGTGAGCCTAAAATGTCATTGTTTGTCAATTATAAGGTGTCGGAGAAGTTTCTTATTTGTTTCCTTATGACATTAATGTTTCCAATCTCGTCAGAATCAATAGACGATGAGTAAATTTGACATTCATTATTTTTTCTTCTCCATTATAGCGTGTTCAGATATGAACCTTAATTGCGATAATCGCAATTAACGCCATTATTGAGCTCAATATTCCATATAAAATCTCAATTAATTATTGCGCAATAAGTACGAAATTGTTATAATATTGAGTAAGATTTCGAATGCAACACTGTTCACAACTGTGTTTAGTGAACAAAATTGTATAAAATGGCAAATGTCAACAAAAGAAAACAAAAGAAATCATTAAAAAGTCAATGTGAAGGTAAGTTTGTTTACATAGAAACACAACAACCATATAGAGTATTTTTTGTATTGTTTTCCAAATGTCAAATGATTATTGAGCAAGCTGAAAATTATGCCTGAACACTTAAAATAATATTGTCAATTAACAGAATATTGACTCAATTAAGTTTCATATGTGAACATGGTATTATAGTCTAGTACAAAAGAATATGGCGTGCATTTCCGATCACAATTATCCCTACTAGTGTTGCCATTTGCCTTTTAAAACCCCTTTTTTAAACCATAATTGTTCAGCCCTTATGTGAAGAAGAATAACTTTCGATTGGCATTGCGTAAACCTTTTCTGTAACATAGATCCACAAAAAATAATCCAGTGGATTTAAATTGCTTGATCAGGACGGCCAATTAACAGCAGAATTTTGTGATATTATGTGATCTGGAAAGTTAGTTTGCTGTGCGACATGCGGCACCGTCCTGTTAAAAGCACATGTCAGTGATTAACATTAACAGCGTACAATACATTATTGATACGTTCAGCGTGCAATTGTTTTTGGATTTTCAGATGCCCATAAGTCGACCAAATTCTTAACATTGGTGATGGACGATATATTGACCGAAAATATCACGAATTTTACGAAATGCAGCTTTTTTTTTTTTTTTTTGTTGATACGGATATTGTAATATAAATCTGTTAAAAAAGTTCCTGTTGGACACCCCTTTATTTATTTTAAAAACAACACAATAAAGACTTACTTAAGTCCCTATTTGTAAGCATTTGTGACAAGTCGTTGCAATAAATGGCATTATGACCAATTCTCTTTAATTTTTCATGTAAGAAGTAATATGTTTATACCCTACACCACCATAGTGGGGAGGATATATTGGATTTATGCTGATGTTTGTAACATCCAGAAATATTGGTCCAACACCCACCTTAAAGTATGCCGATCGACTCAGAATCACTTTCTGAGTTGATTTCACGCTGTCCTGCTGTCCGTCCGTCCGTCTGTCCGTCTGGCTGGCTGGCTGTCCATGTAAAGCTTGTGTGCAGAATACAGTTCGCAATTTTGAAGATATTTCAATAAAATTTGGTACGTGATATTTTTTCGACCCAAGGATGGATGGGATTGAAACTGGTGTAAATCGGTCCATTATTTCACCTGGCCCCCATATAAATGTCCTCCCGAAATTAGGGTTTAAAGATCATAAACGTTTGAATTATGCAAATATCCAAACAAATTTCATCACAAATGAGCGATAAATGAAGCCAAATCACATCTGCAAATTTTGTGCAGATCAGTCCATAATTGACCATAGCTTCCATATAAGGCGCACTTCTGAAAATCGCTTTAAAGAGCATGACTCTCTCAAAAATGTTGGTATCCAAATATTATTGAACGAAAATATATTCTATCTGCCATATTTAGAAAAAATTAAAGTAGACTTCAAGTGTACTTTAAGAAAATTTTGTATGAAAATTTTCTCTAAAAGCATACTTCAGGTATACTTTATTTTTTATAAATACTGCAGTATATGTCTAAAAATAATACGGTACAATTTTATTATGGTCGATCCATAATTAGTCGAAACTCCCATATAAAAGTCTCTCCGTAATTCACTTTATGCTCCATAAATCGTTTAAAAGTATTTATATCGAGATAAAGTTTAAAATATATAATATTTATATTCACAAAAATTATGACACTAAATTTTTGGATGATCGGTCCATTTCTGGAAAACTGTGTAGGGTATTATATTGTCGGGCTTGACCGTCTATACTTTCTTACTTGTTTTTTCTTTTTTTTTTTACAAAACTCCATTACCAGTTCCGCTAGTCTTTTACCTTACAAACCATTTGCTTTGGCTGTATTCTGTGACCAGAGCATTCTTTGCGCAAACATTTGCATAAAATTGCTTGTTTAGTGCAACTGCAAAAAAGGAGTGAATTGTAACTAAAATACATTTTTGTGGTATTTATTTCCTTTCAAGATAACAATCAGTCCTGGTTAGTGTGCATAGGAATTTTTGACATGTGACTTTAAGGTGTAAGCATTTCAGTGTTATTTTTTTTTTTTTAATTTTGTAGATTTTTCTTTAAGCAAAACGAAATGATTTGAAATGTTTACGATGTCTCTCGGGTGATAAGTATCTGGGGGACAATAAAGATGAAAATGTGTGCAATAAGAGCTTTCATCTGTTAATATTTTAAGTTTATAGTTAAGTTAAAATTAATTTTCATATTTATAATTGAGATCAGTGACACTTTAAATTTTTTATTTTTTATTTCGAAAAAGTTATGTGAGACTCACTAAAGATAGAGAAAGATAATGTGTACAAAAAACTTTGGGATAAAAAGAACTTGCCAAGAAGCGCAAAAGAACTAGAATTCATAATTTAGCACTATTCTTAAGGACTTAATATTCACTAATAAAGTAACTAAAAGCCTCCACAAATCACTACACAGTTTTAAATTGTGTCACAAAATTTCGTTTTCTTTAACTCTATTAAATCAAATTTCTATACATTTACATTTATTTGACTCACAACAATACAAAATAATGGCCACAACTTGTCAATTTTATGTTTGTGCCAGAGTTTGTAGTAATAAAAGCTACATGCTACATTAAAGGCCTCAGGGAAAATGTGTACCACAACACGAAAAAACAAAACGTAAATCGAACTCCACCTTAGAAACAGTTGCAATACACAATAGGTGTCCATTTAAATTAGTTTTGGAAAACATCTCATAAATTACAAGAAACACAAAGGGAAAAAAAAAGCAAAAACCAACAAACAAAAAAATCCGAAATAAAAACTAAAACCCCAAGTTATTTGGTAGTCTTTTTTCGGTGGGGGTTTTTATACATTGTAATAATAATTTACCCATATATTAGAGTGAAATAAAACAAAACTAAAATATTCGCATGTTCTGTCATAAAACATATAAAAGTTGGGGTTTTGGAAAAAGTAATTTCTTAAAAGAGGATAATAAAACAGAAAATGGAATATCAGTTTAGAAAAGAAACAAATTAAACTATCCTTAACTGTCAATGCGCTTTGGACAAAAGTGGTGGTTACTTATGGTTTAAATATTATTAACTAAATGAGAATTATATTGACACTTTATCATGTTTACATTAAAGTGCTCATTACTACTGAGAGATGAACATAAATATTAGATAATAAGCCAGCTACTACTAAACTACTGCCAAGTAATGCAGTAAGTATGTAGTCATTAACAATTATTCTCATCAACTTGATAGTTTTTGCTGCTTTACTTTACCTAAATGTTTAAATTGTATCTTAAAACATGTTCTCTGCTTCTAAACAAATTCTACATGTTTCCCTTCACCAACCATATGTATAATTATATGTAATTATTTGTGTATATGTCTGAAATGTGTAACTCTATAAGCCTGCTGTTTTCGGTTCGGGCAATTTTGACAACAACGAAAATTTATTTGCCCAACAAGTATTGCATTTTAAGTAGAACTCCTGCTCTATGCTTCTGGCTTTCTTGCAAAAATTTACTTACAAACATTAACATTAGGGTGGCTACAAAACAATTAATTATCACGAACAAAAACAATTGAAGTACATAAGAAGGTTTTAATGCGGATGACCTGAAATGTGTGTTAAAATTTAGAGCATTAGCATATTTCAGATTACGATAATAAAAAGGGAATTTTCATCAGGAATATTATAAAAACATGAAAGTTTAAACAATTTTATTTTTCGAGATTAAGGTCAGCTTTTATTTTTATTTTTTTATTTTTTTATTTTTTATTTTTTCCAATATTTCGCTACACAATGTGTAGCATCTTCAAAATTTTGTTATTGTTTCCCTGAAGATGCTACACATTGTGTAGCGAAATATTAAAAAAAATAAAAAATAAAAAATAAAAATAAAACCTGACCTTAATCTCGAAAAATAAAATTGTTTAATTAATAAAAAGGTCGAACAATCAGTTAAATAAACATGAAAGTTTTTGACATTGTATTTGCCAAAAAATATCAGTAGAAGAAGCTTTAACTATTGGTATAATGAATTAAATTTAGCTGGAAAATTCACTATGAAATCGGTGGATCTGAAATTTCTGATATTTTCTGTCAATATTATGATATTCCAGGAGCAACTGCTGAGTAACAATTACATATATGCTGAAAGTATAACGGTAGGGAGCGCTACGTGGTGTGAAGGTGTTATTCGTTAATTAAGCTAGAAATTTGGTTACGATGATTGAATCAAGCTATCAAAAGATGTTGACTTTGACCTATTGTTTATGACATGGATATCACTAACATGTGATTTTATCAGAACGGTGCCACACGTTCCTCAGCCACCGAAAAAATTAATTACTTGCTATTTTTCCGATGGCATAATTTCACGAAATTCAGCTGTGAAGTGGCTATCATGCGATTATTATTTGTGAGGCTATTTAAACATATTTAACGAAATGCACCCGCCATTTTGCAAAAATTAAATTTTGATAACAGAATCGACATGCGTGGTCGTGGTGGAAAAATTTTACATTTAATTTTTCATTTATAATTGCCAAAATTTACTTTTTGCAATGCAATAACAGCTTGAATGTTTTTCATATAAATTCTACGTTCTATTTTATTTTGAAAACGAAAGTTCTTGTGGAAAACCCCTCTACTTTAAAAACGTTACATATTAGGCCAAATATATATATATGTTTTGGCTGATTATTAGGCTTTCTTTTGATTTTGACTCTAAAAATATAAATTGCGCTTGGACTCTATTTATTGTCAATATATATTACACATTAATTTGCTTCAGATCAAGTTGGAAATTATCTATGCCACAGTATAGAATGATACTCTTCAGTGTCTTTACAATATTATCTATATTAAATTTTTTGTTTGGTTCTCCTTTTTCGCGCATACGAACCACTTCTCGTAATATTCATACCGTTAAAACCCGCTAAATTATGCAATACAATTGTTGACATATACAAGATTCTACTCTTAGTTAGGTTAGGACAATAGCATACTATTTATTGCGCTGAATACTCCCCCTCATTGTGACAACTATAGCAATAGTCATCTAAGGTGAGATTAAATTTTACAGCTTATATTCTGATATTTAGTGTCCTTTCATCACAGGCTCTCTCGAAGTTGTAAATGCGGTTGTTTCATCTACTCTCTGAATGTCCCGCTCTTGAAAACTCTAGACCCAAATTTTTCAACAATCATATACTAAACAACCTAGCGTAGACATCAAGTATTAGATGATGCGATTTCATCGGATACCTGAACGCAACAGGCTGGATGTAGTAACCATTATAGCATCTGGAAAAGATCTAGTCCCATCATTTATCATATTAAATGTTTGGCAACTTTCGCTTTCACTAGTATGTGTAGACCTATACAACTTCTGCCTAATGACGATTTTGAAATGACAATCAAATGAAATTCAACAACTAAAAATATAGGAAGTAAATAGGGAATAACAAATCACAACTTTGAACTGGTCTTTTAATTGTTTACTAGGGCGTTATTTATTGATTGGTTCTAATTCTAACACTTTGTATGAAATCAACCTGCCGGAAAATGGACAACTTTAAAATACTATCGCACTGGTCATGCAACTAAACTAAATAAATGTGTACTGTTTTGGAAATTACTGCAGACAAATTGAATTAAAATAAAATTAATTCATCAAACATGTCAAGGAACCAGTACAATAACCGAAAAAATTCTTTCCAAAGTGAAAGAATAGAAAACTACTGCGAGAACTCAAAGCAGAGAACAAGTAAGAGTTTATATTCGGATGTACAAAATTTTATATACCCACTACCTAATCACCTATTATGCAAAATCATAAGAGATTTATGCACATTTAGGTGATTTCTGGAGGTAGACTTTATATGGGAATTACGGTCAAATATGTACCGATCATCATCATATTGAGATGGACGATATTTGTGTTGAAACTTGATAGTGGTGTTTATAAAGGCATTACGCCCATTTAAGTGATTTTCGGAACTGGACTTTATATGGGGAGTACGGTCAAATATGGACCGATTATGAAATTTGAATGTATATTTCAATTTGATAGTAATTTTTACAAAAGATTTATGTTCATTTAAGTGAATTTCGGAAGTGCCCTGATAGACTAGGCGATAGACTGCCGGACTATTAGTCAAAGGGTTGCGGGTTCGATTCCCGCCAAAGACTCTGGGTGTTTTTCTGCAGATAAGCCAAAAGCTTCGCAGTTTGTGTTTGTTAATTAAAAAAAAAAACAAATGTCTTAGTTTGTATAATTTTAGTAAAAGAAAAGTTTATTACTTTTCAAAACTTCAATACTTTTCAAAAGACTCTGTTTTAAATAAAGAAGAAATTTTTAAATAAAGAATAATTACCCAATATAACTTGAAAATTTTCCAATCAAAAGAGATATTTGCTTTGCAGGTTATTCGCAAGCAATAACATATAATTCCATATCTAAACTAAATACAAATCAGAATGATCTACTTATCTTTTAGAAATGATTGGTATTCGCGTTTAGGAAGTGATTTTTTGTCAGTCAGAGGCCGTATGCAAGAAACCAATTAAGCTGTCAGTCTGAACAACGTTGTCTTCATCAACCGCTTCTGTACAAGGTGGCGCAAAAGTAAACTTCCGATGTTTTTTGGCTGTCAC
Source organism: Bellardia pandia (assembly GCA_916048285.2). Taxonomy (NCBI): domain Eukaryota; kingdom Metazoa; phylum Arthropoda; class Insecta; order Diptera; family Calliphoridae; genus Bellardia; species Bellardia pandia. The sequence goes on from OU696530.1 coordinate 38,594,259, forward strand.
CGACCGATTATTGGTCAAATAAATAGTCAGCAATATTCCGCGTTCTGGAGCAATGTAGCGTAACATTGTTTATTAACGTGTATTTCGCATGTGTTTACAACACAAATGTCAAAACAGAATGAAGCCGAACTTGAATAAACTCCATCAAGTTACAATTTTCCGAAAGTTTTTTTAAAATAAAAAAAAATAATTTATTGTGAATTTTGATAATTTTGAAAATAAAAACTCAATTTATTTTATGTCTTCAAATTTCAGGCGCAGTTTTGACCCAAAATTTCTTGCAGCACTCTAATATGCACAAACATTAAGGAAAACTCCCACTCACGCTAAAAACTAAAGAGAAGAGTACCGTTGAGAGGTGGGTTGTGGTGATGGACGGCAGTAGTGCTGGTGAGTTTCACTTTATTACCGTTTGATTTTTTGCTCATGCTTTGGTTTTTGTTTCAAACACACCTTTAACTTTAACTTTTACTAATAATTTCCTTTGGCCAGTAAATATAAGTTTGAAATAGGTTTGTATGTGCGTGTGAGTAAGTAAATTTTAGCAAATAAACAATACAATTTAACGGGGTTTTTGGCTCCTGCTTGGTTTTCATTTTTTCTGAATTTCATTCCAATTCTATGGGAGTCTTTAAAAGGACCTTTTGAAGTCACAGAAACAAAAAGGAAAACACACCATAATGTTTGTTTATGTTTTTTATAGCAATAACAAAAGACATAATAATATTATTATTATTACATAGTATGTATGTGTGTATGTATATAATGTTGTTGTATTGAGTGCAATACATTTTATTTTATGTTGGGGCTGGTTGTGTGTTGGCTGTTCGTTTTAGTCTGGTCTGGGATTTTAGTTATGACGACTGCCTTTTGAAGTCAAAACTTCCACCACTAAATTGGTGTTGGCTAAATGGTGTTGTTGTACTTGTTGTTGCTGTTGTATTTGTTGCTGTTTTTGTTTTCGTTGTTTTATAATGGTGTAGTTGGTAATCGATGTATTTGTACCCTTTTTACTTTTGTTGACCATGTTAATTTTCTTGTTCTTTTTGATGTTTAATGGTTGTTGTGCTGTTCTGTTCTGTTTTGTTTTGTTTGCTTGTTGGTTGGGTTTTTTGTTTTCTGTTTTGTTTGTTGTTTTTTGGCTGTTTGGTTGTCATGTCGTTTGTTCGTTCGTTTTTGAATTGAGCTCCCGCTGCTGTTGTCCAACATGAGGGCCATAACACAACTACGACAGTTGTTGAAATTAAATGCTCACATGTGGGTTTTTTTTCTCCTTTCCTTTTTTGTCCATCGTTTTTGATTCAGCTTCAGTGTTTTCAAACCGAGTTTATTCGATCGCTTGTTTGTTTGTTGTTTCTGCTGTTTTGTAAAACATTCGATTTATAAGTTTATTGTTGTCAATTGTCTGTCCTTTTTATTCATTTCGTTCTGTGTGTGTTTTTTTTTTTGTTGTTATCGGCATGGTCTGCTCCTCTTGATGCGACGTTACAAAAAGGAGGGCATAATTAAAAGTTGTTGCAACATCTTTCAAAAGCGTAGATAACAAAATGGAATGATGTCTTATAACAGTTTTGTAATGACAAGGACTTTGTTTTTCAAAACCCAAGAATTAATATGAAAATCATTCAAATAATTATTGTATTGGAAAGAGAAACTTTAGACAAAACAAAATTACAAACAATTAGTTTAATAATCTGAAACTTGAAAACTTTAAATGAAAAAGTCTAGCGGCCAGATGTCCACCACCATCTGGCATACAGATTTTCGTTTACATTTTGGCGAAATGGTGGCTCTATTCTATTAATCACTCATTTCATTTTGAGCTTTAATGCTAAAATCAATTAATGTAGCTCCGTATATATAGACTCTATCTTTAGACATACAAAAAATAATCCAGTAATCATATTATGCGATTGGAAAATTTGCTTGGCAATAAAAAAAATTCATTGTTTCAGTGGCTGTGTGACATGTGGCACTGACCGATTTAAAGCACCAGACAAAAATGGGTCGAATTATTCATTCCATTCCGCGATTACAAAGTGCATTTTTTTTTGTCCGGAAGCAGAATTTAAAATAATTCATTCCGTTGCTGCGGTATTTTTCCTTTTAGCGGTATCATTTCTACACAGACAGTATTTCGGCATGTAGCTGAAATGAATAATTACATTTTACATATCGATCGATATTTATTTTCGTTTAGTTTTCCTTTCCCCGAGGAATCAATAATATCACCCAATATCTAATGTACGACCTAATGATATAGCCCAAAATTTTGTTTTTAAAATTTTTTCATAACGTCATCCATCCACAGCGCACCATACGGTGTCACATTCAGCATGCAAAGGATTCTATAGAAGTGCTTTTAAATTTCTAGAAGCATAATTGAGACAACTTTATCATCCATATTCTTAATAGCGGTGTCAAAAGGACAAAAATATTGGCCGACATATACCCTTTACAGATTCACAATTTTCACAGTGAATCGAATAGAAATTGAATTCATTGCATACTTAAAAAATTCGAGATTTTTTCAAATGTGTAGCTTTTATTTTAAAGCATTTGTACAATATAAATTCATTCAAAATATTGGCCTTTGTAAGATATTCCATATTTCTGGTAACACATGGATTCCGCGCCAAAAGAACTGCTCATCTTTTGAGGCCAAGAACAAATCAAACCAATTTCGGATACCCTATTGTGAATACCGGAGCGTTGCGCATCGATCGAAACAAATAGTAATCAGACGGTGCAAGGTGTGGGACTATAATTACGGTGAGGAAAAACTTCCAAAAACCAACCGAGCCAATTTTGGATACCCTATTCTGAAGTCTATGCCAGAGAGAAAGCCTTCTGCATCGATTGAAAGATATTGTTGTCGAATGTGGCAAAGTCTCGACTATAAGGCGGATGAGGCAAAACTTGCCAAACACTTTTTTCAAACAGTTTTTAAAAGGTATTGCAATCAAGTTCTGAAGTGAAGCGTACTCAGGGAGAGAGAGTAATAGGACGGGACAAGGTCTGATCCACAAGAAAGCTGAGTATAAAATTCCTAAGCCATTTTTTCTAATTAGTTTTTAACAGGTATTGCAACATGTGACAGAGCATTGTCATAATGAAAAAATACGCATTCATGTCTGGTTGTTGTTTTTCGACCAACGCTCGCTTTAAACGAATTAGTTGCATTTTTTACAGGTTCCCTGCAATGTTCTGGACAGGACCCTTTTGGTCCCATCAAAAACAAAGCTTTACACTAGCGCTATGGGTATTTGGCTTTGGTGGCGATTCGTCTAGTTGACCGGACTTTACAAACTAAAGGGTGGCCTAAATGATACCTAGTGATGTTAAACACGTATAACTCTTGTAATAACGGTTTTTTTTAAATGGTTTATTTTTATATGTTATGTAGAATGTATGGAAATTTACGGTGACTATGTATGAAATATGATATCAGACAAATGACCACCATTTTGCTCGATGCAGGCATTGTTTTTTTTTAGCGCATTTTGCATTGCAGGCGCCGTATTTTGCCTCGAATATTCTGCTTTAGCTGTCCAAGTGTTTATGGTTTGTTAACATACACTTTGTCTTTTAAATAACCCCATAAAAAAAATCGGGCGCAGTTAAATCTGGTGAATGAGGAGGCCAAGCGAAATCTGAATTTTTTGACATTATGCGTTCACTAAAAATTTCACGCAGCATGTCCATAGTATGCCTAGCAGTATGCGCAGTGGCTCGCTCCATCTTGTTGAAACCAAAACTTAGGATGTTCCTCCACCATTGACCGCAAAAAGTTGTCGATCAATTGGCCGGAACGGCGACGAGCAGAGACATATGGATCATTTGCAACACTCTGCTGCACAGCTTTCACGTTGTCTTCAGTGCGAATATTTCGATGAGCACCTGTTCTTGGACGGTCGGCAACTGAACCCACTTCCTCAAAACGGCGAACTAAACTTGTTATCATGGAAGATGTGGGCGCTGATCTTACGTTAAAAAAATTACGATAATTTCGCTGCGTCAGAACAATTGATCGTTTAGAAGAATAATTAAACTCGATAAGTTTAATGCGTTGTTGTGGACTGTAAGTATTCATTTTAAATTTCCAAGAGTTCAGTTGTAATTTGCAAAAAGAAAAAATAAATTATGTTAAAAAATAAAAAAGTTATTTGTGTTTCACATCAGTTGGTCTTATTTGGGCCACCCGTTAGCTTTTACACTACGGTAGATCCTAATGAATTAGTTTTTCATCGAAAGTAATAATCGCTGCAAAAATCTTTTTCTTTTATCGCTTTTAAACAGCATTTCAGGCATGCCAAATCGCCTGTTAAACTCATTCGGGCTCAATACATTTGTTATCCAATTTCCCTGCTTTTGGGGGAATTGTATTGCTCGAAAACGTTTTCAGATTGCCTTTTGAGTAGCTCTTAATGATTTTGCAAGCTCTAATTATTAGCCTTCAAACTTTGTGTGGTTGTCAAAGGCGATTTTTATCTTTCGTGTCAAAAACAACACTTCTAAACCACACAAACCATCACGCGCACGTTGAATCCGCCAGAAACCATTCACCAGAAGCTTCAGTTAACAATCAGTGTGCTTCAGCGAAACTTATTTTTTCAAATTAAAGAAGTAAAGCGCACAGCTTCCCTTATATGACGCTTTGTTGGCATAAAATTCGAAATTTTCAAAGCAAACAGAAGTTTGTTGTTCACATTGTAATGTTTAATAACTGAAACAAAGAACTACATCAAAAAGCTACAAACCCACCCGAATCCGCTGGCTAGAATTCTGGCTCAGAAGGAATCGAGGCTTCGTAGAGCTTAACAGCCAATAAGAAATTAATGCTCTGTTAGAGAGTAATTAGATTTATTTTAGTTTTAAGATTTGAATACTTATTATTAGGCCTAAGGAAATAAGGCAGATTCAATAAATAATAGAAAAAGTTAAAAAAAAAAAATGAAAATAATGGCAGGCTAAACTCTAATGTTACGCCGTCTGTGATTCATCCTTCATTTTAATATTAAAAAATAGATGAAAAACAAGTACTCTGAATTGCATTATTTGCCAGCAATTAAAGACACGCAAAATTAAATGTTCTTTTTTCTTTTATTTCAAAGAGACTTTTCACACCGCACTCATACGACGTTCTGGAGTACCGGAGACTGTGCCAGCGATTTGTTTTCTCTTGTACAAGTTTGTAGCGCACCGGTGAGTGTGTGTTAATGTTCAAAGGGTTTCTGTCGTTTTAGTTGTATGTATTTCATATTGTTTTTAGCCACTTTAATTGTTGTTGTATCTCTGTTAATGCTGTTGTAAGTGGAGTTTGGTCTGTGTTACCTTTATTTTTTGAAGATATGTCTGTTCTTTTTTTTAATGCATTTTTAAAATAACTTTACTTAATTTGTTGCCTTTTGTGTTTCATAATGACGGGCATACGTTAGCTTCCTTTCTGTTAATTTTGACATTATTATTTTTTTTTTCATTTTTCGTTTTGGTTCTTACTTAGTTTCTTTAACAAAAAAAAAAAAAAAATAAAATAAATAAAAGGGACAAATGCACATTTACATTTCTTTCAGTTAACCCAAAAACGTAAACCATAGTCTTCCAAAACAAACACAACTTGCAAATATCTTGATGGTTTCTTGGCTGGCCAAAGTTGTCACATTGTACTGTATGGCATACAGACATGGATTAATATCCGTTTCCTGGCTTTTTAAAGAAGGATTTGAAAAGTTTTATTAAAAACAAACACAAAGTTTTTAAATCTCTGTTCAAAATATGTTTTTAAAATCGATTATCATTGTACAAACTTAAAACCATATACAATATTGGGGTTAATTGTCAGTTACCATTTAAATGTTGCCTTTGAAACACAAAAATTTATGGGATTTTAAACATTTCTGTGTTTTTAGTTTTTTCTGTTACACTCTTAAAATTTTATAATTTCGGTTGGGTCTTGTCAAAATTTCTTGGAAATTGATAAAGTTAATTAAGTGCCATAGACAACAACATCGAACAGCGAATGCGTAGGCACTTTAATTTATAATGTTTATTTTTTAAAATTTTTTGTTTAACTTTTGCCTTTTTCACTGCTAAAAATATAAAGGAAAACATCCCAAGAAATAAAAAATAAGAAAACAAAACAAAACAACTCAGCATATTAAATACAATACAAAAGAAGCAAAAATCAGTTGTATAGGTGTATTTAATACCCTTTCAATCGATGATTATTCGCATATCAGCGACATGTCATGTTGATATGTCTTGCTCTGTCGTTCCCACTCTCTCTCTCTCTCTCTCTCTGTCTGCCAGGCTCCACATGTTTGTCCATCATATACATATGTATGTATATGTATGCCTTAAGTATATAAAGTCATAAATTTATTAATTTATTCTTTATAAATAATTTATTTGCTTTCATTAACTATACAAATTTTATTAATTTATGTATTTCTTTCATTTTTCAGTTTTTTGTATTTTTATTGTGCATGTGTTTTTTTTCATGCATGCCGTTTGAATTTCCTTCCCCATTTTATTAAATAAAAATTGTCTGTTGCCTTTTGATTAATTCTTTTAAATTCGATCACCGCTGTGTCGCTTCGTCTCCAAGCACCGTAAATTGTTTTTATGGAATAAACGACACTGGTTGTTGGCCATTTAAGTGGGTCATAAAAGATCAACTGTTTGATTTGAACGTAAAAAGGAAATTAAACAAATTATTGTAATGTTGACAGAGTGACTGGCTTTTTAGCATGAAACAAGGAATTTGATTAAAAAGAGAATGGTTCTGTCTTTTTTATTTTTGTTGGTTTAAAATTAAAATTGAATCATGCTTGTCATTTTGTTACAAGAATTTTGAGCAATTATTGTGCAGCTTAAGTTAGTCAATAATGAAAGTAAAAAAATACATATTGGAAATATAAGACATATTCATATACTGTGAGCGTCAATATAAAGTAAACACCTAATATTGTGCAAAATTTTATTATATGTCTGTACAAAACTTTAACGATAAAGTACCAGATTTTTCCTGTCAAAATACAGCAAAAAGGTGTGTATATTAAAATTTGTTTAACATTGTATTCTTTACAATATTCTAGACATAGAACCAACGAGTTTTTTTTAGAGAAATCAGCCGAAATGTTGTTCCATTCATCCAGTGTTATACTGTGTTCAGATATGAAACTTAATTGAATCAATATTCGGTTAATTGACAATATTATTTTAAGTGTTCAGGTATACGCAATTTTCAGCTTACTCAATAATCATTTGACAGTTGGAAAACAATACAAAAAATACTCTATATGGTTGTTGTGTTTCTATATAAACAAACTTACCTTCACATTGATGTTTTAATGATTTCTTTTGTTTTCTTTTGTTGACATTTGCCATTTTATAAAATTTTGTTCACTAAACACAGTTGTGAACAGTGTTGCATTCGAAATCTTACTCAATATTATAACAATTTCGTACTTATTGCGCAATAATTAATTGAGATTTTATATGGAATATTGAGCTCAATAATGGCGTTAATTGCGATTATCGCAATTAAGGTTCATATCTGAACACGCTATTACTATCCCGCAAGAAATTATTATTTGTCTATTTTCTCAATTGGCTTGAAGTCTGGGGACTACCAATGGTGATCTCTCTCACAATTTACAAGGTATGCATAAGATCATTGTCCTGCTGGAAAATCCAGTGCTGCGCTAGTTCTATTTTCTCTACACTAGGGGCTACATTGTTTTTTAAGATGTCAAGATAATCTTGCTGTTTCATTATAGATTCTATAAATGTACGAAATGACAGAAATGAGTCTTGAGAAATTCAAACGGTTGGTTCGGCTTCTTACGTGGCCATTTACCATGTAGGCCATTTTGATGCAAAGATCTTCGTACTAGTGGTTACTGTATTTCCACACGTTTTCGTAACAATTTCAGCTTTTTTTGACAGCACTAGATGTTGGTTTGTAATTACTTCTCTTACTTCAGTTTTTGTAAGAGGCTTTGGTCGTTTTGCACCAGGCAAATTTTCTACTATTTTGTGTTTGATATACTTGTCTATAATTTTTGTTATTGGACAGTGACATTTTTACTATTTTCACGCAGGCATTTATCGTCTTCCCAGTGTAAATTGTTTTCTACTTAACCTCACAACTTAATCTCGTTTAATTATAAATTATGAATCTTGCATTTATTTGGAACGGCACTATGTTTGATTATCAAACAAAGAAAAGTTAAAAGAATTGCCCATTTTTTGGAACGACAGGATTTTTTTTTTGCATAAGCAAAATGCCACTGTTTATTTTACTTTGACACATAAAAATTGTTCTATTTTAAAAATAACGCTTTTGTGTTTTCCTGAGAATGCAATTGTAATTATAATAATATAATATAATATTATTTATCTTCATATAATTATTATTTTCTTTCAATAACAGGTGGTGTTGACTTTATTTTGACGCTCACAGTAGTTTAAGATGCAACTTTTATACAAGAATTTAGGATTTTCGCAAAAAAAAAAAACGTTGTGAAAAATGTTTAATTTCAGTCTTTTACTATTTATAAGGTTTTAAAAAAATAACTTCATTATGACCCTAAACACATTAGAGATTTATTTCGATGCTTAAATTTCTTTTTTGTTATTAAATATGTTAAAATTTCAAAGCTGAATGCCTTAAATTTCTGTATTACTTTTTTCCCAAATAGAAATTACTTTGATAAAATTGTAAAACATTAAATGTTGCAGATGTATTTACCAATTTATTGAAAAGAATTGAGCTTTTTCACAAATTTTAATTCAAATCGCTGGAACAGCTTTTAAGAAAATACCTTTTCACTTAGAAAACTGCAAAAAGCAAAACTACCAGCCCAATCCTGAATAAAAATTCAATGGGAGTTTGTTCCCCTTTTCTTAATTTTGCTATTTAAATTCAATGTTAAAAAAAGGGAAAAATCTCCCGCGGATTTTTTATTCATGATTGGGCTGTAAATTTCTTTGCATTTGTTTTTAGAAAGTGTTTAACAATTTTGTATTGCAGTTATGAAAATGCTATACAGATATAAACAATCTTTGACTACTCCTGGAAATGGGTTAACGTTTTTCCAGTTCGACCAAAATTTATATCTTATTCACAAGTCCAGATAGAACATAAACTATATTTATAATATAGTTTTCCAACAGTGGCGTATTGGAATAACACCAAAGTTTTGTCATTTTATTTGTTCACATATTAGTAGCAGAAGCTTTGACAATTGTTACGATTAATTATAATGCGCTCGAAATTTTACTGTGAAAATCTTTGTTACGTAAATTTCCTGATATTTTTGGTTAACATAATCGTCCTGCTTAGAAAAATATTGTGATTTCTAAGGGAGGACTTTGCAAATTAATAGTGAAACTGTATGGTGCGCTATGTGAATGGGCATTATTATTATTTTTTTATTTTAGCAAACACAAATTGCGAAGCCTTTTGTCTTGTCTGCATAAAACACCCAGAGTTTTTGGCTGGAATCGAACCCGCAACCCTCAGACTGATAGTCTAGCGCACTATCGTCTAGTTTATCGAAGCACCGGGGTCTGGAAATACCAACTAAATTTGGGCCTATTATTGATGATATGGATTTCACCACTGGCATGTGGTATCCTCAGATCAGCCACCGAAAGCAATAGTTTATTTAAAACGATTAAATTTAACAACACTGGATTAGTCACTCAAAACGCGGAAAAAGAAAATTGGCCCTAAACTAAAAAACGCGTAAATCTAGCACGTTTTACAATTATGCTCGATATGGCTACATTTTAGTTTTTTCCCTACTTTTTCTTCCTTTGATCTAATAATAATTAAATAATGCTACTGGTAATAACCCATTCCTTAAACTTACACATATTGACATATCCGCACTCAAACGCAGAAGTTGAGAGAAGTTTTAGTGTCATGAATTTATTCAAAAATAAAATTAGAAATAAAATGTCTATAAATACGTGTAACAGTTTAATACACATTAAATATAGCCTAAAAAGAGATAATTTATGTTGTTCAAACTACAAAATACCTGACGAACTGTGCTCGAATTCGAATGAAACATATAAAAAATCTAAATATTTTATTGATACTGTTTATTGATGGACTGAAAATGATGATGAACAAGAAATTGAAATTTTGTTTAGTAACGACCAATTTTAAATGTATACTATTTAATACTATGTATTTAATCTACGTATGCACCTTATTTATTAAAATGTAATTGAACTATGTATCTCATGGTAGTAATTTTTTTCTAATAAATTATTTTATAAAAATGTGTTTGATGTTTTGATTTTTAAAAGAAACAATTTATAATGTAGCCCCTTTTCGCACTTTATTAAAAAGTTTGACAGGATGTGGCTTTAAACGGATTTTAGCCCTTTTTAGCAATTTTTTTAAAAATGTTTACGCGTTTTGAGTGTCAAAAGTTGGCATCACATATTCTCTCTCTCTTAAAAAGAGAGACGTCAAACTTTATATGAAAAAAACTTTGTCCGAACAAATATTTTGTTGGGAACAAATGGGTAAATCCACCTTTTGATTTGTTTGTAAAGCTCGGTGACGTATGATTAACGTTCATTTTGAGATGAATTACTAAAATTAGTCATAAGTTGTAAAGCTAGTAAAATTCCTGTTTAAGATAATAACTTTGAGCAAATAATAGTCTATGTACAGAACTTTGTTTGCGAAATATATGGGAAAATATGTCCAAAATCGACGTAGTGATATTGTTATTTCAATATATCAGCCATGGACAATTTTCTATACAAATATTCTCATGAATATACAGTACAACTTCGACAGTCCGGACATGCGCCAGTCCGGTCAGTCCAATAATTCGGACGCTTCTACATTTCGGACTATTTAAAATTTTTACCTCTACAATCCGAACAAATTTTTTTTATGCATGAATAAATATTAAAATTCGAGGGTTTCCCGTTTTTTACTCGCATGTTTTGTTAATCATACTTTGATTTACATTTTCACAAGCGTGTTTGTCTAATTCCATTCCAAGGGTCATGTGTTTAAATAATAAACGCAAACATAAAAACACTAACCTTAAAGTGTGATATTATACAAAGTCTTGATGAAGAAAAAACTATTAGGCAGGTTGCCGAAAAATTCCATGTTCCTAAATCAACAATTTGCGACATTAAAAAAAATAAGGAGAAGATAAAACAATTTATTTCGAATACCTATAATTACTTATTTTAATAGTTTAATATACATAATATGTAATTAAATATTATAGTTTATGGTTTTTTAAAAAAATCATAGTAAAATGCATGTATGTACATACCAGAGAACAGAAAGAGACCATTCACATTTGCTAACCATTCGCAAATTCATTACTTTTGCATTGCTTTTACTCGACAATAATAAAAATGTGCATTGCTGTTTGTTTACTCATTCCTTATTACTGTTTGCTATTTTACATTCCCTTTTTGTTATGCGGTTAAACATTAAGCAACGAAATAATTCAATGCCACATGAAAAAACTAAAAACATTCACACCATTCGTCCAGTATTCGTTGCTTTCAGTGAATGAAAACATAAAGAAAGAGCAAAAACAATACAGAAAATAAATATTTTTTGGTTGTTGCTTTATGTGCGATTTGTTGACAGTAAACTAGTAAAGTTTGATATTTTTTGTTAGTATGTACAACTTATACAATCAGCATTGAAACCATGCATACCAATCGTTAAGTATTCGTTCCTTTTGGGAGTATACGTTTACATTTGTACAAGACATGCAATGCAAGCATCAGTTTTCGTTACACTCCGTTTTGTGAATAATAACATGTATTGCTTTACGGAATTGATGTATGTTGTCAACATGAGGTTCCGTTTTTTGTGATTGTATTCAAAATCTAAAATTAACCAATCAATCCGTTCTCTGGTACATACAATTAAATTCACTTAGATTATTTCAATATTTTCACCTACTATAGTCCGGACAATTCGTTAATCCGGCCGACCGTATTGTCGAAGTTGCACTGTATATGTTATATCGATACAAAATATGAGTCCAGGATAGTTCTCGAAAATAAATCATAGTAAAGATACTTTTTTATAAACCTTGTTATAAAGAAAATACTACAAGTTATATGGTAAAATTACACGGAATATATCTGATATTTTGTTGTCACATGGGGTTGTGGAAAGCTTATTTCAACTAAAACTCACACGGACAAGACTGACGGACTTTGTTAAATGAAATATATATATAAATATATGAACTTTAAAGAACCTAGATGAGCAATACATAAATCACAAACGGAATTACAAATTTTTAAACATTCCATACCTGATGAAAGATTAAAAAAAAAACACACAAAATTTAAATTAAAACACAAATTGTATTAATTTCGTTACACTGTATGACTGACTACGTTTGTAGCACTGACTGCGAGCATTATGGTGAAGGGAACTGCATGTGTAGAGCCTAGTAAATCATAAACAGCAAAACAAAGCAAAACATATTATGCATATTGGATGGAAAATCAAAAAAAAAAAAAAAAACTGAAGAAAAAAATATCATTACACTGGGGAATAACAACTGTATTTAGTAATCAGAAAGAGGAGTTTGTTGCACATAAATAGTTGGGTCTTGGAAAACAGCAAACATAATTCTTGTGCTTGGAATACGTGAACACAAACAAATACGTAACGTACTTGTGCAACAAACAATATCCTTGACCCCTTGATTTCAATTACAATTGCAGTCCATGCCAATTAGGTTTCTCTTAAATTTGCTGGTATTTTGTAGCAAAAAAAAAAAATTTTTTTTTTTTTTAAATAATAAATAAAGACAGCAAGAAAAAAATCCAACAAGCGAGTTGAAAATTTAAAATATGCCAAACACACATATACCTACATATTGTTACTTACATTAGCTGTATGTGTGTATGCATGTATGAAAGAAAAAGGCATGTTGCACAAACAAAACTATTCGCAATAATTAGTCACAGTATGTAGAAACAGCAGCAGAAGCAGCATTAGTAGTGTAAAGGGGATACACAAATGTGCAGCATACATATTAAGCGGCTTATTATTTGCCATGTTAAGAGTAACACACTACAAAACACTGCCACTGCAATATTTAAACAGAGAAACACAATTGCTACTTGCTACACACGGCATATACAGTAGCAATTGCTTTAACAGCAGCAACAGCGTCTCTAGCAATTTTTTAACAAAAATTATTTTATCAACAAACTGCAACAGCTAAAGCTGCCAGTTGCCAGCAGCAACAACAACAACAACAACAACAACAGCAACAAACAAAATCCAAAATAAATTATAATGAAAACGAGCAGCAGCAAAAAAAAAAAATAAATAGAATTTAACAAAGTTAAAATGTTAAACACATCAAAAACTAATGAAAAGAAAAGAATTCATTTTTTTTTTAATCATTTATATGGCAACAATCTGCCAGCAGTAGTTTTCGCAACAAACTCAACAGTTTCAATTAAATGTTGTTGAATATTTGTTATAAGCAAAAGTTAATTACACAACAATTTGTACAGCAAACACAAACACACGTACCCAGGTTTCAAATGTTGACGAGGAGTCGGCGGCGTCAGTGGTGCTGATGATGGCTGTTAAAAGTTGCCTGCTGCTGCATATGCTGCTGATGATGATGCTGGTCAAACCTCATCGCAAAGAAGAACCAACAAATGGACAAACCAACGAACGAACGAACGCATAAACATGAAGCGAGAAAAATGTTAGTAAATTTGAAAAGATGTCTTAAATGCAAAAAGGAAATGAAGTATTACAAATATTTTGTGTTAAATTCACTAAATGACTTGACTTAATTTGTTAGCTTTTGTACCCGGTCTTGTGTGTTAATCAATACACTGCAAAATATGTATTGCAATTGTGAAAAACTAACTTTAGTAATTACTGGAAATTCTTTAGGTTAATCTTCTATGCGCAGTGCGAAATTTTAAACATTTTTACAACTGTTTTAGTTAAACCAGCAACTAGTTAGTTATTTGATATATATATAAGTTCAGTCTAGTTACGTAAATGCAATTCTAAACACTTTGCAAACAGAGTGTGTTTGGTATATCTAGAAGTTTGAGCAACAAATTGCTGAAACGAATTTTTAGGAAATCCAGGAATTAACAGATTTTTACAGCTTAATTATATTAAGATTTCTCAAGATTGAGTGTAAATTTGTTGATTTCTTTTGAAAATTTTAAGTGGGCGTGGCATATTCTAAGTAAAGTAAACTGTTAGCAAGTATGGAATATCTGGAAAACTAGAATAGTGAAGACCCAAGTATATCGTGATTAATATTATTATCACTACATGTAGGTATAGAAATGGGCCAGACTGTGGGCGTGACTCCTCCCAACAAAGTCTATTGTTATTTTTAAATATCTGTAAAACTATAAAACGGACAGTTTTCAATATGTTAATAAACAACTTTCTTGAAATTATACGCAGTTTAGAAAATTATGGAATGGAAATATTGGACATGGATCATAGCCATCGATCATATCCATGATCATTACAAAGTACTCAATATTTTTTTTTAATAATTAACAATATATTCAATTCGTATTAAAAATTACCTAAAATTGAAGATTTCCCAGCCGTCCTAATTATGGTCTTCATAATTTACATGGAGAAGTTCTCCTGAATTGATTGTCTCCAATTCATCTCTTTGAAGTTTCGAGTATACAGTAACTAGTAGTTACAAATTTAACCTTCGCTCTTATGAAGATTTTTTTTGTACACGGGTTGATACAAAGCATTTTCATAGTATTATATGGGGTTTTTATGCTTGAGCAAGAAAATGTTTTATATTATATTTTATATTAAAAATGTGTTTATAGAAGTGGCTAACTTATCGCTGCTTTAACAAAAATAACGAAAACTCTGGCCGGAATGTTACGGTAGATAATTTTTTCACTTCGCTGCCGTTGCTAGAAGAACTCTTGAAATGGAATATGTCTATTGTCGGAACCTTAAAGAAAAATAAGCGGTACGTGCCCGAAGAATTCAAAGCGTCCAAAAATAGAGAAGTTTTGTCCAGCGAATCCGGGGTTGGACCAAGCGCAACGCTGACGTCTTACGTTCCAGCAAAAGGCAAAGCAGTTGTGTTGCTTTCATCGATGCATCGTGATTCGGTTGGGTCTGACATGAAAAAGAAACCTGAAATTATTTTATATTACAATGCGACAAAAGGCGGTGTAAATACAATGGATAAAATGGGGACGGAATACTCGACAAAAAGAGGGACAACACGTTGACCCCTGGCCATTGCAGCCCTTGCAACGTACATTATATATGTCACTAACAATCCCCACAGTAGCGTGAAGAAGTCGCCACGTAGACTATTCATAAACTTTTTGGGAACAAATCTCTGTATACCGCAAATTAGAATTCGAGCCCAGAATCGACTGGTAATCAGCAAATTCTTTATCAAGGCAGTAATTGAATGCGTTTTAGGTATGAACACTTTTGACAATTTTTTGCTCAAACTAATATTTATTTCACATTGAAGGTGAATCGATCTCTGCACTCGACTGTGGTCAATGCATCACATGCAAAAAACAACTTCAAAAAAACACAGCTGACGGTCATATATAATATTTTCTTTTATAAAAACTAAAAAAGGTTGCATGTGTTCATAAAAGTTCCTATGTATCTACCACGGTAGATATTAATGAGCCTATGTATACAAAAAAACAAATTTTGAAAAAGGCTGTGAAAAACTACTTTTAACATATTTATGATGTTATTTCCTAAAAAAAAAAAACAATAAAAAGTTGATAACAAAGCTGAGACTATTTTTAATTTTATTAAAAACTCGAAAAGTTATTAACCCATCAAATACGAAATATCTACCCGGGTAGATACTATGAGTGCTTCGAAATTTGCTGTAATTATCATTTTTCATTTATTTTACATGTTGCCTCATTTTTCTTCAGTTGTTTTTCGTATTAATGCCGAGACTTCGTATCGAAAACCTGAATACATTTTTATTATGTTTGTTGTCCACTTTCGTTGACATTTTTTATGTATCACTTAAAGTACAACTGCTAACATTAGCTTGTGCCTTAGCTTATGTTAAGAATAATTATTATTTTTATTTGAACTGTTACTTTTAAATCATTGATATTACTTTTATTTCGGCTCGAGTTCAAAAAATTTAATTTTTCATTAAATTATTTTTACTGAAGGTAGGAATTGTTACATGAAAATTATTATTAAAAATTTATTGATAATTTTTCTTGGCTTCGGATTCCTTTACCTTCAGTAAAAATAATTTAATGAAAAATTAAATTTTTTGAACTCGAGCCGAAATAAAAGTAATATCAATGACATTTTTTTTTTTTGTTATTTTAAAACAAGTTTTAGCATATTTTGGGTTATTTTTAAACTGATTTCGCTGAGATCTGGTCACACTGGTTGTGAGGTCAGAAAAGTAAAATTATTAAAATAGGAAAACAATTATAAATTAACTAAGAGAGTAAAAGAACAAAACATGATTACTTACTAAGTTATAGAGTTTAACAATATTTAAGTCATTAATAACACATACCTGAAAAGATAAGAAAAAATACAATATATTAATTTTCTATTACAAAAATTATTACTTCAGTTTAAGCTTAATTAACTTTAAAATAACTAACAATTATCTTGGCTCCCCATACAAAGTAAATATAGAGCAACCCTTTTTTAACTGACATCTAATTTGTCAGCTGTCAAGTACAGTGGGTGGCCAAATTATTAGTTACACATGCAAAATTGTTTAGTTTGAAGCCGTATAACATTTTAAAAAAGTGGAAATTTTAAATTAAGTGTTTCTAATTCAATTAAAAATAAATTCTTTTGTTTTAAAAATATATATTTGAGGAAAAGAAATATTACAAAATTTTTTGAAAAAAAAATCTTAATATTTCGTAGAACCTTCTTTGGCATCAATTACAGCTTGCATCCTTTTTGGCATGCTCTGAATGCATTTTTGAACATTTTCTTTTAGTTCTTCATCGTGATGCCAGACTTTAAGCAATTTAATCAAAATTGCATATTTCACACTTCAAAGCAGAATGACAGATAGTGATCTACAACTGCACTCTAATGTCACCAATCATTGTTGACACTGCACAAAATATTTAACAGTATTACCAGAATTAAAATACGAAAACATCTGGTAGAAGAAATAAATATATATACGTATTAAAAGCGTTTGAATCTTAATTAATAAGTGTAACTAATAATTTGGCCACCCACTGTAATTTATGTAAGTCGCTAGTCTACGACGATAAACCCAAAACGCTTGACCTCTTGGAGGACAACATGCGCCGCGTTATTGCTGCTATACCGCTACAAATGTTGGAAAAAGTCATCGAAAGTTGGACCTCTAGATTAGACTGCCAGTCCGAGCCAGTCATATTATATTATAGTGCCAGAGGATTATATTTGGAATAAACTAAATTTCATGTCAAATTAAAAAATTTACCTTTGTTTTATTCCATTTCAAAGTTGATCATCCTTTAATATATTTTTTTTTTTAAATTAAACACCCATGACCTTTATAGATTGACATGGCGAATTTTGCATTTCTAGTTGACATTTTAATAGTTTTTATGCAACTAACATTTTTCTAAACGTGTATTAAAACTGAAAAAACTGAGCTCTCAAAAAAAAAAAAAAAAAAAAAAAACAGGCGAACTGCAAACTTCTGCTTTTAATGGGTATTTGTTTTTAATATCTTGTAAATGCAAAACAATTTATTGCATAACGGAGAGATACCGAAAACAAAAAACGGTGATTAAAGCAACATCAGTGGAGAAAGGAAGAAAAATACAACAAGCTAAAAAAAAAAAAAAATCCGGTAGAAAAAGCTTAAGAAAAAAAGATGATGGTATTAAAGAAAAACACAACACAATTTGACCAACCAGAAAGAAAAAAACAGTGGTTTTTTGTATAAAGATATTTTGTTGTTTTATGGTACATCTTAAGACATCAATGATGACTAAATTCTTTTCATTTGGCTGGAAGACGAGTAAGTACAACCCAAATGCATTTGCAGCTAAGAGTTGAAGCAGTATAAACCATAATAGCTAGCTGGCTGACTGAGTGGCTGGCGGTTGGTTGGTTGGCTTAGTCGTAAGATGATAATGACGCTGCGGATAATATTGTTGCTTTCTTTTTTTTTCTTTAGCCTGATAGCCGCCTCTATGAGTGGAGATGGTTAAAAAGCTCATAAGTCTTGGCTGTGGGTTTGTTACAAAACGTACCACCAAAATAAAGCAAAAAAAAAACAAATGATTTCAAATGAAAAATTACAGCTTTTAAGTACTTTAGATTACTGTTGTTGTTTTTATTGCTGTTTTGTGTGTTTGTTTGGTTTCGTTTTGTGCGTATTGTTGTTATTGTTGACTAAACTACACATGAAGTAATCCTAATGACTGTCTTGACCCAATGATTGGGGCCATATTGTTTCTGTTATTAAAACTCTACACAAAACGCAATTTACCTGAAGTCTTCTGCTGCTCTTCTCACTCTATCTCTCTGCGCGTGGTAATGTCTCTCCGCTGGCCGCCTCGTTACCAAGAAGCAAAAACGTTTTGCATGTATGATGATCTTGTGTAATGACTACAAAAGATTATTTGCATACTTGAATGGGCAAAAATTAGATAGTGGACAGATCAATTATTCATTATTATTTCTATATGAAACTAGAGAAATTCAAGTTGTAATATTCTGGTTGATAGTAATGGCCAGGTGACCAGAAGCAGCTAATGGATGATTAAAGAGTATTAAGCAAAAAAAAAAAGTAGTTATCCTGCAGGCTGATTATCACATGAACCAGAAGCTGACTGACATGAGTGACATTGAAAAATGTTTCTTAGGAGAGCAGTGAACTCAAGCGATTAAGATGGATGGAGTTGATCAACTTAAAGCAGAACTGTTAAAAGGAATGGTACAAACGAGAAGTTGTTGGAAAATTTTAAATGACATCCCAGAATCACAGACTACAAGTTGAAAAGTAATTGAAAAATAATTGCGAAATATTGTTAAACTGCAAGAGAGGAATGACTTAAAATAAAACCAGAGAATACATTCTCTGATGTGGAATTCAAGACCAGAAATGGTCTGGTGAAAACTAATTTTTCACCAGACTGATTTATTGTCCTGCAGGCTGATTTTCACACGAACCAGTAGCTGATTTAGATGAGTGTCATTGAATTATGGTTTTAGGAGAACAGTGAACATTAAGGATGCTATTCAAATAGGAGAAATGAGGGTAATATTAATAAAATTAAAGATAGAGTATTAAGAATAAGACGATCTTATGAGTAAGATATGACTGATGTAAATAAATATGATTGAAAGGATGCATTCTCCGATAGGGAGTTAAACGTCAAAGAAAGAAATGAAAACCAATTCTTCTGCAGTGGACATTATTGTCTTGTCCTGGCTGATTATCACAAAAACTAGAAGTAAATATGTTTTTGTTGCGACCTTTTAAATTTTAAATTTTAAGGCTCGAGGTCTGTGCTATAATCAATTATTTTATTTATTTATTTTTCAAATAGGGCTCGAGGTCTGTGTTATAATCAATTATTTTATTTATTTATTTGAAAAACATAGATCTCGAGCCTGATTATTTACCTAATTGATTTAAAAAAAGCTTTCATTGTTGCTCTTAGGGGAGCAGTGAACTCAAGCGATTAAGATGGTTGGATCTGCAAATGCAAAGTCGAATTATGCATTCCGTTCTGCGATTGCGGAAAGAAATTGTTTATGCGGAAGCATAATTTTAAATTATTAATTCCGTTGCAGCGGTATTTTTCCTTTTTGTGGTATCATCTCTAAACAGTCATCGCTATTGCGGCATGCCGCAGGAATGAATAGTTAAATTTTACATATCGATCGATATTTTTTTCCGCTTAGTTTTCCTTTCCATGCGGAATCAATAATACCACCCATTGAAATAGGAAAAATGTGTAAAAGAATGGCATTAAAGAGGAGTCGGTAAGAAATATTGGAAAAGAATTTATCAACCTATAAGCAGAAGTTTAAAAGTAATTTATTAAATGAAGCAGAATACTGTTCAAATGAGAGATCTGAACCAGGACTATAAAATAAATAAGAACAAAAAGGAACTCTTGTGCAATGTGGAATTCAAACTCATAGATGGAAATGAAAAGGTCTGGAAGGTCTTCTATAAGACTGAAAGTCTCTGAAGTGGAGTTTAAATGATAGAAACAATTGTGTCAGCATAGCAATGTTCTGCAGACTGATGTTGAAGTGATAAGATAGCCGAAGTAATATAACTCAAGTGAATAAGATAGAAGCAGCTCAATAATATGACTGACATTACAGAATGAATGACGAAAGAACTAAAATAACTACATATATGTTTAAATAGAAGAGCATCTGGAACGAAGAATTAAATATGATTTGTTTAATTAAAGGGACTAGAATCTGATTAATATGACAGACAATGATTTTTATTGTTTAAATAACCTTAGAATAGCACTCTAAAGAGAAAACCAAGCTTCAGCCGGTCAATGAACGCAATAATACCTTTTAGAAGGTCACCGCAGAATTCATCCAAACTTTGACATCACACATATACAAAGACAGCATACAGACGTATCTGCAGAATCCATTTGATCGCAGACAAATACCATCAATGGTATTGTTTTATTTTAAATATTAAAAAACTGTATCGAAACCGTTTAAAAGTTAATTAGTTATTAATTAAATTAACCCTACACTGCATGTCTTTTTATATTTGATCGAAAAAAATGTTTTTTTAAGGGGATATTACCGTCCGATTACAGGAAAAATATTAAAAAAAAATTTAACAATAACACTGTCCAACACCATTTTTGGAACAGAATAGCGACCCCATAATTCCGAAAGGGTATGTTGAGTAGATCATTTTTGTAGAACAAACTTATGGTCCAGCACGTCTGAGTTTTTTTTTACAGTGGGTCAAAGTTTTCATTTTTGGTCGAAGGGAGCATTATACTATGTGAATAAAATGTTGTAAGTTAATGTCTGAGAGAATTCTTATGGTCAGAGTTGTATTGTGGAATTGTATGAGGATTATTTTTGTGGAAGATCTTAACCCTCTAACTGGTCTCTCTTTATGGGTCGCTATTCTGTTCCATTCAAAAACTCTTAATTTGTTGGACAGTGTAATTTAGTAGATATTATGCAATTTTCATATGTATCACCATTGATCACTATGCAAACAATCGCGAAAAGGAACTATATTTCAATTGATAATGAAAGACAATGATAATGAATAAAACCAAGCAGATAAGCAATTGGAGGCGTGATTGCATGAACGTAAACTTAATTAAATAGAAAAACTATTATATATAATTTTATTGTCAGGTTAAAACTACACTCAAAATATTTTGTAGGTAAAATTAACTGAAAATGTAATTTAAAATAAATGAACATTCATTTAAAAACCGGTCAACTCAATTTTCATTTAAATTACATGAAAGGTTCATTTTATTTTCTATGTTAAAAAATTCTACTATTTTTACTATCGAAAAATTTACTATCGAAAAATTTACCCCAAAATCCGCAGATATAACTGATTTTTCAGTGATTTCTGTTTTTTTTAAGTAATAAAAAAACTAACCACAAATTCCGTAAAATCAAAAGAATTTTCAGTTATTTTATATATTTTAACTATTTTAACTAAAAAATTCCTTTCATTTTACGGAATTCACAGTTGAATTTTTGATAGTAAAAATAGCATAAACAAAGGAAAAATCTTTTATTTTCACGGAAGTTGTGACTCGTTCTTTTGATAGTTAAGTCAGCTATTTTAACATTTAAAATTAAATGAACTTTTTGTTAAAATGATATGAAAAATAAGTAGATCGGTTTTTAAGTAAATTTTCAGTTATTTTAAATTACAGTTTCATTTAATTTTACATACAAAATACTTTGACGTAAACAACTGTCAATATCAAATGGAACTGAAAATCCGTATTAATGTGCACTTAGTTTTTTGAATAAATGTTAGATTCAGTTAAAAATAAATGTTCTTAGATTTAAATGTTTTTTAGTTAAAAACAACTGCAACTGCGTTACTGTAATAATATTCTGAGTGTAAAAATAAATAAACAAAAGCACTAGTTGACCCAAATGGAGATGTTATATCGGTAAAGTAAAGTTGTTTTAATAGAATAAGAAAATAATCGAAGAATCGAAAATAATTCCAAAACCGATAAAAAGAACTTGATAAAAATATCGTTCAATTGAAAAATGTAATAGTAAGAATATCGGATTTGTCTACGTTTCTAAATCGTCAACAGAAAGCTATCGCAAACAAGAGAGAACTTAAATTATTGGAGATACGATGTCAAAGTAAAGTTATTTAAATAGGAGACGAATTGGTTATGATTTAATTTGGAACGTAAGATAACAAATAAGTAAACAGTGAAACGGATATTTGAGCAATTCCAGTTGGAATATCGGAAAAGTAAAGTTGTTTTAAAACAATAATTATTATAAAGAATAGAATCTCAAATTAGAAGTCGTAAAGAGAAGCTGAAAAGAACATAATAATATCATCATGCAAATAAGAGAGCTAGTATTAGAAATAAACCTTGATTAGTCTTCGTATTCTAATCTTCAATAGAAGGCAACCACGAGCGAAACGCTTTCGGAAAAGGATCGATAAGTTGAACAAGCAGAAATATAATGTCTTAAACCCAGAGTTGTTTATATAGAAAAACTATTAAAATGGGCTAATAAAAAATCGATTTCAAACCCTTTCAGCAGAAGTATAGCTATGAGAATTGGTGTTAAGTCATCAGACCTGAATCACTATGATGAGAATACTACGAGCAAAGACTGTTATCTGAACTGTAACAAAAGACAACCTCTCCCATGTGGAGTACTCACTAACCAAGAGAAAGCGGCAACAATACTTCTGCAAAGTACATAGAAATTGACTTATTGGAGATGAGCTGCCATGAAGCTTAGCATCTTAAGCGTAATCAAATACTAACATCTATGTATGTGCAACATCTGGACGTTAACTTGAACGATTTCTGTGGAATTTGAGGGAATAAAGTTAAAGAGTAGTGAGTCCTACAGTTATTCTGACATTGTCTCGTTTTAAAAGAAATATCATTGATTTGCAATACAAATTGGGATTTATTATGAGCTTTCAACATTTCCTGATTTAATCTTGCATTATTTCCTGGAACTAGAAAATTTTCTTTATATCCTCAGGAATTGCAAAACTCTCTTAAAAAATTGTTTCTTAAGTTTCACACAAAACAATAACAAAAAACATTCGCATTTAAGATTATGTCACACCTTCTGCTAAAATAAAAGGAGAAAACAACTTAAAAAATCGCAAAAACTAAACTTTTGCAACACTCTTCAAACACATGTTTAACGCACAACGACCTGCTTTTAGCGATAAATTTCAAACACAACTTCTATTCGAAATAATTTACGAGCAACACCAAAACGAAAGAAACAACAGTTTCCTGCAGCAACATATACTCCAAGACCAACAGAAAATGTAAAAAGGGAAAAGCAACTAAAACGATAAAAAAACTACAAGCATTTAGAAAAAGGAATACCTTAGAAAAATGGTCATCTGGAAAAAGAATTTTAAAAAAAGCACAAGTTAAACTATGAAGTAAAATGCAGCATTTAATACACTAAGTTAAAGCGCTTAAATCTAAAAGTTAATAAAATGCAAAACACACAAAAAACCAATTTACAAAATAGGCTCTTCATTATCTTATACTATTTAGCAACTTTGTAGCATTAGATACTGATTTATAGAGGTTTCACAATGCAAAAGTACTGTCTAGTACTTAACGGAATGCTGAAGCATTTAAATAAGAGAAAATCCTTTAATTATAATTTATATTTAAAGAAGAGTAAGAGCAGGTAAGTTTTAAATTTAAATTTAAGAGTTAAGTGTTTCAAAATTTAAATAGACAAAATAATATATACTATTATTGGTAAATATTTATGTTGCTCTACGTAAGCATAAACGAAATATGACAGCTATTATGAGAAAATATGACAGACTATTTGAAGCTATGTCATGCACTGACGAAGCGGTCGCAAATCCTCAATAGTTTTCTAGAGAAATATTCAATTAGGTTCCAGTACATTCTTAGTCCTAGCACAGTGCTATACAAATATGCTGCACTCACGTTTATCTTGTAAATAACTGTGAAAATCTAGAACAAAGGAACAATAACGTTTCAGGTTGTAAGTTTGTTAAAAGATGTCATTTTAGACTTCTTGTTGGCGTAAGTTATCAGATTCCAAATTCTTCTTCGGTCAATCGTTTTCAAATCGGAAAAGGAAAAATTAAACTCAAATTTCACACATTCATTCCACAGGGTACATATACACACAGATTGTGAGTTTTGTGAGTACTTTAAAGTTATTTTAAGAAAATCTAAAGCACTTTGTAAAAAAGTTGAACTATTAACAACATTAACAACAGTGTAGTCTTATAGATAACTAGATGTGTAGCTACTTAAGGTTTGTCGAGCAAAGAAGCGCTATATTTAAGTATCAAAGATTTTCCAGAAATATTAGATTAGACAACTATGTTTAAGAAAATTATATGCCAGTAAGCTGCATGCTTAATAAAGGACTGAATAATGTTTGCATTTCCATTTCAATTTAAGATAATTAAATTAATAATTAAGCTTGTATGATATTAAAAGCTAAACAATATACTGACATAGCAGATATTTATATCTGGGCTCTATTTCACAAAACGACTTATCAATGTTTCACTTCGCTCTAATGCAATTTTTCGTCAATTTGCAAAAATTTTTATGTTCCCCAGAACTATAAAATTTAATAAGTAATAAGTTTAAATTGATAAGTGTAATTTACAAACTTTTTGAAATTTGTACATACTTTTTGCAATTTCTGTTCCACGTAAGTTCTCTTTTACTAAATTCAAGTATTGTATTGTTCCACAAAAAATGTAAATTCTTTTTTTTCTTGCAGAGCAAGTTTTGATAAGTTTGTTGAAAATTTTTCCTCAGAACTATACAATTTGGTAAGTGATAAGTTAAAATTGATAAGTGTCATTTGCAAAGTTACTATTGATTGAAAAGAATAATTTGCAAAATATTTTGCAAATAATTATGCTGTTTTAAAATTTTTTGCAAAGCAAATTTTGATGAGTTTGTCCAAAATTTTGCAAGGTAAAAGATCGTTTTACAAATTCATATTGTTATAAGTGGTGAAGCTTCCAAAATGTTAAGACAAGAGTTTTTGTTAGACGTTAGTGAAGACGCAGGTATAACAAGAAATTAAAGAAACCGAAATTTTAAAGATTGGTTTCGTTTAAATCAAATCCAAGTTGATTTCATTTAAAATATAAAACAGAAATACATATGTATATACAGAAAAATACGAGCACAATACACAGCGCAGTTATTTTTTGTCGGCTGAAAATCAACTACTACTAGTCTTGCGTTGGCTCGGAACTGGATGCCAGCAACATAGAGTATGGAGTTGCAGGTATTCAAGGTGTTGCAAAATCAACAGTTTGAAGGAGTTGACGACTTTATAATATAAATTTTATTTCAAAGCACAATGCTTTTAGTGGTATTGCTGAACAGTTTTTGATTATGGGTGGATTTCCTTGCATGTGTGGTGGCGTGGATGACACAATAATTAAAATTGATGCGAATATATTACACAAGGTAGGAAAACCACTCATTGAATGTGATGATGATATGCGGCCAAGACTACATATTTGATAATGTTGTTTTGGGGATAGTATTTAGTTATGGACAGAAAACTCCGCTAGTTTTCTTTCATATGTTCTAAACATTTACAATGATTTTATAAAGAAATGCTTTATTGTTTTGAAAACTAGCAAATAAAATATTTTCTTTTTTTAAATTTTTATTTTGAGGCTCCTTTGAACAAATAGTATTTACCAATGTAAAGAGAAAAGACATAAGAAAGAAATAAAAAGTTGTTCAAATGCTTTGAGGAACATTTTGCACAATCACTTTGCAGGAGAGCAAAAAAAAAACTTTACAAAGAGCGCAAAGTTTTAACAACGAGATCAAAGTCTCTGCAAAAATGTTCTTAGTGCAAAATGATATTTGAAAAGTATATTGTGGAACAGAAACACTTATATCTTTGCAAAAAAAAAAAAAAAAAAAAACAATTTGATAAATTGTTTATGGAATATGTAACTGGTGTGTGGTAACTTGCAATTTAATGTAACAGGCAAGCGAGGAGTTTATAAATTAATAATAATGCAGGGGGTTTTTAAATATGAATAAATTCATTGGACAAAATTTTTTAAGATTTTACTCCAAACAGTTTTTCATTATATAACAACAGCAATAATGCAATGTTTTCTCATTAATGGGTCAATACCTGGCATATATCTTTAGTTTTTACTAAACCGGCAGTATTATTGCAGACTACAAGAAAAAAAAGATGCCATTGGAACTATATGCATAAGTCTTGGAAGACGACCAGCTTATTACTGAACTAAAACGATCAGGAACGATCAGAATGAGAGTTGACCGTCTAAGAAATACATGGAGGTTTCGGAACCAAGTTAAACAGATAGTTAATATAAAATGGTAAGAAGATAAAAAATTCAACGAATTAAGAACGTTTATTAATATTTAGTTTTTGCAACATATCGTATTTGTGTTTAGGTTTTTTTATTTTTAAGGACTCCCCAATAGTGTTCAATAAGGTTTAAGATGGTCACTCCATAACATGGACTTTGTTTTGCTTAAACCAAAACTTAACTTATTTCGATGTGTTATTGAGATGGTTGTCCCACATGAATTCTCATAGAAACGGCATCTCTTAATGCCGCTGAAGATGAAGAAAAATAGCCCTATCTCATTAAGGAACCTCCTCCATGCTTCATAATTTTTTGCTCATGTCTGGCATAAAAATGTTGAAGCAAATTTATCTTCGTTTCATTTGTGAAAAGCACATTTTTACAATTTACCCGGTGTAGATAATTCTTAGCAAAACAGTACCTTTTTTTAAATTCTGTTAGCTCAATAAAGGTACCTCCCTCGGATTACGAGCATTTAATCTATATTTCTGCAGCCTATTTCTAATTGAGCAACTAGTAACAAATGCCTATTAAACACTGCTCAAACCGTGTCGTTGTTTTTCGCTTTATATTTCTGGTGTCTGGTTGTAATTTTCTGTGAATAGCTTGAAAAACTTTTGTTTTGGAACAATCATCAGGGGCCAAATTACCGCATTCGATATCGAGTAAAATTGATCGTAATTTTCTTATTTGAGATTATGGCATTCGATATCGAGCAAGAAATTTAGTACATTTTATCATAATTTTGATATCGAAATCATTTTTCGATACGATAGCTCATTCGATCACGAATGCGGTAATTTGGCTCCAGTGTTGTAATTGCGGTCATACTTTTTTTAATTTTTAAGTTTTATATAATTAATTTTTATAGTTTGAAAGCTTCTCGTTGTCAAGTTTTATGTGACCTTTAGACGGCTTCTCCTATAATGACATCGTTTGTAAGACTTGTATATTTACGGGATTTTTTGATTAGATTATTTAGTTGTTACGCAGGTGTAGGTATTTTTTAGCAGTAACAAATTCAACCCCTTAAACTCCTCGCTACAAGATGTAAGACTTTTGTTTGTTTAAAAAAGGACACCACCAAAAGAAAGCTGTTAATAGTTACAATTGATTTTCGAACTGAACTCAACTCATAACCTACTACTAATGCACAACCAAAACATCTTTCCACCATTACTAAAGCCCGACCAAATACACACACACATCACCCACCGAAAGTTTTGGAAAACCTAAAGGGAAAAACCTTAAGGTGTTTTTATATGTATTTATGATACCTGCAAACTCATACAAACACACTTCTCATCCATTCATCCACTCAACTATAAACTTTAAAGTTTTTTTTTTATTTCCTTAAGAATTTATTTTTCTTAAACAAGTAGTTAAAGTTAAGAGAGTAAAATGTGAAGAAAAATATAAACTCAACTTTTAGGAAAACACAGAGAAAATAAAACATTTAGTTGATTGCATTTAAAAGTACATACTACAACATGCAGCAAAGTGTTGCAGTAAGAATCAAAGAAATGAACAAAAATAAAATAAAAAAAAACAACTGAAATAAAAACTAAAGAAAAATAGCGCCTTAAAATTATTTCCAATTCATTTAATTTGTTGATTGTCGTCAGTTAAGTATACGCTTTTAACAGAAATAAAAGCAAACTTTACTGCATGCTTTTTTTTATTTTTTTGTTCTTTTACTTGTGTTCATGTTCATTATTCTTTAAAAGCGGGTTTCCCTAACCTTCAGTCCATAAGCAATTTAGAAGGCAAGTATGTTGCCAATAAACAGGCAAATAATGGGTTGTATTGCAGCAAGTGGCACAATATGGAGTTGTATGCTCATGATGATGGCTATGACGGCGACGATAATATAGCTTTTGAGTGCAAATCGAATCGCATGAAGTTTCAAGTTGTAATGAACACAACGGTCTGGACTGCGCCACTCTTGAATAAGTGTTTTTGTGTGTTAAATATGGGCAGTTTAAGCAACCAATAACATGATATAAAAACAACAAATAAGTGGCAATTGTAATAGTTTCTGAGCATGTTTATATATACATATGTATTTATATTCAGGTATGTTTGAATGTATCTGTTTAGCTGTGTGTTTTTGTGTTGCATATACAAACTACAACAAAATATATAATTATAATATAAATGTTGTGGTTGTTGCTGTTGAAGTTCTATGCCACTTACTTTTGAAAAATAAACCCGCAAACACAAAACAGCAAGACATATCATCATCTATATAGGGATAGTGTGTAATTCAAATTAATATGTCTACAGCAGAGGAGTTGTAAGTAGTAGCAGGCTAATTAAGGTGTTATCGTAAATTCAAATATTAATAATAGAGAACTTCTAGCAGGTACTCTCTCTCCACAATAATTCGAAATTTAATGCTTAGAACTATATAAAAGCTTGAGTTGTATTTAAGAACACAGAATGAATGTATTTCGTTAGCGACACAAACCAAATTAATTTCCTTTCTTCGCTTTAGATGTTAGCTAAGTTGGAAATTTTAAAAAAGAAACCGAAATAATTCCAATATAATCCTCCATGTATCGGGATTTTTTTTAATCTTTAGCCCAATAGTGAATAAAAACAATTTTGGATACCCAGTTCTGACGAACGTCCTGCAACGTCCAAATAATTAATAGTCGAACGGGTCTATAAGGCGGGTGTGGCAAAACTATCCATATACTTCTTTCTAAATAGTTTTTAAGCCGTATTGGAACATTTGGCCGAGCATTGTCATGAGAGAATATTATTGTTTTACATGTCTGTCCACATTTTCTAGGCGTTTTTGACCAATGACTGCTTCAAATTCCCTGTTATGATCTGCCCAGATTTCAGCAGCTCATAATAGTTAGGACGCTTTTAGTAACAGAGCATTACCTTAGCATCATGGATATATGGCTTTGATGTCGATTCGGCTGGTTGCCTGGGCTCACATATGATCTATTACGTTTCAAATTATCGTAATCGGTACAAAAATTTTTCGCTTTTATAGAATTTAACCATCATTTGGGGAAAGCAGAATTGTTTTTAAAGGTCTCTTGCCTTCAAGTCATATGGTAACAAATTTCTCTGCTCTAGGTGCACTTGAGAAGCTGCCAATGATTTTGCAAGCTATTGTTAAGTTTGACAAAAATCTTTATTGTCTTTAATGACAAAATCACGTTGATAGAACATAATCACCATAAGTTTCGGTGAGTGATCGGTAGATTTTTTGATTTCATGTTCCATAGGAAACTGATCAGCCTAAACCATGGCTTGAAAATGTTGAAGATCCTTAGGATTCGACAAAAGCATTTATTATTAAAGACCTAAAGTTAGTGGCAAAGATTTTACATCACTATTAAATGTTTTCAATTTCTTAGTTACCGTAATGCTGGACGTCTCGCATATTTTCTGTTGACTACAATAATACTTCGCTAAGGGGTAGCAAAAAAAACTAGTGACATATTCAAACTCTTGATGACAATCCACGTAACATTTTAAATTAATCAACTCTTCGGATGACTGTCTTATAGAATTTCAAGATTTGAAACCTACCATACATCGGTTGGAAACATCTGCAATGTCGGTATGCTTTCTACTGCCAGAAAGCCGTTAATAGTTAGCAAGAGATTGATCCCAAATACACTGAAACAAGAACAGCCTGACTAGTATTAGTCAGTATATACATCCCAGGGTTGGCAATCCCGCTCTATATTTTCAATCCCGGGATTTCGGGATTGCATTGATCTAGACCCGGGATCCCGGGATATTAAAGATATTAACATATTATTTGAATAAAAAACAATTTTTTTTTTTTAATATGACACATTTTTAAATTAATTATAAAAAGTTCATTGTGTTTACAGATATTGTCATACGTTATTATTTTTATGTTTAACTAAATTTTTCTAGGGAAAGCTTACTGTGAAAGTTATAGAGTTTATAAGGATAAAGAATTGGCTTCGATGCGTTTATAAGAAGTATAGAAAGGTTGGGTTTGTTAAAGGGGATGCAATTTATTCAACAGTGACAAATTCAACTAATGACTAGAGAGACAGAGATTTTTGAGTTTTTTTTTAAGATCTTCGTTATTTATGCACCCATTGTACTAATTATTTAACCTTTAGTGTAAATTTAAATCCCCCTTCGTATGAATTTTAAATATACAGGTGGGTTGTTTCAAGTTTATTTCATATTGTGCATTTACCTACATATTATAAACTGCTACTCATATTTAAACAACGAGTATTAAGACCCCAAAGGGGACTTTTCATCTATGATTACAGATAGGGTCGAAAGAGGGTTAAGCTTAAGCGCACACAAACACACACTTAATCTCTCCCTCTCAGCCGAAATTTAAGCACGAAATAAAACAAAAGCTAAATAGAAAAAAAATCTTAATATAACAAAAAAAAAAAAAAAACTACAGTACAACAACATGTTAAACACTCATACTCATACATATATGTATGTGTGTGTATGTACATATATTATTATGGCCTTAAGTTATATTTTAGTTAATTTACAAAACATTTTAAATGGCTCTTTAATATCTTAAAATTACACATAATGAGGGTGTTTTAAAATTAAACAAAAGCACAAAATGTTTTTTGTGTTATTTTATTGTATGTATGTATTGTGTTTAGTTGGGAGTGTGAGAGTGCGTGCGGTTGTAAGAATTATTTAAATATACACATTAGCCAGGTAATTAAATTTTGTTTGGCCAAGACAACAGCAACAACAACAAGAACAACAAACACACACAAAAAAGTTAGATATTCGAGAGAGAAAAAAAAAACGGAAACTTTTGGTAGTGAATTTAGGAAGGAAATGATCTATTATGTATAAAGTGTTTGTTGCCATTTAAACAGTTTTTGTTTGCTGCTAGTTTTTATCAGTTATCATCATTATTTCGCAGTTTACTTAAGTCGTTGTGGCAACGGTTTCTCGCCCAAATGTTAATCATGATTTATTAGAGTTAATAGAAATTAGCAGCATACTTTTATGTACATTCGATCATTTATAATAAATGATAGTAAAAGTTTTATATGGAGAGAAGAAGTTTCTGCAAAAAGTTGGAGTGTAAATGTTGTTTGGGTGAATCTTTTAACATGGCCCAAGCTTGTCAAAGTTTTTAGCAAAGTGTAATTAAGATTAACTAGTAGGTGGATGAAGTTTAGAAGTTCAAATATTAAATATCATAAAGTTAAGAATTAAGCTTTACTGCCGGAATCATAAAAAATAAAGTAGGTTTGCATTTAGACTAAATTTTCATACAAAATTTTCTTAAAGTACATTTGAAGTCTACTTTAATTTTTTTGCATAAGGCTGTTAGACTTTAATTTTTTAAGTACATTCTTCTTAACACAAAAACTTTAATAGAAAGTGTTAGCATGAAATTTTATTAAAAAGCGTATAAATCTACCAAAATTCGGATTTACCTTGCGAAGTGTAGAGGCTAAAACGAACCGATTTGGTATTAAATCCAAACAAATCAAAAGTGTTATTAACAGGTAAAATTAAAAATTATTACCGGTTTATTTTTTTTTGCATTGATTAACCGTGATTACCTTTATTATCCGGGATTATAAGCATATTTTTTTGATTACTTTTGCACAATCAAACAAAATGTGAACAAAACGAAAAAGGGGAATTCCCTCATTTGCTTACGATTAGTCAGTAATTTTTTTAAGAAATTACTAAACTTGAAATCTTTATGAATAGTTCACTGTTTGCTTTTTATTTTATTTTATTTTTTTTACATATGTATATTATTTCAACATGTATCTACATACAACACTTGAAGTGGTTATTATATAAATATGTATAACAAAGTTCATTAATTAATAAAGAAAATTATTAAAAAAAACTACTCCAAATTTTTTCTCAATTAACCGGGAAAATCGATTATCCAGAATGCTTCCGGTCCCGACCATTACGGATAATCGAGGTCCAGTTGTTTAGCAATCAAGCTAGTTTTGTATGAAATAAGTTCTCTCATCTAACATCAGAGAGTTACTTCCATCAATAGTAAGTGTGATTAGTATTTTAACGCACTTAAGATCTTGAGGAATATTGCCATACTAGCTAAACCCGGTGTGCTTTGCTACCCCCCCCCCCCCACCTCGTCGTAAAATAAAGTAAAACGTATTTATATATTTACAAACATTTACTTATTTAATTTTAATGTATTTATTGCAATGCTTTAGGCGAGACCATGCCCCTTTGTCCACTTACATAGTCAAGAATTTATTATTTCGTAAGAATATCCTGTTGTGAAAATTTAATGATGATCGGTCCAGTAGTTAAGACTATATTACGATGTTTAATTTTCCTAAAATGGGGCGTGGTCCCACTCACTTTTTTCCTGGTACATATTCCTAATTATGCCAATACCATATGTACCAAATATCACCGACGAACGTCAAAAAATGCCCAAAATATGGCGGGTTAAATTTGTGGGTTATATGGGCGGTGCCACCCCCGTTTGTACAATCAAAACTTCATATAGCCTATTATTCCTTCCAGAGTCACAGTAACATGCTGTAAAAATTTCAGGCAGATTGGTCCAAGGGCCTCCTATTAAGCACAAACATACAGACACACATTCATTTATATATATATAGATTAAAAGCAATAATTATAGTATATAAATAATTTAAGGTGAAATATGGCGAAAAATGGGGATTTGGTAATAAAAAATGTATGTAGTTAAAAAGTATATAAAACTTTAGGTAAATACATATTACAAAAAAAGTATTTTGTATAGCAAACATTGTTAGTGGTATAAGTAAGTATCTGAATTAAAAAAAGGGGGCGATGAAGTAGGCGTAGTTCATAGTTATATGGCGACGTTAACAGTATTAAGAGCAATATACTACCAAATAAAAAAAAATACGTTGGAATGAACAAATTTGTATAGAGAATAAAACTTTCAAAAATTTGGCGTGAAAAGGGGCGTGAAAGGGGCGTGGCTTAAGAAATCTTTATTTTTACCTCGCCTGCAGTATATAATGTGTATACAATTTGAAGTAAATCTGTTAAAAACTATATGGTAGCAATTACATAATTTTTAAAAAGTGGGCGTAAAAATGGGCTTGGTCAAAAAAAGTACCCTATTAATCATACCAGAGTCCCAAAAATATCGGTCCAGAGGTTTGGTCTCCAATTACAATATTTTAAAAAAGTGGGCGTAAAAGTGGGCGTGGTAAAAAAGTACCCTATTATTCCTTCCAGAGTCACAGTAACATGCTGTGAAAATTTCATCAAAATCGGCTCAGCCGTTACATACATTGAATTTTATATATATAGATTACAATATTGTCTTTCTGGCAATATTTAAACGCAATTTCAAAACTATAGTGTGTTTTTTTGTATAGAACTTTAAGTTAGCAACACTTTTTTAACTTGTGGCCATTTTTTCAGCTGGCAAGTGATTTATGTTTCAAGTCGCTAGTCTACGCTGATAGGCCCGGAACGATTTAGAACTTAAAAGACAACATTTGGCGACAACAATGCCAGAAGATTATCTTTCGCATAAAGTAAATTGTATGTCAATTTAAAAAAATCAACTTTGTTTTATTCCACTTGAAAGTTTTAAAAAAAAACACAAAACCATGATTTTCAAAATAAATTTGCTGAATTTGGAAGCGTTGTTCAAGCGTCAGTCTATTCATGTTGAAATATTAAACCAAACTAAAAATATATTACTTGACAGCTGGCCACCAATAGTTTAATAGTTTAAATTTTATTAAGCCTTTTTTTTAAATAAAAGTATTTGAAACAAAAATTAAAAATTACTTAAGACTAGAATGTATTATCTTAATTTACAATAATTTGTTTAAAGCACCAAGCATTAACATTAATATTTGTGTATAAAAAATAACGTATAAATTTAAGAGAAATTTAAATCTGCCCTTGCTCCCGGGGCTAACATATTTGAAGAGGAAAACTCTTAAAATAAACTTAAATCTAATAAAAAAATAAAAAAAAAAAAATAAAAAAAAAATAAAAAAAAAAATAAAAAAAAAAAATAAAAAAAAAAAAATAAAAAATAAAAAAATACAAAATTTAACATAAAATTCTCAAAAGGGCACTATCCTCTATGTGTGCCAGATAAACTTTTTTTAAAAAACCGGTGACTTAAGTTTGGATTTACATCAAAGCTAGGAATTTCTTCATTTAAAAAACCGATAGGTGAGAGATAGTTTGTGTTATACCAACTGAAAACTCTTTGCTCATTAAATATTTCGTTAATATGATGATTTTCGTGTATTACAAGTCTATTTAAAAATCTTCTCAGAATGTCGCAGACATACAAACCGATTGGTGTTATTTTTGAATGATAATATATATATGAATTTGAATAACGTCTATTAAAAGATTCGAAGTTTTTTTGAATACAACATCTCAAAATTTTTCGTTCAAATATTTCCATTTCTTTGATAACAGTAGGGGAAACACTGAACCAAATTGGAAAACCATATAAGAAAACAGGTCTTATACTGGTTTTATATAAAAGAAGTTTCGTCTTCTTTGGTAAATGTTTGTTATAAATAATCTTTGAAAAAGAATGGGTGCTTTTTTATCTTATATGATTTCTTTAAAACAAGTCTTGCATGTTTATTAAACTTAAAAAGAATATTAAAGTTGATTCCAAGATATTTCAGATTTTCAATGAAAGGAATCTCTACACCCTCAAGAAAGAGCTTTAATCTTTTACTATCTGGAACAACATAATATTTACATTTTCCCGATGCATTACGAAGACAAATTGCTTCACATTTAATTTTGATTCCCCAATCATCATAAAATTTTTTAATAATTTGAAGATGGTTAGAGACTTGTCTTAGAGCGTTAATTGGGGATTCGCTATGGGAATACAAGAGGGAATCATCTGCATAAAGTAAGCCAGTTGAATTTGGAAAATTGTGAGGAAAATCATACATGAAAATGTTGTAAAGGTGTGGTGCCAAAATTGAACCTTGTGGTACCCCGCAATTTATATTTTCGAATTCTGATTGATCGCTGTTAAATTGTACACAAAATTTCCGTGTGGTGAAAAAGCTTTGTAAGAGTTTAACAATACAAAGACTAAATCCAATTTCAATCATCTCAGCTGGCCACCAATTAAAAAAAAAAAAAAAAAGTGTTACCCACATAAAGTTCTATACATCTAGAAAAAAACACCCTATATTAGCCAAAACTAAAGGCCTTGTATTGAACATAAAAAACATTTCAACTCTTAAATAAAAAAATTTTGCTTTGTACAGCAAATTATCGAAATTGTTTGAAGATTTAAAGTTAATAAAATGTATTATAACAAATACCACTGGCAGTTTACTTTACTACTTTTTTGGGCACTGAATTTGGAAGAAGGTAGTAATTGCCAAAATACTTCATACAATCTTCAAAGACATTTTGACCTCTTAGCAGCAGTAATGCTAAAATATTCCTTAAAACTTTAACTTGTTTTTTTTTTCTTTCTTAAAGTTCATTTTGCTTCCGCATTGTTTTGCATATTTAAAAAGTCCTTTCTCCCATTTAATTATTTATTCCCAAAAAAAAAAAAAGCGGCCAAAAAAACTATTTAAATCTGCGATTGCCCAAACTCGCATTTGTCTGCCTTTTATAAAGCCATTGAACAAAATTGTTTTATACAATTAAAAGGAAAATTTCCAAATTTATATGGTGGCAAGACTTCTTTTTTGTAATTCCTACATTTGGTTCTAGCTTTTGAATTGTTACAGAAAAACTGTAAGTAAGAAAAGGCTAAAAAAAAAAAAACTTTTTCCTGTACAAACCATAAAGCCTGGCGGCGGCACAGAAGTATTACTACAAGTGAAGCTAAATTGCTGCTTACGCCTGTAAAGTACAAGTACCAACCTGCTTTCCGAAAGAAACAAACCTACAGATACACACTCTACTAAGCTCACCTTACACTGGGGCGCAAAAATGTACTACTTCGGTTTGCTGTAAATTATTTTCGTTTCACATTTTTCAACTTGAATTCTTTTTCTTATTTCTATGTTTCGCTGTAGTTTCATATTCCTTGCACTCCTCCCCATTTTTGTTCTGTTGTGCTGTAGAAGCCACACGTAAGAAAGAATCTTTTGCCCCAAAAGTATAATAAAACAACAACAAAAGAAGCAAGCAGCTTTTCTTTAAAGTTACCTTGCAGTTGCTGTTGCATGAATATGAACATATTTTAAGGTGCAGCAAGTTACTTTAAGACATAAAACAAAACA
Source organism: Bellardia pandia (assembly GCA_916048285.2). Classification (NCBI taxonomy): domain Eukaryota; kingdom Metazoa; phylum Arthropoda; class Insecta; order Diptera; family Calliphoridae; genus Bellardia; species Bellardia pandia. The sequence continues at coordinate 38,631,139 of OU696530.1, forward strand.
AAACAAAACCGACCAAGAAGAAGAAATACATCTGAAATTTAACAGAAAAAAAAATCCTTCTATTTGTATAATTTTTTGTTGTTCTTGTTGTTGTTGCTGGCTTTTGTTTTTGTTTTATTTGGTGTGTGTAGTAGAATCCAGTTTTGTTTCAATTTTCCTGTTGTCGTTTGTGTCGTGTATTCATTTTGTTTGGTGTTGCACTTAATGCATTTTTTAGTACCCCCAAAACTCCTCTGCCTTGATTGTTTTTTTTTTCTGCAATTTTTCTGTTGTTATTAACACAAAACTGACGACATGTTAAGGGATTTAAAGGAATGCATTTGTTTAAGAAAGGATTTTATTATTTAAGAAGTTAATTGCTGAGGGATATAAGATCCCTAGAAATCATCAAAATGTCTAAGCAAATTATTGGGCTGCATCTAATATTTTAAATATGTAATTCAATTATTTCATGCCCTTTAACGAACAAAGTGCACGAAAGAGGGATTCGTTTTAAGAATTATCTGACAAACTTTAAGAATTAGCACTGAATACGTATTTAGTGGCAATTGCTTTCATATATTTCGTACTAATTTAACGAGAACTTTATTGAAATAAAATAATAATAACAATAAGTCTTGGCATGAACACGAAAAAACTGAAGAAAAAGGAGGCAACATGTAAAATAAATGAAAAATGATAATTACACCAAATTTCGAACCACCGGTGATACTGGTTAATGGATTGATGTTTGACTGTAGGCTAGCGGGCGCTGCAGTGGTGCAAAGGGTAAGAACGTAAAGAATTCTGATGAGAGAAAGTGGTGATTCTCGAAACATATGTAAATTCAACCAACAACCCAGGTTCGAATCCTAAGCCAAGAAAAATTATCAATAAATTTTAATAATAATTTTCATGTAACAATTCCCATCTTCAGTAAAAATAATTTAATGAAAAATTAAATTTAATGAACTCGAGCCGAAATAAAAGAAATATCAATAATAATAATGTTATATAATGATAATTCTTGGTGGACTTGTTTACAGGACTTTATTCGGTACGATAGCGCACAGGAGACAGAACAGACAATCTACGGCATTATACTTACTTAAGTATAAAGACCCACTAATGTAGCTAAACTAAGGCTGTATAACGACCCATGGTTGAAGCTAAAATAAGACTGAATAAATATCCACAATTGAAGCTAATCAAAGACTGTCTAAAGATCTAAGATTGAAGCAAAACTAAGACTGTAAAAAGACCCATAATTGAAGCTAAACTAAGACTGAATAAATACCCACAATTGAAGGTAATCAAAGACTGTCTAAAGATCTAAGATTGAAGCAAAACTAAGACTGTAAAAATATCCATAATTGCAGCTAAACTAACACTGAATAAATACCCACAATTGAAGCTAATCTAAGACTGTATAAAGATCTAATATTGGATAAATACCCACGATTGAAGCAAATGTAAGACTGAATAAACACCCACGATTGAAGCTAAAGTAAGACTGAATAAATACCCACGTTTGAAGCCAATCAAAGACTGTATAAAGATCTAATATTGGATAAATACCCACGATTGAAGCTAAAGTAAGACTGAATAAATACCCACGTTTGAAGCTAATCAAAGACTGTATAAAGATCTATGATACATGCAAAAGTAAGACTGTAAAAAGATCTAAGATTGAATAAATACCCACGACTAGAGCTGAACCAAGACTGAATAAAGATCTACGATTTAAGCTAAGCTAAGACTGTATAAAGATCGAAGAGTGATACAAAACTTACACTGTATAAATATCTAAGATTGAAGCTAAGCCAATACTGTAAAAAGACTTACGATTAAAGCTAATCTAAAACTACAGAAAGACCTATGTTTGAAGCTAATTTAAGACTGAATAAATACCCACGTCTGAAGCTATAAAGAACCACGAATGAATCTAAACTAAGACTGTTTAAAGACCCACGTTTAAAGCTGAACCAAGACTAAATAAAGATCTACGATTGAAGCTAATCTAAGACTGTATAAACATCTAAGATTGGGCCAAACAAAAAACACTTTGTTTCATATATGTGGGTTCATAAGGGATCTTATTGAGTTGATGAATTTGAAAATACTTTATAACAAGACTAAACATAGAAGTCTAGGGAACGTGGCTAGGACATTACTAATTTTTTATTTGGCACAAATATTTTCTCTGGCACGAAAATCCTCCACTTTATAATAAAGTTTTAAAATTTTCCATTTAATTTATTAATTTTGTTGGAAATTTAATGCCCCTTAATGAACTCAATCTTTGTCAGTCTTTGAATGCTGGGCTGCTGCTGAAGCTAAGAATTACTTAGATCCACACATGAGTATATCCGTGCGGCTGTGTGTGACTTTAGGTTGCTACACATACAAGTGTATAATTTTGTTGTTTAGTTTTTGTTGTTGTTGTTTTATTCATATAAAACACTTTATTCTCATTTATGTATGTACATATATACCTGGCAGGTGAGTTTTGTTGTTATTCCTTCGTTTGTTCCAAAAGGCTCTTGGTGTGGATGATTGTATCCGAGAGTATATGTATGTGCAACACATAAAGAAGGTTATAAATTTGTGTATCTTTCTGTTGTTCTTGTTGTAGGATGTTGTTGTTTTTCTCTGCTTTTCGCAGCACTTAACACGCATTCTAATTGCACATGAACAAAACATATTTTGTATTTATATGCTTTCGTTATTTTTGTTGCTATTGCTGTTGTCGTTGTTCATTCATACTATTTTTTTTTTTCTCTTACATTTTATTATTTTTCATTTAATGTTCAGGTTTTTCATTAAATTTTTGTTTTGCACTCAGTTGTTTTTGTTGTTGCTGTTGCGCTGCCGTTGTTCTAAAGAAATATAAAGAAATTATGACTGAGTAGACACCAGCAACAATAACTAAATTTACGTACACATACGAGTTTATTATGATCTTATATATAATATAAGTAAGAGTGTGTTTTTCTGTTTGCACAAAACACAAACAACAATAACAACAAGAACAAAAAAACAAGGTAAAAGGAAATGAAAGTTGAAACTTATCCTTTATGCAACACACATGCACAAACACACACACACACACACTCACCTATTTTCATTTATACACTTTTATTCATTAATTTCGTTTCAAAGAGGGGATTTTCTGCTGTTTTTTTTTTCGGTTTATTATTTTTTGTTGGGTGTTGGTGTCTTCGTGTTCATGTCAGACTGAGATTTGCTGGTTTAAGTTTTGGTTTTACAAAACTTTTTTTTTAACTTTTTTTCACTTTGTTTAATTTCTGTTGTTACTAAAGCTTAACGCAAAAGTGTATTTATTTAAGGATTATTTTGAAATACTTTTTTTTTAATTTTTTCTTTTTTTTTTGGAGGGGGTTGTTTTTCAAGTAAGTAGTATAAATTACAGGCAAATTAATTATAAATCGAGGAGAGCACCAACAGTAAACTATATATCGCAAGCTGAATTTTGCAACACGTAATTATAATTTAATTAAAATTCAAAGTGTTGTTTTGAAGAGCATGTTTAACGCCCGTGGGCAGTACACCAGTAATCGGCTGTTTTTTTGTGTGTATGTAGGTTTAATTTCAAGGTTGTTCTTATTATTAAAACAGGTACTGTAGGAAGAAAATGTTATAATGGAAAATGGCACATAATGGTGTTATAATCCGCGAAAAAGCATCCACTATATATATACATATATATGTATTAAGATCATTGGTTTTATTTTTTTTATATCAATTAAAGACGCTACCAGCTCTTGTGTCCGTGTATTATATGTATGTATGTATATATTTAATACCGGAATGCAAAACCACCGTGATTAATATCAGACTGTAAAAACCAGCACAATTTAAGTCTAAATAACCACTCTCAATTAAAGTTAAACTAATGCCAAATAAAGATCTAGGAATAAAGCTAAACTAAGACTATGTAAAAATCTACGATTGAATCTAAACTACGACTGTATAACGACCCAAGATTGAAGCTAAACGAAGACGGCATAAATACCAGTGATTAAACTAAACTTAGACTATAAAAAGTCCCACGATTGAAACTACGCTAAGACTGCATAAAGGCCCACGAGTAAAACTAATCTAAGACTGAATAAATCATTACGATTGAAGCTAAACTAAAGCTATGTGTCCACGATTGTCAGATATTACAAAGTTGTCCGAAAAATGTTCAGAAAATGTCTAACAACCGTGTAAACTTAAAATTTTTGCCTTTTAACGTTGTAAGAAAAAGCATTTTCAGTACATTGGAAGACAAAAATATTGTCAGACATCTAACAATCGTGTAAACACACAATTTTGTCATTGTCATTGTTTTAAGACAATTGTCAAACACTTTTCATTGTCATATGTGCAAAGTTTATGCATCTGCCAATGGCAGCATTGTCATAGAAATTATTTCTAAATGCAACTCTGTATAGAATTAAATAATAAACAAACAAGTGTGCATTGATAAAATTTTTGAAAAAAGTAGAAGAAAATTAAAGAACTAAAATGTGCATTAGGACATAAGCAGATAAAATGGTTCCAATTGCTCTTTTTTGTTCTATGACAATATTTAAATTTTTTAAACACGCACAGAGCTGCAAAACAAATTTGACAATGCCACACAACAATCTGACAACCGTGTAAACTGACAATTTCGGTTCACAAATAAATTCATTGTGTGACAATTGTGTGCAAATGAAATTGTTAGTTTTCTTACAGTCGTCTAAACTGAACATTTACCTTTTGCTAAAAATTGTTCAATGTCAGTACATTGATAGCACATTGGTAGATATGACAACGTTGTAATATCTGACGATCGTGGACACATATCTTAAGACTGCATAATGAGCTATATTTCTCTGCTATACCAAGTTCCAAGATAAAAAAAAACAAAAATTCCTGCCGTACCTCAAATTACACCTTCCAAGTCTTTGAAAACATAATCTGACACAAAGTAAAACAAACTCAATGTTTGACCGCCATATTTCCAATAATCTCAATGATAATAAAGAAATATGATCCTTATAATCAAACTCCCAAGAAAATATAACAGTGACACAACACTTGCTTATAAATTACAAGCCACACATAATCTTTATAATAATGAAATAACCAAAAAAAAAGGGAAAATTAAAACATAACAAATACAACATACAGCCTTTCACTTAACAAAATGAAACATTTAAAGCCTTTATGACCTTAAAAATGTTATAATTAAGAAAATAATAAAACTCCAAAAAAAAAAAAAACGCAGACCGTTTAAATACCTAAAGCCCCAGTTAAACGAAAGACAGCTGTCTTAATATTTTTGTATAAAAACAAAATGAAAAAAAACAACATTTTATTAAACGTTGAAATAAACGAAGAGGAGCAGAAAATACGGTTAATAAAATACAAAACAAGTACGTATTGAACTAAATCTTTAATATTTATTTTTTAAGGGTGTAACTACAGATAACTATTGACTTTCATATGGTTTATGTAAACCCAGCCCACAAGTAACAGATTTCAATTGTTGATTATCAAAAAAACTATAAAAGAAAAAAATATATAAAACGAAGTAACAGAAAACACAAAAATTGTTTACAGACAAAAAAACAAGCTAAAGAATTACGGTATAAATGAAGTTCAAACCTACCAAAAAGAGACGTACTTAAACCAAATTCCAAACAAATAAAGAAAGAAAAGAAATTAAAAAAATGAGATTGAAAACTTTTGATACAAGATAAATTTACAGAATGCAGGCAGAGCCTTAAAGGAATGTATGAGTAAAAAAAAAGAATTTCCTTTAAAATAATACACAATTTCTAAAACTTTAAATAACACATGTCAGATGAGGTAAAAATCAATGAATATGACGAAATGTATTCGACGATTAAAGCTAATCTAAGATTGTCTGAACTGCAATTGAAACTAATCTGAGACCCAATACAGCACTACAATTGGAACTATCTATCTAGAACTGTATAAACCACTACCTTTGATGCTAAGCTATGACGGTATAAAGAACTATGATTGAAGGTACTTTAAGAGTGTATAAAGATTGAAGCTAATGTAGGACTATATAAAGATCTACGATTGCAGGTAATGTAGGACTGTATAAGGACCTACGATTGAATGTAATTTAAGACCATATAAAGTTTTATGATTAAAGCGACCCATTATGCATATAAAAATAACGAATTAACTAATTAAAAGTTCTGTTGTTTTAGAGGAGTTTTAAACAATTGACGTTGACTGTTGTCAATATAGCATTATTTCGTATTTTTATTACGTATTTTATATAAAAAAAAAAACTGTTTTGTTTTGGATTTTACTTTATGTTTTGCTTAACCAACACTTTGAGAAACAAAAAAGCCCAAAAAGCAATTAATAATAATTAATGTTTTATCTCATGTTGTTGCTCTGTACTTGTTCTTTTTTATAGTGTATTTATTATAAATAAAACGCATGTACATATACATATTAATATTTCTTTAAAGCCCCTGTATGTGGTAATGTTGAAGACAGCAATATTTATTTATACGAAATATTTTCAAAACATTAAAGTTTTCATATGCAAACTCCGGGCAAAACTGCAAACTGAAAAGTAAAAAGTACCAAAAGAAGAAATATACTGTCTATAAAACAAATGCTTAAAGCTACTGAAGCTACTAAAAACAAAATGCTTTGCAAACAGCCAGCATTGATCATACAGCAATAATAAGAACAACAACAATAACAATAATAGCAAGGAATTACAACAAACAATAAGACAAATAAAAGTAATAAAAATAACAAGAGATTTTATGTTAAATGTTGCTGTAACTGATGTTGTTCGACTGCTGTTAACAAAAATAAAACTGTAAGAAGTACAACAAGATGTGCTTTTTTATTATTTAAAAAAAAAAAATTGAATCTGCATTTCAATTAACCCTTAAAGTGATGACGAATTAATATTTTTGTGGTTGACTGTTATTAGCATCTAAACAGACTTGGAAGAATCCTCTCCATTTTTATTAAACACAAATCTCTCATTACATCCCTTTCAAGTTTCATGTCAATTTCTCAACTCTATTTTCATTTTTAGTTCTACCTCTCCCCTTTCACTTCTTATGTTTTCAGGTAACACCAGGGCACCATCAGAATGAACCTAAGTCAGTAATGCATTTGTACGTCTATCAAACTTAACTAACTATAAACTAGTTACTTATTAACATTCTGGATGGTAGGTTGAGCTTGTCATGGAACATTTAAAGTAGTTGTTGCTATCAGAGAACGGATTGATTGGTTAATTTTAGATTTTGAATACAATCACAAAAAAAGAACCTAATGTTGACAACATAAATCAATTCCGTAAAGCAATACATGTCATTATTCACAAAACGGAGTGTAACGAAAAATGATGCTTGCATTGCATGTCTTGTACAAATGTAAACGTATACTCCCAAAAGCAACGAATACTTAACGATTGGTACGAATGGTTAACAATTGGTATGAATGGTTTTAATGCTGATTGTATAAGTTGTAAATACTAACAAAAATATCAAACTTTACCAGTTTACTGTCAACAAAGCACACATAAAGCAACAAAAAAAATATTTATTTTCTCATTAGGCTTTGTATTGTTTTTGCACTTTCTTTATGTTTTCATTCACTGAAAGCAACGAATACTGGACGAATAGTGTGAATGTTTTTAGTTTTTTCATGTGGCATTGAATTATTTCGTTGCTTAATGTATAACCGCATAACAAAAAGGGAATGTAAAATAGCAAACAGTAATAAGGAATGAGTTAACAAACAGCAATGCACATTTTTATTATTGTCGAGTAAAAGCAATGCAAAAGCAATGAATTTGCGAATGGTTAGCAAATGTGAATGGTCTCTTTCTGTTCTCTGGTCGCTATGTACAAGAGTGAAATCCAAATGTCATGATATCATTGCTGATACTGATTTTTAAACTGTTAAAATGTACAAATCTCAGCAAAACTGCTTCTTGTGAGGAATAAAAGCATCGTTTGCAAATAAAGTTCGAATCTTATAGATAAATCAAAATATCTTGATATCATTCTCTTCATCATATCAGACTTTTTCCTCATTAATGTGATAATAGTTCACTGGGTCTGGGGTGAAGAAGTCACATCGAATAAAGTTCTTTTTACCAAAAGCTAAAACAAACCAGCCATAATTTTGATCAATCGGTTTGACACATCAAAATTTGTATCAATCTGCCTGATGAGTTGATCTAGTCATAAAACGTTTAAAGAATTATTTTTAAGAGGAGCAAAAACTAACCTGACTTTCCAACTATAATATTGACAGACGCTAATAAATCAAACAGCATGATGGGTTTCCTGTAATTAAATGTTGCAAAAAATATTTAGTCAGTTTTTACTATTGCAAGCTTCCAAGAGTCTCGGAATGACTACATATATTAATATTTTCGTCTACAACACAGTTGGTCGGTTAAATTTTACAAACAGAACCAAATATCTTAATATCACTGAATGTCATGTAAAGTGTTAAGGAGACGGCAAATAAATATTACGAGTAGGCATTTGCATAAAGATCGTAGACTTCGCGATCAATTATTTGTTCGATTCTTCCGTTTAAGAATGCAATTAAGTGGCCTAGTCTGGAGAAAATAAAATGCTGCATAAGGTACGGATGCAAAGCACGGCATGTTTTTCTGGGAAAGATATTCATTGTAGTCAGTACAAGGATCATAAGTTGCAATAAAGTTGTTTGATTGATTATTTGAAATCATTCTTACCAACAGAACAAAATATCTTGGTATCATTGCGAACAGTAAAATAAGCCTCAAGTTGAATGTCATGAAACGTGTTAAGACATATCGCACATATCTAATACAAGGAGATTATTGAAGAAATATCGGTTACTGTGTCTACAATTATTCGTTTGATTCTCCTGTATGGCATTAAAATTTAGTGGCCTGTTCAGGAGAAAAGAAAATTCTACAAAAGGCCTGTAAATACATGCGCCCATTCAAGGGATCGTGGATCATGACTCTATACGACACTAATGAAGTTGCGTATTGGCTGGAATCGAATGTCGTCAGTACAATTGCATTGGATATCTATTCCGATGGTCGAACCGTTCCAGCGCATGAATACCGAGTGTCACTAATCTCTTAAAAAGTTTTACTAATCACATCTAACTTTTAAGAAATAGTCGAATAACTGTAGGTTACAAAATCCTGCGGTTATGGATGTTTCGGTTGACCGGATATTTTGTTGTAGCTGAGATTCTGCAAATTAAGGAATGTTAATTGTCTGTTTCATAAATGAATTGGCTGTCGTTTCTGACCGTAGAACTAATGGTGCTTTCCCAAGAATTATAACAGTCCTTGACTGCTGTTGATCTCTTAATGATATTTTGATGTTGCACAGAATATTTTAGGGCAGATAAGTCTGCTAAACTGGGTTCCTACTAGAACTCCTAGTTCCAACTTTTAATTCAAAGATTTCTAAGTAGTAATGTACATATAGTGCGAACTACCATTGGGAATTAATTGTTAGGTAACATTTGAACATATGGTATATTTCTGTGCTGTAGTTTGCAATAACAGAAACATCTCAGGTTGCGTAGCATAAGCAGCTACTTGGTGTCATGTAACTTTGCTCTGAAGCTCGCTCAAAAGCAGAATTTTAAAATTCGCATTGGACTCACTACATCCTAGAGAACAATGTAAAATTGATGAAGCTATGTGGTCCAAAAGATCTCTGAAATGTTAAATTCAATGTTTTATGTGGGAGTTGCGGAAGGGAAAGCATTGACCTATTTTTATGTAACTATCCTACAATAGCTAGATAACGAGAATGATCTTCTTGGGATCAACATTCCTCTACGGAAGTTATAAAGTGGATTCCTTAATTGATCCACAAATTTGCCAACTTCTTTCCCAAAATTTACCCTTCTTCACCATATTACTTTATTACGTAAAATACCTCTCCGTTAGGGGTTAAGTTTCTCAATAGCCAACCTGTGCTGTTCAGTTTGTCTGTCTCCTTTAAAAATTTTACAAAATGTATGGGTTTGTAAATGAGGCACTAAGAACGACAAGGAAAACGATTGAGACTGCGACAGGGAAAAATAAATAAAAAAAAAAAAAAAAACAGCACCATCGAAACAAATAAAGCGAGAAATATGTAAGTAAGTTACTTAAGTATGTTTAACGTTTATATTGATGTTATTTTTTATGACTTTTTATACACACCAAAGTTGACTTAATTGATAATTGGAATTTTTGTTGTATTTAAATATTTTCTTTTAGGCAATTCAACTGCTGCTAAAGCAGGCATGAGATGAAACTGAGACGAAGACACGACGGCAACACTTTCGGTAATGCTGGCAATAAACTTTAAAAAATGATCGTGGTAAAGAGGAGAGTAACAGAGAGAAATGCAAAATATTGAAAGGCAGATATGCAGAGGCCGGCTTGGCAAGTCAACAACAATAACAACAATTATTATAATGTATTGAAAATGTTGATGTTAAAGATGATGCTGATGAAAACAACACAAAAAGACACCAAAGCTAAAGAAAAGAGGAGAGGAGGTATGAAAAAACACTATGCCACAAAGGCCAAACAAAAAAAGTGTTTTGAAGAGGCGTTCTAGCGTTTCAAATTGTGCTCAATGCTTTTTTATCCTCACTTTGTAGTGCAGATTTTTTTTTATCTGTGTTGCTGTTGCTTTTTTTTTTTTTGTTCCTTTTTTTCGTCTGCCAAATTGCTTGGGAAGGTATTATGGGGAATGGTACAGATGTGGAGTGTGTGTGTGTGTGTGTGTTGCATTTCGTACCTTTTAAAAAGACAGCTTTACCAACAGCAACAACGACAAAGAATTACCTAAAGCTATCATTTTTTGTTTATGAAATAACACAATATGCAACAATACAACAACAGCAACAAAAACACAGCTAAAGTGGCATTTAAGCCGTTTTTATTCATCACTCGCTTAAATATTTCTTTTTTTTTTTTTGTTCCTGTTCTTTCTCTCTATTTTTTTTTTTTGCCACAAAACGTTGATAAAACTACAAAATAACAACAACACCACCCAGGTATGGCAAAAACAACAACAAAAATAGCGACACATTCATAAAACATATATGAGTGATGACGACGTTTCTCTAAAGGCAGCCTCAACAGCAGGATGATAGAATTTATATTGGACTCACAACAAAGTGTGGAACAAAGTAATAGTGACAAAGTTACCTGCCCCAAAAGATTTATACAACTTCTGCACATACGGGAAAGGGTTGCCCATTTGATACACAGCTTTTCCAAGAAACTATTCCCATAAAGTATCAGTGGTTTCGATGCTGAAATGGACCAAAAATAAGTGTGTAAGATAAGAAGTTTTTTTAACAAGAGCTTTGTTTTCCAACAGGACTTGTTGACATGACATTAGTAGAAGATCGGAGAACTGTTGCAATGTATTCCATTTTGTTGGAAAAAAATCGTAGATTCATTGAGTTCGTATAATATCATTTTCATTTGTCTGGGTCAAAACATCAACAAGAAATATTGCCACATTTGGGCTTCTGAAAATCTAAGAACAATTGTTGAGAAATCTTTGTGCGCTATGTAAAAAATTTGCTGGAAATGTGTTAATGAATAGTGGATCTATCAAGAGATGTTAGGAACCAAATTTTGAAAGATAGAGTCTATAAAGAACCTTACAGCTCAAAATCCTTGACGTTATTAATGAAATAGAGCTGTCATTTTGCAAAAATGTGATAAAAGTATTGACATCTGTTAAGCGATGGCCTGGATTATGCAGACTTAAACATAGAATTTAGAAAATCCTTTAAGTAAAACTGAAGCAAAGTCAAATCGCACGTTTTTGACACCATGTCATCACATTTCTTTTTTTTGACGCATGTCATCACATCCTCAAGATTGACGTTGATGGCAGTACAAAGTACGCAACAATGATGACGCCAAATCATATTACGTATCAATAATTGTCTCAATTTTGCTTGTTGCTAAAGATTGTAAAGATGATGAAGTTTGCCCTAACGAACACTGCTTTCGCTAATAAAGTTTTATCATTTGATTGTTCTGCTCAATCGTTAAACTGGCCACGATGATTTGGCATCAATGACTGCATAATAAACAACGGATTTGACAGACACCGCCAAAAGAGGGCCGACACAAACTGTTAACATAGAACCGCCATGGGAAAGCCATTAAGATTGAGCTGAATTCAAATTAATTTAGATTTCTCAACTATTGGTCGATTATTAATCTTAGAAACTCTACTTTTTGCCATAAATTACCAGCTGGTCACCCTGTAAATATATACACTGCGGCGAGAGTTTAATAAAAACTTTAACTAATAATCCCACAGGTATGGAAAACAGGACATGAATATTTGTCCATACAACAGTGAAATTAAAATGACAAAAAAGAAGCATGAATCGGTTTAAAAAGCTTAAGGAGTGTATCTTTAAAAATGGTAACACACAATTTTCTTAATAATTGCTGGTGGCAATTGTTTTGATATTGATCTATTTGAGACACAAGATCTTAGAAATTGAACCATGAGTTCTTCAGTATTCACGGTACCAGTTGTAATGAAAGGTTTTCATGACTGAAAGGTTTCAAATTTGTAGTTTATTTTCAATTTACTATAATCTGAAACATTACTTTGGCTTTGTAAAAATCTAGTCCTGCAGTACAATGTAGGAGAGCTAAATGAACAGTTAAAACGCTATTACATATAATATGCGTTCTTCATAGATTTATTTCAGTACTTTCCTTTCCTTAAGGTGCCATCAGACGGGATGTATTTTACATATGTACTGTCAAATTTTCCATCTGTAAAAGTTGTACACATCGTGTGATACTATGAAACTTTGCATATGTAAAATACATGTGGAAATACATATGTTTTGTTTTGAAACAAAATTGTTTGAAAAAATATATTGTAAAAAAAAATTAAAGAAAATTAATTTTTAATAAATTAAATTATGTTTATTATATTTAGTGCAGTTAGATTGGCCAAAAGAAGCAATTATTGAAATTTGTACACGTTAAAAAGTCAGCTTTTGTTTACATTTATAGGTTATGTCATACGGAAAAACATAAGCAGGTGTGATAACAAAAATTATGAATCGTATGTAAAATGGAAATTTTGACATACATACGGAATTACATATGGGTAAGAAAAGTGACAGTACATATGTAAAATACATCCCGTCTGATGGCACCTTTAGGAGGACAGAAACTAACAGAGAACTTGCAGTTTATGGTTGCAATTGACACGATTTCCAACTGGGATATAATAATTGAAACAATAACGCTCTTTGTTTTTCTCCCGTTGGGTTATAATATTTGATATGTTCAACCTTATTTTGCATTTTATAGACTTTACTTAACCCATTACCTGCCATAATTCATATATGAAAGAATTAATATTATTTGCTGTTCAGTTGTTATCATTTTGGACAAATTAAAGTATTTATGCTGTTATTTTAATTGTTTTTATTTAAATAACGATTTTAAGGACCGTCCCAATTTTGGGACATTGGCAGAATGCATTTAAACATAAAATAAAATTGAAATTTCTAAATAGTGGCTTTGTTTTGAGACATATAAAAAAGTAAAGCTGATCATTAAATTCTTTCAAAGAAATAAGTACTATATACATATTTATACATCTATACGTGAGTTCACACTTATTTATAGGCTATGAAAATGTTCAAAACATTTATCATGCAATGGAACGTTACACTTCTTTCATATTCTAGTTGTTTTTCCCGCAGTCTATTGGTTTTATAAGGTGATCTTTTCGGTCATAACGTACTTTTAAACAAACTCTACCTTTTGTGGACCTGTTCTTTTTTGACTAGATTTCACTCCTGATAGATTGCCTAAAACTATTTTACGCCGAATTTCAAGCAGTGAAACTTTCTCGCAAGGATGCGATATTTGATATAACCGCCATGTATTTTCTACAGCAATATCCAAGAACTGAGTAAATAATGCCCACCAACATTTTTTTTATCGAATTCTGATCCTATATAAGGATATTTGCTTATCTAGCAAGTCGACTCCGCCCATATTTTTATTATATTCACTAAACAGCCGAGTTATTTGGACAGTTACATATTGTTTATCTTTTCTTGAGAAACGTTTAACACTTCCTACCGGTAATGCGTCACTGTAATTTGTGGTCATAGTTACAGTTTTGTTGTCTTTCCATCGTACCATTAGAATTTCATTATCAGGCGGTTAGCTCAACTGCATCTGGTGGTATAATGGTAAGATTTATATGGCTATGATCAACATTTTCTATGCTAGATAAAAATTCCTCATCTTCCATCAAAGCAGTAAGCACAGGAATGGTTAAAAATTTTTTTGAAGCCATTTCTAAAAAAATTATTTATATAAATATATTTTTCACTTTACGCCAATGTCCCAAAAATAGGACTTTACATTTAGAGGACGAAGACTCTTACCTCATACACTTTTAACGCAAAACTGCTTATTGAATACATAAAACAAAACAAACAAAACAAGTTTTAAAGAAAAATAAATTGTTATTCCCCTTTTTTTAAATTTGTCAATGGCAAATATACAAACGCACACATGACAGATTGAGATAGTAAGTTTTAGCTTAACGTTGGCAATCAATGGTAACAAAGTATCAAAAAAAGTAAATATTTTCTAAAAGCCTGCTTTGTTTTCTTCCTATTTTAGCAAATACATGTAACCTACACGTTGCAGTTATTAAAATATTCATTTTTCAAAATGCGTCCCAAAAAAAGGACAATGGTAGGTAATAGGTTAAGGTACGGTCGCACATGGCAAATATTTACCCAAAAAAGCGTAACCACTCTTTCTAGCACAAATTCGTTTAAAGATTTTTAATGTTACAAGTGTTTGGTAAGATCAAACATTATCGAATTAAAATAAAAATAAACTTCTGTTGCAATTAGTTCTTAGTAAAAGAAATTTTCCAAATAAACTCAAGAATTAATATAAATATTATAAAGTGATTACGTCTTTTTGTCAAATATTTGCCATATGTGACCATATCTTTACTCGCGACTGCGTGAGTTAAATTTTTAGTTACTTTATGAGCTACTTTCAGTTCTCTTTGGCTCTTTTTGCTCAGCAGCACTTCCATGTGTCGGAGAGTGGTCCCCTGTGAACAATGCCGCGATATACTGTGAGCGTCAAAATAAAGTCAACACCATATGTTATTTAAAGAAAAGAATAAGTATTTAACACATTCGAGACAGCTATACGACTACACGAATGCAAATGTCACTGGGTACTTATGCCGATCTGAGCGTGATTTACACATACCTACATATAAAGGAACATAACTGAATCGACTTAGAATTTCATACTTAAGGTACGGTCACACATGGCAAATATTTATTCAAAAAATCACTAATTTGTTTCACGCTGAACATCCTTAGTACGTTCACACATAGCAAATATTTACTGAAAAAAGGGTAACCAATATTTTTTGTACAAATTTGTTCGACAATATTCATTCTTACGAGTGTTTTGTACAAACAAATAGCATCAAGTAAAATAGATCTTAATTTATATGGTGATATTTCCTTAGTAAAATAAGTTTTCGAAATAAAAACAAGAATTAAAAAAACTTTTATTTATTTGTTACGTCATTTTTGTCAAATATTTGCCATGTGTGACCGTACCTTAAATCTATATGCTAAGTTCCTCTATTTAAATCACGCTGACGACGAAATGTACCAGATATACACAAATTTATTTATCATTATTCTGAGTAAAGGGTGATTGTAGTAGAGATAATTTTTTCAATAGCCGTTTTTGACAGATCACGTGTGAGTCGTGTCATGCTGTTATGTTATTTTTGTTTAGTATTGTTTGGCATTTCATAATGGAAGGACTTACGCCTGAACAACGTTTACAAATCGTTCAACTTTATTACGAAAATTCACGTTCTGTGAGGAATGTGTTTCGTGCACTTCGCTCAACTTATGGTCAACATAATCGGCCTATTAAGCGGACTATTCGCAACACCATCAGCCATTTTGAGACCGATAATATTCGACCGAATAGACCATGTACAGCACGCTGTGAAGACGTGGAATCATCGGTATATATTTATTTAAAAATAATGCCGTTCGTACGTTCGTACGTAACCGTCAATGGAGACCGTTATCGTGCCATTATAACCGAATATATGATGCCTGAAATTGAAGCTCGTGATCTCTTGGTGGCCGCTTGATTGGCCAACAAGATCGTGTGATATGTCACAGCGTTACACTTTTTCCAGTGGGGATATGTAAAGTCTAAAGTTTATTCGGACAAACCCGCTTCGATTGAGGCCTTGGAGGAAAACATCAAGCGAACAAGACATCGAAAATTGGACTCTACGAATAGACCATCTGCGGCGTAGCAACGACCAACATTTGATAGACACAATCTTCAAAAAATAAATGCCAAAGAATGTTCTTTTAAATGGTAATAAACATTCCCCATTAAATTTGAATTTTCTGTTTTTTTTTTTTTTTTTTTTTTTTTTCTTTCAAAATGCTTTACATTAATATGAAAAATTTGCAAAATAATATCGCCTGCCAAAAAATAATTAGTATACACTACAAAATATTGGCGCATATTCAGAAATGATATCCAAGTTTAAAATTTTTTAAGTACCAACTTAAGTTATTCTTAGTTGATTACTTTCAGCACGAAAAGTTACAACTTAATTATGGGTAAAGCTGTAACTAAATGTCAACTAACAAATACATTTAAAGAACAGCTGATTGATTTTATTTGTTGTCGGCGATAATGTTAACATATTTGGCCACCAATTCTTTAAATGTAGTTTTTCCATCTGGCGACCAATTTGAGTCACTCTAAAATACACAAAGCAATAAATACATATTTTTTACTAACAATAATAATAAACTTACCTTATGTTCTTTGCTAATTGTGTCCATTTTGACCAAAAAAAAAATCACCAAAAAAAAAAAAAAAAAACAAAAAACAAACTAGAGATGTGTTTTTCGTCAACAAAAGTCTACTAAATGCAGTGTTGCATTTCTTTTAACAGCTGAAAGCAGTTGCTAAGTTAGTTGTGATTTGTGAATAACATCTTTAACTATTTGTGAACTATTTTTTTAGTTTCTGTTTAATAAGTTTCGACTTTAGTTACGATTTCTGAATATGCGCCATTGACATTATATACACTTTAACACTTACCCCCTGGCCTACGATGTCGAACTTCGTTCGCTTAGATAAGACTTAAGACACAAACTTTTTATGGTATCTATTTTTTACTCAATCAAGTTTGTTTATTCCACAATCAAGTTTGTGTCTTAAGTCTTATCTAAGCGAATGTTATCGTACGACATCGTGGGCCAGGGGGTTAAAGTAGCTTCGAAATAACGTTCTTTTTTGTCTATTTAACGAATAGGCTTGACAACATATCGTTCGTTATAACGGGATATATGTATGTATTTGTAAACAGAAAGATTTCAAAGCAAATGTTAGGATGTCTTCCCTTAGCATAAGCGGGATGATATATCGCATTTAAATCCAAAGTGTTGGCAATCATCAATTTAATTCGTTTTATTCCACACTTTATTACAATGTTGCATTATAAATTTGAGCGTTGTTGTTGCTTTTTATTATAGGTATGTAGTTGTTTTTATTGTATTAGTAATAATGCTGCTGCTGTTGTTGCAGTTGTTTTGTTGTACGAGTAGTAAACGATTTAAATGGCATTTTGTAGTTTGCTAAAGTGTTGGAAACTCATTTAAATACACTACACGCAATTCAATCTCAAACGTGTTGTTGTTACATGTTACAACATAAAATGTTCAGGTTTCCTGGCTTTTCTTTTAGTTTGTTTCTGTTTTTTTTTTCTCTTAGGTTTTTTAATTTTAATTGCTTTCCAGCTCACACAAACGAACAAGCAAGCATACATACATAAATATTACCAAGACTTTCTGTAACACACGCAGTCGCAAATCCTCTTACAACAATAACAGGCAGACACGTAATGGACATGAGGAATCGTAGTTGGAGAAGACACGACACAACAACCAACAACAACAGCAACAACAAACCTATGGACAAAAAATGTTAAAACTCCAAAAAATACAACAACAACAAAAGGAGTTATTACTTGCAATTTTTTTTTGGTTTTTATTATTCTTCATTTTGTGTTGCAACCAACACAACCGTTTGCCTGATTTAAAACAAGAAAAATGAGGAAAAACACACACCGAAAATTATTGAAATAAAATCGTTGGTCGCTTTTATGTTGTTGTGGCTGGATAAATTCGCCATTAACAACAACATGGTACATGCATTTATTCATTCATATATACAAGTGCAGTGGGGCATTTAACCAGCAAAAACATCTGTTCCATTGTGAACCACAGCACTGATGACGCTCTATTTGCATTCTTAAGGACCGTTGTAGGACGAAGACGTTTGTGAGGTGGGTCATTTTATTGATATATTGATTTTGGTTAAAAACGACATTGTAATGCTCTTTCAGTTAATTTGGAACTGAAGAATAACCACCGCGCACTGTAGGATAATTGTTAAGATGGGATTGTATTTAAATAAAGGAAAATTGCCATCATTCAATAAACCATGCAAATGATAAATGCATTTTAATTCGTTTGAGTTGTATACAGATTAAAACGGATTCTTATATTGTCTGTATCGTGAAAAGTGGCTGCACGAAATAAAATTTTTATTACGATCTTCTCTTTAAAGTCTACAGAAAATCACAACAATGCGCTATGTGTCCAAAAGCCGAAATATCGGCAAAAATTATTACCAAATTAACTAGCATCATAAAACTTGGTATAAAAAAACATTTTCAAACAGTTTCCAATAACCCATCCCCCCTCTTTGTGGTACATCCCCGCACTCCTTAACCATCACATTTTTCAAAAATAATTAAATTTTTATTCTCACGTCACTTTCCACAAATAGCATTTCTGCAAAGGTAGATAGGTCCCTACTCACATTTTCTTGGGGCTCCATTATAGGTAAATTTTGGATAAGCAATTTTGTACTTCTTTAAAACCTGATATCGTTGTAAAACTTTCTACAGAAACACAGGAAGAGCTTCACCAAAATTGGGTGTGTCTCGCCATCTTATCATTAAGGTCTCATGCAAATATGCTTTTAAAGAACAAAACAAAAATTAATACAGCAAATAAAGTTAAAAGTATATTTGATATTTAATTCTCAATGACATGAATAAACTTTAATTTAACCATTTAAAAAGCGAGCACATGTGAAATCATTGGAAAGTCAATCTGAAAAAATTACAGTAAATGCATAAATATGTAAATTGCTGAACGAATCTTGCTTCAAATTACCACTTTGAATTTGCTTTCAAGCTCAAGGAATAATCAATAAATTAGTCTATACTTGTATCTTCCGCATTATCGAAATCATTATCACTTTCAGTCTGCTGCAGATTGCTGGACTATGAAGTCTAATAACTTCTCGAGGAAGCGGTATTTTTTTGAATTACTCATACGTTCACTCAAACACAAACTTGAAATGAAAGGATCTGATGTGTCTATAGCCTTTTGAAACATATCTAATATATTATGTTTTCTGGTGTTTATAAAATTTATTGCGCGCTTCTTATACATTTTTTTCCAGACATCCTACAGGGAAAATAGCAGTTTTTATTCTTTCGGAAGAATGCACCAATATATTGTGGAGTGAAGCTGAAACCCCTTTAAATGCAACCGTTTAGCATCAACCTCGAAATCGACGGAAAGTGTGATTAAAATTACATGTAAATGCTTCAAAAACTCTAAATTTATGCCTGTTATTGAAGCCAATAACTCGGTACGAGTAAACATTAGGGGCTGTTTTCTCATTAGGCGATTATCTTTTTTCCCAACGAAAAACTGCCGATTAAAGAAATGTCTCATTTGCTTCTATTCTGTCGCAAAACTAACCAGCCCTCTATTGCCGATTATTTATTTGTTGTACAGATACATAAATTCAATCAGCTGACTGCTGTTCATATTTTTTATGTGGCAATACCTTGAGTTTTTGTAAAAAAAAAAATTAAATAGATTTTAGAAAAAATGTTTAATAGAGGAATAAACATTAATTTGATGGAGGATAAACTCGAAGAACATGAATTAAAACTGAATGTTGAAAGAGTTTATCATGCCACACCTAACTACCTGGCAGACATGGTATTATTGATTTTTTAAATATTTGTTTTTTTCACATTTGGAAAACAGCTGATTTATGCCAACAACTTGTCACTTGAAGACATAGTTCCCAATTCTCACATAATGAAAATAATGTTTCTGTCGGTATTGAGAAAATTAAAATTGTTAACGGACATATTATAAGTCTAATAAATTTATGTCGAGATTTAGTAACAGGCAGTTTGTCGGCACATTGAGAAAACGGGCCTAGGATTTTGAGAACTTCTTGCTGAAGCTAGTCTGGAGGCCAGTTCTCTTACCTACTGCGCTGCTGTCACCATTTCTCTTCCTAACAATGTATCTTCGTAAAGTTTAAATCTTTTCAAAACTATGTGATGTTTATTCCATTTCGATTTAAACGTTATGCACAATTTTTTATTTTTTCGCGAATTGATGTTTATCAATGGAAATTTCACTTGAAACGTTTCTTTCAACATAGCGACATATACGTTTTATATCTCTCTTCTTGATCCAAAAATCAAAAATTTCTCTTATCTTAAGCTTAAATGTTTGTAAAATAAGAAAGCTTTTGCTTAGCTCCAAGCGGTTGCAAAAAACTTCAGTATAACAATGCCCACATTCCCACCAACACACACACGCACAGACTTTTACTCAGAATGCAGTCTTTTACTCAGACTACCGACTTTTACAAAAACTGAGTCTTACATGACTAAACAAGGTATATACATTCATGATAAAAAATTAAGTCGATTTACGTATGTCCCTTTATATGTGTGTTTAAATCACATTCACATCGAAAATACACAACCGAAATTTACAAGATTTCTACAAAATTGTTTATCATTGTTCTAAGTAATTTGGTATTGAAAATTGGCAAAATATGTTTCATTAAAAAATTAATATAAACGGAAAGATGAGACATCCCTAAATCATATTGTTAAATGAAGTTTTATAAAAAACGATGTTGATTAAAAACAACATTTGAAAAACTTCTGATATCAGATGCAAAGCATTTCTTCCGTGCATACCCTTTAAAATCGCTTTGTCAATAAGTAAATCGTGCGCTTTATATTTGTTTCAATTTCTGTCATTTACCGCAAATTAATGTTTATCGCTGGCAGCTGAAGTAACACAAATTTGTTTTTTTTTTTTCTTAATTCTATAAAGTATCACAGTCAGTCACTAATTTGTGCTTATCATTCATCCTGCACGCATGTAAACACATGTTGATTTGATACAATGATAACGCAAGCTTACTTTGTTTCTTCTTTTTTTATTACTAATTTCTGCTTCAAATACTCTCTGTTTTTTCTAGGAATTTCTGAAAATTTTAATTCTTTTTATAATAATTATAAAAGGGGCGTTTATTTATAGTGTTGTGGTGTTCCTAATAGTTCACTGAAAGATATTATTCATTTGATTGGTGGTGTACGACAGACCAAATGTTTTCAATTAATTTATTAAATACTCTTTTTCTTTTTTTGGATTAAATGAAGTTACTGCTGCTGCATGTATTAGTATGTTTGGAAAATTTTGTTTATAATTATGTTGAACTGGTGTGCGAGCTGTGGTCTATTTAAATATTATCAGTTGCCATAATTACAATTAATTAGGTTCAGGGTTAGTGAGTTGTGTCC
This sequence comes from Bellardia pandia, assembly GCA_916048285.2. NCBI lineage: Eukaryota > Metazoa > Arthropoda > Insecta > Diptera > Calliphoridae > Bellardia > Bellardia pandia. The sequence goes on from OU696530.1 coordinate 38,652,960, forward strand.
AACAATATTTATGGAACAATATTTGTGGTTCTACATAAAATAAAACAGGTGTTGAGTAAATATGGGTAATTTAACAATTTTTAATTTGTGAAATTTGTTTGCCTTTTGTTACAATTAGAAATATGGTTTTATGCCAAATATAAATTCAAAATTTAGTTTTATTACATAAACAGTTAAATGTCTTCAGAATATACTTTAAAAACAATTGTCCTTATTCATAAAAAATTAAAGTAGACTTCAAATATACTTTAAGAAAATTTTTTATGAAAATTTTGTCTAAAAGCACACTTCAAACCTACTTTATTTTTTATGAATACGGCAGAATGTCTTTTTTGACAAGCAACCAAACGACATCTTGTTAGACTTTTATATAACAAGTTTTATATAACAAGTTAATTTCTAAATCAAAAGGTACTTTTTTAAATATAAAGGTTCTGTGGGTGAAGTCCTATTTCGGAAAGACATTTGTATGGGGGCTGGAAAACGTTGAAATCTTGTTTGTATACCTAGACCTATATGAAGCCTTCGCAACCACTCGAAAAGTGTTTTACAATTAGCTAGTCTAAGAGATTTGAAAAGAGAGCTCTTTTAATTAGGCCTGAAGGTGACTTTGACATTCTATTCTTCAACGGGTTTTCATTAGTTTGATGATATTTTATACAGTCAGTAAAAAATTTAACCCCCTGGCCCACGATGTCGAACGATAACGTTCGCTTAAATAAGACTTAAGACACAAACTTTTTATCGTATCTATTTTTTTACTCAATCAAGTTTGTTTATTCCACTATCAAGTTTGTGTCTTAAGTCTTATCTAAGCGAACGTTATCGTTCGACATCGTGGGCCTGGGGGTATATAAAGACTACATACAATCTTTTAGTCAGACGACCGTCTTTTAGCCAGACTACCGTCTTGTAGTCAGACTACCGTCTGTTAGTCAGATCACCGTATTTTAGTTACACAACAGTCTTTTAGCCTATCGTCTACATCATGCCTATCGTGTTTTAGTAAGACTACCGTCTTTTACTCCCACTATCGTCTTACTTTGACTGCAGTCATTAAATGGGATATATCAGACAGAATTCTGGTTTTTACCCAAACTACTGTCTGGCTTCTACTCAGTAGTGTTACCATTTTGACGCTTTTCGGGTATTTTATGACGCTGTTTTGGTCTCGTTACCCTTTTATTTTTTTCAGATACCCTTTTTTAAAAGAGGGTGTTTTTTGACGCTTTTTTTTATTTTTTTGGTGCAGTTTTGGAAGAAGTCCAAAAAGTAAATCTAGCTTTTGAGTCAGCCAATGCGAACCATGTCAAGCTTTACAGCGATTTGTATTACCTGGGGGGTTACTGCGTATTTCGATTCGAAAAGAAAATCATTCGAATTTGCATACTTTTTACATTGTATTTCAAAAGCAATTGCTTTCGAATCGAAATACGCAGTAACCCCCCTGATTAAAAGTATTACAAACTTTGATATATAGAAGGTAATTTAGATGAAAGCGTTAACAAATTTTGTTATCTTGGGTATCATTTCGAAAAGTCTTGCAGAGATTATAAAATAATTGAACAATTTAATAGAATTTACAAAATATCACGTACTCGAACTAAGTCGTAGACTTCCTTCAAATTTTATATTGCTTCAAAAATATCGTTATTTAGTGTTGACAATATTTTTAAAAATAGCGAAGCAAAACTTCATTGATGATTCGTCTCTAATAAATAAAATAGAAATTTCCCTAAAGAATCTAACGTTGTAAAAATGGAAAAATATTGAAAGAACTGATAAATTTTGGATTGAAGTCTATAATTTTAAAAATTATTTGGGAGAAAATCCTTTTCATGACCTAGCTGACTTTCCTTACTGAAATGCCGAAGTCGAAGGAACGTTTAGTTTAATGATTTTTTTTAAACCAAAGATCAGAAACCAACTTCCTTTAAACTCAGCCAAAAGTTTGTTGTTGCAATTACAAATTACCTTCAAGTGTTTACTTAAAAACTAATTCAAATCAAACTTATAAAAGGTCTGAATATTTCATTAAACCTGTTTTGTGGCCCGATGATGATGATTATGAAACAGATGTATTTGAAAATTAAATTGTTTTTCTATAAAACTTTATATTTTGTTTTTTATGAATTGTTATTTTATTTTAATTTTTTGTTTATTCCTGGTAGCTGAATTGATAATAAAATTAATTAGTTATTTAAAAATTTTTAACATGCTTTTTGATATTCTAAGTTTCTTGTTTTTTACCCTTTGTTTTATTGCCAATTGTAATCTTTTTTTTTAGATGTTATTTGTAAAGCAAAACAACACGATACCAAAATTTTTGTTAAATTTTTTTGGCGCTTTTTACCCTTTTTTTTTTGTAATTTTACCCTTTTTACCCGTTTTTACTATACACTTGACGCTTTTCTTTATTTCTAAAATGGCAACACTGCTACTCAGACTCCATCATCAGGCTACTTTCTAATAATCAGACTAGTTGTTGTTTGATGTTTGAAGGGTTTTCTCAATCAGTCAAAAAATTTAATTTAAAAATTTCAGCGAAAGCAACTTTCTCATAAATCATTCGAGATAAAGTATAAGAAGGATGCTTAGACTTTTGAAAGAAGTCTTTCACTGATGTTCAAGCGTTCGCAGTACAATTATAAAAATCAATTTAATGCGATTTTGATTTAAGAAAACAGGTGGAATTTTGTCGTCATTATTTAAAAATTTGTTGAGAAAAATTTGAAATGCTTTTAAAGATATTTCAAACAAACAGAAAAGCTTATTAGAGCAGTTGCGTGTATGTCTTAATGTCGTTTAAAGTTTCTGTAAGCTAATGTCTTTTTATAGAGTTTAAACAAAAATGGCGATAGATTTGAAGATTTGAAGACGTTGCGAGGAAATTCGTGTTGTGTCGTAATGTAGATTGAAGTTGTTCTAATCAGTAATAATGTCTTTTGGTAGACTTTGAAGAATTGAAAAGTTTGAAATCCTGTTTAAGATGTTTAAAGACTACAGAAGAGTTTTGATTGCACTAGCCTCAAAATGTTTGCAATCCCGTTTAAGATGTTTGAAACCAACAATAGTAATATGAAGACATTGCGAGTAGTTTAGTGTTATGACGTAATGTTTGAAGCTGTTCTAATCAGTTTGATGAAGGCTTGTTTAAAATGTTTGGAGACTACAAAAGAAAATACATATATTGCAACTAATTTGCTATCATTTAAGCAAGTATTTTAAAGCAGTTAGTTTGATGTTATGCTGTAGTGTTTGAACAAAATGTTTTTGGCTATGATTGAATGGTTTGCCTTGCAAAGCTTCGTACTTATTTCAAACATTAAACTTAATATAAAAACAATGTTTTTATTTAAAATAAGCTCTATAGCAAATATCATCAATATTAAAATCATTGTATTATACTACTCTTAATTACCTTTAATACAGCCACTTCATTGTTATAATAATAATGTTCACTTCTTACCTGCAAAGAAGATAGTTATAAAAACACAAATTAATAAAACATGTTTCTATAAATTATATTTTATTTCAATTCAAAAAAAAAAAAAAAAAACTAAGAAAGAAACCTTCGCCACCTATTCCCTGGTTGGCCATAGAACATTTTCTTTTGTATAAAATATTTTCATTAAATTTAACCATTATATCTGCTGGCAACAGTTTTTAGTTGCAAAAAAAAATACAAATAATAAAAGGAAAATGTATGCATTGACCTAAAAAACAATTGACTATATACACAGCAATACATACAAATACACCTACTAGTACATAACATAGTCGTATTGATAGTTATTCATATTTATAACAAAAACATTAACTATCTTTTATAGTCCTCCCCAAACTATAGAAAAGAAAAACGGAAAATCGTTGCAAAAAATATAAAAAAAAAAACCTTAAATTTCTTGCCAACCAATATCAAGCAAATACAACATGTTGGTTCCCTTCATACATCTCTTACTTAGGAAAGCAGGGAGGCACATACCAAACACAAACAAACAAAAAAAAAAAAAACGAAACGAATCCTTGATCTCAATTTTTTGTAATGTTTTATAACTTTTCTTCGACTACTACTAGTACTGCAACTACTCAACAACATTTATGGTGTAGTGTATAATGCTAAAGTACCAGGCTTGAGTGTTGGTTGGAATGAGTTTGAGAGTATGTTGATGACTTTGAGTGTGTTACACATACTCATACTCAATATATCCTTTAAGTACTAGTATAAACATGCAAACTTTGCATAAATTCAATTTATGATTTTCATTTATCATTAAAATTTATTTATGTCTACTCTCGTGCCCATCATCAGCTTTTTTAGGGAGATGTTTTTTATGTTTGGTATTAAAATGACTTTGTTTAATGGTTTAGAGCAGCGGAGAAACACTAGCACAGACTTTAAGTTGTGGCGGCATTGAGAGTTGGTGTCAAATCTACTAGTAGGCAGTTAAGTCAGCTAGACTGTGTTAGCCAACATGCTGAAGTGATAAAACTAAATAGGTTTTATGGTGCGAAGCCGCAAATGAGTATGATGCAACCGAAGGCAGTTACCAGAGTGCCAAGTTATATTAGGTGATTTCTATATAAAAGGTTCAAATTGAGTTTATAATGTTTGACTGCGACAGAAGAGAAGCAAAATCAAAAGCAAATTCTAGCATGAAGCTATCGCTAACCATTTTGATGTAATTTTAAGAGATTTTAAAAAGTTCGGAAATGTTTGAAACCCTGCGTAAGAAGTTTGAAACCAATAGAAGGGGTTTGAAGCTAAATTATTGTTGTTTTAAGAGATTACTTTATAATAAATTTCTTCCGCATTATACATAAAAGAGCAATACAGTAATGGCTCGGATTTTGTAAGTACCCAAGCCAAAGTCTTTTACTGGGACTAACGTATATTACTCAGACTTTAACTCAGACTACCGTCTTTTATTCAGAAAACCGTCTTTTACTCAGACTTCCGCTTTTTACTCAGACTTCCGTCTTTTACTCAGACTTCCGTCTTTTAATTAGACTGCCGTATTCTAATCAGTCTTCGACCTGCTATTCAGGCAACCGTTTCGATCTGTAATTGTCTAGAATGTAGTTTGAATTCAGACTTAATCAGGTCGATATGATTTGGTAAATGATCTAATTATAAACTTTAAAGCTAATTTAGTTAAACATTTTTAAGGGAAATACTTTTCTTTTTAATAAAATACAAGAAAAATATTTTCAGGATTTCTCTGGATGTTTATAATATTTAAAGTATACTGGAATCAAACTATAGTTTAATATCAAACTTAGCAAATTTAATATAACTTTGCAAATACTGCTGCCAATACTTCAATGTAAAGTTAGCAGTGAGATTTGAAGGTTATCTATACAAGTTAATTGTAAACTAGTCTCAACTTCAAGGCAAATTCACACCAAAGTCCCTTAAATAAATCCATCAAAGTGACACCAAAAAGTTAAAAAGTTCAAGTGAGAACATATGTAAGCTATTTGTAGTTTAATGACATCTAAAACTAAAGTAATATTATTAGAAAACCAAACAACAACAAAAAAAACCTACAAAAGTCTTGCAACAAAATTTAGAGCCAACAAATTTATGTAGTTATTATTACAACAATATTTTTTTGTTGTTGTCGCATGTTCCTTTTCATTATAAATGTATAGATGTAAAATAGTTATAGGATGTTTCGTTGATGTTGGTATTGTTGTTGTCTTGTCTATGTTCTAAAACAAAACTAAGTGCACTTCATAAAAATTATTTTCTTTTTGGCCACATGCCAATTTTACAACAGCTTCTTTCACTCCCTCTTAAAATCCTCATATATACAACAACTATTCCCAAAAACACCCTAACACAAACGCTGCTGCAAACACATCCTTAGCTTACATACACAGACATCACTTATAGACAAAATACTGCAACCAAACCATAAAAAAAATATAAAGGATGTTGAAAAGCAGAACTTTCTTTTTTCACACAAAACTAGTAGAATATTCGTTTTTAATAATATTTTTCAAGACACCAAAAGCTAGTAAAAAAAACCCACTACAGCAGATGAGAAAATTGACTAAAATTATTATTTCGTAAAGGCAACTAACCATCCAACCACTAGAATCATTATTGTTAGCATGAAAAAGAATGAAAGTAATCATATTTTAAGCATTAAGTACGTGCTGAAAATGGGTCAAATATCTTTTAACCTTAAAAATATTTCTATACACATACGTACATATTTACACCTATATGCCACTTGCTACTAGTTATATTATGTACCAGTGTGTTTCTCGTTTATACTCGTGTGTTCAAAAGTAGTTAGAAACACTTGTTTCTCATTATGTTTTGCTTCTTCATATTTGGGTTATTTTTGGTTAAAAGTAAATTACATTCTACACCTTCCCTCCGTCATCTAAACAATTATGTTCGTAAGAATTTTGAAGTATAAACAATTGCTGTGTGCACTACAGGGTTATAGAAAATAACAGTTTATAACTATACAAATTATGTGAAAATATTAAAACACGTTGGATTATATAACTCAACTGAGATATTTGTCATCTGTTGAAGCCGCATTTATTGGTAATATAATACTCAGAAAGCCATACTCAGAATACCATATTGTCCTCAGACTACTTTCTTGTCCTTCTCTTAGTATAAGACCCCCAGTCTTAGTGTAAGACAACCAGTCTTAGTACAGGGAAAGGCAAAACATGGGCACCGCGTTTTTCATTTACTCTTCTCTTACGTACGTGTGCACACGCATTGTAGAGAAATAAACAAAGTTTAATGAGACTAGCTTCAGCATTCAAACAGACAGGCAGGGCTGCCAGATGAATTTCGGAAAAAATCGTCAAAATCCCGATAAAAAAGAAAAAAATCGTCATTTCGAATTTTAAAAATCGTCAAAAAAATCGGAAAAATAAAAAGTCACTATTTCTAATAGTATTTTGAAATCTTTATTAAAACGAAAACATAAAAATTCAATTTTATATATGTAGTCTCTTGTACAATACATATCAAAATACGTAAATTTTAATCACAAAAAATTTTATGTTAAACACAACTTGTGTAATATTTAATATCTTAGTCCGTTTTCACTTCTATAATTCTCACTCGGCAAGGCAAGTATTTTTGGTAGAGAAGGGAAATAAGAACAAAAGGGGTACAAACTTGACGGTACTGTCAATTTTCTTATTTCCTTTTGTTTTTTATTTCATGCATGTTGATTTACATTAAAAAGTACGAAAATTGAATTGACATGTTTGATGAAATGGCAAGTTCAAAAGAGAATTGAACAAAAACTGGTCAGCTAAAACTGAATAGTGTGAAACAGTATTTTATAAATAAATTGTTGAATTCAGCATATTTTATTAATTCAGGTTAAATTACAATGTCAAAACAATTTATTTTATTAAGTTTTAAATAACATTTTGAGTATAGAATTCAACATATTTTCAAAGAATTCCGTATTTTTGTTATTTAAATTTATTCAGCTGAATATGCTTTCGACGTTTTGTTAAAATAGGAGAAGTTTTTGTAGAAGAATTTCCCCGTGGAAATTCAGAAATTGTTTCCTTTTAAAATTTTAGTTCATGGAATTCAGTATTTAAAATTGATTTTTATGCTTACACATAAATAAGTAATTTCGACTATCCTGTCTCAATATTATTTGCAATTATTTACTTGAACTTAACAACAATAATTAAGAAAACACTACTATCACTTAGTTTTGTTTTTGAAATAGTTGTTGTCTCAAAAAAAGAGAGAATTTGGTAACAAATACATTAATAAAACTAACAATTTATAGAAAATTTTAATAATTCAGGAAATCGTCATTTTCAATGAAAAAATCGTCAAATCGTCATTTTGCTATTTTTGAAACCAAAAATCGTCAAAATGACGATAAATCGTCAAATCTGGCAGCTATGCAGACAGGTTGTGTAATTTAAAAATCAGCGTTGCCAGAAAAAAAATTTGTTTCCCAACTTTTTAAAAATGTGTGATGAATATGAAATGAATTTTTTATTTTCTTTAAATTATTATGACAAACCAGAATGCTTGGTTTGCCAACGTGCGTTATCACGCTTAAAAAAACATGACATGCAAAGGCATTTTCATGTATATCACAAGGAATACGAAAGTATTACTGGTGATGCAAGAGAAGCCCTTGAACTACTTAAGAAAAATTTTTATGAAAAAATGATTGCTGATTCGAGTAAACCAGACTCTGAACAAGAAACTGAAAAGTTTTTTTTTTTTAAATAAAGGCATCTTTTGTTGTTGCTACGTTTTAAAATGCTTTGGTGAAAAGTCTGAAGAGATGCGTAAATTATAAATGGCATTCCCCTGTCCGCTCGAACAATTATTCGACGGACTGAGCATATTAGTGCATTTATCTATTCAAACATTAAGAAAATAATGCTTAATTGCCAATTTTTTCCATATACCTAGGTGAATGCACTGATCTGAACGATATATCTCAGCTAATTATTTGTGTTAGAACTGTCAATGAACATTTTGACGTCCACGAAGAAATGTTTTATTTATGATATTGTAAATGAAAAAGTTCTTTCTTTTACTGATAAGAGTAAGCTTTCCTCTGTATGCAATGTAATGTTGGGTAAAAAAGAAGGTTTTGCTGGACATTTGAAAATTTAATACGCATAAAATGTTGCCCATATGAAATAAATGTTGAAGATGTAAGCAATTTCCTGACTGATTTTCTAATTTTTCGCAAATAATAAAATAGAGATTTTTGGAGATTTTAAATTTTTAATTGGGGATAAGTGAAGAAAGTTTTCTGGCAACACCGATTTGTGTTGAGAGCGAAGAGAGTATAATACTAATACAATTGCAAAATGTCATAGTATAGGTTGCCTTTCCCTGGTATAAGACCACCAGATTTAGTATAACATCATCAGTCTTAATATAAGACCACCAGTGTTATTATAAGACCAGCAGTCTTAGTATTAGACCACCAGTCGTAGAATAGGCTTTGAACAAGACCACCAGGCTTTTTACAAGACCACCAGTCGTAGAATAAGACCACTAGTCTTAGTATAAGACCACCAGTCTTAGTATAAAAGCACAATTTTTAGTATTAGACCTCCAGTCGTAGAATAAGACCAACAGTTTCAGTACAAGATTTCCAGTCTTAATATAAAACCACTTGTCTTAATAAAAGGTCACCAGTCGTAGAATATGATCACCAGTCTTAGTACAAAACCACCAGTCTTAGTATAAGTCTTAATGTAAGATCATCAGTCTTAGTACAAGCCATTGGTCTTACATTAGTGGTACAGTTATACTATTAGACCACCAGTCTTTTTATAGACCGCCAGTTTTAATACAAGATTACCAATCTTAATATAAGACCACCAGTCTTAATATAAGACCACCATTCTTAGTAAACGACCACCGTCATAGGATAGTCTTCCTTCAATCATACAAGAATATTTTTTACTCATCATACATCACTATCCCTTATATGGTACTACTAATTCCTATTAACCACACAACTTGTTATATAATTCTAACATATGTATTTGTTTCTCTTTTCTATTTTCATTATGTTATAACTAACCCACTGTGGTCATATACATATTTTTCAATGGTTCGTGTTTTGTCATCATTACCTTAAACATAACAACGACAATTATACAACAAATCCACCGAAAAAACAAGCAAAGCCATGAATAAAAAAAAGACATGTATCGCCACAAGTTGTACATATTAAAACGATATTCAGGAATGCTATTTCGTTTAGCTGCTGATAACTCGTACAGCTGTCAAAAAAAAAAAAAAAAAAAAAAAAAAAAAAAAAAACAGCATCAACCATTATTTGCTGGCCCTAATACTACTACCACGGCCACTTTAAATACATTAAAGTTAATTTGAAATCGCTTTTAAATTAACTTAATTCGCATTAAACAGCACAGAATACCCAACGAACATGTTCTAAATGAATATGTATTTCCTTGTCGCAGAAATTTGGCTGCCGTATGCAGTGTTCTTTTGTTGACGGTTTGTTTTGCTTTGCTACCATTTGATTGTAGTTATTATTGCTATTATTATATCATTTCTATGTGTGTCCACTAAACGAAAAATTCCATATTCGCCAGTTCGCCTACGTAAAGTTGACAACTATGAAAAGTTACTAAACAACAAGAATGAATTCAAATGGCATGAAACGAATACAAAATGAAACCCCAACAACAGAAGCCGCAACGACCAAAACAACAACAACAAACAAAAGACATTAGGCATTTAAATAATAAACAAAATAATATTAAATGCAGTGATAGAGGCAGAAAAAGACTTAGGGGAGTGGACGAAGCGAGAGCATGGAAAGCGACTATGTAGAAGAAAACAAGTCCACGACAGAAGGAATGTTGTAAATAAAGTGCAGATCGGCTTATGCAGTATGTAGTGTATGTGCATTAGAGTGGGTTGTACATTAAGTTTAAAGAATACAGTCATATACTTAGGCCCATTATTACAACTTGGTAATAGTTAAAGGTATGATGTTATCGGACAGATAAGAAGTATTTGGTTATTATAAGTCTACTTTAATCTAAAACCGACCGATAAGCTAAAGGGAAGATCATCTTGCCTTTAAATTTTATAGTGAGGTATGTATTTGAAGTTGCCATATGTTCTGAAAAATTGACAACTTCATGAAAAATAAATTAATTTTAATTTTGTTTTGCCAATAAATAATTTGATAAATAAAAATGAAAAGCAGACGTTTGATTTATATTTTTTTCACAAACAAATATTTTCACAAACACAAAAAATTTACTGTTTCTTGTCAGTAATTTGTCAAAAGTAATCGGTTTTTAACGGGTATTGCCATATTTTAGAAAAAAATTATTTTATTTTACAAGGAAGTTGTAATAACGAAAAATTTTAAAGGTCACTTTATTCCTCACTTTAATTAAAGTTACCTTTTATTATTAAGAACATTAAAGGCAAGTTGTAATAATGGCCCTTAGACTGCCGCCTCATACTTAGACTACCGTCTTATATTTAGACTCTCTTCTTATACTTAGACTACCGTCTTATATTTAGACTCTCTTCTTATACTTAGACTACCGTCTTATACTTAGACTCTCTTCTTATACTTAGACTACCGTCTTATACTTAGACTCTCTTCTTATACTTAGACTACCGTCTTATACTTAGACTACCTTCTTATACTTAGACTCCCTTCTTATACTTAGAATACCGTCTTATACTTAGACTACCGTCTTCTAATTAGACTACCGTCTTATACCGTCGACAAATACCCAAAAATCATCATACAAACTTATCTCCAAACCCTCGCACAATAATTGCACTTAGAGAAGAATTCAGCCTTACAATTCCAAACCAACAACGAAGAAGTCATGTTGTTGAGGTTGCTTAATACTTGTACACTGTGTTGCATTAGGGAAAATGCAAGTGGCAGTGTAATGTTTATAAAGTGGAATTTGTAAAGAAGCTTATTTTTGTTCATAGTTGTTTGTGCTTCTAAAAATTTATTTTTTCTTTTCCCCTCCAAGTATATAAAACTGGGATTTAAGGTATATCAAATATGGATTTGTGGTTGAGTATTTAGATATATGCCTGTCTGTAGCAAAAACCTTTAAATTGAGAAGGGAATTGCAACACCCAGTTAGAAAACAGTACCAACCAAACAATTGAAATGTTAAAGTTTTTAATACGAGTTAATACTAGATGTAGGTTAAGAGAGGTATAGCAGTAAAGGTTTTATTTTAAATGTGACCTCATTAAAATAATGCTTTTTGTTTTATTATAATCTCAAAGATGAAGAGAAGAAGGATAACAAAATACAGTTGACAAAAGTACAAGTAGTTTGAGGTAAACAGATTAAGTATGATGCAACTGAAAGCAGTTTCAAAGGCAAAGGCATGAAACTTAAACAAACGAACAAACATTTCAAATAAAATTGTGTAATTGTGTGTTGGAAGTGACATGTTCAAAAGCCAGGTAAAATATTGTATAACATTAATTGTAGATGTTTGGAAGTAATTTGAATGAAAGACATAACAAGAGTTTAGAAATACAAAGCTAGATTGAAAAGTTCTTTGAAAACAAATGACAACATTTCTAAAATGTTACACTTTTATTTATTTGTAAGCATGCAAGAGCGGATCTTATTTTAACTGTTAAGTCTTACATATTTATTTATTAGATTCTGAAAATTCTCTGTGAATGGCCTTCGTATAACAAGTATTTACATATTAAGCGATTGCTTGCCTCGAAACTCTTTTAAGTCATGTCTAATATTTTATAGTGTAACTAGTTGGCATATAAACTACAAAGTATTAAATTTTTTCAATATTCTTCACCTTAAACCAAAACCATATTACGACAATTTAACGTATTCCTTTTTAGGTCAATTGCAATTATTTATGATGTCTTAAAGGAAACTAAAGGGTGTCCCAACTAGAACGCAATGGTGTCAATGGTGTTCGGTATCGTGAAATGATAACCAGTTTTTTCTTGCCTAGAATTGAAGAAATGAATGTGGAGGGCATTTGGTTTCAACAAGACAGCGCCACATGTCATACAGCCAGAGAAAATGCATCAGTAATTTCCCGGTCATGTTATTTCGCGTTTTGGAGACCAGAATTGGCCGCCTAGATCGTGCGATTTAACACTTTTAGATTTTTTACTTTGGGGTTTTTTAAAGTCGATGGTTTACGCGAATAAGCCGACGACGACTCAAGCCTTAAAAGAGAAAATTGGACGCTGCATTAATGAAATACCGCAGCATTTATGCAAAAAGGTCATTGAAAATTTCATTAAAAGATCGCGTGTGTGCCAGCAAAGCCGCGGCGGCTACGATATCTTGTACCATACATACCTCATTCTGTCTACTTTACGATATATTAAAGTTTCACGATTTTTTTTTAAATATCTGTGTTTTATTTAAAATGTAAAAATTGCGTTCTAGTTGAGACACCCTTTACATATATTTCAATGCAAAGAAATGAAAAAGAAAACCATAAATTTTATGTGATATCAAGTGAAAATTGCATAATTTGACATACCAACCCCGAAACTAAAGACAAAAAAAAAAAACACGGAATTTATGATCTTCTTATAATACAAAACAAATTAAAAGGAGATGTTCAAGAAAGAACAACGAAACAAGAAATGTGTAATACAATAATAAAAAAAATATATATAAATGCACCTAAAGTGTCTTAATATATCAGAACAAATTATAGAACAAATTATGCAGTTTGTATAATAATGCAAATTTTTAAATTTATTTTCGACTCTCTGTCCGTGGTGGCACAGCCAGCAGAAACAACCAACAACATTCTAAAACTTGACTGAGTATGGCCAATGGTAAAAGAGGAAGGCAAATGCAACAACAACAAAAATATAAATAAAATTTATGACTTTAAACATTTATATTGAAAACTTAAAGTGTTTTCAATCTACAAAAAAAAGTAAGAAAATATAAACCAAAAAAATTATGGCAAAACAACACAAGAAACGAAGTAAAGAAGGTTGTTAAGGCAGCAAATAATAATTGTCTACAATTACAAGAAGAGTAAAATTTGTTTTTTTTTAGTTCTTTTTTCGTTTATGGTTGTAGGTCAAAAAGTTTTGCCATGTTATACGAAAACAAATCCAAAATATAACTAAGGAAAGCATGTTAGAAAAAACTATAGTTGGTCAAGGACGAATGAGATATATAATTGTTAATATAACCATCGTAAAGGTTCTCACAAGGGGGTTCCTAGGTTTTGCGAAACTATAATCTCTTATCATAGATTACAATCCCTGACTGCAACAGTCTAATCAGATTAAAGCCTTTCATTTTAATTAAGTAGTCCATTCAGTCTAAAGCCTTTTACTCAGTCTACTGTCTTAAACTCAGTCTGTCGTCTTAAACTCAGTCTGCCGTCTTAAACTCAGACTACTGTCTTAAATTCAGCCTACCGTCTTAAACTCATGGTTTTAAACTCGGAGTACCGTCTTAAACTCAGTCTACCGCCTTAAACTCAGTCTACCGTCTTAAACTCAGTCTGTCGTCTTAAACTCAGTCTGCCGTCTTAAACTCGGTCTACCGTCTTAAACTCAGTCTGTCGTTTTAAACTTAGTCTATCGTCTTAAACTCGGTCTACCGTCTTAAACTCAGTCTGCCGTCATAAACTCAGACTACTGTCTTAAATTCAGCCTACCGTCTTAAACTCATGGTTTTAAACTCGGGTACCGTCTTAATCTCAGTCTACCGCCTTAAACTCAGTCTTAAACTCGGTCTACCGTCTTAAACTCAGTCTATCGTCTTAAACTCGGTCAACCGTCTTAAACTCAGTCTGCCGTCTTAAACTCAGACTACTGTCTTAAATTCAGCCTACCGTCTTAAACTCAGTCTATGGTTTTAAACTCGGAGTACCGTCTTAAACTCAGTCTACCGCCTTAAACTCAGCCTACCGTCTTAAACTCAGTCTATCGTCTTAAACTTGGTCTACCGTTTTAAAATCAGTCTGCCGTCTTAAATTTGGATAAACGTCTTTCTCAGAGTCTCAATTTAAACTTCGTTGCCCGACAGTCTGCTTTTTAACAGTTTTACAAAAATGTTGGGTTTTCTTACCCGCCCTTGTTTAAAGTTACTTTATGTTTAATCACTAGCAACTTATCGCACATGACTCGGCGATCAAATGTAGAGCGCACACATAAATTAACTTAAAACCTAAAATGTAAAAACAAAACAAAATTAAAATGCGTATAATAACTTTTGTGAAATGCCTGTAAGAAACTCTCAGCATCAGATTTTTAAATTTCAGGCTGTTAATTTTTTGTCTTGCCATTTTTTCAGATGAAAACAGATAAGCCTTTTTATGTGTAGAAGAAATATGTATATGATTTTGACTTGTGAAAAGTAAAACACTTAATGCGCTAAATTTCATAAACCAAAGAAACAGAAAAAAACACAGGCTACAGATAGTGGTGTTGATTTTAAATGCCTTTAAGGAAGCAAGGAGAGTGCACAAAAAAGGAGGAAAGGAAAGGATTAAACAATATAGCTAACGACAGACATAAAACGGGCTAAAAGAAAATATATTCTCATATATACTATATGTATATAACTTTAAAGACAAAACACAAAATACCATGTAAAGCGTTTATGCCAAAGCAACAAAATTATTTTAAAAGGAAGCACATGGAAAAAATGTGAAAAAAAACACAGCAAATAACATTGTATTTTAAAATGTTTAAAAAGGGCATAGCCAAAGAGCTCTAGTATAAAATGATAATATTAGCAACAAAATTTATAATGTTACGACATTAAAGACGTTTATTTTGTTTTATGTTACTCTTTCTTTTTTTTTTTTTTTTTTTTTTTTGTTGCACAAGGAAAAACAGAGAAATTGTTCGAAGGAGCCGGAAAACTTCAGGAAGGCTCAAGGAAGATGTATTAGAACATAACACAAAGACAGCAATGAGAGACAGGCGACATGACACTTAAAACCATCTATTATAGCAAAAGTAAAATAAAAAATATTTAATATTAAACAAACCTAAGGCACTCCAAGGCTAGTATGGTTCGCTGAATTCGGTACTAATCTGGGTAATTGTATAATTGGAGCACATGCTATGAGATTGGGAATACGGCTTAACGATAATTTTAGAAGCTGTCATAAGGACAATGTTTCACCTACTCTGCCACTATCCGGGCATGGTGACCATGAGGAAGCTTACACATGGAACTTCTTTCCTCTCGTGCTTCGAAGCTGTCTTGACGAAGAAGAGGAGATAGTGTCCTACTTATTATGCCACTATACGGCATTGACCAACACATGGAAGCGTTAGCTTGGAACCCCGTTTCCTCTGGTATTTAGAAAATTGGTCGAGGATGAATATCAAATACGTCCATTCTATAATCAGAGAATCTGGTGTCTTGATTGACTTGAATTTCACAACGGAATTTAATCGGACCCATTTGATTAATGAAGAGGTAATCAGTACAAATATACAATAAATAGATAATAAAGAAAATAGTTTGTGTTTACAAATTCAAATAAAGCTTATAACTGTGTTTCTCGCAGTACCAGTTTGCTTAGTATTACGAATCCCTTACTGTGCTGTTGGCAAGGTCAGTTTTGGTTCTCATGAATGAATATAATTAAGATCAAGACAAGCCACAACTTATCACTAATTTGAGTATAATTAGATGCTATGCCAAGTTGGATTTAGTCGATAATAACACATTCAGCCCAATCATGAATAAAAATTCCCCGGGTGTTTTTCCCTTTTTATTTTTTAACATTGAATTTGAATAGGAAAAATGGGTAAAGGGAAAAACTCCCGCGGAAGTTTTATTCATGATTGGGCTGATTGTGTATCCTTTAGAACTTTGCCAAATAAATTAAGTTCATACACCTTAATATATCACTGCATTGATCAGTGGTACTCCTTCTGTTTCTGATTCAGCTATAATGTACATACTGCAAACTATTCTGACTTTAATTCACGAATTCCTCAATATTCGCAATGTTTGATTTGAAAACACTTTGCATATCATTTGATGCATTCGACAGCATGTCTTTCGAATCAATGGAAAGTTTAAGAATATACAAATTAAACGAGATTATATGACCAAATGTTCCTTTGCGTTTTTTAGTGTTAGGAAGCTCCTGGTGTCCCTCAACATCTTCTTGAGAAACGAGCAGTCAGTTAACTATTTGGAATACTGACAAACCTATGCATTTCGCTCGCTAGTTTGGTAATATCATTTGACTAATTCATGACAATTTTCGCTACGGATTTCCATTCATATCGGATGCCAGTTCTCATCTGCCCATAAAAGTTGTTCGATATTGTTGTAGGCCAATATACAACTTGCATACCTCCAGTTGCAGTATTTCACGTCTTACTTAAACTTCCCCCTGCATGTTTCAGTAATTCCCAAGCAAAATTGTCACTTTCTGTGTTATTGTTGACAAACGTAAACTAAGCCAAACGAAAAATTTTCAAACTCAAAGTACGGTAATTAAATCGACTTCGAGTGATTGTATTTCGTTAGATTTCGTTTTAGATCAAGGAATAGTTTTATGTGAGTTTCGGTGACCAATGTAAACTCAGAGAAACGACTAACTAATTTTCATACAATAAGTACTTAATTACAATCCTAACCGTCTAAAAGTCAGTCAACCATCTTAAAGTCAGACAACAGTCTTGAACTTGGACTAACGTAATTAACTCAGACTACCTTCTGAAACTCATAAGACCGTCTTAAACTCGGACTACCGTCTTAAATTCAGACTACCTTCTGAAACTCAGACTACCGAATCAAACTCAGACTACCGTATTTTACTTATACTATCGTCTTAAACTCAGAATATCGTCTGAAAGTAAGACTACCTACCTAAACTCTACTACTGAATCAAACTAAGACTACCCTCTAATACTCCGACTACCGTCTTAAACTCAGACAGCTATCCTAAATGCAGACTTAGACTAGTTCCAGACTATTGAGAAGACTAACGGACTAACTCAATTGAAAATGTTTTAATACAAAATGTATATAACTACAATTTGAATTAGTTTTTGAATAATGTATAGAAAAAATATCCTTAAATAATATAGTTTACCTCCCCAGGTGCCTGGTAGAAAGTCCAACAAGACATATAAAAAATACAAAAAATTTTATAAGAAACAAGAAAAAGTAAAAGCAGCTAAAAAACAGAAAACAACAAATGTTGCACGATTACATACAGGAAATTTGTGTCACAATCATTTTGCACACTTGGTGGAACTTAAATACTTCAAATACAACAAACTCACAGAAACAAAAACAAATAATAATTATTTATTTATATAAATTTTTTTTAACTTTAAAGCTGTATGCAACACTGAACGTAAATAATTTTCAGGACTCAATACTTGACACAAGCACACTCTCATGAACACAAACAACAAGACACGACACATACACAATATATTTTTAAGACAACCTACTGCGTAAATTGCAATTAACACATACAGAAAACCATGTGAAACTGAAAGAAAAATTATACTTAGAACTAAGAATAGAAAAGTCTATGACAAACTAGAAAAAAGGAACAAAACGGAAAAGCTTTTAAAGTCACTCACACGCTTTCACACACACACACACTACACCGGAAAAATATATATTTACTCTTTAAATAACACAAGGCACACACAAACACACACTGAGCTAGTAGAGTACAGTACATATGACTAAAACGAAACAACGGAAGGAAAGCAACAAAAAAATTAAAAAAAAGCAGAATGCGACAAAAAACCAGTAAACATGGAGTCAACTGAAAAACTTTAGAATTTAACCAAAAAACTAAAAAAAAAAGAAATAATAATGAAGAACGAACGAAAAATATTTCTACACTTTACTAAAGAAAAAGAAAAGATACGTGACACTTTACGCTATAGAATGTCATCATAACAGCTAAACAGACAAACACACATACACTTAGATTCCAACAAACGCAAGGACTTTAAAATATTGGATTCATACAGCTGACCGAAAGAGGCACATACAACAAATTGACAAATTATTTCTAAAACATTGTTATTAACAAGGTCCCATAATTGACTTTACTTTAGTTCAAATCCGTGAAAAAGTGGCTTTCAAAGAGTCACCTGAGCATCAAAGAACAAGCGAAGCGTATTTAAGTCAGATTAGGGTGTTAAAACCGAAGACTGATAATTATAGTTTCCTTTACTCTGAGATCTTATCTTTTAAGAAATGACTTGAATAAGAAAAAGAGAAACCTTTCAAAATGTAATAATAATGAAAAGACCCTCAAAACCTTAACCGAAATGTAGACTTTCCAGCCAGAGTTAGGACTGTGCTGTTCAGCCATCTTTTTCATATTCATGCATGCCGAACTATCACAGACCAGTCTATTCAGAAATTTAAGGTTTTCATAGAAATTTTCTATTAAAGAATACACTTCTTTAAATTCCCCCATTAACAAATACATACATACATACATATGTATGTACTTCACATGCAGTGTGTGACATAAACAAGCGAACTACTTGTAACATACATAAGTGTTATAAGATATGTTTATATATCCTTTTTTTCTAAGGACTTTACTTATGTGTCAGTCAGCAAAAGTGTGTATGCGAGCATATGTGTTTGTTTAATAGTGTGGGTAAGAGTGTAAGTAAATACCTATACAATATTTGTTTATTTTCTTTTTTTTGTACAAAATTGAGTGTGTTTGTACGTACATATATTTGTAAAATTACACCAAAACCATGGCAATTCATGCACTAAAATAGCAGCAATAACGAGAAGTATATTTAACAATAACAACAACAACAACAGCAATAATAAACACAAGATGATGAAAAAAAATAACGCATCAAGTAGAGTGTACCATCATGTGTGTCAAGACGAGACAAGATTTCCTCTTTCAGTTTTTTTTTTATATATGTTAGGTATTAAATTGTTTTGGTATTTTTTGCACAATATTTTTGTACAAGTACCAACCAAGTAGCAGTCAGTATATTTTCGTTTGCACTTTCTTCATCATCATGGTGATTGTCGTCAACATCATCGCCGTCGTCATCATCATCATCATTATCAATGTTGTTCAAGTTGTATTGCGTGAAATGCTGAGTATGTGTGCGCGCTCAAGTGTATGCAACAAGATCCAAATTTAAACTTTTTTGTTACTTGTTGTTTTTATTTTTGGCCGCATATACTACATACATACATGATGGTTAGGGAAGTCAGCTTATGGTTGCCAATTGAAACCGATGGTGTCTTATATCCTCTATTTATCTTCCTATTAAATTGGTTTATGGAACTCTTAAGGTACGGTTACATTTGGCAAATATTTACTTAAAGAAGCGTAACCAATTGTTTTAGCACAAGTTTGTTTGACGTTGTTTACTCTTACAAGAGTTTTGCAAGATCAAATAGCATCAAATAAATTAAAACTAAATATTTGTTGTGATTAGGCCTAAATAAGAAAAGTTTTTTTTTTAATAAATAAACGAGTTCAAATATATGTTATTTAAGCAAATATTTGCCCAATTCGAGCGTAGCTTTAGAGCAGAGGTCGGCATCCTATAGCACAATAGTGCAGAGAGCACTTCACACATACGCTTAATCTCTTTCATTCAGTCGTCATTGAGACAGCAATGTGTGCACATGCGGCGGATGCTTCTATATTTTTTTCAGAAATACTTCCCAACAAACATTTCAAATTAATAATAAATTACGAAAAATATTTTATGATTGATAATGCATTTGGTAACATGCATGTAATCAGCTTTTGAAGTATTAGAAGTTCCGTTTGTATATCAATCTCGTTGCTAATTTCTTATATGTTACGGAAAATACATTGTGAGTGTATGTTTCCTATCTAAGTTGTTTTGTATAATTTATATAATTATGTTTATGTTTGCTGGGTAGTTTGCTCACACACACAACCTCATTTTACGCTTTGCCGACCTCTGCTTTAGAGCCTCAATTCTTTGAATTAAACTTTATTATTTGAGTCAAATTGTTTTAAAGAGTTAAATTCCAGAGTTTACTAGAATTAAACATTCAAAATATAGAAATAAGTAATTGAAAACTGAATTTGAATTGCGGTTATATTCGCCTCCTATCTCTTAGTTATGAATACTACTTTTACCCTCGTCCTTAAGGATACTGTTTTTTTTCTGTTACAGTTCATGCTTAAGCAAACCGTTAAAAGAAACTCACTTCAAAAAAAAAAACAAAGAAACCCAATGAAATACATATTTTTTGGTTTTTTACTTTTACACAACAAAAAAAAACTGTATCAAAATAAAAGGGAAGAAGCCTCTTAAACAGGTGTCATTAGATACACATGAGAAATTAAGCGAAGTCTTACAAAAGCAGGACAAGTCAGTATTAAGAATAGGAAGAAAAAACAGAAAAAAAAACGCAAAACTTTTAACTGATTTAAAAGCAAAAGTTTTTTTCTACTTTTTTGTTTTTTTGTTTTTTAGTTTAAGCCAATCAAATTGATAGCAAAATTGAAAAGGACGAAATAATTAAGGACTAGAAAATGAACAGCAGGTACAAAAAAAAAACTTTGACACACAATACAAATTGTTGTTTAAAGCGCTGAAAGTAAGTTCTACTAATTAAAAATCTTTTGAAAGTATTGAGTGTTGTTTTTTTACATGTTGAGAAGAAATTTTTAAATTTTTTGCGCAAAGATTGACAAATAAAAGTAGGTAAAAAGGTAAAATGGCTGAGGTGGAAAGATAAATTCTTAGATTGAGATTTTGACTGTAAAAGCGCATTATGGAAGTAATGCTGGTATTATATTAAAATTTACCCCCGAGAAATGTATGAATCAACCATTATTTCTGGCGCCAAAAATAATAATAAATTGAAATATGACCAAACTATCATTCGAATGATTTGTTAGCAAAACATTCTCAACAAAGAGACGAAATGCTTCTCTGTTGACGTTGAAGTTATTAGCTAATTTATAAAATTATGCAATAAACACAGAGTCTGGGCGTTAAACACCCTTCTTCTGTATCTCCTTCTGTACAATCCTTGGAGATGACGATAAAAAGACAAACGCTAAACTTTTGAGAGATCAATTTACATACAAGACAGATTAATTTAAATTAACATACATAAAAAAAACAAGATATTAAAAGATCTAAGTGATCTGACTAAATTTAAGCTTGGACCAAATGAGATACGACTTCTACAAATCCTACAAGTTGTTTATTTCCTTTCTGCAGAGTCAGATTTCTATGGCTAGGCTTATGGAGGTACATTGAGGATTTTTTACAAGGTTCACAAGAAAGGTCGAACACATACTTTTGGCCTTATGAATAAAACAGTTTGATCATTTAGTGTTGATGTTAAAATGTTTCTCTTGCAAAAGTTAATTTTACTCACAAAAGGAAAATTTAAGAACCCTTTAAATTCCATCACAAGGAAATCGAGCTATTGGGATTCCATGGCTCAGGCATAAGTCCAAGTGGAAGTGTTAGATAGTATAAGTTGTTTTAGTAAACTGTTGAATAGGGGTTAATTATTTACCGAAGCATTTCATGGAGTAGATAATTCGCTTTAAATGTTTACATGGTATTTGTTTCAGTTTGATTACGCTGTCATATAGGTAAATTCAAATACATTCAGATTTATCGGTTTGTATATACAACCAGTTATTAATATGAATACAGTAAGCTGTTTATCAGACACATACTCGTACTACTAGTAGAAACGCAGGACTTAACAACAAGCGCTTAGTAACCAAAGAGTCTCAGATGGCGACTGTCAGTGTTCAGACCGTGCTCCTCATTTTCTTATTCAATTGTAATGTGAGTCATGCGCATCTAGAGTTAAATTATCGATCTATATATGTAGGTAGTCTTCTACTCTCTGACGTCGTTCGCTAACCAAATAGCCTCAAATCACAACGAACGAAGAGTGTCAAATTCATTCTTCAGTTGACTTATCTTTATGTTAATTTTAAAGCAATGCGGCTCCTCGTTTCTTAAGTTCAGGATCCGACCTAGAGTAATCTAGATTTAAATCCACGTCATTGTTTCAAATCTATTGCAAAGGTAAATCACAAGTATTTAAAGTGATCTGAGTATGCAAGTCATTCTGAGCTGGAAGCTTTTAGTGTTTCCAATGTTATTCTTTTCGAGCAGTAAAATGGACTAGTCACAAGGCACACGTGGTTGCTTATCAGAACCAAAGACTAAAGCTTGTTCCTAACCTATTGCTTGATTTAATTTTATGATTAGATTTCTTATGACGAATTTGTAAATATATTCAAGCATATTTTTAATAGTGTTTGCACTTTCATATTCCAAAAAAAAAAAAATTATTTGATTTGATGACAATTTAGTTTTACTCTTAATATTTACTAGATATATCTGTAGCATAAATTTTAATAATCGCAATTTATTTCTTATAATTTTTTTTTTTTTTTTTCAGAAAATATTGCATACATGCAAATTAATGCAGCTGCTTGAGAACTCTTAAAACTTGCACATAGAATGTTTTGTTATTATTTATACAGAAATTATGTCAAATATACGATTTCTATAACACCAAAACAAATGAGTAGAAAAATTTCAAGTTGCTGGTAAGAAATAGAAACAGGAAACACATAGCAACAAAAAATTCATATGATGTTGGTGCATAATTTGTTAAGATTTTTGTGAAATATACAACGATACACTCTGGTGAAGAGTAGAGAATGTAGGACAAATAAATAGTGTATGCTTTCGGGCGAAGGAAATTGTACAAAATTTTAAAATTTTCCAAATAAGACAGATCAATACATAAAGAGGATTGCTTACATACATTGTGGTCTTAATTTAGTTAAATTAATTGGCCATACCGATCATGTGTTTTAACACCACTGGATTATTTTTTGTGAGGCTATGGTAAATTTAAAGTCTATTCAGGCCAAATCGAATTAATGACAGGCTTAAGACACGGTCACACTTGGAAAATATTTGCCGAAACAGACATAACCTTTAAATAAAATATTTTTGAACTCGTTTATTTATTAAAAAAAAACTTCGTTTTTTTAGGACAAGACGCAACATATATTTAGTCTTAAGGTACGGTCACATTTGGCAAATATTTACTCAAGAAAGCGTTACCACTTGCTTTAGCTCAAATTTGTTTGAGGTTGTTTACTCTTACAAGAGTTTTGTTGTTATTTGGTCTAAATAAGAAAAGTTTTTTTTAATAAATAAACGAGTTCAAATATATTTTATTTAGTGGTTACCTCTATTTCGGCAAATATTTGTCATATGTGACCGTACCTTTATTTTATTGATGCTGTTTCATCTTGTAAAACTCTTGTAAGGGCAAACAAAGTCTAACAAATTTGTAATAAAACAAGTGGTTACGCTTTTTTAAGTAAATATTTGTCATGGGTGACCATACCTTTGAAACTCAAAATCCGTAACGCGATTAACGAAATAGACCCGTCATTTTGCCAAAATTGTCTTTTAAAATTATCAAATCATTCTTCTTTTAAAATAAACAAACCTTATTATATTCAGTACAATAAAAAAATTTAGGATCTTAATATAAATTTAATATAAATTTAATAATAATTATAAACTAAGTTCTTTTGAAAAACTGTATCTACCTGTATATGTATGCTTGTCAAACGGAAATGACTAACGTTTAACAGTTTGACAAATCACACCTTTACAAGATCATTAGTTAGTGTTAGACTTAATTATAATCCTGCCTTAATTATTTCAGGCTCACTCATTTCTTTAGCAGCAACTACGTACATTAAAAATATTTATTTATTGATTTTTCTTCATATATTTTCACACATCCTCTTTGTGTGAAAATCCTTTAATATACACAGCACAAGAAGAAAAAAAAACAGAAATCTACCTCATTTATTTGTGGCACAAACACCACCTCTTTCCCTTCTTGTCATTAAAAAAGCACTGAGAAGAGCTGTTAGTAAAGTAAAGCTGAGGCAGCATTAAATAAAGAAATCTATGTTGGAAACTTGCAAACAAACTGTTGGCTGGTTAACACAGCCATTTCGAAACTTTTAAGAGTTGTAAAACGAAAATGTTTTCATTTTATAAACGTTGGGCAACACGAAATTACTTTTAGCTCTTACTGAATGTGTATTAATATACATAAATATCCTTCAGCTTCTGCACAAGATTCATGAATATTCAAAAACATATGAAAATAAGAAAAAAAAAAAAACGACAACTTTTCATTTCGTTTATTTCGTAATTTTTCTTTTTATTTTTTTTTTTATATATATATTTTTTTTGTTTTTCATTTTTTAAGCAGAAGCAGCAGCAGCAGTGTAAAGGAAATGAAAATAATTGACATTTTTATTCATCATATACAGCCATCTCCTCTGAATATACATTTTGAAATTTAAATGAAGAAATGAGAGAAAAATATGAACAAAACAGCAACAATAAACAAGATGTATACGTGTATAATAATTTAAACACACACACACACACAAACAGATAGATAGATAAAGGAAACGGAAGAATATAATACATGAAAATGTAGCATACACACAGGCAACACAAGATACCACACGGCACTCACAACGTACATAGTTTAGCCAATATTTTAATGAATGAACGAAATGAATGATAAAACTACAAGATGTTCTTTGCTGGTGGCTTGTATTGTATTTGTCTCAAAAAGACAAGACAATAAAATAAACAGAAAAAAAAAACTAAATTTATCAAGGATATATGCAGATTAAATATCAAGCCTGGCAAAACCACAAGCAAATATGAGAAAGTAAAGGCTTTTTATAGGCCAGCAGTTTTCCAAGGCAACAGTGAAAGCAACAGTCGATTTCCTGGTAGTGGTAATATATTGATGAAATTAAAATTCTTTAAATATACATAACTATACATGCATATATTTTATATTGCCAGTTTCAGTTCAGCCGCTATATTTTAAATATTTTTGCGTTTTTTATTCATTGTGTACCTTGACCTGAATTTAAGATGTCGTTTTCTTTTTTCTTTTTGTTTTTAGCAAAAAAGGATTTTTTCATATTTTTATTTGTTGCTTTCAATTCTCTGAAGACATTCTGAAGCCAATAGGTTTTTAGTTATTGTTGTGGCATATTGTTTTAATTAATTCTACAAAATCAACAACAACAATGAGTCTATGTTTATGTTAGTTATTTAAATTCATACATATCTCTCAATTAAAGTGAAAATGATTTCTAATAACAATTTTCTGCTTTTGGTTTAATTAAAAAATCCAAACAGTTAAATTTAAACAAATCTTTGCCTTGACTTTTGCTATTTTCATAAATTTTGTCATTAGATTGAACAAATGAAAGAAACTCTGAGACTGACTGACTGAAAATTATTAAACAAAAGCAAGTAAATAAGTGTTGGGCATAAAATGAACATGATATTTTGTTTAATTTATTGATGTGTTACAAAAATCTTGTTCAAATTGTTCTTTTTGGTAATTTTAACGACTTTCATTCAAAGCCGTAGTTGTAAACAGAAGAATTTTAGATCAAGTGTTTGCCCCAGCGGATATGAATGCCGACCACTGACGTAATTGATAACTGGAATGGGTGTGAATTGAAAGCGAAACTTTTTTCGCTTAATAGTTATTAAATAAATAAATTTTCAATTAATTTTGCTGTTTACACAATTTTGAAGCATTTTGAAGAGCAATTTTGAAGAAAATTTCAATCGTGTAAATCTAGCTTAAGCTTATAGTGTAGATGCACGCGTGATAGGGATTTCAATTTTGCCTATGACTGGTACAGAACTGAAGTCAATATTCAGAAATGATAATTAAGTTCATAATTGATTACTTTCAGCACGAAAAGTTACAACTTAATTATGGGTAAAGCTGTAACTAAATGTCAACTAACAAATACATTTAAAAAACAGCTGATTGATTTTATTTCTTGCCGTTGATGATGTTAACATATTTGGCCACCAATTCTTGAAATGTAGTTTTTCCATCTGGCGACCAATTTGAGTCTCTCTAAAATACACAAAGCAATAAATACATGTTTTTTTCTAACAATAATAATAAACTTGCCTTATGTTCTTTGCTAATTGTGTCCATTTTGACCAAAAAAAATCAAAAAAAAAAAAAAAAGACAAGATTTGTGCATAATATCTTTAACTATTTGTAAACTATTTTTTAGTTTCTGTTTAATAATAATTGTTGAGGGTTAATAAAATCAAATCACTTATCAGTATCAAATAGCTCTTGTTTAACTGTAGCAACTAAATACGTGTAACAGAATTTACTTAACCTGTGTCGAATGGATAGTTTGGCCTCATTTTATATTTTTTTTATATTTTCATTAAACTGTCCTCTTCAGCATTAAAGGATTTTGGCGGCAAAATAGTTTTGCGCTATTTCTCTTGCAAAACATAAGTAATGGCCTTCTTATTTTACGTCTATAACTAGCAAATCTAAATATGTACGTTCATTTATATTTTTATAACAAACAGAGAGGAAGTTAATAATCAATGTAAAATTATTGTTATACAAAATTTTTAATTAATGAAACAAAAATAACATTCCATGAACACAATTTTTTTTTTCAATTAATACAAAATTTTAATTTCATTATGTTCATCAAATGATTGTTTGATACAACTTGTAACTGAGAATCATGTGGCTGGTAAACTTGATGATTTGTTCAGTTTGTTCATTTAATTAAAAACGTTTTAAAGTCGAACGTAACGTGTTTTTTATGTAAATGATTAACTCGTAAAATACAATAAGTTTATGGCCGATAAAAATTCAGATTTTTTGTTTTTTTTTTTTTTTTTTTTTTTTTGCATAATATTGTTGATTTTATGGTGAGTCTTTCTAAATATTTTGCTTATTTAAAAAGTTGGTGACTAATTGGCTAGAAAGTTACCTTTACTAAAGTTTTGAAAAACATTTACCACTTAGTTTTTTGCTATATTTTACGAAATTCCACATATTTTGCCATTTAAACGTAAAAACTTTTTTGTAATATTCTCAAATTTGTAAAAATAATCTAACATTTACGCAATTGCAAAAAAAAAAAAAAAAGAAAAAACTTTATTTAGCAAAACAAAACAAAAAACACATCAAATATTTAATAATCTTCTTTTCATAAGTCCTTCTGCCAACAACAATAACAGCAACAACAACATCAGCAATATAAATATAAGAAAATAATAAATAAATGCTAGAATATTCAAGTACCAATAAAACAATACAATCAAAAAAGTATAAAGAATAGTAAACAAAATAAAAATAAAAAACAATAGGAAAAGTTACCTACGGAGAGCACCAGGCAAAACAAAACAACACAAAAAAATTGTATTAAAAGTTTTCAATTTTTTAAGAAAACAACAAGATTTCTCCAAACAAGTGCTAAGTTTTTTTTCTTTTATTTTAAACTCAATATTTTATTTTTTTCCTATTTCATTTCTGTTGCTGGTAAGAGATGTGAGTTTAAGTGCTTGAACAAACACTGGATGGAGTTGTAAAGTTTAATGAAATTTCCTTTTATTTTTAAGAATTTTATAAAGTTGTGTATTTTTCTTCAGTTTTTTTTTTTAGCAATTTTTCCAAATGACCCACAAAATTTGTAAGGATTTATGTAAGTAGTTATTGTGTTTGTTAGATTAATTAAAAAACTTGCACAAAATTTATTTGCATATATTTCGAACACACTCACATTCACTCTCCTCATTCATGTAGAAGAGGACTTCAACAACAAATAAAAACACTCAACAACATACAGCAATAATGAAATGGAAATAAAGGATATACGAAATTAAACCGAAGCAAAAAAAAAAAACAAAAAAAAAACAACAAAAGCAAAACGACAAATCCATGTTGCACTTTTTTGAAGTGTAGTGTTTTGAAATTATACCTTGACCAATACCGTTAAGGTTTTTTTCTGTTATAGACATTAATGGATTCTTTTAACACTTGCTTATGCTTGATAATTGGAATATCAGCGCCAGTATCTATTAAAAAGATTGAAATTATTTCATTTAAATTAACATTGTAGGTTTTAGTTCCTACTGAGTACTTAGGGGTGTTTGCCCGTTTCCTGAATTATCTTCTGCAGTTAAATTAATATTTCTAATTTGAAAATTATTACCGAAGGTTTATACCAAATTTTGCTGAGTCAAGACATACATATAACTAGATTGTCTAGAAAAAATGTACAGTTTAAATGGACCCAGGATTGCGGAAACTCCTTTTAATACTTAAAAAAACCAATTATTTTTCTAAAGACTTTTATATAACAACAGACGCAAGCAAACGCACTTGTGAAGCTATCCTTAGCCAAGAAAAACAAAAGTATTCTAATGCCAATTTCATGCGCCTCAAGATCTTTCACTAAAAGTGAATGCAATAATTCTGCTATAGAGCAGAAACTAACTGCCATACATTGGGCAGTAAAACATTTTAGATCATATATCTACGGCAAAATGTTTATAGACCAAAGTGATCATGACCTCGAAGAATATGACTTTGTAGTCTAGTATATTAGGGGTAAGGAAAATCATGTGGCAGACGCGCTGTCACGTATAGAAATCAGTAATATAAAAATAATAATATAAAAAAATAATATACTGAAGTTTACAACAAGACTTCAGTCGAAAAATTACCGTACAATGAACAAACAAGTACGAGGCCCGATGGATCGGTTAGTTTAAATGTATATGAGGAAATATTTGTATTATTTGTTCTGTCTTGTTCTAAATAAATGAAGTTTTTTTTTTAATAAATAAAAGAGTTCAAATATATTTAAGTTACTGGTTACGTTTTTTTCCAGCAAATATGAGCCAGTTGGGACCGTACCTTGAGATAATAATTACACAATTTCGACGAATAAAATGGACTTGGCATCACACAAAATGTGTAAAAAAAAATTTAATATTAAAAATTTAATATTTAAATTTAACAAACGTTTATTAATGCAAATTTTATATGCAAATCTGTCATTATAAACGTTTGTTAAATTTAATAATCGTTTCTGAAAAAGGGGGTTAATCTTTTGTAAATTAATTGTAATTTTCAATATACTTTTTTTGTAAGGATTTAATCCATTGACTTAATAAATAAATAAACTAGACACTGTCGCGAATAATCAGCCATTTTGTTTATTAACCCTCCGGCGGTTGAGAAGGTGTCCGAGGACCTTTTTCATTTTCAAACTGAAATTACTCCTTGATGGTCCATGGGAAGTATACCCGACCCCCACATGTATTCCAAGGAAATTTTATCTAGAATCGTTTAAAAAAATTTGAAAGCGATCCGACCAATAGTTTAGTTTTTATTTAGATTTAAATGTGTTTAGTACGGGAACGTGTGAAAAGGTCTGCTGGGAGACCTTGTACTGAAATTTCAAGAAATCGTTAATGTTTAGAAAACTAGCTGTGAAGTAACAAAATACGGAATTAATTTCACTTTCTGCATTAAATTTGCAAAACTTATGGTTGGGTTAATCAGACAGTCAACTTGTAATTTAATTGACGGACATGATTCGCGCTGTGATATCTGTAAAGAAATGGTCAGAGAGGCGTACCCACATAGAATCCCAGAATTGACCAGTTTTAAGTTTATTTATCTTTAATAAAATTATCCGGTTGCACGTATGAAGGCATCCTCGATAGTTCGGTCAAGTCGTTTAGGTAAAATTCGTCCAGACTAAGCAATATTTGATTTGCCAGGTCCGGGCATTGATAGTTTCATCCTCTGACTAATATAATCCTGTGTCGTCACGTGTTGATTAGTCTTCTCCTCTGAGAGTGAGGCTGCTATCTTGGCTAATGAATCCGCAATACAGTTTTCTGAGATATTTTGATGTCCCGATACCCAGAAGAGTCCAACTGTAGAAAGTCTCGCCGGAACCAAGTGGATGTCGTACAGACAAGGAAGAGGGGTTTAAGTGCGGCCTGGCTGCCAGTATTTATCCGAACTGACAAAACTTCAGCTAATTTACAGCCCTACTCAAGGTTGAAATCTCAACCATATAAACATACCATAGCTGAAAATCGGCATTTGACTGCAAAGTTCGAAGGTCAATTAAAAAAAATTCGAACTAACATAAACAAACGCCGCGATACGGTTCTTCTAATTTAGCCTCTATTTTTAACCCCTCACTCTCAAAATGGACCTAACTTTTGCTAACCTGAATTTGTTCTACAGTGTTATCCGTTGGTGATAAGTTGGTAACAGCACTTATAGGTATACAAATGAGTTTCCCCAGCATGTATTGTTAAATGAGTTATAGAGATTTTGAAAATTTTAAAATAATTCTGTATCAATATGTTGATTTAGTAAATAAATAATATATTAAATCATAAGCATATCTTGTGCAGCCCTCTCATGGGAATGAAGCTTTAAAAATTTTGACCATAAATTCATTCTGCGATTTCAACGTATTCCTTCCTACAAACTACGAATCCTTTTGCCTTGTCTGCAGAAAATACCCAGAGTCTTTGGCGGGAATCGAACGCGTAACCCTCGACTGATAGTCCAGTACATTATCGCCTATTGGGTTTATCGGGTTACCTATTTTGAATTTGAATGCGTCCGTGAATCATATTTGATCAGCAATTTTATGCCATCAAGTTCAATCCGAATTACAGATTTCGGTAATTTCACATGTTTTTTTTTTAATCTCATTCGATCGCGAATGCAACAATTACGAAATTACTCATTTACAAACGAAATTACTCATTTACAAACCACAGCCTTAACAAGAAATGATAAGGTGCAATGTGCAAAATAGCGACCATGATATATGTATGTCACCAGTGAACAACTAGCAGTGACCTGTTTCGGCAGTATTGAACAGTATGTCCTGCATAATGATCAGTATATCATTCTTGATTTTTCCACCAAAAAGCATCTGACAGCCAACTAGCCTTGGTGATAGTGCTTAAACATGACTGTTCCAATGCAGCATTTTGTTCAGATTAATCTCGAATTATTTAACCTGCTCAGAGAACTCAATAGTCGATACGTTCAAGGTCATCTTGCTAAATAGTAACATATAAATGTTTAATAATCGTAATTATAAGAACGTAAGTTCTAATATATGTCCATATAGATTCATTACAGGTTTTTTTTTCTCAAAAAAAGTAGTGCTAATTGTTGATTTATTTGTACACTAAATTTTATTTTCATTTCTATCACTTTTATAAGTTTTTCCTATAGTCAGTTTAGTTGACCTGAAAGTATTAAGAAAAAACATACTTAACCCTTATCCTGGTACCTTTAGCTTACAAAAATGAAAAAATTTTCAATTTAATTGCAAGATTTTTTCCATTTTAAATTACTCATCTCTGTTCAAAACTGTTGAGTGACTTTGTAGGTGGTTTGGGTTAAGAGTATATTTGCTGCTAGTGGTAGATTTGGAAAACAAAGTGGCAATTTGGGTTTATAAAATGCAAAAGTTTATTTTTGTCATTTTCAGGAATGTTAGTTATTGTGTGTACGTTTATATGTATGTGTGAATTAACAAAACAAAAAAGTGAACCTGATGTGGTTGTCATTTTGGTCGGTTGATAATCCTGTTAGTTTAAAAATACTTTTTCACCACACAATAAGTATAGATGACTAAAGAATGTCTGCAGTAGTGTCTCTGTTTTAAAATCCATCTATCTACCTTTATGCCACTTGGTCACAAAAGTGTATGTATAAAGGGGAGGGGAAGGTTAAGGTAGGAATTTTTTCTATCTTAATTTTAACCAAACAATAAATGACAAAAGAAGAATATTTTGGTAGTTGCTGTTGTTTTTATTATTATTTACAGTTTGTATGAGTGCACAAAACAAAAGTATGTGTTTATAAACAAAAATTAAGAAACAAAAAAAATAGAGAAAATATCCTGTAAATATAATCCGCTTAGATGAATACTTTTGTCAAACCCAAACTTCTCCAATTCATATTTTCATAAAAGAGAATTAAAGTGTGGTTGAACAGAAGATGTGTTTAAGGAGTTTAACTTTAAGTTGTGATGAAATTGAGATGTAAATCAGCAAGTTTAATTGTTAAAATCAATTTTAATAAATGCAAAAACATCCAAAGCTTCCAAAACTAAACTAAAATAATTAGAAATTAAAATTACTTTCTTTAACTTTTTGCTGGCAAAAATAAAGATATGATTGAGTAGAAAAAACGGTTTCCAAAATATGAATACAGAAAGAGCTACGATTGCTGTCAAAATATAAATAGAGAAATATCCACGATTGAGTAGAAAATACGGTTTCCAAAATATAAATAGAGAAAGATCCAGGATTGAGTAGAAAAAAACGGTTTCCAAAATATGAATACAGAAAGAGCTACGATTGCTGTCAAAATATAAATAGAGAAAGATCCACGATTGAGTAGAAAATACGGTTTCCAAAATATAAATAGAGAAAGATCCAGGACTGAGTAGAAAAAACGGTTTCCAAAATATGAATATAGAAAGAGTCACGATTGCTGTCAAAATATGAATACAGAAAGAGCTACGATTGCTGTCAAAAAATATAAATAGAGAAAGATCCACGATTGAGTAGAAAATACGGTTTCCAAGATATGAATATAGAAAGAGCCACGATTGAGTAGAAAAATACGGTTTCCAAAATATAAATAGAAAAAAGACCCACGATTGAGTAGAAAAATACGGTTTCCAAATGTCCTGCTGACATTTAGCCACGTAGAAGAAATCTTCCTTTATTGTTTCTTTTTCCACATATTTTGAATTTCACCATCACTCAAATCAACAGACGTTACTTTCTTTCCTACATTTTATTGCCATTTTATTACTTTTTCACTCTTACCAGCATTTTTGTTATTTTTTTTGATTTCTTTAGAATTTTTGACCATAAAAAAATATTATTTCTATTTTAATTTAACTTCCGTGTTAAATTACAATTGAATTAATTTTCTTTAATTGCAACCACAATTTTAAAATGTGAAATTATTGTCATAAAACACGGCAGACAGACAGCCGGTTTGGAAGAAAATTTACAATGAAAAACTCAGGGAACAGTAATTATGAGAGAGAGAAGAAAAAAAACGCCAGACAGACTCACACAATAATAAAGTAATAAACTCAACAATGTATAACAAATTGTTTTTTGAATATTATTAAAATAATATTAAAAAATTTATGAGTCTTTAGATAAATCTAATTCGTTTGTGCTACGTCTTTCTTGTTGTGGGTATTTTATGTGATTTTGTTCATGACGATACACTATACAGTGGGCTAGGCTAGTTGAGCAATATATTTAATAGAATGCGTTAAAATGCTTTAAGCAGAAATTAATACAGGGTTTAACCTCTTTTATTAGTTTAAAAATTTGTTTAAGTTCAAGAATTCTTAAAACTAAAATAAATATCTCTCGCGTTACATCAAATATCTAAAACTAATTCAATTATATATCTAAAAGTAATTCAATTATAAATTCAAAGAAAATTTATTTTGCACAAAACAAAATCTCTTTCAACGTTAAGAGTGTCTAAAACGAAATCTTTCACGCTGAATCTTTTAATTTCAATGAATCCTTTCTCGTTTAAGACCGTAATTTGTTCAATTAAAATCTCCCTCACTTTGACTTACGATTATTTTCTAAAAAATAAATCACTTTAAATTAATCTCAAGATTGTTTTTGATTAAATTTCTCCATCTCAAGTTAATGAGTATATTAAAATGTCTTTCGCTCATATTGCAAGAATCAATACATGTTCGCTCAATTTTTTAATTGCCTCAAACGAAATCTTTTCCAAGATTTTATAAAAAAATAAATCACTTTAATTCAGCATTAACTTGGTATACGATTAAATGTTTGTCTCTCGTCGATATTTTCGATATTTTGTTTTCATTAATATTTCGTTCAAAAGATACTATCAAGATTTAATAAAAGATTTGACGCTCAAGATTTTCTATAATATACTCATTCTCACTCGTTCAAGCTCAAGATTTTCTATAACAAAATCTCTCTCTCTCGCTCGTTCAACTCAAGATTTTCTGAAACAAAATTTCTAGTTAGCTCAAGCTCAAGATTTTCTATAACAAAATCTCTCCGTCGCTCGTTCAAGCTCCCGATTTGACGCTTAAGATTTTCGATAACAAAACCTCTTCTGTTCGTTTAAGCTCAAGATTTTCTATAACAAAATATTCGATCACTCGTGCTTATGCTCCAGATTTTCTCTAACAAATTCTTAAGATTTTCTCTAACAAGCTCTATTACAAGATTTCACAGAGCTATAGAAAAAAAACTTTCTCTAAAATGGATTCAATATTTATTCTGTCCCACTGTGTAACATTAGTAGGGTTTTAAAAGGGGGTCTCAGTTGCCTATTGTATGTGCACAATAAAAATGTGTATGTGAGATTGTATGATTTGTACATCTTTGCTGTTTGAGTGTGTTTTGTGTTGAAATCTACAAACACAGATATCATAGGAATAACACAAATGCAGAAAAAAAAAACACGGAATACGCATAATTTAAAAACTGTTTTTCTGTGAGCTTTTTTTATTTGCTTCATTTCTAGATTTAGCAAAGGCTTGTAGCAATTTGAGAAGTATGAGTTGTGGTTGTTGGTATTATTGGCTTTTAACTCGATTTTTTTTTTTTTTGGTTGCCTGCCTGCCAGCCAAACTTGACTGTTGGAGGATGATGATGGTTGGTTGGTTGGTTGTGATGGTGGTTGAAATTATGGCGGGGATGTTGGTGGTGTTGGTGGCGGCACAATTCTTATCATTTCAGCGCGATCGCAGCAACAAAAATAAACGAAACCAGAAATATATGTATGTAGATATGTACATGGTAAATGTTTATACTACACATATTCTTAAGAATGTATCAATATCTAAGTACATACGAGTATCTGTATCTGAATACAGAATATGTAAGAAATGTTTGAATGAATGTTCAATGTTTCTCAGCAATCTTTTAGACAACGTCTTCTAAATGTTTAGAAAGCATAAAATTTAAGCAAAAATAAAAACTATAAAAAGAGGTGGAGATATGCAATTTAATGCTATGGTTTTAATAATGGCGACAATTGAAAAACGATAAATCTTTTAATATTGAACACACACTTTTTTCTATTTCTACTTCTTCATCATCTTCTTCATATGCAATCACGATATGGTTTTTGCTAACATTAGCTTTCAAATTGAGGAATATTTATGAGTCTACTAGGAAAACACTATGAATTTTATGTTTGCATATGATTTTAATGGCGAATTTTTGCTTTTAATTGATAAAAAAAAATTTCAAGGCTTACATACATATGTATATAAACTTCAAGTAATTGTACATACATTGTTACAGTTATTGCTTCAAATTGTCAATCATGCTTGATTAAGATGCATGTTTTGTGCATGAAGAATATGTAAAAGATGGTAATCTGGAATTTTGTGGCATGATTTATAATGTGTAAAAAAGATCACTGATTGCTAAATAAACTTGTAATTTAAAAGAAATAATATCTTAAATGTAGAATCGGTATTTTGTAGGCATCTCAACTAACATGCCATAGACTAACTAAAATGTCAACTTGACAAAACTAGCCAGATTTCTAAGCAAATGTTTTCCTTAAAGATTATTATACCTGTTTTCTTACAACTACAGTTTATTCCTTTTATTCTTAATGCATAATAATAATTCTTTATTTAAGTGATGACAAGTTTTAAACAAATAAATTTGTTACTTTTTAAATGTAATATTATACATACATTTGTACCTCCATTTTCTTTTTATTTTATTTTAAAAGCAAAAGCTTAAACGTTCTTGCATTTTATATTCACAAAAAAAGTTTTCAAATATTTAAAGTGTTTCTTTTATAAAGAAAAATAAAAGAAAATCAATCAATATTTAAACATTTTCATTTTAACAAAGTCCTTGAAGTTTACACTCACAAAAATCAGTTAGTAAAAATGTTTTGCACACTCATAAATAATAAATAAGGAAATATTTGTTAAATAGTAAAAGATTTATAAACTTTTTTAGTTTTAGCCAGACTAAGAAATAATATAAGAAGGGAACATTTAGTTAAATATTCTAAAGCAAAATATCTTACGTTTGAAATCAGGATTTCGAAACTCCCAGTTTGTTTTAAATAAAATGAATGTTAAAATGTCTTAATGAATTTGTTTTAAAATAAAAGCTCTTTTGCTACAGCATCTTTTGATCAGCTTCATTATTTTTTATAACACAATCGCTGCTTCTCAAACATAACATAATTTTATACATTAAACCTCTCTCTACCAATCTCAAGATATTTTTAAACAAAAGTTCTCTGCCACTACAACTTTTTGTAATAAAAGATTTCTTGCTCAATGTTAAAAGAATATAGAATTATCTAAAATACAAATTGGCTCGTTAGTTACACAATTTATATTAAAAACTCTAGGCCACAATACTTCAGAAAAGCTCAAGGATCAATATTTTTTAAGCCAAAAGCTCTTTTGCTTCAGTTGTCCACTTTTTTCAACAAAAATTCTTTTGCTGAAAGTTAAGAATTTTTAAATGAAAAGCTTAAAATGATAACCCGCTCAAGCCTATACTTTTTCAATAGAAAAGATCATAAATTTTGTAAAATAAAAGCTTTATTTGTTAATGTCGAAATTGCTAAAATTTTAATAAAGTTTAAATAAAAAATTTTCTTAAGACTTTTTAACAATATACCACAAATTTCTAAAATAAAAGTTTTTTTATTCAAGGTGCAGATTGCAAAAATTCCAAAAATGTTCTCGCCCAAGCTCAAGCTCTGGATTGTCTAAAACAAAACAATGTACACATGTTTGAAAACAAAAGCTTTTTCGCTTTCTCGCTCAGTAGAGGTCTAGATTTTCTGCTTTTTCTGATTTTCATTTTGCTTAAATCAGAAAAACTTGAAAATATGAAAATAAAGCTTTACAGTAAAACCCTTTTCACATTCACTCGTGTTATAGTTATAGTGAAAAACTGGGGCATAACACCTAGGAATACTAAATTGTTCTTGGACATGGTTGCTAAGCCTATACTAATGTATTGAACCCTGGCTCTTAACAAATAAACACACCGTAACTATTTTAAAAGCTGGCTTCCAGTCGTCCTTAAGGCTGGGGTCACAGCTCTCAATGAACCCATTAGATTCGACAGCAATGGCGCTTGGAACTGCTGTAGTTTCGGTAATGTAACCAAAATCAGTTATCTTTGACATATCCCGCACAACATTGACTATTTCATTCCTAGGCCCTTTTTCTACAGAAGCTTCAAGATGACAATAAAAGGACTCTGCAGGAGAACCATTTCGAGACTTTCATTGATGGCTCGAAATCGAATACCGGTGTGAGGGTGTCCTTTAAATAGAACGGATTGGCACACGTTTGTATATAAGACTACCGAACGAGAGTGTAGTGTTATTCAGGCTGAGATTTCAGAATTAAATACGGCCGCAAATTGACTGAGGTTTTATCGAACATTCAGTGCAGATAATCGAGTTTATACTAACTCTTTTCGGTGTTAATACGACATCCAATTTGATGTCAGTAGAGCTATTCTGGATACCAGGGGCATCAAATCAAAAGATTGTAAGAGAACTTAACAGCAATTGACACTCACGCATACTCATTATAGTAATCTTTACCTAGTATTAGGTAATGTTTGTTACTACATACTACTTTGTAATGATCATTTGGACCTTGACTGTTATCGTAATCAATATGACAGTAAAATTTTATTAAAACTTCACTTCTAACCGTATACATTATACAGGGATACTATTGGTGTTACACAGCCATAGTTCCCAGACACATTAGTTGTAATGCACAGGGGCAGTAATGGCCATAGATCCCAGGCACAGTCCCAGTAGCGACTGACTTACAAACTAATCTTCCTCAAAACTGCTCCAATAAATTGCGATGACTTCTGACGGTTCGGAGAGCCTTGCACCAACTTTAAGATCTAGACAATGTTTCGCGGTAAATTAGTATGTACTTGTAGTTGTCATAGACCCTGAATGTAAAAACTATCTATAAAAAAAGTTCTACGAATGTATTTTGTTTTATTATCGCGGAACTGAATGAATTATCCTGTCAAGTATTCTTATAATAGATTTTTTCAAGACTTGCATACGTCTGGAAGGTTGGCATCTGTAATCAAGCTTCTGTGAAGTCGCATTGTGGAGAAAGTTTCTGTGGAACTGTTCCCCTTTTATTTTATTAAATTTTATAAAAGTTGTAATTTCACAGGATAAAAATAAATTATATAATTTAATTTCATTACTTACTTATAAAGTAAAATATTTATGTCTTCAAAAACACATACCTGAAATGATAAGAAAAAATACAAGATATTAATTTTATGTTTCAAAAATGATTACTTAAAGCAATTTTTAACGAAATATAAATGTATATCATATGCATCTGTTTGTTTTGTTTTTGAAATTTACAGTGATGGGCAAAGTAGTTCGCTTCTGCCGCCCAAGGATTCCTTCCATAAGGGTTTTCAATTCACGAGTCCATGTGAAATGGGACAGACTCTGTGTGTTCTTACAAGGAATATACGACAAGAGATAGAGAGATCTTATTTCCCTAAGTTTTAAACAACAAAAATAGCGGAGTCATGGCATGAGCGATATCATGTGCTATATCATCTTGAAAAGATAATGAAAAAAATTACTTAAAGGTTCAAATAATCCTTAAAAATAAATATAAAATTAAGCGACATAATTTTATAGATATTCAAAAAAATTTACAAAAATTTTATAAAAGACAAAATTCGTCAGTCAAATTTTAAGGATGATTATAATGAGCATACCCAAAAAAAAGCTAAAAAAAAGTCTCCCGGTAAAAAGAGGCTTTTGGTATTCTTTTTAAAGAATTTCATAAAGTATTTCTTTCAAGATTTCGTAGACACATTTCTTTTAATTCCCAAAAAAAAATATCAATATTTTACCCCGAGTGTGTAATGCTTGAATTTTAAATCATTTTTCTGTTATTCCTCACCAACTTTGTTCTTACATTATTTTCCATAAATTTATAAAACATTTGCTTTAGTTATGTAAATTCTATTTAATTTTTGAGATTTTTTATTTTAAACTTTTTTTCTTTTTTTATTTAAGTTTCCCTACGTATTTCATTTCTTTAACAAGTTTCCAGCAAACGCCATGTGAAAACTCATTGACAGACACTTTTCTAAACGAGTGTTGGTTTTTTTTCAGTTTAAACAATGGAAAAAGTCGGTTTTGATTAATTGCTTAACAAAAAGTTTGTTGAAGAAAAAAAAAACTGAAATTTTCCGGCAAGCACCACTATTTCCCCTCAAACAAAAAATGTTTAGGAAAAAAGAAAAACACAAATTATTAAATGAACCATTAATTACCCATAACATACAAAAAATATTGTATAAATTTTTTGCTCTCTTTCTACTTGGCTAGTTCTACTCATTAAAATGTTAAAAAAAATAGTTAAATTTAACAGAAATACCAAAAAAAGAAAACAGAAAAACTTTTTCAAATTTTAATTTAACTGACATTTTGTACCCCCACTGTGGGGTGTTTTGCAAAGTTCAATGAATATGGCAGCATTACGCAATATTTACATAAAAAACCCGAACAATTTACAAACGCTGTTTTGAAACCTGGAGCCCAAACTTTGGTTTCTTCAGAGATTTGTTTTTTAAACAATAAAAAAGTCACATTCAACCAATGTACGATATTTTCCAACACTCAACTTTCATCTATTTAATAAAACCATTAACCAACCATTTTTTAACCTGCTTCTCATGAAAACTGCACCACAGTGCCTCAAAGTCAACACAGCACAAAAACATAAAAAGTCAGAAAAATTAAAAGTTTAAACGATTCATCTTTTTTTTGTTTATTGTTTTTTTTTTTCTTTGTTTTTTTACCAAATGTATTAAGCACGCTTTAAAACAAAACCAGAAGAATTAAAAAAACAAGAACTAGAACAAATCCGAGAAGAAAAAAAAGCAGATCTACGACAAAAACTGCCACTAACAGCACAATGCTGTTGCAGCAACAAAAATCACATTTAAACACAGGCATACAAACCATCACTACCGCCTCCACCACCATACACCACTCCCTCCCGACGTAGTAGTAAAATGACTAAGCTAATTTTATGAGCAGTTTAAACAAAATAAAAGTAAGTACAACAATTTCTGTTGCTTGTTTTTTTTTTTAATGGCACAAAAACTTAAGGCCATAAACAAAAATACGCTGAAAAAAGAACGAAAAGCAAAAAAAAAACATGTACCCAAAAAAAATGGTATGAAATACTTTCATTCCCTCAATAGAAAATTTTGCGCTTTTTTGTACTCGTGTGTAGCATTTCAGTTCAACATTTTGCATGAACATTAATTTCTGTTGTACATTTCAGTGTGTTTTCCTGTTGATGTTGTTGTTTTTGCCAAACTCAAGAATTTTTGCCAAAACAACAGTGCATTACGCGAGGGTTGTAGCAACAGGCTTTAGTTCCGATTGATTTTTTTTTAATCCTTGATCAAATACAACTGTTGATCAGATATAAGCAGCATTAAGTCATGAATTATATTAAGACAGAAAGAGCTTCATATAGACAGTAATTATTTGTAATGAGGTAAGAACATGTTTTTTTAGAGTTTTATGAAATTGCATTGATTTTCGTTTACTGTAGTGTTGTGTAAACTGGCATCCAACTTCTTATTCTGGGCAATATGACTGAAAGCCTGTCAATGCTTTAAAGATCACATTGACATGGTGGAAAATATTTAATGCTTGCGAGTGTCTCTTTTAATTTCTCGATTATTCTTGATCAAAGCAGCAAAAAACAGTCAAGCAAATAAAAAATCTTGGGATTATCGGCACCATATTTGTTGTTTTTGTTATTAATTTAGAATCTTAAACACGCAGAATCTCAAGGAATTCCGAGTTCTAGCATTTATTGAGTTTGACGGAAAATGACTTGAAAGTCACGTAACGATGTCCAGAGTCAAGGTTTGGCAAATATTTACTCAAAAAAGCGTAACCACTTGTTTTAGCACAAATTTGTTTCACGTTGTTTACTCTTACTCTTAGATTGTCCGAGCGGTCTAAGGCTTCAGATTTAATCTCTGGTTCCCGAGAGGGAGCGTGGGT
The DNA here is from genome assembly GCA_916048285.2 of Bellardia pandia. Lineage (NCBI taxonomy): Eukaryota > Metazoa > Arthropoda > Insecta > Diptera > Calliphoridae > Bellardia > Bellardia pandia. Next base: position 38,694,560 of record OU696530.1, read on the forward strand.
TCTTACCCCACGTCCTAAATAAACAAAGTTTCTTTATAATATAAACGAGTTGAAAAGTATTTAATTTAGTGGTTACGTCTTTTTCGGCAAATATTTGGTGTCTTAGTCCTAATTGACACGAAGCTTAAATTGCTCGTATTTTTATTTGAGAGTATACACACATTTGTATATGTACTTCGAATAAAAGAGTGACCCGAATTGCTTATACAATCAAGCGCATGGTGTAACTATACAAGGTAAGTGCAGTAGCACAGCTGACTGACTTTGCTTACAATTACTTATGTCAAAAGTAATACTTTTTAAAGTGTTTATGACAGTATTACATTATTTTACACAAACAAAATGCCTGTTGTTTCTGTATTGTGTTGTATTTGCTGCCCATTTGCGCTCACCTTGTCTTATCTTCACCTCACCCCGATGTCTAAAAGGTAATCAGCTTATCTTAGAGACTTAATGACAGAATTTTAAAGAGCTGAATTTTAATAAAACATTGATACACGTTGGTAATTACAATTAGCTTAAGCGCCTAATACAATTCCACAAACATTTCACAACTAATCTGTTATGTTATTATTTTGTGCTTATTATATCTGTATGTGCATATTGTGCGGATGTGTAATTTTGTGTCATCAGCAACTTTCAATCATATGCAAGCAATTGAACTTATTGGCTCCTTAAAGCCGCAATGTTGTCTGCTTTTAGCTATGACTGTGTATTTTTCAAAAACTCTCACACTAACCTTTGGATTTTGGTAAATTCAACTTTTTGCTTCCAGGCGATTTCTGTAGTCTTTTTCTATCCTGTTTATTTTCGAGTAAATACATATTTTTAGCTTAAAAACATGTCTTTTTTACAGATACAAGCTTGAGTACAATAAGAAAAAGTATATGTTAAATTCACAAGTGATGTTGTATGATACAACTATCTGATTGTGAACACAATATTGAGCAAAGTCGTATGTTTATGTTGTCAAACCTTCACATTGACAAATGAAAAATATTTTAAAAATAAATATATCAAAATACATATATGAATATTTTTCTAAATTAAAACTAACAATTAAAATTTTTTTGTTTATTAATTAATTTTCTTGTTTTAAATTTGTCAATCTGTTTATGATTTGAGTGTTACTGACCAAATTTTTTCAAAACTAAAATGAGTAATTTTTATGTCGTACAACATACAACATTTGAAAAACATATGTAAAATGTTGTAGATGTTGTACAAAATATTTATATAGAAATTACCAACAACATTCGTGCAACTATTGTGAATTCAGACGACGTACAAGTCCTACGACACTACAACATTGCTTGTGAATTGAAAAATACTCAGCCTTATTATGAGTGTCGTTTTCTTTTTCCGACAACGAATCTTTCGTAATAGATTAAAGATAAAATTAAATTTGTTTCTTTAATCTATTACGAAACAGTTGTTGTCGTAAAAAAAAAACGACACTCATAATAAGGCTGACTATTTAATACTATAACAGTTCAATTGCCAAAACCTATATACAATAGTTTGTAATTAGTTTCAACTTTTCAAATACATAATCTAATAAAATTGTTAACTATTTTGTGGATATATTTTCCCAGCCTAATTAAATTTCAAGCAAAAGCAAATCTGCAATATATTTAGAATAATCTTTTAAGCTTTATATTACAATTATCTGTAAAATAACACAATTAATAATAGTGTGATCCATAGAGGCAAATGTTGTTTTTGTTTTTGGTTCTATTCCGATACGGGTTTCTTCATTAATCGTATAAGATGCATTTGAAGCTTTTTGTTTTAATCGTCAAAATATATACTTATCTCATCGAATATGAAATGTATATAGGTGGTTCTAATGCCCAAGCATATCTTATTTTCAGAGAAGATCGTGCACTATGTGATGGCCCAGGATAGAATTTTCTAACTAGAAATTCCATGCGAATTGAGCTCTACAATGTCAAGATTAAAATTTTTAAAAGATTATTTAGAAAAAGCTATTACAAGGTGGCGCAAAAGTAAATTTTGCGAGGCCCCTAATGTCAGTTCTGTTTTGACATTTGTGTAGTAAACACATGCGAAATACACGTTAATAAACAATGTTACGCTACACTGCTCCAGAACGCGGAATATTGCTGACTATTTATTTGACCAATAATCGGTCGGTGACAGCCAAAAACCATCGAAAGTTTACTTTTGCTATTTTGTGCTATTTTTACTATCTTATGCATAAAATATATAAGTACAATCTAAAGCAATAATACAATTTGTTACAGCTTAATATCAAATATTTATATTTGTATACTATACATGGGCATACACTGTATAGGACAAACAATTACGTTTAAAAACTGAGATTAAGGACTAAATTAACAGCACACTGATAGAGCGAATGAAATCTACTATTGAGTACACGAAAAGACTTGGCGAATAATGGATAATATTTGCAACAGAAAGCAAGCCTAGACACAGCAAAAGTTAAAACAACCTGTTCGTTTTACGAACTCTTGTATAAATTCCTTAAAGGGGATGAAATTATTAAAAAAAATATTTAAGATATTAATGGAAAATGTCACACTCCATCTTTGAACAAATCCATTTCCATTATATTATCAAAGTCCATGAGGTGTGTTGTTTATGTACTCGTATGTTTGTTGTAATGAAGAAGGAAGAAAATTCAAAGTCTTTACATGTCTATACGTTCTTGATCTCCAGCAACCAGAGGAAAATAATCTCACCATGCTGCTTGTGGGCATGACATGAATAGTGCAGGATAGTGTCCAAAGACACTGAAATACGCTGCAGGCAGATCTCTGAATTATGTTGAGCAGTCCACCAAACTAGAGATCCCTAAGTCAGTATTGGGCATATCATAACTGCATAAATCCGTTTAATAAACGTCAAGCTCAAGCCGCATTTTGCGCTGAACATTCAGCTTCTCGGCACTGCTACCAACCACATTAACCTTAAAAATAGAGGAGGGGACAAAGGTTAAAAAGGAAGGAAAATAAATGTTTTAGGTATTTAGGAGGGTAAAGATAACCTTTGGTCATGAAGGCTTTTGTATTCGTTTCTTGCAGAGAAAACCACCCTAAGGACAAAAATCACAGCCAACACATCTCGGCAAAATAGTTATCCAGATGTTGCACGGAGGTTTTGTCTCAATATTGCCTGAATTAAAATGGTGGTATCTATATATCTATGTAGTCATGAATCGTTATACCAGTTTTCGGCTAATTCTGATCTTGAACCCAAGAACGAATTCTTTCTAAAAGCTCGTCGAGTTCTAATTCGTAATTCAACATTGAATTCTTTTTAAAGAGTATCCTAAGGAAAGGTTTAGATCCTATTAAAGTTTATAGAGCTCTACTATTATCCAAACAATCGGCTTGTTCGTTCCCATCGTTGCCCGACATAGACTAGGTATCCAGCACAAGGACGGTTTATAATACTGTAGAGAATAGACTATAGACTGTGACTAGTGCGCATATAGACGAAACTATAGATAAGAACATAGAGTATCTATGAGACTATAGATGAGACTATTGTTGAAACTGTAGGCACCACTAAAAACGAGACTACAGGTGAAACTGTAGGACTATCGACGAAACTACAGTCTATAATGAACATAATTGTCTAAAGCAAATGTAACAAGCTGGTCACTGTTTTCAGTATTTTGTTCAATCGTATTCATTGTTTAAAAAGTGTATATTTTGTAAATTAAGTTAATAGTGCTGGTAAATATGTATTTAAATGTTTATAAAAACAATTTATAGTTTTCATTGCTGAGATCTTTAAATGTGACTTTGTGTTAAACCTACAAATTGGTTTATTTGACAGAAACGTCACCATATAAATGATGTCCAGAACTGTTTTTGTTGATGAAGCATCTTTATTTCAATAATCACAATAACATCGAGGCCTTCAATATCATAATTTTGATGTAAAACATTTGATAGTTAAATATATTTGAGTTGAAGTCTAAATCACAAAAACCTGTCGTGTTGGCACTTAGAATTTTATTTCTCTGATAGGGCGCGATTTTGATTAGCTGTATAATCATGAGAGGAGAACCAAATAAATCAGCTTCACTGGTAAGTCTCCAAAGAAAATGAAAGAAACTCAAAAAGAGATTAAAAATTTTACCAAGATCATGATTTTGCAGATGCTATGAAGCTCTAAGTCCTCAAAACAGGAAATTAGAATGCAAGCTAATATTTAGTTTTTTTGTTTGAATTAACACATTACTTGCACTAAAGAAAATATTTAAATACTTTTTATAAAACCTTCGCAACCTATTGCACATACAGTTAAATATTGCAAGCTAACAGTTCAGGCTTTTTGAAATCTACAAAACATTCAGCAACAATGACAACAACTTACTACAATATTAATAGCAAGAAAATACAACAGAAAACGACATCAACAGCTAGAACTGCAAGCAGAAGCAACGACGAGAATAAGAACTTTTACTTTTTTTTTTGTGTGGAAGTAGGAGTAGTAATTTATTATTTAAAGTCTAAATGTAATTTTAATATAATTTATACTATTTGATTTAGTGGAATAAGACAAGTTGTTTTCTCTTTAAAAAGGTACAAATGAAACAAGGCAAAACAAAACATTTACAGCTGGATTAAAAGAGAAACAGAGAAATAGTAAAAGCATTGAATTTAAAAAGACGTTTTCAGGTTTTTAGGTTTTAATAAGATTTTATATGAGCAATAAAAATTACTTAAATGGTAATGAAAAAATTTCCCCTTTAATTAAAGAGAATTTAATATGAGTTAATTAGGATTCCAATTAGAAATTGGAACTTTAAAAAATGACAATTTTGTGAGATTTCTCCAATGCTGATTACAATTGCAAAATTTACTAAAAAAAATATGTTTTTTTACACACGTATTGATAAAATCCCTTTAATCTTGCATATTACATAATTTAGCTAATTTATAAAGTTGAAATAAAAACTTTTATTTATTATAATTATTATAATTTTTATTGTTTCTGTATATTATCATCATTAAATAAATACTCAAAATTGTTTTTTTTTTCAGATTTATTTATTATATTAAACACAGTTTTTTGTTCATCAAAAACTCTTACACAAAAAAAGTTCTCCACAAAACAATTTTTTTCGGTTAAATTAAATTATTGTTGTTTGTGATGTTTGAAAATGATAATAAAAGTTTTTTTTAATTCATTTATTTATATTATTCTCTTTGTACTAAGTTTTTGTTTAATAAAATCATAAAAAGACTTTAAAAAATCGTGCTGAGAACAAAACAGTATAAACAAAAAAAAAAATCATTCAAAAACACAATATGAATTGTCAACTAATTTTATTAAAATTAAAACAATTTAAAAGTAATTAAAACATGTTTTTTCAGTTTATATTTTAGTATTTATAATTGCCAAGAGTAAAACTAGTTAAATTTTGTAGAATGTTTGTAACTCGATTTGTTTGTCGTGTATGAAGATAACTTAGATTTAAAATGAATGTAGAAATTTTTTTAAACGAATTAAATAATATTATTTAACAATCAATATGAATAGCTTAAGTAAAAAATCAATATAAAAACTTTGTCATTATTAATGAAAGATCGTTCCCACTACAACCGTATCTTCGCTCCGCAAAGACCCAAGTCTCACTCTGCCAAAGATTGGCAACTCATCAACGGCCAACTAATTATACCGACTACTAATAATACCGCTCACCAGCACTTTTTCACTCTTATCTATAGGAAATTTTAGGTATAATATCGTTCTAAGGGATAGAGACAGAGATCTGATGAAGGTGTCACGTTCATCATAGAACAAAACGTCACACAGTGGAGCAATTTAAAAAAAAAAACAGAAAATAAATCTGTAATTTCTAAACTGTAAGTCAAATTGCAATAAATATAATATTCTTTTTAATGGTTACATTAAACTTTAGTAAAAATTACATACACAAGAAAAATTTAAATAAGTGAAAATTAACTATGAGTTGTTAACTATTCCCTAATTAATTTAATATATAGAAACATAATGAAGACATATTATATATCAGTAGATAGGAAGACTGTTTTGGAAAACAAGGCATAAATGTGTTATTTTGAGTTTTTTTTTTTAAGGAAACGAAAATTGTTGGAACTGAATTAAAATTTTTTTTTATAAATATATTTTAATAAAATTTTACATTTTGGTGCGAAAAATTTCTTAGTTGGTGCTTTTTTTTAAATTTCGGTGCGTTTTTTAATTTTTCCGAAAATGTGATGAAATCTTGTGTGCAAAACACAAAAGTGAACAGAAAATTTAAAATGTTTGATAAGACACCTAAAAACACTTAAAAAGTTTTGGGAAATCTTAGAATGGAATTTTTTAGATTTTTGGTGATATTGTCGTTACCAGGCACAGGTTTATCAAACCCTTAATTAGACTAATTAAGTACAAATTTGACAATATAAAATCGTTTATTATTTTTGGATATCGACTATGCGATTTGAGAACATTTGCCGTAAAGTTAAATTTTACATAAAAAATAGTTATATTTTGAATGACTCTGATCCGTTCGGGAACAAAGTTTTTAAATTTTTTTCATATTTTTTTATTTTTTTTTTTTAGAGAATATTATTTCGAACTTTTTATATTTATATATTAGAAAAAATTCTTAATTAGGCTTGAGTTCGTTTTTAATTACTAACTCGAAGAATACCATTGTGAAAAGGGCTTCATCAGCAATGTTTATTGTCCAAGATCTACTCGTAAACGTCATCTATTTAACTCACCATTTTTGAGAAATAGAATTTGGGAATTAACATATTTCTTATTACATGTTATGAGTTAAGGCCCAACCATAATGTGCATAAGCTAGCTTAAGCAACTGTCAAAAATGAACGAAAACTCTGTCAAATGCATGAGTAAACTTAAGAAGACTTTTAGGTGGCCATAATGTAACGGGTTTTCCAATAGCTACTTGACAACTCTGAATTTAAATTGTGAACGCACTATTTCACTGATCATCTAATTGTTGCTTTCTTTTTTTTCAGTAAACTTAACATTTTCGTTATGGTAAAGTACACGAAGGAACAACGTTTGGAAATTATAAAAATGTACTACCGAAATTCGGAGTCGGTGACCGCAACTTTAAGAGCGTTAATCCCAATTTTCGGTCGTAATTCTCGCCCTAGTAGACAAGCAATAACAAGTTTAGTGCAAAAATTTGAGTCTACATATTCATTGTGTGATGCTGTCGTGCCAGTGAGACAACGGCCTGGTCGAAGTTCCGAAAATATCGCTGCCGTTCAGGCGTCCGTAGCAAACGATTCAAATCAGTCGATTCCGCGGCGTTCTCAAGAACTGGGCATCCCCAAGACCACTTTATGGCGAATTTTGCGTAAGGATCTGGGTTTACACCCATACAAGATTAAGCTGACTCAAGAATTGAAGCCGATGGACCATTTGAGTCGACGTACGTTCTCCGATTGGGCTCTGGAGAAGATGCACCAAGATGATGAATTTCATCGCAAAATCATCTTCAGTGACGAAGCTCATTTTTGGCTCAATGGGTTCGTCAATAAGCAAAATATGCGTTATTGGTCTGCTGAAAATCCACATGTGCTTCACGAATCACCACTTCATCCACAAAAAATTACTGTTTGGTGCGCTTTGCATGCCGGCGGCGTTATTGGGCCATATTTTTTCGTCGACAATAACGATCGTCACGTTACTGTGAATGGCGATCGTTATCGCGCAATGATTAGCGATTATTTTTGGCCCGAATTGGAACACATGGACTTGGATGACATGTGGTTTCAACAAGACGGTGCCACAAGCCGTCAAACGGTTTGCGTTTTATTTAAAAAAAAAGTTGTCAAGTCCTTATTGGAAAACCCGTTACTTACATGATGCATGTATCCCTTGTTTCACATTTGTGCAGTATTTTATGTTTTTGCGAGTACTTTAAATTAAAAAGTACCAAAAATTACAGCCCTGTTTTTGTTTATTTTATGTTTTATTTTATTTAAAATTTGCAAACAGTAAAAACTGCTAATTGTTGAATAAACAATAAAAAAGTGATAAGATATGAGTAATATCATCTATTTCTTGATTTTGAATACTAATTTTTTTTTTATTTTTTTAATGAAATCAAAAAGCAGATGATTCCGTACGGAAAGTGCGTTCAGTTTGGCAAATGAAACTTAACGTAAAGTTTCATTAAGTACATTATGGTTTGCACATACGTTTTACATGTATTCGCACAGTTGCTTAAGCTGGCTTAAGCCAGTTTATGCACATTATGGTTGGGCCTTTAGAACGACATTTACTTATGTTTTACAAATGTGTGTGTATTCTTCTTTGTTATTATTATTATTATTATATAATTGTATATAACATTAAATTCTCATTGATTTTTAAATAATTCTTTTTTGAAGAGGTTTATAAAACTGTTACTGATCCACAAAAAAAAATTAAGAAAACGAGAAATATTTAGATCTGCTATTATCAAAAAACCAGACTACAAAACTTAAATATTTAATTTTCATATGCGAATATCTCGTAAACTATAAGAGATAATATATAGCTACGACATACCACTTTGGTGGTTCCTGGCACCGACCCTGGTGTGCTTATCAGTTAAAAGTTTTAAAACTTACACTAGGCATCTTTAATTTTAAGTTACTACAGTTTTATATTCCTTTTTTTCCAAATTCTCCACTGTGCGTAAGCTATAGATAGGTGTACAATCATCACCACCATCTTTCTAGAAGTCATGAACAATTCGTTAGACTCCGGAAATATCTAATCAACTACCATCAATGTATAGTTTGATTCATTTAGAGGTTGTTTTCCAATTGTGTTTTAACAGATCAAACGAGACTGATTTTGTTCAGCTGCTATTATCGTTACGGGTCTAGAACGTCAAAAAATGGTCCTTCCGAATAGATCACATGTTTAAAAGTAAATAGTATTAAAGATTGTTCTTACGGTTCATAATAACGACTGACGTCCAATTTTATTTCAAATGTTTTATTTAAAATTAAAAATATATTTCTAAATGAGCCAATCCTTATATGTATGTATATCATTCCCATTGAACCTCAATTATTAAACTATTCTTTAGATATTTCTATTGTCGACTGTATAAACGATTGCGACTTTGCGATGAGATCAATATGCCAAAAGTTTTGCTTCATTTCTTTAAATTGAAAAAATAATTCTGAAGCACGCCGATTGCTCATGTTTATTGGGTTCCATCGGTTTCATGAGTTTGACACAAGATCACACAGGCCAGACATTTTGGAAGACCAAGAATAGCAGGGTTCTATCTATTATGAACTACTGAGCAGTACGTATGACAGAACAACAAATGCAACGTATTGTAAGTGATTGGAGTAGTTTACACTTCATATTTAGCAAAATAATCGAGGCTATCACCTTTAACTATCAAAACCAAACCAAGAAATTTGCAACTCAGTTCTGCAGATACTTTGTCTAACGGTGCACTTCTTAGAACCGTAACAAAACATCTATAATTGTGAAAACCAGGAATTATTCATTCTCTTTTATTTAAAAACATATACTCCAATTCTAAGCCCCCTAAAGACCTTGAATAGATAGTTTATACTAATTTTAATTCAATTATTTCACATATACATTCTGGATCTCTCGATTGGCCAATTGACAATTCCAGATATCTGGAAGGTTGCTATTCACATCTGACAAAAATGTTACCAAATGGGTTGACATTTGAAAGATAAATTTCAAAACTGTTTGAAACATCTAAAATATATTGGGAATGATGTGCTGTTATAAAATGCTACAGGCAAGCATTCAGCACAGGTCGTAAAAAAACAAAAATTTTTTTAAAAGATCTTTTTAATAAAATCTATGGGAAAGTAAAATTGAAGCTTAACTCTTTTTATATGACAACTTTTTGGAATTGACATCTAGCAATGAAGAAGTATGTATACAATTTCAGAAATAAAATTAAATAGACTTAAAATCCATGGTTTTCTTAACTAAATCACTTCATTAACATGATCAATGTTAAAATCCATTAAGTATTGTTCATAAAATTAAAACTAGTAAAAACTATAAAACTAATCAATAAATTGATAAGACTTAATTAATTTTATGATGGGCTATAAAATATATTACTAGTTCAGTAAATATAGCATTCTCAAGTTATTTCTAAAAATGGAATTTATCATGATCTATTTTTATTAGATCATTTAAGAAAATTTGTAAACTTAAAAAAAGTATAAAAATGACTGCTTATGAATAGTAAATTGAACTGAAAATAATACGCCTACTAATTAAACATTAAAAAAGTGTTTTTATGAAATAAATAAAATTTAAATGATAATAGAAGGGTGTAACTTAAAGTTGTGCAATTTGTAAAATAGTTCAATAACAGAAACAGTAATAAGTTTCGTTAAATTTGTTTGTCTTACCAAAATTGCGAAACTTCTGCAACAATATTATATTTTCTTTTTTTAATTTCAAAAGTTGTTTGTCTATATTGTAAAAACTTTTCACAAACTTAACTTTATTACTTTTCTAGCAAACAAAAATTGTATTATAAAATTACAAAAGAAAAGTGGTCCTAATTGAACGTAAGAAAATTTTATGAAACTATAAATTAAATATACCTATTCTATTTTAATCATTTACACTTCTGTCTTTTAAAATTGCAGTATTTTTTTTACAAATCTCTATTACTATCAATTTTCCAATTTTGTCTACTACTTTGCAATTAATTTAATTAATGGTGAAGACATTGCTTTACATTCACTAGAAATGGAACCAAAACAAAAATAAATAAACTGTGCTGTGCAAAGTTTTGCCAAAATTTGCCTTAAAAATTTTTATAAATTTAAGAGCAATAAAAACAAATGCAAAAACACTTAAATAAATTATTTTTATTTAGTTTGTTTACTTACCTTATTCTTGTTTTGTTTTCTTTTTTCTGCTTTTTCAATTACACCGTCATCTTCAGGGCAACAGTAACACAAACAGCTTACAAAATAAAAAATTAAGAGAAGAGACGCGAACAATAAAAATATACTCCAGAAAATAACAATAATAAAGAAAAAATCTAATTGAAATTGAAGCAAAAGTAAGAAAAAATACGCTGTAACGAAATTTAAGCAAAAGCAGCAGCAGCGGTCTCGAGCAGAGATGAAAACAACAACAATTGTTTTAGGAAGCAGCAGACGATTTTAATTGTAGTTTACTATAAAATTTTGTTACTTGGGATATTTCATTTTGAATAACTTGTTTTAACGAAATTTACTAAGGAATTTTTATAAAATACGAAATTTTTCAAGCAAACTTAATTATTTAAAGGACATTTTAGAAATTATTTGAAAAGAAATTATGTTGAACTTACTTAATTACACTGCACTTGATAAAATAACAATTTTTGGTATTTGTTGGTATAGGTATTTAAAATTATTTTTCTGCACTTGCTTTTTTGCTCTCTCTCTCTCTCTAGAAATTTGATTTTTGGGGAGAATAATTAAACACGGCGATATTATAACAATAAAATTTATTGAATAAATACATGGAGGTTGTCGTAAATAAACACACAAATCTAAATGAACACGATTAATTTAGTTTTTTTAAATGATATTAAGTAAATATTTTATTCTTTAAATTTAAAAACTTCTAATGATGTTTCAATTTTAACGGAGCACTCTATTAATTTCGTTTTTTAATAATATTTACAAGAAATTATCCCGACACACAAGTATTTCTTTCGAGTTTTACTTTATACCTGCACACACATTTAAACGCACACACGAAAAAGGCTGTTGAAAAACAACAAAAAAAAACTGGCAAAAGGAAAAAATGCCAGGTTAACGAAAACCTCTCTTCGTCTTGTTTTTGTTTTTTTCTGCTTGAGTTTTAGTTAAAGAGATTGTAGTTGTTGCTGTTTTTTGTATATAATCAATTTGAAGCAGAGCTCATTGACGTTGTCGTTAACTTCGCAGCTTTATTTTTATGACTACAACAACTTTTTCGTTGCTAGCTTTATTACAATGACAACAACAAAATTCACACACTTTATGCACAAACAAACGCACTCACATGTACCATTAATAGTTAAAGGTAAATTTTCCTGTTTTTTTACTATTAATCAAAGAAACATTAAAAGCACAAATAACAAAAAACATACAAACTCATTCACAGTATGTAACTATGTGCAACTATTTGAGCACAAAAATTCTTGACAAAATTCCCACAGAAATCAGTATTTTTCTATTAATTTTTCGTACTTTTTATTTCAGAGTATTTTTGCCAATAAGATTTGCTTCTAGGGCTTTTCTTTTATAAACTTTATTAAGGCGAATGTAGTTTGTTTTACAAATGTTTTTAAATTAAGCTAAATTTTCCTTTAAATTTATTTAATATTTATTCTCTTTTGTCACATTTATTAACCAGCTCTCTTGGTTATTAATGATTTTATTAATTAATATTATTGTTTGATTAATAAAACACAATTAATTTTTTTAATAGTAAAGAAAAAAGCCTTTTTGATATTTATCCGCTCACGTTCGATAAATTTCACGCACTACGCCGCCGTCGTTTTCCAACTGAAGTAGTTTTTTCTTATAAAATGAAATTTTTCTTGTTCTGCTTTGTTTTGTTTATTCTTCGCTTTGCTTTTTAGTTGGATTTTTTCATGTTTTTGTTGTACTCAGTGTTGTTTGCAATTCGCTTGTGTCAGAAAAAACAGTCAGCCGTCAAATAATCTGGCAGCTGCCAGATTGACGATTTATCGCCATTTTGGCAATTTTTTATTTCATATATATAAATATCGGTTTGACGATTTTTGCTTTGAAAGTGACGATTTTCATTCAGAATTATTAAAATTGTTCCATTCATTATTATATATTAGCTTTTTTATTAATGTTTTTGATACAACTATTTTTTTTATTTAATGTCAATCATAATGTAAGAATATGTATGTAAAAAACAAAACTAAATTAATGATGTGATGTAATATTATGAGTCAAAATAGTAGAAATAAATTACTTATTTTATTTTTGAAATTCAACGGGGAAATTCTTTTTTAAATATAACGTCGAAAAAAGATTAGCTAAATAAAATTAAATAACATAGAATACGAAATTCTTCCAAATGTATTGGATGAAATAAAATATATTTTAAAAATCAATAATAAACGTATTATTTTACTACATTGTATTAAATCTTAATATTCAGATATTTATTTGTACTTACTGTTAATATTTTATATTATATATAATAAATATTATATATGTGATTTCTTATTTTTTTTATGTTTTTTGACATACATATGTAAAGTATAAGAGACTATATAAACTTAAATTTTTATGTTTTTGATTAATAAATTGGCTTTTTATTTTTCCGATTTTTTTACGATTTTTAAAATTCGATATTATGATTTTTTATGTTGAACGGGATTTTGACGATTTTTTCCGAAATTTATCTGGTAGCCCTGGCTATGTATGCATGTTTTTATTTGTTTTTTGTGGAAGTGTTTGTGTGTTTGTCTCTCTCTTCTCCTCTCACACTTTTTTATCTTTTTTTTTAAATAAACCAATTCGCGTTCGCAGCTACTTACTTAAACGCCAGCAGCCAATAGATGGCGCAGTTTTTAAGAAACAAATTTTTTTTTAGAAAAATTCCCGTATTCTTTTTTTTAATAAATTCCCATTATAAAACGAACCCGGGGTGTATCACAAAAAACAACCTGCCCACACACGCACATGGAAAGGGACAGACAGAGACGACGACGACGAAGCAAGAAGGAAAAAACGACAAGAAAAATAAAGAAAAAACGCAAAGAAAAAACGTCGGGTCGGAATTTGTAGTGAAGTGTGGTAGTTGGTGAAAAAGGAAAGGGTTTTTTGTGGGTGGGTAGGTTTTTTTGGTTGTTGGGTGTGAGAGAAGAGGAAAAAAAATCCGGTCTCGGGCCCGCCTGCAGAATTTTTTTGTTCCAGGGAGGTGGTGGTCTGGTGAAATTAAAAAGTGGTGAATAAAAATCGTCGTGAGTATAAGAACAGTGGTGAGTTTTTTAAAAATTCACCTCAAATACCGTTTTATTCGAAATTTTTCAAGGTCATTGAAAATTGTCATCCTAAAAGTAGGCATTGAATGTATTTTGATACAGTTTTACGGGGGTTGCTGAATTAGCTAAAGAAAGAATTATTTTTTGGTATGTAGTAAAACAGAAAATTTTAAATAACTTTTGATGTTGCTGTTGGCCTTTCACATTATTTATTCTTCATTGAGTACATTTCAAAACTATATTTTATTTTGAAAAATAAACACAGAAATATTTATTTATTTAAAATAATAAAATAAACTATATTGGAAAATACACACACAATTTTGTTTTTATTAGGCAGGGTAGAAGATTATTCGTATGAACTGTTTGTAACGACGTCTAATACGCACCTTAAAGTAGCTGGCTGGCCATGTAAACCTTGTGAGCAAGGTCAAAGTCCAAAATATAATGATGAAATAGGGGTTTTTTACTAAGGAAATAGTCTATTTTTAGTTTGGTTGAAATTAGTCTATTGTTTTTTTGAAATTAAAAAAATTACATTTAGATTTTTTTTTTTTGCAAATCCCATCGTTCCTATTTTAGAAAATCTTTTCTGCCAAATTTTACATAAAGTAAGATTTTAAGATATTTATAATTAAGTCAACTAATTAAGAAATTACATTTAAATTTTTTTTTGCAAATCCCATCGTTCCTATTTTAGAAAATCTTTTCTGCCAAATTTTACATAAAGTAAGATTTTAAGATATTTATAATTAAGTCAACTAATTAAGAAATTACATTTAAATTTTTTTTTGCAAATCCCATCGTTCCTATTTTAGAAAATCTTTTCTGCCAAATTTTACATAAGTAAGATTTTAAGATATTTATAATTAAGATTTTATTATAATTATAATTATGAAAACTAAAATTAGACACATTAACATAGAATATGTCAATATATATATGTATAATGCAACACAAAAAATTTAATGAAAAAATTTCTATTAAATAGACAAAATAGTTTTGCGATACACTGTGCAGTTAGGGACTTAAGTTTTCATACACCCCCAAAATTTCATATATTTGATAATCAAAGAGTACCAGAAAAAAATGTTTAAACCAAAAATACCAAAATTCAAGAATACAATAAATGAAAATCTTACCGCGCAATCAGTAAACTTTTTAACAAACCTTTTGCAACGGTTCAGTGCATTAAAAAGGACAAAATAACTCCCTCTGTAGAAAACAAGCCAAGATCAGAACGCCCACAGAAACTTTTCTGGCGATATAAATACACGTGGCAAAGAGACGTGGCAAAAAATCCTAGAATTTTAGCACCGAAAAGAATCAAAAATTCTACGGATAAAAAAGTTCATCCAAGAACTATCCAAAGGGCATTACGGGATCAATGGTATGTAAGTCAAAGTCACCTCGCAGAAAATCCTTGATATCTGAAAATAATCGAAGACTTCTGCTCGAATTTGTAAAAACACATTTAAATAGAGGCATTGATTGATTTTTGGAAACGTATAGTAGTTAAAATGGAATTAAATTTTTTGGTTTAAATATGTTTGTACTCTTTGATATATGAAAGCTTAAGTTCAAAACTGTATATCAAACACTGGAAAACTAGATTCAGTCTTAACAAATTAATCCCAGAGTCGAACACAAATAACATTTAGATTGATTTCTATCTGTAATGGTTTAAAAGTTGACCTAAATTTGTAAAGTTGAGCTGTTATTTATTAGCATAGATATGTATGTATATACATACATTAATAAATAAATATAAATAATATATACATAATTTTATGATAGAAAAAATCACTACAGCACAGTATAATTTATTACAACGTTTATTTAACAATATTTACTACAAACAAACGATAATATTTGAGTGAAATTATTGATGCAATGCTTCAGATATACATACATATATCCAAATGACTAATAAAAAATATACTCATTCATAGTCGTAAATGTAAGTGACGTTAAAAGGGTGCCAACAACTTGCCATCACCTGGATGAGCCCCAACCCCCACTAAACATATGTATGTATGTATATGTATGGACAAAAATATAAAATGAATCTAAATTAAGTGAAGCAAATTGTTATAATTTTGTTTATCAACTTTTTCATATTTCGTTGATAAGAAAAACGTTAGAGAATTTTTTTACTCACGCAAAAAAAACAAAATAAAATAAAAAATATATAACAAAACAATTATTAACAAAAACTTTAAGAATTTAGTTTAGTGCTGGGAGTACGAGTAGGTTAGCGAGCGAAAAATTGTTATTTATTAAAGAAAATAATCAAATTAATGATTTAATAAAATAAGGAAATAATTAAAATAAACATAATTAAAACTAAATAAAAAATGTGGAATATATTCAACATTAGTTTGCTAATAATAACTGCTCAAATATTTGTTTTAAAAGCAGGTGTGTGCTGAAATTGTTGAAAAGAATTAAAAAAAAATTATTGACAAATTTTATTTTGTTTTAATACGTAAATGTTTCTTTTATATAATTAAAGAAAGTCCCTGTTTTCATGAAGATACTTGCAAGGGTTGTTTAAATGCCGATATATCATGTGCTTGGTGTACGGATAAGGTACAATATATAAAATGTGTTTAAAATGCTTAACAAATATTTCTAAATGTAAATTTGTTTACACAATTAGCTTTATGAATTACGTTACCGTTGCCTTAATCGTACACAATTACTAGACAATGGGTGTCATAACGATCATATTTATGGAAACAAACCGGAATTTCATACACTTACCAATGCTGCTCTCAAGGACTATGATTTGTCCAATTATCGCGCAGTGCAGGTGCAGCCTCAGAGAGTTAAATTGAAATTAGTTAAATGTAAGTAAGTTTTTGATTGTTTGCCATTATTAAATAATTATTAATTACAAAACTATTTTATACATATACTTACAGTATTTACTATGAGTATGAATTTAATCTTTATATCGTTAAAGATAAGATATCTAAGGTCCAATGTTATCTTTTCTTTATAGTTTGTTATTTTGTTGTATTTGTTTAGTGTTGCTTTGTTTTTATTTGGGCACGCTACACAGAATTTCTAAAATTGTTAGCAATAGAAAAGCATTTGAAACTGTAAATAATTTATACAGTTTTTTATACAGAATTTTTTTTGTATCCAATATTATGCAACATCTCTTCTATGCGATATCAAACGAAAAAAAAACTATTCATTTTTATTTCATTGTAAGTTTAATTATTTCAATTTGTTCACTCAGCTAACAATTTTCTCTAGTGTGGACGACTCTTGTCGATGTTATGTTCTTGTCAGAACATATGTTCTCGCACAATTATGTCTGTTATCAAATGTTATCTTAAAACAAAAAGACCGTCATTATAAAAAAATTACAAAGAACATTGAACATGAACTTTAACAAGTTTAACTGACATAGAAAAATGTAAACAAATTTGTGTTCGTAATTCTGCCGAAGTTTTGTTTGTTCATGTGCGTAAAAAACGTTGGCTCGTCAAGACGTGGGGTAATAAATATTTTAACTATCTTTACATATTTTGTAAAGACTTTTGACAAGACAATATCTCTACTGCACAACATGATCAATAAGATCAGGGCCCTATTCCACAAACAATTTATTAGCTTTTCACTTCACGCTTATCAAATTGCATTTTTCTGCAAAGAGATAAGTGTGTTTCTGTTCCATTCTATTCTTTGCAAATCTCATTTTGTACATTTTTGCAGAAAATTTTTTAAGACTTTACGCTGTCCTGCAAAGTGAGTGTGCAAAGTATTCCATTTAATCATCTTTGAATTTCTGTCTTATAACTTTGCATTGTTATATAAAACTTGTTAAAATGAGCCGCAAAATAAAAAGTGATTATATAATTTTTTATAGAATTACTGTAAATAATTAGAACATATTAAAGTTTTCATTTAATTTCGACAAGGAAATCTTACTTTTGGAATGCCGAGATTTTTTTCAATTAAGCGCCGTGTTTTTTCAGCAGAGTTATCAGTATGTTTTTCGACAACATCCGGCAAATGGACTCCCATTGTCAAATCTTTGACTTACAAATTTCGTAACACGCTTCTGTTTACATTGTAAAATGTGTTATTGTTGTTGTAACAGCAGTAATTGCTGAGTTGAAATTACTCTTTTCAATATTAACTTTGCACATGGAACAAAAATTGCAAAAAATATATGTTTATAAAAATTTCAAAAACTTTGCAAATTACACTTATCAATTTCAACTTATCACTTATCAAATTGTATATTTCTGAGGAACAAAAAGTTTTGCAAATTGACAGAAAATTGCATAAGTGCAAAGTTTATAAGCTGTTTTATGAAATAGGTCCCTTGAGTTTAGAAGCAGCTAAAACCAGTCGACTTATACCCTTCTATTTAGTTTCAGCAGCCTTTATTTTTCTTGCTATAATACGGTAGGTTGTTTGCTTCAGTTGTTATCTTAAATATTTTGTAAAATATTCTTATAGTTGTTCAACTAACTACTGTTTACCATTCATATGCCTTTTGGGGTTTGTATGTCATCACACAATTTGTATATTTTGCTACATACATAAATATTTTGATGTTTGATTGTTTACTTTTGAAATTTGTCAAGACATTAATTGTTAACACTTTTACTCTGGTTACGGGTGGTGAGATCTTATCAAACTACTTACTACATAATGCAAACATTTAGCGTAAATTGTTTGAAAAAAATACATAGGTGAGAATAATAGAATGAATAACTCACTGTCATTTTTAAGAGGTATTTTGGAGGGAGTTGTGGATATTTTTACGCTTCACTTCAAAGTAAAATCAAGCGTAAAATTAGTAATAGTAGTAATAATTTATATAAAAGTTACAATATTAATTGAGAAGGTGATAATCTATTAGAATATGGTTCACTGAAATCTTCAATTTATAATTAATCATTTAATGTTCTATTTACAATCAAACTTAACCAACTTGGTTAAAAATAACAATTAAGTCATCGCGATTTCAGGCTTGTTTTTCATCGTGATTACTGTTGGTTCCCCGATCAATCTCTATCATTAGTCAGTATCTTCTTCTGTGCTAGCTTCAATACTTTATGAAGTTATAATTTATTTTTAAAGCCTGCACTTCACTGCTTACATACATACATATGTATGTATGTACATATATACTTATATAGTAACAAATTAGGTTTAATCTTAGGTCTGACAAATTAGCTTCAAAAGTATGTCCTTATGTTTCCATAATTTAGCTTGTATCCTTGTTAGTTAGCATTTTTATGGAGTCACTATTTAGCTTCAATATTTATGTATATAATTTATCTTCAAACATACATATGTACATATGTATATGTATGTATTTATGTGGTTATAATATTTTTTTACTATATTGCTACACTCGTAGATCTTTATGAAACACATTACCTGCAGGAAAAATTGCAAGTTCTTCCATTTGCAGGCCTTTCAGAAGAGCTGTTTACACATCTTAAAAACTTTAATACACATTCCACTATGCCTTCTCTCTGAAAGAATATCAACAAATCATGATTTCAATAGCAAACACGACTGGTTTTGCAATTATTACTGTATATCGTCACTACAAAAACAAACATTATTTTGCTCACTTTGTTATGCGAGTAATAAAAATGAATAAAGAGAGCGTCAATAAGAGTGGATTTTTTGCGATTTTTTCCTGCGCCATTTCTCCTACGACTCGAGTTTACAGATGAAATACGTAGTGGAGATTACGGGGCAGCGATGCCAACTTAGCCCTTTTCGGGCTAGATTTAGCCCGATTTTAGTCACTCGAAACGCGTATTTCGGTGCGTTTTTTAATTTTTTTTTCGAAAATGTGATGAAATCTTTATTTTTACTAAAGTTTAATTGCAGTTTTTTTTAATAATTCATAACTCATGAAATCTATACGATGAAAAAATGTATTTTAAATACGAATGTATGATAAATGCAATCAAATTCTTTAAAAATCTTTGTTTGAAAATCAAATTAACATTTTAAACATGTAAATAAAAATTCTTGTATAACCTGATTCTTTGGTCTACTGAACTGTAGACGAAAAACCAGGGTTAGAGTAACAGTCGAATCCTAACAAATTTTATTGGAAAAAAATCAACTAGAAAACAAAAATATATATAAAAAAAGTACCAAATATGTTCTAAAATTAGCTTTTTTACCAATTAGTACTTTAGTTCCGTATATCATATTGTGAGTTATTTATTAAAAGAAAGACTTTTACTATTATAACTTTTACTAATAATCGTTGATAAAAAGTTTTTTATAGAATTTATGATATTAAACAATTTCAAATTAATTCAATAAATATTTGAAACAAAAACGAAATTCTTAACTTGGTGCGTTTTTTTTGTAAATGGTGCGCTTTTTTCTCCATTTTGGTGCGTTTTGAAATTTCAAAGTTGACAACGCTGTATCTAGTGCCGCGAGTGTTGCGAAACAAAGAGACAAATTTGAAATTTCTCTTTTGCATCTCCTTTTCTCTGATATTATATTCATTTCATTTACCAGCAGTGCTGCCAGTGTTGTTTCTTTACGAATAGCATGCACATAAAATACATATAACAAACCTTCAAATATTTGCCTTTTAAAGCCCCTAGACCACAAAATAAAAACTGCTGTATGCAAAAATATATTATTACATATATTTTTCATAAATTTCCAAAACTAAAAACTGCTTTAATTGTACGACATTATGTAAACAAAAGTTAGCTTCGATCATAGATCTTTAAATCCAGTTGAAGTTAATTATTGTGTCCTCATTCCAATTGTGCCTCGGGATGTACTATGTGGTAGTTTGAGTTGCATCTATCTAAAATTTAGCTTAAATCGTAAGACATTATGCAAACATTCAACATAGATCAAGCTCATTTCAAGATCTTTGTGTAGTCCTAATTAAACTTAATGGTTTTGATAACTAAACTTACTTTTAAAATTTTTCCTTATTTCCCCCTTTTAGCACATCCCGAACGCATTAAACTTTCCTATCGTCCGGCACGCAACAATCCACTAGATCTGTATGTACTCATGGATCTCACCTGGACCATGAGAGATGATCGTGAAACACTGGTCAAACTGGGCTCTGAATTGGCCCACACACTCAGTAAATTAACCTCCAACTATCGTTTGGGTTTTGGTAGTTTCGCCGACAAACCTGCAATGCCCATGATAATGCCACATCTAAAAGAAAATCCCTGTGCCACCGAAAGACAAGTCTGTGAACCCACCTATGGCTATAGACATCATTTATCCCTGACGGAAGATGAAACATTGTTTGTTAGTTCAGTAAATGCCAGTAAAGTTACCGGCAATCTGGATAATTTAGAAGGTGGATTTGATGCACTCATGCAAGTACTGGTGTGTCCAAGAGAGATTGGTTGGAAAGAGGAGGCCCGTAAGGTGGTAATTTTGGTGACGGATGGCTTTATGCATTTTGCTGGTGATGGTCTATTGGCGGGCATAACCAAACGGAATGATAAAGAGTGCCACTTAAGTCCAGAAGGTGAGTACTTGGGATCTTTGGAATATGATTATCCCTCGTTAGAGGAAATCTATAGGGAATTGGTGAAACGGAAGATTAGTGTGATATTTGCGGTAACAGAAGGAGTGGTTACTACTTATAGAGAGATAAGTAATCTAATGAAGGAGATCAGTAATGTAGAGATTTTGAGAGCAGATTCTTCCAATATTTTGGAATTGATAAAGAAAAGGCAAGTGTTATAAGCTGAAAGTAAAAAAAAAAATATTATATAAATTGTGTATTTTCTTTACTAGTTACGAGAGTTTCATTAAACGCACCCAGTTTACCGACAATAGTCCTAGTTTTATAAAATTGGATTATGAAACAGATTGTGGAGGCCAATTTCCAACTTTAAGAAAACGCAACTATTGCAATGATGTGGAATTGGGCAAAACTGTAGACTTTTATATAAATGTTACCCTCATCGATTTTCCCGACAATGGAGCATATGTAAGTCTTAAAGAAAGTAGCAGATGATCAACACAATTTATTTCGGTTTTATGTTTTTATGCCAGACCCACAAAATACGTGTGGAAGAATCAGCCCTAAATGAATTTATGGAAATTGAGGTGGAAATACAAAAACCTTGTCCTTGTGCTGAGGAAGCAGAGCCGGAGGATGAATTTGGTCGATTCCAGTGCAATAATAATGGTTTTTTGCAGTGCGGCATGTGTCAGTGTGATGCTGGCTGGTAACTTTCTACACAAACTTCTGTTTGAAATTATTATTCAATATAAAATTTATATTTTAGGACTGGCAGCTTTTGTACTTGCCCCACCGATGGCAGCAATAACACCACAAACGAAGCCATTGAGAATCTTTGCCGACAAACTCACGATTTGGGCAAATCAGAGGAACTAGGTGCCATTTGCTCGAATCGCGGGGAATGTGATTGTGGCACGTGTTTTTGTTTTCCCGGTTTTAATGGTAAATTCTGTGAATGTCCTGAATGTGATATCGACTGTGATCCAGAGAGAGCCGATTGTATGTGTGGTAAATGTATCTGCAAGTATGGTTGGTCTGGCAATCGCTGTAACTGCAAAGATAGCACAGATGGCTGTATCGGACCGACAGGGGAGATTTGTTCGGGTCGCGGTTACTGCGAGTGCGGCCAGTGTTTGTGTGATGAACCGTTTGTGGGTAAATTTTGTGAAATCGGTTCTGAAACTGAGAATAAACTTTGCACCTTCTATGAGCCTTGTGTGACGTGCCTGATAGAAGAGAAAACTGATGTGGGTAAATGTGAAAAGACAACGGATATATGCTCTAGTGCCCAGCAAAGTGAACGATTTACAACAGCTTTTGTAACCGAGGAAATAGGTGGGTATATTTTAGAAATACAAATATGTAAATAATTGTTTATATAACTTTATTTCAGATGCCGATATACGTTGCTTGGCGCGAGTGGAAAATAAATTTGGCATTAAGTGTGACCACTATTTCACCTACCAGACCATGGGCCAATCGGAAAACTATTTACTCATACAGCTGAACAGTTGTGAACCTGTTAATTATGTGGCTGTTATGGGTTTTGTTTCCCTGGCCACTTTCATTTTGGGTCTACTCTTGATACTTATCATTTGGGCTTGTGTTCGAGCTAAGGATGCTCGAGAATATGCCCGCTTTGAGGAGGATCAACGTAATAGTTATTTGATGGAGAGTCCTATTTATAGGGATCCCATTGGTAGATATGAGGTGCCAAAAGAATTTAATCGTAAACAAAGCAATCCATTTTTATAAATATAGCGTAAGAGAGAAGGAATGACAATAAATTAGAGTTTTTTTTTATATTTAGTTAAGATAATCATTTTTAAAGAGATTTATTAGAAACAAAGCTTCTTTGAAAAATACAACCATGGTGTAACTATACAAGGTGACTGACTTTGCTTACAATTTACTTATGTCAAAAGTAATACTCTTACAAGTGGTTTTTGACAGTAGTTTATTATTTTACACAAACAAAATGCCTGTTGTTTCGGTATTGTGTTGTATTTGTTGCCGATTTGCATGCACCTTGTATAATTACACCACGATTAAAACTGTTTCTTTGACACTTCAATGCCGATAACGAAGCACATTTAAATTTGTCCAAAGGAAACGTTTGGAATACAAAACTCTTTTGAATGCATTGGGAGAGACATTTCTATAAACTCTCTAATCATTTGCTTGATAATTCACAATAATTTCTACAGGATAATTATACCTGCTACGGATTTCATATTTTAGGAGAAGTCTACTCTATAACTCAACAAGTTGTTAGATATTGTTTCACTAGATTCGAAATGTTCAGTTGTTAAATGAAACTATGTTTTAATAAAATTATTGTATAAATTTGTTTTTTGTTTTTTAATTATTATAGTATTTGTTTGATAAACATGACTTTATATAAAATACAATATTTAGTAAATATTTGTATCAAGTGGTTTTTAAATGTTTTTTTTTTAATTTATTTTGTAAATGTTGATATTTGGGTTAAGGAATTTGGAATAGGCAAAATGTTTGGGAGTACATGAAAGTTAAGGAAACAAGGAAGTTATGACAGTTGTATTAAAGGAATAGGTATAAGACAAGGGACAATAAGGATTAAAGGATAAGGATATGGATATGGGAAGGAAGATTTTTGGGAGGCAAGGGGAATAAAAGGAGTTCGGTTTAAGGACTTTTATATAAGTGATATATTATAATCAACTCAACACCCAGCAAAAATATACAAATGTAAATTAACACAAATTTTGTTTTGTTTATAAAAACCCTGATTTTTTTAACTTATTAAAAATATTTGTATACAAATGTTTTATTTTTTATTTTAATATCACTAACAAAACTTATTTGTAAATTATACAAGCAAATGTGAAGAATAAATGGAAATGAAAATTCAATTAGTTAATTAGAGTACAAAATGAAAAAGATCACAGTTTAAGATATTTATTTTCTCAAAAGTCTGTCAATTGTCTAATAAAAATATGTAGTTTAAAAATGTTAATGCCATTTAATAGTTAAAGTTTTTTGAAAAATGAATTGATTTGTTTATAAATTGTTTAGAAGATCAACAAACAAATGTTGCTGAAAGTTAGTTAATTTTCTGCTGCTTTAAAATTAATCATTATATTTCCGGCCTTCATTTTCAACACATTTTCTTTATAAATTTTGTCCAACTACAACTAAAATAACTATAATTAAATTATTCTAAAGAAAAAAAAGTAATTAAAAATATGCCAATTTAATAAATTAAAAGCATGTAAAAAAAAATAATTAAAAAAAAAAAACTTAATTACCTAGACCTCTTGGGTGTGTTCCTAGCCTAATAAACTTAAATAACTAAAAGAACAAATAATATGTATTACAAATGACTAAACTAAAAAGTATTTATATGTACAATTAATTTATAATACACGTTCGCCCAGCGAAGGAGATCGTTGTATGAGCAGAGAACCCGCTTTGGTTAAGGATTCCTTAAACGAATTTGTGCCAATGTCTGTTATTAAAGGTAAGGGTGTGGTAAGACCAGTTGATGGTTTAGAGAATGAAGATTTTTTGTAAAAGTTCAACAGAGATTTCTGAGCCAAACCATGTGGCGAAGCATCGGGCACTAGACGTCTAAGCAGACCAGCAATGCAGCCCCAGGGAAAGGTCCTTTATAGAGATATATAGAGAGAGAGAGGAAGATAGTTTATATGTTAATAGAGATTTGGTTTACAATTTAATTATAGTTACCATTTGAAGGAGAGTAGTAGTTTAATGTAACCAGGAATAATGGCAATCTTTTGATTCTTTTGAATGGCAGTAATAACACGATCAGCTACTTCATTGGCGTTAAGGGTGGGTACCCAGCTATAAAAGAAAAGCACAATTATATGTTTAAGAAATGAGACAGATCATTGAAAAATAAAATGTATAAAGTCCCACAATACATTTCATTAAATACTTCGAATGCGCATTATTCACATAAAATATGGCCACACACTATAGAAGTTTTTTTTTTAAACCTGGTGAAAACACTTTCGCGTTTTCAGTGATTTTTTAACAATATTCTTTTTGGCAAAACTGTTTTTGGCAGCTCAGCTGCTTTGGTGTAACATGTTGCTTCTAAAAGCTTTTTTAAAAACTGTTGAAAACAGTTTCGAGTTTTCAGTGTATTGTGTTCTAAAGGCCGATTTTTTAGTGTTACTGTTAAACAGGTTTTGTTTGATCTATAATTTAACCATGAATCGAATTTTTGTTGACACTACAAAAGCTTTTTTTTTTAAACTATCCAGTAAAAACTAAAAATTAAGTTACAAAGTAATAGGAAATTGTTGACCAGACTATCTACTTACAAATCTGCTAGAATCCGTTATAATTTTGACACTTTTAACCAAAAAATTAATAACTTATTTTTATACTTAAAATTTGTTTAAAACTTAATAAATATGAAGGAAACTTATTGCAAAATGGTATTAATACAGATTTATAATCAGAGCTGTTTCACACGTTTCAGTTATAGCTGAACAGTTTTTGTTCAATTGTTGTTTGAACCTGCCATTTCGTTCACATGCTACACTTCAAAGGCTTGATACGCTGGGTCCAATTTTGGCCGTTATCTTAAGAATAAATTCTTCAATATTAGCTTCCAGTGAGCCAACCGCAGCAAGCTTGTTCCCTATAGATATAATCCTTAACAGAGCCCCATTTTGAAAAGAAATCTCTACAGAAATGTTTACTGCCTCTAATTAGAAGTCACCACTCTTCAGAAATGTTTTATCCGATTTTTAAATATTTAAAGAAATTGACGATTTAGAAAAAGTAAGCAAAACAGGTAAATCATACAAAGTGCTACAAAGAGAAAACTTTGTGGTTCTAAAGTATTGTATAGCTTTCTTTGCTACATAAATATTAAAACATTTATGTTAACGAATTTTATATGAACAATACATACTTATATTTATTCTAAATGAGCTTGTTATGATCAATCAAACGATAATAATATTTATCTCTTCATATTATTAAACGAATATTATATAATTTTAATTACCGTGCATTAACATCATCAAACATGCCAGTCTGTTGTATAAAGAATGGACACACACAGGTTGTTTGTATATTTGTATGACCAAGGACTTCAAGTTCTAAGCGTAAAGCTTCATCGAAACCCACCTTTAAATAGAGAGAACGCACATTGTAACACAAATATAAAATGATTGCAAAATCTCTGAAAAATTAAATTCTTAAATAAACAGATAAATATTTAACTTACAGCTGCAAATTTACTGGCACAATAGTCGACCAATTTGGTTATGCCAACATGACCAGCTAATGAAGCAATAGTGGCAATATGACCACGATCATTCTCAATCATTTTGGGTAGAAAAGCTTTGGTAGTCTGTAAATGCAATAAATAGTTATAGAAATAAATACGCAAGGTTAACTACAATTTGCTATGATATGTATTGCAAAATACTTGAAAATACATTAGAGCAAGCACAAATGTTTAACTAACATTTAGCTACTTAGTGAACAACAAAAAAAAAAAAAAGTTGGAAAAACTTTTTGAAAACTTACCCAAAAGTGTGCCATTACATTTACATTGAACGAACGTTCAATTAAATGATCAGGGGTATCAAGTAAATGTAGACCCGACACAACACCAGCATTATTGATCAGCAAAGAAACCTGTTAACACAAAAAAAGTATCGATTATATTAGCTGCTAGTTTAGTAAATAAAAATTACAAAATGTTCATGATTTTTTTAACAATATAAGAATATTTTTATTTAAACATAAAACATATTAGTGTGGTTATAATAATAATTATAATAATGTTGCAATTTAACACCTTGATTGATGTTTTAGGGGCATTTCTGTTGAATTTGTGTGGTTATACTTTTGGTAAATAAAATATTCTCTCTAAGTAAACGAAAGATTTAAGCAACAAACTTGTTAATTAAATTACTTAAAAAAAGACACAAGAATTTTTTGCCAAAATTTTATGTCGATTTTTGCGCAACCAGAAGTTGTTTGGTTTTTAAGAATGTTGCAATCTATTCATGCCACCAAAATATTGTGGCAATTTTTGGGAGGTTTTGTTTAATGTAAAAAAAAAAAATATTGCCACTCGTTATGGAATAAAATATTTTTAATTTAAAGTAGCCTCAAGGACACAGTTTTTGTGCAGTTTTGATTTAAATCTTACACAATTTTAATTAATATATTCGCAAAATAATTTAAAAAAACAAACAGAAATAAGCTGCAATAAAACTCAAGTGTTGAGGAGGAAAATAATAATGAGGTTTAGAAATTACTCTGAAATTGACATACAAATACTTGATGCAAACAACACACGTCAATATTCTTTCTTATACATATGTAGTTAAAAATAAAAGTTAATATTAAGCAAATACAATCAGCCAAATATAGGGTGCTTTCTATTAGATGTATAGAACTTTAAGTTGACAGCACTTTTTTAGCTGGCGGCCATTTTGTTCGCTGTGAAATAGCTAATATCATGGGCATCTCAAATGATCGAAACCATTTAATTTTGCATGAAGAACTACAGATGAAAAAGCTGTAGTTCTTTTGCATAAGTATGCAAATATGCATCGTATGTATGGAGCGTTTTAAGAAAAATAAAATGGATTTTAAGCGCCGTTTCATAGCACTATACTCCAGAGATAAACGAACAATCCAAGCAATGGACTTATGCTGGAGGAAGTGCCCCAAAGAAGGCAAAAACAATTCAATCGGCTGGAAAGGTTATGGCAATGGTGTTTTAGGACTTCAAAGGTATTTTATTGATTGACTATCTGCAAAAGTACTCAGAGTACTTTTTCATCAAGACATCATCAAGACGCACAAGAGTGTTTTAACAATGGCTAAAATCAACGACTTAAAGTACGAGTTACTTGACCACCCACCTTATTCTCCTGATTTAGCTCCCAGTGACTTTTACCTGTTACCAAATGTTTGAAAGCCTTCAGGAAAACTATTTTAATCAAGGGATAGAATTGCTAGATAAGCGTGTGACTTAGTGTATTGCAGTTTCAGGAGATTATATTGAAAAATTAAAATGTTTTTGAAAAACTAACTATTCTCTTTCTAAGCTAGGCTAAAAAGTTTCCGTGCCGCCCTCGTTTATAATGGTATCTTCAAATCAAATTAATAGAAGAAATTAATCCATCTTTTGTCTTCTAATAATTTCATATTCTTAAACTGCTTGTTGTAGGGTACAATTAATAAGTATAAACATATGATTATAAAATGAGTGTCACGTTTGCTAATAACAAAACAAAACTTAAACATGGCTCAACTCAGCCAGCCAAAAACCACTTACATGCCTGCACTTCAGGCGATGATCTCTTTTTAACTGCCTCCTCTATGTCATCAACTCGTGACATGCAACAATTTGAAAATTTTACTTTATTAAATATATAATTTTTGTTTTATATTTAATAAACATTACTTAAAATTCAATTATATATAAACCTTAACTATTTCGTATTTTGTTTTTTTATTTCATACATTTTGCAATTAAGTTATGTTTGGCATAGTTGTGTACACTTGAAACATGTTGCAAGTTGTATTTGTTTTAAAACTTTTTTTGTTAACTATTGCTGCTATGCTGGTTAATAGTTGTTGTTAATGAATTTAACAAGTTAAATTTACAAAATAATAAACAGAAAAAAACAATATTGCTGTGGTCATTGACTACTTTGTTTAGCCTTTTCAATTTGTTTGTTTTTTAGTTGTTGTGTTAAGTAAATATTTGAAAACATGTATTTTTAAATGTGTATTTTAAGAAGTTTTTAAATACTAGCTACTAGTTGTTTAGTTAATAAAATATTTGTGTTAAATGTCATTTGTATAAACAAACTTTGATTTTCTGCGTTTTTGTTTTTAATTAAATATTTCAAATAATTTTGTTTAATAAACAAATAATATTAAGACAGTGTCTCACAGCTTATTTCCGGCAGTGTATTTTTGTTTGTTTTCAAAGAAAACTAACAGGAACTTAAAAAGGAAATTTATGTCAAAACATTTATTGAAAAAATATACATTTTAATATATTGTAACTATAAAAACAAAAAATCAGTTTCGATATTAAACAATATTAAAATTAAATTTTTATAATAAAACTAGATGGTATTTGCGCGCGTTGCTACGCCACCAATTAAAATTTATTTGAAAGAAAGGCATTACACAAATATTCAATTAATTTTGGGTAATTTTATAGATTTTGTTTTTTTTTTGTTGAAAATAAGTAGGCGGTCGAAAAAAGTATTCTTAGTCATGCCGAAGTCTTATATCCCGTCAAAGTTTTAGTAAGATCGGTCCAGCGGACTTCCCAGCAGGCGTTGTAATTGATTAAAAAAGCGGGCGTTAGAGTAGGCGTGTTCATATCAACTCAGAAACCTACCCGGGTTTATGCACAACAACTTTGCCAAAGATAATCACATGATCAAATACATAGTTTACGATTCTATAAAGGACATACATACAGAAATTTATTTTTTGAGATAGGGCATGAAAGTGGGCGTGACACATAACATTTTTATTTTTACCTCGCCTTCAGTAAGATGTGTATACAACTTGTTTGAAGTAAATCTGTAAAAACCTATGCAGAAGCAATTAATCAATTTAAAAAAGTTGGCCTTAAAGTAGGCGTGGTCGTACCAACTCAGAAACCTTCCCGGGCTCATGCACAACAACTTTGCCGAAGAAAATAATATGATCAGATGCATAGTTTGTGAGAATATAATGGTAGAAAATAATTTCAAAAAAGTACCAATATAAGTGCACTGAAGTGCATGTTCTGGGTTCTTTTTTGTGTTGATGGAAGAATTTTTTTATCTTTTATTTATTTTTAAATTGAACAAATAATATCCAATGTCCTTTCTTTACCTCGTTTTTGTCCCTTTTTTGTCACCCGTGAACAAATAATTTAAAAAAAGTACCTATTAATTATCCGTAATACGTTCTATTTGAAAGTAATAGTTCACGGAGTTTTTACTGAGAAAATACATTTTGATAGAAAATTACCAAAAAAGAATACAATTTTTAGACCATAGGAATTCG
The DNA here is from genome assembly GCA_916048285.2 of Bellardia pandia. NCBI lineage: Eukaryota > Metazoa > Arthropoda > Insecta > Diptera > Calliphoridae > Bellardia > Bellardia pandia. Next base: position 38,725,177 of record OU696530.1, read on the forward strand.
AATTTCAAAAAAGTACCAAAAAAAATTTTTAGTCTTTATTGATCTGAGCCAGTTTTCTATGTTTATTTATGTAGGAGATATACATGTTAACGGAGCGTTCTACGGGGACTATTTTTACCCCATATGGTCACTTGAGTTTCGAATTTTAAAAAAGTACCAGACACCTGTCGGCTCTTTTTTGATTAAAAGCGGACGCATTTAAAATATTGTTTCTAAGTTTATTTGTTTTGGAGATATAAATATACTGGTTTTATCCGTTTTTGCCCCATTTGTCCCCCTTAACGACCGAATTTCCAAAAATCCCTTCCTATTACCCGAATTTCAAGTTTCTAGTTTTATCGGTTTGGGCTGTGCGATTATGAATGAATCAGTCACGTCAGTCAGTCAGTCAGTCACGTTACTCTTTTATATATATCATAGTGGTCCTAACTGGTCACTGGACGATTGATAAGCATGCAAGAGAAGTCCGAGTTTCCCTTCAAAAATCACTGGCGCAGTTGCCAGTCTTCTCTTCTCTTCAAAATAAATAAATTTATGTAGTAAAAGTAAAGTTGAAAGTCCAAGCGTTCTAAACAACTGTCAGAAAAGAAGAACCAATTAAGTCGTATGTTTAAAGTCTATCGCGTAAAAACAGAATTAGCTGTGTAATTAATTTTCATTATTTTCATTAAACAAGTTTGTAGCTTCAGTCTTTTGTTTTGCAGCTAATGAGGAAAATTAACTATTGTTAAATACTAAAGGATCAGGATTTCAAAATACGATTAAACTCTTACAAGTTTTTAAATTTAATTCACAGTGTAACTTAAAATGATAAAAAAGAAACGCGAAAGATATAATCTTGCCCAAAGAAATAAAGCATAAAATAAGTTTTCTTATAAATTGCATAAAAAAAGAACAGCAATTTTAAATTGTTTTCCAGACAAAACATGATGACCTGAGACTGCGTAACTTAAAAGAACCCTTAACAATAAAACATGAACAAACTTAAAAGAGATCCAAAAAGAAAGTTATAGGTCAAGGTTGTTAAGGTTTTTGTTTTTTGAAACCGGAAAGCTAAATGCAACAACAGTTATTTGTAGTGTTTATTGTAAATGTCGGTAGGAGAGGCCTGTCATTAATACAAATTGCGTATTTATAAAGTATTATTGTTACACAAAAGAAGAAATAGTTTTTAATAAACATAAATCTACATATCATGATGATTTTGACATTTTTCATGCTGTCATGGTTTTCAGGTTTTTTTTTGAGTTTGTTAATAAACATACATTAAATATGTTTATTGTTATTATGATTTTTTTTTAAATTAAAGTTTTCTTTATAAATTGTAGTATTTTGTTATTAAAGTTTGAAGTACATGGGTAATTAAATGAACAATATGACAGAAATTTAATAATCATAACAACCAGTCGAGTGTAACATGAAAACAATTTTGAACTCATAAAAAACTACGTTTCCTAAGAAATTATTTAAAATAAAAGAAAACAAAAAAATAATAATAATAGATAATACTTACATCACCAACTTCATGTCTGATAACTTTCGCTGCTTGATAGACTTCTTCTTTTTTCGAAATATCTACCACATAACCTTTGCAGAAGCCACCACATTCTTCCACCATTTTGACGGTCTCATTGATGCCTATTGTTAGTTAAAAACAAATTTATTAAGCAACTTTAAGCGAGAGTTTAAATATATGTATTTTGTAATACCTTGTTTATTGATATCCCATATTACCACTTTGGTGCCCATTTTAGCCAAACGCATGGACAAAAGTCTACCCAAACCACTGCCTCCTCCGGTTATTAAGGCAATGTCAGTGCCCAACTCTTTTTCGGGATAACCAAATGCTATATAGTACAAGTCCTGTAATGAAACACATAAAGGGGAATTATGTGTTTAGTATAAAACACAGTTTTTACAAATAGTCAATTATATTTAATTAATGAATATATTTATTACAGACATTTGTATCATTTGCAATAAAAAATTACCGGTTTTTTGGCCAGACAACAATTACTTTAAGTAAACAAATAAATTATGAAGCACATACAATTCAGTTAAACAACTTTAAATTAAAACTTTTGGCTGAAACAAAATTACAATACAAGATTGAATAAATATTTTTTAGCCACATTTTTTGATTTTGTGTTTTGTTTCTCAAAGTGGGCGTATTAAATATGTTGCTTTGCGTTACAGGAGGTTTAAAGAAGCGCCCATTTCTTGCTTGCCACACACGCTTTCTACAAACATATTGTATATTGATTTAGGGCACATAAATTAGCAATTATTTTTTGATTGGTTTGCTCTTTAGTCTAATGTTAAAAAAAGGAGAAAAATGCAAACCATTCAAAACAACTCATTTTATGTATTTTTTCAATCTGTTTATTATACGAGGACGGTTCGGAAACTTCTTAGCTTAGAACAAAAATCGCGGTATAAACAGAAAAAAGTTAAGTGCTTTGGAAACTTCCATCTGTGCTATGAACACATTTTAAATTTCTTTTCGATCTGCCAACTCCTTCACAAAGAAACAGGTGATCAGAAAACACATCCGCAATTTTTTTACAATGGAAAAATTAGTAATTGGTGGTGTCATTAAATATTTAAATAAAAAAGGTTTATCGGGACAAGAAATTCATAATGAAATGGTGAATGTGTTAGCTGAAAGTGGGTTGCTGAATTTAAACGTGGTCGTACAAGTATTGAGGATAAACCACGTAGTGGACGTCCAAATACAGAAACAACAACACAAATTGTATCCAAAGTTCATGATATGGTATTAAATGATCGACGAATAAATATGCGTGAGGTAGATAATATCATGGGCATCTCAAATGATCGAAACCATTTAATTTTGCATGAATAACTACAGATGAAAAAGCTTTCTGCATCCCCATGCATTTGTTAACAGTCGATAAAAAACGCATAATAATGAAAATTTCTCAAGCTTGTTTGGATCATTTTATGAAAAATAAAATTGATTTTAAGTGTCGTTTCATAACTGTCGATGCAACATGGATCCACCACTATACTCCAGAGACAAAAGTACAATCCAAGCAATGGACTGAAGCTGAAGGAAGTGCCCTAAAGAAGGCAAAAACAATTCAATCGGCTGAGTTGGCAACGGGTTTTTGGGACTTCGAAGATATTTTAATTCATGGAGTACGCAATTTCCCTATTTTTAATACATCCGTTTTGAAATTGCTGTTTGATGAATTTGCAATACATATGTGTAATTTGTTGAGTTTGAAAACAATCTTCATAGAGTATAGACTTCAATTCTTGGTCTTAAAACTTGTTTGACTGCCCTGTACTTTCTTTGTCTTCTGTGTCTGAACTGTATTAACCATTTATCGTACATTGAAATCGATGGAACACATTCACCATAAGCATTGATGAGCAATTGGTGTGCTTCAGTGGCACTTTTTTTTAAATTGAAGAAGTAAAACAAAACTTTGCCGTAGGACGTTTGTTTATTCGCACAAAATTCAACATATTCTAAGCAAAAAAAAAAAAACTTTGCTGCTCTGTAACAAAGTGAGACTAAATGACGGATATACACCCTTGAAAATTACATATAAGTTATTAAAGATAAAAAATAAAGTTACTTTTTTATTGTCTAATTAAAATTGCAGTATTTGTAGTAAATCAGCTCTTTCTACCAAGTTTTGGCATGAGCAAAAAACAATTTAGTCAACAAACAAATTATAATGAAAACTAAATCTCATCCTTTTAATTTGTCATTTTATATCATTATCATATTGTCAAAATATAAATGACACATGGACATAATTGTCCTTCACTCTTCATAGCTCAACTCTAAACAATTATTTACAGCCAAACAAATTACTACCAACAAATTGTTCCAGACAATTTGAAAACAACCAAAAAGCCAAGTAAATAAATCTTAAAAGAAAGAGCAGACAGACACCAGCTTTACCACTTTTTATTTTAGCTTATTTACATAATTTTTAAAATAAGAGCAAATTTCTGTGGATACACCATTGAAAAACAAATTTGACCCTGAAAATATTTCTTTATATTTTATTACAACCTGTTTATTTGTATTTTTACTAACTGACCATCGCGACGGTCTGACTTGACTGTGTGCATTAAAAATGAGAAGATGAAAGCAGAAACCAAGCAATTTAGCTAGACTTACTTGTGTCTGAATAATTTTTCTTGTAAACATTTGGTTGCTGACAGGTGAATCTGGAGATTGTTGGCATAGATTTTAAGTTTTTTTTTAGAGCTTGTTTTAGGATGTGTTAGCAAGGGTGATTTCATTTTAATAAGAATATATTTATTTATTTATGTTTGCCATAAAAATCATCATTAAAAAAGGTGTATGTAGTTTGGGTAATTGAAATTCATGTTCATGTTTAAAAAATTGCCTTAAAATTGCTTAAAAGAGTTGATAAATATAATAGTTGTTAAATTTTTAAAGGAAGTAATTCTTGAATACATATAAGTATAAGTGTTTATAATTATACCTTTGGACACAAATAACGGTCAACATAATCGGCCTACTGAGCGTACTATTCGCAACACCAGCATTCATTATTGAATAATATTCGACCGAATAGACCACGTCCAGCATACTGTGAAGAAAATATAGCTGCCGTAGCTGAGAGTGTACACGAAGACCGTGGAGAGTCAATTCGGCGTTATCGTGCCATGGTAACCGACTATTTGATGCCTAAAATTGAAGCTCGTGATCTCGGCGATATTTGGTTTCAGTAAGATGACACCACTTCCCACACATCGCATTAATCAATAGATTTATTGAGAGAACATTTTGGTGAGCACTTAATTTCACGTTTTGGGCCGGTCGATTGGCCATCAAGATCGTGTGATATCACAACGTTAGACTTTTTCCTGTGGGGATATGTAAAGTCTAAAGTTTATGCGGATAAACCCGCTTCGATTCAGACCTTGGAGGAAAACATCACGCGTGTCATTCGCCAGTTACCAGTAGAAATGCTAAAACGAGTCATCGAAAATTGGACTCAACGGATAGACCATATGCGAGGTAGCAACGTCCAATATTTGATAGACATAATCTTCAAAAAATAAATGCCAAAGAATGTTCTTTCAAATGCTAATAAACATTTCCCATTAAATTTGAATTTTCTGTGTTTTGTTTTTTTAAAAAAAAAAAAGAAACCTCGAAATGGATCACGCTCCTATTAATTTGATTTTTCTTTGTTTGTTTTACGAACATCTAGAATACTCTACAATATACTTTAAAAACTATAGTAAATTTTTTAGCATTTAAATTTAGAGCATTTTAATATTTTCATTTTATTACAAATGCTTTGTTAAGGTTTCACAATAAAACTCTTCATTTTATAAAATAAAGTTTTAAACTAAATGGTTGAAATCTTATAAACAGCATCTCCCTCAAATCTTCTTCCCGTAATACGTTCGGTTTACGTGATTTCCTGCTGCCTGCAAGCATTCAAGTGACATATTTTGATTCCGTTTTGAAAAATGCATAAAAACATCAAATTTTCGTTCGCTTTCGCTGAACTCAAAAAGCAGCGATTCCAACACTTCTATGCAGACTTTACGGGATGCATAAAAACATCTCGTAGCCTATTCCATGAAATAATATCCCAATATTTTCAAAAACTTTTCAATTTTCATCTTTATCGATTCTTTAATCATCACAAAAACAAAAGACTTAAGACACGAACTTGATATTTAAATTTTTATTTCTATTATCAAACAAACACATTTCCTTAATTTCGATAAAATCTTTAATACATAACGTAGTCATCTTTATGATTTTCTTTAACAAATATTTTTATTTTTCTCAGCTAAACAAACTCACAAATTAGATGATTTAATAAAACAAAACCCACAACGCAGAAAAAAGCAACATATACAAACAACATACATGCCAACCAAAATGATGCAATTTACATTTTCAAATGCAAGTCTAAATTGAAAACATAAAATACAACAGAGAAACAAGACAGCTAATGTTACAACTTCCACAAGAAGTTAAAAATGAATGTTGCATGTTGATTTTGGTTTTGCTAATACTATCTGTGTGTGTTTATATGTATGTTTGTTTTATTTAACAGGCATATTATCAATAACCATTGCACTATCATCAGACTCTGAAAAAGCTCTTGAACACCAACTGCCAAACAAACAGCCAACCAAAACGCTTGTTTGTAGTTAAACCACTTTACTGACCTTCTTTCAACAAAAAAAAAGCAAACTGCATCGTGCAACGTATGTTATGCACGATTTTCTATAAAATTTATTAGATATAACATGAATTAAGCTACACTCTCATTAATGGTTTGATAGAAATACACACTAGAGTTTCAATTACAAATAAAGCTTTCAAAAACAATACTTCTGGGAGATTTCTTTGCTAGTAAAAACAAACAAAGCCGGTTGTAGGAGAAACATTTTAAAGAGAGGTTGTTATTTAGAGATTTTTTTTATTTATTAAATTTTGAGTTGAGAAAAGCTTATATCTCTAAACGTGTAAAATAAATAAATTCTTTTAAAAACCCGTAACTATTTACTTAGAATTGATAAGTGAAACTTAAAAACAGCATAATGAAAAATACAAGCACTTAAAAACATGTCATAATGAAACTATACATGCTCTTTGAATATTTTTAGTTTCTATTGCATTATTAGAATTAATGTTTGGTGTTGAAAAATAGAAGTACATATATACTTACAGTCTAATTCATGAAAACTTATCAAGGGCTTATAACAGGCTTATAAAGCAAATATCCATACAAAATTAGCTTTAAAAGCCTGTTATAAACCTTTGACAAGTTTTATGAATAAGGGGGTTAGTATTTTAAATACATTGCTTTATACACTAATATAATTTTTTTATTTTCTTATACAAATGATTGAGAAATTATTGAAAAATGTCCAAGGCAATACCGCAGGTAGTTGTGTGAATGATTCTAGAGACCTATGGGAATAAGGACATCCAACAGGCAGAACACCATGCAAGAGCGTTAATGCCTCCGCTGAGCAAGCCGTACTAAAGATGCGGCGCGGTGTTTAAGTTTAAATTTTTAGGTCATTACTTCATTCACTACTTTACTATCAAGGTGTCTCTTAAACTGTAATAGCTAAATAGGATTTGTTTTTATTTTAATGTCTAACTTAAAAAACCGTTCAAATTTATTGAAATTGTATTTAGTTTGTAAATGTTGACATCTGTACTGCGATTCTCTAACTTTTTTTTTAACGATAATCGTATGATTAAGATAAATATAACGAAAATTTATTGAATTTGCAATTCAGTAACATTTTTAACGATATTCGCTGTCGGCTGAAGTCAGCTGTTATTCTAACAAGTTCTTTCTTGAGTTGTGTTTATTTGATCGATAAAGTGTATTAATAAAGTGTGTATATATGTAGGTAAGTAGGTAGGTAGGTAGGAAGGCTGGTGTGAGTAATCCTCACACCATCACACAGAGACCAATATGGTCCATTGCGATGCCTTAGATAGGAAGAGAAGGTGAAATGAAAGCGAAAGTGAAAGACAAGAGGGAATAGCAAAGTGCATAGAGATAAAGGAGAAGAAAGAAAAGAGAAAGAGAAAGAGAAAGAGAAGAGAAAAGAGAAAGAACCTGAACAAATCCTACTCGGACAAATGTCTTCCATTTGTGCGACCAGCACCCATTCTGCTGCCGTGTAGCCAAGTCATTCCCATTACGAATCCCATTAGACTCTCCAGCCCACAGCTCGAGACTTCCCCTAATTCGCCCAGGAATCTATTACCCAGCCACCTCAGCCTACTACCCTGCAACCTGGGACAGTGGCATAGAATGGGCTCAACCGTCTCCAGTTCATCCGGGTCCTCGCTCATCAGCCATCTTATTACCGGCGATGTCCGAGTGACCTGGTACCCAGCACAGCCTAACCGTATATTCCTCTAAGGCTTCCTCTAGAGCCCTCCTACAACTATCAACTAGTTTGGAGTTCACATAACAGCCCCGTATGGCCAAAAGGGCCGCCTGGCTATCCACATAAATCGTGACTTCCGAACCTTTGTCAATGTTGTCCTTTATCAGTTCCACGGCCCTCAAGATCCCTAGAACTTCCGCTTGAAAAACACTACAGTCGTCAGGAAGCCTATATGACACTCGGATGTCCAGATTTTCAATAAAGACCCCCGCGCCCGTACCGCTCATCTTCGAGCCATCCGTGAAAATAGCAAATCCTTCTAATTGTGTATATATGCAAGTTTATTTTGTGTTTAAAATGGCTTTTGAGTATTTGGCATACGATTTAGCAAGGGATGACCCAATTTTTGACATTCCAGCAGTTAATAGTCGTGTTCTTAGGGATTTGGACAATCCTAAATATAATATAATCATAATTAATAATTACACCATATGGGCTTAAGTCGGTTTTAATGACTTTTTTGCAAATCACTACCAAAATTTCATCACTAAGAGAATTTTAAATTCTGATTAAAATAAAAAAAAATTAGGGCGGTCACGCCTATTTTTGAGTGGGCGGGGCTATATCTTGAAAACTGCATTTTCTTACCAGGTAATTTGACGGTAAATCATCTAAAAAATTATTCCATTGATAGTTTACATTATTTTAAGGCATTGTTCACTGATGAAAGCAAGTTTAACTTGCATGGTTCAGACGCTAAGCACTTTATGTGGAAATTTAGCCACAGTTAAGCACGGAGGAAGCTCTGTCATGGTTTGGGGCTGGATGTCGGGTGCTGGAGTAGGCAATTTGCATTTTATAGATGGTAAAATGTTGAAATTTGTCTACCTCAACATTTTGAACAAAATCCCAGCAAAAATTTCACTTACGAGTTGGTTGATTCATAACTGCCCCAAACTAATCGAAACCTCTGCACAGAGCCCTGTCTTCAATGTAATTGAGCATCCTTGGCAGAAATTCATCTTTCCAACGATATGTAACATGACCTATTTATATGGACCAGCTATTGATAAATTTTGCAAAATTATTTTTTGATCCGATTTTTTTTTTAAATCTAAAAAATCCGGGAAAAAAGTCTATATGAGTAAGTAGTTAAATTACAATATTTTCAAGTCAAGAAATTAAGCTTTAATTTAAGGTATAACATGATCATGTAGGTAATATAAATACGAAGATATTAAAGAAAGATTATGACATTTCATCATCAAAAATACAATCTGTATTATGCGAAGCCGGTGTTCTGTATATCATGGAGGAGAAAATCTTTACGCTCGGCTGTAGGCCGGCAATACAGGAAATTTGTACAATGCGAAGCCGGTGTTCTGTATACCATAGAGGAACAAATCCTATCCTGTATATAAAATTTTAAAAAAATGTGTTTTTTTAATTTTTTAGTTCTTATAATTCTATGATTATAGAATTATACACAATTCCATTTGTTTTGTTTTCATTGTCTTTTGTGCTTTTCGCTTATTTTGACACTTTGTACACAGAGGTGTCACATTTTATTAAATTAAATGAGTACAAAAAAATAAGTTACAGAATCACACAATCGTTACTGCAAACAAATATTTATGTCGACAAATATTTCGATTGTCGGATCGTTAAAAGTTATTGAATCGCAGTACTGATGTCGTTTAAATATGGTATAGTTAGAATGGTACATTTTTCTTAGTGTCTGTTAGATTTGTGAATTGAATTTTTATGAAAAACTTGACTAATAATATACTGATATACTTATTCATATGACTAGTTGTTCATAGATATTTTTTTAGAGAATATATATATATATATATAAAATTGAATGTGTGTTTGTTTGTATGTACCTTATAAGAGACCAAACCTCTAGACCGATATTTTTGAAATTTTCACAACATTTAACTGGGACTCTGGTGTGATTAATAGGGTGCTTTTTTTGACCACACCCACATTTACGCCTGCTTTTTTAAAATATTGTAATTGGAGGCCAAACCCTTGTACCGATTTGCCTGAAATTTTCTGTGTTACTGTGACTCTGGAAGGAATAATAGACTATATGAAGTTTTGATTGTACAAACGGGGGTGGCACCGCCTATATAACCCAAAAATTTAAATCGCCATATTTTGGGCATTTTTTGACCTACGTCAATGATATGTGGTGCATATGGTATTGGCATAATTAGGAATACGTACCAGGAGAAAAGTGGGTGGGACCACGCCCCTTTTTAGGAAAATTAAAAATAGTAATATAGTCTTAACTACTGGACCGATCATCATTAAATTTTCACAATAGGATATTCTTACGAAATAATAAATTCTTGACTATTATTTTTCCATATGGAGAAGATTGATATCACTTTGAAATGCGTCAAATCAATGAAGCAACCCGTAAGGTCGTTAATTATCCTGTTGAGTTCTTAAATTCTTAAATTGGAGTGCCAATTACTTAACTGCGTAATATCGATCACCACGGATTTGCAATGGCACCGACTTGCAGTAAAAAAAACTGAGAAATAATTTAATAGAAGCGACCATTACAACAGCAAAATAAAAGGTTCAGATGTACATTTGCTACACATTCCAATGTTACCAACAGATTTACCATTCGATTTTGAAAAAAATTTTCCTGTTCGATTAGCGTTTAAGATGACTGTTAACAAAGCTCAAGCTTGATATCCCGTGTGTATGTGTTTGCTCCTGATAGACAAACTAAAAATATTGTATATCTAAAGCATTGCAAAAAAAAAACATTAAAGCTAAATAAATAAATGTTTGTAAATATATAAATATGTTTTATTTTATTTTATAACGAGGGGGGGGGGTAGCGAAGCACCCCGGATTTACCTAGTTTTAATATATAATATAAAAGATTATAAAGGTGTTTTCAACAAAAACATTGTTGTCCAACTGAAGCATATTGATGGATCTATAAAAGTTACATTTCTTAAATTTGCAAAATTTCCTGCTGTTAAGGTATTAATAATTTGTTTAATAAAATTCATTAGCAGTTGATAGAAAGCTATGTGTTGCAGTAATCTTGCACTTGTCATAAAGTGCTAAATAAAATGGCAAGACTCTAAAAACAACGTAATTATTTATTTTCGGCTGGATACAAACTAGTCATACACCTGTAAACTCCTTTCTTCTCTATTAGTAAGAAATTCTTTTGTCCAAATAATTTTATAAATAATAAGAAAAACATTCTAATTTCTTTTTTTCATTCTTTTCTTTTCATATTTATTGGTTGAATTAGTCTGATTCGATTCCGCGCCAAAGACTCTGGGTGTTTTCTGCAGATAAGCCAAAAAGCTTCGCAGTTTGTCTTGGAAAAAAATCTAAACGATTTGGTTTTGGCTCTGAGAGTTTGATAAGCTCTTCCAATTGTCCAACAACTCTCAAGAGCAATTCAGATTTATTGGAAAATTTCTACTGAGATTCAATAGAACTAAATAAAGTGTTTGATTTTTATTTAAAAATTAAATTTGTTATAGCTCACACTTAAATCGTTGTATGTCAATTAAAATAAAAACCCAAATAAGCCTTTTTCTAATTATTACTTGAGACGCTGAGTAAATAAATGCAACAAATAAATAAAAAACACTATTAGAAATTTGCCCCCGAAATGTATTAGAAAATGCATAAGAAACTAGAAAAACTTTAGCAAATAAACTTCATAAAAAGCTTAGAGAGTAAATAACTTATTGGCAAAGTAAACAATAAAAACAACTGGCTGGCTACTTGCAAATGAGCAAATAAAAAAAATCATACTTTTTAGGTGATTCCAAAGACTGTGGCTGTATGTTTGTGCGACTGTATATCAAACAATAATTTTTAGCCTTTAAACAGGCTCTTTGAAGTTTGTATTATTTACAATTTTATTTTATTTTATTTCATTTATTTCTAAGCCGGCAAAAATCAAAATGCTAAACTAGGTCAACAAGATAACTACGACTAGGTTGGTTTTTGTTTTTTGTTTTTTGTTTTGTATAGTTTTCAAGTAGTAAAATGTCTGTGTGTTTTAGTGGGTCTTATAAAACTTTTATTTACTGCGGTTTTGCAGTTTTTTTTTTATTTATTTTTGTTTTTGATTTTGTTTCTGTTTTAGCCATTTATATAGCAGCAAGCAGTATGTCCAGTATGAGTCAAGCCCTCAATGTTTGCGGTGCGTTGATAGTCGAATTGTTGTGTGTGTTTTAGTTTTTCATAAGCCACTGCCAAACAGTAGTGTTAAAATAGTTATAAAAGTGGAAGTAACACTTGCCGGTGTTAAATAAATTTAAAATAAAACAAATGTTGTGATTTGTTTTTGTTGCTTTTTCTTTTGTAGTTATCGTTATCATCATCATTATTATTATTTGCATGGCTTGTTGTTGGTTTTTATCTTGTCACGTTCAGAGTTCACATCATGACAGTTTGACATACAAAACACAAAAAGTTGTTTGAATTGGCTTTTGTTTTGGTATTTGTACTTTTTTTAATTTTAATTTTAACTTGTATGAATGATTGTATCTTTTTTTTGTGGTTAAGCAATTGTTTTTATATGTTTGTAGATAGAAGAAAGTAGGCTATAAATAATTGTATAATTGGGTTAATTTTGGGAATTTTTTTTTTTTGAGGCGGTTGTGTAGGTGATTTGGTGTTGCATGATAATTGACCACTTTAATGTCAGAGGAAACAAACAAATTTAAGCAAGACATGTTCATTAAACAGAGTAAAGTGTTGTAATTATTTAGAAGAGATTTGCATTACTTTTGTAATAAAAACTTTTTCCCAGCTTAGCTTCAAACACTCTTTATGTTGTTAAAAATTAGCTTAAAGCTAGATTTACACGATTGAAGGTATTTTGAAGTCTTATCAAAAATTTGAAAATTCATTTTGATGTTCTATTTACACGTTTCAAAAATTTTATCAAAATATTCTTTCAATATATTTCAAAATCTTTTGATAAAAATTTGATCAAAATTTGTTGAAGCTAATTTACACTATTGGTAAACTTTTTATATTGAAAATATTGACTTTGATCAGCTGTTTTGCTTCTTTTGGTAATTAATTTATTATTATAAAAAAAACCAATTAATAAGTATGGACGACGACGCAATCATCATAGCATCAATATTTTTCCAATTGAAGGAAGAAGTAGCTGATAATAATGCAAAAAAAATAAGAAAACAAAAGGAACATAGGGTTCGACCTTTTCTTTTGGATGGTTTGTCTCTTTTAGGGAGCGATTGATAAGGAATGATCCTGACTTATACAAAAACTTAGTGCGAATGTCACCAGACGACTTTGATTATTTGCTCAATCTCATCACCCCATCAATAGGAAAGGCTGATACTAATATGCGGGAATCTTTATGCCCCGGAAAACGTCTGGCAATTACTTTGAGATTTTTAGCGACTGGGGACAGTTACCCAAGTCTGATGTTCTTGTTTAAAAGATCAAGATCATCGATATGCAATATTGTGCCTGAAGTCTGCGCTGCATTATATAAAGTATTAAAAGATGTATATTTAAAGGTAAAACCTAATTTATTAAATAAAAAAAAACATATCAAAAACAATATCTATTGGTACAGATGCCAGCAACAGAAGAGGAAAGGGAGAGTATTTCCCAAAGTATAAATAAAATGTGGAATTTTTCCAATTCAATCGGTGCATTAGATGGAAAACACATCAATATTATAGCGCCAGCACATGTATAAGTATTGATATGATTTTGAATCAAAAGAATGAACATGCTGTCAAATTATTTACTGTTATCAATATTGCCAAATGCGATTTTGATGCTCATTTACACGGCATCAATAAAATCTTCAAAAGTTTCGTTCAATAAATTTTGATCAATAACTTTTGAAGAAATTTTGCTGTTTACACGAGTTTAAAGCATTTTGAAGAGAAATTTTGAAGAAAATTTCAATCGTGTAAATCTAGCTTAAGTTGATAATGCTTCATGTGTTGTAAATTTTATTTTAATTATCGAAATCCATGTTGTCACAATTTAGTTTAGTAGTGAGTCATTATGTTGACCATGCTCAGCTAAAATCCAATATCTTTCTATTGTCCATATTTAGCTGCAGTCTAGCTGTAATGCTTTTAAAATTTGGTTAAAATTCATGATATTTTGGTTATCGAAATTTTGCTTCAATCCCAGGTCTTTATATTGACCTAATTTAGTTTGATTTGAAATCTTAAGGTTGTCAAAACTTTACTTCAATCTCAAGACTTTATGTTGTCTAAAATTTGCTTCCACTGCTGGTTGATTCTGTTTAAAGTTATTGCCAATCAAGGGTATTTGTGTTGTCTAAATATTGTTTAAATAGCAGTATTATTTCACTCAAAAGTCTTAATATTGTTAAAATTCAGCTCCAATACCAGATCTTTACAATGTCTAACATTAGCTTCAATTGCAGGTATTTATATTGCCCTAATTTAGTTTGATTCTTAAGTCTTAAGGTTGTCATAACTTTACTTCAATCTTAAGACTTTAAGTTGTCTAAAATTTGCTTCCACTGCCGGTTGATTCTGTTTAAAGTTATTGCCAATCAAGGGTATTTGTGTTGTCTAAATATTGTTTAAATAGCAGTATTATTTTACTCAAAAGTCAAAAGTCTTAATATTGTTAAAATTCAGCTTCAATTCAGGATCCTTACAATGTCAAACATGAGCATCAATTGCAGGTATTTACATTGCCCTAATTTAGTTTGATTCTTAAGTCTTAAGGTTTTCAAAACTTTACTTCAATCTCAAGACTTTATGTTGTCTAAAATTTGCTTCCACTGCCGGTTGATTCTGTTTAAAGTTATTGCCAATCAAGGGTATTTGTGTTGTCTAAATATTGTTTAAATAGCAGTATTATTTTACTCAAAAGTCAAAAGTCTTAATATTGTTAAAATTCAGCTTCAATACCAGATCCTTACAATGTCTAACATTAGCTTCAATTGCAGGTATTTATATTGGCGTAATTTAGTTTGATTCTTAAGTCTTAAGGTTGTCATAACTTTACTTCAATCTTAAGACTTTAAGTTGTCTAAAATTTGCTTTAAATGCTGGTTTATTGTGTTTAAATTTATTGTCAATTAAAAGTCTTTGTATTGTCTGAATTTTAATTCAATTAGCAGTTTAATTTTGCTCAAAAGTCAAAAGTCTTAATATTGCTAAAATTCAGCTTTAATAACAGATCCTTAAGTTGACCAAATTTAGCTTCAATTGTTGGTCATTATGTTCATGCGCTTCATAGGGGTTTATATTGTTCAAGTTAAGTTTGCTTTGAATGTTTTAATAAGGACAAAATTTAAATTAGTTTTTTAAAACATAAATCACAAAAGTTCATTATTAATTTTAAGTTCATTTAAAAACTCAATATCTGTTACAAACTAAAGAATTTGAGAGCTTGTAAAAACAACGTTTTTTTATATAGTCACTAAAACCGCTCACTTTTAAATACAATTCAAAAAATAATGGCTTTAAATACTAAAACATATTGGCCAATAAACTTGTTTCTGTTTTCATTTATATATAAAGATATATTTTAGATCAGTTCTATAAAGCTGACTACACATTAAAGTCAAGACAAGCTGCCTTTACAAACACGACGTATCGATATTTGTAAAGCTTATAAAACTCATTTAAGCATAACTGAATAAGAAAAACACTACATGCTTTGTTTAATAGAAAACAATAATAATAACAAAAACAACTATTTTATAGAACCAACATAAAAAAAAACTCATAACTTTAAAAGCTTTATTATTATAACATTTAACAATGAAATCATTTTTATGATTTTACAACTTTAATTTCAATTTAACCACCCCCTAAAACCCCTTAAACACCTTTTGTTATTTTTACAAATATAAGTTTTTCATACATTGAAATATACCTACTTTAATAATTGTTTATTTTTTCCTTAATATTAATAATAAAAACGCGTATAAAAACTACATTTTGTACATTTTATGTTGATATTTAGCCATACATGGTTGATTTTGTGAAAATTGTCGTAAAATCTTTGAACCTTAACGCAAAAATATGAAGTAATATACATTTATATATAAAAACAATTTATATAATTTATAAATTTAAATGTTAAGAGATGTTAAAATTTATGAGAAAATTTAATAAACTTTACAGCAGCGTTAAGAGGCAGATGAAACGTGCCAAAATAAACAAAAGATTTAAGCAACAAACACACAAAAATATGTGTTTCAGTTATGGCGGGTGAATCTATCATATTTATTAAATAGAGGCAAAACTTCTAAAAGAATTCAATTGTAATTATTATACGAGTACAGTGTCTTTTGTAGTCTAATTAAGCTTCTGTTGTTTATCTTTGTGTATCAACATTTAGCTCTAAGCCTAGATTTGTGTATTCAAAGTTTAGATTCTATTATAGGTATTGATTTAGCTACAGTTTTAAACATTTTTTTCTTCTGCTGTGATTTATAAGGGGGATTTTAACAAGAACTTTGTTTTCCAACAGATGAACATTTAGAATTCGGAAAATTATTTATGTATATTTTTGATCCACATAATCGTCCTTCTGAGACCACTATTGATCAGTTAGGTTGATAAATTTCCGCATTTGGGGTTCCAAGAAATCCAACAGAAATTTCTGAAAAGTCTTTGCATACCATCATGCTATTTAACTTATGTTAAGAATGGAGTCTATCAACTACAGCCTTAAATCAAATCAATTATGGCCTTAAAATCAATAAAATCAATTACAGCCTTAAAACGGAAAATCCATGACGAGTTTAACAAAATGGACCCGCTATTTTCCTGAAATGCGATTGAAAATTTTCGATAACAGACTCGACAATTGTATGCGTAATCATGGTGGACATACATTTTTCTTTTGCCTGATTCTTTTGTGTGATTTTGCCCAAATTTTGCTTCAGTCGTAGACTTTTATTTAGTTCCAGTTTCTGTTTGACAGCTGGTCTTTGAGTTGTCAGAACTTTGCTTGAAATGAAGCATATGTTGACCAAGATTGGGTTCAATCAACTTCAGTTTTAATGATAGTTCTTAATGTTTTACAAATTCAACGTTAATCGTTCATTATGCTATACAAATTTAGTTTTAATCGCTGGCCTTTGCTATAGTTCAAATTTAACTTAAATCCTAAGTTGTTAAGTTGACCAAATCCCTGACATTTATGTAGTCTATATCATATGTGTGTGAGGAGTACATCATAGGCTTTAATCGCAAGACATTATAAATTTAAAACAAGTTGAAAGTGTTTATGTAGCCTGAATTTGGCTTGAGTTTTAAATCTTTATTCAACAAAATTAGCCTTAATCAATGCATCGAAACCTAGAAAAATCTAGATCTTTAGCAAGTCACAAAAGTTTTTATAGGTTTAAATTTTGACATACTTTAATAAGGTTAATTAAGTTCTAGCTTGGTTTTACCAGGACTTTAAAATGTTAAATTTCTTAAGTCATAGACCCTGACCAAAATTAATTTTAGCTACAGTTGTAGTCCTTTCTTCTAACTTTAACTTCCTTGCCTGAAAACATTCAATTTGTTTCAATCACACTTCTTTACAAAATATATTAGCAATAGCAAATAGTCATCTATATGTATGTATGTATGTAACGTATGGACTCCAAAACGGCTGAGCCGATTTTGATGAAATTTTCAAGGAATCTTCAGAATATTCAGGGGAGTGACACTGTGAACTCTGATTTATATAAAAATGAATCTTTGTATGTATGTATGTATGTCCTTTATAGACTCCTAAACTATGCATCTGATCATGTGATGATCTTGGGCAAAGTTGTTGTGCATGAGACCGGGAAGGTTTCTGAGTTGGTACGACCACGCCTACTCTAACGCCCACTTTTTTTAATTGATTAATTGTATCTGCATGGGTTTTTACAGATTTAGTTGACACAGATTGTATCCACATCTTACTGAAGGCGAGGTAAAAATAAAAAAATTATGTGACACGTCCACTTTCACGCTCCATCACAAACAATTTTACGTTTGTAAGGATTTTCAAACTGCGGGCAGAGGGGAATGGCAAAACTCAATTTTCTTATTGCACCACCAATAACATATGAGTATACATACATATATTTTGCTTTTTTTTTTATTTTATTTAATTTTTTTTTGAAAGCCGTTGTCATGTTTTTCAAAACTAGATATCAAGCTCTTAAATCGGTTATGTAGCTCCGAAGATATTTACAAAAAATTTATGTTATTAACTATCCAATATCAAAATTTTAAAACTTTCGAAATGTTGCATTCAAAACTCCGAGTTTTCGGTTTATTTACAAAATATTTACATCATTCGATAACAGAAGATATTCCGCGCTTACTAAGATGCAACATTATACAATAAGTTAAAAATAATGTTATATTATCAATCGATGATAAAAAAAAATAACGGTACATTCAAACAAATTGTTCGAAGCGCTTGACCGGACTCTAAGTGATTTTCGAGGAAACTACAAACCGATGGGAGGCGCTCTTATTCTTTTTGTTGGTGATTTTCGTCAAACTTTGGCTGTTATTCCAAGATCAATGCCAGCAGATGAGCTGAACGTATGCTTGAAAGCTTCATATCTTTGCAACCGAGTCGAGAAAATCACGCTATCGACGAACATGCGTGTGCATTTGTTGCAAGACCCGTCTGCCCAAACATTCTCAGAACAACTTTTTGACATCGGATATCGAAAAATTCCAATTAATCCAATTAACTTCTGTCGAATGCAAATGAATATTCAAGACGTTGTCGACAAGGTTTTCCCAAGATTGGCTATTGGAACGTGCAATTTTGGCACCAACAAATTATGATGCCAACAAGCTCAATAAGCAAATTCAAATTGAAACTGCCCGGCAAATTAATCCAATACAAATCGATCGATACAGTAATGAATGAAGAACAACCCGTCAATTATCCCACTGAAATTTTAAATTCATTGAAACCACCCGTAATGCCACCGCATGTGCTAACATTAAACGTTGGATCACCGGTCATTCTTATTCGCAACTTAAACGCACCAAAGTTATGCAACGGAACCACATTGACCATCAAAAACTGCTCATCAAATTGAATCGAGAGGCAACAATCATCGGTGGCAGATTCAAAGGCGAAGACGTACTTATTCTACGAATTCCGATGATTTCCACCGATTTACCATTCCAATTCAAGCGGCTTCAATTCCCCTTGCGTTGTACCTTTACTATTGCCATCAATAAAGCACAAGTCCAATCATTGACTATTGCTGGCTTAATTTTGGAAAATTTATGTTTTCCACACGGCCAGTTATATGTGGCTTGCTCCCGAGTAGGCACGCAAAAAAACAAAAAATATTATCTATCCGCTGGCCCCAAGATGAAGTAATAAATAAATATAATTTCCAATTTGCCTTAAATAGATGCGTTTCTTTTTTGATTGAGCCCATACCTACACCATATGTAAGTTATTCTGTAACACAACTTTATGATAGGTATACTATGGATTTTTATTTAAAGGCCGTAAATTTCGTGAAAATCTCAATTTAAATCGTTTGGTAATACAACACTAATGTTTGCTTAAGGCCGGCAACGCGGACCGGGTCAGCTAGTACATAATATATATTATATTATAAAGTCCTACGATTCTTTTCTATATTAGCAAATATGATTAATGAGTTAACGTGATTAATAATTCATTAAAGAATTTTATTGTTTAAACTTAAACAATACAAATATTTGAAGACAACAAAAAACATAAACAATAACAGATTCAATTGCATACAACTAGCAGCTGCCAGTATGTTTCTTAAGTCTTTTGTTTGCTTGAGATTTATGTGTGGATATTTGCACTTCAAGTGTATTTGCAAAGCTGTATTGCTTAAGTCTTTTGTTTAAATACTAAATGCATTTATCAAAATATTTTTATATAAACACAATACCTAATAAGTAATACTTTGTAAATTTAATGAAAAGTTTTATTAATTGTGTTCTTTTTGTGTGGCAATGTTTGTATTTATTTGGAGATCTTTGGTTATTTGTAATATTGTAATTTGTGTAAACATTTTACACTGAATTGTTAATTGTTTAAATGAAAAGCTGCTTAGGCATAACCTAAGTTTTTATTTATACATACATATGTAGATCTGTATTTGTTTGTCTAAAAAATTAACAAGTTTGATTTTGCTGTTTTTTTTTTTGTTTGTTTTAGTTTGTTGGCTTAATAACATTTTCATTAGGTTTATTTTTAACTTTAGTTTAATTAGTTTTATAGTTTATTTGCCAACTGACAAGCATCTCTAATTCACGAGTTTTTAAGTTTTTATTTCCCTCTTGTGATTTAATTTTATTTTTTTCGCATTTGTTTGTTAGTTTTAGTTTTTTGCAGTCATTATAGTGTTTAGTTATGCTCTTAAATTCAATGAAGCATTCGCTTGAAAATAACTATAATGCTGGAAATTATGACTAGGCATGACATTTAATATTTTACAATTGCCTAAAGGTGTTAATGAAATTGTTAAGTTTTTGTGTGTTTAAAAAAATAAAGTTATAACTCTTTAGTTTAGTCGTATCAAATGATTTGAAAATTAAATCAGCTTTTTTGTATTTTTATATTCAAATTCATAAGATTAATTTTATTTAATATTCTTTTATTCAATATTAATTATTTAGTTCGTTTTGTTGTTTATATTAGAATATTTTAATCAGCCTGGAGGCTTTTTTTTTATTTGCTATTAAGTATTTTTATTTCACAAATAGTGTTTTTATTTAAGTATGTGCTACAAGCTGAATTTAAATCTGATATATAGATTTCAATTTACCTTGCAGCACATATTAATATCTAGTTGTGTTATTGTATTATTGTATTAGACGAACATACATTTGCTAACTTCCTTATTAGTTTTATATAAATAATATATTTTCGTGTTGTTAGAAAATGTTTTTTTTTTGATATTGTTGACATATGAAATATGTAATTATACATATTAAACTATTAGTTATTTTAAGTCTTAGGTCTATCGTAGGTCTTTATATAGTCAAACTTTCACATTTATCAGGGGTGTTTATGTATTAAAAATTTGATATTAATTGTAGGTCTTTATGTGTTGAAAATTTCATATTAATCGTAGATATTTTCAAACTTTCACATTAATCGTAGGTCTTTATGCATTAAAAATTTAGAATTAATCATTGGTCTCTATATAGCCAAACTTTCACATCAATCATGGGTGTTTTTGTATTATAAAATTTCATATTAAACGTAGGTCACTATGGAGTCAAACTTTCACTTTAATCGTAGGGCTTTATGTATTGAAAATTTAGAATTAATCGTGAGTGGAGAATGTAAATTTGCATTATTTTTATGTAGTTTTAATTAAGTTTTAGTTAAAATAATTTATGTGTAAAAATTAAACTGTAATCGTGAAACGTAGTCGCAATTTGGCTTCAACTGAAGGCATTGTTGTGGTAAATATTCAGCTTCAAACGTGAAACTTTAGTCAAAATTTAGTTTCACTTTAAGACCTTTATGTAATTTCAATTTATTTTCAATCTTGCGGTCTTATCAGTTTCAATTAACCTTACGTTTAAGCTGTTTTTATAGGCAACATTGAAATTAAAGTAAGTGACTTTATCAGTAAAACTTAGTCAAAATTTTGATTCAACTGAAGGTATTTTTGCAGTCAATACTCAGCTGAAACCTGTAACTTTTGCCTCAATTTAAGACCAATAAGTAGTTTCAATTTATTTTCAATCTTGCGACTGTATTTGTCAAAATTAGACATCTGTTGAAGCTGGTTTGGTAGGCAAAATTTAAATTAAAGTAACTGATTTTATCAGTAAAACTTAGCTTCATTGATTTGACAATATCCTTCAACTAAAGGTGTTTTTGTAGTCAATATTTAGCTTCAAACGTAAAACTTTAGAAGTGAAAATTAAGCATCAGTTTAAGGCCTTTATGCTGTTTGTATTTATCTTCAATCTTGATGCTGTAGCAATCAAAAGTTTGCTTCTGTTAAATGAATTTTTGTAGTCAAAATAAAACATCAAATAATGTATTCAATATTGTCAATTTATAAAGCAAAATTTTGCTTCAGTTAAAAGTCTATATCTACAGGGGGCGGCATATTTATTTTGACGACTCTGCTACCCGCTCTTTAGTATCAATAAATCACAACATTGCAATTGTTTTTGTTGTTGTTTGCCAATTCCCATTAGATGAGAGCATAAGCTATTACGTAGCAAAAAATTTTAATCAGTTGCATTATCTCTTTCGTCAAATTAGGTGATTTTCAGCAATTAGCGCAATTTTGATTTCGACAAAAGTATTTTGACGGACATTATTTTTAAAATTTGGTAAGTAAAAATAATTTTTTTTATAATAAAAAATTAATTTGGTTAAATTGATACCTGTATTTTTCATTTCAATATAGTGAAAAAATCGGAGTTAAGCATTGAGGTTAGGGCTGAAATTGTCACCAAATGTAATTGTGGTATTTCTGTAAAAGACATCTGTGAAGAATATGATTTATCAAGACAAACAGTGCATTACCAAATCAATAAGCATAAGAAAACCAATTCAGTCCAAAATTTAGCCCGGACGGGCAGAAAAAGGAAAACTACATCAACAGAAAACAGGCATATCATTTGTCAATTTAAGAAAAATCCCATTATAACTCCAAAATACTTAGCATTTCAGCTGCAGAAATATTCTGACGGTTCCGTAAGTGAACGCACAATACGTAGACGCCTTACTCAACATAGTTTTGGTACGTATGTAATACAAAATATACTATATATCTCAGCTCGCAACAAAGTAAAGCGGTTGGAATTTGCCAAAAAGCATGTTGATAAGCCTCCAAGCTTCTGGAACCGGGTTTTGTGGTCTGATGAGAGTAGTTTTGAGTATCACGGGTCACAGAAAAAATCATATGTTCGACTTCCGAAGGAGATTCGTAAGAAACTAGCTCCAGTCAGCGAAAGAATGAGCCATGGTGGTGGCTCGGTAATGTTCTGGGGTTGTATTTCGTCCAATGAAGATGGCGATTTAGTCACGAACGGTGGAACAATGAATCAACATAAATATTTGGATATTTTAAACAATCACGCATTCCAATCGGGTGATAAAACAATCGGAGAGTCATTTATTTTCCAGCAGGATAATGCCTAATGTCACAAAAGCCGTATGGTAATGCAGTTTTTGATCGGTTCTGGCGTGGAAATATTGGATTGGCCGCCCCAAAGTCCAGACTTAAATGTAATTGAAAATGTCTGGTCATATATAAAGGCAAAAAGAAGTGTGTCATTGACTCGTACTAGTGAAGAGACCATTTCTGAAGTAAAGGGGCTTTGGGAGGAAGTCCCTCCAGAAATGTTCTCCAAACTCGTAGACTCTGTACCAAAACGATTGCGAAATCTTATAGATTCCAAGGGAGGATATATGTTTTACTAAAAATTTATAATTTATAATTCTATTCTTAATAATTGAATTAATTTTTAATTTAAAACCTTTTGTCAAAATACTTATGCCATTTGAAGAATTTACATTTTGTTCTCAATACACTGAATTATGTAGTATAAAATAAACCAATGAAATCTATATTGTTTTGTAAGTTTTTTAATTTCTATGACTGTTAAAAAAAAATTAAAAATACTCCAAATTTGCACTCGTCAAAATAATTTTGCCGCCCCCTGTATGTCTAAATTTAGCTTCAATCGTATAACTTAATCAGTCAGCATTTAGCATCAAAGAAAACTCTTTCTATAGTGCTATTATTTATTCAACCATGTGATTGAATTTTAGCTTTTGATATTTTTTAGTTCAAAGTAAATTTAACTTGACTTTATCAGTCAAAATTTTATATCAGTTCAAAGACTTTAGGTACTAAATATGTTTTCTCAATCTTGTAATTTTCTCTTTAAAAATTAAAATTAATTTATTATGATGGCCTTTGAAGTACATTAAAGCGACTAATCATTGTAAAGTTTGTAGGTAAATTAAAAAAAAATGATTTCAATAAAAAATATTGGTTTTTGAATTTGATTAGCCAAACAAAAACTTTTGTAACACGCTGTCATTATTTTTAAAACAGAATAAACATTTTATTTTGCAAGGCAATTTAGATTCAGTTAGTTATAGTTGAACTTACAGTGTAATATTTTGTTAATGAAAAGTATTCAGAATTGAACATACCTGAAAGAGAGAGAATTAATTTGATTAATCAACATATACATACATATATAGCAATATAAATAAAGACAAGAGCAAAATTATTGTTTATCTAAGATCATCTAACCTAAAAGACAGACCCCCTTATTCAAAAACGATTACTAAATTGAACAAACGTTTATTATGACAGATTTGCATATAAAATTTGCCTTAATAAACGTTTGTTAAATTTAATAATCGTTTTTGAATAAGAAGGAGAATATGCAATTTGGACTGTAAGTTTCAAATGGTTTATTGGAAATTTAACAATGCAAATGCTCCATCTTCCCAGCTAATATAGAAAGTCAAGCGAGTTGCGAGTGAAAACGCTTTAAAAAGTCGATTTCGTTACTTCTAAGCATTTCATTGTATATTTTAAACAAATATAATTTAAAGTAGGAGGAGTAGTAATATTAGCAGAACCTAATAAAAATCAACATAAAGCTATAGAAGGCATAAAATTCAATATATCCTTATTAATTTATAATCTCTTCCTTATTGTTCATAAGAAATACTAGCTGTTAACAAAATAAACCTGAAGAACATAAGCCATGAGCAATTATTTAACTATAAGAGCTACAAATTCCCATATAAGTTAAAGTCATTAAGCCAGCTAAAACTATGCATATATTAGCTACTGAAGAATAAGCAATTAATGCCTTTAAGTCAGTTTGACGTAAACAAATTAATCTCACTAAAACTCCTCCTACTAAACTAATTCTAATTCAAATAAAATTAAATTTTAATCCGATTAATTGCAAAAAGGGAAAAACTCGTAATAAACCATAACCTACTAATTTCAATACAATTCCAGCTAAAATTATAGAACCAGAAACTGGAGCTTCAACATGAGTCTTTGGTAATCATAAATGAACAAAAATATTGGTATTTTTATTAAAAAAATATAAAAAATATAAATATAAAAATATCGATGGTCTCATGTAGAAAGGCCCTAACTCGCATATTTGAAACTTTACAGGAGAAGGTAAAAACCTAAGAGTAATATTTAACATGTAAATTTTTTTGTACAACTGCTTATAAAAGCGTTATTTTTTACACTATTGCAAGGAGGTGTATTTGCGTTAAATGCATTGGAATCGCAAAAAAAACAAAAATCTAAAAAATAGCGAGTTAGGGCCTTTCTACATGAGACCAACGATATGAACAATAAATGTGAGTCATAGCAGTGTAACATAAACTTTTGACAAAATGTCATAGTATATTTATTTAGTAACTTTTGATTTAACAATGAAACCGCTTTATTTCTCAGTTATGTAAAACTCAGGGACATAGAGAACTTAAGGTGGATTTACCTATTTGTTCCGAACAAAATATTTGTTCCGAACAAAATATTTGTTCGGGCAAAGTGTTTTCATATGAATATTTTCTCTCTCTTAAAAAGAGAGGCGTCCCACTTTATCTGAAAAAAAAACTTTGTCCGAGCAAATATTTTGTTCGAAACAATTGTGTGAAAACAACTTCAGTGTTACATTTATACATCAGATGGTAGTTTTTATTAATTCTTATTTTTCAGTCTAAATGTTTCAATTTTAAAATATAAATAAAAAATAAAGGTTTCTTGGTAATTTATTATTCCAGTTTATTAGCGTACTTTAATTTTTGTCTACTTTAACAATGAAATAGAGGGATAATAGTTGCTCGATTTTAAAACCCTGAAACTATTGCAATATCTAAACAAAACTTAACACAATTAACCTTAACATAAGTATTAACAAATGTATAAACCAACATTAAGTAGTTAATATAAGCTATTTATATGCAAAAATTGTAAAGTCATACAATTCTAAACAAGCAACTAGATAAATGTGCAGAAAACATTCAACACTGTACAACGAATTGCATATTAATGAATAAGCATTTTAACACAACATCAATCAAAATTACAAGTGCAATATTGAAATAAATTAAAACTAAAAAAAACTTACTAAGTACCAAACATAATACGGGTATATGTTGCATTTAAATGTAGTTTTTATTTTGTTATTTGTTATAAAATAATCATAATGGTTGGCTTACAATTTTAACAACTTTAAATGTTTATATTTAAAAAAAAAAAAAATTCGCTGACACTGCAATAAAATTTAAAGGGTTTTACTGCATCTAACGTGTGCAACTATAATTGATAGTTTTAATTATAGTGATTAATGTTTATGACGAACAATACTTTGTTTAGTTTTAGAATACAACTTATTAATTACACTTGATATTTTATGTTCACCTTTAAGTGCATTTATTTGTTAATTGTATTATTTGTTTTGCTGTTGTTTTACGTTATTAATAAATGTTGCTTATTGACATTAATGTACTTCATGGAATAATGTAATTGTTTTTTAATAAGTTTCCTGTAGGCTTGTGCTAATAGAACAGGTTTGTGTCTTAAATTGTTTGTTTTTCTGGTATGAGCTAAATAATTTTAATATGTCCAAAGTAGTTATTAAGACACATTCTTATGAAAATGAAAAGTACGAGTTAAATATTTATTTTAAGAAATATTGAAAATGTTAAAACTACGATCTATTTAAATGTTAATGGAATATTTCAATACTTTTAATATAAAAAATTAAAAGAGCCAGCAAAAAAGTTTCGTTATTTTCAAAGTACGTTCAGCCAACAATTTTGGAATATTCAAGAGTTTTAAGGGTTGCAAAGAGGATTTCAGTTTCTTAGCGAATTAATGATTTTTTATTACAAGCCCGCTCAGACAAGATGAAACATGAACCTACCTTCATAATAACAAGATTAATATGACTGCTTGTAGAAGTTGTCACAATGGAGTACAAAAGTAAACAATTTCTCAACATCTCTGTGTCACAGTCCAGTACTGGAGAATGTATGGCTATGGCTTCTAGGTCACCATTCCTATAACAGTCTTTTTGTGCTATCGGACCGGAAGTTGGCGAATAAAGTAACTGACTACAGCAATCAATCATTTCAATCTCTCTATGGTGGTCTCAAATTCGTCAGTTAGCTGACTTGGAATAATCTTCTCTATCTTTTATTAAAACAAATCTTTTACTTTTATTACCTTCTATATCTCAACGTAAACTTTATCTTTATCTACTTTATCTATATTTATCCAGCCATTCCTTATCTTTTTAGCAACACAAATAGGTCAAATGAATGAGGCCATGGGTGTATTATGCAGCTAGATGCTCAAAATATATTAAACTATGTCTGGATAAAAAGACAAAATTATTTTAAGCTGTGTGACATAAACTTTTGTTAAATGGCATTTGAAAATTCATGCCAAAGAATACAAGTAGAAATTGTTAGTTTTTGTTTTTTATAGTAGCTTTTGAAAAATAATTGAATCTGGTATATTTCACAGTTATGTAAGACTCAGATAATGATTACTTTGACATTCTGATCTGCAAATTTTATTTATAAAGTTGAAAAATGTAACAAACTGTTGACACTACTTAAACTTTTTTTGAACTCTCCAAGGGTCAAATATTTCATATCAAAAACAATTTATATTAGAAAAGTTCTTATTTTTATTTAATTTCCAAAAGTTAGCAAAAACGTGTCAGCTATATTGTAGATTATTATCTTTTTTGTATGATTGTGTATCATTTTGTGAATCGAATATTTTTATATTCCAGCACTTAAGGTGGGATTCACCCATTCGTTATGAACAAAATTTTTGTTCGGACAAAGTTGTTTTCATATAAAGTTTGACGTCTGTCTTTTTGAGAGAGAGAAAATATTTTTTGCGAACAACTCTCTGCTTGAATTGGTTTAATTTTATATTTTATCTGGACAAAAATGAACTCAGTTGGTAATAGGTTACATTTCTATCTGTGTTGTTTGTGAAATTAAATTATTATTCATTAAAAATTTTATAAATTGTTTTTGAAAAAATATTAAATTATTTTAAAATATGTATGTATGTGTATGGGTATAAACAGTTTTTTGACACTTTAAAACCAAAGCAAAATAAATCAAAATCCACTTGTAAAACAAATAGATTTTGTAAACATATGGCAGCTTTTATTTTCCAGAAAAATCATTCGAAATGGGCGAATTGTGCTGCAAAAAAACTCACAGTAAAAAAATTTTTCGACGGACAAAATTTTTGTTCGGGTGAATCCATTGAATGAATTTTGTACAATTAACTCAAACACTTTAAATCATATGAATAAATACAGTTCATTACAAAGATTGTTCAAATACTTTTTACACCCTTCACCGCCATAGTGGAGAGAGTATAATCGATTTGTGCTGATGGTTGTAACGCCAAAAAATATTAGTCCAACACCCACCTAAAAGTATACCGATCAACTCAGAATCATTTTCTGAGTAGAGTGACTGGCTGGTTGGCTGCTGTTTAAATAAACCATGTGCACAGAGTACAGGTCGCTATTTTGAAGATACAACGATAACATTTGGTAATTGGTATTTTTTTTTGGCCCAAGGACGCTTGGGATTGAAACCGTTTGAAATCGGTGCATTATTTCACCAAACCCCACAAATGTCCTGCCGAAATAGGAGTTTGTCAGTGAAAAATGTTTGATTTATGCAAGTTGTACATGAAGCCTAATCTCATTAACAGATTTTGTGCACATCGGTCCATAAATGAGCACAACTCATATATAAGGCCCGCTGCCAAAAATCACTTTAAAGTTCATAACTTTCTTAAAAAAAACCAGTTTCATATATACAAAAATCATTTGCCCCAATTTTGTGATGATCGGTCTATAATTAGTCATTGCTCCCATATAAGTCCCACTTCCCAAAATCATTTCAACAAGCAGAAATCACTTTTTTTTTTTTTTTTTATACATTTAATTTATTTATTGAATCTTCAGAAATGAAATGACAATAAGTTTTCGAATCTTAATACTAAAAGAAAATAATAAGTCCAGCCAGTGCTAGACAAAATATTGTGATACTACAAAAAATTTATATCCACTGATCCAGTCATCTGTTTTGCGCTTGAGTTAAAGCAAGGGTATCCCTCCTTCTCAACCGAACATGGCCAGTAAAGTTAAGGATGTCTCGTGCAAGTGGGTTTGGATGGTGTTCAAGTTTGCTGACATATTTTGAGGCGTGTTTTGTAAATTCGACTTTCACCAAAGGAATGCCTAGATCTTTGTGGATTCGAGAATTTTTAACATACCATGGAGCTGCAGTAATTGTACGTAGAATCTTATTTTGACCCCTTTGAATTTTTTCAATGTTGGATGCTGAGGCAGTACCCCATAATTGAATTCCATAACACCAGATTGGCTTTAGAATTGCATTGTACAACAAAAGTTTGCAATCCAACTTTAATGTAGAATTTCTGCCGATTAGCCAATTAATTTGCACTGCTTTTAATCTCATCTGGGTAAGTTTTGCGTCGATATGAGACTTCCAAGTTAAACGACGATCGAGGTGGATTCCGAGGTATTTGACTTCATTGTGTTGCGGGATAATTTGATTATTTATTCTGATGAGCGAGCATGTATCTTTTCGCAATGTGAAAGTTATATGAGTACATTTCTGTTCGTTAACCCTGATTTTCCAAAGCTCAAGCCAATTCTCTAGTTTATAAACATATTTCTGCAAGTTCTGTGATGCTATTTGATGGTCCTTATGAACGCTAATAAAGGCTGTATCATCTGCAAAAGTTGAAGTATGTATTATGGGGTCTAACGGCATATCGGATGCATAAATCAAATATAAAGTTGGACCCAGTATGCTACCCTGAGGTACTCCTGCTTCAATGGGCTGAGCGGGGCTTAAAAAATCGCCTTCTTTGATTGTAAATTTGCGACCGTATAAATAACTTTTCATAAGTTTGTGGGTGTTAGCAGGCAGAGTTAATTTAATTTTATGCATTAAACCTTCATGCCAGACTTTGTCGAACGCTTGCGACACATCAATGAAAAGGGCGGAGCAGTATTTTTTCTCTTCAAACGACTGTCTTATCACATTTACCAATCTGTGTGTTTGTTCGATGGTACTGTGTTTAGCTCTGAACCCGAATTGGTGATTTGGGATACATTGAGTGTCGTTCAGAATTGGAATCAACTTAGCCAATAACAATTTTTCAAACAGTTTTGAAATTGTCGGCAGTAGACTAATTGGCCTATATGACTCTACTTTAGTGGGGTCCTTCCCTGGCTTAGGAATCATGGTAATCATAGATACCTTCCAATCTGCAGGATAGTATTCTAGGCGTAAAATAGCATTAAAAATAAATAGGATAATTCTTTTAGCTACACGAGGTAACTCCACAAGCATTTTGTTGCTGATTTTATCCATACCTGGAGCTTTTTTAAGATTCAGAGTACCAATAGCGCTTTGAACATCATTAAAGCTAAGTCTTAGAGGTACAGGAGGTCTAATAACGAGTGGAGGCAAATCAGATGCATTATTTGAGTTGTTTATAGTAAACACTTTTCTCAAATGATTAACAAATAAAGTCCCCTTCTCGGAATCATTTCTAGCCCAGTCACCAGTCGGATTTCGCAGAGGAGGTTTTCCTCTAACTGGTCTTTTTAAACCTCGTGCCGCCTTCCATAACGAATAGTCAGATTGTGGGGTACTATCAAGACCCTCCAAGTAAGATTTAAGTGAAGCCATTCTTTGGGTTTCTAAGAAATTTCTTAGTATATCTCTGCATACCCGTAGCCTAGCTTTCAGTTCAGGAGACCTGTGGATTTGCCACTCTCTTCTAACTCTTCTTTTTTCTGACAGGAGATGATCGAGTTCAGCGAAATAAGTTCTATTTGTCCCACTTCTGCACTCAACGTCGTATGTGGAGGCGTGATGTACAGCTCTTCGTATGTCCTCAGTAAACTTGCCAATCGACCCATCAATATCCTCGGTAGTTCTCAACACTACATTTTCCGTGCAGTGGGAACTTAAATACTTTTTATACTTTATCCAACTTACTCTGGCTTTAGATATGTCCCGA
Source organism: Bellardia pandia (assembly GCA_916048285.2). NCBI lineage: Eukaryota > Metazoa > Arthropoda > Insecta > Diptera > Calliphoridae > Bellardia > Bellardia pandia. The sequence continues at coordinate 38,756,207 of OU696530.1, forward strand.
AATGGAGAGCCATTCCCTTGAAGGAAACGTATTGAAATAATAGAAGGAGAGTGATCTGAAGACAAGTCTAATGAAGGCTCCACTTGTATCGATTCTACAGGGATATTTTTTACTACTCCGAAGTCAATAACATCGGGAATCTTCCGTCGGTCCGTCGGCCAGTAGGTGGGATGCCCGCTTGAGAGTACATCTAATCCCATTTTGGCAATGGTGTTGAAGAGTTCACGACCCTTCGGGGTCACCAGACGTGAACCCCAAAAAGTGTGTTTGGCGTTAAAGTCACCAGCAACTAAAAATCTAGCTCCAAGGGAATTGAAGAAGCTGTAGTATTGGTGTTCTTTTATTGAAAATCGAGGCGGCGAATAAATTGATGATAAAACAAAATTGTATTGACAGAATTCAATACAAATGTTTGTTGCTTGTAGGTAATCCTCACATATGTTGTTCATTAAATAATGTTTTATTCTGTTCTTTATAAGAATTGCCGAACCTCCACATGCTCTTCCGCGGGGATCTTTAGTATCATACAACACGTAGCCATTAATTTTGAAGTACGCTGTCGCCGTCAAGTGAGTTTCAGCAATCATCATGACATCAATCTGCTTATCCATCAGGAAGTGTTCCAGTTCGTTTTTATGTTGGCGGAGGCCGTTCGCATTCCAAAAACAAATTTTTAAACAAATCATTTCTTTAAAATGGCTTGTAAGATAGTGGATTGCATTTTCAGCATTTCCTGCATCATGGATGTCATAGTGGTCGTAAAAGTGTTCATGGTTTGGACAAGTGTCTGCAATGTAGTCTCTAGAGTGTTAATATTAGGCTCGTAATATTGTGATTTAGGTGCCTGCTCCAAACCTGGCATATTAGATTTAACCACGTTAGCGTAAGAAACTTGTCTAGAACTAGGCGCGTTTACATGACTAGTGGACCGTAACAATTGCGGGAAATTGTCACTAGATGCCAAAATAGGCTGTTGACGATGATCAGGTAATACTGACGTCTTGTTGGTGCTTATGCCTCTCAAATGAGTGTAAATTGGACAACCTCTATAATTTGCGGTATGATTACCTCCGCAGTTACTGCATTTTTTGATTTTTGAATCAGTTTTCGACTTATCACATTGAGCAGTTGCATGTAGCTCCCCACACGCAACACAAACTGTCGGCAATTTACAATACGCCTTGGTGTGACCAAATTCTTGACAGTTGAGACACTGGACGGGTCCCTGACGCTTATGTGGTTCTTCCACGGTAATTCTACGATGCAGAAGGTACATCAGATTGTATATGGGATGGGACTCGTTTTTCTTTAATACGACATCTCCAGGTTCCAATTCCACCCTGAACATAGGCTGTGGAGTCTTTTCACGGTTTCTAATATTCGTTATGCTCTTAATTTTGAAGCCTTTTTCCATTAAGCTAGTCTTTATCTCGGCAGGATCAACATCTGGGTCTATACCCTTTAGAACGACTTGGAGTCCTTTTGCGCTTTTCAGCTGGTAGGTATAGAAATCCCTACTTTCCCTCTCCAACTGGTTGGACAATTTACGAAAATCATCCTCCTTTTTCACTTGTATTTTGGTTTCGCTGATATTTCCATGTTTAATTGATGTTACGCTAAACATATTTGCACCTATTACCGAAACAATTCCTTGTACCAATTTACTGGAAGTGGGCTCTCTCAGATAAATTGGTGGGGGCTTAAACGTCTTCTTAGGAAGTTCTGGCTCATCCGTCTGGAGGAGAGCAAACCTATTTTGATCATTACTCACAGTCTTAGAAGCTTTTGCATTTGATGACACTTGAGCAGACTTCGGGCTCCTCTGTCGCTTGAGAACGGTGATGTACTTATCCATACCTACTTGTTTTTTGGGTTTGACTGCACTATTTGGTGAAGATGATGTTTTCTCATCTGTTGAAATCACTATATTGGGCGAACAGGAACGACGCCGTTCTACGGCTCTTGTAGTGAGAAAATTCTCCAAAGATTTTTTTTATGGATTCTTCCTCAGAGAGCCATTTAGATTTTCTCGACGAGCTAAGCTCTTTCTCAAGCAGAAATCACTTAATAATGTTAGTATCCAAATAAAATTGAACACTAGTAAGTTTCATATAAACAGAAATCATGAAGACTAATTTTAAAACAGTTGGTTCATAATTAGTTATAGCTCCCATTTAAAATCCCTTTCAAAAATACATTAACATCAATAAATCGTTTATAAGCGTTTATATTAAGAAAAAATTTAAGACAAAGAATATTTATATGCACAGAAGTCATGCCAATACAGTTTTGAATGTTGGTCATAGCAACTATTTAGAGCCCATTTCTGAAAATCAGTTTTTATACATATACTGGATGTAGATTATTATATGGTCGGACTTGACCGACTATACTTTCTTACCTGTTACAATTAAGTTTATAAGTAGTTTCAATTATTTACTCAACAAGTATTTTCCCTTGTGTAATTAAAATTAACTTGTTTCATTTTAATTAATACAATACATGATCAATAACTTCCCCTTTAACAGCTAAAGGTACTTATTAAGTTTATTTATATTCATACTGCCTATTAAGGAACTAAAAACTTGTATTTAGTATAAATTTCAGATTGTGTGTGATTATTTTGAAAAAACCAAAAAAAAAAAAACAAGATAAGAGTAGCATAATTGAAAAGATTCATAAGCAAAAGTGTTGTTAATATTAATGAATTATTGCATGTTTTAAGAAAGATAAAAATTATTGCTTAAAAATTCGTTAATTTGGGTATAAAATAAACGTTTATTAAAAATAGTGAGGAATATAAGTAAATAATGCAAAGATTATTAAAGTTTAAAATCCTCACCACTATTAAAACGATATTAAAAGTATATTTTGTATTTGTTATAAACTTATTTGGTAAACTTTCAAATAGAAATTCTTTAAAAGTTTCATCGTTTCATTGTATATTTATTATTTCTTATACTTATACTTCTTAGCTTGCATCATCATGATAATACAACTAGTTTCATTCACTTTAAAATAAACCTAAGTTTATATACCACATACTATTCAATATTAATTAATTTTTTTTTTTTGGTAAAATTAATGGCACTCATTAAATTAAAATAATTGCTTTTTTTAATGCCAGTAGCAACACCAAACAAAAGACTTAAGCAACAAGTGCCATTGACGTGAGCCACATACAAAAACAATAGCAACAAGAATAATTGTATTTAGAAGCATTTTTAAAAGAATATCAAGTAATAAAAAAAATACAATAATAAATGAAGCAATTGAATAATATATGAACGGGTATATAAAGTGTGGAGTTTTGAATTGCACATTTAGAATGAAGCCACGTGCATGGTCAATGTCTGCGGATTTATTAAGGTTTTCTGTGTCTGTCTCAGGGTCTAAAATATGTGTGCAAAAACATTACTACGTTATTGTAGAATAGTTATATTATTTGCAATTAATTTCAGAAGTTGCAATCATACTATAAAACTAATTTTATTATTTTTAAAATATTAAAACAAGATATATAAACATTTTATTTTTTTTTTTAAAAATAACTAAAAACACTCAGTATACTACTTGACTAATTAGAATAAAATTTATAATTTAAGTGGGCAATTATCACCTTAAATAATATCAGTAAATAAATGCATACAGTATTTTATGGAAATAAATGCTCAACTGAAAGCAAAATACAAAAATGAAGATTTAAACAGAACAAAAACTAACACAAAATCTGTTTCCAACCTTTCAAAAATATCATGTTTTCTGTTAGACAGAGTGTAAACTGGATAGCAAATGTAGAATTAAATGTTTCACTTATTTTAGTTCCGGTTTAATAGTTGACCTTGTGTTTTTTCGTTTTCAATTGATCGCCAATTCCTATGAGTGCTTGAACAAAAGGTTTCTCAGGTTGGTTCAAAAGTTATAAATACTATTACTAAAGATCATATTATTTTACATAAGCAGAAATCGCAATTTTTTATTTCCGTATCTAAAAAATCATAATGAACTCGATTGTTATAAATCAACAAATATGTTGAAATAGAAACGTATAACAATATTTATCAGCTAAATATAGATTACTGGACAAGGGCTAATAAGAAAAATGAGGCTAAATTACACAATAGCTGCCTCTTTTAATAATTATTTTGTTATTTTGGGGAAAGAAAAAATTTACTTTACAACCAATCTAAAACAATTCCAGTTAATATTTGTAAGTTCTTAAAACACTAAAGCATTATATGGACCAAACAACACATTTGACTTTTAATTGAATGGTACGAAATTAACAAAATCTTCTGTAATGTAATTCAATAGAATAATGCTGGCCTATTAGAAAAGGAATTTGAATGAAGATGGAATGCTACAGTCAATTGTAGAAGAATTGAGAACTAATGGGTCCATTACGGATGGCAACCGAACCTCAGTGGTTTTGACAGTTGCCAAAAACATATTTCATAATAAAAACTTGCATGTTAGTTGCATTGCCTATTGGCAACCTAATAAGTTCTGTTGCTAGGCATCATCGACCCATTAGTGAAATTTTATAATCAAAAATGCAAGAATGGAAATTTGTGTCAACACTACTGGAACAAATTGGAAGAAAGTGCAAAGAGAACTTGGTGTAATTTGGGACTCAAAAATGGCAATTGAAATCTCATGCAAACCGATAACCGAAGGGGAACTTATATGGAAGAAGGATCTTGTAAGCATATAGACCGACTGTCATAAAATTATGTGTCATGAGTGATTTTTAACATTGGACCTTATATGGGAGTTATGACTAATTATGGACCGATCACCATAAATTATTTGTGTATATTTATATATATTTTTGTTGAATATTATTTGGATACCAACATCTTAAAGAGAGTTATGCACTTTAAATTGATTTTCCGATGTTTGTCATATGACAGTTATATGGGAGCTGTGGTCAGCTATGGACCAATCTGCACAAATGTGACTAATCTGTACATGTGATAAGGTTTCATGTACAACTTATTTGTGGTGAATTTTGTTGGGCTACGTTTATAAATAAAACATTTATGACCGATAAATTCCTATTTCAAGAGTACATTTGTATGTGAACTAGGTGAAATAAAGGACAGATTTCAACACATTTTAATCTCAACCGTCTTTGTGGCAAAAGAAAAACTATGCATCAAATTTTGTGGAAATGTCTTTAAAATTGCAAACTGTACTTTGTGTACATGGTTTACATGGAAAACCAATCAGATGGACGTATGGAAGGACATTGTTAAATCGACTCAAGAAGTGAATCTGAGTCGATCTGTTTACTTTAATAATATTTATGGAAGTTACAAACATCAGCTTAAATTAAATATTACAACCCCCCCTCTCCCGATATGCTGATTTAGGGTATAAAAGGAGGCATTTATCTACCACCTACACTAAGTCGGTGAATATAATTTTTTTTAATTATTTTGTAGCACAGTATTGTATTCAGTAGAGAGAAATATTTGCATGTGCACTAACTAAAAAAGTTAAATTCTAATAAATGTGCAAATCTGCTAAAAACAAAATTTACTATAGTTAATACAGATTAAGAGGTACACTGTCGCTGAACTAGCCATTTCACTATATACCTGTAGGCAGACAGCAGTTTTAAAGAATATAATTTATTCTTGAAAGACACATGTCTGTAACTTGTTTTAAATAAAAAAGTTTATTGTAACTAATTAATAATATGTACTTTGTAATTTTGTAAAAGTGTTTATTAGTTATTAATTTATTAGTTTTAGTTTATTCATATTAAGGTCAAGGAATTTAATGTTGGCAACTAATTAATATAAAAAATGCCATAATTTAATATATTTTAGGTATGTTTTATAATAAAATTAAATAAACTAAAGCTAGTAATTTGAAATGAAATGGCTTAATAAATTTAATAAAGTATGAAATCACTAAATTCCTACATAAATATAAAAAATCTTATAGTTTATTTTTGGCTTAAAAATCTGCCAGAGTTATTAGTTTTTATTTGTTTTTTAAAATTTTTTTCTTATTTGTTTCTCTTGTATTTGGTTTTAAATTGTGTTTCTTTTACTGTTGTTATACCCTCCAGTAAGACTTTTAGTATAAATAACATGTAATTCATTTAAAGTTTTGTGAGCTTAATGGCTACAATTTAAAAAAAAATATTTGTAACGCCTTAAGGTGTTGATACAGCGCAGCATTAATTTATTTTTTTTGCATTTACTTTTTTTAAACAACTGGAAATTTTTTAACTAAAAAATGATTAAGGGCTTTAAGTTTATTTTTGTTTCTTTAATTTTGCTTTTTGTTATTTTACACACTTTGGTATTTCAGCTATGTTTTTAACAGTTGCTTACAAAATTCCTTAATTTTTATTTACATTTAATTGTCTATAGTTTAAAATTTTTATATGAAAATAAACTGTCAGTATTGTTTTCTTAAACCCTTAAACTATGTTTAAGAATTACTTTATTTCTTTTAATTTTCAGCTCCAATAGTTGTATGAATGCAATCACTGACCTTCCTTAACCTGTTGTTTGGTATCACATGTTTCAGTTTCAGTTTCTTATTTCAGTTATTTTTTGTTCATTATTGTGTGCATTTTATTTTTCTATATTATTGTTTTTATTTTTTCTTTAAAATGTTGTTTGTATGCTTGTGAATTTTTAAGAGGTGGCTTTTAATAACATCTTTAATGTCAGTTAACAAAAAAGGTTTTTTTATTTTTTGTTTTATATCTGATATTAAATTTGTGGAGTTGATTTATATACTTGGTGGTTATGCGATAATTTAGTTATGAAGTTGTAATTGAGTAGTTGTACTTTTTTTAGTTTCATGATTTTAAGGTAGTAGAATTGTTTAAGGAAAATTATTTAATAACTAGTTTTAAGCTGAAAATTGTTGACGGAGAAACAATAATTGAGTAGATTTTTTAAATGATTTTTGAATTATGGGTTATGCGCTGGGTATTGACAGAACAAAACAGTCATTTTAGTTAAATAAACTGTCAAGGAAAACTTTGTTTAAAAGGCATTATAGGTTGTCACTATTTTTATTTGTGGGGTTATTGGAAAAATAACTTTGTAGAACAATTTCAAACTTTTTTCAAAAGTACGGGGTTCCGACGATTGCTTGTTGTTAAGGAGACCAAAATAATTTCACGAATAATTTCACAAAATTATTGTCGAGCTAAGAATATCGATCAAAACTTGTATTACCTTTAGATCACAGCATCAAACTGTTATAGTAAATTCGGCAGATATGTTTTGGCATCCATGGCTCATCTGGAAAAACTTCCAGTTCAAAATAAAGTTTATATATATCCTCCACTTTACTATTGCAAAATGAAACCTGGTATTCCTTAAGGGTGGGCTTGCCGTAGACGTAGCAAAACAAGTCAAGTTTTCAAACAGTTAGCCATTTTTATACTTACAAATTCCCTTGTGCTACAATGAAAACAAAAAAAGATCAAATTCCCTTACTACAATTTTGAGTGGGAAAACAATGATAACAAGAAGATGAAGAAGAAGGTTAGCAACAACACTAAAGACATAGTGACGTACATACAAAAGTATTCGGTATTGGAGTGTCAAACCATCCCGCCAGAGATGGGATGACCCACATATGTGAACAGTAACTAAATTAACCTTTAATGGACAATCTTGAATTTGATTGGTTTTTAGTGTTTGTGTTAAGTTTTGAGTTTTGGTGTGTTCTGACATATATAGTAAAATTTTATGGCCAACATTTTTGTGGAACATTTCATCCCCGCTCTTCCCCTTTTTCGGGGTGTTTTTTACAATTTCTTAGAATGAAGCCAAAAATGCCGTTATGAGGGGGGAGTTAGAGGGTTAATATGTTCTAAAAAAATATTTTCCATACCATTATCTACAAAAATGCTGAACATACCCTACACCTCAGACGTAAAGAAAACATAGTTTTATATACCGATATGCTGCAAGAACAGGCCAGAGCTGGGAATTTTTAACCGCTTCTGAAATAAAATTCTGATGTGATCTATCAAAACGCCGACACACGTATATATTTTTTTGGTCTCCTTAACAACAATCGATACCCCGTAATTTTTTTTTTTGTGTTGTACTGAGTAATTTAAAATACATAATAAATTTGCAAAATGAAATAGAAAACATTTCTAACATTTCAAAGTTGGTGAAGCAGAAAATTTAATAAAAATTACATATATTAAAAATTAGAAAATATAATTTTCTTTCAATGTTTCGCTACAACAATGTGTCGCATCTTTAGGGAAATAAATTTTTTATTAATGAATTTTAAATTTAATAATAAATTTTATTTCCCTGAAGATGCTACACATTGTTGTGCGAAATATTGCAAGAAATAAGAAATAAATGAAAAGAAATTTTGAACTTAAGCTCGAAGAAAATATAATTTGTAATAAAGATTAAAAGCTCCAACAATTAGATTAATAAAATAAAAACTATAGACAAATAGCAATTTGCGTACAACTACCTAAAAACACATTCAAAATATTAAACCAAGAAGATGGCAATCTTACAGTATTTTGTTATCAAACGCCCAATACATTTCACTATAAAATGTCTGCATTAAAACCAACTACTAACAGCTATATTTTCAACTGTTCCCATTTCTAAGGAAGGACAATTTAAGAATTTAAGCTGCGCAATAATCACAAATTTTGCTTGTACTAAAAAAATCGCCATATTTCCCTAAGATTTCCGGCTAAAATGGATACATTATTTAAGGTCTTTAAGCAAAGAGGCATAAGCAGAAATCCAAAATTGTTGCTTTTCTTAACATGAAAACATGATATTGTGGCAAAATGTTTTAAGTGTAATGAACTATGTTGCAAAATATACAGTGGGGAGCATAAATTAATATATGTTAGTGCCTAGTGCATTTTTATTGCATGAAAATAAAATCAATAAAGAAAATTTAAAAATGTTGTTTGTCATTTATTTTAGGTTTAACTCTAAACAAAATAATTTACAATACAAAATGGAACATATTAAATTTTGGCAACTAAACAATTAGAATAAAAAAAAACTTGTACAAGTGTTTTTTGAAAAATTTGCACAAATTGATTAAAGTTTACCATAAGATTTGTATGTGTTTGCTTTCTTTATAATTTTTTTGCAAATTATTCAACACAAATCAAATAATAATGATTTTTTTTGACATTGACGACAATATTCTAGCAATGACAAAAACTGGCAAGTATTAGCTAAACAGCTTAAAGTAAATCGATTAGTGGTCATAAGAGGCCAGAGTTTTTTGTATTCCCAAACAACTATTCAGAGATCGCAAAAACTACACTCAAAATATTTTGTAGGTAAAATTAACTGAAAATGTAATTTAAAATAAATGAACATTCATTTAAAAACCGGTCAACTCAATTTTCATTTAAATGTGCACTTAGTTTTTTGAATAAATGTTAGATTCAGTTAAAAATAAATTTTTTTAGAATTTTAAATGTTTATTTAGTTAAAAACAACTGCACGGAATACTTCCTAAATAAACTACAGTCCGTTACTGTAATAATATTCTGAGTGTATTAATGAGTGCGGAGGCTTGAAAGAGACAAGTACTTTATACCAAAAGGTGTTTCCATAGTAGGATAACAAGATGACGTCTTTGCATAAAAAAAGTTAAAACCGGTATTGCCGAAAAAAATATTAAGCCACGGTTAATGTTTGCTAGAGAAAGAAATTGAACAGTCGATGATTGGAATCGTGTAATCTGGTCAGAACAATCCACATTTAATCTTTTTGAATACCAAGGTAAACAATATTGCTAGCGACGAATAGCCTGGAGAATTAAAAGACATCATGTACAGGAAACAATGAAGCAAGGAACGTCATGTTATGGGTTTGCTTTGCATAGTGGCATCACGTACCTCTGCAAAGATTTGAAAGAATAATGGGGACAGAAAACTGTCAGCATATTTTGCAAACTCATTTTTCCGATTTTGCAGATAAAAGCGACTAACATGTTAATGAAGTAACTTTTCAGCTAGTTGGTGACCTAAAGCACACTTCTAATACCGTGAAAGAATGGCTTAGTCAGCAGCATTTTATTTTGAAGCAGTGCCCAAAAAAAGTTACGAACTCAGTCCCATTAAGAGTTTGTGGTCAATCGTGAAGAGACAGTTTACCGATTAACACCAACCCTTTTGCATGAGTTTTGGCAGCAGATTCAGCATGAATGAGGGAGTATATTAAATGAAATAATTGAAAAATTGGTACCTATTTTAAAAATTACAAATCAAAATTTTCACAATAGTATTCTTGATTATTTGAACTATTATCCTGAATAAAAACTTTTCTCTTAAAAATTAAAAATATTAGTTCATTTGCTTCTCTAATTAATAATATTTCATTTTGTTTTACAATATTCCATTGTCAAATTAAAAAAAAAAACATTCCTTCTCTCTTTGACAATTTTTGCTTTCAACATTTAAAATTGTTACTTAATTTTTTATAAAATTTTTATATTCGAAGTTTACTTCTAGTTAAATATTAAATTTATTTGAAATTTATTTTTATATATTTCTGTTATATGTTCTACATTAGCTTTCCGTTGGAAAGCATAAATGTAAAATCATATTGAAATATACAAAGAGACACTAGCAAAATGTAATGCATTTTCTGGCCTGCTAAAGCCGTCATCAGCATTCTTTGTGTCTAATATTGTTTATTTTCAAACTTTTTATATTTAACTTTTTTAATTTACTAAATGAGAATTTTTCCTCTTGCGATTATTATTTGTAAAAATTTTTAATAATTTTTTTTTTTATATTATAAAAAATTTTTACAATTAATACTCGCAAGAGGAAAAATTCTCATTCATTGTTACTTAACATTATTTAAATATTTTTTATAAAAAAAAAATAAGATAATTTCTGTAATATTTAATACAATTAAAAGTAATTAAAGACCACAAAATTGGTGACTCGACAAAGAACATTAACATTAAAGATGGAGTTATTTCAATCAGCATCGCACGGTGCAGAATATGCTGTTACTGAAGATGAAATTAATGAAAACATACTACAACAAACACAACAGCAGCCAGCAGTTTCCACGTTTAATTCAGGAGTAAAAATGTTTTACGAAAGAACGGGCTTTGGACTAAATATTAAAAATACTATTTTTAGTATGATGCGAAACTGAGTACATGCAGGTTCGTTTCGTTTGTATTTTTGATTAATAAAATATTTGTTTACATATTTAAACATAAATTATTTGACACAAATTTTTTCTTATTTCCTAGTTTTGGTTTTATGCAATAACAAGTGCACAAAGTACATTGTTGTGCTTCCTACTGTATGTGGCGAGTTCTTTCTTAAATGAGGAGTATGACCAAGTATACTTTAAAAGCTCTATTGTTAGGATTAATAAATACACAAATTTATTGACCACCTTTATTATATTGAAATTAAGATACATACATAAACATTGCAATTTATGGAGCAAATCTTTTCATTTAGGAAGTATGCTTGTATATGAATTTTAAAAGCATATCAACAATTCTAAGAAATTACTTCCAAATTAAATTATTATTGCCTTGCTGGTGATTTTTATTTAAAAATGCCATGTTGTTGTTGAAACAAAGACAGTTTTAAAATTTCCGTCCACAACAAAGTTTTTTATAAAACCAGTTTCTGTCTTAAGTCTTTTGTTTTCACACAAAATTTGTTTTCATTTGTTAAGAACTTTTTTTAAATGGAAGGTAATCTGAAACCACTTTTAAAAGAAAAATAATATAACTAAATAATTATCTTTAACAATAACATTCCTTTAACCAAACGACACCTGGGTTAGTCATATTCTTATGTAGGGATCAATAAAATGCAATAAAATGGTAATTAAACAATGTGTTTATATTGAGCTCTATTCAGATCTATGTTTTGATTACTCTTAAGCTCTATAAAACTTTATTATCTTGAAATAATTTATCTACACACTAAATGCTGCTCCATAAATAATTCTTCCTTTGTTTTTATATTCTACATGATAATACATGATATAAAATAGCATATATTATTTTTCAAAAATGTATGAAAAAATATACCAACAACAAGAAGGAAGCAAGTGTGATAATTAATTTTAAAACGACATTTAGTTCCGTTAAAACTTTGATTAAATCATAAAAAAGCAACAACTTAAATCATTTTTCTAAACAAATAAATTTGCACTATAACACTTTAGTTTTGTTTTTATATTTAAATAAATACCTTTTTGAAAACATGTTTTTTATAAAATTGTGACTAGAAGTGGTATAAAAATAAATAGAAATTTTGAATGAATGAATTTCAAGTTGTTTCATAAATATCAGGTTTCTTTGTTACGTTATTTCGAGTGATGCTTTTGGTTTATGTAATAATGTTTATATGCGAAATGTATATGTAAATTTATTATAAATAAATGAATATTTAAGAACAAGTTGAGACGTTTATTTTTAGAAGCAGAAATAAATGTATTTAATTATAATTATATTTAAATTATTTATATATGTATGTATGTACATACATATGTATTGTATTTTAAATGTAAAAGTATTTATGTCCTATTAATAACTTTTTAGTGCCAATTATTATAATAATAACAAGCTAATATTTTACTCTTAAAAGTTTCTACAGTTAATTAAGTGTGTATTTAATTAAATAACTTTAGTCACGTATGTAGATTTATCTTTAAATATTTCCGCATAAGTTGTTAGTTCAGAATTTTAGAATTTTATTCATATCTTTATGAAATCTATAGGTTATATGGGGTTTTCCTTAAATACTTAAACATCAACAAGACAGTAAAATTTAATAAAACAAGTTAGAGTGGAATATTCGGCTGTGCCGAATCTTAAATACCCTTCACATAAACACAACAAGAAATACAAAAACTGCATTGGCTATAGTACTAGTATATTCTTGTTCTGGGTTTTTATGCAGTATTAGTGGACTTTTTTTTAGTATTTTATATATTATATGTTTGAAAGACAATTTTACTACAGAGTTTGTCTTCTTTTCATAACAATCTGACAATTAAAAAATCATTTTTCCATATTCAGCACAAGTTAAAAAACAAAGTATAAAAAAAGTTAAGATTATAAGGTGAGGCTTCTTTTGGTTGAATTTGATCTCAAAAACATTATTTACAAAAGATTTATGGGAGGCATAGTAGATGTAGACCAATTATGGATAGCTTCTAAATTCATTAATCTCAATAGAGTTGTGTGATTGGTTGTTATACTCGGAAGTAGTCTTAATCCGTATAACTCATATTAGTATGATTTCTGTATTAAAATTTCTGATCTGTATAAAAGTAAGCTATGACAAATTATGGGTCGATCTTCTTAAATTTTGGAACAGCGATTTTTATGGATATGAGGATATTTCAAGTCAAACTTCAACATAATAACAGTATATCAAAATATAAAATTTTTATGGAGATTGTCTGATATGATTTTCAATACCAAACTGCCTAAGAAAATACAAAACAATTTTCTGGAAATTCTGTAAAGTTAAGTTGTGTGTTTTGAACGTGAGAGTGTTTCACACGGACGGACAGACGAACATAGCTCAAAAGACTTAGAATTTCATAAGGATCAAGAATATATATACTTGAATATTAACAAAGTTTCACACGGAATGACAAACGTAATATTCTCCACTCTTGGCGGTGGAGGGTATAAAAATAATTTTCGAAATTAAATTTGAATTTCCAAATATTGGAAATACTTTATATTGTACAAATAGATTTGAAAATCATAATAATAAAAAAATCTAATTATAAAATTTTGTTGTTATTAACTAAGTTCGAATATCTGAAATCGAATTAAATGTTAGGAAATAAACCGTTTTATTAAATATTCATAGTCAGAAAATTTTCCATTAATTTCGAACTTTCGAAATTAAATTCGAATTTTCGAACATTGGAAAAATTTAGAAATTTGCAAATAGCTATGAAAATAATAAAATTTTTAAATTATCAGATATACTAAGAAACATTTTGTTGAATCTTTATAGTCAGCAAATTAAACCAAATATTTTGGCATTAAATTCGAATTTTCAAATATTGTGAAAAAAAACAATAAAAATAATGAAATTTTTATTTTTTGTTGGCATTTGTTAAGTTCGAATTTGTGAACTCAAAGAAAAGCTAATAAATATGAAATATTATACAATATTTATATGCAGCAAATGAAGTCAAAAAATTTTGCCATTAAGTTCGAATTTTCGAAATTAAATTCGAATTTTCGAACATTGTGAAAAAGTAGAAATTTGCAAACTAACTTCGAAAATAACAATAAAAATAATGAAATTTTAATTATTTGTTGGCATTTGTTAAGTTCGAATTTCTGAAATCAAAGAAAAGCTAATAAATATAATATTTTAATGAATATTTATATGCAGTAAATGAAGCCAAATATTTTAGAAAAATATCCGAATTTTCTAACTATAAACATTGGCATGCTACTGGCATCATATTTTTGGGGACATACACAAAGGGTAGTAAAATCGTACTCATCGCAACCTGAATAGCTGACGGAATTTGCGGCTTATTGTCATTAAGAGCGCCGTACTATTAAAAGAACATGAAATGGTTAGCGTGTAATTTATGCCGGAATTATGGTATAAAAGCAGTAGGGGAATATCTTCAGTATCAAGTGGTGTTGGGTAGGGATATCCATAGATAGTTAGTACTAGAAAAACCGTGAAGTCTTGCAATGCAAAGTACTTGCAAGTACCAGGGCCATGATAGATTTGAATAAGGAGTAAATTACTAGTGCACACAAACATTACCTTTTTTGCAAAAAAAAAAATATGCGAAAAAAAAACCAAAAGGAGATTGGAAAAATCTAGTTTAAAATGTTTATGCACAGGTTACGACAAATCTACATAAGGAACCAAATAGGGCTCATAAATGGTCCCCTAGACAAAGACTGAGACTTCCTTAAAATGGATTGTGTGGAAACTAAAGCGATTAGTAAGTAGGATTGGCTAACGAACATCATATGTACCGTTGACCAGCTTTAAGGACACAGATTCATTGCAAGAGAAGACGGATGGTGTGTTTTGACACCAGCTATAACAATCTAGTCTATGCTTCGCTGCGGGCTGCTGCCAATTACTTAATCTATAAATCGTTGCGCTTACAAAACATACGCCACGATACTTAGGTCTTTGTTATTATCATTAATTGAAGCTTTGGTCAAGAGTTATAGCAAGGATATTTGCGATTACAAAATCTTTAAACACACCCAAATTCGGCTTGATCATTAATTTGCAAACATTTTTTGCCAATGTGGTTTAAGGTTTATAAGATTTAGCGCAACAGACTGTATGTAATT
Organism: Bellardia pandia; assembly: GCA_916048285.2. NCBI lineage: Eukaryota > Metazoa > Arthropoda > Insecta > Diptera > Calliphoridae > Bellardia > Bellardia pandia. Next base: position 38,771,549 of record OU696530.1, read on the forward strand.
GACCTTAAATTTAATAAATTCAATCAATTTATCACCTATTTGTCAATACAAGATTTATAAACTACAACAGTGCACATTTTTTTTTTGTCTATTGCTTTAAAACAAAAACAAATTAAAATTTAAAATAAACTGAATTAAAAAACTACCAAAAAGTTAAACAAAAGAAAACACGAAAAAACTCACAACATACTCGTAAACACGCTAACAAGACCAAATAATAAATGGATATTACAAAAAATACTTTTCGAATTGTATTATCTTTAAATTTGATGAAATCCAACCTTAAACTATATTTTATGACATCGTAAAAAGTTATACAAAAATAATAAAATGTGTTTAAAAAAAATTTCACCCACCTGCAATATGAAACCAATGGAGCAAATGATGAACCATGCAAAATCCGTAAATGAGTCAATCCAAGTCATAAACTTTGTTACCAAAGTTGACTCAGCTGTGTCGTCAAAGGCTGACGATGATGGCTGCTTTGAATCAGGTAAATGGCCATTTCTGGCATTCACATTATTATTTTCTTCCAGCATTTTAAGAAATTTTTATTTGACTTTTTTTTTATAAACAAATTTTTAGAAACACTAAGATTTTGGTTAATTTTTTTTTTTAAATAAATTTTTAAATTTTTTATTATAAATTCTAATTTTTTTTTATTTTTTATGATTTGTTATTTATACACCAAAATTATTGCCAAATTTTGTTTTAACTGTAACGTATTTTTTTTAGTATTTTGTATTAATTTTTTTGTTTTGTTTGAATTTTGTAAGTTTTAGCAAAAGAAAACGTAAGAAAATAGAGGAAAATGTTTGTTTTGTTTCAACCGCGCTTACACGTCCGCTCTCATGAGCGCAAGTAACTTTTGTGAACGTTAAGACACAGCGAAAAGCCTTCTTGACTCTAAATACAAAATAACAACAGCAAAAACAGTCACTGAAAAAACAAAATTCAAAAACAATATCAAACACAACATTCAAACAAATTATACTGCTTTTTGTTTTTTGTGTTTATTGTATTTTACTTGTTTTGTGTTGTGTTTGTAAGTTAAGCTTAATGTAAATGTTAAAGCCTTAGCTTTAACCCAGACTAAAGCTTTTTTTGTATAAAACACTTTTCTTAAGCCAGTTTGTGTCTATGTACTCGTACGTGTGTATGTTGTTATTAAATATTTTTATTTAGTAAAAGAAAATTCACTTTACGTGTTAACTTGACTCGCAAGTCAAACGTATAATAATGGTAAATAACAGATGTAACAAAATTTTACTCTAGACCTTCGTTATCAAATCAAATAAACGCAAAGTGAATAACCAACAGGCACAAGTAAAAGTGTGTTGGCCAGTTTTCATGCATTCGTCTGGGTATCAAGTTTATTTTTTCTGATTTTGTTTTGCTTTTCCATTTTCAGTTTACTTGAATTATCATGGCTTGGCATGTTTTACTTTTGTTTTTGAAATTGTTATGAACTGTATCGCATGTCTTAATAAAATGTTGTTTAGTGCTGTTCTTAATTGAAATTTTTGAAGTTATTACAGAATCCTTACGGAATTCACTATAAGTGTGAGCATATACATTAAGGTGGCCCAAAACAAACTTTGAAATAAAAAAAAAACGTTTGTTCTAAAGAATATTTTGCTGAAGTTATTGTCAAATGTGCTAACATCACATTTTAATGAAAATTAAAGATTTGAATGCAAAACGACATGATCAACTTCGCTTACGAATTAAGTTAAAAAGTACTAGGAAATTTTAGAACATACTACTTACAAATCGGGAGGTCCTGAAACTAATCCGTTGAAATTTTGCTGCTTTTAACTAAAAACTAGTCTTTGAAATGGAATCAGTAAGGAAAAACTGGGATCGTTTTTCTTGCATAACTGAGGTGCACCACTTTGGGGAACACTGGCACTGCTCCTGTTGAGTTTATGTATTAAGACTCTTAACGATATTGAAGGCTGTTCCATGGTATATTCTAAATTGTAAAATTCATTGGCCTCTTAATGTCTCCACAATATATGAGGATATGTATTACATACTCTAGTTTGAAAGTCATGGTAAACCTTATAGAACATCAAAGTTTCATTTCAGTTAAATTACTATCATAGGTTCATAGACGGCTTAGCAGAATGAAAAACTTGTTGCTAGCTAGATATCAAACTTATAGACAACTTTTGGAATAAAATGCCCACGCATTCCTTACGACAAAGTTTAACAGCTTTCTTATTATGAATGATGCAACATATGAAAAAATTTAATCTAAACAGAAACAAGGAAATGTCGGCCCAAAATATAAATATAACAAGAAAGAAAGTATAGAAAGGCTGACCAAATAATACCCTACACCCAGTATAAATGTAAAAACAGAATTTCAGAAATGAGCTCTTTATAGGAGCTGTGATCTATTATGGACCGATCATCCAAAAATGTATTGGCATGACTTCTGAGCATATAAATATATTTTGTGTTAAATTTGATCTCGATATAAACACTTATAAAAGACTTATAGATGATTTATGAAGAGTATCTTATATGGGAGCTATGACTAATTATGGACCGACTCATTTGTGATGAAATTTGTGTGGATACTTGCATAATTCAAAAATGTATGATTGTTAAACCCCTATTTGGGGAAGAAATTTTCCAGAAATAAGTTTTACATGTAGCCTATTCCAATCAACAATTGACCATATAACCCCGCTGACGAAAATCACTTTAAAGAGCATAACTCTATTCAAAATTATTTTCAACATAAGCTGGTTTCGTACATATACAAAAATTATTTAGCCCAATTTTGTGATGATCGATCTATAATTAGTCGTAGCTCCCATATAAGGCCCACTTCCGATAACCACTTTAACGATCAAATTTAATCAAATAAAATTTGACACAAATAAGTTTCTTATATACAGAAATAATGACACATAATTTTATAATGGTCGGTCCATAATTAGTCGAAACTCCCATATAAGACCCCCTCCGTAATTCACTTTAAGCTCCATAAATCTTTTAAAAGTATTTATATCGAGATAAAGTTTAAAATATATAATATTTATATTCACAAAAATCAGGACATTTAATTTTTGGATGATCGGTCCACACTAGGTTATATCTCCCATTATATCTAAAAAACTGTTTTATATATATACTGGGTGTAGGGTATTATATGGTCGGGATTGACCGACTATACTTTCTTACTTGTTTTCTTGTGCAAACAATACAATAGCTGTCCAGACGTGTAGTAGGAACTGCTCTGCACAAAATTGGCCTCTGTGTGATTTCATATTAGAACTGAAGCTTTGTATAGACGGTTGTCAGATCTTACAAAGTTGTCCGAAAAATGTTCAGAAAATGTCTGACAACCATGTGAATTTAAAATTTTTGCCTTTCAATGTTGTAAGCAAAAGCATTGACAATTTAACTTTTGCTAACCATTTTGTAATGTCAGTACATTGCTAGCACATTGCTAGATCTGACAAAATTCTATGATCTGACAACCGTATAAGTGGTAATATGAATATACGAAATACGAATTATTTTTGATCACTGACCACTGTTGATGATAGAAAATGTTAAGAGTCATCAGAACGATTTTTGTGTCTTTACGTAAATGTTATAAAAAAGGCACTTAGTTTGTTTTCGTACTAAGCTAACAATATACAAACATACGTAAATACATATGCATGTCTAATGTACTATTATTGCCACCAAAGTGTACACACTGTTCGTTAACGATGACTAAAACACACTGATAACTAGTTGCAGTTTTTCCCACAAAGATCAAAATAGTGTTGCATTTGTCGCACTTATAATATTCACAACCCACTACAAAACATTCAAAAATCAAGTTTTCATTTTCAGCAAAATACAAAAAATACTACATATATGCAATACGAGTGGTATGTATAAAAACACAATATTGATTAGATATTCCAAAACAATCTTGATTCTGTGCATAATTAATCCATTTTGAATGCGAAATTCTAACAAATAAATTATTATTAGTATGTACTACCTTGAACTATATAATGGTTTTTAAATGAGTGTCCCGCAAAATAGTTCTTCAATGTTAAATAAATACAAATACGAAAATCGTTTTTAAATCATGAATATCAACTGGAAGTTATTTAAAATGGTGATTTTTTGTATATAAATGCATTAAATTTAAGAACCAGTTGAGTAATTATTGTTTTTGCTAAGAAAAGGTATGTTTTAAAACTTTTAAATAAACAAATAAAATAAAAGAATTCTTTTAAATTAAAAGAATTTATTTATTTCCATAAACAATAATATTAATAATATAAATGCGCATTTAAAAGATGAGATTTTTATAAAATAAAAACAATGAATTTTTTTAATTCTAAACAGCTTGCAATTAATAAAATAATTGTTTCAAAATTAGCTGTATAAATTAAATTTGTTTGTGATTTAAATAAAGTTAATTTAAAATTCAAATAGTTCTATGTGCACAGTAGGTTCTATGTGAAATTTTGAGGATTTTTTGATTTCAATGAACTTATTTTTAAATGCAGTTAATTACTTTCTAATTAGGAGACATCATTTAAAGTCTGTGAAGATCAGGTTAAACCAGCTTCTTATTAAATATTTGCATATAAATTACGACAGATGACAAAATCAGTGCAATGCACTCTTCAAAAAGTTAACACACGCGTAATGCGTGTTCAGGGAACAAACTAGAATTTAGATTTATTCCATAAAATACATATAATGATCATATAATCAAAACATTTATTAGAACAGTAACATATTTAATTTATTTTCTATTTATAAAAAGATAACAAAAATTCTTGTTCATTACTTAATTCTAAGCGCCCATAAATTTATGAAAATAAAAAAATTTAAGAAAATCGTTTATGGGATTGGACAAATAATTAAAAATATTCACCACAGTTTTATTATTCCTAATAATTATATGAGAATTATTCCTCTTGCGAGTATTAATAAACAAAATTCAAAAAAAAAAAAATTTAATCGAAGTTGCCTTCAAGTTAAATATACAATTTTATTTGAAAATAAATTGTATACACTACATTTATTTTTGAATATTTCTGTTATATGTTTCACATAGCCTTCCGTTGGAAAGCATAAATGTAAAATCATACAAAAATATATTCAAAGAGACACTAGCAAAATGTAATGCATTTTCTGGCCTGCTAAAGCCGTCATCAGCATTCTTTGTGTCTAATAGTGCTTTATTTTCAAACTATGTATATTCAACTTTTTTTATAAATTATATGAGAATTATTCCTCTTGCGAGTATTAATAAACAAAATTCAAAAAAAAATTTAATCGAAGTTGCCTTCAAGTTAAATATACAATTTTATTTGAAAATAAATTGTATACACTACATTTATTTTTGAATATTTCTGTTATATGTTTCACATAGCCTTCCGTTGGAAAGCATAAATGTAAAATCATACAAAAATATATTCAAAGAGACACTAGCAAAATGTAATGCATTTTCTGGCCTGCTAAAGCCGTCATCAGCATTCTTTGTGTCTAATAGTGCTTTATTTTCAAACTATGTATATTCAACTTTTTTTATAAATTATATGAGAATTATTCCTCTTGCGAGTATTAATAAACAAAATTCAAAAAAAAAATTTAATCGAAGTTGCCTTCAAGTTAAATATACAATTTTATTTGAAAATAAATTGTATACACTACATTTATTTTTGAATATTTCTGTTATATGTTTCACATAGCCTTCCGTTGGAAAGCATAAATGTAAAATCATACAAAAATATATTCAAAGAGACACTAGCAAAATGTAATGCATTTTCTGGCCTGCTAAAGCCGTCATCAGCATTCTTTGTGTCTAATAGTGCTTTATTTTCAAACTATGTATATTCAACTTTTTTTATAAATTATATGAGAATTATTCCTCTTGCGAGTATTAATAAACAAAATTCAAAAAAAAATTTAATCGAAGTTGCCTTCAAGTTAAATATACAATTTTATTTGAAAATAAATTGTATACACTACATTTATTTTTGAATATTTCTGTTATATGTTTCACATAGCCTTCCGTTGGAAAGCATAAATGTAAAATCATACAAAAATATATTCAAAGAGACACTAGCAAAATGTAATGCATTTTCTGGCCTGCTAAAGCCGTCATCAGCATTCTTTGTGTCTAATAGTGCTTTATTTTCAAACTATGTATATTCAACTTTTTTTATAAATTATATGAGAATTATTCCTCTTGCGAGTATTAATAAACAAAATTCAAAAAAAAAAAATTTAATCGAAGTTGCCTTCAAGTTAAATATACAATTTTATTTGAAAATAAATTGTATACACTACATTTATTTTTGAATATTTCTGTTATATGTTTCACATAGCCTTCCGTTGGAAAGCATAAATGTAAAATCATACAAAAATATATTCAAAGAGACACTAGCAAAATGTAATGCATTTTCTGGCCTGCTAAAGCCGTCATCAGCATTCTTTGTGTCTAATAGTGCTTTATTTTCAAACTATGTATATTCAACTTTTTTTATAAATTATATGAGAATTATTCCTCTTGCGAGTATTAATAAACAAAATTCAAAAAAAAAAATTTAATCGAAGTTGCCTTCAAGTTAAATATACAATTTTATTTGAAAATAAATTGTATACACTACATTTATTTTTGAATATTTCTGTTATATGTTTCACATAGCCTTCCGTTGGAAAGCATAAATGTAAAATCATACAAAAATATATTCAAAGAGACACTAGCAAAATGTAATGCATTTTCTGGCCTGCTAAAGCCGTCATCAGCATTCTTTGTGTCTAATAGTGCTTTATTTTCAAACTATGTATATTCAACTTTTTTTATAAATTATATGAGAATTATTCCTCTTGCGAGTATTAATAAACAAAATTCAAAAAAAAAATTTAATCGAAGTTGCCTTCAAGTTAAATATACAATTTTATTTGAAAATAAATTGTATACACTACATTTATTTTTGAATATTTCTGTTATATGTTTCACATAGCCTTCCGTTGGAAAGCATAAATGTAAAATCATACAAAAATATATTCAAAGAGACACTAGCAAAATGTAATGCATTTTCTGGCCTGCTAAAGCCGTCATCAGCATTCTTTGTGTCTAATAGTGCTTTATTTTCAAACTATGTATATTCAACTTTTTTTATAAATTATATGAGAATTATTCCTCTTGCGAGTATTAATAAACAAAATTCAAAAAAAAAATTTAATCGAAGTTGCCTTCAAGTTAAATATACAATTTTATTTGAAAATAAATTGTATACACTACATTTATTTTTGAATATTTCTGTTATATGTTTCACATAGCCTTCCGTTGGAAAGCATAAATGTAAAATCATACAAAAATATATTCAAAGAGACACTAGCAAAATGTAATGCATTTTCTGGCCTGCTAAAGCCGTCATCAGCATTCTTTGTGTCTAATAGTGCTTTATTTTCAAACTATGTATATTCAACTTTTTTTATAAATTATATGAGAATTATTCCTCTTGCGAGTATTAATAAACAAAATTCAAAAAAAAATTTAATCGAAGTTGCCTTCAAGTTAAATATACAATTTTATTTGAAAATAAATTGTATACACTACATTTATTTTTGAATATTTCTGTTATATGTTTCACATAGCCTTCCGTTGGAAAGCATAAATGTAAAATCATACAAAAATATATTCAAAGAGACACTAGCAAAATGTAATGCATTTTCTGGCCTGCTAAAGCCGTCATCAGCATTCTTTGTGTCTAATAGTGCTTTATTTTCAAACTATGTATATTCAACTTTTTTTATAAATTATATGAGAATTATTCCTCTTGCGAGTATTAATAAACAAAATTCAAAAAAAAAAAAATTTAATCGAAGTTGCCTTCAAGTTAAATATACAATTTTATTTGAAAATAAATTGTATACACTACATTTATTTTTGAATATTTCTGTTATATGTTTCACATAGCCTTCCGTTGGAAAGCATAAATGTAAAATCATACAAAAATATATTCAAAGAGACACTAGCAAAATGTAATGCATTTTCTGGCCTGCTAAAGCCGTCATCAGCATTCTTTGTGTCTAATAGTGCTTTATTTTCAAACTATGTATATTCAACTTTTTTTATAAATTATATGAGAATTATTCCTCTTGCGAGTATTAATAAACAAAATTCAAAAAAAAAAAATTTAATCGAAGTTGCCTTCAAGTTAAATATACAATTTTATTTGAAAATAAATTGTATACACTACATTTATTTTTGAATATTTCTGTTATATGTTTCACATAGCCTTCCGTTGGAAAGCATAAATGTAAAATCATACAAAAATATATTCAAAGAGACACTAGCAAAATGTAATGCATTTTCTGGCCTGCTAAAGCCGTCATCAGCATTCTTTGTGTCTAATAGTGCTTTATTTTCAAACTATGTATATTCAACTTTTTTTATAAATTATATGAGAATTATTCCTCTTGCGAGTATTAATAAACAAAATTCAAAAAAAAATTTAATCGAAGTTGCCTTCAAGTTAAATATACAATTTTATTTGAAAATAAATTGTATACACTACATTTATTTTTGAATATTTCTGTTATATGTTTCACATAGCCTTCCGTTGGAAAGCATAAATGTAAAATCATACAAAAATATATTCAAAGAGACACTAGCAAAATGTAATGCATTTTCTGGCCTGCTAAAGCCGTCATCAGCATTCTTTGTGTCTAATAGTGCTTTATTTTCAAACTATGTATATTCAACTTTTTTTATAAATTATATGAGAATTATTCCTCTTGCGAGTATTAATAAACAAAATTCAAAAAAAAAATTTAATCGAAGTTGCCTTCAAGTTAAATATACAATTTTATTTGAAAATAAATTGTATACACTACATTTATTTTTGAATATTTCTGTTATATGTTTCACATAGCCTTCCGTTGGAAAGCATAAATGTAAAATCATACAAAAATATATTCAAAGAGACACTAGCAAAATGTAATGCATTTTCTGGCCTGCTAAAGCCGTCATCAGCATTCTTTGTGTCTAATAGTGCTTTATTTTCAAACTATGTATATTCAACTTTTTTTATAAATTATATGAGAATTATTCCTCTTGCGAGTATTAATAAACAAAATTCAAAAAAAAAAATTTAATCGAAGTTGCCTTCAAGTTAAATATACAATTTTATTTGAAAATAAATTGTATACACTACATTTATTTTTGAATATTTCTGTTATATGTTTCACATAGCCTTCCGTTGGAAAGCATAAATGTAAAATCATACAAAAATATATTCAAAGAGACACTAGCAAAATGTAATGCATTTTCTGGCCTGCTAAAGCCGTCATCAGCATTCTTTGTGTCTAATAGTGCTTTATTTTCAAACTATGTATATTCAACTTTTTTTATAAATTATATGAGAATTATTCCTCTTGCGAGTATTAATAAACAAAATTCAAAAAAAAAATTTAATCGAAGTTGCCTTCAAGTTAAATATACAATTTTATTTGAAAATAAATTGTATACACTACATTTATTTTTGAATATTTCTGTTATATGTTTCACATAGCCTTCCGTTGGAAAGCATAAATGTAAAATCATACAAAAATATATTCAAAGAGACACTAGCAAAATGTAATGCATTTTCTGGCCTGCTAAAGCCGTCATCAGCATTCTTTGTGTCTAATAGTGCTTTATTTTCAAACTATGTATATTCAACTTTTTTTATAAATTATATGAGAATTATTCCTCTTGCGAGTATTAATAAACAAAATTCAAAAAAAAAAAAAAATTTAATCGAAGTTGCCTTCAAGTTAAATATACAATTTTATTTGAAAATAAATTGTATACACTACATTTATTTTTGAATATTTCTGTTATATGTTTCACATAGCCTTCCGTTGGAAAGCATAAATGTAAAATCATACAAAAATATATTCAAAGAGACACTAGCAAAATGTAATGCATTTTCTGGCCTGCTAAAGCCGTCATCAGCATTCTTTGTGTCTAATAGTGCTTTATTTTCAAACTATGTATATTCAACTTTTTTTATAAATTATATGAGAATTATTCCTCTTGCGAGTATTAATAAACAAAATTCAAAAAAAAATTTAATCGAAGTTGCCTTCAAGTTAAATATACAATTTTATTTGAAAATAAATTGTATACACTACATTTATTTTTGAATATTTCTGTTATATGTTTCACATAGCCTTCCGTTGGAAAGCATAAATGTAAAATCATACAAAAATATATTCAAAGAGACACTAGCAAAATGTAATGCATTTTCTGGCCTGCTAAAGCCGTCATCAGCATTCTTTGTGTCTAATAGTGCTTTATTTTCAAACTATGTATATTCAACTTTTTTTATAAATTATATGAGAATTATTCCTCTTGCGAGTATTAATAAACAAAATTCAAAAAAAAATTTAATCGAAGTTGCCTTCAAGTTAAATATACAATTTTATTTGAAAATAAATTGTATACACTACATTTATTTTTGAATATTTCTGTTATATGTTTCACATAGCCTTCCGTTGGAAAGCATAAATGTAAAATCATACAAAAATATATTCAAAGAGACACTAGCAAAATGTAATGCATTTTCTGGCCTGCTAAAGCCGTCATCAGCATTCTTTGTGTCTAATAGTGCTTTATTTTCAAACTATGTATATTCAACTTTTTTTATAAATTATATGAGAATTATTCCTCTTGCGAGTATTAATAAACAAAATTCAAAAAAAAATTTAATCGAAGTTGCCTTCAAGTTAAATATACAATTTTATTTGAAAATAAATTGTATACACTACATTTATTTTTGAATATTTCTGTTATATGTTTCACATAGCCTTCCGTTGGAAAGCATAAATGTAAAATCATACAAAAATATATTCAAAGAGACACTAGCAAAATGTAATGCATTTTCTGGCCTGCTAAAGCCGTCATCAGCATTCTTTGTGTCTAATAGTGCTTTATTTTCAAACTATGTATATTCAACTTTTTTTATAAATTATATGAGAATTATTCCTCTTGCGAGTATTAATAAACAAAATTCAAAAAAAAAAATTTAATCGAAGTTGCCTTCAAGTTAAATATACAATTTTATTTGAAAATAAATTGTATACACTACATTTATTTTTGAATATTTCTGTTATATGTTTCACATAGCCTTCCGTTGGAAAGCATAAATGTAAAATCATACAAAAATATATTCAAAGAGACACTAGCAAAATGTAATGCATTTTCTGGCCTGCTAAAGCCGTCATCAGCATTCTTTGTGTCTAATAGTGCTTTATTTTCAAACTATGTATATTCAACTTTTTTTATAAATTATATGAGAATTATTCCTCTTGCGAGTATTAATAAACAAAATTCAAAAAAAAAAAAATTTAATCGAAGTTGCCTTCAAGTTAAATATACAATTTTATTTGAAAATAAATTGTATACACTACATTTATTTTTGAATATTTCTGTTATATGTTTCACATAGCCTTCCGTTGGAAAGCATAAATGTAAAATCATACAAAAATATATTCAAAGAGACACTAGCAAAATGTAATGCATTTTCTGGCCTGCTAAAGCCGTCATCAGCATTCTTTGTGTCTAATAGTGCTTTATTTTCAAACTATGTATATTCAACTTTTTTTATAAATTATATGAGAATTATTCCTCTTGCGAGTATTAATAAACAAAATTCAAAAAAAAAAAAATTTAATCGAAGTTGCCTTCAAGTTAAATATACAATTTTATTTGAAAATAAATTGTATACACTACATTTATTTTTGAATATTTCTGTTATATGTTTCACATAGCCTTCCGTTGGAAAGCATAAATGTAAAATCATACAAAAATATATTCAAAGAGACACTAGCAAAATGTAATGCATTTTCTGGCCTGCTAAAGCCGTCATCAGCATTCTTTGTGTCTAATAGTGCTTTATTTTCAAACTATGTATATTCAACTTTTTTTATAAATTATATGAGAATTATTCCTCTTGCGAGTATTAATAAACAAAATTCAAAAAAAAAAAAAAATTTAATCGAAGTTGCCTTCAAGTTAAATATACAATTTTATTTGAAAATAAATTGTATACACTACATTTATTTTTGAATATTTCTGTTATTTTTTTTTTTGAATTTTGTTTATTAATACTCGCAAGAGGAATAATTCTCATATAATTTATAAAAAAAGTTGAATATACATAGTTTGAAAATAAAGCACTATTAGACACAAAGAATGCTGATGACGGCTTTAGCAGGCCAGAAAATGCATTACATTTTGCTAGTGTCTCTTTGAATATATTTTTGTATGATTTTACATTTATGCTTTCCAACGGAAGGCTATGTGAAACATATAACAGAAATATTCAAAAATAAATGTAGTGTATACAATTTATTTTCAAATAAAATTGTATATTTAACTTGAAGGCAACTTCGATTAAATTTTTTTTTTTTGAATTTTGTTTATTAATACTCGCAAGAGGAATAATTCTCATATAATTTATAAAAAAAGTTGAATATACATAGTTTGAAAATAAAGCACTATTAGACACAAAGAATGCTGATGACGGCTTTAGCAGGCCAGAAAATGCATTACATTTTGCTAGTGTCTCTTTGAATATATTTTTGTATGATTTTACATTTATGCTTTCCAACGGAAGGCTATGTGAAACATATAACAGAAATATTCAAAAATAAATGTAGTGTATACAATTTATTTTCAAATAAAATTGTATATTTAACTTGAAGGCAACTTCGATTAAATTTTTTTTTTGAATTTTGTTTATTAATACTCGCAAGAGGAATAATTCTCATATAATTTATAAAAAAAGTTGAATATACATAGTTTGAAAATAAAGCACTATTAGACACAAAGAATGCTGATGACGGCTTTAGCAGGCCAGAAAATGCATTACATTTTGCTAGTGTCTCTTTGAATATATTTTTGTATGATTTTACATTTATGCTTTCCAACGGAAGGCTATGTGAAACATATAACAGAAATATTCAAAAATAAATGTAGTGTATACAATTTATTTTCAAATAAAATTGTATATTTAACTTGAAGGCAACTTCGATTAAATTTTTTTTTGAATTTTGTTTATTAATACTCGCAAGAGGAATAATTCTCATATAATTTATAAAAAAAGTTGAATATACATAGTTTGAAAATAAAGCACTATTAGACACAAAGAATGCTGATGACGGCTTTAGCAGGCCAGAAAATGCATTACATTTTGCTAGTGTCTCTTTGAATATATTTTTGTATGATTTTACATTTATGCTTTCCAACGGAAGGCTATGTGAAACATATAACAGAAATATTCAAAAATAAATGTAGTGTATACAATTTATTTTCAAATAAAATTGTATATTTAACTTGAAGGCAACTTCGATTAAATTTTTTTTTTTTTTGAATTTTGTTTATTAATACTCGCAAGAGGAATAATTCTCATATAATTTATAAAAAAAGTTGAATATACATAGTTTGAAAATAAAGCACTATTAGACACAAAGAATGCTGATGACGGCTTTAGCAGGCCAGAAAATGCATTACATTTTGCTAGTGTCTCTTTGAATATATTTTTGTATGATTTTACATTTATGCTTTCCAACGGAAGGCTATGTGAAACATATAACAGAAATATTCAAAAATAAATGTAGTGTATACAATTTATTTTCAAATAAAATTGTATATTTAACTTGAAGGCAACTTCGATTAAATTTTTTTTTTGAATTTTGTTTATTAATACTCGCAAGAGGAATAATTCTCATATAATTTATAAAAAAAGTTGAATATACATAGTTTGAAAATAAAGCACTATTAGACACAAAGAATGCTGATGACGGCTTTAGCAGGCCAGAAAATGCATTACATTTTGCTAGTGTCTCTTTGAATATATTTTTGTATGATTTTACATTTATGCTTTCCAACGGAAGGCTATGTGAAACATATAACAGAAATATTCAAAAATAAATGTAGTGTATACAATTTATTTTCAAATAAAATTGTATATTTAACTTGAAGGCAACTTCGATTAAATTTTTTTTTGAATTTTGTTTATTAATACTCGCAAGAGGAATAATTCTCATATAATTTATAAAAAAAGTTGAATATACATAGTTTGAAAATAAAGCACTATTAGACACAAAGAATGCTGATGACGGCTTTAGCAGGCCAGAAAATGCATTACATTTTGCTAGTGTCTCTTTGAATATATTTTTGTATGATTTTACATTTATGCTTTCCAACGGAAGGCTATGTGAAACATATAACAGAAATATTCAAAAATAAATGTAGTGTATACAATTTATTTTCAAATAAAATTGTATATTTAACTTGAAGGCAACTTCGATTAAATTTTTTTTTGAATTTTGTTTATTAATACTCGCAAGAGGAATAATTCTCATATAATTTATAAAAAAAGTTGAATATACATAGTTTGAAAATAAAGCACTATTAGACACAAAGTATGCTGATGACGGCTTTAGCAGGCCAGAAAATGCATTACATTTTGCTAGTGTCTCTTTGAATATATTTTTGTATGATTTTACATTTATGCTTTCCAACGGAAGGCTATGTGAAACATATAACAGAAATATTCAAAAATAAATGTAGTGTATACAATTTATTTTCAAATAAAATTGTATATTTAACTTGAAGGCAACTTCGATTAAATTTTTTTTTTGAATTTTGTTTATTAATACTCGCAAGAGGAATAATTCTCATATAATTTATAAAAAAAGTTGAATATACATAGTTTGAAAATAAAGCACTATTAGACACAAAGAATGCTGATGACGGCTTTAGCAGGCCAGAAAATGCATTACATTTTGCTAGTGTCTCTTTGAATATATTTTTGTATGATTTTACATTTATGCTTTCCAACGGAAGGCTATGTGAAACATATAACAGAAATATTCAAAAATAAATGTAGTGTATACAATTTATTTTCAAATAAAATTGTATATTTAACTTGAAGGCAACTTCGATTAAATTTTTTTTTTTTTTTTTGAATTTTGTTTATTAATACTCGCAAGAGGAATAATTCTCATATAATTTATAAAAAAAGTTGAATATACATAGTTTGAAAATAAAGCACTATTAGACACAAAGAATGCTGATGACGGCTTTAGCAGGCCAGAAAATGCATTACATTTTGCTAGTGTCTCTTTGAATATATTTTTGTATGATTTTACATTTATGCTTTCCAACGGAAGGCTATGTGAAACATATAACAGAAATATTCAAAAATAAATGTAGTGTATACAATTTATTTTCAAATAAAATTGTATATTTAACTTGAAGGCAACTTCGATTAAATTTTTTTTTTTTGAATTTTGTTTATTAATACTCGCAAGAGGAATAATTCTCATATAATTTATAAAAAAAGTTGAATATACATAGTTTGAAAATAAAGCACTATTAGACACAAAGAATGCTGATGACGGCTTTAGCAGGCCAGAAAATGCATTACATTTTGCTAGTGTCTCTTTGAATATATTTTTGTATGATTTTACATTTATGCTTTCCAACGGAAGGCTATGTGAAACATATAACAGAAATATTCAAAAATAAATGTAGTGTATACAATTTATTTTCAAATAAAATTGTATATTTAACTTGAAGGCAACTTCGATTAAATTTTTTTTTTTTTGAATTTTGTTTATTAATACTCGCAAGAGGAATAATTCTCATATAATTTATAAAAAAAGTTGAATATACATAGTTTGAAAATAAAGCACTATTAGACACAAAGAATGCTGATGACGGCTTTAGCAGGCCAGAAAATGCATTACATTTTGCTAGTGTCTCTTTGAATATATTTTTGTATGATTTTACATTTATGCTTTCCAACGGAAGGCTATGTGAAACATATAACAGAAATATTCAAAAATAAATGTAGTGTATACAATTTATTTTCAAATAAAATTGTATATTTAACTTGAAGGCAACTTCGATTAAATTTTTTTTTTTTTTGAATTTTGTTTATTAATACTCGCAAGAGGAATAATTCTCATATAATTTATAAAAAAAGTTGAATATACATAGTTTGAAAATAAAGCACTATTAGACACAAAGAATGCTGATGACGGCTTTAGCAGGCCAGAAAATGCATTACATTTTGCTAGTGTCTCTTTGAATATATTTTTGTATGATTTTACATTTATGCTTTCCAACGGAAGGCTATGTGAAACATATAACAGAAATATTCAAAAATAAATGTAGTGTATACAATTTATTTTCAAATAAAATTGTATATTTAACTTGAAGGCAACTTCGATTAAATTTTTTTTTTTGAATTTTGTTTATTAATACTCGCAAGAGGAATAATTCTCATATAATTTATAAAAAAAGTTGAATATACATAGTTTGAAAATAAAGCACTATTAGACACAAAGAATGCTGATGACGGCTTTAGCAGGCCAGAAAATGCATTACATTTTGCTAGTGTCTCTTTGAATATATTTTTGTATGATTTTACATTTATGCTTTCCAACGGAAGGCTATGTGAAACATATAACAGAAATATTCAAAAATAAATGTAGTGTATACAATTTATTTTCAAATAAAATTGTATATTTAACTTGAAGGCAACTTCGATTAAATTTTTTTTTGAATTTTGTTTATTAATACTCGCAAGAGGAATAATTCTCATATAATTTATAAAAAAAGTTGAATATACATAGTTTGAAAATAAAGCACTATTAGACACAAAGAATGCTGATGACGGCTTTAGCAGGCCAGAAAATGCATTACATTTTGCTAGTGTCTCTTTGAATATATTTTTGTATGATTTTACATTTATGCTTTCCAACGGAAGGCTATGTGAAACATATAACAGAAATATTCAAAAAATAAATGTAGTGTATACAATTTATTTTCAAATAAAATTGTATATTAACTTGAAGGCAACTTCGATTAAATTTTTTTTTGAATTTTGTTTATTAATACTCGCAAGAGGAATAATTCTCATATAATTTATAAAAAAAGTTGAATATACATAGTTTGAAAATAAAGCACTATTAGACACAAAGAATGCTGATGACGGCTTTAGCAGGCCAGAAAATGCATTACATTTTGCTAGTGTCTCTTTGAATATATTTTTGTATGATTTTACATTTATGCTTTCCAACGGAAGGCTATGTGAAACATATAACAGAAATATTCAAAAATAAATGTAGTGTATACAATTTATTTTCAAATAAAATTGTATATTTAACTTGAAGGCAACTTCGATTAAATTTTTTTTGAATTTTGTTTATTAATACTCGCAAGAGGAATAATTCTCATATAATTTATAAAAAAAGTTGAATATACATAGTTTGAAAATAAAGCACTATTAGACACAAAGAATGCTGATGACGGCTTTAGCAGGCCAGAAAATGCATTACATTTTGCTAGTGTCTCTTTGAATATATTTTTGTATGATTTTACATTTATGCTTTCCAACGGAAGGCTATGTGAAACATATAACAGAAATATTCAAAAATAAATGTAGTGTATACAATTTATTTTCAAATAAAATTGTATATTTAACTTGAAGGCAACTTCGATTAAATTTTTTTTTTGAATTTTGTTTATTAATACTCGCAAGAGGAATAATTCTCATATAATTTATAAAAAAAGTTGAATATACATAGTTTGAAAATAAAGCACTATTAGACACAAAGAATGCTGATGACGGCTTTAGCAGGCCAGAAAATGCATTACATTTTGCTAGTGTCTCTTTGAATATATTTTTGTATGATTTTACATTTATGCTTTCCAACGGAAGGCTATGTGAAACATATAACAGAAATATTCAAAAATAAATGTAGTGTATACAATTTATTTTCAAATAAAATTGTATATTTAACTTGAAGGCAACTTCGATTAAATTTTTTTTTTGAATTTTGTTTATTAATACTCGCAAGAGGAATAATTCTCATATAATTTATAAAAAAAGTTGAATATACATAGTTTGAAAATAAAGCACTATTAGACACAAAGAATGCTGATGACGGCTTTAGCAGGCCAGAAAATGCATTACATTTTGCTAGTGTCTCTTTGAATATATTTTTGTATGATTTTACATTTATGCTTTCCAACGGAAGGCTATGTGAAACATATAACAGAAATATTCAAAAATAAATGTAGTGTATACAATTTATTTTCAAATAAAATTGTATATTTAACTTGAAGGCAACTTCGATTAAATTTTTTTTTGAATTTTGTTTATTAATACTCGCAAGAGGAATAATTCTCATATAATTTATAAAAAAAGTTGAATATACATAGTTTGAAAATAAAGCACTATTAGACACAAAGAATGCTGATGACGGCTTTAGCAGGCCAGAAAATGCATTACATTTTGCTAGTGTCTCTTTGAATATATTTTTGTATGATTTTACATTTATGCTTTCCAACGGAAGGCTATGTGAAACATATAACAGAAATATTCAAAAATAAATGTAGTGTATACAATTTATTTTCAAATAAAATTGTATATTTAACTTGAAGGCAACTTCGATTAAATTTTTTTTTGAATTTTGTTTATTAATACTCGCAAGAGGAATAATTCTCATATAATTTATAAAAAAAGTTGAATATACATAGTTTGAAAATAAAGCACTATTAGACACAAAGAATGCTGATGACGGCTTTAGCAGGCCAGAAAATGCATTACATTTTGCTAGTGTCTCTTTGAATATATTTTTGTATGATTTTACATTTATGCTTTCCAACGGAAGGCTATGTGAAACATATAACAGAAATATTCAAAAATAAATGTAGTGTATACAATTTATTTTCAAATAAAATTGTATATTTAACTTGAAGGCAACTTCGATTAAATTTTTTTTTTTTTTTTGAATTTTGTTTATTAATACTCGCAAGAGGAATAATTCTCATATAATTTATAAAAAAAGTTGAATATACATAGTTTGAAAATAAAGCACTATTAGACACAAAGAATGCTGATGACGGCTTTAGCAGGCCAGAAAATGCATTACATTTTGCTAGTGTCTCTTTGAATATATTTTTGTATGATTTTACATTTATGCTTTCCAACGGAAGGCTATGTGAAACATATAACAGAAATATTCAAAAATAAATGTAGTGTATACAATTTATTTTCAAATAAAATTGTATATTTAACTTGAAGGCAACTTCGATTAAATTTTTTTTTTTTTGAATTTTGTTTATTAATACTCGCAAGAGGAATAATTCTCATATAATTTATAAAAAAAGTTGAATATACATAGTTTGAAAATAAAGCACTATTAGACACAAAGAATGCTGATGACGGCTTTAGCAGGCCAGAAAATGCATTACATTTTGCTAGTGTCTCTTTGAATATATTTTTGTATGATTTTACATTTATGCTTTCCAACGGAAGGCTATGTGAAACATATAACAGAAATATTCAAAAATAAATGTAGTGTATACAATTTATTTTCAAATAAAATTGTATATTTAACTTGAAGGCAACTTCGATTAAAAATTTTTTTTTTTTTTGTATTCCTAATAATTTTTCAATTTTCTTCAAATAATTATAAATTTACCTTTAATATTTTTTCGGTTAGTCCTTATTTGTTATTATATGAACCCCTAAAATTGACATATCTATCGACCAAATGTTTGTAAAATCAACAAGTAAGAAAGTATAGTCGGTCAAGGCCGACTATATAATACCCTACACCCAGTATATGTAAAAAAACAGTTTTTCAGAAATGGGAGCTGGTCATATGGTCATCCAAAAATTTTTGTAAATATAAATATTATGTATGTTAAACGATATAAATACTTTTTAAAACTTTATGGAGGAATTAGGAGATTTATGGTCGTTAAAGTGATTTTCGGTAGTGGAACTTATATAGAAGCTATGTACGTCTAATTATGGACCGGTCATCATAAAATTATATCGTATTATTTGAATATATACAAAACATATTTGTGTTCAATATTATTTGGATACCAATATTTTTAAGAGAGTTATGCTCTTTAAAGCGATTTTCTGAAGTGGGCCTTATATGGAAGCTATGGTCAATTATGGACCGATCTCCACAAAATTTGTAGATGTAATTTGGCTTTATTTACCACTCATTTGTGATGAAATTGGTTTGGATACTTGCATAATTCAAAAATTTATGATCGTTAAACCCCTATTTCGGGAGGACATTTCACCAGTTTCAAAAATATCATGTACGAAATTTTATCGAAATATTTTTAAAAATGCGACCTGTATTCTGCGCACAAGGTTTACATGGACAGCCAGCCAGCCAGACGGACGGACGGACATCGTTAAATGGACTCAGGAAGTGATTCGGTGTACTTTAAGGTAGGTTCAGGACCAATATTTGTAGGCGTCATAAACATCAGCACTAATCCAATATACCCTCCCCACTATGGTGGTGTAGGGTATAAAAATAGGTATAGCTTTACAGGCCGCCTCAATGTTTTCCCTCAATGCATCTAAATTTTAGCTGTTTTTCACTTTCGAACTTTTCTCAACTTCTTTTAACAAGTTTTCAATTAGATTGTGTTCAGGGAACTGTGTGTTTGAGATCATTGTCGTGCTTAAAATCCCTAAGTAACGGCAAATTTTGTTCTACGCATGATATCATCATATTCATATATATTTTTAGGACAGCTGACAAAATGGCCGCCAGTTAAAAATCTGTTCCCAACTTAAACTTTTATACATCTAAAAAAAACTATTTATCTTTAAAAAATTAAATCACCATTTTTAAGCACATAAAAATAAGTCTGCAAAAATTTCTTTAAACAAATGTTTTATTAATGTATATTTATTTGTTAAAATTCCATTAAGTCATGTATGTAGAAGAGTTCGACCTGTCAAAATGTCACAATTTTGTTATAAAATAACAAAAAATAACTTTTTAGTCGGTGTTTTTATTTACAATTTACTAACATCATTGTTTATCTCTAATGGTGTTTTCTTTTCTGAAATAAAATGTTACACCGTTATTATGTACATTTTTATAATGTTCACCCCACATTTTAAAGATGTCGCATTTTTAATGGTCAGAATAGAACATAAAATTACAACAGTGTAACACTTTTTTTTCATGTACAGATAGCTCCCTGGTAAAATCGCTTGAAATAAAACAATCAGGTATGTGATGGAAAACGATAACGAGTGAGTTTTAGAAGTTAATTTTTTCGTAATATTTCTGTATTAAAACAGTTTTATCCCACAAAATATAAAGATAATTTGCTATTAAAGAGAATCTTAAAACAAAAATTTTTAAAATTTAATTAGAAATACTTTAAAATGGACTTCAAAAACACACTCGTTATCGTTATCGTTTTCCATCACATACCTGAATGAATATTTATCAAAAATACCAATGGCACCTTCCCGACTAATACGCAAATTCTTCTTAAACTATAAAAATTATATATGTATATATAGACATACATTACATATATACATAAGAAGTAGGAGATATTGCCCTATGAAATTTGACATACATCAACTTCAGAGTATTCATAATTACGTTCTCTACAAAGCCTTTCACTTTTCCATAATCATATAAAATATTTCATCATAATCAGATGATGAAGATGAATTCAACAAGTCATCCAGAATTTTTTCAGCACATAAAAAAGTAGTAATATTTTCCATTTTGTATATATATATTTTGTTTCTTAACAGAAATACACATTCATAAACAAAACAAATGTCAGTTGTAGCGATGCCAACTTAGCCCTTTTCGGGCTAGATTTAGCCGGATTTTAGTCACTCAAAACGCAAAAAAAAAAGAAAATTGGATGTGGTTTTATATGGATTTTTTCCATTTAGCCCTTTTTTCAAAAATGTTTACGCGTTTTGAGTCTCAAAAGTTGGCATCACTGGTCGGCTGTTTTATCGTGCGATTCTCCCCCTCTAAAAATACAGAGTGTGAAAGGTGAACCATTTTTTAATTTATAGAGAGACATTTATAGAAAAGAACACATTACACTTTAGCAGTGTTGAAATTTTTTCAGAAAAGAACACAAAAAAATTAAAAAAGATGCGAAATGGGAAAAACGTGTAACATTTTTGCCAGAAAAGAAAACGCCATAAATCTTGGTTTATTATTAATGAGTTTAATAAAAAAGTAACAATAAAAAGAAATATTTCACTTCTACACGTGTACGTCTGTTTTTCTTATTTATTGTAGGCAATTTTTGTGTTAATTAAAGGTTCAAAACCACTTTATAATTTGTTAAATTTGTTAATAATAAAAACAAATTTAATTACTTTTGAATAGATTATCATCTAATTTACATTGAAAAACATTTACAATTAACTTTCAAGTACAAACTCGTTCTGTATGGATGAGTAATCAGCACAAGAAAAGAACATGACATAAGTGTAAATAATTGGAGTGTTTGCCACTAAACAATATTACTGATTGAGTTTATTTTATTTCAGTTTAAATAATTTATTTAACACGTTTATGAATAAAATACACTTGAACACAAAGATGTTAGACAGGAGATTTTTGTTATTGGGCAGCAATACTTGAGTGATACCAAACCGGTCCAATATAATATGAAATCTGGCAGACCATAACCGGAGAAGTAGCCGAAAAATGAATATAAGAATATGCTGCCAGATATAAAAGCTTAATATTCCATCATGACTACGTTAGGCGACTTGTTGCAATACCTGCTAAAAACTATGTAGAAAGAATTGGTTGGGAAGTTTTACCACACCCTCCTTATAGTGCAGTTCTCGCCCCATTCGACTAATATTTGTTTCGGTCGATGCAGAGCGCGCTCTCTCTCTCTTTCGCTGTGATACGCTTCATTTTAGAATAAGGAATCCAAATTTGGCTTAATTCGTTTTTGGTCTCTTGTTGCCAAAATGTTTACCAAATGTTTACAAATGTGTACAAATGTTTCAAAATAAAAGCTAAACATTTTAAAAACTCCCGCATTTTTAAGTTTTACACCCAATAAAACTAATTATGTATACGGCACGCTCTTTCATTTACGGAGCAAAGTATTTTTATTATAATAAAAAATATGTATATAAGTTTAAATTAACTTTGTGTGGGCAGAAGAAATAATAACTGAGAGAAGCAATCAAAAAGTTGTATACAATTCAAATAACACCCTATTTTATATCACCAAAATCTAAAAATGAAAAGTTAATATATTGTTGCTCCTACATTCAGCTTAATTAAAGCCTCTAGCCGGCTTTTCAGGGAATTTACAAGAGGTTCAGTTACTTCTCTAGTAATCATGTCACACTCTTCCGTTAAAGCTGTTCGGAGTTTGTCTTTGTATGAAATGATTCTTTTTCTGATATTCCTGTCTAATATTTCCTACAGATGCTCTCTGGGTTTAAGTTCTGGAGATTGCGAAGGTGAATTTAATAGCAATTCTTTGACAATTCTGGGGGTGTGTTTTGGGTCGTTATCTTGCTGAAAAGCCCATTGCGTTTCAAGACCTAAATTTTCAGCACTTACTTGCAAATTGTGCTTTAAAATTTGTAAGCAGTCTCGGCTATTCATTGTACTTTCAATGAAAACACAACATTAGCTGGTCGTGTAACTGACATACAACCCCAAATGAACGCCATGTTTTACTGTAGCACTAAAGTTCTGTGGAAGCAGCTTACTATTTCCTGTTCTCCGAACTTTTCCTCTTGATTTTGACCTAAAAATCTCAAATTTATTCACATCTCTAAATATTACATTATTCCAAAAAGACTGCTGAGAGTTTAAGTAAACTTTTGCAAAGTCTTTACGTTTAGTACGGTTTACTGCAAAAATATACGGCTTTTTCTAGGCACTTTTCAATGAAGTCCACGGTTATTCTGCCGTCTTCTAATTGCCGATGCGCTTACTGGGTTACCGCGTATTTTAAAAATGTCTTCAGCTAATTTGGAGTCCGCTAGACTTTGGAGTTTTCTTGAACTCTCTGACTACATTGTCAATTAGAGGGCGTGGTCGACCGGTATGTTTTACAGTTTTGCTGACTCTTGGAGCTTTACTTCTTTCAATAACTTTTGACTGGCTTTTGTTGATAATTTTGGCAATATCTGCGAAAGATTTGCCATTGCTTCGATGCAATACATTTAAATCTCTAACCTCTGCTGATAAATCTTTGACACGTGTCGTTCGGTTTCTTAAATAATTTCCTAACTCTGTACTTACAAAATTATTACTAGTTTTATTACATATCAATAATTGCATTAAAAAACAGTGCTTAATGTACGATGTAACGTTACTTAGTTTATTCGATTTTAACCTTCTGCATACTAAATATTGACTGCATTTTTAAGAGCATCTTGTCTTTTGTTAGATAACATATCTTCCAGTAAGAGGAAAAGATAACAGTTTAATAAAAGTAGGCAAACATTTTTATATAAATAAATTATTAAAATTTAGACTCCCCTTAAATATATTATTCTTATTGTTTGCTGTACTAAATTTTGACTACGTCTTCATATATATAACGAAGGTTGAGAAAACTACGCATAAGAATGAAAATTTCTCAAGCTTTTTTGGATCGTTAAAAAAAAAAAATAAAATGGATTTTAAGCGTCGTTTCATAACTGTTGATGAGACATAGATCCACCATTATACTGTAGAGATAAAAGAACAATCCAAGCAATGGACTGAAGCTGGAGGAAGTGCCCCAAAGAAGGCAAAAACAATTCAATCGGCTGATAAGGTTATGACAACGGGTTTTTGGGACTTGGAAGATATTTTAGTGATTGACTGTCTGCAAAAAGGTAAAACAATAAATTCAGAGTACTATTGCAACATTCTGGATCAATTAAACGGAAAAATTCGTGAAAAACATCCTGGCTTACGACACAAAAAAATAATTTTTCATCAAGACAGACCCACCAGCGCACAAGAGTGTTTTAACAATGGCTAAAATCGACGAATTAAAGTACGACTTGGTTGACCACCCACCTTATTCTCCTGATTTCCAGTGATTTTTATCTGTTCCCAATTAAAAAAAATCGGCAAGCGTTTTATCTGAAATTCAGATGCAATTATAGTTGTTACCTACTATTTTAAAGGTCTTGAGGAAAACTATTTAAATCAAGGGATAGAATTGCTAGTTAAGCCTTGGACTAAGTGTATTGAAATTACAGGAGATTATATTGAAAAATGAAAATGTTTTTTGAAAAACTAACTATTATCTTTCTGTGCTAGGCTAAGAAGTTTCCGCACCGCTCTCGTATATATATAACGCAGGTTTAGAAAACTAAAACAAAATCATATGATTGACCATAGGAAAAAACACATTTCATTTAATGGAATTCCTTTCAAAAGCAAAGCCATAAAAATACAGGGACTTTATAATAGTTGTTTCCATGGTTTTAAATATAAATATACGGTATAAGAATCAAGTGATAATATATCCTCAAAATACATAAATTAAAGTTAAGTACAATGTTAAGATAATCTGCTAGAGACACTAGCGCTCCAGACAGAAATTTATCGAAGGATAGAAAAGAAAATTAAACCTATGCTTTTGGAAAGGCAAATAAATTCCATCTTCGTAAATTCTATTCATTCAAATAAAGCGAGGATATTTTTAAATGATTGAAATTTAGAATCGAAATCTCTCGCGTCTAAAAGTCACACCTCTTAAAAACTATTTAAAAAAGTAATATCGATAAAAACGAATGATACTAACAAAATATCGTTCGTTACAACGGCATTTGCTTGTAACTATGTTATAGAGTGTTTGAAATGATGCCAGAGTCTTCTGCAATTACAAAGTCTGAACTTAAACCTGTAAGAATCGCTGCAGAATTCGTTAGATGACCAGTTCGTTGTCCGTTTCCTTCCCTATAGGGCTAGTAGAAGGTTTTAAACGTTATTTACTTACGTCAGAATAGTGAGAATTTTTTTTATTTTGAAATTGGTCACGGTATGAAAGGCTGAGAACTCTTTAAGGTCTTTCAAACTAACTATAATAACAAGATATGTCAGAGTTAAAAATAGCAACACACAAACGTCTACAAAAGTATACACACACATTTAAACACACTATTACTAGAATATTTCTGTATGAATTTTAAAGATTTCCTATCAATTCTTTTGCTTTAGCATTTATTTTGTTTGGTTGTTTTAACAAAAAAAAAATAAAATATATTATTAGAATGTATGTATGTATGTATTTTTAAAATATATTAACTATGACCTTTATCAGTCAAGAAACATGTGTATATTTCATTTTTATGCTAAGAACATTATTAACTTGAAAAATTTGCTAAAACAAAACTTCCTTCCTTCCGTTTTATGCGGCGTCTGTCTCACACATTAAATTATTTAGCACACACACACACAGCTGTTTAAAGTTTAAACTATTTAACTTATGCTAATTTTACATATTGATTGTTGTTTTTTGCTATAAATTTTTTCTTAAGATTTTTTATTTGTGTTTTTAACTTTTTTTCAATGTTCTGCAAAAATAAACCCATGTCTTTGGATGATGATGATAAATCAAGATTTAACTGACATTTGCAGGACATGCGCAATAAAGCATGACAACATAAGAAAAACATATCACAACATTTGTTGTTATTTTAATAAAAAGATTTGTGTTTACAGTTCATTGTCCCTTCTTTGTTTTGACATTTCTGAGTGTTGGGTGTTGTTTAAGGGTTGTTATATGAAATGTGCTAAAACAGGATTGCTTTAGTGTTGCTTAAAAAGGTATTAAAGGCTTCATTAGTCTTTACTTTCTGTTGCTGTTCTGTTCCGTGTCGTTCTGTTGTTAAATTTTTGTAATTAGTTTTTCCGTATAAACGTATCAGCTGTTTTAGGTAAACAGACAACACATACCGCGAAAATAAATCAAACAATACAAATCAAAGGTTTTTTATTGTACAATATGCCATTACTTTCGACTAAAGTAATGAGTTTTTCGATATCCATCGTTTATTTTTTATATTTTTATAACTTTTATACAAAAACTTAAATAAATTCAAAAAAATTGAAAATTTTTGTAATAAACCAAAAATTTTTTGTTGTACAGATATCAGCTGTTTTGTGTTGTCACTCACAATTACTTAGCAAATTTTTGTTTTCAACAGGTTCGTCTGCAGCGGCACGGAAAGTAACAAAACAACTAACGACTTCTACACATTTTCTATTTAACGGAATCAAGTCAGCTGATTCGGAACGGAACATTAAGTACAGACTAATTCTGCATTAAGTCTGTAAAAAATTCCTTTTAATTACAAACATTTGAAATATTTAAATAATGATTTAAAAACATGTTCTAAACCATGGTTAAATTAAATACCAGGTGACAGCATTGCTACAACAATTACAACAAGGCAAGAACAACAGGCATTTTTCTATATGAAAAACTTTCGTCACTGTCAAAAAGTTTTTTTTTTATATAACTTTTTGACATTTTCAAATTCACCATGAATAATCAGCTGGCGCTACGCTATCACCTAGTATTTAAATTCACCTTGTTCTAAACTATGTTTATAATGTTAAATTTATGTGTTATACTAACTGACCGCCCCAGCTTCGCTCGGTATTTACTAATGATTTGTATTTTATATAGAATGAAAAGGAGGCTTTGGTGTCAGTTCTTCAAGTTTCTTAAAAAATGTCTCTTATTAAGAAAAATGAGAATTGCAAATTAAGCAGTAAAATTTAGTTCTTTGAGTTTTCATAAAATTGTCTCATACTTCAAAAATGAGAAGTGAAAAGGAGGCTTTGGTGTCAGTTCTTCAAGTTTCTTTAAAGATGTATCTTATTAAAAATTGAGAAGTGAAAAGGAGGCAATATATTAAAAACTTAAAATTTCCGAGTTTTACTAGTTTTTTTACGGAATTTTTGAGTTTTTTTTCACAAACCATCTCCTGAGAATTTCGAAGCGAATAAAAAAAAATCAGCCAAATCGTTCCAGCCGTTCTCACGTGATGTCATTACACACATGGACCATTTCATTTTTATATGAATATGTATATCGATTGATTAAATTACAGTTTGTTTATATTGTTAGCTGTTGCGGTTTGGATTCATATCATTCATTTAAATTCAAATAAGAAGTATAAAATGTCAGTTCTTATAAAAAAAATGTTGATCTTTACTAATTTTAAATGAGGTGTTGCTTTATAAATAGAATGTATTAATCAGAGAAAGCAAATTTAGTTAACTAAACCAGTAATATGGTGTTCAGACATGCATTTTTAATAGAGTCAATTATTGGTTAATTAAAAAGTGTTCACACATGCTCAATATTGCTAATTTAATTAGAGTATGACAGCAGCTGACAAAAAAAAAATTGTTTATATTTTAATTGTGTAACTTCTAGTAATAATTTTACGAAAATGGAAATTTGCATTTATGTTTGCATTTATTTAAATTTGAGTTGTCAAATTTCAACAAAGTTTGTTGATTGAGTATTATTGTGCTAACTAAACACACTTGTCACAACAATTAACTGTTGATGAAGCAATTACCTTAGTTGAAATTTTGGATAATTAAATTCAATTAGGGCGTTAATTAACAAATTTCTATTAAAAATGCATGTCTGAACACCATATAAAACACTTAATTTATAAGATTAAAGACATCATTAGTCAGGTTGTTCTTTTATTTTATTATGAACTGCAAACATAGTTGCCAGATTTGACGATTTTTTGTTTCAAAAATAGCAAAGTGACGTTTTGACGATTTTTTTTTACTGAAAGTGAAGATTTTCTAAATTATTAAAATTGTCTATCATTTGTTTGTTTTATTAATGTTTTTGTTACCAAATTCTCTTTTCTTGTTTTGAGACAACAACTATTTTTCTCATTTAATATCATAAATATTAAGAAGAACATGACACATGTATTTGAACAACAAAACTAATAATACGAATAATAATTCCAAATAATATTGAGTCAGGATAGTAGAAATTACTTATGTATCTGTAAACATAAAAAGCAGTTTTAAATGCTGAATTCTATAAAATTTTTAGAGGAAACAAGTTCTGAATTGCAATGAGGAAATTCTACAAATACTTTTCCTATTTTAACAAAACGTCGAAAGAATATTCAACCAAACAAATTTAAATAACAAAAATACGGAAATCTTTGAAAATAAGTACCTGTATATGATGGATGAATTGGATTCTTTACTCAAAATGTTATTTAAAACTTAATAAACTAAATTGTTTTGACATTGTAATTTAACCTGAAATAATTAAATATGCTAAATTCAGATATTAATTTATTAAATGCTGTAAGTCTTGTTTCACACTCTTAAGAGTCATCTGAACAGTTTTTGTTCAATTCTCTTTTGAACTTGCCATTTCATTTACACACGCCAATTCAATTTTCGTACTTTTTTTAAGCAAATCACGACCTTTGCTTTGATAACCATCTCTAAATTGCTGTATTCGTACATTCCGTAAGCGTGTGTGAAAATGGGGATCCTACTTTTCCCCTTTCTCTGCAATAATTCGCTTTAGCTCTAGTTTTCGCAAAATGTGTTGTTTTTTATGTTGGCATCAGAATGGGTTTAATAATTTAATTAATTTGCACACTTAATCTCTTGTCCAAAAGAAATATTATCTATTTTTTCCCAAATATTTTATTCTGATGGAATGCCATATGCGTTGCGAAAAGGTTATGAAGAGCTGCTATCAAAAAATCCCATACCAACAGTAATGTATGTTAAAGGTTCAATAATATGTTGGTATTATCTTTTTCGGCAGCTGGACCGGTCTGATTACACTTTATTGAAGAATAAATGATGCAGATTGATTAATTGAATATTTTACAATAATATTTGCCAGTATTCAAGGAATAGCTAGCTCCTAACAAAAACTACTATTTCTACCTGGACAATGATCCGCGGAATAGGGCTTATAATCTGAGGTCATGATTGTTGTATAATTGTCCGCATCACAGAGCCCCTACGTTAACCCCATCGAAAAGTTTTGGATTTATCTCAATGCCAACATAAAATAACAAAACATTTCGTGAAAACCAGAACTAATGCTAACTTTTGCAGAGGCAGGGAAAAAGTAAGATCCCTATTTTCACATAAGGTTACGGAATATACGTTTACAGCAAGTTGGAGATGGTTATCAAAGCAAAGATCTTCTTAAGAAATACCACTGGTCATTTTTACATTACATTGGTTTTAAGTTAATTTGCTATTTGATTCAAACGTATAAACATTAGATGTAGCCATTGAAATTATACTACAAATAAAAGAAATACAGAAAAAGCTTGCTGTACGAGTTTAGCTTGAAGCTAGATACTGTATATAAAAGTAGTTTTATTAAAATTCTGTGTGACGCTAAAGAATTGTACACAAAAGTTTAATAATAAAAATTTGCTATAAAACGTAACATTCAGTTTGTTTATTTGTTTTATTGTCAAAAACAACCTTTAACCCATTTTTTGCTTCCTAGTAAAATAAAATGTTTAGCTAAACATCTGCACACAATCACATTACTAAGAATGAACTGAGATCAAAAATTAAATTCTTTAGAAAATTAGCGCCAATATATAAAACATACAGACGGTGTCGAGTGTGATACACCGATCATCATAGTATGAGTGATCTTCTAAAATCTTAGTTCAATAATAAATATAAAAATATAACAGGAAACACTAGAAAACTATAAGCACAATGATCCAACGATTTAAAATCTTCAATAAAATATCATTCTGAAATCAAAATATCGTCGATCTCCTTAGAAAAAGACGATTTATTATTGGTTTTTCGATCAGAGCAAAAAAAAAAACACATTCGATTTAATGGAATTACTTAATAATGGTGGATTCCATACAAGGCTATCTATGTATATATTCAAAACATATTCAAACAAAAATTGTAGTTGAGCACAATATAACTCATGGTGTTATTTACCTTGTTCATTGGAAAATTCTACCATATAAAATGTTTGTTCACTAGTCCTCACAAATGAAACTCTTTTTTATTTTATTAAAAAAAATCTTGATATAAAAAAATGGCTTTAGCGAATGGGCCTGACAATCCGATGGACATGCAATTTGAAATGGACGTGGTATTCTAGTTTAAGTTTTGACGGTGGACTCCACAGCTCCCTCAGGAGAGAACATCTTAGACATGCAAAACTGTGAAACGCCTTCAAACGCGGATTTTTTTTTTAAATTTTAAGTTTTTGTACAATATAAATTTAAAATAAATTTATTTAATTTGATTCAAAGTATTATCCATTGTCAGCTATGACTCTTTGTTATCTTTCTGTCAACATATGGATTCGAAACACGAATAAACCGTGTTTTTGTTTTCATGGATCTTATACTTATTCCAATTCTCTAAAAGAAATTTAAGGTCAGGAACTATAGTGGCGTTCCGCTTTAATTTTAACTTGATATTTAGCTTTGTTATTGTTTAATTGGGGGTTTCTATATTTATCCATTACGTCGACTTGAACTCTTTAATGTCAAGGCATTGCAGCTTTTGAATAATGACGGGGATCTAAATCGCGCAAAAACTTTTCTGAAGAGTGGTGACGTCTAATAAGGGGTAACAGACATTTTTCTATAGCCATTACCTATACATACAACCGGACAAAAACATTGCGACGGTGAGTGTCCGGTTATGAGGATATTCATGATATTTCACTATTAAATTTTCCATTAAATTTGTTAACCACATATTATTTGTTTAATTAAAATTAAAACAACAAGTACCAACTTAAGTTATTCTTAGTTGATTACTTTCAGCACGAAAACTTACAACTTAATTATGCTGTAACTAATGGTGTTTTCTTTTCTGAAATAAAATGTTACACCTTTATTATGTACGTTTTTATAATGTTGAATCCACATTTTAAAGATGTCGCATTTTTAATGGTCAGAATGGAACATAAAATCACAACACTTTTTTCTCATGTACAGCTGTTTTTGTTTTTTTTTTTTTAAGAAGAAACAGATAGATCGCTTGAAATAGGACAATGAATATCTCTCAAAAAGACCAATGGCACCTTCCCGACTAATACGCAAATTCTTCATACATTACATAGTATATAAGAAGTAGAAGATATTGTCCTATGAAATTTGTCATACATGAACTTCAGAATATTCATTACGTCAAACGTTCTCTACAAAGCCTTTCACTCGCGGTTATGGATTTCTTTCCATAATCATATAAAATATTTCATCATCATCAGATGGTGAAGATGAATCCAACAAGTCTTCCAATATTTTTTCAGCACATAAAAAAGTAGTAATATTTTCCATTTTGTATATTTTTTTTTTGTTTCTTAACACAAATACACATTCATAAACAAAACAAATGTCAGCTGTTTTATCGTGCGATTCTCCCCCTCTAAAAATACAAAGTGTGAAAGGTGCACCATTTTTTAAATTTATAGTGTGACATTTATAGAAAAGAACACACTACACTTTAGCAGTATTGACATTTTTTTAGAAAAGAACACAAAAAAATTAAAAAAGGTGCGAAATGGGAAAAACGTGTAACATTTTTGCCAGAAAAGAAAACGCCATAAGTTAGTTATGATTTGTGAATAAGATCTTTAACTATTTGTAAACTATTTTTTAGTTTCTGTTTAAAAAGTTTCGACTTTAGTTACGATTTCTGAATATGCGCCAATTTATTTTCTTTTTAATTTACAGTTATTTTTTGTAATCTCATAAAATGAAATTAAATCGTGGCACACTGCTGGTAAATGAAATAAAAATAATACTCCCCACTACGTGTGTCATTTATAAACTCGAGTCACAGGAGAAAAGTCGCAGGTAAAAGTGGCAGCACCTGTTGAATAATTTTAGTGATTTTAAGGCAGGCATTATGGCTATTAAGGATACTCTGTCTAAGAAGGTTGTCTTCACAATATTCCACTGCGAATGAATCTTAACTAAGCTCTTTGATAAAATAAAATGAAGCACACATATAAAGAAACAGGACGGAATAAACATAAACCGGAATCAATTAATGAATTCTTCTAGGATCTTAACTCTCTGCATTAAAAAGTCAGACATTATGGATATTAAGAATAATCGGTCTAAGAAGATTGTCACATCGTTATTGTTTATTTTGTATTCAGCATTTGGGATGCTGTGGAATAGAAAGATGAGCTCTTAGGCGCCTATCGTAACGATTGGGCGTGAAATATAATGACAACTATAGAGGCAATAGTAAATTTTTATAAAAAGTGGACTTAGCAACTTAATATTTTAAGCTAACGATATATTTATCATCGGATCATAGGCAGAGCTGGTAAGACTGACACTGACTCATTGGACGTCTGCAATTTGTAGTGTACGCATCCTAAGTTAACGACATTGTATTTTATTCCATCCTGTCCAAAATTCTATATTCTTATTTTTCATATTAATCAAACATTTTTTAGTATGTTACAAATGTTATAATAGAAACACTATAACCGCCTCAATTTTGTTGTTAACTATACATAGGTACATAAATCACGGGGTTTTTTATGTTTTCTTTTTTGAAATTATGAAAAAAACGCTTTTATTTTCAAACATTTTCAACATTAAAACAGGTTTAAAAATCTTCCGGTTTATTTAAAACATGTTTAGGAATTTTTGTTCATAATTCTAAGTTTACTACTTTTTAATGTATAGTTGGTCTAAAAACAAATTAAATTGAAATTATCATGTGTAATATAATTATTACTACGACTATATGTACATTATACAAGCCAAGTTCAAAGTATTGTGGTATGATAAAGATTCTAATAAACATCTTGAACAAGTATATTTAATTTGAATCTTTAAGAAGAATACAAGTAAGTAAGTAAGTATGTTTGTATACATATATATCATGATGGCTCAACACATAAAACACACATCGAAATTTGTCTTTTTTTCAGTTTCTTTATGTCTTAGTGCTGGGTAGTCGCTGTCCAATTCAAGGTCAATATCAAATCTCTATTATAAATAAATATATAAAGAATATAAAAAAGAATCAACAAAAAAAAATATTATCAAACAAAATCAAAAATATATAATAAAAAATAGGTTTTTGATGTTGTTTTCACCACCACTACTCCGATATGTATTTCTAACCAGGTATTTCATTTGAATCTTAAGTGTGCTTAGTCGAGGTGGTAGTATTCTGTTTTGTTCTCTTTTGTTAGAACATCTACAAAGAACCTAAATGATTTTTTAACACTTCCATCTTATCTTAGTGTCTTGTAAGCAACAAAATCATTTGGTTTCTTTATTGTGTTTTACGTAATTAATTCTATTTAACTTTTAAAAGATTTAACGTGGTTTTCTTTTTGTTTACTGTGCTTTATTATATTTATTTTATTAATATTTACATTAAATATTTTATTTATTTTAAATAAATTATGGCGCATTTTATAATCTTTGATTATAGTTAAAGCCTTATAAATAATGTCTGTAAACATTGTTTATTAGCTTTGTTATGTATAGAATATTAGAATTTATTCATAATTGTGTTTGCGATATATAAAAACTAAAGGAATTTCTTAAATTTGAATTTTTTTGAAAGTATGTTTTTAATATAGAAAATTTTTTATATATTTTCCGTTAATATGTTTTAGGAAACTATTTACAGCCTGTTCTACAGAACCGTATTAAATTAGTTTTATCCAACTATTCAAAGTATTTGGTAGTTTATGAAAGTTTGTTTTGAAATTATTTAAGAACCCCACATTAACTCAATTTTTAATAAAAAATTATGTTCCAACTTACAGATGTTTACATTCTTATACCCTCCGCCACTACAAATAGCATACCGTGTGTAACATTGAAAACTATTCATCTTAGACCCAAAAAAAAATATTTTTTTGATCTATATGCAATTCTATGTTTCCAGCAAAATCGCTATAATAGTCCCAGAGTTATGTACCAAAATGTTAATATTTTTTACAAATTGTTTGCTATTTTTTTTAATTACATTACAGATAATACCATGAAACTTTGGCATAGATCTCATACATCAGCTCTCATACCTGAGGGTGATGTAGCTTAATTGGTTAGCGCATTTGATCATTAAGCTTGAGTTGGTATGTGTAGTCCGGGTTCGATTCCCAGCCGCTCATCATCATCAGATTCTGATAATTATTAGTTTTCTTTCTATCCATCATTACTAATATTTATCACAGCACTCTCCTTCGGTGGTATAGCATTTAAACACCACCGAAGTAAAATAATTAAATAAAGGCTACAAACTATAATGCGCCTACTCACCACCAGAGGCGCTGCAATGCTGCACTAAAACAAACACAATGCGCAATTGCAGAGTTATGATATAAAGCTTTCTTCTACTTTCACCAACTTTACTTCTTCAATCTATCCCCTTTCCAACGAAAGTAACGCAATTATATATAGGCAATTAATTAAGTGTTACTTCTTAAAAAAAAAAAAAAAACAAGAGTAACTGACATTCATCATTGCACATCTTAAACCGCTAAAGCTAAAAACTTCAAATTCGGAAGATCCACTAAGTACAGGGTGGCGCAAAAGTAATCCTCCTATCAGGAACATTAGGACATTAGGGGCCAATCGCAAAATTTATAGCATTTTCAAATAGGAGGATTACTTTTGCGCCACCCTGTAGGAGCATTAAACGGCTAAAACATGTAAAAATGGTGACTGTGTATCTCCAAAACTAATGAAGCTACAATAAAAATTTTGAGTTCGTTTGCCTTTTTGGAACTTCGAAACTCTAGACCATTAAAACGGGTCAAAAAGGTACCCGTGAAACCTTTCTATCTTCTAAATTAATAAATATAAATTTTGTCAGAAGCGATTTTCTCAATAAAAAGATTTAGAAATATTATACACTAATTTCAGATCCTTTAAATAATTACAATAACAATTTTTCAAAATTATTTCTATCCAACGCACAAAACTGAGGCCGAATGGGGTACATAGCGGGTAAAATTCTATCCGTCAAGATGGTACGGTTTGTATCTGCTAAAGGTATGGTCACACTTGGCAAATATTTGCACAACAAATATTTAATTTTAATTTATCTGATGCTTTTTGATCTTGCAAAACTCTTGTAAGAGTAAATAACGTGAAATAAATTTGTGTTTCAACAAGTGGTTACGCTTTTTTGAGTAAATATTTGCCAAATGTGACCGTACCTTAAATAAGTAAACATAGTAATGAAAACTAACACTCATACGGCTTTAATCAATAAAGAGCAGAAATTTGTTTGGTACTTTTTGAAATTCGAATTCTTAAGGCTTAAAAACGTATTCCTGGTACTTTTATGTTACATTTTTTTAAATTAATTTTCTCAATAAAAGTTTTATTATTTTCTAAAAGTACGTATTACTAAGAATAAATCAGAGATGGGCATATTGCACTATATTTTTAGTGCACTAAAAATCAAATAATTAGTGGTAGTGCTATTAAAATTTCACTACCACTAAATGGTTAGTAGGCAACATAGGCTACATTTTGTTTTAAAATTTCAAGTAGGCAAGACGACGTACGAAATGAGTATTAACCAGAGACCGAAAATAACAGGTCCATTTTAATTCTAGTGTATAATTGGCACCATCTAATATTTAAAATTTGTTTTTTTTTTATACCACTAAGTGATTTCTAAGAAATCATATTAGGTTATTGTTTGAGAGAAACAGAAAACTAAATAACGGAAGTAATCAATAGGAGTGATTTATAATTATTTTTTTTTTCGTAAAGGTCAGATTATTAATTTTATTTTCGAACTTTAGAAAAAATTATTATTTTTACTGAAGCTAGGAATTGTTTTTACAACATGAAATCTTATTAAAATTTTATGGATAATTTTTTTTTTATAAAAATAATAATTTAATGAAAATTAAATTTAATGAACTCAAGCCTAGCTAAAAATTATCAAAAATTTAAAAATTAACAACTAAAAATAATAATTGTTCTTTAAAAAAATGTCAAATGTTCATTAGATGCAAATCAATGATGACTGAATATACAAAATTATAAATAATTGTATGTAAAATTTTAAATTGCACCAAAAAAATTTAAAGTTTAGAAAAAATCTTAAGTTTTTGAACAAAATAAAAAAAAATTACATAATTATAAAATCCCCAATTTTGCAAATAAAAATTTAAAATTTTACATTTAAAAAATATGATTAAATCGATTAGGCTTCAATAGAACTTATTCCTAAAAAAATTTGTTCGGTCAAACATTTATGACCGATAAACCCCTACTCCGGGAGGACATTTGTATGGGGGGGAGGGGGGCTAGGTGATATAATAGATAGACTTCAAACAGTTTCAATCCCAAAAAATATCTTGTACCAAATTTTATCGAAATATTTTCAAAACTGCTACCTGTTTGCAGCGCACAAGGTTTACATAGACAACCAGCCAGACAGACGGACGGATATCAGTTTTAGCTGACCAGTTTATGTTTAATTCTCATTTGAGCTTGACATTTCAGTCACATACGTCAATTCAATTTTCATAATTTTCAAAAAGAAAAGCAAAATGATATAAGAAAATTGACTAGAGTCGTTAAGTTTGTACCCCTTTTATTCTCTTTTCCCTTCACAGCCAAAGATACTTGCCTGGAAGAGTCAGAATTGATAAGTGTGAAAGCGGACTTAGAGTGCATATCTTTTTGTTTTCTTTAATAACTATGCTTGTGTAAAAACACATTGTATACCTATGTATGTGACTTAATATTATAAACCTGAATAGTTGCGCTTAAAAAATCCTTATTTTCAACTAATTTAATAGATTTTAGAGATAAGGAATCAATCACCTATTTTGCAAGGTCTATGAAATAACTCCCACGAAATAAGTACCACTTTGAAAAACGAAATAAGTCCCACCAAAATGAAATGATTTAAAAATTTACTTAAAATGAAATAACTCCCACTCAAAATGAAATAACTCCCTCTTGAATAATATATTTCTGAAATGAATTAAGTCCCACTTTCATAAATGAAATAAGTCCCACTTTTTCACTGTTTAATGCGATTTAAATAAGAAGTATTTGGCTCTTCGACAAAAACACACGTCGAATAATATGAATAATCAAAGCAGAGGAATATTAAAGAAAAATCGTTTGCAAGCTTGCAGAAGGCTTCTTAATGGAATGGATATTACGAATTTTGATAGAGTTCCAGAATTTATTATTAATTCTTTTTTCGGTCAAGGAACGTATAGAGAACGCCTACTAGTAACAACGATTGGATTCGTAAAAGAATTAAGTACAGATCAATTGTTCTTATTATTAAGATGGAAACCGTTTCGGAAGGACCATCACATTAAAATTATCGACCTTTATAAATGGCTTGAAGATCCAGTGCATGGTAGACGGTATTATAGTTTTAACGTGGCATTGGGATTAGTTGTATTTTGTAATGGTGATATTAGAAAACATGGAACACGAATTCCAATTTCCTACTAAAAATATAATAAAATACATACATACATACGTAATTACGTCAACAATTTTTTATTATTGTTTTTCCAGTAGTTAAGTCCGGTACCTATTTGTACACATTTCTTTAAAGTTTTTTTTTTATAGTAAGTATAAAGTAATTAATAACAAAAAAAGGAGAGCCATGAGAGATAAGGACAAAAAATTATGGTTGTCCCTTTTACGAAATTTCCAATATATAACTTTTTCCATAAGAAAAAAAAATGAGAAATAAAGCCATAATGGCCTTATATTTCATGGCTCTATCGCACCCCTCCATAAAAAAAATCATTTATTTATCAGACAAATATTTGAAGGGTTTCATGAACTTCTGCACGACAGAATAGACATACTAGTTTACTGGTATGAAATAACTCCTACTTCACAAAACGAATTTATTCCCACTCAAAACGAAATAAGTCCCACTTAAAATAAAACGCGTAACGAAATAAGTCCCATCAATTGATGAATTAATTCCCACTTTTAAAAACGAAATAACTCCCACTTTCGAAACAGCAATTTTTGGTGGGACTTATTTCGTTTTTAAAAGTGGGACTTATTTCGTGGGAGTTATTTCATAGACCCATTTTGCAATGTCTTTTCTACACGGTTTTTTAAACCAAATTTTCTTGCAACCAATTACCGTGTAAAAACAGAATTAGGTGTAGTCGGTTTTGAAAAAATATGACCTGTAAACGATGCAAAAAATGTTTCCTTAGAAGGCCAGAGGATTCGAAAATGATCAAAAGAAAACTGCTTAAAGGAAAGTAAAAAAAAATTGCAACTGAATGGTTTGTCATCAAATTGCTGTTCACATGATAGAATAGAAACTAATCTGTAAGGAAAAGTGTGAATAATAATTACAAAGTAATATATTTTTTAAATTAAAATTTTATTTCACACCGGGTTTTAGCTAGTTTTAACACATTTTGCAAACAAATTTTAGAGAAATTTTCTACTCTCGAAAAAAGAAAACCAAATCTATGCGAATAAAGATATATGTACATATGCCGAAGTAGCTAAAGACTTTGCCGGGTTTAATTAATTAAATAAATATTTATTAATTGTTTAAACAAATATTTCATAACAATAAAATCAAGTATGAAATGCAAATTAACCAACGATAAATTATATTTTTGAACTTGTGAAAATCAATTATGAATAACACAAGACAATTATAAATATGCAAAAGCAATTAATATGTCAATTTGCATAAAAGTTTATTAAGCAAACAATTACTTACTTAGTGTAAGAATAAAAATTAGAATAGCTTGAGTACTTGGAAAAAACAAATTGGTTTGGCAAATAAATATTTAAGAAAATTAAAATTTTTTAAATGTCAAAACACTTAGTAAATGCTTCAAGTGCAAAGTGTACATTATAAATAATTTATAAAATTAAGGTTTATATTTTTAATTTGAAAGTTATACTAAACTACAAAACCAACACTAGCAAATTACGCAGAGTTAAACAAAACAATAACAAGTATTAAACAAAGAAAAAAAAGCGAAATTAAATTACAAAATTCTGTTTTAAAATATGAGCTACATAATTCATAAAATCTATTTAAACATTTCTAAAAAATATATATGTAATTATTATTTAACTTAAACAATATTTTTTTTTAAGTAAAATAATAATTAAATTAAAGTATGTGTGTATAAAAAATCCGGTTTTATTTCAATTATTACCAAGGTCAGGTGTGTGCGGTTTTTTGCTGTTGCAAATCTCAAAATTATACACAAACAAAAAAACTAAAAGACATAAACACTTTAAATGTATAATTATAATAATATAAAAAATGATTGTTAAGTATTTGGGAATTAAGCAAAACAAAATAACTTATATTTTGTTTATTATTATTATTTATTATTGTGATCATTATGAGTTTTATTTCCTAAGAATTAAATATAATTAAAAATAATGTTAAATAGAATGTTTGTGACTGAAATGTGTAAAATTATAAAGATGCTTCTAAACTAATTATCATGTTCATCTTTAACTTACGAATATATTTGCGACTTTTGTTGCTACCGGTTGAGGCTGCTTTTTAGCGAAACATTGTGATCTGATAGCAAACTAATGGCGTTTTCTTTTTGGCCTATATATAATTGCGCTACTTTCTTTGGAAAGGAGATAGGTTGAAGAAGTAAAGGTGGTGTAGGAAGAAAGAATAAGTTATAAGATAAAATTAATTTCAGCTTCTAAGTATCAATTTGTGTTTCCAAAGTTTTAAATCGATTTTTTTTTGTTATATACATATTAAAATATTTTTAAGACCTGTTTTTATGTGAACAATGGCTTTATTTTTAATTACTAACATCATCAAACGTTAGCTAATTTTTAAAACACCTATTAAACACTTAAAATGAAAAGTTTATTTAACTAATACATTCGCCCTCAAAACACAAAACGAACATCTAACAATTTCACATACTTGCAATTAAAATGAAATGTTCTTATGTTTTGAATTCTATTTTTGTAAATACAGTTCAAAAAGCTAAAGCCATTAAGATTAAGTATCATTCAGTCAAAACAAGTGTCAAGATTTACAATGTAAATAACGACATAAACAAACAAACAGACAAATAAACCAACAATAGTACTCATATACAAATGAAACCAAAGTTGTTGTTGCCACTTTCTTTTTGCGTTTTCTTAGCTGTATTATGCAGGCTTGACTAACAAATGTTCGTGTACTTACTCGGCACCTAAGAATATGGGTGTAACGACTCAGTCACTGTGTTTGATACAGTGTTAGTATAAGATGGTAGTCTCAGTATAAAAATGTAGTTTCAGTATAAGACAGTAGTTTTAGCATAAGACAGTAGTTTTAGCATAAGACAGTAGTCTGAGTATAAGACGTCTCAGTATAAGACTGTAGTTGAAGTATCAGACAGCTTAGTATAATATTCTAGTATCAATATAAGACGGTAGTCTCAGTGTATAACGGTAGTCTCAGTATAAGACGGTAATCTCAGTATAAGACTTTAGTCTCAGTAGTCCCATTATAAGACTTTAGTATCAGTATAAGATGGTAATCTCAGTATAAGATGGTAATCTCAGTATAAGACGGTAGTCTCAGTAGTCCCATTATAAGACTTTAGTATCAGTATAAGATGGTTATCTCAGTATAAGACGGTAATCTCAGTTTAAGACGGTAGTCTCAGTAGTCCCATTATAAGACTTTAGTATCAGTATAAGATGGTAATCTCAGTATAAGACGGTAATCTCAGTATAAGACTTTAGTCTCAGTAGTCCCATTATAAGACTTTAGTATCAGTATAAGATGGTAATCTCAGTATAAAACAGTAGTCTCAGTATAAGACTTTAGTCTCAGTAGTCCCATTATAAGACTTTAGTATCAGTATAAGATGGTAATCTCAGTATAAGACGGTAATCTCAGTTTAAGACGGTAGTCTCAGTAGTCCCATTATAAGACTTTAGTATCAGTATAAGATGGTAATCTCAGTATAAGACGGTAATCTCAGTTTAAGACGGTAGTCTCAGTAGTCCCATTATAAGACTTTAGTATCAGTATAAGATGGTAATCTCAGTATAAGACGGTAAACTCAGTTTAAGACGGTAGTCTCAGTAGTCCCATTATAAGACTTTAGTATCAGTATAAGATGGTAATCTCAGTATAAGACGGTAATCTCAGTTTAAGACGGTAGTCTCAGTAGTCCCATTATAAGACTTTAGTATCAGTATAAGATGGTAATCTCAGTATAAGACGGTAATCTCAGTTTAAGACGGTAGTCTCAGTATAAAAATCTAGTCTCAGTATAAGACAGTAGTTTTAGTATAAGATGGTAATCTCAGAATAAGACAGCAGTCTCAGTATAAGACGGTAATCTGACTGACGCATAGTAGCTTCAGTAAAATTCTAAAAATTTCTGTAGCAACTATCTAAGATTCGACCTGAACACATACCAAATTTTATCATATTTGTTTTGTTTTTTGTATTTACTCTCACATGTACATAACCATAACAACTTATTAAAAGCAAAATTTGGCGGTTTTTTCAATTTACTTTTTAGATAACTAAATCAAATAAACAGAGAGCAGTTTCCCCAAAACAAAAGCTACCAAGCAGGCGCTAACTAAACATACGAGTATGTTTGGCCTTAAAGCTTTCTCACTACAATAAAGCTTTAAAGCTGATTATTGTCTGCAGAGAAAACAAAACGAAAAAATACCTTTGGTTAAATAAAATTGCAATGAAAACTATTAGTTTTTTGTTGATTTTTAAAACGTAAGGATTAATTTTGGTCGCCAAACCAAGCAAACGCGTGTAAACCGAATACTAACAACAACAAATAGAGCGTATTAACGCAAAGGGGTTCGTTGGTTTTCGTAAAAAAGGGGTCAATATAAAACAACAACTAATACCAGCAGAATTAATACAATTTCAAAAAAAAAACACATAATGGCCTTTAGTTAAATGTCATGAATTGCCAATAATTTGCAATAAATTACAAACGGTAACCAGAAAAAAAAACAACAATAAACCAAAAGTGTAACAAGCTCTTAAGCTAATAAAAGTTTTTTCAAGAAAAATTGTATAATGTAAAGTTAGTAAACAAGAAAATATGTTTGAAATCAAAGAATTTGTTCTAATCGTCATTTAAGAAAGAACTACAGAAAAGTATTTATAGTCGATTTTGCTGTCCACCCAAGTACATGTATGCGTTCCGTGCAGAACAGTACAAGTGGCGACACAAAAAATCCATATTTGGATAATAGCCAATAAATTTTTAACCCACTAATAAGAGGAATTTGTTGTTGTTTTTCAGTGTAGTACAGTGCTGTGTAAATGATGGCCACCACAAGGTTTGTAGAATTTGTTTAATAATAAATAATATCTTACTTTACATCTATGTATCAGCATTATTATACAAAGAAACCCCTTAAGGTCTTGTTTTTTTTTAAATTTGTATAGAATTTCTCTTTTTGTAAATGATGGCTTTTTTTATCAATTTAGTTTTAATAACCATGTTGTACTTGGTTTATTTCCAATCAATAAATTGAATTGTTGTATTCGATATTGATATTTAACT
Source organism: Bellardia pandia (assembly GCA_916048285.2). Taxonomy (NCBI): domain Eukaryota; kingdom Metazoa; phylum Arthropoda; class Insecta; order Diptera; family Calliphoridae; genus Bellardia; species Bellardia pandia. The sequence goes on from OU696530.1 coordinate 38,814,975, forward strand.
ATTGCATACTTATACTGTGGTCTAATCTATTACTACAAATCACTTGCTTTTGAATGAACATACCCTGCAATTCCTCCCTTCTTCAATCCCACCATTAGTTAATATACTGTATGTGCTTTTATTCAGAGTGGCATTACTTGCGTGTTTTGTGGGGTCTCTTGTTTTAACAGTCTGTTTGTAGGTTCTAAAAATACAACGTAAATTTTGTTTGTTTATGCAGCTTTTGCGTTTTGTTTCTATACACATATTTAATGCAGATTTCTATAATACCCTACAATAGGTATTTATTTAAATATAGAGACTTAAGTATAAGACGGTAGTCTAATTATAAGACGGTGGTTTAAGTATAAGATCGTAGTCTAAGTATAAGACGATAGTCAAAGTATAAGACGGTAGTCAAAGTATAAGAAGGTAGTAAAAGTATAAGAAGGTAGTCTAAGTATAAGATCGTAGTCTAAGTATAAGACGGTAGTCTAAGTATAAGACGGTAGTCTAAGTATAAGACGGTAGTCTAAGTATAAGACGGTAGTCTAAGTATAAGATCTAAGTATAAGATCATAGTCTAAGTATAAGACGGTAGTCTAATTATAAGACGGTAGTCTAAGTATAAGATCTAAGTATAAGATCATAGTCTAAGGCCCAATAAAACAGCGTATTTAAGTGCCATTTATTTTTAAATTGCATTTAAGTACAAAATTTTGTTTTTCACTGAAAACTTAAATGCTACTTAAATGGCCAACGATGTTCATTTAAGTGCAACTTAAGTTTTAAACATTGAACATATGGTTTTGACATTTGTTTTTGTTTTTTTTTTCTTTTCAATCATGCTGCTGTATTTTTTAACAGCGTCCAACAAGAAGTCAAAATTTGGGACTTCTTTTATCCATATTTATGCCACCAAATTTAATATATAAAACACACAAAACAATACAACAAGTAAACACAAAAACCGAAACACAAAATTGTTGGCAAATTTTATTAAAAAAATCAGCTGTTTTCTGAAATATATCGATAATTTTGTTGACATTTCAAAGTGCTACCATATTTTTACCACAAAATCATAACAGCAATTAAGTATGACTGAAAAAATGAATCTGTATTTAAATGCAACTTAAGTTTTTATGAAAATTAACTAAAACTACACTTAAATACGCACTGTTTTATTGGGCCTAAGTATAAGACGGTAGTCTAAGTATAAGATAATTGTCTGAGTAAAATTGGGTTGATCTCTATTTCCAGTAAATACGAGTACTAACTAGTTAGTGTTCTAAGTTCTGCCTAGGTTTGAGTTTCAGTTTCATTCACAGGCAGCAGCCTAAGTATGAAATTATTGTCTGATTATGGCATAGGACAGTAGAAATAAAGTATGAAGTGGCATTTTATGAAGGGAATTTGTAATAATTCCATGATTGTTAGTGGCAGTTGACAGTTTAGAAACAATGTTGAACAGTTATTAGAAAAATAACTGTTCAACTGAATTCAGAGAAATTACTTTACTTATTTATGATTTACTATGAAAACAGTTTATGTTACGAAAGCCAACAATTTGGTTTTGCAAAGTTATTTTATTGATTGTAAATAATAACAACAAATATTTGAAAACACTTAATGTTACTACAAATAAACTTTCAATGTAAATTGAATAGAGCGGATTAACTGTACGTACAGGAAATTGGTTTGCTACTTGATGGTCACCGAAATGATGATTGCAGAGCAATTTCCACTGAAGTAAATTGAAATGTTAAAATGCTTCCAGAACTAGAGCATAACCGTTTAAATGAAATGCGAAGAAAATATTATTAAAAACATTTAATAAAAAAGTAAAACCACGGTGGTTTTCAAGCTAATGACGCACCTGCTGATTTAAAATTTTTTAAGACAGTTTCATTCATCAAATTCAACTTATCTGTGTTCTATATAGAAATGAAGGGTGGAGTGAAGAATTTAAGTTAACAATATTTTTGAAAAATCGTTCATTAAATAGAGTATTGTCTGTTCGTCCTTAATTCTTGTTTCATTTCTTATCTTCATTGTGGTTTTTATATTTTGCTCTTTTTGGCATTTCTATCCACTTTTTTAAGTTTATTATTTCTGTGCCACAAGTATGTAATAAAAGTCTATAGTTTGTAGCACCTCTCTATCGCGTGCCTTTGGGGTCTAACACACATACAATGATAAAACACTATATATAACACACTATATGTATAAAAAAACGTAAAAACAAAAGCAAGAACTGCACTACATTATTTTGTTAGATATATTTGCTTTATATGTAATTGTATAACACTCATACATATAGAAACTGACATAAATGAATACACTTATTTAAACATATATGTATAAGTAAAAGACCAACAAACATTCACGTTTGATTTCTGATTAAAAGTGATTTGATAATAAAAACCCTTCACCAATGGCAAACGTTTTAGTAACAATTTTAAACAGATTTCAGAAATTGCTTTAATCTTAAATCATTTTTTTTATAAATTTTTCGACCTCATATTTAATTAAAATTTCTGTTTAGGTTTTCACAATCCTTTGAAAATTTCAAATACTGATTATCTTGCAAACATTTGTCGTTGCGTGTGTTGGGTTGTCCACGTTTCAGCCGAAGGGTGTGAACTATATTCTAAGATTAGAAATGGCAAATTAACACGAATTTCATATATATACGAGTATTTATACCCTACACCACCATAGTGCGGATTTGTGCTGATGTTGGTAACGCCCAGAAATATTGGTCCAACAATCAATCTCAGAAAACTATGAAAACATAATCGCTCATTATAGAATTTTAGCTGCTTTCTCATAGTCGGTCAAGCCCGACAATATAATACCCTACACCCAGTATATCATCCAAAACTGTAATGTTATGTATTCTGTACATATAAATATTCTTTGTGTTCAATTTTATCTCACTATAAACACTTTTATGATATAAACACTTGTAATTTTCGAAGGAAATCTTATACGGAAGCTACATATAACTAATTATGGACCGGACATTTTAAAACTGGTTGTCATGATTTCTGTATATATATATGAAACTTATTTGTGTTCAATTTTATTTGGATACTAACATTAAAAGATTTATGGATGTAAAAGTGATTTTGCGAAATGGGCCTTATGACTTATTACGGACCGATCATCACAATGTTGGGCCAAATGATTTTTGTATATATAAAACAGACTTATGTTGAATATGATTTGGATAATAACTATTAAATAAATAATAACTATTAAATAAATATATAATAGTTATTATTAAATAAATAAATTTTGAAGAATTTTTGCTGTTTACACAGCTTTATTTTCTGAAGAACATTTCAATCGTGTAAATCTAGCTTTATGATCTTTACAGTGATTTTGGCAGAGGGCCTTATATGGGAGATATGGGAAATTTGGACCGATTTTTACGATAAACCTCTATTTCGAGAGGATATTTGTATGGGGGCTAGGTAAAATAAAGGTTCTATTTCAACCAGTTTCAATCCCATGGGTTCTTGGGCAAAAAATATCATGTACCAAATTTTATCGAAATATCTTCAAAATTACGACCTATACTCTGCGCACAAGGTTTACATAAACACGCAGACAGACGGACGGACATAGTTAAATCAACTCAGAAAATGATTCTGAGTATATTCCTTATATTTATACACTTTAACGAAAGTATTGAACTAATATTTTTGGGCCACCATATTGGTGTAGGGTATAAAGGTCTTGAACAACGTAACAATCTACGCAATGCAACGTGGTCTAATAGAAAAAAATTTTGAAATTGTGATCTCTCCTGTGGCTTTCGACTTAAGGCTGTTGTTTGGTATAGTTTTTTTAGAAGTGATTTTATGGAAGAGGGTGAAGAGTGCAACAAACCATGATTCCTTCACCTGTCACAATATGTTCATGTAGTTTGGTGGAGTGCAACAAAAAGAAAATATGTCGTTGATCAACTATAAAGAATTCAGAGATCTGCCAGTATTGGTATTACAGTTGCACTACTTACTAGTCCTTCAGGGGTTCTGAACACTATTCTGTAACCACCCTCAATAGATATTCACTCCATATGGTCATTTTCACAAGAAGCGCCATAAAAATAATTACCTTTGGTTGCTGGAGATCTAGAAGATATGGACAAGAAAGGATTTTAAATAAGTTTCTTTTAAATAAGTTTATCATACCAAATCTCCGACTACATAACGACCCTCATAGACTTTGATTAGATGTAAAAACTTATTATTTATTCCAGACGGTAATGTGATCCCAACATTGATGTATGTATGACATCAAAGGATACACTGATGATTCAAAGATCGAGTGTGACGTTGTATTTGATACAGAGTATACAGAATATACAAAATCAGTTTCCTAGGGCAGTTCCCATTAATTAATTATATGTTAAAATAAATCCCTTTGTGTTCAATGCAAGTCATTGCGTAAGGACTTCCATTTTTGCTGAAAGCCAGTCGGCATTCCTGCCACTTATTACGACAGCTATTTTAGTTAGACATCGTAAGGAAAAACTACACAGGCTAGGTCATCTAAAATTAGTTTGTGTCCCTGAGTAAAGGTAATGAACAACTGACTCAATCAAATGTCTCAACTGCAGTATCTGCTGCAATACCGCTTGTGACTATTAAGAATAAAATCTTCAGATATTCCTTCAAAAGGATGATAATATAGATAGATGGCGTAAAATGAAGACATAAACGACTGCTAGGGCAATTCACTAAGAAGTTGCCGAACCGCCCCCGTACAAGTAAACTTGGACTTTCTTTCAACAATTACTACCGCAATTGCCTGGATTGCGGAGAGTAAGAAACAGTTTTTCATATCCTCTGTGAATGCCTGCACTTTATATTTTTACACACTTCAATATCCATATACTACACAATCAATCAGAGGCATTGGGTAGCAGTTAGTGAGATTTTATAGGATACTTACTATTATCCTATTATGTATCTAGTTTAAGTATAAAATACTAGTCTGATTATAAAAGTCTAGTCTTAGTATAGGGCGATTATTTAGATAAGAATGTGATTATAAGATGATACTCTGAATGGCTGAATATCGTTGATGCAGTGTTCATTTTTCTCCCTCTCTCTCTCACCCCTAATGTCATCTTTGTCTCATGCAGTAATTAAATCATCTGTATGGCATGTCTTGTTGTAACCCTATGTTGCCTCTATCAATAATATCGAATTTAGGCAGAAAAACTGAGTTATTATGTCAAGATATTGAACACCCCTTATTAAGAATGTCACTAAAAAGCCAACCAAACCCCTTATCTTTTTAGCCTACTTATGCTTCAAAGATAAAAATCTAAGACAGTTTAGCAGGAGAACAACTCAGGACAAGTTAAAATGTATGTAAACTAATATAATTTTTGACAATAAACAAAAAAAGTATTTGAGTCTTAATGTGTCATTTTAATCTGATGTACTAATATTAGAACATTTATTGAAATTTCTTGTCTCATGCAGTAATTAAATCATCTGTATGGCATGTCTTGTTGTAACCCTATGTTTTCTCTACCAATAATATCAAATTTAGGCAGAAAAACTCAGTTATTATGTGAAGATATTGAACACCCCTTATTAAGAAGGTCACTAAAAAGCCAACCAAAAACCCTTATCTTTTTAGCCTACTTATGCTTCAAAGACAAAAATCTAAGTATAAATTTGAATAGCAGTCAAGTTCATTCATCCATTATATCTGAAAATTGACAAAAAGCGCACGCACGCACACAAAACATAAAGAGAGAAAACATTCTTTGTTAGTAAATAAAAACAGAGGACTTCCTTCTAATCACATAAACGTGTAATTTAAATCAGGCTAATAAAGCAAAATTAGTGTTTTCCACTAAGGAAAAAACACAAACAAAAACAACAGCAAAAAACACATTCATGAAAATAACAGCAAAATGTGAATAAAAAACAAATAGACAAACTCAAAGACGTGGACACAAATATGTACAAACTTTATAAATGTAACTTTGTATAGCCTACAAACCAACACAAAGTGTAAATTGCAAACTTAATGAAAGCAAATGGCGCCAAATCAAATATTAAAACTAACAACCCCTTATAGCCACCCCCTACATCCTGCATGAAGCCTCTCACACCACTATTGACAGGGTATATGACTGTGTTTACGACTTTCCAAGTACAATGATTGTTTGACAAGCGAAAGGAAAGAAAAATTTTGCGCAAAGCAAGCAAAAATAACGCCAACTCTTTGCCTTTCTTCCTTTTGAAACACAAAAACACAGTCATTAACAAGGAAATGTAACAGAAAACGATGAGAAATAAAAGAAATAAGATTGTTAATTTCTTCTGAGCCGAATCTTATATACCCTACAACAAAGACAATAGTAAAAGACGGTAATCTGAGTATAAGAGGGTAGTCTGAGTATAAGACTGTTTTCTGAGTATAAGACGATAGTCTGAGTAAAAGATGGTAGTCTGAGTATAAAACGGTAGTATGAGTATATGACGTTAGTCTGAGTATAAGACGTTAGTCTGAGTATAAGACGGTAGACTAAGTATAAGACTATTAATAACGATCCAGAATATATATACTTTATAAGATCGCAAATAAAAAGTGAAAACTGCAAACGTAATGACAAACCTATCAATCATGGTAAAATGTGTAAACATTATTAATTCACGTTTAAGCATTGGAAAGAGTGTGTATGTAGGCGTATGATCAATACTTATTCTTTTCTGTTTTACTACCAGGCGTATAAGTGATTTATTTGTTTCATTTATTGCTGAGTAAAAACGGATTTTTTTATGTTTGACTGACTGTATTTGATTGTATTTGTGTATGTTGAGGTGATTAAATAATTGAACTCACATACAACTGGCGATTTATACAACTTATTTCAATACAAGCCAGTTCGAGGGCAGATGGGAAATTTTCTTAAAAACTCAAAAATAACATTCTGGAGTCTTATTAAGCAAAAACTAAATTCATACAAATAAAATTGGATATTAGTTGTCCTCTGGTCTCTAGGGAGAGTTTATAATTTATGGCAAACTCTCCAAAATATAACCAAAAATGATACAAGGCATTTATTTAACAGCAACAATATTAAATAATAAGCTGCCATTTTGAGTTATTTGAGCTGGCTTTGATATTGACACTCACGCAGACATTAGAGAATTAAAGTTTTTTCTATTACTACTACCATTTTTCCCCAAAAAATCTTGAGACAATAAGGCCTCAGCATAAGAAATAAAAACAACGCAATTATTGAAATTTGAATGTGGGTGTAACATTAGCAAATGCTATGTGTCCATTTCAATGCTCAAGGATAAAAAATGAACTTGATTTTATATTTTATTTTATTACTGGCTAAGTTTACTTACGACACAACTACGTAACAAGCGAGGCTGACTAGTTGGAAGGATGGTTGTTTAACGTGGTGAAAGTTACAAAATAAAGAAAATTATTAGTCATTTTTTGGGTCTCTTGGGACAATATTTTAAATCTAGATTAAATTTTGACAGTTTAGCAGGAGAACAACTCAGGACAAGTTAAAATGTATGTAAACTAATATAATTTTTAACAATAAACAAAAAAAGTATTTGAGTCTTAATGTGTCATTTTAATCTGATGTACTAATATTAGAACATTTAATGAAATTTCTTAAACATGGCTGAGCAGGACCATAGAAAAGAGTTATTATTCAAGTTTTCTTTTGATAAGTTGCTTTTAATCAAGTCTCGATTTTGAAACTACTAAACAATTTTAGTAATTTTTTTCATTTCATTTTTAAAAACATCTTTATTTACAGGTTCTTTATATATACTATTTACAATTTTCGAGATTTTATCTAAATACTACAACGAATTATATTTTATTGACTGATGTTGATAATTACTGTCTACTTTATAATTTTATTTAAAGGAAAAATAGGAAAACCTTTATATGATAAAAATATGTTTCAAATATAGCTAGAAAATATATATGTATTTGAAGCATTCAAATTTTCTATGGCTAGGCTGTACAAACATTTGAAGAAAGTCCAGATTTTTTTTTTATTAAAAAGAAACATTTTAGCAAAAATACTTTTCTAAACAAAATTACTTTCTAAACTTCTCTAAAAAAAAGTACTTTTCTAAACAAAATTACTTTTTATACAAAATTACTTTTTTTAAACAAAAGCAAGTAATTTTCTTAACAAAAGTACTTTCCCATACAAGATTACTTTCTAAACAAAAGTATTTTTTAAACAAAAGTACTATTCTAAACCAAAGTACTTTTACAAATAAAACTACTTTTCTAAACAAAGGTAATTTATAAAAAAAAAGTACTTTCCTAAACAAAAGTACTTTTCTAAACCAAAGTACTTTCACAATTAAAAGCAATATTACAAACCAAAGTACTTTCACGAATAATAGTAGTTTTCTAAACAAAAGTACTTTTCTAAACCAAATTGAAAAATTAAAAAAAAAATTTCTGCAACATGATTTTGATGAACTATTTCAATGGTGCGTGCTTAATTTAATGGAACTGAATTTGAAAAAATGCAAACATATGCGTTCTTCAAGAAATGATAACGCTTTATTTAACTTTACATTGGGCGGACATCAACTTGAATTGGTTACGGAATTTTCAGATCTTGGAGTACTTTTGGATCCTAAATTGAATTTCAAAAAAAAACATATATATGATGGTAAACAAAGCTGGTGGTGTGTTAGCTTTTATAAAACGATGGACTAAGGAATTTACTGAACCAATCATTACTAAACGGTTATACACATCTTTAGTCAGACCAATATTGGAATATGGATCTGTTATTTGGGATCCGGATGCGGATTATAAAATCAGTGCAAAAACAATTTCTTCTTTTTTGTTTGGGTAATCCTAACGTCATTATTCCTCCTTATACTACAAGGCTTGCATTAATAAAATTACCAACGTTGGAGAGCAGCAGAACTATTCTTACCGTTTCATTTTTATTTAACCTAATAAATGGTGCAGTCTGTTCTGACTTCCTACTCAGCAGCATAAACTTTAAGGTTCCTCATCGATCAACTCGTTTCTACATTTCAATTTATATTCAAATTAATCAAACAATTTATGCTAATTCTGATTCTCTAAGAAAATTGTGTAAACATTATAATGATTTTTATTTTCTAATTGATTTTTCTGTTAATGTTAATGTCATTAAACGTAATATCACTTTCTACCTCAATCAGTGTAATTAAATGGCTGTCTAAATTTTTTGTTATTTTGTATATTATATAAATTTTTTACAATTAGTCTATAAGGATTTATTCTGTAGACCTAAAATAAATAAATAAATAAAAAATTATAGTACTTTTCTAAACAAAATTGCTTTCTAAATTGTGTACACAAAAGTACTTTCTTAACTAAAACTACTGTTCGAAACAAAAGTACTTTCCCAAATAAAAGTACTTTTCTATGATTTTCATTTCAACATTTAGTTTGGTCATGAATATTCGCTATTTGTTCATGAATATATTGCATTTAAATTGATTGAAACTTTTATTTAAAATGTATTTTTCTTTTTGCAGCTTCCTCCTAGACACACTCTCGAATGGCAGTGGTGCCCGTTTGACTTTGGGTTCTGCCGTTTTGGTCTATCTTATAGCCTACAATGAGACAACAGCACCATGTGTGGTCTTGGCCACTATAATGGCAACATTATTTGGTATCTTGGCAGGTAACATATTCTTAACTACCACCTCTTGCTAAACTATACAAATTTACTTTACCCCTCCTCACTTTGTGTTTCCTTTTCAGCTCGTTGTAAAACAAGTCTCAAAATGTTACAAATTCCTTACATACGAGCCAGTAACAAATTCGATTTTGGCTGTCTTTTCTTAGCCACCTGGATGGATATGTTGGCCATATTGTGTGCTTGTGGCACGCTAGCTCGTACACTGAGCATGTGTTTAGATGCCATGACTGGCGGTCTGGCTCGTATTATGATATTAGGCAAGTATAGAAAAAAACACTTAAACAAAACTAAAAAAAAACTAAATGTCTGTTGTTGTTTTAAGTTAAATTTTTAATGTCTACTTTTAGGCCGCAATTCACCAGCCAACGAACCATGGCCAGATGTTTTGGGTGTTGGTGTGGTGTTTCTAGTAACTGGCATGTTTATGTTGGGCCTAGAGGTATGTGGTAAAATATTTAACTTCAATGAACAAGTAGTAAGAAAACAAATACTATATTTGAATGTGGTTGTAATAACCAAAAACATGTATTCAAATAACAAATTTTGTTGCTGTATAAGTATTTAAATAATTATTGTTTTTGTTTAAATTTGTTTTTATACTCATTTTTCTCTTCTCTCATTCCAATTTTTCTTTAAAAAGCACTCAAAGGCTTTTAGCTTTATAATGGCTTTGGCCATGTTCGGTTTAAATGCCATTCTTAGTGCAGTTGGCTGGTGGAATGGTGATGCTGTGGCCTGGCATGAAGCAATTCTGCAACCAAATGGTTTCAAGAGTGTAAGTTATAATTTTATAAACTATTTATTATGAGTAGTATATTCATTAATATTAATATATTGCATTTTATGTTTATACTCGTACATTATTTTATATTGATTTTTTTGTTTTCATATTGAGGGTTTTGTCATTTTCCTAAGTGACTTTTTGAATAATTTATTCCATTGACAAAACAATTCGCCATGTTATAGTTCTCGCAACATATGTTTAGATATCGCAGAATTCGTGTTTAATATTTTCGTGTTAATTGTAAATTGTAACGCACATGACATATACACACATTTATGCCATTAACAGAACTTTAATATAATAAACTTTTACTATAACTATACTAAAAATTAATTCAATCAAATCTTCTAACTAAGTTTAATTTTTAATAGTTTTCTTCTAAGTACAAATGCTTATTTTATACAGAAGTACATACATGCATACTTTTGAATTGAAATGTTAAATCAATAAATAATTTTTTCAGTTACGGGGAAGTTTAAGCGAAATTTTGTAAATGTGTAAATATATTTTTTTTAATAACTTTTACGAACCAAACTACTTTTCCAAACAAAAGTACTTTTCTAAACAAAAGAACTTTTCTAAACAAAAGCACTTTTCCAAACGAAAGTGCTTTTCTAAAAAAGAATACTTTTCTAAACAAAAGTACTTATCTAAGCAAAAGCTCTTTTTCAAACCAAAGTCATATTCTGAAACAAAGTACTTTTCTAAACCAAAGTACTTTTCTTAACAAAAGTACTTTTCTTAACAAAAGTATTTATCTAAGCAAAAGCTCTTTTTCAAACCAAAATCATATTCTGAAACAAAGTACTTTTCTAAACAAAAGTACTCTTCTAAACAAAAGTACTCTTCTAAACAAAAGTACTCTTCTAAACAAAATTAATTTTCTAAACAAAAGTACTTTTCTAAACAAAAGTACTTTTCTAACCAAAAGTACTTTTCTAACCAAGAGTACATTTCCAAACCAAATTTCTTTTCTAAAAAACGTACTTTTCTAAGCAAAAACATCTTTTCTAATAAAATTACTTAAGTAATAGAAATTCTTGAAACAAAATTTAATACGTTAATAAATAAAGAGAAGCAAAAAAGTGCTTTTCAAACCAAATTTATCGAAAACTTACTAAAAGTACTTTTCTACAAAGAAGTGCAATTAAAATAAAAGAAAATTTTTAAACATTTTAGTGAAACAAAAAATGTTTAAGAAAAATTTCATTGTTCAATCTTTCAATCTTTTTCGCTGCTCTATCATGCCTTCAACAGGCAAACAGACGGACAGACGTACGGAAATGTCTAGATCGTCCCAGAATATCTAGACTTTTTACCAATATATCGATGTGTTACAAATGGAGTGATAAACTTAATATACTCCCCATCTTGTTGGTGGTGGGTATGAAAATAACAAATAGTTTCTATAGAAAATTGACTAAAACTGCTATCACTTATTAATGTTGTTTAACATTTTTACAGAAGAAGATTAATTTCAAATTAAATAGGAAGTCCTATTGGAAACTTTAGATATTTTGAAGATTTTGAGTTTTCCCGTAGTAACAATATTGCTCAGTTTTTATTATTTTCAAACGTTTAATCATATTCTAATATTTTTAATTTTATAGTTTTTAAGCGCCACCGCTTTACTAACGTTTTCCTTTCCGGCTGAATATCCCACACAAAGAACCGGCTGGCAGCGTTTTACCGGATTTTTTCTCATTTTATTGGTAACAATATCACTGCTATTGGCTTCCGGTTGTTTAACCACTATTTTACATTATAAGTGAGCATAAAAACACTTTCCAATAATAAAAAAATAATTAAAAACTTACCTTAATTTTCTACCACTACAGAGCTGTTGAAGAATATGTGGCAGTGCCGCTGTTTCATATATTAGATGAAAATAATTTCCATAAACTGGTGCCAGCGGCTGCCTGTATGTTGATGCTGACTGTTACCGGTGGTTTCTTGGAGCTATTTCCGGAACTATATCGTATTATAGTAAGATTTGCCACTTCAGAGTGGCGTATTTTAACCAAACAAATAGCGTATGAAAGTTCTGATAGTGGTAATCCTGTGCTGGCGGTGTTTATAGCTGGTGGGCAAACATTGCTCTCTATATGTAAGATTTAAGTTATTAAGTTCGTAATACTTTTAGGAAGCTTGTGCGCTATGTTGTCCTTTGCCTGCCCTTTGCAAAATCTCAGTCATACTTTGGCTGCCAGTCATTTATGTGCGGTATTCTTTAGGGCCTTCTATTTACTGTACTCGCCATTTCGACCAAAGTTTATATTACAATCAAGTGAGCTTATTGTTGATATCATTACCATATAAAATTAATATAAGAATTTGATATTTTTCTATTAGATGCCGATTCTTCTTTATCCTATAGCCGTCTGTCAACCGAACCCATTAGTCATAGTTCCTCAGCTTCACGTTTAAAGCGCAGCTTATGGAATTTAAGTGTTGGCAAACAGGTGCCTAGTAAAAAGCCTAAAACTAAGCCGAAGAACAAGCAAGAGGTGGAAAAGGAGTGGTTGCTATTGGGTGAACCTACATCACCTTGTCCCCAAAGAGAACCCAAAGATGTGGAATCTACTATTTTATCAGATGGAGAGCCGCCGGTAGTTGGAGTTTTTTTTGTTAAATATTTAATAATGGTTTTGAATTAAAGCCTTTTGCTTTTTTAGCCTTCTGATTTTGAGTATCCCGATAAATTTGACAATTCCGATTCGGATACTTCTACCGATATCGATGCCATTGTGGACGAGTATAGACAAAAAGTTAAAGTCACCACCGCTGGCCCTATGGATCGTACTGCTCGTGTGCCTACCATCTCTTCGTGGAGAGCTACCATATTTGCTATAGTTGTGGTATTTTTGGGTATTGCTTTAAGTTTAGCGGGTATTTATATGCAATGGCCGCCAGCAGTTTTAACAGGATCTATAGGTAAGAGAGACAGAGAGATAGAGAGAGAGAAAATATAATATTGCCAGAAAGCTTGTTAATGGTTAATTATTGATTTCCTGTAAAGTTAGCTGCATAATTAAAAAGCTTTAGGGCCATTATTACAACTTGCCTTTAATGTTCTTAATAATAAAAGGTAACTTTAATTAAAGTGAGGAAAAAAGTGACCTTTAAAATTTTTCGTTATTACAACTTCCTTGTAAAATAAAATAATTTTTTTCTAAAATATGGCAATACCAGTTAAAACCCGATTACTTTTGACAAATTACTGACAAGAAACAGTAAATTTGTTGTGTTTGTGAAAATATTTGTTTGTGAAAAAAATATAAATCAAACGTCTGCTTTCCATTTTTGTTTATCAAATTATTTATTCGCAAAACAAAATTAAAATTAATTTATTTTTCATGAAGTTGTCAATTTTTCAGAACATATGGCAACTTCAAATACATAAACCTCACTATAAAACTAAAGGCAAGATGATCTTCCCTTTAGATTATCGGTCGGTTTAGATTAAAGTAAACTTATAATAACCAAATACTTCTTATCTGTCCGATAACATCATACCTTTAACTATTGCCAAGTTGTAATAATGGGCCTTAATGTGTTAAAAATTAGAACCTTTGTAATTTAACCAGCTTTTAGAAACAGATAATACAACTTAGAAGCCTGAACATTTTAAGCCCTGTGACAAATCAACAAAAATTTAAACAAAGTTGTAAGCAATCACATTGTATAAAAGCTTTTTTTAAAACCCCAGCTTTAAAAGACAAACAAAAAAACTTATAATTTCTAAAGGTACGGTCACATTTGGCAAATATTTGCCGAAAATGACGTAACCACTAAATAACATTTATTTGAACTCATTTGTTTACTTAAAAAAAACTTTTCTTATTTAGGCCAAAGCACAACAAATATTTAGTTTTAATTTATTTGATGCTGTTTGATCTTGCAAAACTCTTGTAAGAGCAAACAACGTCAAACAAATTTGTGCTAAAACAAGTGGTTACGCTTTTTTGAGTAAATATTTGTCAACTGTGACCGTACCTTAACTCACATACTATCTTAAATCTTTCCAAGACAGACAGCTTTTGTAAACAAATAATAATAATATTTAAAGACTAATAATTTGTAACCCAATTACTAATAAAACCGGCAAACATTTGAGCAATGTTGTACGCAATTAAATTGCATTAAAGCTTTTAAGAAAACGAGCCAAATAAAACTTAATTTATAATCAAATCACAATAAAATTGTACAACAGCATTTAAAAAAAAACAGATTTTCAAAACAAATACTAAAACATACATTTCCTGACATTTCTAACTCAAGAACTCTTCTAATTGAAAAAACATGTTTAAAAAGCTTCATTAACAAGCCACTTAAAAGTATTGTTTTGTATTCTTTTCCAGGAGTCTTTATCATCAGTCTCATGATGCCTCTGATACCCAAATATACCGGCAGCGTCGTCAATGTCAGTCCTGTCATATGTTGTTCCAGCATATTTATCGGTGGCCTACTGTTCGCTTCATGTGCTGAAAACTCTTGGCCGGCGATTGTATTTTGGATTGTGGCCGGTCTAATCATGCTCATACGTTGTGATAATCTATGCTGTGCATGTATCAATCAAACGTCCACCATTAATGAACAACTAATACCCAGTGTATCGGCCAAGGCAACGACCACAACAACAATACGTATGCCCAGACCACCAAAGAGTATTGTCACCATACCCACCCGGGTCAATGCAGCCAGATGACAATCCGAGTCCTCGGAAGGTGAAGATTTGTTCAATGAGGACTTTAATATACGTGACTTCGAGGAGGATGACGACGACAATGAAAATAATGACTGTTGGACTGAGTAGTAAACAATGTGGAATGCATAGGCAGAGTATTACATATTATAAACGATAAATTGTGTTATTCAAGTGATTAAAAAAAAATGCTTTAAAGTTTTGCCTCAGCATACAGAAACAAGCCCAAAATACTAAAGAATTAATGCCTGAATTGAATAAAAACCAAACATTTTTGATTAATATTTAAATTTAAATAAAATAAACGAAATTTTTATGAAAAATTTTATCTCAATTTAACATGCAAACATTATATGAAACTGTTTCTATTTAAAGATTTATTAATAAAAAAAGACAACATAACGTTTTTGTACAGGCTTGCCATTTTTTAGATGTAAGACATTTATTAAAGTTATATAAAAGAATATCAAGGAGAGATTTTTAAGGAAAAATAAACGAGAAATCTATATACATACATAAGTAAATTCAAAACGAAATTACAGTATTTTTATTTAAAACTCTCGTTAAAAGATGTGTGTGAAAATGTTTAGAACGGTTGGACCAGTCAACCAAAAAGTTAAAGTTATCATGAAATTCGCTAACGCACATTGGACTTTCCAGCAGACCACAATGAACAACAACATGAAGAGATTGATAATGAATTATCTGAGTGACAGGGAGTCTTTTGTGGATTTTAGGGACTAATTGTAGTCACATATGGGGACTATTGTACCATAATGGCGACAAGCCAGAATGTTGAAGAGCTTTGCGGAATGGCAGCTGATTATCTCGATGACATACACAATTTCTTCACTGCACATAACCTGCGTTTATCATCAACGTAGTCATCGACAATACTCTTCGGCACCTGGTTGAAAGAGTAAAACTCAACTTTTCCGTCACAGTAAACGTCGTACAAATTCCGACAGTGAACTACCCGGAAATTATTGTGTCATATATTCCGTAATAGCAACAAGCCTCTCAAAGCGCTAGCCATTAGAAATTTGGGTATGGATAAAAATACGATTGGTCAGTTGTTGCCTTCAAATAACCACCAAACACCACATTCACAGAAAAACTAAGCTTCTATGGGTTAAGGAACACAACGTCATGTTGACACAACAGTTTCGCCTGGGATGTCACCGGATGAGTCATTCAAACTTTAAATCACACAATTGCTGCTACAACAACAACAACTCTTGTTTTCCGGAGTACTGTTTACTCTATTTAGCTCCATTGTTTATTGCCTCTCCATGAATATCTATCAACTAATTCACTGATATAAATCAGCATGTTCGTATTAAGATATGCTAGTGTGGTTTCTTTTGCAAGCAGGATTGGCCAACATGGTACAATTGTACTTTATTTTGATACATTTTAGACACAGTTTGCACTGGGGTACTACCACAAGTCATTTGGCATAATTCCAACATATTGCTGCATCAAAAAATAGTATTCCAGATGAAATTATGATTTAAGTTACTATTTGAATAATAGTGCAACTGGAAGAGAACTGATATCCATATGATCTTTGAATATACATCTAACAGATAGTTATCACGAAGAGAAGTTATTGGTTGAATTATTGAATTAAAGAGACCATTTTAATTATTATTTTACATTAAATGATTTTGAGAAGTTAACCTTTTTATTTATTCAATACATTCTTTAAATAATTAATCTGGGCAATTTTAAAATGAAATCTTAAAATTCACGAATATACACACATTTTTATCGAGGATAACTTTTCGCAAATAACCCGATACTTTTTTCATAAGAATGTTATAGATAATTGAAAATAGTGTTCTTATAAACTCAAAAGTCCATTTAAACTATGACTTGACAGGCAAATCCCGGTATAACGAACTATATATTGTCAAGTCTATTCTATAGGTTGAATGAATTATTTTTTTTTACCGATTTTCGGAGATTTTTTAAATAAAATTGCAACCTAAGCAAATATGCCACCAGGATTGCTTAATTTTGGACCTACGAAAGTTCAAGCATCGGTAGCAATCGAAAGAATTCATAAAAGATGTAATTTCAATACTTTTTTTGACCATTAAAAAGGTAACGGTCATTACTTTATAAATGTGCTGTTTTCAAATTTCGGAAACAAACATCAAGTATTGTAAAATTTTGCACAGGATGTGTCAAGTAAAAACTCTTATTAAATTCTTTGAAATGTTTTTTTTAAGGAATGGGTTTATTTTCAAACCAAAGGAAATTAATAACAAAAAAAAATTTTTTTAAAAAGTAATCGCTAACAAAAAGCAGCATATTTTCATTAGTATTAAGAAAATTACATTTAATCCTTCGGAAAATGACAGATACATTAATTTTGTGTAATATTAGTGGAAAAATAAATTAAAAATAATAATTTTAGTTTTGAGCTGTAAGGGGTCATTTTCTGTGGAAACACCCATTAATTAATTAATTGTGTTACTTTCTTTGGAAAGGGATAGGTAGGAGAAGAATAGGCGGTGAAAGTAGAGAAAAGCTTTTCATATGGCAACACTGTAAGTGCGCGATATGTTTATTAGTAGTACAGTATTGCAGCGCCTCTGGTGGTGAGTAGGCGCATTGATCAAAGCTTGATTTATAGCTATTATTTTAATTATTTTACTTCGGTGGCGTTTTTAAATGTTATACCACCAAAGGAGGGCGCTGTGATAAATATTAGTTATGATAGGATAAAAAAACTAATAATTATCTGAAACTGATGTTGTTTTTTAAGTGACAGCGGCTGGGAATCGAACCCAGGCCACAAATACCAACTCATGCTTAATGATCAAACGCGCTAATCAATTAAGCTACAGCACCCTCAAAATATAATTTATTTGAATGAAGATAATTTTTAGAAAACCTTTACGAAACGAGTTTTATTTCTTGCCATTTAAAAGTAGAAATTTAGAGATTTAATTTTCTTTGTTTCAGATGCATTATCACAAATTTAAGTTGTTACTCTATTATTAATATTTTAGTAATTGTTCAAGCTTAAGGTCTTAAGCTTAATTAATATTCCATATTGAGTTTGGCTGACTTCCTAAACGTATATTTACAATGTATCAATACAGTATTAATACCAAGTTGATACAATGTGTAGTTATTTTTTAAATACGTTGCATACTAATGCTCTGCAACCCAATAAACATTGTATTAATGTATAAAAAATAAAATAAACAATGGCGGAAGAAGCGAATATTTTATTGCAATATTTTTTCGTTCTGTTCTAATTTGTAAATTGTAATTTTGTTGGTAAAATGCTATTATTTTTAACGTCACTGTTTACTCTACTTGGTTACTAAACTTACTCTTAAAAAAGCTCTAACATATGCTCTCTTGATAAAGCTTAGAATGATTAAACCTGATAATAAAATAACAATAAAATCGTATCTATTATGATAATGTTTTTATACTATATAAACAACAAAATTCTTATTTAAATTAAATTTGCGGTCTATACAAATTTCAAAGTATAGTTAGTGTCACTCTAAATTCAATTAGAACAGCAACATGGCATCAAATAGCGGTCCTCAGCTACTGACACGAGATGAGTGTTTAGAAATTTTAAAAAATGATTTAGAGCTTGAAGATACCACTGCTTTAGATCTACAAACATACATAATTAAAAAATGTTCAGCAGATTTGGTGGGATTTATGGGAGAGTATTATAAACTAGAAATAGAAGGCTTAAATCAGGTGAAATTATTAAAATACGAGTAATAATAACATATAGATGTATTTTTAAAGCATTTACATTTTCTGTTCTAGCTTAACCAGGAGCCCTTAAAACGCAGTTATTTTCTTAAATCTTTGCCGCTAGACAATATACTCTATCGTAATGAATGTGAACGTAAAGGTTTCTTTACCAAAGAGTCTAGCATTTATAAAAATATTTTACCAAATATACAAAAATATGCCCAGAAGCCACTGTATCCCAAAGCATATTTAACACGTTGGGATTTATTGGTTTTGGAGGACTTTTCTTTGCCCGAAAAGCATTTAAGACAAATGCAACCGCTTGAAGTTTATACCGTGAAACATTATCAATTGTTTTTACAACATTTGGCTGAACTGCATGCCGCCAGTTTGGCTTGGGAAATTAAGGGAAAAATAAATATTGGCCAACAATTTGATAAAACTTTGTTTGAGTTACAACTGATCAACAGTAATGAGTGGTATATAACTGGCATAAAGGTAAATACTCCGCTAAAAATTAAATTTAAGGAACTTTAAAACTTTTCCCTTACAGGCTATTATATATCTGGCCCAACATCACCCTAAATATCAGCACGCTGAGGCCTTGGAATTTATCAATCAGAAACTTTACACTATTCTATTGAAAATGGAAGATTTTACCAAACCATCTGAAAAGCTGCGCAATGTTTTATGTCATCGAGATTCTTGGGATCGTAACATCTTTTGGGAACTGAATGCAAGCCATGAACCCATAGCTTGTCGCATAGTAGATTTCCAGCTAACTCGCTACAGTCCACCAGCCATTGATGTTTTATTTTTTCTCTACAACAATTTTGAAAGTCCTCAACAGAGATCCAAATTATTAAAAGATCTTTTATTATACTATCAGCTATCGTTAAAAGAAGCACTTAAACGTTTGGATTTACCCGAAGACTTGATAACTCAAACGGAGTTTGATCAAGATTGTCAGCGTGCCTTATTGCCAGTCTTAACTTTACGGGCAATTTGTGAGCCTTTAATGAAGCTGCCTAAAGGTTGGTCACAAACTATGCGTGATACAGAACCGGCCACATTTGACTATTATATGAACTCAGATCGCACTGAAATGTTCAGCAGAGTATCGGCTATAGATTCAAGTTATATGGATAAAGTTTTATTGCCGGTACAGGAATTGTTGGAATATTTTGATTTTAAAGCCAAATAAATATACATATAATTAATAATAGAAATCAAATAAAATAATTGAATATTAATTATTCCCCCAAAATTATTTCCCCAATTTATTTTCACTTTTCAAATCACATATAATCTCTTTTAATTATTAGCTCCATCATATCTTCCACACATTCCAGCATATAACTGCCAAATTCTTTATTACTTTTCATTAGTTGCAAAACCTGCTGGGTACGATCCACATTTGTATAACGATGAAAATCTTCGGGTCGATTCAATTTCATGTCTTTTAGATAACCATCTGGAACTCTTAGTATAGTAGCAGCTACACAATTGTAAAGAGCACCGAATAAAGCCAAATCTTTTAAAGACTGTAAGAAATCATCATAAGTTGTAAGCTCCTCCATATTAACATCCATATTTATCAGTTCTTTAATGAATTGTTCATAGTAATATGTAAAACATTCCGATTCAATAAGTTTTCTATCACGGGGTTTCATATTTATGTACAAAGTCATTAAAATATCAATAGCAGCTGGTGAATAGCGGCACAATTGAAAGTCCACAAAAACAGCACATTTTTTTAAGGGTTCCGTTTTCGAGAAGAAAACATTACCACCCCAAAGATCGCGATGGCAAAAGACGTTGGAATATTTCGTAGAGGGACAAATCATGGTATACACAGTATCCAATACGGAGGGCAATTCATTTTTAATGAAAAGCTGCAAAGCTTCAGTTTGATACAAGGGATGTTGAACGATCACTGCTAGAACAGCCTGATAAAAAAATCTAATTTTTAACAAATTTCTTAGGTTCGGAAATTGCAAGACATACATTAACACCTGCTGTATACCAGGCTACTTTATGAGAAACTGTTACTTCGTATAGCACGTCCATCATGATTTCATCAATTTTCACTTCATGTTGTTGCTCAAAGGCCAAGCTGCAGGCATGCATTGAAGCTAAACCTCTAAGTATAGCTTCTATTTCGGGTTTATTTAAAAATTTATAGACATCTTTTGGGGGTTCATAACCTAGGTCCACAATATTTTGCATGACGAAAAGATCGGGTTTAACCAAATAACATTCGCCACACCAGATGTTGGAAGCTAAGATAAATAAGTATGAGTTATAAGTGCCAATAACAATTACTAAAATTCTCTTAAGAAAATTTGAGGATAGCAATAGTTTTCTATAGAAAAGTAATCGATAGCAAAAAAATTTAATAAGAAGAAATTTTTTATTAAAATATTTCCGACAGCAATAATTTTCTATAAAAAACTTAGATTTCTATAGAAAAGTTATCGCCAACTTTAGTTTTCTATACAAAAGTTATCGCTATCTTTAGTTGTCTATAGAAAAGTTATCGATGGCAATAATCTTCTATAGAAAAATTATCTATAGCAATAATTTTCTATAGACAAGTTTCGATAGCAAAAAAATTTAATAAGAAGAAGTTTTTTATTAAAATATTTCCGACAGCAATAATTTTCTATAGAAAACTTAGATTTCTATTGAAAAGTTATCGACATCTATAGTTTTCTATAGAAAGTTATCGATATCTATAGTTTTCTATAGAAAAGTTATCGATAACTATAGTTTTCTATAAAAAAAGTCATCGATATCTATTGTATTCTATAGCAAAGTTGTCGATACCTTTAGTTGTCAACTGAAAAGTTGTCGATAACTTTAGTTTTTTTATAGAACAGCTATCGATAACTTTAGTTTTTATAGAAAAGTTATCGATATCTAAAGTTTTCTATAAAAAAGTTGTAGATAATTTTATTTTTATATAGAAAAGTTATCGATATTTATAGTTTTCTATAGAAAATTTGTCGATAACTTTAGTTTTCTATAGAAAAGTTGTCGATAACTTTAGTTTTCTATAGAAAAGTTGTCGATAACTTTAGTTTTCTATAGAAAACTTGTCGATATTTATAGTTTTCTATAGTAAAGTTATCGATATCTATAGTTTTCAATAGAAAAGATATCGATAACTTTAGTTGTCTATTGAAAAGTTATCGCTAACTTTAGTTTTCTATAGAAAAGTTATCGATATCTTTAGTTGCCTATAGAAAAGTTATGGATAACTTTAGTTTTTTTATAGAAAAGTTTTCTATAGAAAAGTTTTCTATAGAAAAGCTATCGATAACTTTAGTTTTTTATAGAAGAGTTATTGATATCTAAAGTTTTATATAAAAAAGTTGTAGATAGTTTTAGTTTTCTATAGAAAACTTATCGATAACTTTAGTTTTCTATTGAAAAGTTTTTGATAACTTTATTTTCTATAGAAAAGTTAGCGATATCTATAGTTTTCTATAAAAAAGTTGTAGATAATTTTAGTTTTCTATAGAAAAGTTATCGACTACTTTAGTTTCCTATAGAAAATTATTGCTATCGATTTCGAACACTACAAAATTTATCAAAATGACTATACTAAATTTATCGATAACACAATGTCTCTTTTTAAGAAAAATTTTACTATCGATTTCTTAAGAAAATTTATCGATAACAAACATTTTGTTTGCAAGCATCAACTTAAACTTACACAATTTCCTCATTTCATTTAAAAGCTGCATGTAAAGTGTTGATTCTTTTTTCAAAACTCCCGATTTTTTAATGAAAAGACACATATCGGGATTTTGATAAGGTATAGTTTTAACAAACAAACGTCTTTCCGTTACATGACCGTCCTGCAAAAACAAAATCAGAAGCAAATAGTGTGAAACCATTTGATAAAAATCCTCTAGTACTTACATTTTCTAATTGATATTTTATATGCAAATGGAAATATTCACCTAAAAAGCCTACTACGTCCAGCTCTGGCACGATATCATATGAAACCAGTAAACCGTTGGTTTTCTCCTCTTTTAAGATTTGTTGTAATATTAGTTGACATTCCTCTTTTGTAACTAAATCATGACGATCATGTTTTTCTAAAAGTTCTTTAGTATTCTCTTTATTTGTTGCACTCATTGTAATTTAATTTAATTTGTTATTATTTTTTATTTAATATAAGTTTTGTTGCTCCTTGTTGATCACTTGAAGATTATTTTTTTGTTCACGCCGATTATGACCTGTTAGCTTGGGCCGTTTGTACAAAACTAATCGTTAAAATAAATTCACTAAAAACATTTTGCAATTTTATTATGTATTTAATTCTACTCGTTCTAGTGGTGATAGGATAAGTAAGAGTGATTACAAATGAACGAAGAGGAATATGAGCACATTTTTAATTTAAGTGATCCAATGATTCTTAATTGAAGTGCTAGTCTTTACGAGAATCATAAAAAATAACAAAGGGACTAAGAAAAAAATCAACCTTAAAAAGAACAGCAAATAAAAAAAAAAAAACAATTTATCACTCTCTTTGCGAAATGCTATTTGTAAAATAATATTCTCTTAATTTTCAAGTTATAATTTCTCAATTAGCAAGTAAAAGTGTTGCCAATAAGATTTCTTAAATCTCTTCTTGTTATGATTTTTTTTGATCATTTCTATGTAGACTATTGTTGCTAACGATCACTTTTCCAGTATTGGAAATAAATTCACTGGCTCCAATTATTTAAATGTTTTGTATTTGCATATTCAATAAATAAAATATGAATTAATGTTTATTTTTAAATTCAAATCATTTTTATAATGGCAGTTAATTAAAAAAATACTATTTAAATCATATTTTTTTCTTAGTAAACATTTTATTTAATAGAAGCAGCAACAACCGCCTCTATAATTTCCTCTATACTCTCCTCCATTAACATCCGGAATTCTTCATTTACACCCATATACTCTAATAGCTTTTCTGATCTTTCCACGTTTTTATAATAATTCGTCACAATTTCTTTAGGTACTTTCAAAATTGAGGTTGCCAAAGCTCTATAGACTAAGCCAAATAGTTGAAACTCTTCAATGGATTCTAAAAACTCTGCTTCTGAGAAAACAACTTCAGTTACGTTTTTATCACCGGTAATATGATTTCTTACAATCTGCACCAATTTTTTATAATAATATTTCAAATATTTCGATTGCTTTTCCAGTCTCTCTTTTTTCGTTAAATTCATGAATAGTGTAAATATGACATCAATGGCTGGCGGACTATAACGACAGGTTTGAAAATCTACAAACACAGCCGATTTTTCAGGATTATTATGATCCAAGAAAATATTGCCACCCCAAGTATCACGATGACACAAAACATTGCGATATTTGAGCGAAGGATTCACCATAAAATAAACATTTCTCAGACGCAGCGGTAATTCCGAGTTAATGAATTTTTGCGATCTTTCCAGTTGATATTTCGGATGCTGTTTGGCTACTTCGAGTATGGCTTTAAGTCCGGTAGTGAACCAGGGTATATCAGGATGTACAGTAATTTCTTTCAGGCTGTCGTAATAGATTTCCTCAATCGTTTCAGTTCTTTGTAATTCAAAAAGCAGACTGGAAGCATGCATTGCTGCGAGGCCATTTAGAATTGAAAACATTTCACTTTCCTCTAAATTTTCCTTTGCAGCTAACGAATGAAGGCCTAAGCTATCAAGATCTTCTAATACCAGAAGATTTTTATAGTACAAATAGGCCTTAGGACACCAGGGTTCGGAAGCTGAAATAGACAGTTTATAAGTTATGTGATTTTGACGTTAAGATTCTTATGAGATGAAATCTTGCTGAATAAAATTGTTATTACTTTTCTATAAGAAACAGCTGCTTTCCGTTATTTTTCTATACAAAATTTTTGCTATCCATCAATTTTTTATAGAACACTGTTGCTATCCATCACTTTTCCATAGGAAATTGTTGCTATATATCACTTTTCTATAGAAAATTGTTACTATTCAGCAATTTTCACTAGAAAATTGTTGCTATTAAGAACCTTTCAACAGAAAGTTATTGCTATTCAGCTTTTTCCTATAGAAAAGTGTTGAATAGCAATAATTTCCATCCATCACTTTTCTATATAAAACTGTTGCTGTTGAGCACTTTTCTATAGAAAATTGTTACCCTTCATTTCTTTTCTATAGAAAACTATTGCTATCCATCACTTTTTTGTAGAAAATTGTTGCCCTCTATTTATTTTATATAAAAAACTGTTGCTATCCATTACTTTTCCATAGAAAATTGTTGCTATCCATCACTTTTCTATAGAAACTTGTTGCTATCGAGCTCTTTTCTATAGAAAATTGTCGCTATTTATCATTTTTCTGTGGAAAATTGTTGCTATCAATCTCTTTTCTATAGAAAATTGTCGCTATTTATCAGTTTTCTGTGGAAAATTGTTGCTATCAATCTCTTTTCTATAGAATATTGTTGATATCCATCACTTTTCTATAGATAATTGTTGTCAAAAATTTTTTTACAACAAAGTTTCTTATTTTTTATGAAGTAAATGAAATTCAACTAAATTTAAACTTACAATATTTTTGCAATTTCGGCAATAACGAACCGTACAAAGCACTTTCTTTGCGAAAAATCATTACTATTTCATGTTCCTCATCCACGGGATGTAGATTTTTTATAAAAAATCTTAACAATATGGTAGCACTGTCACCTTCCCCACCATCAGAATCATCAAAAACTAACTGTAAATAATTTAAATTTCTGCCTATAAATATGCTTTAATTTTCAACTCTTTAACTAAGCACTAAGTTAGTTGCGTACCCACCTCATTATCATTATTATTTGGCTTAAAACATTCAATAGTTAAGTGAAAATATTCACCCAGAAATCCTTTAGCTTCTGTGGCCGAAGCAATGTTAAATGTTTTGGCTTGCAAATTATTGCCGGTTTCTTGGTTGTATTTTGTCACAATTTCTTTACACTCGCCAAATTTTAATAAAGATGCCAGATTGTCGTGAGACATGTTTGTTTTATGAAAATTTATTCTCACTGTTGTATTTGTTGTTAATTTTAGAACTTTTTTTAGTTTTTTTTTTTGGCTTTTATCCAAAATTGCACAAATTTTATTTTGTGTTTACACAATTTTGTTTAAGAATTTATTTAACATAAATTCTCTTAACAAAAACGTAGTTCTACTCTTTACGAATATTTGGAATTTACTGATCGCCCATTCGTGTTTGATTTAGAAATTTCTAACACATTCTGTTTTCTGTTTTGTTGGTCTAAATTTGTTTGTTATTTAATCTAATCATTTGTACAAGTGTTCCCACTTGCCACTTGCTCACCAAATTGTTCTCTAATTCAATTAACTGCTTATATTCGTATATTTTGTTTCCCTATGTGGCCGATAATGTATTGATACATTTTTTTTCTTATTTCAAAAGCGTTTAATTTGGTTTATCGAATTGCATTATCAATTATGTTAACAAAATAATTTGAATTGAATGTAAGAATGCTAGTTGAGAGACACATAACTATTCAAATACGCCCCCTTTATTTGAGTACTTTGAGTGTGTCAGGAAACAGAGTAACAAAAATTTAAGCAAACCGGAAGTTTATGTTTTAAATAATGTTAAATAATACTTGATTATTATATATTTGTTAATTGTTCTTATAGCATTTCAAGAGTTTAATGCATTTTATCGTTGATATTTTATACTTGGCATAAAATATTCATTTCACGAACTTATACTATACATATATACCAAAGTTTATTCAATAAAATGTTTTTTAGTTTCAAATTCTAATTTTTGGAGTATAAGTAGCAAAAATAAAATTGTTTATTATTTTAGCTCAAATTTATTTAAATATCACACTCATATAAAAATGTGTGTTTATTAAGAGTTGTGAGTATTTTCTTTCTTTATAATAAACAAATAAGTTTGTAGTTCAAAAATTATAAGCAAAAATTATTTATTTTATTTTATTTTATTTTATTTTATTTTAAAAATAATCGATATTTGATAAGATTAGATTTGATATTAATTATTTAAACGCAAAAAACTTAAAAAATGCGAGATTATGTTTGTGGTGCATAACCTTTATAACCTTTATTGATGAAAAAAAATGTCCATAAGTCTGTGAAATCTGATAACTTATTTAATAAAATACTGAAGAAATAGGTGAAAAAAGAAGAGAAAAATTTCAAATCAAAATATTCCCAAAGTTCGTAAATTATAAACACTTAGTCTAATGGCGTTTTTTTTTTCTGGCAAAAATGTTACACGTTTTTCCCATTTCGCATCTTTTTTAATTTTTTTGTGTTCTTTTCTGAAAAAATGTCAACACTGCTAAAGTGTAGTGTGTTCTTTTCTATAAATGTCACACTATAAATTTAAAAAATGGTGCACCTTTCACACTCTGTATTTTTAGAGGGGGAGAATCGCACGATAAGACAACTGACCAGTGATGCCAACTTTTGAGACTCAAAACGCGTAAACATTTTTGAAAAAAGGGCTAAATGGAAAAAAATCCATATAAAACCACATCCAATTTTCTTTTTTTTTCGCGTTTTGAGTGACTAAAATCCGGCTAAATCTAGCCCGAAAAGGGCTAAGTTGGCATTGATGCAGCTGACATTTGTTTTGTTTATGAATGTGTATTTGTGTTAAGAAACAAAAAAAATATACAAAATGGAAAATATTTTTTATGTGCTAAAAATTTTTGGATGACTTGTTGGATTCTTCTTTATCATCTACTGATGATGAAATATTTGATATGATTATAGAAAGAAATCCACAACCGTGAGTGAAAGGCTTGGTAAAGAACGTAATTAATGAATACTCTGAAGTTGATGTATGTCAAAATTCATAGGACAATATCTCCTACTTCTTATATATGTAATATATGTTTATATACATATATAATTTTTATATTTGAGAAGAATTTTCGTATTAGTCGGGAAAGTGCCATAGGTCATTTTGATAAATATTCATTGTGTTATTTCAAGCGATCTTACCAGGGAGCTATATGCTTCTTCTTTTTTAGCAAAAAAACAAAAACAGCTGTACATGAAAAAAAATGTTATACTGTTGTAATTTTATGTTCTATTCTGACCATTAAAAATGCGACATAGTTAAAATGTGGGGTAAACATTATAAAAATGTACATAATAAAGGTGTAACATTTTATTTCAGAAAAGAAAACACCATAAGATGAAGCTTCCCAGCAAGCCATATGAGTCCGAAAAGAGTCTTTTCTGACACCTTTTTCGGAGCGTTAACGCTCTTTATGAGCCCAAAAAACAATCATAATTGCTCCGAAAACCTTCAGAAAAGAGGGTCATTACATTCAAAAATGGTCCGTCAGAAAGAGCTCTTAGATAATGTCAGAAAAGAGTCTTTTATGAGGGTTTTTTTTTGGGCTCTTAAAGAGCTCTTAGATAATGCCAGAAAAGAGTCTTTTATGAGGTTTTTCTTGGGCTCTGTGTAATCTTGTTTTTATCATTCTTGTGCGGTACAGTTATGTTTTTTTTTTGTTCAAAGCACAAATAGCAGGAGAACAACGCTTTGGTACACACATAATTAAGTGGAATTTCTGAGTTATACTGCGTGCCGACTCAGGACAGTAACAAGCTAATTTTTCTTTCGCTCCGAAAATGCTCTTTAGTTGGACTCTTTTCTGACTCCTTTGTTCGGAGCGCTCCGAAAATGCTCTTTTGTTGGACTCTTTTCTGACTCCTTTTTCGGAGCGCTCCTAAAATGGTATGCTGGGTTAACTTAGCGAAGATGAAGAGCAACGATTTCATATTGGCTTTATGACATAGAATGTTTTACAGAAATCACTCTCACACAAAAAGAAATATATTTTCAAAAGTATTAAGATAATTGCAAGATTATACCAAAATGCCAAAGCCCATCTTTTAATTGTCATAGGTTATTCCGTTACAGACTGTCATCGAGCCCAAAAAAAAAACTCATAAAAGACTCTTTTCTGACATTATCTAACAGCTCTTTAAGAGCCGAAAAAAACCCTCATAAAAGACCCTTTTCTGACATTATCTAAGAGCTCTTCCTGACGGACCATTTTCTGAAGGTTTTCGGAGCAATTATGATTGTTTTTTGGGCTCATAAAGAGCGTTAACGCTCCGAAAAAAGTGTCAGAAAAGACTCTTTTCGGACTCATATGGCTTACTGGGTAGTTTTTTTTTACTACCATGTCTACGCATGTCTTTTTTTTATTAACTATGCTTGTGTAAAAACACATTGTATACATACGTGATTCAAAACTATAAACCTGATTAGTTGTTTTATAAAATACTTATTCTTCATTAATTTCAATAGATTTTAGAGATGAAAAGTTATCGATGGCAATAATCTTCTATAGAAAATTTATCTATAGTAATAATTTTCTATAGACAAGTTTCGATAGCAAAAAAAAATTAATAAGAAGAAATTTTTTATTAAAATATTTCCGAAAGCAATAATTTTCTATAGACAACTTAGGTTTCTATAGAAAAGTTGTCGATAACTTCAGTTTTCTATAGAAAAGTTATCGATATTTCTAGTTTTCTATAGAAAAGTTATCGATATATATAGTTTTCTATAGAAAAGTTATCGATAACTTTAGTTTTCTATAGAAAAGTTGTCGATAATGTTAGTTTTCTACAGAAAAGTTGTCGATACCTTTAGTTTTCCACTGAAAAGTTGTCGATAACTTTAGTGTTCTATAGAAAAGTCAATCGATAAATTTAGTTTTTTTTTATAGAAAATCTATCGATAGCTTTAGTTTTTATAGAAAAGTTATCGATATCTAAAGTTTTCTATAAAAAAGTTGTAGATAATTTTATTTTTCTATAGAAAAGTTATTGATAACTTTAGTTTTCTATTGAATAGTTATTGATATCTATAGTTTTATATAGAAAAGTTATTGATATCTATAGTTTTCTATAGAAAAGGTATCTCTAGTTTTCTATAAAAAAGTTATCGATATCTATAGTTTTCTATAGAAAAGTTGTCGATAACTTTAGTTTTCTATAGAAAACTTGTCGATAACTTCAGTTTTCTATGATATCTTTAGTTTTCTATTGAAAAGTTATTGATATCTATGATTTTATATAGAAAAGTTATCGATATCTATAGTTTCCTATGGAAAAGTTATCGAGAACTTTAGTTTTCTATAGAAAAGTTGTCGATACCTTTAGTTTTCCACTGAAAAGTTATCGATAACTTTAGTGTTTTATAGAAAAGTTGTCGATAACTTTAGTTTTCTATAGAAAAGTTATCGATAACTTCAGTTTTTTTATAGAAAAGTTTTCTATAGAAAAGTTAACGATAACTTTACTTTTCTATAGAAAAGTTAGCGATATCTATAGTTTTCTAAAAAAAAGTTGTAGATAATTTTAGTTTTCTATAGAAAAGTTATCGACTACTTTAGTTTCCTATAGAAATGACTATACTAAATTTATCGATATCACAATGTCTCTTTTTAAGAAAAATTTTACTATCGATTTCTTTAGAAAATTTATCTATAACAAACATTTTGTTTGCAAGCAACAACTGAAACTTACACAATTTCCTCATTTCATTTAGGAGCTGCATGTAAAGTGTTGATTCTTTTTTCAAAACTCCCGATTTTTCAATGAAATCACATATATCGGGATTTTTATAAGGCATAGTTTTAACAAACAAACGTCTTTCCGTTACATGACTGTCCTGCAAAAACAAAATCACAATCAAATAGTGGGAAACCATTTGATAAAAATCCTCTAGTACTTACATTTTCTAGTTGATATTTTATATACAAATGGAAATATTCACCTAAAAAGCCTACTGCGTCCAGCTCTGGCACGAAATCATATGAAACCAGTAAACCGTTGGTTTTCTCCTCTTTTAAGATTTGTTGTAATATCAGTTGACATTCCTTTTTTGTAACTAAATCATGAGGATCATGTGTTTCTAAAAGTTCGTTATTATTCTCTTTATTTGCACTCATTGTAATTTAATTTAATTTGTTATAATTATTTATTTAGTATAAGTTTTGTTGCTCCTTGTTGATCAATTGAAGATTATTTTTTTGTTCACGCCGATTATGATCTGTTAGCTTGGGCCGTTTGTACAAAACTAATCGTTAAAATAAATTTACTAAAAACATTTTGCAATTTTATTATGTATTTAATTCTACTCGTTCTAGTGGTGATAGGATAAGTAAGAGTGATTACAAATGAACGAAGAGGAAGTCTTTACGAGAATCATAAAAAATAACAAAGGGACTAAAGCAAAAAATCAACTTTAAAAAGAACAGCAAATAAAAAAACAATTTATCACTCTCTTTGCGAAATGCTATTTGTAAAATGATATTCTCTTACAGCCTTATACAAAAAAACTTAAAACAGGCTGATAAACCTCTGTTAAGAAAAATTCCTTAAAGTAAGCAATGATAACATCAAATAATTTAAAGCAGGGGCCAAATTACCGCATTCGTGATCGAATGAGCTATCGTATCGAAAAATGATTTCGATATCGAAATTATGATAAAATGTACTAAATTTCTTGCTCGATATCGTATGCCATAATCTCAAATAAGAAAATTACGATCAATTTTACTGGATATCGAATGCGGTAATTTGGGCCAAAGTTTTAAAGTGTAGTTAAAATATTTTATTGTTTTAACAAATAAAGTTTTGTGAATTTTTGTGTAGATTTTTACATAAAAAATGGATACATGGATATATTTTTTAAATGAATATATTTTTTATTGTAAAAATAAAGTTTTTCAAAGCATTCAATGAAAATAATTGAAATTGTATGAATTTTTTACATAAAAAGGCTTAAGTCGGTTTTAGTGAGTTTTAAATTCTGACTAAAATAAAAAAAGAATGGACGGGGCTCCAAAGTTTGTAATATGTTTAGCTATATCTTGAAAACTATTTTTTTAGACGATATATATATCAAATGATAGGTATTTTAAAGACCTTTATATGAAGTTCATTTTATGAACCATCTAGAGGTCAATGTCAAGAAAATTATTTTTTGATGCGATATTTTTAAAAAAAATCTAAAAAATCCGGAAAAATACATATATGAGTGTGTATATAAATTCCAAAATTTAAAAGTCAAGAAACTAAGCTTTAATTCAAGGTATAATATAACCGTGTAGGTAGTATAGATCCAGACATATAAAAGAAAAATTATGACATTTTACCATAAAAATTACAATAAATTTGTACTATGCGAAGCCGGTGTTATGTATACCATATAGGAAAACATCTTGTATTTAAGTTATTAATTATGACATTAATATTAAAAATATGAAATTTGATTTCAATGTATTTCTACAAAAGTTTGGAAATTATAATTTAAAGAAAAATAATTCTTTTTTTTTTAATTTTTCAGAACTTATAAATCTGTGATTATAATACCTACAGACACATATAATACCTTAAATTAAAGCTTTAGGTCTTGGCTATTTATATTAATAATCTAAAATAACACTTATATAGACTTTTTTTAAGATTTTTTAGATATACTTTTAGACACGTAAAAGTATACTTTAACCGCTAAACCATACTTTTTATTTAAAACCAGCTGAAGTTGCTTTTAAATAATTTAACATCACTTTAAAATCAATCAGCTGTTTATGCAAAGAACAAAAACTGGATGTGTATAAAAATATTAAAAAGTAAAAAAAATTCTCTTTCTGCAGTAGCCTAATTCGCCTCTCTTTCTCTTTGTTTTTTTTTTTTTTTTTTTTTGTTCCTGTAAAGAGTTATCAAAAAATCAACGGCAAAATAGCCTAATTACCTCCTCCATTTTTCCACCGCAAACACTTTTCTTAAATTTGCACGCTTAATTTTATTTTTTTGCCGATTTTTGTTTTTTTTTTAAATTTCAATGACAGCTGTTTGAAGCTGTCACTTGCTTATTTTTCTTTACAGTTTGTATGAAATAATTTTCTACATATGAGGTGGCACCCAGTTAAAGTTGGTTTAACTTAAAACGACCTTAAATTTTATAAATAATTAAAAGTAGGTTTTAAGTTTAAAGTTGTTTTTGAAAAGAACCGACTTTAGTGTTTGTCTATGGTTATGGTCCTGTGAATTTAGCCATTAATCTAAGATGAAGAGCAACGATTTGATATTGACTTTATGACATAGAATGTCTTACAGAAATCACTCTCACCCAAAAACGAATATATCGAAACCGATTTAATACAACTCATTAATAAAAACGGTGCATTACGATGTTATTCCATTTAGCACGATTCAAAATTTTTGGGCTTATTTTTTTTTGTTAAATTTAATTTTTTTTGCAATATGTTCATATCATAAATTTAGGGGAATTCTCTCTTTGTGGATACAAGCAAATTTACTGGTCAGAGCAATTGATCATAGCACAAATTTAG
Organism: Bellardia pandia; assembly: GCA_916048285.2. Taxonomy (NCBI): domain Eukaryota; kingdom Metazoa; phylum Arthropoda; class Insecta; order Diptera; family Calliphoridae; genus Bellardia; species Bellardia pandia. The sequence continues at coordinate 38,848,329 of OU696530.1, forward strand.
AGGAATTTCTTTTTATTGCATACAATCAAATGAACTAGTTATATATTTTTTACATTACTTTTATGCTTAGAGTGCATGTCTTTTCTTTTTTCTTTATTAACTATGCTTGTGTAATTTAAAACTATAAACCTGATTAGTTGCTTGAATATGTATTTAAAAAAAAAATTAGTAATAACTGATTAGTTGTTTTTAAAAAATCCTTATTCTTCATTAAATTCAATAGATTTTAGAGATGAGGACCAATGTCTTTGTTTACACGATTTTTTTTACAAGAAGTTTCCAGAAACCAATTACCGTGTAAAAACAGAATCAACTATGTGGCATCACATCATCAGATGAAGCTTTAAAATAGTATTTACAGTAGTGGACATGAGGTTAGCACGCTTTGTATATGCTGTTTTTAATTTCTGTCCATTGCTGTAGCCTATGCTTTGATTTGTATGTTCTGTTATATTCTATTGCATTCTTTCTTAAAACTTTCTTGTATTTGTGGTTAATTGCAATTAATACGCAATTTGAGCTCGACAATAATTTAGAACGTGAAAGTAAATTTATATACAATTATTATTTTTAGTTGAACTGTTAATTTTTAATTTTTGACATTTCTTTAGTTAGGCTAAAGTTCATTAAATTTAATTTTTATTAAATTATTTTTACTGAAGGTAGGAGTGGTACAGAGGTTAGAACGCCAAGAATTCTGATGAGAGAATGTGGTTGTTCTCGAAACATGTAAATTCAACAACCCAGGTTCAATCACCAACTCAGCCGAAAAATTATCAATAAATTTTAATAATAATTTTCATGTAACAATTCCTACCTTCAGCAAAAATAATTAAATGAAAATTAAATTTAATGAATTAACTAAGGAAATATCGTAAATTTATATATTTTGCTAGTTTTTAGTGGTTAGATTTTAGGAATTAACAAGTTATGGAAATATTTTATGAAACAAAACATTAAATCTCAAAAACCACTTTCAACAAAATTCGGTATTGACGTCTTCTCTAGAACTGTACGAAGAAGAAAAAACTTGCATGGCTGCATTGCAAGTGTGCATTAACAATATCAAGCTTGTCCAACTGGACCGATTTTGCTAATTTTCAACACCAAACATTTCGCTGAAACAAAACGAAAAAATTCATTGTTCTAAGACGGACAAACGCATGGACGTGGCTAGATCATCTTAGAAACTTATAAAGACCCGGAATACTTTTTGGTTCTACGGCCAATATTACGATGTGTTACAAACGGAATGACAAACCTAATATACCCTAAATCTATTTGATAGTGGGTTTAAAATATAAAATTTTTCTGCAGTCATCGAGCAGGGACTATACCAGTTTTCGTCTATAAAGGAATGGTGAATGATTTTCTATATTTCGCTTATTTCTTATTTTGCTATATTTCGTCCGCTTTCAAAATCTTCAATTCTGACTCCTCAAATCGCATTTTTGGATGAGAATAAAGAGGGTACAAACTTGACGGTATAAGTCAATTTTCTTATTTCCTTTTGTTTTTTTTTTTCTTTCGTGCATGTTCATTTGTATGAAAAAGTACGAAAATTGAATTAACGTGTGTAACCGAAATGGCAAGTTCAAAAGATAATTGAACAAAAACTGGTCTGCTAAAACTGAAGAGTATGAAACAGGACATATATTCTGGCAGAAATAACATAAAGTTACTCTCGTTTAGGGCTACTTTTATACCTTACGTTGTCACATTTTTCAAAATCTTTGGTTAAGATTTAAGTTCATTCTCTTTTTAGAAATATTAGATGTTATCACATCTAAGTCAGTAACAAAAACAAAACTAGTATATATTTGATATTTTTTTATTTGTTTACAACTTTACGACAACAACATTATTTATAAACAAAAAAAAAACGGAATATTTTTTATTTAGATAACAAATGCTAAAAATATAGAAATGTGCAAAATATGAAAACAAGTCCCAATTTACATGGGACTAATAACTAGATAAATTTAGTTTAGTAAATGCAATTATCGTTATCTCTGCTTATATATAGAACGATAAATGCAACTACTAAAAACCAAATCCAATTCTATAGTGCAGATATAAAAACAACACTTTATGTAGTTCAAGCAAAGCTAACAACGAACCCATGTAAACAAAGTCAAGATCATACAGATAAGTTTGCAAACAACCTCTCGATAAATTAGGAAGCTGTTTGCTGTAATTGCTGGCGCACTAAACGTTTCTTATACAACATGCTGCCATAGGGACGTATAGTGATGTAGTAAATGATTTCCACAAAACTTAAAAGGCTGGCACCCACAAACAAGCCAGTAGTGCCACCAATAGACACTAAGAGTAAAACGATGCAAAAGAATAATGTTTCACCAAAAGAGAAACTAAACAACTTACCCACTAAATCCAATTTTCCTCTAACCACATTACGTTTATAACGTTCGGTGGGTAATTCCACCAGAGCAATTTCTACCTTTGCAACAGGATTTTGATTATTAATACTGAAATTTTTATGTTATTACGTATTTCTTTCTGAAACAGTTAAAAAAAATTCATACTTCTCCTTACTATCCACCACTGTGGTAATATCCACCTCTGTGCAAGAGGGTAAACAATCGCATACCAGTCCCTTGCGGCCCTTGGACCACTTCGCTATGATAACAGATAAATCTTCATAGTTGCCATTGAGACACTCCAAACCATCCATATTGCATTTCTGAGCACTGGGTGTATTGGGTGACAGATGACTGGAACAATTACACAATTCCAATTGTTTGTCTTTGCGACATTGCACCGTACAGGCACTGTAACTGTAATAATGATGAACATCCAAATGGTTTTCATCGTTGAAACGACAATTGCGTTGCAATACACTAGTCTCACGAATTTGTTCGTCGTTTTGAATGTCACGTTTGGAAATGTGGCGCCTTATGAGTGGGATTTTTTTTATTAATGGGTTACTAGTAGTATGATGTTATAATAGATTTACTCACACAAAGGAAATGTAAGGACCCACTAATAAATAATCAGTTTTGGGTGTCACTAAAGTGGGAACTTCCTCCTCGCCTAAAATGAATACCTTCAAAGTGGTGCAGAGAATTGTTATTTAGAGAGATTCGGAAATAAAATCTATGAAGTTTTAAATAGTTAATTGTGTGAAACTGATGGTTCACAATGCCTAAACAGAATTAAATCATATGAAAATTAATACAAAATCAGATATATAGATATATCCCAGAACCTGATAGTTATTAAGATTCCAGATTATGAAAGTGTAGACCCAGAACAATCCATACGGCTATAATTTGAAAGTATTGCCTTTCATTTACATCCTCTCCTTTTAAAGAAGATGTGGAATGAACCAAACGTAATTTTACGGTGCTCAAGTTAACAACTCATGCAGATACCATGAAAAACGTTGGTTGCTTTTTTGCTATGGAGCTAACCAGCCAAAGCAACTAGTTCTTAATCGTCAAGTGGTTAATAATCATTTAAATGTTTATTTACCGCATTCACAATAGTTCCTGTAAGAACTTCGATCAGTAAGTTATTAGACCCTTGCAAAATATTCTATTTGTATGAGATATCATTTTCATTAACTATATCCAAATGGAAAAAACTATCAACAAGTTATACGCTATTTCGACCATTCGGGAAATGATAATGAGGAAAACAGGCGTTGATTTGAACAGTAAAAGAAGATCGGCACAACCAAGTTGTTCAATATAAGAATGTTGGTAGGTTGGAAAAACGAGATTTAAGTAATGTATCGATCAAGGCGAATTCGATTAATTGACAGCATTAGGGTAAAATTGTTCCTAATTTTTTATAAAATTTTATATACAAAAAATATAAATCTGTTTAAAAATCGATTTCTATTTAAGAAGCAAGAGGAAGGAACATTTAATTAGAACATGGAAATATATTTGGTTCAAACGAAATTTGCTTTGTAAATCAATAGTTTGTACATTGATTTATAATATTTGGAAAAAATATTGGATAACGATCTAGAGATGAACTCGTTGTTGGAAGTTGACTTCATTTAAATAACAAATATTAAAAGGCAAGATTCCTTTTAAAAAGATATTAGAATGCAATTAATATAGATAAGAAATTATAAAACAATATCTCATCATAAATCTGATCATACTTATATTGTTTAGACTTGTTATTCGTTTCTTTAACAATTAAAGAGCTATTCTCTATAACAAAAACCACCAAATACTCTCACTTCTTAACTTACCACTGCCTCCGTTGTAATATCCATTCTCAAGGCACCCGGGCCAGTATAACGATTAGACCACATATTCAACTTAGGGCCATTATTCCTCCTAAAACATGCATTAAACACAATCATAAACTTTCACTTTAAAACATCACATATATCCTTCCAACTAACCCAGCCTGTAAAGAATTTATAGCATAACACAGACCCAACTCTGTTTCCATACGTTGAAAATATTTGCAGCACTCAAAAGGTTTATTATTCCACAAGCAATTCTTAATAGTATTCTCACAGCTGCTGCGCACCAATTGGGCATAATAGGAAAAATTGGAATAGAAACAATTCTCAGAAGGTTCTTCGCCACCACACTCGTGCACAGTATGATACGATTCGCCACGAAAGAAAGCTATTTCACTGAGAACTTCTTCCAGGGTAAAATCATGGTCCGCACCCCATAGTCTTAGATGTTGAGAGTCAGCAATAAGTTCTATGAATATGTATTTAAAAACTTACTGTTCCGCCACTTCTTGTATTCTATCCATATTTTTTGATTCACATACCACTATGGCTGGAAAATTCGTCTCCCAATCGCGGTAGCTGGATTCCACACCAAAGCTGATGGCATTATTTTCAAAGGCACCTGGTTTGCATTGTTACGATAATAATTTCTTAATAAAAACTAATAAACTATTTTGTATGCGCTCTAGTCAAATTTAAAAGTTTTTGTATAAACTTTTAACTAATAAACTTGACTATGTATTCCTTTACCCAATGACACTTTTATTAATTTCCAGGAGGCAAACCACGAAGCCAACAGACACAAAACCCAAAAGGTCTTTTCCAACCAGGTTAACTCTTTATCCACTATAAAACGTGCTCCATGCAATGTGGAATTTTGTAAATATTCCTCAACCACATCACGTACTCGCATAATTTTCTGTCTTCCTTGAAAAACACTTCCACCGGGTTTGGTTTAGTTCTGTTAAATAGTTCTTTTCAAACTGCAGTTTATGCGTTTTCGTATTAACGCTTTTAAATGGTTTTTCGTTTGCTTAGTGTTGTAGATTTAATTATTCCTTAGATGGTTTATCTTAATTGCCAAAAGGTACAAGTGTTTTTATTCCCATTATTAGGCGCTGTACATACAATTTGATTGTTATACAAAAAACTGTATTCATTTATACTAAAAAAATAAAAAACAAATAAGAGTTTATATTCAGCTGTGCCGAATCTTATATACCCACCATCAACATATATGTATCAGTGATCAGTGTGATCTATGCATACTTGTTAAATAAATTTGTGTAACATTTTATATCGATAACGATTTAGGATCCTTTACATGTTATGTGACGAACGTTATAAAATATTTTACTGTATTTGAGTCTTATGGAGTAATTCTAGGAAATGGACCTGTGGAAATGGAAATGTGGCCAATTATGAACTGACCTTCAGAAAATCCAATATTAAAATGAAAATTTCTCAAGCTTGTTTGGATCGTTCTAAGAAAAATAATATGGATTTTAAGCGTCGTTTCATAACTGTTGATTAGACACCATGTACTTTGGCTAAAATTGCTGTTGTTCATCCTCAATTCTTGTACAACAACGTTTAAATTAGACCATCTAATTTATTATTATTGCATATGAAGGAGCACTTTCAGCTAACACATTCACCATATTATTATGAATTTCTTGTCCCGAAAAACCTTTTTTATTTAAATATTTAATGACACCACGAATTTCTAATTTTTCCATTGTAAAAAAATCGCGGATGCGTCTTTTTTGAATAACTATTTCTATATGAAGGAGTTGAGTTGGCAGATCGAAAGGAAATTAAATATGTATTCATAGCAGAGATTGAAGTTTCCAAAACACTTAACTGTTTTCTGTTTATACCGCGCTTTCTATTCTAGGCTAAGAAGTTTCCGAACCGCCCTCGTATATATAACTGATCGGTGAAAAATTTCAATTCGATATCGATATTAATAAGATATTTAAGTAGGTTCCCAGTTCTGGTGTGTAAAATTATACCCCTTCTTTATACATTCCTCTTTATGTGCCACTACTTTATTCTTATTTCAAATACATCTGAATAAACACAAATAAATTTACACAACTCTCTTCTCTATCATATTTCGATCATGACATGCATTAAGCTGAAATGAAGTGTATTAAATCATTATAACGGGATATATTTAGATAAGCTTCAAAGTTGGATATGAAAAATGAATGGTCCATTAAAACATTCTGGCACTTACATACATAATAAATGTTTTTATTGACTTCAAACTAAAACAAATAAATTGCACAACATGAACTATCTTAACAAACTAGAACAGAAGTAAAACAAAACTAGAATCGAACTGTAACAGAACTAGAACAGAACTAAAACCGAACTAGAACAGAACTAGATCAGAACTAGAACAGAAATAGAACAGAACAGAACTAGAACAGAACTAGAACAGAACTAGAACAGAACTAGAACAGAACTAGAACAGAACTAGAACAGAACTAGAATAGAACTAGAACAGAACTAGAACAGAACTAGAACAGAACTAGAACAGAACTAGAACAGAACTAGAACAGAACTAGAACAGAACTAAAACAGAACTAGAACAGAATAGAACTAGAACTAGAACCGAACTGTAACAGAACTAGAACAGGACTAGAACTAGAACAGAACTAGAACAGAACTAGAACAGAACTAAAACAGAACTAGAACAGAATTGAACTAGAACCGAACTGTAACAGAACTAGAACAGGACTAGAACTAGAACAGAACTAGAACAGAACTAGAACAGGACTAGAACTAGAACAGAACTAGAACAGAACTAGAACAGAACTAGAACAGAACTAGAACAGAACTAGAACAGAACTAGAACAGAACTACAACAGAACTAGAACAGGACTAGAACTAGAACAGAACTAGAACAGAAGTAGAACTGAACTAGAACAGAACTAGAACAGAACTAGACCTAGAACAGAACTAAAACAGAATAGAACTAGAACCGAACTGTAACAGAACTAGAACAGGACTAGAACTAGAACAGAACTAGAACAGAACTAGAACAGAACTAAAACAGAACTAGAACAGAACTAGAACAGAACTAGAACAGAACTAGAACAGAACTAGAACAGAACTAGAACAGAACTAGAACAGAACTAGAACAGAACTAGAACAGAACTAGAACATAATTAGAACATAATTAGAACAGAACTAGAACCGAACTAGAAAAGAAATAGAACAGAACTAGAACAGGAATAAAACAGCACTAGAACAGAAGTAGTTCTAAAGAGCAGCCATTTATTATATAGTCCATAAATTTTTCAATCTGTTACTCGCGTTTTCAGCTTTTCAAATATTGACTCATTACAATCTCTTAATGTCTATTAATAAAATTATTTAAAATCCACAAACTGTTTAGTTTGTTTATGATGTATATCTTTGTAATCCTAAATAGTTACTTGACTAAAATAAAATTATCAACTAAATCTTCCAACATGTCGGTTAATCTTGTTCTATATGTCTCATCCGTGCGGAAGGCTTTTAAACAAATCTCTACACGCTTGCGATCAAAGAAATCGGTAAAACCATCTGCGGAGCCAGTCAAACATTGCGTTAACTCGGAAGGTAATATAGTTAAATGAGAAAATAGACAGGATTCAATGAGGCCACAAATACGAAACTCCTGCAATGATGCATATAACTCTTCCTGGGTGATGAAGTCTTTCACGTCCAGTTTCTCACGTTTTAAGAATTCGGTCATATAAAGATAATAGTCGGCTATGAGTTCCATGAGATATTTCGAACGGAATTCCCTGGTAGTGGGTATGGTTAGAATGGTGATTAAGTCTATCATGGGAGGAGCATAGCGGGCCAATTGAAAGTCCACAAAACGGGAGTGTATGGGTATGTCACCATATTTACTGTATTGGAACATGATATTATTGGCCCACAAATCACCATGCGAAAATACATTACGATATTTTTTGGAAGTCTCCACTAGTTTAAAAATAACCGCCATTTTATCTTGTATATTAGAGAGTATGAAGTCCAAGTTATCTTGATATTTGGACATAAGTTTTATAAGTTCCTTAAATACATTGATGGCGTTGCTAAAGTTTTTAAAACGTACATGCTCGCTCGAACAATTATTGGGATAAGCATTTTCTACGACAGCCAAAGGATGTAATTCATTGAATTTGTGTTTTTGTTGTACTTCATAAACCAAGGAAGCAGAATGCAAAGCAGCTAAGTTTTTCACAGCACATTTCAAATGTTCACGGTCATAGAGACCATCTCGTCCGGAGCCCATTTTGTAGCCTTGCTGATGCAAATCCTCAAATACCAACCAATTGTTGCCAGCATAATAACACTTGGGTGCTATACTATCAAAAATCTCATCTAGCCTGGGCAACACATCACGATAGACAGCAATTTCCTTTTTGAAAACACCAAACTGCTCCATATACTCCATGCGTGAGGCAATTTCCATGGGTGCTGATTTAGTAAAGAATCTCAACTTTTGCACGGAATCTTGGTTGTGACAATTTTTCTTGGAGATCTCTACAATTAAATAACGATGATTGCCTAAAAATCCCGAAGGATCTTCTGATATAGGTTTCAATTTGTAATAGTTGATTTGAAAGTCCTGGGCCATTTCTTGTTGCTGTTGTGCTTTAATGTTAGCTGCTACATAATCCTTAAAATAGCGGCGACACAAACCCTGAACATCATTTGCGGATAATTCTACAATAGCAGCCATTATTAATATCTTTTTAGGTTTGTGAAATTGTTTTACTCTTGCCGCCAATTGTATGACTGTTTGGTTTAACTGTCTACAATATAATGTATTTTAATTAACTCGAGCATTTTATCTTTATTTTTGACTAATGTTAAAAGCTGTCTTTGTTTCACAGCCTCATAATCTAAATCTGTGGCCAGCCTTTTATTTGCTTTTTATTATTCTGATTATTTATAAGGCAAATATCTCAAATTATAAAAAAAAAATTTATTAGATTTTTGTCACATCTTCTCATTGTCAGCCAGCCTAGTAGTGATAATTACTCCAAACACTTCTATTTCTTTTTTATATTTAAAGTATATAGCTATGTGTCCACGATCGTCAAATATTACAACGTTGTCATATCTAGCAATGTGCTGGCAATGTACTGACATTGAAAAATTGTTAGCAAAAGGTAAGTTGCCAGTTCAGACGACTGTAAGAAAACTAACAATTTCATTTGCACATAATTGTCACACCATGAATTTATCTGTCAACCGAAATTGTCAGTTTACACGGTTATCAGATTGTTGTGTGTCATTGTCAAATTCGTTTTGCAGTTCTGTGTGTGTGTTTAACAAATTTTAATATTGTCATGGAACAAAAAAGAGCAAGTGGAACTATTTTATCTGCTTATGTCCTAATGCACACTTTAATTTAATTCTTTAATTTGCTTGTACTTTTTCAAAAATTTTATCAATGCACTTGTTTGTTTATTTATGTATATACAGAATTGCATTTAGGAATAATTTCTATGGCAATGCTGCCATTGGCAGATGCATAAACTTTGCACATATGACAATGAAAAGTGTTTGACAATTGTCTTAAAACAATGACAATGACAAAATTGTGTGTTTACACGATTGTTAGATGTCTGACAATATTTTTGTCTTTCAATGTACTGAAAATGCTTTTTCTTACAACGTTGGAAGGCAAAAATTTTAAGTTTACACGGTTGTTAGACATTTTCTGAACATTTTTCGGACAACGTTGTAATATCTGACGATCGTGGACACATAGCTTATTTAAAATTTTCACATGAACTTTTTTAGCAAGCAACAATTTCTTTGACTCTAGATGATTTTTATGCTTTAGAGGGTTTTTCGGCAAAGGCTAAGATAAACAATAAGTAAATATTAATATTTTTTTGGTTTATGGAAACATATTGCCATTCATTTCATTCATTTTAATTTGAAACGAAAATATCTTCTTTTACTCACTTTTGATCATAAATGTTTCTTGAATTATTTTTTAACTACATCATGGAACCCATACAAAATTTTTTCCCCAAATATGGCTCAATGATACATATGTATGTAAATATGTATAGACAGCAATTTCCTTTTTGAAAACACCAAACTGCTCCATATACTCAATGCGTGAGGCAATTTCCATGGGTGCTGATTGGGAGAAAGATCTCAACTTCTGCACGAATTTTTGGTTCACACAATTTTTCTTTGAGATCTCTACAATTAAATAACGATGATTGCCTAAAACTCCCGAAGGATCTTCTGATATGTGTTTCAGTTTGTAATAGTTAATGTCAAAGTCCTGGTCAATATCTTGTTGCTGTTGTTCGTTATCACTTGTTTCATAAACCTTAAAATAGCGGCGACACAAACCCTTCACATTATTTGCGCATAGCTCTACAACAGCTGAAATTTTTAAGAATATTTTTGTGACGTTTGAGGAATTTTGTTGCAATACCGCCAATTGTATGACTAGTTTACCTGTCTAAAATTAAATTAAAATTATATTCCTCGAGCATTTTATCTATATTTTAAACTTTTGTAAAATTCTGTCTTTGTTTTACAGCCTCATAATCTAAATCTGTCTGTTTTCTGTCTTCTGTTTGCATTTTGTTATTCTGTTTATCTTAAATTGTAAAATAATTTTACTAGATTTTTGTCTCACATGTTACAAGTCAGTGATGATCACTCCGAAAACCTTAACTTTTGTTTAACATTTAAAATATCACATGAACTTTTTCAGAATTGAAGCCTGCGATCACCTAGCTAGGTGTTTCGATGAATGGGACCATAACATGATTGCCGTTGATTTTTGTTTAGCGATGAAGCTCACTGAATGGATACGCCAATAAACAAAACTGCCGTATTTGGAGGGATGATAATCCTCAAGTGTATGTAGAGACACCGATACATCCAGAAAAACTGACGGTTTGGTGTGCTTTATGGTCTGGTGGAATAATTAGTCCGTACTTCTTTAAAAACAAAGCTGGTTAGAATGTTGCAGTCAATGGTGATCGCTATAGAGCCATGATTACTGACTTTTTCGTGCCACAATTGATTGATTGAAGAAAAAGTTTAGTAACTGAATTAGTGAATTAGCCTCCAAGATCGTGCGATTTACCGCCGCTTGAATATTTTCTGTGGGGATATGTAAAGTCGCTAGACTACGCCGATAAATCCAAAACGATTGACCACTTGAAAGACAACATTCGCCGTGTAAATGTCGATATACGACCACAAATGTTTGGAAAAGTTATTGAAAATTGGACCTCCAGATCAGACTACGTCCAAGCCAGACGTGGCCGTCATATGCCAAAACTCATATTTAAATTATTTCATATCAATTTAAAAAAAATTCATCTTTGTTTTATTCCATTTCAAAGTTCTATACATCTAAAAACAATCTTCAAAAATATCTTCAATTTGCCCAATATATTATTTCTCGCAATGCAACGATTTCTTCGACTCTTAAAGATTTTTATATTTTAAGCGATTTTTCGGTAAAGACTAAGATAAACTTAAACAAATATTTATATTTTTGTTTGGGCGATAAGAAGTGTATTTGTAGGCTTAGATTTTCACACACACACGTATCACATTTATTTTTGTTTAATTTGATATAAAGTAAAAATATTTTTTGGCTACCCTTTTTTATTACTGTTTAATCATAAATATTTCTTGAATTATTTTTAAACTAAAACAAGTGTTTAGGTTTTTTCAACTAAACAAAATTTACACAGTTTATGAGCAAATTTATGCTGTCGAGATTTAATTATTTATTTAAAAACTTAATAAAACACTTTATTTATTTTTGACTTATGGGGTAAAGAACGATCTTTTTTATAACTATGTATGTATATCATTAGCAAACATCTAGTGAATGTTTTTCCATTCATTCAAGTTTAATGAAATGTTTTTGAGCAATTATTTTTACTGCTAATGTAAATTTTTTAAGAGAAAACTATCCAAACCCCGATTAACAATTCGGTATGGCCAACTATTTAATCTACAATATTGCAAATCCCGAAAACTAGTATTTGTCTACAAAGTCATCAACAAAAATTTTAATTTTACAAAAGTATGTCGAAGAAAAAAAGGTGAAAGAATTAAAATTAATTTTGAGTTGCCAAGCTCGAACGTACTGTTTATTGTGCCTACGGGTTTTTGAATTAGAAATTCCTATATATAAAGCTCTAATTGATTTAATAGCTCAATTGATGAAGAATTGTTTTACTTAAGCAAATAGTTGTCATTTTAAATCAGGTTATAGTAACAAGTGAAGCCCTTTATCACAGTGATATGCATCTCAGCTGATGTTGGACTTTGATCAGCGTTGTGAACTTTGAAATTTGAAAACGCATCAAAATAGAGAAAAAAAGCGCACCATTTACAAAAAAACGCACCAAGTTAAAAATTTCGTTTTTGTTTCAAATATTTATTGAATTAATTTGAAATTTGTTAATATTATAAATTCTATAAAAAGCTTTTTATTAACGATATTTAGTAAAAATAATAATAGTAAAAGCCTTTTTTTAATAAATGAGCTAATAAAGATAAATAAGCATTTAACCACTCAAAATTTAACTCACAATATGCTAGTCGGAACTAAAGTACTAATTGGTAAAAAAGCTAATTTCAGTACATATTTGGTACATTTTTTTATAATATTTTGTTTTCTAGTTAAAGTACTTCTATTTGATTTTTTCCAATAAAATTTGTCAGGATTCCTCTAACACTGGTTGTTCGTCTACAGTTCAGTAGACCAAGAATTACAAGAATTTTTATTTACATGTTTAAAATGCTAATTTGAATTTCAAACAAAGATTTTTAAAGAATTTGATTTCATTTATCATACATTCGTATTTAAAATACATTTTTTCATCGTATAGATTTCATGAGTTATGAATTATTAAAAAACTGCATTTAAAAATTAGTAAAAATAAAGATTTCATCACATTTTCGAAAAAATTAAAAAACACTCAAACAGGTGTATGTTATTGTAGAAAATTTTTTCTCACACTGAAACAAGTTGTGTTGAATTTGCTTTGGTGCCACCAAAAATTAAAAAGCGCACCAAAATTTAAAAAAAGCGCACCGCGCACCAACTAAAGAATTTTTCGCACCAAAAATGGTGCTCAAAGAGATATCAAAAAGTGATCTAGTGAAATCTCTCTTTAAAAGAGACCAAGAATAAAGAATGATTTACTCAATACCATGGTGTAATTATATAAGGTGAGTGCAAATCGGCAACAAATACAACACAATACAGAAACAACAGGGGCCAAATTACCGCATTCGTGATCGAATGAGCTATCGTATCGAAAAATTACTTCGATATCGAAATTATGATAAAATGTACTAAATTTCTTGCTTGATATCGAATGCCATAATCTCAAATAAGAAAATTACGATAAATTTTACTCGATATCGAATGCGGTAATTTGGTCCCAGGCATTTTGTTTGTGTAAAATAATGTACTACCGTCAAAAACACTTGAAAAAGTAATACTTTTGACATAAGTAAATTATAAACAAAGTCAGTCAGCTGTGCTACTGCACTCACCTTGTACAGTTACACCATGCTCAATACTTTAAATTTAAAAAAAACTCCAAAATTGAAAAGTTAATTTAATAATGAGATAGAAATGTGTGTTATTAAAAATGAATTAAAAACGTTGATTGCAAAACGAATGAAATAATGGATGAAATTGAAATATGCAAAACCTAATAATCCGCCATGTCACAGAACCCAATTCCGATCGAAAGTGGTTTTGATTACGTAAATTGAGAAAACGATTTTTTTGGAATGAAACCAATTTAGATTTCTAAAGTGAAATTGTTATTTTTTATGATTTTATACTGAAAAAAACTAATACAGCTAATTTATAAATTAATTTTTTTTTAATTATCTCATTGATATTTAAAAAAAATTTTAAAAATTTCCAAGTTGGTGTCAGCAACAACAAAACTTTTGTCAAAAAATTACAAAAATTCAAATTATTTATACAGCACTGGAATATGATAGAGAATCAGATGCATCCCTTGAGTTTCTTCTTCGTAGCTTTTCAACTGCATTTTGATGTCTTTGTTCATTTAAAATTTTTTTTCGGAATAAACAAAATCGTTCGGAATCTAGAGAACGCAAAGTGAAAACGATCGATTTGCAAATACGGAATTGAAAAAATTCCGATCGAATTATGTGACATGCCAGAATGTCTGTTGTGATATATTTAATAAGATATGTGAGGAGGGTGAGAAAAGATTAGTAGCAAAAATATTTTAACTCAAAAAACAAAGTTTTTGAATTCTACCATATGTGACCACAAAGCTCTTAAAGGCAATGGTCTAAAGTTTCTTTTGAGGAAAAATAAAAAAAAACTACATTTTGAAAAAAAAAATAAAAAAAAATGGGGGAAAATGAAAATGATACTTGTGCCAAATATTGAAAAATCCTATTCTTGAGTTAAAAAATAATTTTTTTGCTAGATATCCCACTCGCATCCCATTAAGTGATTATAAAGGCATTAAAGGAAATTGTATAAGCTTTCTTTTGAAAAAAAAACGGGCCCAAATTAATTAAAAAAAATATTTTTGGAATGATTGATGAAATAGCTATCTAAAGTCCTTTGGACAATTTTTGCTAGGACCAATAGGTGAAAAGTTACACTCATTTTAAAAAAACCCTGTATGACCAAAATGTCCAACTTTGACCCCCTCTAACTTCGGCAATTCTTGAATGATAGAGTTGAAAATTTGGGCCTGGCATACTATGCAATAGTACTAACCTTGGTGCTAATTTCATCCAAATCGGAAGACATCGATTTTAAAAATAGGGTCACTTGACGTGAAATTGCCCATATGTATATATTTATTCTAAGTTACTTTATTGAAATAAATATTTTTTACTATTTACTATTACCATTTGTTTTAATATGAAACAAAAATCCTGTTTCCGAATCCCGGGATTTGAAAACACAGTCTGCTTTGGCATCCCTACTTTG
Organism: Bellardia pandia; assembly: GCA_916048285.2. Classification (NCBI taxonomy): domain Eukaryota; kingdom Metazoa; phylum Arthropoda; class Insecta; order Diptera; family Calliphoridae; genus Bellardia; species Bellardia pandia. The sequence goes on from OU696530.1 coordinate 38,863,577, forward strand.
AACACATCCCCATGATATCTATTAAGCGCCCATTAACAATACAGAATTGCCAACTATTTTAAACACAAGGTTGTTGTCTTAACTAAGCATGTTGTAAGCTAAAGTTTCAATATTTTCTTCTTTTCATGCATGCCAAGCAACTTGTTTCTTTTTCAACCTCTTTTTCCAAGCTTAAACTTGTTAGTTTTTTGTTTTAGCCAAAAAAAAAAAACAAAGTTAAAAACCTAATACAACAACAAAAATGAAATAACAACAAATATGTATTTTATTTTAGTTTTTTTTTTTTTTTGTTAACTTCCCTACTTGCCACAACTATTAAAAGCCAGAGATTTACTGTATGCTGAGGGGTTTATAATTTTCAAGCAAAAACTATTAAATTCAGTTGTTTTTGAATCGTGTTTGTTTAAACTTCAGTTAGCGCTTAAAACGCCAATCGAAAAAAAACTTAACAAATTATAAACAATAAATTAACAAATAACATACATATGTTCAAAATTTGTAACGGTTTTCAGTGTTGAACAAAATTAAACAATTTGTTGGAAAATAATAATAATATTTGTAACAAAACATAAAAGGATTATATTGTTGTTTTTAAATAAAAAAAATAGTAATAAAATGTGAGTTGATTTACCTATAAAAGATAAAGTAAACAAATTTAAAATCAATTAATCTCGTGGATTAAAAACTGAAAGTGAAATTAATTATTTAAAATAGAAAAATTGTTGAGAATATTGTCATTAAACGAATTATCTCTACATTCTTTTGATGGAAATATTTTCCACAGTTTTTTCCTTTTTTATATTTATTATTAAATATTTGTATTTAATGAAAATTTCTTTATTTTTATACCTAAACCCAATTCAGCTTTATGATATCAATTTAAGGCATTTTTCATTTAATTCCATTGTACAAATTGAATCGTTGTTATCAACTTTTAAATTATTAGAATATAATTAACTTTTGAACTAATGACTCTGTAATATGTTAAACATTGAAATATTAACTGAGGGAATTACTTGCTTATCTCAACCGAAAATTATGTTTAACAGTTCAAGATCTTTAGAAAATTAAGCAAATTTGCAATCCCCCACTTTACAACGACAGAGTCAATAACACAGATTTATATACTGTGAGTTTCAAAATAAAGTCACCACACCACATATTATTATAAAAAGAAAAGAAAATTATATTAATGTAAATAGTATATTACAAAATTATATGGCATTTTTATATAGTTTTTTTAATCCACTAAAAAAAAGCGTATACAAACTTAATTGATTTATTGTTAAATTAGACCAAATTTTACGCGTCAAAATAAAATCAACAGTGGCATCCAAAAGTAGTGGCAATTCTTTTAAGTTTTCTTTGTTTGAAAGTATAACGCTAAAAAGCCGTTCAAAGCAATTGCAAGTTTTATAATTTATCATTAAAAGAATTTCAGTTGTGACGTTAAGTAGTAAAAAATTTACAATGGGAAGGCAAACATCAATTAAGATTCGGCAAATCATAATAGACTTGCATAGAAAAGCTGTGGGAAATAGGTGAAATCGTTGGAAAGCATCACTGTACAATAAAAAAATTATAGACAAAAATACCAAACACAGTAGTACCGTAGAAAATTTGCTTCTTTTAAAACGACAAAAACTGAAGTCAGACCCAACATCTAGTGATGTACAAAACGCTGAAAATGTTACGAAAACTTCGGGATTAGAAGAACTTTGCATCAAATTAGAATTATATTAGAAAAACTTTGCAGAAAAATGGCATGCATGGTAGAGCGCCAAGTGACAAGCTCTTGTCTGTCACAGAACAACCAAACCAAATGTTTGAATTTTGTAAAACAATATAAAGACAAGCCTCAAACGTTTTGGAATATTATTATTTTCACGGATTAAAGTATGTTTGAAATATTTGGAGTCAAAAACGTTAAAAAAATGGCGAAACAAGAACGAAGCCTTTAATAATAAATATGTTACCAAGACGGTAAAACATGGCGGCGCTGTGAAAAGTGAAACCAATAAAAATGGCCCCAAAAAAATTAAAAAAAGTCCCAAATTTTTGAGTCACTTTTCATTATGAAATTTAGCCCTAGTTTTTATGAAAAATTACCCCAAAGGTTATGAAAAATTATAAGGTGGCCCCAAATGTTGGGACATTTTTCATAACGAAAAATTGCCCAAATATGTAAATGAATTTTCAACCCAAATTTTTGTACATAATTGCAGTTAGAAATAAAGGAAATAGTAATTAACAATTTGAAGCTTTTATAGACAGTTTTTTATTGTATAATTTACAATATTAACAAATGAAATTTAGCCCCAAATTACAAAAACAAAACTTCTTGGGGTCTTTTTTCATTGTACGATTTTGTGGTCATTTTTCATTTCGCTTAAAATTACTCCAAAGAAAAAGTGCTTTATAACTCCAATAAATATGAAAAAAGGCCCAAAAATTTCGTGTTTTTGTAATCAGTGTAATTTTTTTGGAGTTATTTTTATTTTTTTTTTTTGTGACATTTTTCCTGGCGGCGGCTCAGTAATGGTCTGGGATTGTATGGCGGCTTAAAGTTCGATAATTTTACATTTATAGAATCTACAATAAAAAAGAAGATTATCTTGACATTTTAAAAACAATGTGAACCTAGAACTAGTGCCGAAGTGGATTTTTCAACAGGACAATGATCGTAAGCATACCTCCAAAATTGTGAAAAGGTTGGTTGTCCAAAAACTTTAGATCATCCTCTGCAGCCCCCAGACCTAAATTGAATTGAGCACCTATTGACAAAGAAATATTTCTTGCAAGGATAACCTAAAGGCAGTAACACAAGATGAATAGAACATAATTTCACCTGATTTCAATAAATAAATAAAAAGCCAAAAGGACTACAAACAAAATATTAAATACAATGTTAAAATTTAATTATTTTTCATGTTTCCTATTTTTCTAGTTTTTTTTTAAAAAAAGTTATATTTTGTTTAAGTTACTTATAAATTATGCAATAATATATTTTGTTTTAAATTTGTTCTTGTAGTATATACATATAATAAAACATATTTTTATACCGTAGACAGACGACAGAGATAATGCGCATTAAAATCTCACTAATTTGAATTAAGATTTTACCGTGACAGACGACAGTTTCTGCATTTAAACTGCATTTAGGTAACAGCTGTTTGTTTGTAAACAACTCTTTAATTATGAAAAAATTTGTTTGGCATTTAGTGAAAAATCAGTATTTATTTGAAAAAAAGCTGAAATTACTTTTGCTGAAACTGTTTCGTAATGCAAAACTATTTCATGCACTAGCAACCATCAACCTGAACGTGTTGTTACATGTGGGGACCGCAGTGGGACACTCTGAAATAAGAGAAAGGCAATTGTGGAAATCTATTTTTATTATTTTAATTTTACAATTGTCTTCTTCTTATTTTAGAATAGTAAACAATTTGATAACATATTATTGATTTTCGACGATGTTGCCATATTGAAATAGCTAAATGCAGTATAAATTCAGTTTGATTTTGTGTATTTACGTCTAACTTAATGCGCATTAAGATGGGATAATTCACGAGTTAATTTGAATTAAGACTGTTAATGCAAATTAACTGTGTCGTCTGTCTACGCTATTACACATTATCACGTGTTTACTCTATATTGACGCTCACAGTATAATGTCTGAATGTTCGCCAATATAGATCCACATCAAGTCAATTTAAAACTAACTAATTACATCTTTCTGCTAGAACGTTACAATGCACACTAGTTGATGTAGCAAAACAATACTAAAATAATAATTGTCTTGGGAAATAACTGAAGATATATATACTCGTATAAAAAATTGTTTCTGCAAAATCAATCGCGAAGAATTCGAGAATTCATTGAAATAACATTCAGACATTCACATAATACATTGTCAGTATTCAGAAGTAACTTGCAGTGTAAGATACATTCAAAAACTATTTCCAAAAATAGTGATAGTTGCAGTTGTTTCCTTATATCCATTTATAGACCGATTGCACTGATTTCCAATTTACAATACCAAATTTCGTATATCTTGTATATAAATATTATTTGAATCCATAAAATATCAGGGATCTTACTTTGATTTCAATCGATTAATTTACATGAAATTTTCTATCTATAAGGACTCAGAATATACATATATTTTTTTAGATAAAAAAAAAACGATCATATTTGTATGTTTATAAATCTATATCTCTAATTGTCGGGAATTCACAGAAATTGTGAAATACTGATTCTTCCTTTACCCGTTGAGGTAATTGTTGAATGAAAATCCTGGACTGTTTGCATGCTTACCGATCGCCCAGTGACCCATTAACACTGTTAATAGTCTCTAAATGTTTTTCTATTTTCTATTAACTATCATTGTAATATTTCTCCAGTTAGTGTTGGCCTTCTTAAGTATATTTATGAAGATTTCACTCATAATGGTCGCAACCGGTAGTGCGACAGTTACGTCATTTTGGATTAATTGCGACTAAAATTTAATCGTCATACTTCATGAAATATTTTTCGGAAGTTTGTTTATAAATCACTTTTAAATATGTATACATATAATATTTCAATACCCTTTTATGAAAAATCATAAATATTTCGAAATTTAACCTTTGCACTTGTAAGTGAAATCCATCTGATCTCCATACTATTTACAACACCTATATTCAACCGAAAATGGAATACAACTGTCATGTACGGGCCGGTGCTTCGAAGTCTATTTTGGAGTTACTCGACCGCGTATAGGAGAGGGCGAAAATGTTTATTGGTGACAGTAGGGTATCCAAAACTACTGATTAATTGGAGTATCGTCGTAATGTGGGTTGCGTTTCACTGTTCTATCGATACTATAATGTACTTCAGTCAGGGCCCATCCATTCATGGTCGACTGGACAGTGGATCGCACAACACATTACAAGGAAAATTCGTTCTTTAGCCGTACTGTCCGTATGTGGAATAACTTACCAGCAGAAGTATTCCCTGCCACTTTCAACATAGAAAATTTCAAATCAAATGTTCACAAGCACTACTCTCTCTATCCTCTCTCCCATAACCTATTTTCCTAGTTTACAATGCATTGCATGAGTAGGTCCAAAGAAATGCTAGAGTAAAAATAATTGTTTTATTGACTAAATTATTGTAATATAAAACAAGTAAGAAAGTATATACCCAGTATATGTATGAAACAGTTTTTCAGAAATGAGCGTTATATGGGAGATATAACCTATTGTGGACCGATCATCCAAAAATTTAGTGTCATGATGTCTATGAATATAAATATTATGTATGTTGAACTTTATCTCGATATAAATACTTTTAAAAGATTTATGGAGCTTAAATTGAATTACGAAGAGAGTCTTATATGGGAGTTTCGACTAATTATGGACCGATCATTATAAAATTAGGTGTGATTTTTTCTGTATAAAAGAAACTTATTTGTGTCAAATTTGAATACCAACATTTTTAAGAAATTTATGATCGTTAAAGTGAATTTCGAAAGTGGGCCTTATATGGGAGCTACGACTAATTATGGGCCGATCAAAATGAAATTGTACCGTATTGTTTGTATACATTTGAGACATATTTGTGTTAAATATTATTTGGATACCAACATTTTTGAATGAGTTATCCTCTTTAAAGCGATTTTCGGAAGTGGGCCTTATATGGGAGCTACAACTAATTATGGAGCGATCTGCACAAAATTTTTAGATGTGATTTGTCTTCATTTTTACCACGCATTTGTGATGAAATTTGTTTGAATACTTGCATAATTCAAACATTTATGATCAGTAAACCTCAATTTCGGGGGGACATTTCTATGGGGGCCAGGTGAAATAATGGACCGATTTCCACAAGTTTCAATCCCATCCGTCCTTGGGCCGAAAAAATATCACGTAATAAATTTTATCCAAATATCTTTAACATTGCGACCTGTACTCTGCGCACAAGCTTTACATGGACAGCCAGCCAGACGGACGGACGGACGGACATCGTTAAACTGATTCTTAGTCGATCGGTATACTTTAAGGTGGGTGTTGCACCAATATTTTTGGGCGTTAGCAACATCAGCACAAATTCAATATACCCTCCCCACTATGGTGGTGTTGAAAACCACAAAAACATTTCACCTTAATAATCTGATACAATCTTAAAGAAGTAAACTTTAGATTAGAACCTGTACCAAGTTTGGTTATCATTACCGTTTGCATTCATTATCCCTAAAATAATAGAATTTATCGTTAACGTTAACGTTACATTTTCAACGTTTCGAACCGTTAGCGAATAAACCTTACTTCAAACTCTCCAAAATCATCTGCTGACAGTGTTGGTAAGTTTATTTTCCAACTGAAATTGAACTTGACAATGGACGGATTAACTTCAGAAGTTTAAGAACTTCAATACTTAGTTACAAAATTTTAGTGTTTTACTACAAAGCTACACACTGAGCCCAATGTGCACGGATGTAAAAGTACGTGTTTTTTTAATAAGCAGCAAAAAATTGGAATGTTGCTAACACATAGTGGGGTCGTAATAAAAATTATAGATCAACAGGACACAAGCATTGAGAAAATTAAACTTGCAACGTCGTTATAGAAAAAATACTGAGTTGGTAAAATATATTTCTTGACATATTTTAAAAGGTCCAGTTTTAGATGACAATTTTAAATTAAACTAAATTAAATTAAATTGATTCCAAACAGTCAACATTTACCTGTGTATGTCTACTTCAAAGTTTCAATTAAATAATAAATTTATACAAAATGTTTGCTTTAAACAAATGTTTCCATAAGAACCACTTCATGTCCACCTTCTACATGCAAATGATGCAATTAAAAACAAAAAACAATTATGCAAGCCAAAAGTTTACATGTAACAAACACTCCCCAAAGCAACCAAGTAAAAAGCCAACTAAAGGCGGGAAAAACAACAATTTGCCAATGTGCATAATTTACCAACAAGTATTTCTTAACAATAAACAACAAAAACTAAAAACAAAACAACCAAGCAAAACAACAATTAACTAACTAAAACTATTCATTGAATCATTCTACCATTGACCATCAGCATTATTTGTAGTACTACATTTGTATGTCCGATCGTCCGTCCGTTTCTCTGTCCATCAGCTGGGCACACATTATTAGCACAGTGGGTATGCAAGTCACATATGTTTGCATTAAATTATACATACATACAAATATACGAATATATGTTCAATTACCCGCAGCAACATTTTTCAATAACGATTGCAGCATAAAGCAACAAAATTAGTACTAAATTATTATTAAGTAATACAAATTAATTTAAGTGTAAACAAAATAACAAAAATATAAATTAACATCACGAAATTTATTGTATACAAAAAAATTTATTTCTAAAAAAAATATTAAGTTTCATGCTAGAAAATTAGGGAAACTAATTAAAAACTAGAGCAATTTTGTTTAAGGAAAGCCATTAAATATAGATCAGTATTCCTGGCACCAACATGGCCATGTTCTTCATGAAAAAAGTAAAAGTTTAATTATTTCACAAAATGTTTTGGTTTTATTTGTGGTAATTTAAGAAGTTTTATTTGTCACGGCTGCTGAACAACAATTACACTTATGTATATTTACTTGTGTTGTTTCTACCTGTTTAAGTTTTGTTTTTTTTTTTCAAACATTACGATGACCGCACTTTTATTATAATTTGTTCGTGAAGTGCATTACCAAAATTTTCAGTTTTTTTTTTGGGAATGGAGTTTATATTTAATTTGCATACGCCAGCCTGCTAGTACCTCCACCAACACCTAGGGCACCATCACCAGCACGAACAGTAATTTATACATTTTTATGTCTTTAAATTTGCGACCTTGAAAAACGGTTAAATGTATTTTCCTCTTGTTGTTGTTAACGGATTATCATTTACGTCAGTACTGGCTAACCTTGAGGTTTTAGCACCGACAATTTCAAAGTAATTAGTAATTAGTAATTGTATATCAGTAGTAGGGAATTGGAAAGCAGAATTGCTTGTTTTCTTGTCATTTACTTCAATGAAGACAAGAATAATTTTTTGTTGTTTTGTTTTTTGAATTGGTTTGGTTTTTTCATTTGCTTTAATTATTTAATATTATTTTCCTTAAGCTATGTATAGACGGTTATCAGATCATACAATATTGTCAGATCTAGCAATGTGCTAGCAATGTACTGACATTGAAAAATTATTAGCAAAAGGTAAATTGTCAGTTCAGACGACTGTAATAAAACCTTACAAATTCATTGACACACAATTGTCACACAATGAATTTATCTGGCAACCGAAATTGTCAGTTCACACGGTTGTCAGATTGTTGTGTGGCAAAGATTGTCAAATTCGTTGTGAGGCATTGTGTGCGTGTGTTTAAATATGTGTGTATTTTAAATATTATCATGGAATAAAAACAGCAATTGAAACAATTTTATCTGCATATGACAAAATAACAAACAAACGCCGCAAAGTTTGGGTGAAGGATTGTATGCTTCAGCGACAGCATGAATAAGATGCGCAGGTTTGCCCATTTTTAGACGTAAATTTCGCCGTGCCTCAACTTCTTCGATATGTTTGATAATACTTTCATGTGACCACACGGATTCTACCCTTTTGCGTTAGAATTTTTGTTTCAGCCTTGATTTTTTGTTGCCTTCAGAAGTAGGACAATTCAATTCAATTGGCTCATCAATGGATATGTCGCTATCCATTTATTATTTTCTATAATTTAATTCTTTTTTCCAAAATGTTTGTTTCTTTATTTATTTTGCATTTAGAATAATTTCTCTGGCAATGCTTCCATTGACAGATGCATAAACTTTGCACATATGTATAACAATTAAGAGTGTTTGATAAATGTCTTACAACAAGCTTACAATGACAAAAAAAATGTGTTCACACGATTGTTAGATATCTGACAATATTTTTGTCTTACAATGTACTGAAAATACTTTTTCTTACAACGTTGGAAGACAAACATTTTAAGTTCACACGGTTGTTAGCATTTTTCGAACAACGTTGTAAGATCTGACTACCGTCTGTACAAAGATTTGGTCTGTATTAAGAGGAATAAAATAAATTGTAAACTTTAAGTATAAGTAGAGAAAATTAATTTATTTAAATTAATTTGTAATAGACAAGATGCATTTTGTTAAAAATTTTTCGTTTTCTTTTTTGCTTATCCAATTGTTTTCAAAAATTTATATGTAAAAATATTCCATTAATCTAAAATATCTCATGAGTGATTTTTTTTAAACTTATTTTGAAATGGTTTGCTGTTCGCTCTTCAAATCTGAATTAAGTGTATGTGATAATAGTTTTAGCGATAGAATTTTCTTTTTCAAAAATTGATATAAACAGCCATTCTGTAGATTATTTTTGTCATTAATCGTATTATTATATTCAAGAATACTTAAAATAATGGTAAGTAACTCCTGACTGAGAATATTTCCATTGTTTACTAATGGCCGAATTCACAGTCTTTAGTTACCTAATGACAAAGGCTTAACTAATGATTCTTTATTCGCAATGCTTAGTTTGCCATAAGAATAACAAGTATTAGTTAAAGAACCGTTAGTATATTAGTTTACCAATGGTTAACTAATGACTGAGAATTCGGCCATAAATTAAACAAAAACTTTTCAGATATTCAAACAAATTGTTAACATAGCATTAGTTATTAAGCCAGAGTACACAATAATCTCTGAAATCGCTTTAAACCAGGCCTACAAAATCTTATGTTTTGAATGGAAAGAATCACAATATGGATCAAAAGTCTTTGCATAGTTAGAAACAAATGGTTTTATCTTCCACAAAAAATTACCAAATATTTAAATAAAGAGGATACATATTTAACTAAAATAAATGATGTAAAGTAGACAATTATTTACAAAGGTCGACAATCATTAAATGGCCCTGCAATATTTGAATTAAACTATACTAAAAATTAAATAAATAAAAACCCATTTTTGGTAAATTTTATTAATTTTTATCATTTTTATGATTTTATTTAAACTAAAGACCAGGTCTTATTCTAAAGACCAGTTCTTATGCTAGAGACCAAGTCATTTACTAAATAACAGGTCTTAAAGACAAGGTCTTATATTAAAGACTACGTATATTAAAAACTACGTCTTATATTAAAGACTACGTCTTATTAAAGAGTATGTCTTATATTAAAGACTACGTCTAATAGTAAAGAGCACGTCTTATATGAAGACTACGTTATATTAAAGACTTCGTCTTATATTAAAGACCACGTCGTATGTTAAAGACTACGTCTTATATTAAAGAGTACGTCTTGCATTAAAGACTACGCCTTATATTGAAGAGTACGTCTTGTATTAACGACTTATATTAAATACTGCATTTTAAACTAAAAACTACGTATTATACTAAAGGCTACGTTTTATGCAAAAGTCTGCGACTTATGTGTTTTATATTAAAGACTGTGATATATACAGTCGAACTTCCCTATATTGAATCTTGACGGGACCAGAAAATCACTTCATTATATAGAAACTTCACTATACAGAAATTATATTTTCCCCCACCTTTTATTTAAAAAATTAGGCATATTAGTTTGGGTTACACTTTTCCATTTTTCTTCCACCGGAAACTGATGTCAAAATTGTTATTAATGTGGCTTTCTTCTTTTTTCTTGTTCTTATTTTCCTCTTTTGGGAATCCCCTCATTATATGTGGCATCTTTCTCGGTGGCATTGTTTGAAAAATTCATTATATGGAGACAAAAACTCATGTGAGTCAAATATTACACCTGCAAAATTGCTTAATTGTATAGAAAACTTCATTGTATGGAAATTCATTATAAGGAGATCAAAAACAATGAAATTGGAACGGAAAAAGTTGTGTGTTTGAAATCAATTCATAATAGGGAGAGCTTCATTGTATAGAAGTTCACTATAGAGAAGTTCGACTGTACTATTAACTACGTCTTAAATTATAGACTACACCGTATACTAAAGACAAAAAAACGAAGCAACTTATACTGCGACTATTTATATCTGTTCTTTTATAACAAATTTTCTCTTACGTACCTCAGTTTTGCCTACCCAGTTTTCATATGCTTGTATTTACACTAACTATTACAATCATTATTTATTTACTCATCTTTAATACTGACCTTTTATTTAATTTCTTTATTTTAATTAATCTTCACGCTATTTAAATTTTTGTTTAAGATAATTTTTGGCTTAAAAATAAACCAGCACACGAAGCACACACATATTATGATTTCTTTACAGCAGATTAATGACGCCATAAGTAGATCATCGAGCGAGTACGCGTCTGAACTTGAATACTTACTTTCATTAACGAGTGATAGAGTGATTTTTTCGAGTGTACTTGTAAAAAAAACACTTAGCACAAATTATGAGCATTGAAAATTAAACGAACAAATGTAAACGAATATTAATTTCAGCAGTAATAAAACAAAACTGCAAAGATTAAAAATGATTGTCTAAAACATTTAAGACGGTAGAAAAGCAGAGATGAATCAAGGTTTTAATTCAAAAACAAAACAAATATTAAGACATAAATTAACAATTTTAAAAGCCCTTTTAGTTTAACGAATTTCATACATTATGTTTAGTCATGTTTGAAAATTTAATATCAGAAATAAACGAAAAAACATGTTTCAATTTTAAAAGTATCTGGGCAACCGTTTTTAACGGCAACATAAATTGTTTTGTGTCAGGAAAAAAATACTAGATTTATTTAAAAAAAAATCGTCATCTCCTGTTTATGAACCTACTGACCTAAATATTTTTTATTACCAATATTTATTTTTTATTTTATTTAGCAAAAACTCTATTTGATTTACCATCATCATAATGATGTTTTCAGTTTCAGTATTTCATTGAATTTTTGTTTCGGTTTTTTGATGTTTTGTCTCTGGCTTTGAGTACTTTATTGCAACTTAGTTTATTTATGCATGGAAAATTAAAGTTTTTAATAAACAGTGGCTTAAAGGAATAAATTTTTTATCAATGAAATGTTAAAGACTATGTCTAAGCCAAAAGACTACGTCTTATTCTAAAGAATACGTTTTATTCAAAAGACTCTTATTTAAAAGACTATGTTTTATTCCAAAGAAGACACAGTTCTTAATATTTTAGTAATGGTTCAAGCTTGAAAAAAAACCATAATAAGAGACTACGTGTTTTTCTAAAGACTACGTCTGATTCAAAAGACTACGCCTTATTTTTAAGGTCACTTCTTATATCACAGATAGCGTATTACTAAGCACTAGATATTATAGTAAATAATACATCTTCATTTTACTGCAAAAACTTTCCTAATTTTGAATACTTTCCTAAACTCAAATTTCAAAATTCTGACAGTCTTCTAAATTCTTCTTTCAATAAATTAAACCTTTACACTCCTGCATAAAGTTATAAGCTTTTGAAAAAGAAACTGAAGAAAGAAAAAACCTTGCATAATATTGAGTAAATAGTTGCAGCTCTGTGGTGGTTTATATTGAATGCATCTCCGCAGACCACAAAAACAAACTCAAGCCAACAAACAAATGAATGAATGAATGTAAAATTCCAGTTTTCGTAGAAGATGCAAGTTTTTTGTAAAATATTTTTTTACCATGGCCGCTTCATCCATACGCCCATCTAACCGTCCTTTTGGCTGCTCAAAAAAGTGTTTGCGTATCTCACTTAGTATGTCACACTGTCATTCCCAGTCTTTGGAATTGTTTTTGTAAAATCACATGGTCAGTTGTTAAAATTCAAAGGGGCTGAGCTGTTTTAATTTAATCCGTTAATATTGGTTGTTAACTTTTGATTTTACTTTTATTTTTTTAATGCAATATTTCTTGGCGACTCTGGATACTGACTGGCTTCTGTCTCCTGCTTTTTCTCTTTCTCTGTTGTCTGCTGCTGCCACACAACTGTCTACAACAATAATTGGCACTTCAAATTGCATTATTATTATGTAACAATCGTACAACATGATTTTCAACCAAGAAGCCGGTTACAAATACTTTGTGTAAAATTTGTAATATTTTGGGGCAAAATTTTAATTATTTTATGGAAATTTTTTTTTAGATTATTTTCTGTGTGCGCCTTATTGCAGGGGGTGTATTTGAAATTTGTTAATAATATTTAATAGATTCTTGCATAAAAAAATGATTTGATAATCATTCAGTTTCAGGCTATCGGCTACTAACAACAGGTGGCACATATTAACGCATATCAAAAAGTGTGATTAATAGTTTTATTGCATACCCACTCATACATACTGGGTAATACTGGGTGCAGAGTGAATGATTGATAATAAATTTGTGGCATAAACTGTTACAAACAGGTCTTATATTGAAAATATGGAAAAATTAAGTATTTTTTTAAACAAAATATGTATGCCAATTTAACTAACTCTTGATCGAAATATCATTGCTGATCTTTAAACTGAATATTTTAGTATTCAATGTAATTTATTGTTACGATTGTTAAACATATCGTTCAATTAAGCATCTATTATTATTTACATACATATGTATATTTAAGTTTTTCCAACAATTCTTTTTTTAACAATTTATTATACTTTTAAAATTGTTGCAACTAATTTACATCAATTTAGCTTCAATGAAATAAATCAGAGATGTTTAAACAATTTATAAGAGTTTTTCAAACAAAAATCTCTGGTTACAAATAGACTTTAACTATTTGTTTGATAGATAAATATTGACTCAAATTAAAACAACACAGACCAGGGATGGAATTCACTACTGTTTGACTGTGTCTACAACAAAAGACCAGGTCTTATACTAAAGACCAGACCTTGTACTAAAGACATGATCTTATACTAAAGACCAGGTCTTATACTAATAACCAGGTCTTATACTAAAGACCAGGCCTTGTACTAAAGAAAAGGTCGTATACTATACACCAGGTCTTATACTAAAACCACATATTATACTAAAGACCAGGTCTGATACTAAAGACCAGGTCTGATACTAAAGACCAGGTCTTATACTAAAGACCAGGTATTATACTAAAGACCAGATCTTATACTAAAGACCAGATCTTATACTAAAGACCAGGTATTATACTAAAGACAAGGCCTTGTACTAAAGACAAGGCCTTGTACTAAAGACCAGGTCTTATACTAAAGATCAGGTCTTATACCAAAGCCCATATCTTATACTAAAGATCAGGTCTTATACTAAAGACCAGGCCTTATACTAAAGACCAGGTTTTATACTACGGATCAGGTCTTATACTAGAGGCCAGGACTTATGCTAAAGAAAAGGTCGTATACTATACACCAGGTCTTATACTAAAACCACATATTATACTAAAGACCAGGTCTGATACTAAAGACCAGGTCTTATACTAAAGACCAGGTATTATACTAAAGACAAGGCCTTGTACTAAAGACCAGGTCTTATACTAAAGATCAGGTCTTATACCAAAGCCCATATATTATACTAAAGACCAGGTCTTATACTAAAGACCAGGCCTTATACTTAAGAGATGATCTTATACTAAAGACATGATTTTATACTAAAGACCAGGTCTTTTATTAAAAAAAGACCACATTTTATACTAAAACCACATCTTATACTAAAGAACAGGTCTTATATTAAAAAAAGACCACATTTTATACTAAAACCACATCTTATACTAAAGACCAGGTCTGATACTAAAGACCAGGTCTTATACTAAAGACCAGGTCTTATACTTAAGACCAGGCCTTGTACTAAAGACCAGATCTTATACTAAAGACCAGGTTTTATACTAAAGACAAGGCCTTATACTAAAGACAAGGTCTTGTACTAAAGACCAGGTCTTATACTAAAGATCAGGTCTTATACTGAAGACCAGATCGTATACTAGAGGCCAGGACTTATGCTAAAGAAAAGGTCGTATACTATACACCAGGTATTATACTAAAACCACATATTATACTAAAGACCAGGTCTTGTACTAAAGACATGATCTTATACTAAAGAACAGGTCTTATATTAAAAAAAGACCACATTTTATACTAAAACCACATCTTATACTAAAGCCAGGTCTTATACTAATGACCAGTTCTTATACTTAACACCAGTTCTTATTTTAAAGACCTACGTTTTATGCTAAATCTTATACTAAATATATAAAGTCTTATATCTACTTAGAACTGGTTTGTAACTACGAAGAACCTGTCGTATAACTAAAGATTGCTGACAATGACAGAGTATTGTCATTAATTCCATGTATTTAATACACGAATAGGATAATTTTATAAAAGAGGTAATGATGGCTCAGCATGACATTGACAAGGTATATGAGTTCCTTTCGAAACTATAAAAAAAACATTACTTCGTTATTGACTGTACGATATTACCAAATAAACTTGATCTCAAGCTGAGAACCAAATCAAACTCTATTATGACGAAAAAGTATACAATTATCATTTGATTAGCATATCTCCGATTAAAATTCATGAAAACAACAATTATCGATATTTATGTAGATGGTCTTAGACCAACCATGACTGTCAATTTGTACGTGATGAAATCGAAATGTGCTCAATCTATGGTCCAGCTAACAAGACATAATTTGCGACACAAGGCACTTCTGACAGTGGCAGTCCCTCACCTATATTAATGAATATTATACATGCAATATTTTCACCTTATGATTATAGTTGAGTATCATTTCAAAAATCCCAATTTTCCACGCCTGTTTGTACGATTGTATTACAAAATTTGGCTGAGAAAAAAACTTAAGTTAATTTTCAATATTGCAACAAAGCTCAACAACAGCAAACAAATGGCAGCAAAAACAATAAGTAAACAAACATTTTTGCAATTATTTTTAACAACAAGAATCACAGGTGTAACAGTAAATTGAAAAATTGTAAACAACGATATGGGCGAATGAATGTGAAACATGAACAAAGTAAGTGGACTGTTTCTTACGTACCATGATGAATATGTGAGACCCTACACCATTATTCATATGATTACTGTAGAAAACTGTGACATAGTTCATGATTATTTACAAATATCATGCATTATTTGCAATCCTTGGTATATAATTTATAAATCAAATAGGCTGTGAATCAGAATTTAAAGATTTATTACAATTACAAGTACATTTCTATTATATTTCTAAAATGAACACACTACTTTTCATGCTGTTTCTTACAAAACAAAATAACACTTTTGTTCAGCTGATGACCACCACCATCCAACCAACAAGTAACTAACTAGCTTAATGAAAAGACAGCAACAGTTAAAATGCTTTTATTTTATAAAAAAAAAGGGCGGAAAATAGTTTGTCTTGTTTACATGCACAATACATAATGAATTTACTCTTAGTTTTCTATTGTATTTAGCCAGATTTTCTTTGTGTGGCACAGTTGTATCTTAATTCTGCGGTGGTTACTTGTTATCTTGTACAGAAAACCACAAGCTATACAATAGTTTATTGACATAATATACAATTATGTAGATAATTTAATTGAATGCGAATCCAAACACGCAATTACACCATTTACCAAGGAACAAATTAAAGCTAAATCAAAAAGTAATTAAGATATACATACTATCGTAATAAATAAGTCGTGCAACCGCCGAGAGTTATATAACAAATAGTTTAGAACACCATGACTAGAAATTTTGAACTCTCTCCCAAAATTAACAGAATTTATTTAGAAGGAAGACAATTTCCTATGGAAAATTATTGCAAATCTTTTGACAAATTACCGCCAAATGTTTGTTAGTTTCTTTAACCTAACTCCATTAAAGGTGCTATCAGACGGGATGTATTTTACATAAGTATGTACTGTCAAATTTTCCATTTTTTTATTTTTAAAATTTACTCCTTATGAAAAAAAAGCATGGGACATATGTATATGTCCCATTGGTCGGTAAGTGTGAATTTTTTTTTGCACTGGAGAAAGTGAAAAAAAACTGAACAAAGCGAAAAATATTATTACGCTCTTGAATTTATTTGTTGTTTAGACGTTATATCTGTGGTTGAGCACGCATACATCATACTTCTTTTTTCAACGTTGTTGTTTTGAAGAAATTCGTTCCAACTTGCATTTTGCAAACAATGATGGACAGCCAACCCGTGACGACCCATCGTATGTGAAGCATATAAAATACGTCCTGTTTTGAACCATTTAAATGTGGCATTCGGGAATGCTATGAGCGAAAGTAAACGCCAGTCAATTGATGAACACATGGTGAAATTTATCGAAATATGTACAATGAAGCAATATATGAAAGAGAAGATAATATCTTGGGGGGTTCAAATTATGGTGTCGTGATACCAGCACTGGCTATTTACATAAAATTGCTGGATCCAAACGAGCAAGACTGACCACAACCAATATTCATTCCATTATCTGGTCACTATTTCGCCAGAACGGTTAACGGAATTGTGGAAGGGGAAGCAATGTATTATTTGCACCAAAAATGGCATAGACAATCGAACAAATTCAATTTGCTTTACTTGCAATAAACCATTTTGCTATACAAAGGAACGAAATTGTTTTGAAATCCACCACAAATGATTGCTGTACCAATAATTGTTTTATTATACCCTTCGCCTTCATATAAGTTTGCCATTTTTATTTTACAATGAATTATTTTTTTGAGTTTGTCCTTTTTATTCCTAAATTAATTTATTTTTCAAAAATTTTAATCGAAGTTACCTTCAAGTCAAATATACAATTTATTTGAAAACAAATTGTTACACTACATTTATTTTTGAATATTTCTGTTATATATTCTAAATAGCCTTCCGTTGGAAAGCATAAATGTAAAAACATACAAAAAAATTCAAAGAAACACTAGCAAAATGTAATGCATTTTCTGGCCTGCTAAAGCCGTCATCAGCATTCTTTGTGTCTAATAGTGTTTTATTTTCAAACTTTGTATATTTAACTTTTTTTAATTATAAATTAAATGAGAATTATTCCTAGTGTCTCTTTGAATTTTTTTGTATGTTTTTACATTTATGCTTTCCAACTATGTAAAATATATAACAGAAATATTCAAAAATAAATGTAGTGTAGCAATTTGTTTTCAAATAAATTGTATATTTGACTTGAAGGTAACTTCGATTAAAATTTTTGAAAAATTTGTTGAATAATACTCGCAAGAGGAATAATTCTCATTTAATTTAAGTTAATTTATGTTTATTTTTATTGAAATATTTATGTTTTATTGTTTTTGTGCAATTCGATTGAAATAAAAAATAAATTTATAATTAAAAAAAAATCCTTTATTTTTACCGTTGTGGACCAATGGGACACATGTGTCCCATTATATTTTCAGATCCCACAAGAAAGCTTTTGAAGCAAATCAAAAGGCGTTGGGTTTCTGGTTACACCAGGATTTGGTACATATAAAACAAAAATATTACATATGTAAGTGTATCATTCAGTTTCCGAGATTTGAGCAAACAAAAATTTAAAAAAAAATCACAAATTTTTGACTTTAAGATGACATTGAAATGAATTCGGACAAAAAATCTCAAACTTTTACATATTTTTAAAAAGACACATTTGTTTTTTATTGAATAAAATTTATTTGCTAAAAATTTGCTGTAAAATGTGCTTGTGAGAAGAAAAAACCAAATGGGACTTATATGTCCCATTGGTGATCACACATGACAAATATTTACTCAAATAAGCGTAATCACTTGTTTGAGCACAGCTTTGTTTGACGTTGTTTACTGTTACAAAAGTTTTGCAAGATCAAATAAAATAAAAATATTTTTTTTTGTCCTCTATTAAATAAACGAGTTCAAATATATTTTATTTAGTGGTTACGTCTTTTCGGCAAATATTAGAATAATGATATTTCGCTATCATTAATTTTGCTATCTTTAATTAAAGATTCGTTTGAGTCATTAAAAGCGTTGTCTACTTTGAAAATTGAAAACCCATCAAAATGGAGAAAATTTTTAACTCAAGAATAGGATTTTTCAATATTTGGCACATGTATCATTCTCATTTATATATTAATTTTATTAAATTATTTATTACTATTATTCTTATTTAGTATTATAAGTAATAAATAGAAAAAAAAAACATTAAAATAGTGCATATGGTACAAATTGAAACACTTTCTTCTTTGAGTTGCAAATTTTTTTTATAGATACCCCACTCGCATCCCATTAAGTTACCACAAAGCTCTTAAAGGAAATGGTCTAAAGTTTCTTTTGAGAAAAAATAAAAAAAAATCCATTTTGAAAAAAAATGGGCGAAAATGAAAATGATACATGTGCCAAATATTGAAAAATCCTATTCTTGAGTTAAAAAATAATTACAATTTTTTTTTTTTAATTAAAAAAAATATTTTTGGACTGATTGAAGCAACAACTTTGGACAATTTTTGCTAGGACCAATAGGTGAAAAATTACACTCATTTAAAAAAAAACCTGTATGACCAAAATGTCCAACTTTAACTCCGGCAGTTCTTGACTGATAGAGCTGAAAATTTGTCTCTGGCCTACTATCCAATGGTACTAACCTTGGTGCAAATTTCATCCAAATCGAAAGACATCGATTTTTGACGTGAAATTCACCATATATATGATAATATACCTATGTATATTGGTATTATTTTCATTACCTTACTTCTTTAATGTAAAACATCTGGGCAGTTTTGCTTCCCACTGTATGTAAGTATTTAGTACAAATGTATTTTAATGTGCTTTGTTTTATAAATTGTGAAGTTTTTTACACACACGTACATGTACAAATGAATTTTTATGTACGTTTTTAGTTAATTTTTAATAAAAAATATTAAAAAAAAAGAAAATAATTTAGTACAATTTGGACTGAAAAAAAGTACAATTTGTAAAATCTTATTTTGCATCCCTGATGTGTTAACCCAATTTTCAAGAACTTATTTTCAGTTCCAGCTCATGATTAAACGGATATTCCATTCCGTTTTCCGATTTGTAACTCGTTTCGAAAAGAAAATCGTTCGAATTTATATATGTATTTTATACATTGTAATTCGAAAATGTTTGCTTTCGAATCGAAATACACAATAAACCCCCTGGATCGTTTCCACGTTTAATCATGTCGGAGCATAACAATTGTCAACGACCTAAGTTTCCGAAACCTACCCGTATTTAATTTACAACATATTCTAATTATTTCCCTCTGCAGTAGAGTTAGCAACAATTTTTTATTCTTATTCATCAACTATTTAAACACGGTCTGCTCCTCCTCTACGGCCGTTTAAACTCCTTTCAAATTGTTATATACATATTAAAATTTTCTTTTTCTTTCAACATTTTTACATATTTTACAATGTAAATTACAAAAATTCCAATTACGTCGTCTGCTAAAATAGAAACATAAAAATGCAATAATTTCAAAAATGTATTTTAAATAAAACCACATATTTTCAAAATAAACGAGAAAAAAACTCCTGTGAAAAGTTGTCTGTTCAAATGGACAACTTTGTTTTTATATTTTTTTGATAAATTTTAACAATTTCAGCAATTGATATAAATAAAGAGATAAAGATGAAAAAAGTAAATAGTGTTTGAAAAAAAGGGGAAAATGTTTGCACCAACATGCGGAAATATTCATTACAACAAGTCGTTTGGCTGACTGGCTGCAACGCACTTTCTTACGCACAAATAATGCGCCACACATTTAGGTACACTCTCTTTTAGATGGAAAACTGAAAAGTGCGTGAGTTGGCAATAGGCTGTAAAAGAAAAACAAATCTAACTCCTAATATTTATTTAATACTACGCGTACCAGTAGTATTGCCAGTAGTTGTATTAGACTAATCATAACTTGCAGCTAAAATGCCGGTTACAAATAGTTAAAAAAAAACTGCTGTTCCATGTACATATTCACTAAACTGCTCTAATATATTTTTATTGAATACAAAACAGCGAAGCGTTCAGGAAAATGAAATTAAAATTGATTTGTCAATAATTTTGTACGAGATGCCCGGTGGACCTTGTGACAATTTATGTTTGGTAATATTTAGATAGTAATGCCAATCCTCCGTCATATTGTCAATGCCATGTCGATTCACTATTTTTTATAGGCTAATATTTCTTAGATTTCATATAGAACATAAGAAAGGAAGTCAGATTCCTAGTTTTTTGCTTTAAAGTGACCCATCTGACTCCACTTGGTATTGGCTGACCAAAAAGATTGCCCGATAATAAAAGGTTATAAATTATATTGCTTTTTGCCTTTTGGTCTCGTATAATCCCAAGAGTAGAAGCTTGTTCTTAACATCTAACATAGATGTATGTTTAATTTTTTTCAAGCTGAAGTTCATCATCACGAATATCCTTTAGTTATTGTTGGTTGTTGTGGCTTTGTTTGTTTGGCCTTAGTCTAGCTCTAGTGATGAGACTTATCTTTAGTGTCGCCTATTTGAGAAGAAGAATACGTTTCAAAAGTGCATCTCTGAGAAAAACCACATTACCATACGTAACAATGGACCTAATTTCCAAATTTAACTACTTTTTGGAATCATACTGTTGTATTCAGTTCTCACTGTAATATGACTAATGGCGTTTTCTTTTCTGGCAAAAATGTTACACGTTTTTCCCATTTCGCACCTTTTTTAATTTTTTTGTGTTCTTTTCTGAAAAAATGTCAACACTGCTAAAGTGTAGTGTGTTCTTTTCTATAAATGTCACACTATAAATTTAAAAAATGGTGCACCTTTCACACTCTGTATTTTTAGAGGGGAAGAATCGCACGATAAAACAGCTGACATTTGTTTTGTTTATGAATGTGTATTTGTGTTAAGAAACAAAAAAAAAATATACAAAATGGAAAATATTACTACTTTTTTATGTGCTGAAAAAATTTTTTATGACTTGTTGAATTCATCTTCATCATCTGATGATGATAAAATATTTTATATGATTATGGAAAGAAATCCACTACCGCGAGTGAAAGGCTTTGTAGAGAACGTAATTAATGAATACTCTGAAGTTAATGTATGTCAAATTTTATAGGACAATATCTCCTACTTCTTATATATGTAATGTATGTTTATATATATAATTTTTATAGTTTAAGAAGAATTTGCGTATTAGTCGGGAATGTGCCATTGGTCTTTTTGAGAGATATTCATTGTCTTATTTCAAGCGATCTTACCAGGGAGCTATCTGCTTCTTCTTTAAAAAAAAAAAAAAAAAACAAAAACAGCTGTACATGAAAAAAAGTGTTACACTGTTGTGATTTTATGTTTTATTTTGACCATTAAAAATGCGACATCTTTAAAATGTGGGGTAAACATTATAAAAATGTACATAATAAAGGTGTAACATTTTATTTCAGAAAAGAAAACACCATAAGGTTTAGAAACACATTCAGATGTTAATGATCAGCATTGTCAACTTGGTGCGTTTCGCACCATTTTTGGTGTTTTTTTTTAAATTTTTTGCGCGAAAAAATCCTTAGTTGGTGCGCGGTGTGTTTTTAAATTTTTCCGAAAATCTGTTTAAATCTTTATTTTTACTAATTTTTAATTGCATTTTTTTTAATAATTCATTATCATAAAATCTATACGATAAAAAAGGACCCCATTAAATGTATTTTAAATACGAATAGGTATATGATAAATGAATACATACTATCAAATTCGTCACATGAAGGTTATTGCTAAAGATGAAAAGGGTGAAAATCGTTGTTTGAAAATAAAATTAACATTTTAAACATGGAAATAAAAATTCTTGTTTAGCCTGATTGGTCTACTGAACTGTAGACGAACAACCAAAGATAGAGTCCCAGTGGAGCCCTAACAAATTTTATTAAAAAAATTTAAATAGAAGTATGTATGTACTTAAAATAGAAAACAAAAATAATTAAAAAAAGTACCAAATATGTACTGAAATTAGGCCTTTTTTTACCAATTAGTACTTCAGTTCCGAATAGCATATTGTGAGTTAAGTTTTAACCACTTAAATGCTTATTTTATCTCTATTAGCTCGTTTATTTAAAAAAAGGTTTTTACTATTAATGGTTGATCTCTTTTTAAATATGTAGTTTTATGTAGAATATGGTGAATTTCACGTCAAGTGCCCCAATTTTAAAAATCGATGTCTTTCGATTTGGATGCTATAGCTATAGTATGATACATATGCCAAATATTGAAAAATCCTATTCTTGAGTTAAAAAATTATTTTTTTTTTGATAGATATCCCACTCGCATCCCATTAAGCGATTATAAAGGCCTTAAAGCAAAATTGTATAAGCTTTCTTTTGAGAAAAAAAGGCCCAAATTGAAAAAAAAACTAAAAAAAAATAATTTTTAAAAAAAAATTTTTAAAAATTAAAAAAAAAATATTTTTGGAATGATTGATGAAATAGCTATCTAAAGTCTTTTGGACAATTTTTTCTAGGACCAATAGGTGAAAAGTTACACTCATTTTAAAAAAACCCTGTATGACCAAAATGTCCAACTTTGACCCCCTCTAACTTCGGCACTTCTGGACTGATAGAGCTTAAAATGTGTGTTTGGCCTACTATCCAATGGTGCAAATTTCCAAATCGGAAGACATCGATTTTTAAAATTGGGTCACTTGACGTGTAATTCACCATATGTATTTTTGATTCTTATTCTAAATTATAAAGCACAAAAACTCACATAAATTGCTTCAAAAAAATAAAACAATTTAAAAAAACAAAAAATTCACTATTCGGACACTGTTGCACAGCACAAAAAATAAACATTATCACGATATTGCCCTGTTACAATGTAAAGGTATTTGACCTGTTGGTTTTAATGTTTGTTGCGATCTCGTTATCAAGTTTTTATTGCTCCATTTTTGATTTTTAAATAAAAAATTAAAAGATCTTTAAAAATAAGAAAAACACCAACTGATATTGAAAACAATGTGATAAATTTGTTGCAAAATAATTATTCAGGCCGTAAAATTGCTGAAAAATTAAATTTAAGTAAATCCACGGCAAATGATATAAAAAAGGGCGTAATGTAGCTTGCAATAATAACCAAGGGGGTCGATCAAGACTGCTTTCTGATGGTGATGCCCGGACCCCGAAAAATGTTGCAAAAAGTATTGGTAACGATGTCAGTTCCTGGACAGTTAGACGCACATTAAATAGAATTGGTTTAATAGCCAGTGTGAAAAATAAAAAGCCAAAACTTTCCGATATAAATGTGGAAAAACGCCTTCATTTCTGTAAAGCCCACAAAAATTGGACAGTATATGACTGGAAACGGGTTATTTGGAGCGACGAAAGGAAAGTCAACCGATAACAGTCTCATGGAAAAGAATACTATTGGCATAAGCCGCAAAAGATCCCCACAGTTTTGCTTTCCATTATATATGATAAATAAACATAACAATTAATATTGATGTTTTAATTTCAATACTATTAGTTGTTCTAAAGAGATCTAAATATAAAAGTATTATTTATGACATACTCCTTGATAACAAATTCTTGCTCATTTCTAAATTGTAGCAGCACGAATTAGATGACTTCAGCAAATCCTTTGTTTGGACTAGATTGGAGACAGTCGAAACAAACAGTCTGTTCCTCTCTTGGCTTTTTATTATATTTTGATACGAAAATATCCTTGCCACATTTGCAGATGAATGTGGAATGAATAATATTGCTTTAGCAATTCTTGAAATATCAATAAACATTAGTTCATTTAGTTCATTTTTCATTTCTGATACCTTCGAACAAAAAGTGCATATATTCCCCCCTATCGTGAATAAAAATTCCACATGAAATTTGTTCTCTTTTATTTTTTTAACATTGAATTTTAATAGGAAAATCTGAAAAGGGAACAAATTTCATGAGGAATTTTTATTCACGATAGGGGTGATTGTCGTTTATTAAAGACTTAATAATTTCTATATCTCTATAGCTCGAAACTGGTTGTTTATAGATTCAATATTTTTATTCTCATTAGGAATAAAAATTTCAAATAGTCCCAAAATAGTCATTGGGGTGCTATTGTACTTTTGACTCTCTAATTGTGCTAAAAAAAAGTACCAAGTTTTGCATCCCTGATAAAACAGCACCACCACCTAATTCGCAATAAAGTATAGAGGGGGGAATAAAATAAAACATCTAGGAAATAAGATTGGTTGCAACAAAATTGTCAAAATGTGGAGTTCCACTGTCTAAGCTAGACCCATATATACCCCTCTTATTTACTCTGCTTTATTAGTAATCAGAACTGCCCCATTTATCAAAGTGTTTTAGATCTTCAAACACAACTTTTTGCAATTATTGCTTAATAATATTTTTGCACCTTTAACTAATAGCAACATTTGTAGTTTTTTTTTATCAGCAACAATTAGGTGTAATTTTGGTTTGCAGTTTACTGTTGACTGCTGCCATAATCGTCATACCACAATTACCTAATAATATTCATGGTGCGTAACCCTCCTTGGCCAAAACCAAATGCTAAATGGAAATGTAATGCGAAAAATTGTACATATGTACAAGTAAATAAGGTGTCTATGTCTTTTTTATTAAATATAACACTTTCACTGTATATTGACTACAGTTACGAATATATATATAAACCAAATAAAAATAAATACAATTTTTAATATACCTATATGGATTTATGGTATCAAAATACAACTACACGTAGCACCATCAGCAGCCAGAAAAACAGACAGCCAGATACATAGTTACAAAGTCGTTGTCATAGTAGCATTCAATGGAAAATAAATAAGGCCAATAACGTGATTACAAAATATGGTGATATATTGCCAAGATAATTAAAGAAATAAAAATACCCAGCATACCATTCTAGGAGCACTCCGAAAAAGGAGTCAGAAAAGAGTCCAACAAAAGAGCATTTTCGGAGCGAAAGAAAAATTTGCTTGTTACTGTCCTGAGTCGGCACGCGGTATGACTCAGAAATTCCACTTAATTATGTGTGTACCAAAGCGTTGTTCTCCTGTTACTAAGAATGATAAAAACAAGATTACACAGAGCCCAAGAAAAAGCTCATAAAAGACTCTTTTTTGACATTATCTAAGAGCTCTTTAAGAGCCCAAAAAACCCCTCATAAAAGACTCTTTTCTGACATTATCTAAGAGCTCTTTCTGACGGACCATTTTCGAATGTAATGACCCTCTTTTCTGAAGATTTTCGGAGCAATTATGATTGTTTTTTGGGCTCATAAAGAGCCTTAACGCTCCGAAAAAGGTGTCAGAAAAGACTCTTTTCGGACTCATATGGCTTGCTGGGTACTATCCTAATAAAAATGTTATACATATTTCAAACAAAACCTTAATAACTAATCAAGTTAAAACAATAGCAAATGAAAAACACAATTATTACTTAATGATAAACTGTTTTATAGCTATTAATTGATTATCATGTTAATGTAGTTGTTATTAATAGATCGCAGCAAAAATTAAACAATTTCCAATCATCATTATTTTTGCACTTTTCTTCTAGGTCTCCTTTAAACAGAATTTTAGTGGTCGTTTTTAGTCTGATGGTGTTGGTGACAGCACGACCACAATCAAATCGTTTCCAACATATTGCTGTGATAGAAAATGATGCCTGGGAACAGACATTGCCGAGTGAACTACGCAATCCCTTTTATAAAACGCCTAGAGTAAGAAATGCCTTGGCCAAGTCGTCTTGGTTTGGTCCGGGCGAAATGCCGGTAAGTTAAGAATTTTTTGAAAATGTATACTGTGTATGTAATTGAAGTCGTGTGCGCCCAGAAATTAGTTTCAAATTCAAATACGGCCTTTTTGGAAATGCATCACTGCGCTGCATCTGATGCGCAGTACATTCGGAAGAGCAACAGTTGACATCACTGCAATTGTGTTGTATTCTAAGGGCACTGCTACACGAAATATTTCTAATATCACGACATTTATTGAACGTGTAGCATGCAATATTGATGGATCGCGATCCATATCGCAGAATGGCCTAAAATATAAAATCCAGATCGCGGATCGTGGATCTCGTGATAAATATTGAACGTGTAGCATTTTCATGATATTAAATCATGCGTTACTGACAAATAAAAGCAATAAAATAATATAAAATACGCAGTGGAAAAAATTAAACAAAGAAAAGTAAAACAATTGACAAAAGCTAGCAAAATAGCTAAACAGGCTTTCTTTTGGTTTTCTCGCAACATTGATAAACGACCCGCACAGCACAAAAATAACATAAATACTGAAGCGATAAATATTGAACATGTAGTATACGCTTGTGATCCATCAATACTTTAAAATGGATCGCGATCCAAATATCACGATATTTGTTGAACGTGTAGCAGTGCCCTAAAATGCAGCACTGAAACAGCTGATGCCCAAACAATGCAAAAACAAGCATCACAGGTTGATGCCATAAATGAGATCAGCAGGTATGCATCAGACGCAGCGTAGTGATGCATTTCCGAAAAGGCTCATAGTAACTAGTATAATAACCTGTGGTTCCTTAATGGAAAAAGGCCAACAACGAACACTTTCAATTCGGCCTTTTTAGATGTTATTGTTAAATTTCTTTCCAGCTTAGGCCGCTTTCAGATTCTGGTTTATATCTCAAAGTATGCGATGTACATATAAGGGTTTCAATCTATTGCGGCATTTGTTGTGTCGTCTTGTGACCTTCAGAATGTTCAACCAATCCAGCGCAATATGCGATTAAAAATCTCAATGTGTTTTGGACATTGGTATAATTGGCTCCACTGTTTCGTATTTTAAATTGTGTTAAGCCAGAACATCTGGGTCACGTTAATATCATGATTTCAATATACGCACTTCTTCCAGCCTAAAACTTTACTCTTAATGGTCTTGTTTGATGACTAATTTCTTTCCAACTTAGGCGGGTTTTATGTTTTTTAGATTCTTGTTGGTGTGCCCAAATATATGATAGACGTTTGGACATTGGTATGATTGGTTCCATAGTTCAGTATTGCAAATAGTTTAAGAATTATACGCAAACAACTTTTGGTGAATACCTAGATCGCGTTAATATCGTGCTCAAACATGCAATGAAGAACTTATTTCAAGCAGGAGTTTTTACTAAAAACTTTTTAGTAGTAGAATATACTTAAACCTACAGCTCAACATTCTGTACATATTTTAATTTTAGTGCTGTTAAGGTGTTGCTGCTGCACATACCTTGCTTTTCTTTATGTTAAGCCATAACCCGGCTTCTAAAGCTTCGCTCTTAATTGATTTGTTTGCTGATTAATTTTTCCTAACTTAGGCCGCTTTAATTTGTTTTAGATTCTTGCTGACGTTCCCTGGTGTGTGATGTTCGTTTATGACATTGGTATGTTTTTGAAATTCGTTTACTTCCAAATAGTTTAGAAATCCTTCGGTTAGTGAATATCTAGATAGCTGTAATATCGTGTGATTTAAAATCGAATTGCTGTAATATTGTGTTAAAGATTTGCAGGCGTACAGTACAACAGAAATTTAAAATGCTCACAAGTTTTTGTTCCTATATTGCCTAGGCAGCAGAATGTACTCACTTCTTCCAGCTCAACATTCTCTATTTTAAATTTGTGGAGATAAAAGTGTTGTAGCTTTTAAAGTTTCGTTTTCAATGAGCTTTTTTGCTGACATGTAAATGTAACTGTGGGTTAGGAGGCAAATATAATATTCCGCGGTCCCTAGATATAGCTTATGTTCACATGCGTATGACAACGTATGTCTAGGACGATGTTAAATAAAAGATTATTTTCGAACACTTGTTGTAAAATTGAAACTGTTCATTAGGGCGTTTTCATGGACAACTCGACATTTGCGGCTTAGAAATCATGTATTCGTCGGACTGTTCGATTATTATGCGCAGGCTATTGATATGGTCGACATAAGATTTGTATGGGCGGGAGCCTGCCTGTTCTAGTCTATGATCGGCGATAACATCATCAGGAATTTCCTTGCTTACTGCGTTGAGAATTGTGATTCCACTTCAGTTACTGCAATTCGTAAAGTCACATTTTTTTTGGGTTATTGACTATTAGAACATGCTTAATATGTAAGTTCAGTAATTCCGCAAATGCTCAGTTCCAGGGACACTATTAGACCGCAAGACATTGACGGCATTTCTTAATTAAATGATCAATTTTCTTCTCTACTGCGCTGAAGGTTGTGATTCCTCTTCTGTAGCTGCTGTCCGTAAAATTGTATTTTTTTTAAGGTTATTGACTATCAGAACTTCCTTAATGAGTAAGTTTAGTAATTCCGCAGTTGTATGGGAATGAGCTTAGTTCCAGCGATTCTGAGACTGCAAGGCATTGACTGCATTTATTAATTAAGTGACATCAGAGCATTCTATGGGGATGACTTATTTAACTTTGTAGGTAGTACAAGAACAGAGACTTACAGGATCTATTGTGGAATTGGATAGCATACTAAACTAATTCAGTAATTCATATTTCCAACTGTTCTGGAAGTGCAGAATAACTCATCTCTGTTATAGAATGGTTTGTTTGTTGCTTTAAAAATTCTTAGTATGTGTGTGATGGCGTTTTAGTGTCTCCAAGCGTTTTTTTTTTTACTCCAAGAGTTCTTACCAATTTTGATTCACCTAGTTGTTGTCTATTAAAATCTTCCATAACGGGTGTTTCAGATATTTTAGTTGGAGCGTAGCAAGGTGCGGAAAATTCATATGATAATTATATCTATCACCAAAAGGGGTCCAGTTGACAACAACTTTACCGAATAACAGGCTGATTTGCCGGAGTATACAAGTGTGAGGTTTTCGAAGGTATTGAATTTTCCTGGTTCTGGTCTTCTAATTTGAGAATTATATGCCAGTTTAGATATTTTTGGAGGGTACATACGTCCCATGTTTCGATTCTTGTGTTTTGTATCAATCTAAAGATTGCCAATTTCCAATGTTTAATCGGTTCTGCCTGTAGATCAAGTCCAAGATATTGTGTAACTTTAACAGGATGAGTTCATAAATTATGTGAACATGGGGTACTGGGGCTAGTTGGATAGTTAAATATGTAGGGGGTGTCCTAAGAATACATCCTGGGGGTGAGTTAGGGACTACACGGTCTATGGGGGCACAGAAGACATTAAGCATTATCCTCCATCTGTTCTCAGTTGTGCCAAAACGACTCTTGTTTTACAATAAAGAATCTCCACGGTGTCTGCTATCGACATTGGGCGATCCCAAGTACGACATTCAAGCAGTATCCTGCTACTGCTAATGAATATCGTTTAAAGTATAAGCATTTCGTATCTTATAAATTTTTAAATTTTAAATAAAACAGAGATATTTAAAAAAAAAATCGTGAAACTTTATTATATCGTAAAGTAGACAGAATGAGGTTATGTATGGAACAAGATATGGTGCAGATGGCCGCCGCGGCTTTGCTGGCACACACGCGATCTTTTAATGAAATTTTCAATGACCTTTTTGCAT
This sequence comes from Bellardia pandia, assembly GCA_916048285.2. NCBI lineage: Eukaryota > Metazoa > Arthropoda > Insecta > Diptera > Calliphoridae > Bellardia > Bellardia pandia. Next base: position 38,893,976 of record OU696530.1, read on the forward strand.
AAATGCTGCGGTATTTCATTAATGCAGCGTCCAATTTCCTCTTTTAAGGCTTGAGTCGCCGTCTGCTTATTCGCGTAAACCATCGACTTCAAAAAACCCCAGAGAAAAAAATCTAAAGGTGTTAAATCGCACGATCTAGGCCAATTCTGGTCTCCAAAACGCGAAATAACACGACCGGGAAATGACTGATGCAGCAATTGAATTGTTTCTTTGGCTGTATGACATGTGGCGCCGCCTTGTTGAAACCGCATGCCCTCCACATTCATTTCTTCAATTCTAGGCAAGAAAAAACTGGTTATCATTTGACGATACCGAACACCATTGACTGTTTGCGCTTGACCTGTCTCATTTTAATAAAAAAAAAAAAAAAGGTCCAATGATTCCTCCAGCCCAAAAACAGTTACACGTTGAGGATGCATTTGCTTCTCGTGAATCACTCGAGGATTTTCCTCACCCCAAATGCGACAATTCTGCCTATTGGCGAAGCCATCAAGATGGAAATGGGCCTCGTCACTGAATATGATTTTATCGGCAAAATCAGCATTTTCATGTTGTCTCTCCAATACCCCATTAACGAACTCCCTTCGCTGTCCATGATCAGCTGGCTTCAGTTCCTGAGTCAATTGAACTTTGTATGCATGAAGATGCAAATCCTTCGTCAAATTTCGCTGCATAGTTGATTTGGAGAAACCAATTTGCTGAGCTCGGTGTCGAACAGCTGCGACATTTTCGGTCGATCGACCTGGTCGAAGGCGCGTTGTTGTCTTTACATCACTAACAGACCCAGTTTCGGCAAATTTATCCATTAATCTCTTTACAGTTGACTCTTTTGGAGCATTATTGTGACCCCAAATTGATCGCAATTTACGAACTATAGCCGCAAAACTTTCACCATTTTGGTAAAACAATTTCACAATGAGAATGCGTTGTTCATTCGTGTAGCGCTCCATTTTTACTAACCTCGTACCTTCTACTAGCAAACAATAACAATTGTTCAAATGTCAAACAATGACACTTCCAATGGCGCCAAATTTAAAAATTGCGTTCTAGTTGGGACACCCTTTATTAGAGTATAAGAATATCGTTAAAAGTATAAGCGTAGTTCCGGTCTGGCATGCCTTGGGGAAGTCTCCAATGAAAAAGTCAAAGTATGGTACAGTTGCTTCAATATGACGTTCTGTGCTATTGAATCGATGTTAGTTGTAGTTCCAGTTAAAAAAAAAAAACTTTAAGACAAAGCGACAGATTGTGCCACCTTGTCCAATCCAACCTAATTATCTGAGACGCAATGGTATTACTTTGTCATTCAGATTATTCAACAGTAGACCTACACACTTTAGCTGCCATCAGACGGAGCATAACTACATATTTATTGCGTAGCTTTTATGTTGCACGTAGTCATTGTTATAACACGGTCAAATTAATTTTGTTTCCTATATGTGAAATAATGAAAAAGTTGTTAATATTGTCACGAATAAAGTTGTGGATACGATCGTAGATTTAATTTTTCACTTAGAATCCTGAACCGCATTAACAGGGAATAGTTGTTATAAAAACGGAAATAATGAGCTGCATAGGAAAGTCAAAACATAGGAATGTATTCTTCTTATTGCCAAATGGATAACAGGCAGATAGCCACAAAAGTGTGAAAGTGAATGACCCCAACCTTCACATGCACATGTCTACATTAATAGAAAAATTACTTGTTTGCTAATTTTATTCTCTGAATGATTAATTTATTTGAATTAAACTTGATTATCATACAACTTGTATTCAAATGTCTAATTTCTTATATTTTTCTATTTTTTTTTTTAGGTTTTGGACAGACAAGCTGAAAAGATTGCTAGACGGGAAATCTATAATGTTTTAAGTCATGCCGGTCTCATTGAAAGAAGAAACTTTTTGTAAATTTCAATTTAAAATAAAACTAAATCATTAAAGTGGTTTTTATATTTTGTTTTTAAGAAAATAGCATTTATTTAGGAAAACATTAATGAATATTTTTTTTGTTTCTATATAAAAATAACTTGAATGCATTTACACTTTCTTTTACATAAAGAAATATTTGAAAAAAAAAAAAAAAAAAAAGTGAAGAAACTATTATAAAAAGCAAATTGTAACAGCTAATCATTATACATACTCGTATATCAATTTTTTTACACAATAAATCAAGAAAAACTTGAAGTCATAGTTTAAGAATTAAATAAAAATCCTCAAGTGTTTTAATAAATGTGTTAAATCAATGTCAATAGGAGCGCTAAATTAAAACTAAGGAAAAAAATCAATTAAAAATCTATTTTTATGGCCTGTTTGGCCACACTTCTCAATTTGCTTTCCTCTTCTTTATTGGCAGGTGGTGCTGATTGATTGTTCTCGCTTACACCTAAAGATTTTTGTTTGCGTTTCAGCTCTTCCATTTTATGCATTACATCTTGACGTACTTTCTTGTTGGTTGTATTATTGGTAGGGGATAAGCCATTTGACATTTCAATATTGCCATCATCATCATCTTCGTCATCATCTGAGTGTAGACCATTACCATTTAGATCACCATTTAGCCGTGTGGTTAAAACATCTTGATAGGTATGCGAGTGGTCGTTGAATGATTTAGAATCACTGGATTTCACCATTGATTTCAGGAAATCTTCACAAATCAAACTCATCGGCGGCATAGTATGAACTGACATTTCAATGAGCTAAAATCAGAGATCAGGAAAGTTGGTATATTATTAAGGTTAAGTTTCTTGAGTTTTATGTGGAGGATGAATATGAAGGTTACGCAGAATATATGCATGTATGTTGAGTTTGGGTGGTAAGTAGTGGCTGTAGTATTCTTGAATCTTGATAAATATATGGGTTTTATGTGGAGTTAGTAAAAGTTCTTGAATCTTGATTAATATGAAGGATATATGTTAAGTTTGGCTGTATTGTTCTTGAATGTTGATTGATATTAAGTTACTAAATAATTTAACGTTAGTAGTTTATCCTAATAATTTCACTGTTCCAGTATAAATGTTATGATCCAAAATAAAGCCGCATTTATTAACGTAATCTTCTATGTTTCTCGTAGTCAATGCCGAAATGCAGTCATTGCAATTTTGTTTCCTCAAAACTAAATAATTTTACTCGAGTGCCAATTAAATATTATCCAGTATAACACTATTGTAAATATACGTTAGCTTAGCTCTTATGTGTCACGCTTTCAAATTAGTTTTGTTTCCTCTAATTGAAATGATTTTACTGATCGGCTTGAAATTCCAATGAACAAAATTCTAAATATTGTCGGGAATAAAGTCGTAGTTCTAAGTTTACACATAATCAAAATCGTTGCAAAAAATGTTTTAATTATAGTATACTGCTATATTTTAACGTAACACAGTCAATATTCAATTGTTTCCTCAAAACAAAATGAAGTACGAAAACACAAACGATAATATTTGTTAAATGATTGAATTTTAAATTAATAAAATAAGTATGTTTTGTTAAAGATACAACTAAAATAATATTAATATTAAAATTATTGAATTATTAAACTAATATTATTTATATCTAAGGAAGAATGTGAAGCAACAAATTTAAGAAAAAATTAATTAGTTATATAATAAAATTTTAAGAATCAAGTTCGCAAGAATTCAAAAATCTTAATCTGGAGACTAGATATGATCACATATTATCACCGAATGAGCGAGCGAGTTCTAAAACTCGTTCGTTTCAAAAATGTCTTTGCGGAAGCCGAAGACAAGGTTTACCAGCTCACACGTGACGAAGGCAAATAAAAACCGAATCTAGGAAAATGCAAAAAACTTGGATCAAATTAACAGTATTGCGATGGACAGATTCGAATGGTTTGAAGCCTTATGCTTCTTATAAGAAAGATGGGAGTATAAATATATTAAACGCTACAAAAATTACGAAATGACCAGTTCAGATTGCATTAGAAACAAATATGGAATACGACGTGGATATCATTAGAGGTCGTTCCAAATGACATTAAAGTATTACAATTAAAAGAACGATTACAAAAATTCCAAACTTAGGTTCTATATTCCACTACGAAGTGAAACGGAAAACGTTTTCAATGCCACTAAGTCCCCGTTTACATTTGGAAGAAAAACATCTGGAATTCTCTTTTGTTTTTTCATTCGCTGTCACACTGTCGAACAATGTTGTCAGACACATTTCAATATTATTTGCTTTTTTGACTTTTCTCTTATTCGTGCTGTGTAATAATTTGTAGTAAATTCCAGCAAAGAAAATGTCAACAAAGCATGTTCACCGAGTACCGAACACAAAATTGATTCTCTCTTCCCCACTCGTAATTTTCTACCAAACTAAATGTTTTCTTCCAAATGTTCGACTGTGTAAACGGGGACATAGAGAATTTCACGGCGTTCTAGAAAACGAGTGAAACTTTTATTTAATGAAATTTCTACGATGAACCAAACTGGAAATTATATTTTATTTTTCAAATCAATTTCACTAAAATTAGAACACAAACATAATAAAAATTTGACTTCCACTTTATTTTACAAATGTAGAACCCAGATGATAGAGAATGCTTTTCTTTCATCAGAAGTTTCCTAAGTTTTAAGCCCTTGTCAAAAATCCAGTTGTGGTGAATAGCCTTTACGAAGTGATCATATGCTAAAGAATGTGACTTATAAGAGATCAGATAGTTAGATTAACATAGGTCACACTTGGCAATAATTTGCCGAAAAAGACGAAACGCTAAATAAAATATTTTTAAACTCGTTTATTTATTTAAAAAACATCGTTTATTGAGGACAAGACACAACAAATATTTAGTCTTATTTTATTTGATCCTGTTTGATCTTGAAAAACTCTTGTAAGTGTAAGCAACGTCGAAAAAATTTGTGCTAAAAGAAACGGTTACGCTTTTTTTTTTTAAATATTTGGCATGTGTAATCATACCTTATGAAGACTAAACTGACAAATAGATTACGTCTGATGGATAAAATAACTACTACTTCCTAAAAAAGTTTGTATTGATTACAATCTACATTACTTAGAGACACTATAGTGACAATTGAGTATTGACGCTACCTAAGGTAACCAATTGACTTGTCTTTGCATTACAAAGAGCATATACGTACAGTGGGGAGCAGAGGTGAGAACATGTTTGTATTTTCTGCATTGTAAAGATCATAAAAATGGTAATAATGGAGCGATTTTTAAATTTCTTTTTCTATTTTAATTCTTTAGTTCTTTACATAATTCTTAATAAGAGAAATAAAAGCCCAATAAAACAAGATTGTAATTTAAATAACAACAAAACAACTTGTATGTACTCAGTTTTGCTCACACTTGTTATCAACCAAATAATTGAATCATTTTTTAATTTACCGTTATTTGAAATTAAGTTTTGAAATTTGTTGCTGCAATCTTTAGTTTTGTCAATATGAATTTTAGTTTTAAATCATAATTGAATAACTCCGTGTTCCAAAAAATTAAGAAACTATCGATAGCCGTGGAAAATTTGATAATAAATAAAACAAAGGATGACTCCTCGTCACGTATGATAGCAAAAGAGCTTAATATAAGCCAATCAGTAGTTGTTAGAGTGTTAAAACGGCGAAATGTAGCTTCTAAAGACAGGCTTTCAGTCGCCAACGATTATTATCTGATGGAGACGCACGCCCTATAATGAGAAAAATGAGAGCAGACACGTCTTTAGTCCTAAAAGAAGCTTCCTGAGCAATAAATACAAATGTTAGCCGATGTACAGCAAGAAGAGCGCTACACAATATTGGATACATCTCAGCTGTAAAAAACCTAAACCAGCACTGTCAGATAAAAATGTTTCAGCACGTTTAAAATTCGACAGACTACACAAAGATTGGACTGTTGATGACTGGAAACGCGTAATATGGTCAGATAAATCCAAGTTTAACCGATATCAATCTGACGGTAAAAAGTATTATTGGCGTCGACAGCGGGAGAATATACAACGACACCATGTTAAACAGATTGTAAAGCATCATCATGGTTTGGGGTTACTTTACATTGTGCATGTTGGTAGATTACAAAAGATTTATGAAATCATGAGAAAAGAAGACTATTTAAAAATATTGCAGATTCAACTTCCCGATTTTGTAGATTTGAGCGCATACCCTGAGTAAGAAGTTGTGTTTCAACAGGATGGAGACCCAAAACACACCTCGAAAATCGTTAAGGAATGGTTGAATGGGCAAACATTTCAATTGATGCAGTGGCCTCCGCAAAGTCCCGACCTCAATCCAATTGAAAATTTGTGGTTAATTGTGAAAAGACGGTTGGGACAGTATCGAACAGCTCCGTCGAACTTCGCTGAGTTGTGGCAACGTGTGGAGCTGGAGTGGCAGAGAATTCCACATGAAATTATCCAAAAGTTGGTTGAAAGTATGCCCAATCGCATAAATAGTGTATTAAAATAAAGGGCTGTGGACTAAGTACGAAAAATTTTAAAGTTTTTGTTTGTTTCCTGAAAGTGCAAAACTGAGTACATAAGATTTAATTTTATTTAATTTAGTTTGTTCCCTGAATACGTAGTTTTTTTTGTTTTGTTTTAAGATCATTATTGTAATCCACTAATTAATAAATAAAATAAAAAAGTAATAATTTAAATCGCTTTGTTATTACCATTTTTATGCACCTGCAAATGCAGAAAATAATAACATGTACTCACCTCTGCTCCCCACTGTATATGTTAAATGTACCCCAGAAATATACAAGTTGGAGTCAGGCAAGTACTCGTATTAGTGAATGAAACTTACTGTCTAAAAGGCTTGACAAAAAGAGACAGTCAGAGAGACAAAATACCGCAATATCGAAGCCTGCTGCTTAATTAATTTATTAAATAATTCCAACTGTATGTAACAAATAATGTATTAAATTAAAGTAACTGCATTTTAAATACATTTATCCTGTTTTCGTTTTTGTAATCTTGGTCATTTTAATTAAATGCAATTTACATGCGGGGTCATTTAAACCAGTCAAACACTCATTTAATAATTAAATCAAACATGTAAACAAAAACATCTATGTATGTACGTGAACATCTGCTTAGTCATGTACAATAAAGAAGAATTTTGAGGAAAAACACAAACAAACACATTAAATGTAAAAAATAAACTAAAACTTATTTTAATTAACAATAAGTATTTGTTTTTAAAGTCTGCTTTTAAAACACAATAAATGTAGTTTAAACAAGATTTCATTAACAAATTATATAAAATGAAAACAAAATAATAATAAATACTAAATACATAAATTACATGATTCAGTTCTTTCCAAATATAATTGTCGTTTTATTGAATAATTAATTTCAAAAGCATGTTGTTATTTTAAACAATCAAAAAATCTTTGTTATTTTAACCTCCTCCCTCTGGTATTACCTAAGACACAAAAATAATATTGTTTTCTCTCTTAAGAAAAGAGTCGCACACTTTGTAGAGATAACCCCAACCTGGACATTAAGGTAAATACAATTATTATGTTTGAAGCTATGTAAAATTCGTTTAAATTTGTTCAAATTCTAAAAATAGCCTAAACATTCGTTTTCAGAAATTGTTTAAATTTAAATTATTAAGGTGACAAATGTTTATGTTTATTATTATATGAAATATTCAGATTCTTCTTTTGATATTTTCTTACAAAATGAGTCGTGACATTTTGTGAAAGCGCATGTTTTGCTCATTTATTAATTTTCGCTTCCTTGTATGTGGCAAATACATATGTGCCGCACGAATTTAAATTAATTTTTAAATGATCTTTAACTTCAATCGACTGTTTGATGATTTGATTAAGGCAAGATTATTTTGATCTTGAAATTAAATAAACAAAACGGAAAATAAAATGAAAAAAAACATATTTTTTCCCATGAGTAAATGTAGTGACAGTGGAATTTCCCAAAACATTGTGGTTTTCAAAACAATTATTTAATTGAGAAACAGATAACAACTAAATACCTAGTAAATAAGATCGATAAGACTGCATTTACTGCGATCCATAGGATCTTTTATGCAGCACTAATCTTTATCATAACAGTTTCAAACAAAGCCAATTACCAGGTTAAATGAAAGATCAAAAACATTAACGTACTTTCAAGGCATGAATGCCAAAGAAATGTTCAGGTCCATTAAAAGCGCGAAGGCCCTTCTTTTAGCCAAGCAATTGGCCCGTTCGTTCCCAGCGTAGCACTTATGACCAGGTACCCAGCAGACCATTATGCGCACTGACATTATTCAAAGATGTAACGCAGTCAATGAAATTAGAAACTATATAATAGCATCAATGATTTTATATTACTGTTGGTCTAGGAAGAAGGATAGATTAAACCGACAACTAAAAGATAGGGTGAGGTTAGGAATAGCTTAAGCGAACCATTCAAGCATATAAAGTCATATATTCTTCTGACAGATTTGCCAGATCGTGCAAAAAGAGGCGCCTTAATGGCCCGAATCTTAGATCCGTTTTTTACAGAAAACGTGGATTGTCAGATTAAATATTGCAGTGTGCAATCCGAACTAGTAGTTATTACATTTCTACAAAATATAACCCTTTAACGACCATTATATTCGGTCAATATTGTTCTTGCTGTTCTACTAGTAGCTCTTAAAACTTAGTACTATTCTAACCAGTAGAGCCGAAGAGTGGACAACACTAATATATTTCAGGACAGCCTGGCCATCAGAATATATTGAATGCTAATTCTGTATATCCAAGTAAACCTTAGCAGTATTTTAATGGCAGAAATTGCAGCCTGCAAAACTCTACATTGAAACGAGAGTTTTAAGGCACACCCATTCCTGTCGGTACTCCTCTTTGTATCACTAATGAATACCTCAAAAATACTTCCACAAGTCTTCTGTCGCAGAAAGATTTGGGAACACAGTAATGCAGACTATTAAGTTCAATCACATTACATGCGCACGAAGCATTGAGTGGCAGAGTAACTAACTGCAACCAATTTTCAGAACAGCACTCCACCAAACGAGGGCAGCATCCAACAACAAAGTTAAGATTCCAAATAAGTTTTGAATCCAGGATTATACCCAGATATTTAAGATTCCGAATAAGTTTTGAATCCAGGATTATACCCAGATATTTTACGCTGTCGTTCGAGCAAGCTAAGGAAAAAGTGGGCAAATTATATTTTCTCTCGCATGGAAGAGTCAAATGAAAGAATTAGGAGCAATTCAATGCAAACGACTTTCAATAAAAGCACTCCACCGAACGAGTACACCATACAACAATACTCATTAACCACCATTTAAACGAGCAATCTGGTGTCCCTGTGAGTAAATATCCAATTTTTCCTTCTGCGCTACTGCATGACTGAATGACTATAGTCGCCTTGAACACTCTAGATTGAGTCTTAAAATTATATGGCAATTTTGAAGCGAGGATTATACCCAGATATTTTGCGATGTCAGAAAATGTAGAGACCATGAACAAGTGCATGGTTTCTTCTTTACGTGATCCAGATGTTTTCCGATACAAGATCTACAAGTAAGGAATTAAAAACCAGGATATCAGAAAAGGGGATAGTACTCCACATTGTGGAGATCCGTGATTCGCCATCCTGGTGATGATGGTGGTTGCCTTCGTGGTAGATTTAATGATCGTTTGCGTCAGAAACCTCTCTACATAATCAACAGTGGATTGGTCACCACCAATTCCATCTAGAGCCGATATAATTTATGCGAGGTTAACATTATTAAAACCTACTTCAATATACAGTAATCAGGCAATGTGTATTTTCCATACTTAAGGGTTTTCTCAATCACCCCTATCGTGAATAAAAATTACACATGAAATTTGTTCCCTTTTCACATATTTCCTATTAAAATTCAATGTTAAAAAAATTAAAGGGAACAAATTTCATGTGGAATTTTTATTCACGATAGGGGTGAATAAAAAAAACCAATTAACAAAATTCCCCAATAAAACGAATTCCTACTAAACTAATGACCCCTTGTTAAGTAAAGACCCACTAAATGATACTCGTAAATTAATTGAGGCGCTACAGCGATATTTCAATTATATTAAATAATAAGTATGATAATTTTGTTGTATTTTTTATACGTATTGTATATATCCGTGCTAAACGACGCGTGTCACAAATTCAATTGTTATTACGCACACAAATTTAATTTATGGAGAAAAAAAAAACAAATTACGCATAACACAAAAAACTACACTCACATTCCAAAATGCTCCAATAGATAAAGTCAGGAGTGTGGAGACCACTGGTTACAATTACAATTATTATAATTGTGGTATGATAATAAAACATCTTTTTTTATCATCTTTTATATTGGCTGGCACTCGGTCAGTAGAAATTTAAAAAAAAAATTGTAAACTATTTACGACTACATGCAAAGCATAAACAAGTCTCCAGAGTAATCTTAAAATTGTTATTCTTATTCTCATATACTGGGGCCAAATTACCGCATTCGTGATCGAATGAGCTATCGTATCGAAAAATGATTTCGATATCGAAATTATGATCAAATGTACTAAATTTCTTGCTCGATATCGAATGCCATAATCTCAAATAAGAAAATTACAATCAATTTTACTCGATATCGAATGCGGTAATTTGGCCCCTGGTAAAATGTAAAAGAAATGAATGAGAATTATGAGGATATTGAAAAAGTGCATCTTACTTTAGAGTTGGGTTGAGGAGAGAAGGAAGTGGTAAGTAAATATACAAATTTACCACTTTCAAAGTTGTGTAAAACTAGAATGAAACAATTGTGTCCTGATATAAAAATACAATAGTGTTTATGTTAAATTCTAATGCTACAACACACGCTTAAAGTATAATGTGACCAACTAATATTTTTAAGTAAAAATTCACGGAGTTTCTCGAAGTCTCCAGAGATCTTGTACAAAGACGCTTGTAGCATTAATACATCAGATATTGTTTTGAAAATCTGCAATTGTCCCAGGTTCGATATAAAAGCTACCTCGCATACCCTTACAAGTCTTTGAATCTCATGTTTCTTGTTGGGAGTATGTATCATGCCGCGCCCAACACGAAACGTTCTTTGTCTAAGAAATGGTTTAACAAAGAAGAACACAACACTGAACATCATTATCCATTTTACACCATCACTTTCGTTTGGTGTTATTGGGAGTAATACCCCAGTATTTCCCTTTTGTATTTCTACATCATACGTCATTATTCATTAAACACCTTTCCCGAAGAGACATCTGGTGTTCCTTGAAGTAATTCTCCAGTTTTTCCCTTTTGCGCTTCTACCAAGGCGTCCTGACCGCTTTGGAGTTGGTGTTTTTTAGCTAAGCTTGAAAAGAATTTAAGTCTGAAAAAGCTTTAGCTTTAAAAAAGCTTAAAAAATTCTAATCATAGAAAGCTTTTTATTATTAAAAAAAATCGTTTTTAAAAGCTTTTGTTACAAAAAATATATTCACAAATTTAACAAAAATCTTATTTTTACCTAAAATATAAAAAAAGCTCAATTTTCTAAAAAGCTTTCAAGTTTATTTCATATTATTATAAAAGCTATGCTTGAGAAGGCTTTAATATTGAAAAAGTTTTAATCTTGAAAAAGCTTGAAAAAGTTTTAATCATAAAAAGCTTTTTCACAAAAAAGTTTTTTATATAAGCTTTTTAAACCAAAAAATTTTTTTATCGAAGCTTTTTAAACTAAAAAAGCTTTCTCACATAAAACACTTTATTATTAAAAAATATTTTTAAAAGCTCTTGTTACCAAAAATATCTTTAAAAATTTATCAAAAATCTAAAAATCTTATTTTTGACTAAAAAATAAGAAAAAAAGCTAAATTCCCTAAAAAGTTTATTTCACAAAAATCTTAAAGCTTTTAGCTTGAGAAAGCCTGAACTTGAAAAAGCTTTAAGATTGAAAAAGCGTTTTTACTAAAAAAAAAACTTTTTCAAAGAAAATTATCCCTAGTTGGTCTCATGCCGTAGCCATTTCGTTCTAAAAAGAACTGCAAACTTTCCCTGCGTATGTTTTGTAAACAAGACGGAACAACAATAAAATAAAAGAAAGAAGCGCTCACACAATTAGGTTTTAAGATGGCAAATACATGTGCATAGAATACGTTTTAATAAAGAATTCTTAGGCAAAGAGACAGCAGTCACAGGCACAGGCACAAATACTTTACACAGTTCCTCAGTTGCTGCTGCAAAGTACGCGTTACTGTGTGTGATGTTCTTCTCAACTGTATTGTATTCTCAAGTGTTGTATATATGGAGCTTGATTCTAAAAAGTCAGGCCAGTATGCGTCAGTCCAGCCAGTAGTGGTATTGTTTGTGTTGTGATATAAAATCATGTGCTTTAGAAAATGCTCCAGTCAATTATCATTGTAAAATGAGACTGAAAACAAGCTGAATACAGCGCAAAATAAAAACAACACGCTTAAATTTAAAAATAAAAAAAAAATAAAAACAATTTTGCTTCCGTATGTAAACAAACATATAACAAAATAAAAAGCACCAAAATAAAGATTATATTAAACAAATACAAAACAAAAAAATCCAAAGTGAAATTTAATTATAATATTGCACCAAAAAGCCAAAAGCAGTGAACTTTTTCAAATAAAATCAAAAGCAAAATAAATTGTTTATAAAATGTTGCCAAAAAGATTTCATTTGTTAGTGACATTTGTTTTTGTATTTTTTATCGTCCTTTTATTGCCAGCCGGTCAATGTGGCCCAGTGCCAAAAGTAAATGAGGTAAGCAAACAAAGGAATCCACCAGCCATGCTACACACACCACATATAGATTGCATGGCGTCAGTTTAGTTTCCTTATGACAAAAACAGACTCAAAACAAAGGAAAAAAAAAACTTAAACAAGGAAGTTATGAGAAAAGTCAACACATGTATGAAAGGATTTATGTCTACGTAGTTTAAATATTGTGAGAGTATTTTTTATAATTTTATATTTAACTGTAAAAGTTTAGATATTTAAGCAACTTATTGGAAAAATTTGTAAAACGAAGTTTTCGAAAATATTAAAAGCATATGGTTTAAAAGTGAAATAAAAAATTAAAGTAATTTAGATTTGTAATAATAAAATAGTTCCTCATCCTTTTTATAAAGCCAAGGTATATATATAATGCAGAAGTACAGCAAGACCCCCTGCTCTATTTATGCCCTATGTATTGTACTTTATTAAATGACTTCCCGCATTCTTCATATCTTTCTAATAAAAGCAATATTTTCTTAAAGGATAAACCTGTCACTATTTCCATAATTTTACAACAATTTATGATGCTTAATTTGTATGTATGTAACTATTAAGAAATCGGAATCTCTTGTTTCTTGTTGTAACTTGTCTGCTATAGTCGAATGTTGTTTCTTGCGAAAAAAGTTGCGATTGATACAAATTTCAATATTTAGACGAGCAAGACTCAGATCGTTCCGTAGCGATCCCATGGATAATGGAATATGTTCTCTTAAAATTAGGCAAATATTCGACCATAAATTTATGTGCGGAGTTAAAGACTATTTTGACCCCTTCTCGTGCAGTGGATGGTGAAGACCAAAACTGTTTGGTCGTATAAGAAAAATAGCTTTTCTGAAATTACTACTCTAACAACTTGTAATTCGTACGGTGTTATGATTTGGGAATGCATGTCTGCTAAGGGCGTGGGGCAACTTTGCTTTATTGAAAGTACAGTAAATGCTGCAAGATACATAAGCATTCTTAAAGAAAACTTACTACCTTCAATAGAAAGCCTAAGTTCCTTTGGCGATTACATTTTCCAGCAGGATTAGGCACCTGCTCACACAGCTAAATTGACTAAGAAATGGTTCGCTAAAAACCAAATAAATGTTTTAGAGTGGCCCTCATCCAGTCCGGACCTCAATCCAATAGAATCGGTATGGACTATAATGAAAAGACGCCTCAGAAGTACGAATAAAAATAATGGTCGATTTTGTATTTTTAATTTTTTAAGTACCTGCACTTTTTTATTTCTTAAAAAAAGGGGTTTCAATGAATTGCAATTTTTGTTATGTTTTAAAATAAAGTATAAATATATTCCAAATTATAAAAAAAAGTTTTTCTTAATCGGACCAATATTAACGAAATTAATGGCTGTTAAAATATATGAATTGAAAGAAAATTGTGCCGTACGAATTACAAGTTGTTAGAGTAGTAGACAGCTGTTTTTACTTTACAGTCGATCTTCAAAACAAACTGAATTTGAGGTCAAGAGAAACTCGTTTCTTTATAATGGTAAAAGATAAATTCACTTTATTAGAGCTTTCTACTATTTACAAACCGCTCCTAGTGTAAGAAGAGTCACAGATACTTCTCGCTGACATTGTTGGGTACTTCAATGGAATAGGTTATTTTACAATGTAGAAACTTTTCCACATACGCTTACATTTTCATACAAATAAAAACTGATTCTTAATTTGAGGTCGGTCGTGAAAATTCGTTTAGTTCCGTCCTTGTGTGAAATAAACTGTCCATTTAATTATTTCCTGTTGATTTCAATGTAGGAAGGCCCAAATCAAATGTGAGAAATATTCATCCTTCCTTCCAATGACCGGTTATAGTTTAGCTGCTGTTGTCAAGCCGCTTAATGGTTTCAGTCATTTGCAATGCACCTGACCTTTGCCGCCTTATAATATGTCTCGTCTAGTTAGGGAAGTCACAGAGAGCATACCTCGGTGCCTTTGAATGGTATAGGAAAACATCACCTAATTAGATATTTTTAGTATTTAGAAACTCTAATGGAATTATATTTACTAAATTTGGTAATTTATGTATAAGCAGTAGCTTCAAAGAATACTTTACATATTCTCGTCCAGGTAAGGACGATGATGAAGATTGGTGAGAAAAGGAAATTAAATATGTTCTTCTGGAAGTAGAATACACGATCTTCCAAAAAACATTTTTGTAGTTCATCAGAAACATTATTTCAAATGTAAAATAAATGTCCTGAAATATCTTTCCTTCCACAACCAATTTTGGTAGTTCTAATGGCTGCTACTAGCTAAGGTTCACATGTCAAGTTGCTTGATGGTTAATCATAAAATTGTATCTCACATAACGACAATTAGGTATTCGACCCGTAACAACCCGAGTCGATCTCGGCCAAAGATTGTCAACACAACAACTGCTGTATCAACAGGAGGATTTTGCCAGTTTGCAGGACATTTGCTAGCTGTAACGGATCCTTGAGTTGAGCAAGTCACCAAAAGACTTGGTCTGGCCCCTTTGATTATCACCCATCTCTATGACCTATTGTGACCATGTTAATGTTTGTTCTTGTCCAGAAAAAATCTGTTGCTTTGTATCAGCCAAATTTAATTAGACACTTTTGAAACCACTTTCTTCATAAAAATGGATTTGAAACTTCAAACTAAATAGAATTACACTACATAGGTCAGTGCGTATTAGAAGACGTTTTCGATCCATATTTACATTCTATGTAAAACTAGAATATATCATTAAAAATGGCTGTCTGTGATGATTATACAATTTCACATGTACTATTTTTATTTTTTACGAGGTAATGTAACTGCTTGTTCAGCCGTCAAAAAAATCTACTATAGATCAATCGGAGGTTCTCAGTTCCTAAAAGGTATTACTACTTGTATCGATGTTGCTTTTTTTGATGGTGTTCTATACCATTCTATATGATTTACACCTGTAAATCATTGCCAGTTCTTATCCTCATTTGACGAATTCAAATAATTTAACGCTAACTTGCGGGTATCTGTCTATTCGCCAATTAACGTCAGGTTCGTTTTATTGGGAAAGTCGAAAATTTTGCCAAATTGCTTGTGATGTTGTTAGAAAGAAAAATTGCTTGATATCTAGTCACCGGATGGTAATTATGGTTTCTCTAGTGGATATGCTAAAAAAAACTCCGGTTCCTGAGAAACCATATTTAAGCTTAGCCACCGAACCAATTTTTTAAGCTGACAAGCGGAAAATCCCAGAACATTATGTTCATAGATACCACCATTACGCATCTTGAGGCTGTCTAGATTGTCTGGTTGCAAATAGCCTCCTTTTGGGGTCATGTAAAGCGAGGTTTCTATTAGAGTCTCATTGAGTGGTTTTAGATTTTCATACAGGATTTTGAACTTAACTTTTCAGCTGCAGAAAAGATCCTTGGAGTCAAAACAGCCGAGGTGGTCTTTTTGGTCTTTTTTTTTTTGAATTGTAGGTGCCCCGATAGACTAGGCGATAGTGTGCCGGACTATCAGTCAGAGGGTTGCGAATTCGATACCCGCCAAAAAGACTCTGGGTGTTTTCTGCAGATAAGCCAAAAAAAGCTTCGCTTCTAATTTAATTAAAAAAAAGTACATACATATTTCTAAGAACTAGGTATATCTAGAAAATCTGGCTTCCTGGAGAGCGATATTTGGTCTGAAACAGTCAAAGCCATTTGTTACACTGTCAAGCAGATCAGATGCGACCTAAGGTTTTGTAAGGGCCTAAGAATACACAAATAACTCAATCTAAGGGCCCAATCAAATCGATGCTGTTTAGAACCTAATAGTGAAATAATCCGCACAAACCATCGTTAGTTTTGACAACCGGTTTTAGAGATGGTAGCGATGTTTTTATGAAAGAAGATGATGATATCTAACATCAGGCATCTCTTACAGTACTGCAACATCTCAAAATATTTATACATAAGTGTTAACCCTCGTACAAACAACGTTAAATACAATATTAAACAATTTTGTATAAATTTGTATGGACAAGTGATTCTCATACAGCGTTTAACTTGACAATATTTTTAGAGGTATTTGAGATTTCTATGTGACTCTAAATAAATAAATAAATACTGAAATAAAATAATCTTTCGCCATAAAAATATCCACAAATATAATTGCACACAAAAATAAATATAGGTCAGGTCATTTTATTTATAAACATCCAAAGAAAAGTGAAAGACTTTACAAATCTTAGTATTTAACAAAATTATAAATAAAAGCAATACAAACTGTATATATATACATAGTTAAATTCTTTCAACAACAACAGCTATTGTTAGGCAATTACATTTAATAAACAACACAAGTTATAAATAAAATTTGTAAATAACTAAATACATACCTAAAGATTGTAAACTATAACCCAAAGTAAAAATAAAGAGAAAAAAAAAACCCAGAATAATTTTTAAGAAAAATATTCCATATCTATTTAATACATAACAAATTTATTTACGTTTGCAAATTTATTTTAGCACGAAATGTTAATGCCGAAAGTACCACAATGGCATTGTCTGCGCTATTTTAAACATGACGTTTTAATGATGAGACGCTGTCGACATTTACGTGTGCCCACGGCTCCCAGGTTGGGTGATGTGAAAAAGTCAGATTACTTCTAAATAAGTTTTCTAACAAACTAATGTTACTATTTATGCATGCGTTAAAAAATGCCTGAAATATTGTTTGCATTTCATTTCATTAATTTTAATTTTAAATTAAGGTTTTTCTTTTCCTATTTAATGTTTTCTTTTTCTTTTAATTTTGTTTTAATTGCAGATATAACCACACGTTTAATTATAACATTGTTAAAACGACTGATACCAAACCTAGTTGATATGTTTTTATATAAATGAAAGAAAGTAATAAATAAACAATTTTATTTGATACATTTTTTATAAAACTTCTTGTTATAGAGAATTAAATATTCAGTTATGTAAACCAAAATTTTGGAAAAAAGAAAATGTATAAAACAAAAATAGCCAAACTAACAAAAACTTCAATTTATATTTATAAAAAAAAAACTTTAAATTTTAAACATAAATATACAAATATAACAAGAGCAGAGAGTACTTCTGGTTTCAAATTAACATCAACATTGAAACAGGCAATCTATAGTTTTTGGTTTTAGAGATAAGCTTCCCTCTCTTGTTGTGTTTTAATGTTTATTTAAAAAGCCAAAGTACTTCATAGTTTTTAAGCTTTATTTTAGTTTCCTTTGTATGATTTATTTTTAAAATTGAAGTAAATTAATAAAATATTGTTTGTGTTTTAAAAGGACTATGTGATTTTTATTTCTAAAGTTCTAAATTCGTAAGTAAACTAAATAAACTGACTAATTAAGGGAAAATTCTGTATTAATTGATAAAAAGTATAAGCGGCAAAAAGAACAGCTGATTGTCGCCTGCGGCCTCATGCCGCTTACTAAAATGCAGAAAACTCCTGTTACACCAATTCTTTTCAAAACTATAAATTCTTATTATATAATTTTTAACAATTTGCCATAAAATGCCGCGTGGTTCGTATCTTAGTGTTTTTCAAAAATGCCAAATTTAAGTTCATATAAAAACTGGCTTGAGTTTTCGAGCAATTGCAATCTTTGTTAATATTTGCACTATTTAAACAATCTTAATGATCCAGATGGTTTCAACAGCTATTGGAGAGACCTACGGAAGAAACCACAATATTTCCCAAAATACAAATCGGAGGCGGTTTAATGGTTTAGTTAGCTTATTGTGAAGACAGTATATTTGCGTTTCCAAACACCAAAATTAAATTACCAGATGAGAAATGAGTGTCATTTAAGGAAAATAGTAATGAAAAACAATTCATGACAACACACATTTATGTACATGTATGTAAGTCATCAAACAAAGAAATGGTTGTTTTCGAAAAATATGAATGTTCTTGCCCGAATGTTCTCCAGATCAGAACTCCATTGAGAATGTTTGGGGAATTTTAAGCAGCAGAATTTAACTTGAAAACCGACAATATGAAAGCATAAATCACCTAAAAGTAGTTTGGAGATCAATATCAGTAGATATAAGAATAAATCTCATGAATATTCACCCCTATCGTGAATAAAAATATTATTCAGTGGTTACGTCTTTTTCGGCAAATATTTTTTAAGTATGACCGTGCCTTAACACATGATTAAAGTCTAACCATCCATACAAAATTTGCTTTATAAACCTGTTGTAAGTTTTATGAATAAGGGCACAAATTTTTTTGTAAATATTGGAATTTTAAGTTATTTTAATTTCAGTGTATTTAAAGTTATGAAACGCTAATTAATTTCTTTATACATTTTTAAGAGGTAAAATAAAAATTTATAAATTCCGTTTTGGCTTTTTGTTCGTTTTGCATAAATGTAGTGTAGTTTAAAACTGTTTTACTTTTTCTTTAACTTTCAAAATTGAGAAAAGTTTTATGTATTAATAGTTATGCAGCGCAGTGTATGAACTCAAATAAGCGGTCATTTAATTAAACTATTAAGCACAAGTCTATAAAGAATTTTTTATAGAAATTTCATTTTAATCTTACAAAAATTACAGATTTTCTTCTTGGTAAACCCACTAAAATAATTGATCTGATAATCTCGTATGTTTTATTATACGCAACATAATTAATTTTGGTATCTTTATCACTTTTGTTATTCCAGCTTTCGTCTCAAATTCATTGAGACAAATATAATAAGTATGAATAAGCATTAAAAAACAAATTAAAATAATTTGTCAATAAAACTGTGCACAACAAGTTGGAATATATTGTATTTTAAAATACTCAACGGAAAATCAAAACAAAACTTCAATATGTTTACCAAATACCCAAAGGATATTGAAAACTTATCTAAAATCCCCAGATTAATTATCCTATTCATTTGAATTATGTCAAAACCACTATTTAGGTTTTGTTATTAGACATACAGCCATGTCACAAAATTTAATTCCGTTCACAAGTGGAATTAAGTTCGTTTTTTGGTTTCTATAGAAAAAGCAAAACGAAAAATTTTTAGGCATGAAACCACTTTTAACTTGCTATGTGGAATTGTAATTTTAACTATTTCTATGTTTTATTCCGAAAAATTTGTTCGGAATTAATTCTACTTCCGAACGGAATTAAATTCTGTGACATGGCTGATAATAAGAACTTGTGACAACTTCCATTCAACTATATACTAATTTGCGGCCCATATATTTGGATTATTAAAGTTAGTTTAAGATTTTTTAATAAAATGCTTCAAAATTAACAACTTTCAACGCATGATATATAAATTCATGTTTTTTAAACGACAAGTGCAGGAAAAAACTGTTTAATTAAGGCGTTTTTAAAATGTGTTTAGAAATATTTGTTAAGAGCTAAAATGTGTTTTAAAATTGTAAGTAAGAAAAGAAGAAAATTAATTTTAAAAATGTTAAAAAATAAATATAACATGCATAAATATAAATAATATGCAAACAATTCTTAATGATCCCCATAAACGAATTCAAGGTCTGCAGTAAAATGTTTAAGTATTTCAGTCTGATGATTAATAAACCAGGTTTTTATTAAGAATACAATTAAATTATTAAGAAAAATAAATGACTTACCGCTTTAATTGCTGTCTTATCGTTGTGACCTAAAACTAAGGGGCCAGTTTGACGGGTTACAGTTTGTTTATCGCTGACAGCTTTAGTAGCAAAAGTACCAAAAGTGGTATATTGTACAGAGTCGGTGGCTGCTTTAGCAAATGCAATCGGTGCATCTATTTGTTTTTCATTGGTCGAAGTTAAGTAAACAATTTCCTATAAAAAATAAACAACAAATCTCTAAATCAATACAAACAGAAGATTAAATGTTTTAAAAAAATAACAAACCTGATCTTCATTTAAGAAATATAAAGTTGACTGTGACTGCCAATCTATATTTATAGATCTTTGTTTGGGATAACGTCGTGGCATCCAAGCAATACCATGTACATTTGGTATATTGCGACGTTGGTAAATGGGCAGCGGTACATTGGGTTGGAAAAGGTGCACTGAAATTATGGAATTTTAATTAACATATTAAATAATTTCTTCGTTTAACTTACATTCATTATTTTGTGTTACCACAGCCACTAAATTAGTTTGCGGATCTAATGTTAAGTATTTAACACTTAATTTCAAAACCGATTGCAACCTTAGAGTTAAAAGATTCCATATTAATACACGACGTTGAGTACATACAACCACCAGATGGGCATACTCTCCGGCAGCAAATTGTACGTGAGTTATTTCAGCCAAAGTTGGTTTTGGCGGCAATACGCTTTGGTTATTACTTATTACATTGTTCTCATTATCTGATTTTTTCTTAGTTTGAGCTGTTTTGCCTGCTGTAATTCCTCCTAAATTCATTAAACTCAATATGGGCACTAGATTTTGTGTAATTTTATCATCATAGTTCCTTTGCTGTTTTATATGCTGATGCAAACGATATTTTGCCTTGAAACGTTGTCTTAAATTAAAACGGTGGGTTTGAGCATTTAATCTATCTTCTACGTTTCTTTTATTGCCCAAATTACTTAAATATTCAGCAAGTTTTGTCTCCATTTGAGGATGAACTTTACAAGATATGTTCAATTTTTGATAGAGCAAAACTTTTTGATATAAATTCAATTCATGCAGCTGTATAATCTTTTCATATAAATTTATCTTTTGTTGTTTATCTAGTTGCTCTAAGGGTTCAGCGGTATTCTTATTCAATGACTTCCTATTGTTTAAAGCATTTTGAAGTTCTTTGATTAAGGTATCTTCGTTGGTATCCAACATATTGGTAAATAGTTGCATGATTTTTTTACGTTTCTCTGCTAATTCCGATTTAGCACCGTTTATATTCTTCGTGGGAACTCTAATTTGTGCCTTTGTTACACAACCATCCAGACCATTCGAGCCCGTAAGAGCTGCTTTCAGTTTTAAATTATCAGATTTGTATATACACAAAGTATTGCCATAACCAGCCGCCAAAAGAGAACCATCTTGGGAGAAGGAAATCGAATCGACTGGCAAATCTTTGTAATTAGTTTGTGCTATACAATACCAGGTTTTACCGCTTTTATAAATATTATCAGAATCTTCTAGAGACCACATTTTGATAATATTATCTTCACCAACAGTAGCACATAACAGATTATCCACCTGATAGTCGTTGGAGAATTCAATGGTTTTAAAACCGCCTTCATGAGGCAATTCAATGTTTGTACTTAATGCGTAGCTAAAAAAAAATATAAATTTACATATTACATATTTTAAATAAATCCTCGATAGTATAGTGATTAGTATTAATCCTTATTTTTATAAGTACATATGTATGATGATTTCACTTACTTTTGTGTTTCCTCCTGATACTTCCAAAACTTTAAACGTAATTCGGGCAAATGCTCTTCATCATTGAACACCTCACCGGTAGCCATCCAATCAATATTAAACGCTGCTTTAGTTACACGTATATCATACAGAACTCTATCTCTTTCTGTTGACAATAAATTTTGATTAACTACATTTACCTGTAAACAAAAACAAAATCAAAACAATTAATCTCTATTTTTAGCAATATCAATTACATTAGCTTACATTATACAACAAGCTCTTGGTGTAGGTATTGTAAAATTGCAATGAACCAGTGCGACCATTTAATACCAACGAATTGTTACGTGGATTTAAACGTAAGCCGGTAGGAAATTTACAACTTTCCGTAGAGTCATCAGCAACATAAGTGAATTCTTGTAGATTTTGATGGACTTTCTCTTCAGCGCCATAGATTTGTATGCTATTGTCAACCATGCAAACTGCCACATTTGTACTGTCTGGACTAACAACAATATGACGGATTTTAGCCACCATACGTGGCAAATATGATCTGAAGTCTGGATTTTCTATATTCCATTTAACCAGCACACCTTCTTCACCGCTACTGTAGAAATTCGCTCCTGCTGTAGTGAAATAAATGCTGGTAACTTTTGTATGATGCCAATGATATAAACTCTGAAAATTAATAGTTATTTAAAATAATTTTATATATTTAAAATGTTTGCATTTTACTTACAGTTTTTACTTTTTCTTTATCGGTAAATTCCCGCCACAAGAAAATTCTTCCTTTTTCATCTCCTGTTGCTATACAATTCTCCGTTGGGTGTAGTCGAAGAGTAGTAATGTCTACTTTGAGGGGATTTGCAAATCTGAAACAGATACAATTTCAAAATATTTGTAATGACTTGCACTGAAGAATTTCTATAAAAAAAACATATACAGAGTCTCAATGTTCTTTTTCATTATTATTATTGCTAAATAAAATTTGTTTGATGAAATTTTAAATTTCCAACATATTTTTTATTACTCACCTAATCCAAGACCATGTTTTGTAGTTCACAATATATACATAGGGACCCTGTACAAACACGAGATTTGTGAAATTTTTATTATCAACTGCTACCATGGGTTTCTTCTTACTACAATTAACAATTATAACAATTCAATTACAACGATCAGTACTATAAAGTAAACAAAACTTCATCAATACTTACAGAATTTTTATATCGCATGGCACTTGCAAAATTGTATTATACTCTCGACTTAATATAAGCCAAATAAGCTTACCGCCTCTCACTTTGTAGAAAACACAAGCATGACATATATCCGATTTACCATACAGATTAATGAGTTTAAAATTTGTAATTTCTTTTCTAATTTGTTTTCCTTCAGGAATATATATGGTGTTCTTAAGTACTCCGGTCTTCCAGTCCCAGGAATATACATAGCCCGAGATACTGCAGGCTACCAAAGTACTATCATCTTTTAATTCAAATTCAAAATCTATTAAAGGATCCGAGGAACCCTCTAGCTTCCGCACAAACTGGCCACTTTTGGTACTGTAAACTTTGACTTCATTCCGGGACAAAAACAACAAGTGCCTGAAGAAAGCAAAACAATTAAAGAAAAATAATTATGATAAAAGTGCCTGGAAGATGTAGGCTGTATACTTACTCTCCAGTTTTGGTGTATAAGGGGGCATAATCTAAAATATTTCCTCCTGCTAAGTGTTGAAATTTTAAATGATCGTTTTCTTCATTTTCAAAATCCATGTTGTTTTAGAAATGTATTTCTTGAGGTTGTTGCAAAATTTGGTTGTAATTTTTTTTATTGTGCTTTTTGATGTTAATATTTTATTGATTTGTTGCTGAAAATCTTTTACATTCACTGTTAGTGTTGGTAGTGTAATTTTGTAACACTTTTTAGATTCATTTAATTGATTTTCACAAAATTAATTGAAATTAAAAGCAATTTTAATAAAATCAACCGTCTTCCGCACGTGTTGATGTTCAGAGAGTGTTTTCTTATTTTGTGACAGCTATAGGAGGTATTTTTTCAATAACTGCGAGAGTGATGCCGGATGTGGAAATCTGAAATGGGATGAATAAAATATATAAAAGCGATTTAAATAAAAAAAAATTTTGTATTTGTCAAAACTATGTTTCCACGACAACTTGAATCACCTGCTTCCCTCTCTGAATCATGTTTATGAATCATGCTGTTTACATGACGAAAAAACTTGATTCGATTTGACAGTTGTTTTTAATAAACAAACAGAATAAAAAAAACAGAATTTACAAATTGTGGAAAATAGTTTTTTTTAATGGACAAAAAAAAGTGAGTGGAAATTAGTTAACTTATTTGAAAAAAACATACATTCGTACGTATTAACTTTCTTTACTTCCAGCAACAAGAAAATTTGCTTTGTTTACAATAATATTAAATTTTTACAGCTAGTGCAGATAAACTTGCGATAAAAATTAGAGAAGAGTGCTATTTTTCGTTCTTCGCAGGTAGATTCAATATGAATCTACTTGATTCGCTCTTAAAATTTTGTATGGTGAAGCAAGTTGTTTCGCTCATGATTGGGGCGTGAAGCATGAATAGAGAGCGAAGCATCAAAACATATTGGGCAACAGTCATGAAATTAATATAAATTGATAAAAATTTCGAATTTTAGAAGAAGGTATGCTGTACGAAGAACAACATATTTCCATATAGCCGTTAAGCACATTCTTATAAATGGACACTTCTCTGTAGGGGTGAAATTAGCACCACACCATCTAAAGCCATCATGTCAAATTGCCTACCAGTTGATTTTATGGCTAGGCTCATAGCTCTTAGTTATATATGTATGTTATTTAAACGCAATAACATAGACGTATGTTATCGAAAGACCTTCGAGTTTCTCCATGAGAATATCGATTATATTACGCTCCCAGACCTTTTTCGACAACGGCTTTAACGTGTCGGTCAGGGAAAAAATCTTTACTGATAGCTTAAAATCGGATGTGGTGGTGGCTACCAAGAATGATAAAATAAAGATTACGCCATGCGCATGATTTCCCGTTATGTGACGTAGAAGTGGGTTACCAAGAATGTTTCATGTGTTGGAATTAAAATTTCTTGCGAAAAATGTATGTTTTATGTGATAGTTGGCAACCTTGCAATTGAAATCTCTGAGAGTTCTAAAATAAAATCTGTTTAAAAAAAGAAAAACAAACAAAACAAAAAATATAAACATGAAAAGTGCAGTGAGCAAATGCAAGCAAAACATGAGTAAAAAAACAAGTCAGAAAAAATTAGCCAATAGAAACACAGAATGTGTGACGTCACAGTTCGAAAATGCGCAGAACATTTTAAAATTTTACGCGCGTTGGCGTATTCTTTATTTTATCATTCTTGGTGGCTACTATACCCAAGGACTGGTAAACATGTGCTTTTTGAGACTACCGAACCATGAGCGTAAAATTGCAACAGGCCAGCGAACTGGTGTATATAAATTATAGTTCCCATTTTGGTCAAAGAAGTTATTTGTGTTACTTTTCTTACTTACTTTCATATGGACAAGACATAGTTTTGTTTGCAGAAGTATATTTGGAAAGAATTATGCAAGATTTTAGGAGCGTTAATAATGATAATTTTCACTACAATTTTTCGAACTTATAGCTTCACAAGAAAGTTCTTAACAAGAAAATATGCAAAAGTGCATTTCTTCATGTACAAAAGTTTTATGAGTAATATTTTCAATGCCCTTATTCTAAAATGTCCTCTATTCAACAAAAACACATGGAATTTAACTGTTTCTACAATTTGTGATGTACCAGCCTTCAAAGGGTATTTTACACAAATCTGACACTCTGGTTGCTCTATTGCTTATTTGTATATACAAACACTGATTGCTGTGAAACACCATAAACATTCACCAGCTGACCGATTATCAACAAAATTTTCTTTTTAATTTACAGAAAAAAATATTTGACCTAGCACGCCGAAAAAAGGTAAACAGTATTTTTCTAAAAAAAAAACTGAATGAAAAAATCAATAATTTTACAAAATTCTCATTAAATAATTGGCACGAACGACAATTAAAACTTTATTGAATTTGTGTATAAACAACACCTGGAACACACATTGCAACTTTAGCAGAAATTTAAAAAAAGGAACACGTACCCTAAACAGCTTGTTATAAAAATAGCATAGATAAAAGCCACGAATGCAGCTAGAACTGTTAGCAATTAAACAGTAAAAATTAAAAAAAAAGCTAATTGTTGAAATATAGTGTTCTATTAAGCATGAAGAAACGTTTAAGCGAAAGGTTAATAATATTGACTTTTTCATGGTCGTTGCTGTTGATAAACAGCATTTGCATTGAAACAACTAATGCTGCTGATGATAAAGATAATAGTCTACAAGTTATCTATGCAGTTAATGCTGGTGGCTATGATCATATAGACAAACATAGTATACATTATGAATCGGATCATTTGAGTGTGGGAACTGCCTCCGATTATGGCAATCACTTATTGATTATTGGACGTGTGCCCGAACAGGACGAGGTGTTGTATCGCACGGAACGTTATCACACGGCCACCTTTGGCTATGATTTGCCATTGGAGGGGGATGGTGAATATGCCTTGGTGCTGAAATTCTGTGAGGTGTACTTTAATGAACCAAATATGAAGGTAAGTTGGTACGTCTGGTGCTGGTGTATAAGTGGATTTAAAACGTTTTTGTTGGAAAATCTAAAATTTGTATATAAATTGTCTATATATAATACAAATTTCACAGATTTTATGTACAGAAAAGTAAATTTTTATTAATTTCGAATATTCGAACACCATTAATATGTATTTTTCAATGTTTTTTGAATAGTAAACTAATAGTAAAAAAATTAAAAAGGTTTTTGAAATTTTAAAACCGATTTCGTATTTTCTAAAATCTTCAAAATTTTTTAAAACTAAAAATTTTGAAATATGAAGTTTAAAATTTTAATCAAATACATATTTGTTAGATTTAGATGAAAGTATTAAATATTACAAATTTTAGAAGATTTTTAAAATTAAAATATAATTTCCTAACAACGTCAAATTTTTCATTTACATTTTTTTTACATCGATTTTGAAATATTGTATCAGATTTAGAATTTTCGAACATATCCCGAATCTGTAATTTTGATTACAAATAACACGAATTTATGTTTAATTCCAAATATAACTATATTTTAGAAGATTTTCGAAATTTGGACGTAACTTCGAATATTAGTTAGTTTTCTAGATTTTTAACTTTAAAGATTTCATATTCCAATGTACATACATATATATATTAAACCATTTAAGTATGTTTCGAAAATATTTTTAAATATTTGAAATTATTTCACACTTTTGAAAACATAAAAAATATTCCTCTATTTTTTTTCAGATTTTCGATGTTGTACTTAATCGCAAACATGAAGTGGTCTCTAATCTCGACATTTTCGCACAAGTGGGTCGTGGTACAGCCCATGATGAATATGTCTACTTTACTGTTATGCGTGGAAAGTTGCACTACAAAGACGAAGTTTCTGATATACGCAATAATATCGTGCGTTTAGAATTCATTAAGGGTTCTTATGACAATCCCAAAATCAATGCTTTCGTCTTGTTCAAAGGTGATGTCAATAGAATTCCCAAATTGAAACCCCTACACAATGAGGCCATAATACAAGACGGCGACTTCAATGAAGTAGCCGAACAACCAATTACAGAGAGAATTCCAGCAACAACTGCCAGCAGCATTAAGAAATCTGCCAAGGTAAAGAAATCTATAGCAGAAGAGAAGAAAATTCCCACACCACCAGTAGAGGAGGATAACACTTTGATCGTTGACGATGAGGAAGATGATTTCGATTTGTCATTTACGGATAATCGCAAAAATAGTAAAACAAGTGGTCCCCGCCAACCGAATCCATACACTATGGATGATTCCATGGTGTTAATGCCGGTGTTTATAGCAATCGGTTGTTTTATACCTTTGCTCTTCTGTCTGTGTAAATTATGAGTTGATTAAGCCGATTTCCAATAACTTGACTTATCTTAGCTTTATTTAGACATCGATTTTCTTTATTTCGAAGCTGTGGTGTTAAATAGGCTGCAAGACAGCGGGCTGTAATGAATGTTTTGTGTTCTTTTTTTACTATATTTTGTAACGCACAAATTTTTATTGTGTTAAAGAAGAGTTCGAACGATAAAAGACGGCATTGTGGAATTTTTATTCACGATATGGGTGAATATATTCTGAAATATATATATACTGAAATCTTTATTGAATGCCATAATTTGCAACGAAAGGAATTTCGAGCTCCAAATATTTTTACTTACTTAGGACTTTTGTTTAATTTTTTAATTATTAATTCTCTAAAATGTCTTCTTTTAAGTACTTAGCATTTAATTTCTATTATTATTTTATAGTAATATATTATTAAAGACACACTTTTTTATACTTTAATGTTCCTTAGTAGTGGTTATATTTGATTTTTTTACAAACTAATTTATTAAAGCACAAAGATCTATTGCACTCAAATTTTTTATTATCAAGCTTTTTGTTTTATAAATTTATTACAAAATTGTATTTAAATTTAGCTAAATAAATTGAAGAGAAATAATATTGAATAAAATAAAACAATGAAGTATTTCGAGTTTTTCTTAAGCCGCGATTAAGCAAATATCACCTTATTTGAAAATGTTTAGGGATAACACAGCTGATTGAAGTCTGCTAAGAACTGAATTAATTGTGAAATGAAGCTGAATTAATTGTGAAATGAAGGAGGAGGAGACTTCGCGCGTCATTGTCATGTTCGAGAGATTTGCGGCTCACTCTTGTATTGATTAATGCTCGGCATCGTTGAACTGTACCGCGTTACGGTTTTTCGAAGTTGTGCATTGTTTTCGTTTCATAAACTATAAATTATTTTAATGCATTTGAGGGATAAATTCTCCGCCAATCTAGTTTATAATTAAAAATATATATCGAGCCATAACCGCCAAAATAATGTATCCCACACCATAATCGATTGTTGTTTTTTTTATCGAAATCGATAGTTCAACATCATTTAGAATTATTAAAATTAAATGTATTACACAAAACAATATTTACATTATAAATTTTAAAATAATGGCTTTATTCAAACTGATTTTATTTAAAAAAAACCTTCCTCTGTAAAATTTTGAGTTTGTGGGATACATTTTTTCGGCGGTTATGGCTCGATATATACACCAGGGGCCAAATTACCGCATTCGATATCGAGTAAAATTGATCGTAATTTTCTTATTTGAGATTATGACCTTCGATATCGAGCAAGAAATTTAGTACATTTTATCATAATTTCGATATTGAAATCATTTTTCGTTACGATAGCTCATTCGATCACGAATGCGGTAATTTGGCCCCAGGTGTGCCCAAAAGTTCCTTATGACAAAGAGAAACACCAATGCATTTAAAGAAAAATAAATTTTTATTCAATATTTTTTGTTATAAAAACCAAAACATACAAAACAAAAAGAAAACAAGTTAGAGTGCTATATTCGGTTATGCCGAATCTTTAATACCCTCAACCTACACGTAATAAAAAATACAGAAACTACACTGGTTATAGGACTAGTATGTCCTAATTCTGTGTTTTCTTTTCAGTATTAGTGCAAATTTTATTATTATTTTATATATTGGTCGTAATTCACAAATGTGATTTAATTTTAAAAGTTTTGAAATTTTATCTAATTTTGATCATTTATAATTGATATAATTACCGGTTCTTACTGTAATTTACAGAGTTTGTTTGATTTTATGGTTGTTTAATATGCTCGGAAGTGGACTTAATTCGGGAGCTATTGCCAATTATTGACAGACAGCTACAAACTCCAGTAGCATAATTGCCGTATAACCGATATTAGTATGGAATAAAATTACTGATCTATATAAAAGTTGGTTCGATACCGATATTGATTAGACATTTGTGTGGGTTAAATTATTTTTCGGAAATGGTTCTTATATGGCAGCTATGACAAATTATGGGCCGATCTTCTTAAATTTTGGAACAGTGATTTTTATGGATATGAGGATAATTCACGTCGAATTTCAACATAATAACAGTATATTTATGATACAAAAATAGTATTAACGTAAATTTCGAAAGTGGGCCTATATGGGGGACATAGTCAAATATGGACCGATATTCTCAAAATCCAGCAGTTTGATTTTGGCATGTATGTAAACGATCCCTGTAAAATTTTGGATGTGTACTGTTATTTATAAGAAATTTATGAGTATTAAAGTAATTTTCGGAAGAGGGATACGGTTAAAAATGGACCGAAATTCACAAAATTCTGCAGAATGTATTTTGTGTATACGTTAATGATCTATATCTATATCTATGATCTAATCGGTCGGTACCGATTTTTATAAGACATATATAAAGATAAATGTGTTTTTCGGATGTGGTCCTTATTTGGGAGCTATGACCAATTGTGGGCCGAGCACTATAAAATTTAGTACAACAATTTATTTACCTATAAGGATTATTTGTGTCGAATAATTATTATACTAGTTTCATACGTATTTAAGTGAATTTTGGAAGTGGACTTTATATGAGGCCTATGGTCAAACAAGGACCGAACTAGAGAAAATTTCGTTTTGCGATTTCTTTTTACATCAAACTTATTTTTGCTGAATTTTGTATTGATATTCCAATTTTATAGGCATTTATGTATAATTGAGCAATATTTGGGGAAGATTTTTGTATGGGGGCTACTAGAAATCATGGACCGATTCTTAATATTTTCCTCAAGCTTTTTTCTTTTATCATAAAAATAACGTATACAAAATGGTATTATCTGCAATATATTTAAAAAAATTGCAATAAAATTAACAAAAAATATCAAATTTTTATGGATGTTGTCTCACATATTGGCCCATAACTCTAGTTGACCTGAACCGATTTTGCTTATTTTCAATACCTATTACTTGCAAAATAGGAAATATTTTTCTGGAAATTTCGTTTAGTTAAGTTGTATAGTTTGGACGTGAAAGTGTTTTACAGAGACGGACGGACATGGCTCGATCGACTTAGAATTTCATAAGGATCAACTTTTCTAGAAAACTGGCCAGCGGTTTTTTGCACGGAAGACACTTTCAATACCTTAGAATCTAAGGCTTAGATGATGTATTTTCATAATCTATATATGTAGGTAGTTCCTTGACGTCGCCTGTATTCCATGAAATACGAAATCCCAAATTTGTCGGGCTATTTGAACCAACTTTTCCTATAAAATATTTTTTATTTTTATAAATTAAATTTAAATTCTGTTCTGTAGTGGAATTCTGTAACTTTTAACAATAGCAAGAATTGTTTTCTTGTCGACTCATTTTGTCGTTTGCAGTAACGATTATGCGATTCTCTAACTTAATGTTAAAAATATTGTTACAATTTGGCACTATGTGGCACCTCTGTTAAAATAAACAAAAAGAGCTAAAAGGAATACAAAAAAAAAAAAAAAAAATTTAACAACTCAGCTGATTGCAAACAATAACAAGTGTTGCTAAATAAGTTCGAGAATAGCAAAATCGCTTAATCAGTTGTTTAGTTTTTTAACAATGACAAGTGTTGTTAAAATAAGTTACAGAATTTCACTACTGAATTCTTAATCCTATTGTTTGTGTTTTTATGATTTTCCATTGAAATACTTTGAGTATTTTTAAGTTCCCATTTTGCTGAATTCCCAAAATCGCTAAAATATTATGGAATATCCGTTACTATTAATCGACGCTATCTTTGCGCACGTACTAATAAACTAAACAAAAATGCACAGCTGTTTATAGAAGAAAGAGAAAGAGAACAAAACTGAGACTGAAGAACTACAATAAAATAAAAACAACAAAATTTGTTTCATATCATTATTAAATCGAAACGAATATATCTTTTGTTTAATTGTGAATAATAACTAAGAAACTCCTTGTTATAGAAAACGATATATGTCAATACAACCACAAATGTTTTATAAGCAAAATTATTAAACAAAATGAAAATACTCTGTGAAACACAAGTACTAAATCGTCTGACACAGACGAACAAGGCGCCTCGTATGGTTAAAGCCACCTTGGCGGTAGGTTTCAATACCTCCGCCAAGGACAGTAATGGTGAAAGTAAGAAAGACTTGGAAATAATACATTTTACGCCACAAGAGAAGTCGGGCAAACGCTATAAGGTGAAGAACAATATACAGAAAATGTTTACGAAATTTCTCAAAGATGGCAAAGCCACAATTAGTTTCATACAGCCAGCGGAGAATTTAATGATTAAGTGTGATCCCATACAGTTAAAGGGTTTCCTGCAGACCTTAAAATTGGGTTTGGAGGGCAAAGATTCCATAAATTTAAGAATGAATATAGCAGCAGCCACAGCCATACCACAGAAGTCTCAGCCCCAAACTAAAATGTCTATTTTAAATAGAGGAGATTATCCCACAAAGGGATTTCCTAGAACTTTAAAGATCCTGACTATTTCTGGTATACAATTGTGTAAGGTGACTTTTGAAATTTGTTCGCTAAGAAATTTGACCATGCTGAATTTAAGTTCAAATACTATAGAAAAAGTAAGTAATTATTTACATTTTTTATATAAGCAAGTTTATTTTTACGGTATTTTTATAGATTCCTAATGAAATGGGTAGATTACAACTGACTGAACTACATTTGCACAATAATAATTTGGGCGAAAAGAATTGCTGGCAATGGTTGCAGGGTAAAAATCTGCAAGAATCCTTACGAGAACTAGATCTATCAGCCAATAAATTGGAATATTTTCCGCCAGTTTTAATTAAATTAGAAAAACTGGTGACTTTAAAAGTCAATAACAATCTTTTAAAACGCATACCATTTGGTGTAAGGCGCATGCGCAGCTTAAGGTATTTGCATATGTCTTCGAATCAATTGGAATCGCTGCCGGCAGCTTTTAACAACAATCGCTTAGAGATGTTAGATGTCTGGGGCAATAATTTCCAGCCACAAAAAGAATATGATTTGGAGCAAAAACTTGCATATCCCACCTGCTCATCAGTACAAAAATTACACACAGCCACGCCATTATGGCTGTTGGCTTCACGTTCCGTCTGCAAATATAAATTGCCTTATTCTGTGGCCTCATTGCCTCGGATTTTAGTTGATATACTATCAGAGGCACCCAAATGCGCCTGTGGCAAATTGTGCTATGGCGATGCTGTGTTGGAACGTGCTGCCATGGCCACTTTTGAAAATGTCAAGAGTTTAGTGTTTAATCGAGATCGTTTGATCTATGCCGACATTGTTTTATGTGGTGCTCAGTGTGCGGGACGAAAACAAATTTTCATCGTTTAAATCACACTTTTTTCACAACAAATAAAAAACATTATTGTTTTAAGTTATTTTAATTTATCATCATTTTGAATTATTTAATCATACTTTTGATTTAATTTCATCATTTGGAGTTATTATATAGAGATTCATTTTAAATAATAAAAATTTGTTTTTAAACTGAGATATTTAATAAACTGAAAATACGCATATTTGTAAACAAAATGGAAAATAAACAGATCTTATTTATTGAATTTAAATAGTTTTACAGTCCATTTGTAAAATGTAAACACGGCTGCACAAAGATGAGAAAAAATACTCACTCAACTTTCTCACGATTGATTGAAAAAAGTTTGTTGGCGAAAAGTTTGTTATCTTCACCTATAATATGCAGTGTTGACAAAAGGGAGTATTTTGTTGTTAAAAAAAAACACAAACGAAAAAAAATTTCCATATTTATTTTTTTAAAAGTTCGCATATATACAACGTACCCGGTTTCTTCTAAAGCTATGTGTCCACGATCGTCAGATATTATAACGTTTCATATCTAGCGTGCTAGTAATGTACTGACATTGAAACATTTTTAGCAAAAGGTAAATTTTCAGTTAACACGACTGTAAAGGCCCAACTATAATATGCATATGCTAGCTTAAGCAAACGTGCGAACACATATAAATTGTATGTGGCAAACTATAATGTACTTAACGAAACTTTTCGTTAAGTTTTTCAACTGTCATTTGCTTAAGCAAAAAGCGTAACTGATCGCACATTCTGTACGGAATCAGCTGTTTGTTGTTGTTTGTTTGTGTTTTGAACAAAATGGAAGAAAATATATTTATTTTAAATTTAATAGAAAATGCGGAAACAAATAAGTGCCTTTACAATAAAAGAGGTCCTTTTTATTTTAACAAAAATGTCTCTGTCGCGGTTTATTTCTCTGACAGAACAAGAGCGTCTTCTTCTTTTACAGTGTAGTTCACATATTTCTTTTAATGTGCGCAGGCCTTCAAGCGCTAACTTTAATATTTTTATATTATTTAAATTTTTAAGTTTTTTCTCCATTTTTGCAAACACAATACGAAAATTAACAAAACATATGTAAACGTTTATTATTATTTACAATGTAGTGCTGCCACAGCTGTACATTTTAGTACTTTTGCCGA
This sequence comes from Bellardia pandia, assembly GCA_916048285.2. Taxonomy (NCBI): domain Eukaryota; kingdom Metazoa; phylum Arthropoda; class Insecta; order Diptera; family Calliphoridae; genus Bellardia; species Bellardia pandia. The sequence continues at coordinate 38,928,561 of OU696530.1, forward strand.
TAAATTAAAAAAAGGAAAAATTATGCGTTTCGGGTACGAAGTTTTCTTTCAATTATAAAATATTATAATAATATTTATAAAATATAGTCATTTAATGGGTTTTTGTTAAAATAAAAACATTTTTTTTAAACATAAATGAGCAACTGTGGACAAAAAGTTTCAAAGTCATTGTAGCCACCTAAAAGTTAACTCTGAACTGGTTATGCATTTGACAGCCTTTTCGTTAACTTTTGCAATTTGCTTAAGCTAGCATATGCATATTATAGTTGGGCCTTTAATTCTGAACTGGTTATGCATTTGACAGCCTTTTCGTTAACTTTTGCAATTTGCTTAAGCTTGCTTATGCATATTATAGTTGGGCCTTAAGAAAACTAACAATTTCATTTGCACACAATTGTCACACAATGAATTTATCTGTCAACCGAAATTGTCAGTTTACACGGTTGTCAGATTGTTGAGTGGGATTGTCAAATTCTTTTTGCAGCTCTGTTTTTGTTTAAAATTTTTAAATATTGTCATGGAATAAAAAAGAGCAATTGAAACCATTTTATCTGCTTATGTCCTAATGTACACATTAATTTAATTCTTTAATTTTCTTCTACTTTTTTCAAAAATTTTATCAATGCACACTTGTTTGTTTATTTATGTATTTACAGAGTTGCATTTAGAAATAATTTCTATGACAATGCTGCCATTGGCAGATGCATAAACTTTGCACATATGACAATGATAAGTGTTTGACAATTGTCTTAAAACAATGACAATGACAAAATTGTGTGTTTACACGATTGTTAGTTGTCTTCCAATGTACTGAAAATGCTTTTTCTTACAATGTTGGAAGGAAAAATTTTAAGTTTACACGGTTGTTAGACATTTTCTGAACATTTTTCGGACAACGTTGTAATATCTGACAATCGTGGATACATAGCTTTAGTATGACTTTTACTTAATTCAAAATAAAATTTGAATTTTTTCAAACGCGTACAACGAAAAATTCCCATATTCTTTTTTTTTAAAGTTCGTATATAATATACAACGAATCCGGTTTTCTACTAAGATTTCTTCAAACGAAACTCACCCAACCACCAACACCAACACGACGACGATCATGACCGACAGAAGAGAAAAAAAAGATGGGATGGATGGATGAATGATATGAAAAATGAATGAGTGGAGGGAAGAAGAGAAAGAAAACAAGAAAACAAAAATAAAAGGTGTTTTTTGGGGGTGTTAAAAAAAAAGTAGCGGAAAATTTTTTTTGCTCGTGCGGGGGAGGTGAATTTAAAAATGTGGTGAAAATATTCGTGGTGAGTAAAAATCGTGGTGAGTATAAAAATCGTGGTGAGTAAAAAAATCGGGGTGAGTCTAAAAAAACGTGGTGAGTTTTTAGAAATTCACCACAAATTTCGCTATTCCAAAATTTTCAAGATCATTGAAAATAGTTGTAGTCAAGGTGAATTTAAATACTAGGTGACAGCGTAGCGCCAGCTGATTATTCATGGTGAATTTGAAAATGTCAAAAAGTTATATAAAAAAAAAACTTTTTGACAGTGACGAAAGTTTTTCATATAGAAAAATGCCTGTTGTTCTTGCCTTGTTGTAATTGTTGTAGCAATGCTGTCACCTGGTATTTAATTTCACCATGGTTGTAGTCTTTGCTTTTCAATGTTCTTTCTGTTTAAAGCTTTTTTATTTCTAAGCTTCCTTCAACGTATTCATTCCTTTTATAATTTAGTTCGCTAGTTCCGTCTACATGTGTTTTGCCAGTGAAGTTTTAGAATATTTATTAAAAATATCTTAAAGTGTTAATAAAATATCTAATAGTAAATAATTAAAATATAAAGTGTTGTTATTCATTGTGTTCAATATTGCAAGCTTTGAAGTTTGAAAATAAACGAGAAATCAAAGAAATAAAAATGCAGAAAATGTATGTGTATGTAAAAAAATAGTTGTTGTTAAAAAAAAATGGTGGTTAATGTTGTTTGTTGGTGTGTACGGTACGGTAGTTAAAATGTGTGGATAAATTATGTAGAATGTTGTGTGTGTAGTAGTTTAATATTTATTAGGCACTTGTTGATGCTGTTGCCAATTGCATCTACAGATTTTAGGAAAGCTGCTGAGGGTAAGTTTATTTGGTTATATTGACAATTATTTGCTTTGTATTAAAATGTAGTTGTTATTGTTGTTTTTACTTTTTGTACTTTTTGTTTTTAGAGCAATATAAAAAAAAACTATACGCTATGAAAGATGTAATAAAGAATATTTTAAATGCTTAGCTCTTGATACATAAATATTTATTTTATTTAAAATTATTAGTTTTATGTACATTTTTTTTACTTTTGAGTTCTCAATTTACAAAACGATGGTGGCTATATTAAGTTTAACACATGTAGGTATGTGAAACTGTTTTTTTTACATATTATTCAACAAAAAAAAAATATTTTTTTTATATTCATTACCTTTTAAAAATGTATAAAGAAAGTAATTGGTGTTTAATAACTATAAACACACTGGAATAATTTAAAATAGTAATATTCACAAACAACTAAGACTTTAATAATGTGTTAGGCCCCTTTTCTTAGAATTGAGACAAAATTTCGATCAGGCATACTATTCACTAGATTTTTTCTTATATCGACATCTGTAACAGCTTCTTTTATAGGTGATACATGCTTTCATATTGTCGGTTTTCAAATTTAAATTTTAAATCCTCCCATGATCTGCCATGTGGAGGAGCAATGCAGCAGAAGCTGCTTTAGAGTAGTGAAGGTTCACTTGGATCACCCTCATTGTCCGGATCAGAATAGGTCGCCAACCATACCGGAGTTTGATTGGGTATCCATTTCGCCATCATAGTAAGCGGGTTTGTTCGATTTGGTGCAGTCCATTTCCTGCGGGGCTTTCAGTTTTATATTAGAAGTTTCGGGGTCGAGCGTAGTATATTTTGCCTTGCCTCTCTCGTAGTGGCACCAAGGATTTCTTTTATTAAGGACAACGACCACCTTCCTGTTTGCCTCATCCGAAACAGAGACTTTCACTACCTTCCAGTTGTGGGTCGGTAGTTTGTGGTAAGTCTGTCCTGTTTGCTTATAAGCGTCTTGCTGAATTCAAGTCTAGTTTCATTTTAATTTTATTTACTAATTTCTCTTGCTTATATACTAATTACACACTATTTTCTTATTACAATTTAGACATATTTTCCATATTCTTTCTACATGTTTGGGTGTTATTGAGTACCTATGCAGTTTTGTTAGTCAATTCATTGTTGTTAGTCAATTCAAACTCATATTTCTTCAAACTCATAAGTGGGTTTTTGGGTTATTCTTGTAACCTAAATCCACTATGTGTTTTGATTGTGTTTATGAGTTTGAGTCATACTTCATGGCATGACTTGTATACACTACAATACATTACAATCTCCTCAGAGTCGTGTGGTTCTGCCGGGATGATCCTGACTGATCTAGGTCGGCGAGAGTTTGCGCTGAACGGGATCACTTCCAATCTCGCACCAGGCCACACTTCCCTTAGGGACGCAATTGTTAGTTTTAGCAGTTTGGCTGAGCGCTCTGTGGAGCACTCTAGCAGTTTAATGTGGCCTTGGTACCAGCCAGCATCTTCGTTCTGGGGGGAGGGTCCGGGGTTTTCCTTTAGTACTTTTCAGTACACCTCCATCATCTTTTGACGGATCAAGACCCATTTTTCATGTGAGAAGGCTCCGTCACTTTTGATTTTATCTATAATGGCTCGTACCAGTGGATTTTTAGCAAACTTACTATACGACCTATTGATTATATGGGCCCCGCCTTGTTTAGGACGCTTAGTCTTTTGCTGCTGGCGTAGTCAGTGATTTAAGTTCTATTTAAATATGATCTATAAAAATGAATTTGGTATTTAAACAGAACTTAAGTTTAAACACACTTTAATTTTTAAGTTAGAAACTGGCCATTATTGTGTTAATTTGTTTTTTCATGTTGGTCTCACGAGTAGGCACGTTAGGGGAACGGACCATCCATGCAGTGACAGAGTACATGAACTAGGCGAAGAAGTATTACAACTGACCCGTGCCATGGCATCGGAGGGGAGCTGTTAACCACTAGTCTTCTTTAACTACTAACTAGTCATTCAGGTTTTCGGCACAGCTGTCAGCCACGTTAAGCTTACAAATGACGGAGAAGTAGAGATTGGATAGAAGGGAATAAGGATGAGGAAGAGTGGGATAAGGGAAGAGACAGTTTTAGTCCCCGGGTTGTAATAGGAGATAATGGGAAGGGATCCTATTTTTATTATGACCAATCCGTTTAACCGCATCATTAATCCTAACAAAATTCCTATGCCTCCAGTTTTCACTTCTTTGCAACGACTCGTTTAAGAATCACTTTCTGAGTCTATTTCACGATGTCCGTCTGTCTGGCTGTCCATGTAAAGCTTGGGCGCAGAGTACAGGTCGCAATTTTGAAGATATTTCGATAAAATTAGGTACGTGATATTTTTTCTGCCCAAGGATTGATGGGATTGAAACTGGTGGAAAACGGTCCATTATTTCACCTGGTCCCAATACAAATGTTCTGCCGAAATTGGGATTTACTGATCATAAATGTTTGAATTATGCAAGTATCCAAATAAATTTCATCACAAATGAGTGGTAAATGAAGCCAAATCACATCTACACATTTTGTGCATATCGGTCCATAATTACTCATAGCTCCCATATAAGGCCCACTTCCGAAAATTCCTTTACAAACACCAGCACAAATCCAATATACCCTCCCCACTATGGTGGTGTAGGGCATAATGAGACGTTTCAACCCTCTCATCTTTAAAGATTATCGTCCTTATCTAATTTTAATTTTAACCATATGATTCTAAACCAGTTTAAGTATCTATTTGATAATCTATTTTCTTTACATACATTTCTGTACATATTTTTCATTTGTTTGCTTTTTATAACAAAATGACATCTTAACATGTAGATTTGTATGTGTTTGGAATGAGTGTAAGTTTCTGTTTGTATTTGTGCTTATTTAAACGTTGTCCTTTTTATGAGTAGCACTTCGTATGTATGTATACGTTTTCTTTTGATTTAGTAGCTTTATATAAAATGTGTTTATTCATGTTCAGCTGTATTTTTCTGATTTTCCACTTGATTTCAAGTGTCACTGTTAAGTTGTCTGTATTAAACCTTTAACAGACATACAGACATAGACGCTACTCTGTATACATTTTATGTGCATATTATTGTACATCCTTTTAATAATATCCTTAAACTTATCCATTTATATTTACATGAATGTATACAATCAAAGAAACTAAATAAACAAATTTGGTTATTTACAAATACTGTGAGCGTCAAAATAAAGTCAATACCATATATTATTAAAAGAACCCATTAATTATATACATTAGAAAATTGTATTGCATTTCTATATATGTAAATTGTTATTTCTGTAAAACTGAATTCACAAAAAAGAGAAATAAAAACAATAGCGTACATAAATTTAATTGTTTTATTATTAAAATAGAAACATTTTTACGCGTCAAAATAAAGTAAAGAGTGGCATCATCCTTATGCAAAAACCCCGTGCCATTCCAAAAGTAGTGGCAATTCTTTTAAATTTTCTCTACAATATTTGTAAGTTTCTTAATTTATCATTAAAAGAGATTAGGGAAGACAAATATAATTAAGACAAATTATATAAGAATTACATAGAAAAGGTAAATCCTTATATGAAATAGGTAAAATCGTTGGAAGGCATCACTGTATATTAAAAAATATAGACAAGTATAACAACCACAGTACCGAATACATCTAATGCTGTAAAAATAAACTTTAGAAAATCTGTAAGCCCGAGTACTCGAGTACATGGTAGACTGCTACGTAAGAAGCCCTTATATCAAAGAACAACCCAACTCGTATAGTAGATGAAGAAAGGGGGTTTGATATCGATGAAAATGAAAGGGGGTTTGAAATTCGATGAAAATGAAAGGGGGTTTGATATTTGGTAACGATGAAAATGAAAGGGGATTTGATTTTTACGATGAAAACGAAAGGGGATTTGATTTTTACTCAAAATTTACGAAGAAAATGAAAGGGGATTTGATTTTTATACGATGAAAACGAAAGGGGATTTGATTTTTACAAAATTTTCCATTGTTTTAAAAAATTCTTATCGCACACATTTTTTTTCCACGGTGATTCCTCTTTGCTGTTATTTTCATGTTTTAAAAAATCTTATCGCACACATTTTTTTTTCCACGGTGATTCCTCTTTGCTGTTATTTTCATGTCTATAGAAAAATTTTTTAAATGTTAAAAAATTATTTATCAAAGAAAATGAGATGAATGGTGGAAGAATAAATCTTAAATCGAGTAAGACATCCGGCACAATTTTTAAAGAAAGACTATTTACACAGTTTCCATTGTGATTTTAGAAAATAAGATATACTTGTCTGGAATTATAGACGGCGACAACACCACATATTGTTTGGTTTTAGGTCTAGAATCGAGTAAGACATCCGGCACAATTTTTAAAGAAAGACTATTTACACAGTTTCCATTGTGATTTTTGAAAATAAGATATACTTGTCTGGAGTTCTAGACGGCGACAACACCACATATTGTTTAGTTTATGAAAAAAAAAAAAAAAAAAATGATAAAACATTTCCGGATTTATAGACGTTGACGAATCCTCATATCACAAGATACTTATAATAAACTAATATGCATAAATACTGAGTTTTAAAACAGTAACTATTCAGTAAAAGTCAAACATTCAATTGAAATTCAAAGAAATATGACCTCCACAATGACGAAGCGGGATATTTTAGCCGCCTTCAACAAATTGAGGAGCAAACCATACTGCTCCGTAAAGGATATTGAAACTGGTAAGCCGTATAAGGTTCTTAGGATGTTTCGTCACAACAACAAATATGGAAATGTTGTGATAGCGGAGTTAGAGGAGTGGATGCTATATCTTCCAAAAAGATATAACGCTTTGGAAGATGCTGCTATTGAGGGGATCTCTGAGGAGCAATTTCTGTTGAGCAAAAAGACGGATATAATAACTGGGAACTATATCATTGAATTAGAAGAGATTGCTGAATATGGAAATTCTATAGAAGCAGATGACGATGATCAGATGTTTATCCCCAACGCACAACCCTACTTTGGTTGGGGAAGTAGTAAAAAAGCGAAACATTAATTATCTATTAGAATATAGTATTTTATAAAATAATAATAATAATTATAATAATAGAAATATATATAAAGATAGAACAAATTTTAAAATTTACTATTCTTATTAGCATAGCTGTTTTGAAATGATGTCTCGCATAAATATTGTACAATTTTTAAAGGATTTTGATGGATATATTTTTTTAGAGCATCTGGAATTAATCAAACATTTTCTAAAGTTAATAGATGAAAGTGAAAAAAATGATGATATACTACATAATAAATGTGGATTTATAAGTTGCTTACAAGAATATGCTGAAGTGATTCCTGAACGATATGAAATAAACTTTGAAAAGCAAAAGAAAATGGTTGAAGACTTAATAAAAAAATATTATTTATTATCAAAATACTTTTATAATATATGAAAATTAAATAAAAAGCATTTTTAAAAGACTTTTGTTTGTATTTATTTATTTATTTTATTTTTTTTATATAGAAATTCTAAACACAAGTGTCCACAATTAAATGTATTATATTGTTGTTTTCGCTTATGATTGTATTTGATGTTTTTACCCAAATATTTTATGATTTCTAACGGTGGTTGTAAATTTCCAAAACTATCAAAATATTCCAAATCATTATTGTTTTTATAATATGCTACCCAATGAGTGCCACTACCAGTTGAAGAATCCAAATTAACTATTCCACACTCTGCTTGTTTAGGTTGTTTTGGAAGCATATCTCGCATAAATACGCCTCTAAAATTAGGAATATTTCTATTAGCAAACTTCATGATATCTGCATCTGTAAGTGGTCTGTTGGGTAGCATATTTAATAGTTTTTTGAATTTTTACAAATTATACCATAACCTCTCTAGTATGGTTTAAGATATAGTCCTTTTCCCATAGCAATAGATTCCATTGCTTTATTGTGACGTGTAGATTCATCTAATTTTTTCTTAGCATTTTTAGCAGCGGTAACAGCTTTTGCAATTGATGTAGCTCCCGAAGTTATACTGCCTAATGCTCCAAGTGCAGTTAAAATTGGAATAAGTGGTAAGAATCCTCCAGTTTTGGGAAGTTTTATAATCCGTGGAACAATGACATTATGTTTATTTCCTTTAAATGATTTATTAATAACTTTGTGAGCAATTTTAATAGCATCTTGTATATCCTGAGGTTTCTCTTTCTTCAACATATTGGTAGCAGTTTTAATAGTTTTCAAAAACAGTTTTTTATTACAGAGCTGTTTTTTGTTTTGGAGTCCCATACCAAATTTTGTTTTTGTCTTCATTGCATTGGTCACTATATATGCACTTGTCTTTTCACCAATACTACTATCTTTTGCTAAAACTCTTTCCCAAGCTCTTTCAGTTAATATTTTGTCAGCTTGATTGCGTTCGGTTGAATCATTACTTTGTGAATAAGCTATATCATGTTCTCTACAAGCAGAATCTAATGGATTAATACCTTTATCTCCTCTAGCTAAACGTTTTTTTAGTTTTGTTCCTGGTCCACAAAATTTATATCCTGGTATATGAAGCTCTATTGGTAAAACGTCGATTAAATTATTTAATATACCTTGTCCTCTCATAACTTTTTTTGAAATGAATAAAATATTAATGTGTAACATCTTATATATATACTTTGACAAACAAAAAAAATTATTAGTTACCAAAATGCGTTTAATAAAACAAGACAAAAATATTTCCGTGAGAAACATAGACTTTTCTACTGATGCAAACACAAAACTACGTCATAGTAGTTTATTACCGAACAGCATTAGGGCTCTAATTGTTGGCCCATCTAATTGTGGGAAGACTAATGTTATGCTTAGTCTCATTGAAAGTCCGAATGGTTTAAAATTTGAGAACATATATTTATATTCAAAATCGCTCTATCAACCAAAATATCAGTACTTGGAAAAACTCATCGCACCTATAACAGGGATGGGATATTTTACATTTAGTGATAATGAGAGTGTTATACCGCCTGATGAAGCCAAAAATAATTCGCTAATGATATTCGATGATGTTGCTTGCGAGAAACAAAATAATATACGATCATATTTTTGTATGGGTCGCCACAGAAATGTTGATTCTTTTTACTTATGTCAAACATATACAAGAATTCCTAAACATTTGATTCGAGACAACGCAAATATGATAATTATATTCAAACAGGATGAATTAAATATGCGTCATGTTTATAATGATCACGTTGGAACAGATATGGCATTTGAAAAATTTTATGATATGTGTCGTGAATGTTGGCAAGACAAATTTGGCTTTTTAGTAATTAGCAAAGATAATGAGATGAATGGTGGAAGATATAGAAAATGTTTTGATAACTTTATTCAATTATAAATGCTGTTCATGAGCTGTTCAAAGCTGTTCATGAGCTGTTCAAAGCTGTTCATGAGCTGTTCAAAGCTGTTCATGAGCCGTTGAAAGCTGTTCATGAGCTGTTCAAAACTGTTCATGAGCTGTTCAAAGCTGTTCATGAGCTGTTCAAAGCTGTTCATGAGCTGTTCAAAGCTGTTCATGAGCTGTTCAAAGCTGTTCATGAGCCGTTGAAAGCTGTTCATGAGCTGTTCAAAGCCGTTCATGAGCTGTTCAAAGCTGGTCATGAGCTGTTGAAAGTTGATCCAAAGCAGATAATAGTTGAATAAAAAGAATTTGCAAAACAGTTTTACCATTATTACTATTATTAACTTGCAAGCAACGGTATTGATCTGATCTCCCAGAGCTATATTAAGATGAATGAACAACTACTTAAAGAATTAATAAAGACTCGGTCTGTTTTAAAACAAAAATATCGAAGTTTAAAAGTTGGTGAAACTGAAAACGACGAGAGATTAGCAAAAACATTTAAGCCAATAACTGAACCATTAAAAGAACTTGTGAAAAATAACAACACTCAATATGATAAACCTAAAGCAGAAAATATTTACACTCAAGACAATTCTTTCGATTTCAATAATATGTTGTCTAAAGTAGAAATGAGTACTCCTAAGAAAGACATAGAACTTAAAGATGATGAAAACAGTAAAGATACAAACAGTGTAGATTCGACATTTAAGTCAACTAATAATTCATCTAATGTTATTGACTTAGCATTACTGCAGAAAAATAAATTGCTTGATACAACATATGGTCCACATAAAAACTCATATAATGTTTGGAAGTTTGGTAATAGTGATATAGAAATAAATGAAGAAAAAATTAACATTGGAAATCAAAATTGGGCAATTACACCAGGCTTGATTCAATTATTGTTTCATAAAGAACCAACAAATTATGAACCATATGAGTTGGATATTTATAAAAATATTTTGATTAAAACCAATGCGCACAAAAGAGAATTTAATTCCAAAAATCAAATTAAGGGCACTAAGAGCAAAAAGTACAACACTATTATAAAAAAATTGTTTAAGGATGAAATTTCTATAACACCAAAAAGATCATTAAGATCACAAACGCATAAAGGAAACGGAATGATTATGAAAGTCAATAATGAAAGACCCAACTATATATACTGGAACGATCCTAATGAATTAGTAGATCGACTGAGACTATTGGTTGCATCGGAAGGCGCAGGACACAATAATCATCGCAATGAAATTAATTCAATTTTAGAGGAATTGCAAGAAGCAAATATTATTGCGTAGAAAGCAATAATCATAAATAAATAGTGGAAGGATAACAAAATATGCCTGTTGATAAATTTGGTCATCACTCAAAGAGTCAAAACAATTTTATAAAAAATGAAAAAAATAAAAGAAAAATTCGTCAAGTTGTTGGACTTGTGTTGGATAAAAATAATAACATTAATTTTCAAAACAAAAGGATCACAAATGTTTCGTTTCCTACACAAGAAAAAGACGCTGTTAATAAACATTACTTGGGAACAGAAATCAGACAATTGCAACAAGATTTAACAACATTGATTAAACAAGAATATAAAAAACTTGATGGAAAACTTAATAATATTGATAATTCAATGCAAAACATGATATCTCATAGAGAAATGTCTTTAAAATTACATTTTAGTGAACAAATCGAAACACTGTTAGAGAAAGTACAAAGACTGGAGAATTTTGTTTTTACGTCAATAATTACAAAAAGTGAACCACCAAGCAGTACAGATCCAATAAAAAAGAAATATAAAATAAAATATTAATATAATTCAAGTATGGATGAAAAACGAGAGTTGGTTAATGAGCTTCATTCCCAAGCAAGGAAAAATTTTAAACGACGGAGAGTAATAATGAAGGGTATTGATGATTTATGGCAAGCGGATTTAGTTGAAATGGGAAATTACTCTACGTATAATAAAGGATTTAAATATTTATTAACAGTCATCGATACCTTTTCAAAATTTGCTTGGATTCGACCACTAAAATCTAAAACGGCTATAGATGTTACAAATGCTATGAATGACATATTTAATTTAGGCCGTATACCAAAAAATTTGCAAACAGATGATGGAAAAGAATTTTTCAACAACTTATTCAAAAACCTAATGGCAAAATATAAAGTTAATCACTATTCTACTTACAGCATTATGAAAGCCTCAATTGTAGAACGATTTAACAGAACTCTGAAAGGTATGATGTGGAAAGAATTCAGTTACAATGGCTCATATCATTGGGTTGATTTGTATGAAAAACTAATTAGTGATTATAACAAAAAAATCCATCGAGTTATCAAAATGGCTCCTATTGATGTAAAACCTTCTAATGAGCAATTATTATTAAATACCGTTTATAACCATATAAAAATATTTAAGAAAAACAAGTTTAATATTGGTGATAAAATTAGCAAATATAAACATTGTTTTGAAAAAGGGTATACTCCAAATTGGACAACAGAAATATTTAAAATCAAACATATTAAAATTACATATCCAACGACATATATTTTAGAAGACTATATGGGAAATCCTATTAAAGGTGGATTCTATGAAGAGGAGCTACTACCAACCAGATATCCAAATACGTATCTTGTGGAAAAGGTTATAAGAATAAAAAATAATCGTGCATTTGTTAAATGGTTGGGATTTACAAATGATCACAACTCTTGGATTAATAAAAACGAAATATTGTAATAAATTTCTTATATCTATTAAGTTTATAAATAAAGAAAATATATTAAAAAAAAAAAAAAAAAAAAAAAAATGTATATGTTTTTATTCATTCCATTTTTAGTATTCAATATGTCTATTACATTAACTTTGAACGGAAACTCGTCAATTTTAACTGCAAATTATTTTCCACCCATAGCATTGGAAGAGGATTATGAATGCTCACTTATAGATTTTCATACATATAATAGCATACCCAATGTCGATGAGGATAATAATTTGTTTCATATTGGGGATAATATTATTGAAATTCCTATTGGTTCCTATGAGCTAGAAGATATTGCAGATTATTTAGAAAGTGAATATGAGCGTTTGACTAATGGTGAAAAATCGATTAAAATAGAAGCCAACAACAATACAATGAGAGTTGAAATAACTACTTCTCATGATTCAATATATTTCAATAAAAAAAGAACAATTGGAAAGTTAATGGGTTTTAACAAAAAAACTTTAAACGGGGGTTCCAATAATTTCTCTGAACTACCCGTAAATATTCTCAAAGTGAATACAATACGTATTGATTGTAATATCGCTGTTGGATCTTATATAAATGGAGAAAGGGCACATACAATTCATGAATTTGGAATAAGTGTTTCCCCAGGATATAAAATGGACGAAATTCCACGAAACTTAATCTATTTACCACTAAACACCAAGGAGATCAGTTCTATTGCGGTCACTATTGTAGATCAAAATAGTGAGCTTATAAATTTTCGTGGTGAAAATATTACTCTTCGTCTTCATTTACGACCCAAACAATAATGATTATATACAATAAAAACGTTGTTGATAGAATGAGGAGAGACATTAGTGTGTTGAACACTGCATCAGCAAGAACAACCTTAAACACATCAAAACTGAGCGAAGCAAATAAACAATTCCTAAAATCCTTGAATTTTATTTTAAAGAATAATGACTGACATAATTAATGTTTTAGAAAAACCAATGATGGATGAAAGAATCATAAAAAAAGATTATCATACATATACACCGTATATTCAATCATTTAATAATAATGATGAAATTCGTATTTCAATACAAAATCAAGATTTATATGTTTTACCGAGTGAAAGCTTTTTGTATATTGAAGGTACTGTGTTAGATGCTACAAGTGGTCTAAAATCGAAAAACTTTAAATTGAAAAATAACTTTGTACCCAATTTATTTGAGGAGATTCGTTATGAGCTTAATGGCGTCGAAATAGATCGCACTCGACATTTGGGTGTTTCTAGCACAATTAAAAATTATCTATCCCTAAATGACAGTGAAAGTATTATGATGGGGAATGCAAGCTGGTCTTATGATAAAGACATCGATATTGGTGAAGGATTTTTCAACTTTTATGTCCCGCTTAAATCATTATTAGGATTTGCTGAGGATTATAATAAAATTATGTTAAATTGTAAACATGAATTAATATTATTACGTACCAAAAATGATGATAATATTGTAAATTCTAATCAACCTACTGAAAAACCAAAAATTACAATTCAAAATATTAGTTGGAGAATTCCGCATGTAAAACTTTCGGATTATGCTAAACTGAACACAATAAAAATTATTAATAGTGGAAATGTGTTGCCAATAGCATTTCGTAGTTGGGATTGCCACTACCATCCTCAACTATCAGCATCACAAAATCATATTTGGAATGTAAAACTAGCTGCAAACAGAGAACGTCCACGTTTTGTACTAATTGCTTTTAAACATAACAACAAGCTTACCCATTCAAATCTTAACAATATTAAAGTACATTTAAATTCAGACTCATATCCCTATGATGACTTAAATGTTAAATTTGATAATCAACGTTTTGCCATTCTATATGATATGTATGTTAAGTTTCAACAAAATTTCTATATGAGGGAGGCTCAACCACTCCTCTCAGCTGAAGAATTTAAGGAAAAAGCACCTATAATTGTGATTGATGTCAGTCATCAAAATGAAGCAGTAACAACAGGCCCAATTGATATAAAAGTTGAGTTTTCTACAGATAAAATAGTAGCGGCTAATACATCTGCATACTGTTTACTCATACACGATCGTTTAATCGAATACTCACCGCTTACAGCTTCAGTCAAAAAAATTGTTTAACGCAATGAATAAAACATATTAATTTCAATATTTTTAATTGTAGATTTATTTAACAATATTATCTTTAAACTTAAAATTATATAACAATAAATAAATTTGTTATAATATCACATGTGTTTTATTTTTTTAATTCTTAAAATATACATATTTTATCCTAATATTTCAAATCCATAAACATTTCATCGTCATCATCAGAAAATAAATAATTATTATTTACATTTAAATTACTTGAATTTATATTTAAGAAAATTTGATCATTTCCATCATTATACCAGTTCGTTACTGAATTTTCAGTAATGTTTGATTCTACATTATTCGTGTCCTCTATTAAATATTCTGCAATATCTTCTAATTCAAAATCATTTTCTTTTAACTTATAATGCCCCCAAGCATATGTCTGAATACCATCGAACTTTATATATCTCTTGTTATCATTGTGACTTAAAACTACTTTTTCTATTTTTTGAGTATATATTTGATGGCAGTACGCTCGAAATGTATACATTGAATCACTGTGCACATTTTTGGAATACAAACACTTTTTATAATCGACTAATGTTATTCTATCTAATGCCATTTTTTTCACACCCTTAGATTTTTTAATTTCTCCATTATCTTCATTCCTAATTGAGTACATTTTCGCCCTTAAACCTACAAATTCTCTCATAATTACTCCACAGTTTTCATCCTTCATCATTCCCAAAACTTTTTTATTTACAATTGGTAAATTAAATTTATTTTGAGGGCTATAATCTGAAGTATCAAAATGTTGAAGTACATCATTTGAGATATCCTTATAGAAATCTTCTGTTCTAATGGTATATATAAATGAATCTGTATCCATGTAATTTAAATGAAGTCTACTATTAAATTTGGGTTTCATATAGCCATAGTGAAATTCGTACATTTTCCATTTTGAAAGTTCTAATACAGTAAAACCTAAGTACATTGGTTTATTACATTTAATGTTGACTCGTTTAAGTTGTACGGCAAACATATCATCCCCAAACCTAGACAGACTATGAAAATTCAATTGAGCAATATGAGCTCTTGCTTCTTTATGATTTCTTCTGTCCGATTCCCACTGTGTTACAATATAAACACTCTTTCTTTTTTCTACATTCTCCATGGTCTTGCCATAAACTGCATTATTTAGTAACTTAAAGAAATCTTTTTCGAATGCATTTGTCGCTTTAGTCATATGAAAAGTATTTAAGTCGATGTATGACTTTAACCATGGAGCCTGTTTAAATTTTATAACTCTATGGATTTTTTTCAAAATCATACCATTTGCTATACATTGTTTCAACACTCTATAATGTATAGCATAATTTTTTTTATTAGTTAAATCTGCTATCAACTTTTCATTTCTCATGGGAGGAACTACTTTATTTTGAGGACAGAATGGTAAATCATTGTGTAGGTCATGTAGTCCAGTAGGATAATCTAAATCAACTTCCAAGATATAACCCTCACTGGACTCATCTTCAAGACAATTTACATTAAGTGAAATTATTTCTTCATTACTTAACCAAACAAAATCCGAATATGGTAGGTATTGCGACATTGCCCATCCATACAAGTTATTTGCATCCAAGTACATTAGATATTGTGAGGGCTTTGTTCTATCATAATCATGCATATACTTATTATTGGCCACAGAATGTCTTAATGAACATTGGACAAGCCCTCCTCTAATACCAGTTTTGATCATATTATACATATCAACATCAGTTATAAGTTCTAAACGTATTTTTGTTGATTTCAACATAGCATCCCAGGATAAGCCTGGTGCTGTATAATAATGGCAAGGATCCAAACCATATATGCTTTTACAAATCTTTCTGAAATTTTCAAAAATGTCTGCTAAAATAAGTGTATCACTTTTAACATACAATTCTGTATATTCTAACAGTGTTTTACAATTAAATGTTTTCCATACTTTTTTAGCATGTTGGTAATCTTCGACTTTGCACTCTTGATTCGTCAACAAATTTCTAAATTCTTCCCGTTCAGGGAGATTTCCTTCAGAAAGTTTCGAAAATGAGTCAATATAAGAGTATGGGAATATTCCCTTTCTTCTTATTAAGTCAAACTCACCATCATTTGGGAAATATTTCTTAATGATTTTAAAATCATCAGAAGCTAAATTTGAAGATAAAGCGTCTAAACTTGATGCCATAAACCTAAATGAGTCTACAAACCTCAACTGAAAACTATCATTTTCTATTGATACATTTTTTGTAATGGAAATATAAGTTTCCTTATTTATAGGAATTATTTCTATGGTACCCTCAGCTTTACCTAATTCTTTTATAAACAAATGACTGTCATAGGATGATAAATTGTGGAAAAACACTGGTATGAATTTTTTAATTTTAAAATTAATGTTACAATGGTTGTGAAGGGCAGATCGATAGCGACCAGTTAAATGACAATGGTCACGAACTCTGTCATCACCAGCGTTGCCACGACCAAAAAAATTTTGTAACCAAAATGTAAAAAAAAAGTAACCAAAAGCAAAAAAAAGTAACCAAAATTTTTATATACATATTTAAAATTTTATTTTATTTATACTTCAGCTAAAAAATATATATCGATGGTCTCATGTAGAAAGGCCCTAACTCGCATATTTGAAACTTTACAGGAGAAGGTAAAAACATAATAGAAACTGTAATATTCAACATGTAACTTTTTTTGTACAACTGCTTATAAAAGCGTTATTTTTTACACTATTGCAATAAATTTTTGTGAGGAGGTGTATTTGCGTTAAATGCATTGGAATCGCAAAAAAAACTAATGTCGAAAAATAGCGAGTTAGGGCCTTTCTACATGAGACCAACGATATGTAAAATATAAATTAACCATTGCATTTCAGTTTGTAGTTCAGTCTTATAATTAGCTACAATTGAAAGAAAAAAATAATTCAGCAATAACAATATTAACAATGTAATTATTAATTTCATTACATTTGTTACAAAACACTTGTAGATAAAGTTTAAGTAGATGAGGCTAAAAATCTGTCTTGAATGTTCTTAGATGATTTATCCATATAGCGAACGACTAGAACTAGTGATTTCTTTGTGGATACGTCTGTTGTTTCGTCTACTATTAACGAAAACTTTGTCGTTTTTAGTTTGGAAATTAAATTTGCTTTAGATTTACTTCCTAACATTTCTGTTAGTTGAGTTGCTGTACCTGCCACATTTAATGTGTTTTGCAATTTGAGAGTCGGGACAGCGTTCCTCTATTAAGCCTGGTAGATAGTCCATTAATAAAAAAAGGCAAATTGTGGGGAAAAAGAAACATTACTAATGTTAGCTCTGTTTGGTGCACTTGCTTATTAAGAGTTTCTTTTTGAGAACTTGCAAATGTTATTTTTATTTTCCAGATTTTGCTTATGAACACTTTTTTAGTGTGCTTTCGTAAATAACTTACGTGATTTGCAATTTTTTTTTTCACAGGCAGCGCAGAAACAACATCCTTCTTTGTTTCTTAGCCACGGAAACTCATCCAACCACAATACACGGAATTTTCTTTTCGGGCTGTTTTTAATATCACTAAACAACAAAATATTACATATTTAAAAAAAGTTATTGAAATTGAATGAAAATATACCTATTCTCATCATCACTTCCAGAGGATAACTCGACATTATTAGTTTTACTTTGAGCAGCCTTTTTAAATAAAAATCTAACAAAAATAAAAATTGTGCTTAAAACCAATATTATTATTTTTTAATTCGAAGTACAAACTTATCCATTTTTTACGAAAGAAACCCAATCTTAACTATTTAAAAAACACTTTATTATTAAAAAATTAAATAGCACGCTAATTTGTAAAAAGCTTTTTTTAGTTTTCTGGTAAAAACATAATTTATGAATGTTTATTAAGGTCCTCTCACATCTAAAACAAAAGAAAAATTAACTTGTTCCGATGTCGTCAAACATCAATATGAAAATGCATTTAGTAGCATGTTTTTAGATGGTGTTTGTGAAGAACCTTTTACTCGTTCAACAATACAATGCTTGTGTTTGTTATGTTTGGAGACAGGCATGTATTTTTTTGTAATCTTGTGTTTTATTTTTAAAAAACTTTTAAATTGTGGTAGTTTAGTTTATCACCAAAATTAGTGGTAAAAATTAAGTGAAAGTAAAAACAATGTAAAAAATGGTTACTTTTGTGTTAAAAAAAAGTAAC
Source organism: Bellardia pandia (assembly GCA_916048285.2). Classification (NCBI taxonomy): domain Eukaryota; kingdom Metazoa; phylum Arthropoda; class Insecta; order Diptera; family Calliphoridae; genus Bellardia; species Bellardia pandia. The sequence goes on from OU696530.1 coordinate 38,947,169, forward strand.
CAAAACGGAAAAAAAGTACACAAGTACACATTGGAAAAAAAGTAACCAATTTTGGTTAAAAGTAACCAAAACGGCAACGCTGGTCATCACCCAACGGTTTTCCACAAAGGTTACAGTCTACACAATTTCTAAATTCCTCATTTTCTTCATTTGTAAGTGCTTTCATTGGAACTACTTTATTTAAATAATTTTTGAAAATTTCTTTTGTGTCTTTCAACAATTCCCTGACAAATACTTGGGGGCTATCTAACCCACTATAAGTGAATGATTTTGAATATCTATCATTAAACCTACACTTAATATAATAACTAAATGAACAGGGGATGTGTTTCTGTTCATTTAGTGTCTTAGAGCTAATCCTACTATTAATTTTTTGTAATAGACATTCGAAGTCTGCGTAGACAACGAATGGCACTTCTAAAGTATTAATTCTATTTTTGAATTCGATATACTTATCTTCGTACGCCGGCATTGTAGTAACCATTTTAGAGCATCCATCTTTATGTCTTGTTGACATTTCTGGATCTTTGGAGTAAGTAAGACACGTCATGCAAAAGTGAATGCTGTTTTTGCTATTGCTTAACGATGATCTCAAAAATCTGAAAGAACAAAATATAAAATTTTAAATATAAATAAATAATTCAAAAAATGTATTAAATATTTTAACGTACCGTGATAAATCTTTAATGAGAACATAATGCCTCTTACTACAATCCTCGTTCTACAACAGCAGTAGGCTGATGTGAATTGTCCTATATTTCTCGCATACTCTGTATGGTCCAATTATTTGGTTCCCTTTCACATCAAATCCAAATACATTTATACTAATGTAAGGATTTTGTGATTCAAAGATATTTATATCTTTTACATCAATTGGAAATTTGATGTTTGAGAAATTAATTTCTATTTCATTAATTTTTATAACATCTCTCTCAATATTATCAATATTGTATGAGGAACACATAGTAGCTTTTTGGGGGTTGCTTGGATTTTTCAATGCTGCTACTATGCACCATTTAAAGCAATATATATCATTATTTTTTATATTGAGGCAAGCATTTAATTTGCTCAATTTATATGGCATATTTATGTAACTCGATCCTCGAACTATATTGTGCTTGTTGATGTTGATGTTCAAGTTGGATATTTGTAGTAGAGCCCATCCACTATCCCGTTCTTGGAACTCTGACATTTTAGTTTTAATGTCATCTGCCTTTTCCAAATAAATATCTCGTAAGCCATGAGAACGGTTTACAGCCACCATTTTAGTCACATGCGACATAATCTCAAGTTTCTCTGTATCCTCTGCTTTTTTTATGTAAAGGCATTGAAGCTCAAAATTACATTTAAAATTAATTTGCTTCGCCAAGGACTCTTCCAATATTTCCATTACTTCCTCTTCTGCAGCTTCAAAAAATTCTTCCACAAATAGGTTCTCTAACTTCGGGTTTGAGTATGTGTAGACTTCAATTCGTTCCATGAAGTCGCTGGATCTTATTTTGATGTTTTTAGTGAAATCTCTCACTACACCCAAACTTTCCTTGTGGTGCCTTGAACGAAGATGATGTCCCCAATCCAATCTTCCAACATCAATTTGACAGCTGGAACAATTAATTTTATTTTGATGCGTTTTTTTGTGGTTTTCAAAGCCCTTTTGAGTTTTAAAACCTCTATCACAAATTTCACAATTTAAACTTGTTATCCCGACATGGATAGCCTTATGATTTTTTAAATCCATTTTATTTGTGAACTCATCTCCACAATGCTTACAGTAAAAGATGTTGCAACTCTTCTTCATGCTTTTTTGGTGCACGAGCTTATGTTTGTGCAGTTTACTTAATGTAGTAAATACATTGTAACAAACTTCGCATATAAATCCAGCTCCGCTTTCCTTATTAACCTCCATCGTACCTTTAGCGAATCTTGATGTTGATGGCATAGTGTCCAAATAAGAATCCATATCCTTTACGGAGCAGTATGGTTTGCCCCTCAATTTGTTGAAGGCGGCTAAAATATCCCGGTTCGTCATTGTGGAGGTCATATTTCTTTGAATTTCAATTGAATGTTTGACTTTTACTGAATAGTTACTGTTTTAAAACTCAGTATTTATGCATATTAGTTTATTATAAGTATCTTGTGATATGAGGATTCGTCAACGTCTATAAATCCGGATATGTTTTATCATTTTTTTTTTTTTTTTTTTTTCATAAACTAAACAATATGTGGTGTTGTCGCCGTCTATAATTCCAGACAAGTATATCTTATTTTCAAAAATCACAATGGAAACTGTGTAAATAGTCTTTCTTTAAAAATTGTGCCGGATGTCTTACTCGATTTAAGATTTATTCTTCCACCATTCATCTCATTTTCTTTGATAAATAATTTTTTAACATTTAAAAAATTTTTCTATAGACATGAAAATAACAGCAAAGAGGAATCACCGTGGAAAAAAAATGTGTGCGATAAGAATTTTTTAAAACATGAAAATAACAGCAAAGAGGAATCACCGTGGAAAAAAAATGTGTGCGATAAGAATTTTTTAAAACAATGGACAATTTTGTAAAAATCAAATCCCCTTTCGTTTTCATCGTATAAAAATCAAATCCCCTTTCATTTTCTTCGTAAATTTTGAGTAAAAATCAAATCCCCTTTCGTTTTCATCGTAAAAATCAAATCCCCTTTCATTTTCATCGTTACCAAATATCAAACCCCCTTTTATTTTCATCGAATTTCAAACCCCCTTTCATTTTCATCGATATCAAACCCCCTTTCTTCATCTACTTCGTATGTTACCAAGACGGTAAGATATTTTATTGGCGTCATGACGCGTCGGCTCGGTAAAGCTCTGGGTTGTATGGCGGCACCAGTGATCAATAATCTTTAATAATTTATAGAATCTACAACGATAAAGGAAGATTATCTAGACATTTTAAAAAGCCATGTAGGCCCTAGTGAAATTAGAACTAGCGCAGAACTAGATTTAGATATCTCCAAAATTGTAAAATAGGGGTTGCTCAATCATTGTCCAAAATGAAGCAGAGCATAAATAAGTCTCCCAAGCCGGATGGTATACCAGCACTGGCACTAGCTACCCTTTTCAGCACCTTATAGCGCGCCGGTGAACTTCCCATGTTTTGGAAAGTTGCTAATGTAACGCCTATTTCTGAAAAGGGAGAGGCTTCCAACCCTGATAATTATCGTCCAATAGCAATTTGCTCTGCACTTTCTTAAGTTATGTAAAGTAGTGTACTCGTAAATTACCATCTTGTGGAATATCTATCCACAATAATTTACTTAGCTTCCGTAGGGCACGTTCTACAGGGGACTTACTAACATTCTTATCGGAAAAATGGAGGCATTCGACAGAATCAGATATGGTGCTCTTTTATTGCTTTTGGTGTTCGTCATAACTTCTCTAGATTTATATCGATATTCCAGTAGACGAGTTCAAGGTTGAATCGGGGAAACCGCAAGGCTCCGTTATTTCTTATATCTCTAAATGACCTTCTACATCAACTTCCAACACTTGATAGCAACATTCAAATCAAATGCTCACAAATACTACTCCCTCTATCCTCCCTACTATAACTTATTTTCCTATTTCAAACACAATGCATTGCATGAAAAAAGCCAAAAGAATTACAAACAAACAATTAAATACAATAATTTACATAAATTTAATATACCTGTTTACTTTATTTTGGCGCGAAAAATCTGGTACTCTTCCATTGCAATTTAGTTATTTTTTATGTTCCTTATTTTTCTAATGAGTTTTTGTTAGTGAGTTATATTTTGTTTTAAATTTATACTTGTAATATATATATACGCAATATTTGGTGTTTACTTACTATTGACGCTCACAGTACATTGGGGAGTATACCCTGCAGCTTACCTAAATAACAATTGTTAACTTTGCTTCTACTCTACTAGGACTGATCGGATCATTTTAATCGTCCCTTTTGCATTACCGTTCATCAATGAAATCATTGGTTCGTTATCTATTTAAAGTGGTTGACATTAACAAGCGGTATATTTAGCAGAACTAATTTGATTGTGGTATTTAACTACAAAACATGATCTTGAGTTGAGTCCGAAAGGTATTTCATCTAGTTCCAAAGACTGCAGGGTACTTATTTATGTATTCGACTACATATGGAAATAATTTTCTATATAAATAGTTAGACAAACAAAAAATCACAGATCCTTTGATTAACATAAGAAAAAAAAAGGATGAAAAAACCAACAAGGTTAAAGATTGGTTTTAGATTTGACTCCCCCCGTATGTACATATGTATGTATGTTTGTCTTTTTTTTTCCTTTTAATGTCATCAATAAGGAAAATCAAAATAAGTAGAAAAATAAATGTCAAATATTTACTTTGATTTCGTTAAACGTTGGTGGAGTGGTGCAGAGGTGGCAAAAAAAGAACATTCTTATTCATGCAATGAAAAGAAAAAATGGCAAATTCTCATTACGTTTACTCGTTACATTTATAGTTTATACAACATGGCATTTTTTATGTATGCATCAAAAATGTCTTTTATGGGTTTATTTTAATGAAACAGGAAGAGTCCTATTAAAGTTTTATAGCCTTAAGGAAAAGTTGTAAAAGAAGGTTGGATTTTTAGAGAACTCTTAATGTTTCAAACAGTTTTGAAACATTAGCAAGATAATGGAGCAGTCATTGCATTATTGATAAAAGATATATGATCAGAACCTACCTAGCTTCAAATTACCAATTAGAATTTTAAAATTTAACACTATGACATCAAGGACAACATACCAAAGAGTCTGTCTTATTTTCTATTGTAGACCTTAGATAGGATTTTAGATGATGAAAACAATCTCTTGATTAATATGAATATGTTTCAAAAAACTTCTTTTATATACTGGCATATGATAAATCGGAAGTTTTGATTACAACACTTCCAAATATGTAAGTTAGTGTCGGTGAGCACTGGCCGCAGTAAATTTGGTAATTAGTAAATAAGAGAGAAGTTGTCATACACAGAAGAGAAGAGAACTATTTCTCACCTTCATTGTCATTATTCAACATTGGGCAATCTACGTACCACGTATCAGAGACTAAGTTGGAGCGTATCGAGTCAACTAAGTTAAAATATCTTCTCCATCTTTACTAGAATTTTCATTATTTTCTATATCTCGACCTCTTTGGCTATCTTCACTTCTATCCTTTTATCTTTACCTCTCCACACAAAGGGACCAACTGCATGGACCTAAGTGAGTTGTGCTTTTGGCCGCCTGCAAAACAAAACTAAACTACTACACTTTCCAAAACAATACAAATCTGAACGATTTTCTTATAAATTCTTTATTTTATTAAATTTTTAGAACAAAATTCTCGCTGAAAAACCCTTCGGCATTAACTCAAGATCATGTTTTATAGTTAAATGCAAAAGACAAATGAGTTCTGCAAAAGATATGGCTTATTAATTGATTTTAATGTCAACTACTTTAATTAGATAATGAAGTAATGATTTCATTGATTTTGTAGTTTGAACAACATACATTATCTCTTTTTAGTCTACATTTAATGTGTATTAAACTGTTACACGTATTTATTGACATTTTGTTTCTAATTTTATTTTTGACTAAATTCATGACACTAAAACTCCTCTCAACTTCTGCGTTTGAGTACGGCTATGTCAATATGTGTATGGCAAAACTTTACAATTTAAGGCACAGATACAACAGATATAATCTATGGTTTAAGGAATGGGTTATTACTTTATACTCAAATTTTCTGGAATCCCAAAATTATTTCAGATATCCCATTATTACACTTGTATAAAGTGACCATAGGACCAACTTTTCCATATAGCGTCATACCCGAGCCCTTTTCCTAATTTCCACAATGGCCAAAAATCCTCTCCAGATTTATTTTTGCATAAAACTAAAAATTTCTGGAATCCCAACTTTTCCATATAGTGTCGATCGGTATACTTTAAGGTGGGTGTTGGACCAACATTTCTGGGTGTTACAAACACCAGCACAAATCCAATATACCCTCTCCACTATGGTGTAATAATGAATAAAGACACCGTTTATAAATTTATTTTTTATGAAATTTTGTAGTGTAAAGTACGCGTGAAGCAGTACTTCATATATTATAAATATATTTTATATATTATTTTAAATTAATTACAAATTAATTTAAAAACCTTCTTTTATTTAAAACACTTTCTTGTACTTTCCTCAATGTACTTATTAATTTAGCAGACCTTTAATTGCGCCTTGTTTAAGACATTAGTTTTTGGACCTTCCATATGTCCTTGTAAAGTAGGCCTTTTATCAGCCATGTAACCAGTAGCGAGTAGGCAATGATACGCCATGCAAAACTGAAACGATTTGGCAACAGCATCTTTTTCCCGCTGGGTACATTTGTTTACTAATACATTCTCATACACTATTGTTTTTTGATAAGAGGCTTTGGTTTTGTCGAAAGAGTTTTCTTTATCTGCCTTCTTCTTTGACTTGTGTTTTAAACCCATTCATATTATTTTATGAACAACATAAAATTTAAATTCTTATAGGTCATATTAACAAATTTAAATTTAATTTTATTTATAGACCTTTTTACTCGTATATGAAAGGACTTGTTACATTTTTCATACTTTTTACAGCTGCTAAGTTAAATTTTCAAATCTGTTTTAAATTTCCATATATTTTGTTAAACTTTTTTATCTATAAATAAATCATAAATAATATTTACATGTTACTTACCATTAAATTTTATAAACCTCAACCGTCTAACATGCGTTTGTCGTCTTTGTATTTGTCACAATCTGCTTGTCTTTATATGACCACATTATGATTTTCTTTCTTCCTTTCATTCGTTTGTTTTTTCGGTTGCTGTTCTTGCGGAAATATGTCAAAAACAAATCAAGCAGAAGTTCAAACACAAATACAAACAAACAAATGGCAACATATACACATCCATTCATATGTAAATATGTATACCCACATTAAAAGTCAACAACATTGTGTTTTTGTCACGATTTCCTTTTGTTTCCGTTTTTATTTTTTGAGCAATGGAAAAGATATGTTTAAGTAGTGAAAAGAACAAATGCGAGTATAGAATAAAGTCTACAGCTTTTAAAACAAGCAGTTGTTTTTGCTGGTAGAAAATAATATTTATTTATTCATACACACACACATACTCATACATACTTGTAATCATATGAATGCTTTTTTTTTTTGGTTTTTCATTTCTTTCCTAGTGTTTATCATTATTTATCTTCATAAAAAATAATAACAACTGGAAAAAACGAATGAAGAATAATTTTAGGAAATAAATTTCATAAACATACAGTGAAATAGCAGTAAATATTTATAAAATTTGGTCAGCCAGAATTCGGTAAGGCCCTTCATTATTGAATAGATTATCAGTTAATATGAAAATTATATTCAGAGAATGGCCTCCACTCATAAAGAGCTTTGTGTTGGGAAACTGGTCAGAAGAAAGATAATAGTGGGAGTAGATCTTTGATTTAAATTATTTATTATTTTTAAAAGAAAAATAATAACTCTGTAGGAAGTTTGTTCTACATTCGAGCAATTCAATTCTTATGTGGTCACTTGCAAATTTAGAAAATTAAGAAACTAAGAAACCTCATAGATTAACACAGTAGAAATATACCACGAATAGTACCATGAACACAAGGTATCACAATGGGACCCATGTAGAAACCAAGTGAGTTATGTTGCCAATTAAATATAACGTAAAAATAGACGGTAATCAGGAATAATCCTATATATAAGCTATCGTCACTGATAAGCACACTTTCTTCTACTTTGTCTATAAGTTCCACAAAATAAACGTTGATGCAACAACCCATACAAAAAAGAAAGGAAAAAAGATTTAAAGTATTACATAGATAGTCATTTAGAATAATAGATAACACTGGTTTACAGCCAAAAAATACCAAGAACGCCACATGCCTAGATAAGTTAATTGGGACCTCCTGAACACGAAAAACGCTGTAATTTTTTTTCAAAGTACCGTTTTTAAGATAACGGTACTTTTGTGTTTTTCGGTATATGGTCTCATTCAAACCTTTGTGGAGCCCAACCGAAGAGCCCGATCGAGATGAATGGCATATCGTAATCGAATGCCTTTTCCGCCGATATGCTGCAAATTTCTATCTGATAAGAAATAGCTGAGTTATGGCACCTCAAAGTTCGAAATTTGTCTATTTTTTACGTTTTTTTCAAAATTTTTCTATTTTATTTCGTTTTTTTTCTACGTTACAGTTAATATCTGGAATGTTTTATTTTTTATCCAAATAGTTTATTTAATTACCAACATTTTAAGCGTAATTTGAAAAAAATCGGATGAAAAATAAAGTTTTTATTAAGGATTTTGTGGAACGACAATATTTTCATCTTCGGTCTCTAATCTCATTGGTAAATGTCTTGTAAATATCGAAATCGAATTAAAATTTTTCACTGAACAGTTATATCAAAGACTATAAATATATATATATATATATATATGGTTATATGTAAGTAATAGTTTTAATATTGGATTTTGTGAAGGTCAGTCCATAATTGGCCACAGCTCTCATATAATTTCCATTTCCAAGAATAACTAGAATATAACTTTAAAATATATGGAGATGAAAATATCGTTGTTGAGATATGAAATTCATCATAAGACTCAAATACAGTAAAATATTTTATAACGTTCGTCACATAACATGTAATAGATTCCACATCGATATATGTAGGTGGATGGTATATACGATTCTGCACACCCGAATATAAATAAAATCTTACTTGTTTTTATTGAAATTTTGAAAAATTGCAACATCTAGAGAGTTGTTAATGCCATAATCCAACCATCACTGAATAAACATACTATAGGGTTACAATTCAACTTTGCAAATTTGTTTACAAACATATTTTTTACTATTTACCAAAAGAGGATACAACAAATACAATCCCATATGAGCCAGTGACAGGGAACCTATTCACACACATTCTATGTACGAGTACAACATACATTTAATGTTTATACTCGTAAATGTGTTTGTATTTTAAAATGACTTTGGGACAAGCAGTTTTTTCTTTTCTTAAATTTTTTCTAGTTTCTTTTTATATTTTTTTTGCACATCCTTTTCCTTTATTTTTTTCTCTCTTTACATATTTTGTGTGTTTTCATTTAAGTGCCATTTGACTAACTGTAGTCATCATAACTGAAATAATCTACTCAACATTAGAGAATTGTACATATATTCTCTGATAAAGTTGATTATGAAAATTTTATTTTTGATGGTCTCAAAAAATTAGAAAGAAAAAAAAATGAATTGTACAAAATAGAAAAATATGAAATGAAATTATTGAAATGCTCAAGAGTATCTATCTATCCCCCGTACTTTTTTTTACTATATATACAATACATACGTATGCACATATTTATATAAATTGTATATGGACAAATTTTCATATGTGTTTACATTATTATATTTTTATGAAAATACACTACAAGTGAAGCAAATGGGGAAGTTTAGATTAGGTTGAATCGGCTGTCGATCTAAATCTATATTTAAGGTTTTAAGTTTTTTTTTTTAAATTTCTATGAAAAATTGATTTTTGGCCAAAAATATTAGTGTTCACGGAATTTGCCTTAGAATTTTATAAGGATCCATACGCTATTATTTTTTTATTGCATATTTAGAATCTCCATCATTGATTTTATATCTGGTCAAAATTTCGTTAAATTCTACTTCCAAAAAGTGGGTCAAAATGTCGTTGGAAAAAATAGTGTATAATTTTTTGTTAAACATTTTCCTTCAATAAGTGTGTAAGCTCATATGTGCTATTTTATTTGAAATTGCCACTCCAAAGTTGTTAAAAGAATAATAGTGTATACGCATTATACTCCATTTTAGCCTGCAGAAAAAAAATACAATTTATGAAAACTTTAACTCATAAAATAGCTTATAATAATATACACTATTGTTTGAGAAATAGTTTCATTCCGACCATTTCTTTTTCCAAAATTTGTGCAAAAAGAATGTAATTTCTTGTGACTCGCAGTCATTATTTTTTAACTTACAAGGTGTAAAGAAGCGAAATTGTTTAAATGAGCCAGATGTAGCAGTGGAAAAAGACGAATGAATTTCTAGTTATTTTTGATTTACGCAATGTATACCTTGATTTGTCATAATTTTTTGTTTATAATAACGCAAATTGGAAAGCAATGAATATGTGCCAATTTATTAACAAAACTATGAATTAATCACTGTTTTATAATGTTACAAATTGATATGTTTTGAGATCAAATATTTTAATAAAAATACCGTAAAATTATTGAATAGAACAGCGTATACCATACAAAATAAAATAGTGTATCTGATACATCATACAAATTCCTTAAAAAATAAAATAGCCTATATGAAGGACTTGCGCTTTGAATGACAGAATTATGGTCTTAAAGGATGCGTAGAATAAAAAAAAATTCCCCAATTTAAAGACAATAAACGGTATTAGGTATTCGCCGAAAAATCCAATATGAAGCATTTTTAAATACCGCAATATTGAGGTTTTAATAGACATCCGATTTGACAAAAACTTTAAACTCTATTTTCTCAAAACCCCAAAAAAGTTATACGCTATTGTTATATTGAGGGGATGATATGTACATACAACCGAAATAACAAACTCCATATACCACATATCTTCTTAGTGGTGGGTATGAAAATTAAATGTTAGAGATTATTCTTACGGGTCATAAAAAAGATTTCGACGTCCATATTTATATTTTAAGCAATCTTTTTTATTTACACACCTACACACAGCGACTGACTGTGAGGTATGAATGTAAACTTTTTATCAAGAATGATAAAATAAAGATTACGCCAACGCGCGTAAAATTTTAAAATGTTCTGCGCATTTAGGCCCTGTGACGTCACACATTCTGTGTTTCTATTGGCTAATTTTTTCTCACTTGTTTTTTTTACTCATGTTTTGCTTGCATTTGCTCACTGCACTCTTCATGTTTATATTTTTTGTTGTTTTGTTTGTTTTTATTTTTTCCACAGATTTTATTTTAGAACTCTCAGAGACTTCAATTGCAAGGTTGCCAACTATCACATAAAACATTAATTTTTCGCAAGAAATTTTAATTCTAACACATGAAACATTATTGGTAACCCTTAAAATGGCCATACTACGTCACATAACGGGAAATCATGCGCATGGCGTAATCTTTATTTTATCATTCTTGCTTTTTATTAGTTGACGTATAAGCTGGATGTTAAGATATCGCTGAACAGTGGTCACCGGTCAATCTGAAGACAAGGTAATAAGAAAGTAATAAGTTTCTTTGAAATATTCGTTTAATAATAGTATAAAATGGAAAATCGATTATACGGAGACTTATTAATACTACTATTATATATTTTAAAGATGCGTCACCCTATTCAAATACCAACGAAGTGTTGAGTGTTATAAAAGCAAATACACATGAATTGTTTGCACAAGCATATGAATGTGCGCATATGTATGTGAGTATTTGTGCATTTAAAGTTTTATGCTTTTTGATGTTATTATTGTACAAATACAGCCATTCATAAAAACCATCAAGCTCTTCAAAATATGAGCAAATAATAATGTTGGGGGGTTTTTTTTAACTAACTTGATCAACTACTACAGCTACTGCCACAACTACTGACACAAACATAAATCCATATCAATTTATACATACATACATATGTATGTATGTAAGTTGATAAAGTGGCAGTGGTAGCTCTATTACATATACTTCATACAACTATCTAACTAGTCAGTTTACATGACCACTATTCATATGTTAAATGATTAGATATGATATTATAAATTTTGTATTTGTGTGTACATTGTACATGTCCTTTTGGTCTCCCTTTGCACCAACAAACAGCAACAACAAAAAAATATATTGTTTATAAAAAAGTTAAGTTGTACCACTTGACAAATAAAAGTTTCTTAACTTTGTTTACAATAAATAAATGGCACATTATTCGTTTTATATACATTTATACATACGAGTATTTATATATATTTTTATTATTTATAATACTGATGTCCTTATCTAAGGATTATATGAAATATGAAAACGTACCAGTTGTTAAATAATGCAAATTATTTAATAAAAATGTTATGGATTAGATTATATTTATTATATTATTTTCCCTTACAGACATACATACCTACATACCTATGTATACAGTACAATATAATTTATTGAAAAAAGTTCAATAAGTATAACTTTTGATGATTTTGATGTAGAAAATAAACATGATTTTATGAATACAAATTTAACTTGAACTTCTTTCAGACGGACTTGTAAAATTTGCTTGTTATTTGAAAGACTTATTTTTTAAAACATGGTTTGAATATACAGTGCTGATCAGGTAAATATTAAGGGACAACGACTGTTTGCATACTAACATGACTATTTTTGATAATTTCTAAATCCCGATCAAAAATTTCAACACATATTAAATTCTTTAACAGATATAATATTTATTTATGAAACATATAAAAAAAATAAAAAACAATATGTTCTTACTGAACATATAATTAAGGACAAATTATTTGTGCCGCATTCGTAAACAATAAAGTAGACTTTAAGTGTGCTTTCAGACAAAATTTTCATACAAAATTTTCATACAAAATTTTGTCTAAAAGCACACTTAAAGTCTACTTTATTGTTTATGAATACGGCATATTGTTTTTAAAATGTTACAAAAACTCTAAACAAATTTAGCTAAATTTATTAAAAAACATTATAAAAATTAATATTTTATTATAAACCCTTTACATTTAATGTCTTCACTGCATCTTCTTGGAAGACTTTCAACTAGAGCGCAACATCTTTCAACGGGAATATTATTCCATATCACCTGCACATTTTGAAACAATTCATCTGCATTTTTATTAGATTTTTTCCAGAGCTCTATCAACATCTGTCCAAAGATTTTCTATTTGGATTCAGATCCGGACTTTGTGCAAGCCAATCTAAAACATCAATGTTTTCATATGAAAACCACTGCTTTGTACTTCTGGCAGAGTGTTTCGCATCATTATCCTGTATAAAAATAAAATTATCTGCCATATTTTCATCAGCATATGGCGTAATTGTATTAACCAAAATGCTTTTTTATACGTTTTGATCCATACGTTTAGATATGCGACAAATAGGACCAACAAAGTACTAAGAAAATGCCGCCCAATCCATAATATTCTCTCCACCATGCTTTACGGTTTTTGGTGGACGTCGAACCTAATTTTTACCGTCTGAACCAAATTTTCCAAAATTCCAGCAGTTTTTCTAGATTTTTTGTTTGTAAATTCTAAGCGACGTTTTAAATTATTTTTTAAAACATTTGGTTTTTTTCTGGCAATGCATCCTCGTAGCCCATTTTGAAGAAGCCGACGCCTAACAGTCCAATTTGATATTTTTGCGTTAGTTGTTCAGCTACTACGCAATTTATTTGTTTAGAACTCATAAACGGATTGTTTTACAAATTAAACGATCTTCACGTTTAGAAGTTTTCTTTGGTCTGGGCTTTTTTTGTGTTTTCTCCATAATGTTGAATAGCACTATGTACCAACAAATAAAATTTTTTTAAATTTTTTAACCCAAAAATTAAGCTGGAAATTAAGTACCTAATTATATGACCAACCAAAATACAGTAAGAAAAGATGTTGATGCAATGTAAATCGAATTCCAACTGATATATTTTAAAGCACATGATACAGATGATTGATTTTTTAGAAAATTCCCGTTATAATGTACAGTGAGTCAAAAAAAAAAAAAAAAAATCTGTCAATAGTTACAAAAATGTTGAAAATACGTAACTTTTTGTGATATACAATTTTGTCCCTAAATAGCTAACCACCACTGTATATTCTATCTACAGTTGGTATCGTGGTACTACCGCGACTCATTTGGTACAAAATACTGTTGCGTTTGGTATTTCAAATGAAATAGATAAATATATCATTAAAGTTACTATTTGAATAGATTTTATTAAATTTCATGAACATTATGGAACTGATTTCAATTTCCATTACTCTTTTTAGTTTTGATTAATGTTTTTTATTTTATATTATTATTGAGTTTTTTTATTTTTCCTCACGGGCTATTTGTTGATCAACAATTTCTCTCCTCCTTTTCTTCAAGAAATGTAAATAACTATATAAACTATTAATAGTAAACAAAAAAAGGTCGATCAACACTTATAATTGTAAATAAAAAACATTACTGGTTTTTTTATATATTTGTTCTACCCAACGTTTCGTTCGCTTTTTTCGAATTTCATCAGGGGTAGTTTTTTATTTTGTAATAATGAATTAATGAATTTCATTCAAGAAATTTTTCGTTGAATTATCGAACAATTTAATTTACATTAAATGATTTTGAGGCTGAATTCAAAAAGTAAAGCTTAAAATGTAGTTAATCAGGTTTTCAAAATCGTTAGAAGTTCCCTTCTATTTCTTATAGTTATTCCTGAAATTATAAATCTAGTTATTTTGGAAATGTAACCGAAATATGCACGAATATATCGAGCCATAACCGCCGAAAAAATGTATCCCACAAACTCAAAATTTTACAGGGGAAGGTTTTTTTTAAATAAAATCAGTTTGAATAAAGCCATTATTTTAAAATTTATAATGTAAATATTGTTTTGTGTAATACATTTAATTTTAATAATTCTAAATGATGTTGAACTATCGATTTCGATAAAAAAACAACAATCGATTATGGTGTGGGATACATTATTTTGGCGGTTATGGCTCGATATATACGAGTACATATATAAATATACATATATTTAACAAGGTTAACTTTTCGCAAGTAACCCGATAATTCATAAATATGAATATTTTAGATAATCGCGACAATTAAGGCAAATAATATTCTTAACGATTCAGAAGTAGCCGTTTAAAAAATTCAAATTTCTGAGATTTTCGTCTCATTGTTTTTTCAAGTCCAAGTTAAGGTAATAATACAGGTTCTAGTTCCGGCTCTATTTTAGGTTTTAGTTTTTATTCTAGTTCAGGTTCTAGTATAGACTAGTTTCAGTTCAGGTTATAATACCGACTGTATTTAAGACTTTAGTTCCGTCTCTAGTTTAGGTTTTTTAAATAATTAACAAACACAAACTGCGAAGCTTTTTTGGCTTATCTGCAGAAAACACCCAGAGTCTTTGGCGGGAATCGAACCCGCAACCCTCAGACTGATAGTCCGGCGCACTATCGCCTAGTCTATCGGGGCACCCAAGTTCTAGTTCGGGTTTTAGTTCAAATGCTAATTCAGGTTTTGGTTTAGGGTTTAGTGAAGACTCTTAGTTTAGGTTCTAGTTCTGGTTCTATTTCACGTTCTAGTTTAGATTCTAGTTTCGTTTCTAGTTCAGGTTCTAGTCAGAGTTCTATTTACGACTCTTGTTTAGGTTTTAGGTACATAGCTCAGATTTAAGTTAGAATCTAGTACAGGTTCTAGTTAGGGATCTTGTTTAGGTTCTAGTTAAGGTTCGAGCACAGGTACCCGTTCGTGTTTTAGTTTTGGTAATAGTTTAGATTCTAGTTCCGACTCTACTTCAGGTGGCGTAGTTTCTAGTTCAGATTTTAGTTCAGATTTAAGTGCAGGTTTTAGTTAGGGTTCTAGTTCAGGTTCTAGTTTAGATTCTAGTTATAGTTCTTATTCTAGTTAAGTTCTAGTTCAGGATTTAGTTCAGACTCTTTCTAGTCCAGGTTCTAGTTGATGTTCTAGTTGAGGTTCCAGTTCAGGTTCCCGTTCAGGTTCTAGTTTTGGTAATAGTTTAGATTCTATTTCTGACTCTAGTTTAGGTTCAAGTTTAGATTATAGTTTCGTTTCTAGTTCAGGTTCTAGTCCAGGTACTATTTCCTACTATAGTTTATATTCTAGTTCAGGTTTTAGTTCAGACTGTAGTGCAGGTTCTAGTTGGGGTTCTAGTTCAGGTTCTAGTTTAGATTCTAGTTGTAGTTCAGATTCCAGTTTAGGTTCTAGTTCAGGTTTTAATTCAGACTGTAATTTAGGATCTAGTTTAGGATGAAGTTCGATTTGTAGTTCTGCTTCTAGTTAAACTTCCAGTTCTTATATTTAAATAAGAACTATGAATAATCTGAAATTTTACAGGTCTAACACTTTTTCCTATAACTATATTATTATAATTTTACTATTGACTAAAAATATTACACCTTGAAACGTGCACAATTCAAAATAGGTATTTACTCAAAAAACAAACTAAAGTGTTTGATCCTTTATAAAAACAAGCAATATTAGTGTATCAAACAAATATCTGCAGGTATAAGAATTTTTCTGTGTGATTGAGGGAGGGTGGTGGTAGAGATTTCCTTTTGGCAGCAGTATTCGTAATTGATAAGGCATATAACATTTCAAGGTAAAGTGTCTGATAATGTTTGCTTAACTTAACTTTTAAAAAGAAAATAATTTTTATTCTTTATAAAAGCGGTTCGAAAACTGTCCATACAAACGAGGGTTGAATACCAAATTCTTTTGTAAATAATTGTGCATAGTTGCATATTTTGGATATATTTAGTTGTAGATATGTATACATATTTAGTCTTCAAGAATTCATGGTGAATATTTAAGTATGAGTGTGTTTTAACACTGATAAGATTTGTTATTTTTTTGCTTTTGGTTTTGTTGTTAGAATAGCTAAAAATTCAAGGAGTGCTTTATGTTACTTTTGGGGCATGCCATAAAATGTGACGCTGATGCACGCAAATTGGGGATAAATTTTACTTTGTGGTGGTATGGGGCAGTGTAAAAAGCATTTTTATAATCTTTATTTTTTTTGGTTTTACCCCACCCTTTGACGGTTTTTGGCCCCCTTGTAATCTATTGCTTTTTCGAATACTTGCTTTTGTAAATGGAAGTTTGTGTGTTGTACAAACCGAGTATTTGCTTAATTTTAGGCTTCTGTTGTTTTTAACAAATTTTTAATGTTTAGTTAACATCAAATTAATATTGGTTGCATGAATGAGCTATAAAATAGACAGCAGTTAAAAGGAGTTATTTCCTTATTAGTTTTCGAAAGACTTCTAATATAGAAATTGCTCCCACTTGTGTCATGTTTGGATGATGATAAGTTACTACATATATAAAGCTTAAATAAAATATTAATTATAAACAACAATTCAGTAAAAAGTGTTAACATCTAACTGCTAATAAAGAATTAATTCTTTTTAAATCCCCTTAGTAGACTGAGGGGTGAGCAAAGCAGAAAATGAGTGGCTGTTTGATGGTAGTAGTCGCTGTAATGGCATATTCTCCCTGGGGTTAGAAGCTACTCAAAGCATTATAGTGCATTTTATATTTTTATTTGTTTCATGCACAACGCTCAATGCCACCCATGTAACCATTTTTCCCCCACCCCACTACCCTTAAAATACACAACCATACTTCTTAGACTTCGTTCACAAAGTTAATTTGTTATTTTCTTTCCTTTTTATTTTACAATATTTATGTATTTTGTGTAGTAGCTATATATGAATTCGTTTTAAAACAACTCGACAGCGAAATTTCGTAGACGCCCTTACAATTTTTATGATTTTTGTTCATTTTAATATATTTATGATGGTTGGATTTCTTTTTTTTTTAGCATGATGTTGTTTCACTGATAAAAATAAATTTTTACGTCATTCTTCTTGTATGGCCTGTAGCATTATTGTCGTTTTAACTTGATATTTTCTATTACGCGCTCGACTCAAGCCGTTCCCCCTAACCATATGATATCTTGATTGGCCATAAAAAATTTGTTATATTTTGAAAGTATTTTTTTGATTTATTACATTCGATTTGGTAGACTCCCTTGTGAAATGCATTTTTGATGACAGTTAATGATTTTCATATTAAGGTTTTTATTTAAACGCATTTTCAGTTGTCAATGCGTCAATCAGTTATGGTGCTGATTTAGCGTTAAAGTTTGTTAGAGAAAGGAGAGATGTATCTGCGGTTCGTAGTTTCAAAAGGGAAGAAAGGGAGGCTAGAATAACCCAAGGTTCAACAGGCTAATACGTTTTTTTTTTAAGTTTTGTGTAGTACAAGTCAAAAAATTCTTTCACAGAAATAGTTCTCTGTAAAAGAAGGTAGTGCACAAGAATCCTGGTTAAAATGAATGTCCATGAATAATAGATGTATTCACTACTAATGAGATGCTACTTAATACAAAGGAGTGTGTTTGGGATATAAAAGGCTTTCCAATAACAGCTTGTGGTTGTTGAAATTGAAATGGTTAATGTTTTTGGAAATATTTGTCTTTATGAATATGACTAACCTTGTCACATAGATTCCATTAATTTTCAACCATAACTTAGATTATGTTGACTTGGAAGGCATTAATTAATTGCGGCTTATTGGCATTTATTTGCTACTTCATCAGACAGCCCCAGAAAAAGTGTCTAAATCTAGGACAACCATATCCTCATATCGTTCATGCATCTTGATCATACATCATACTATTCGGTGTAGAAAATGTACGGTGTTGAGCTCACTAATGTCGTTTTGGAAGAAATACGTACTAATGAACTGCAACCTAGAAAAACGTGACATCCTTGTCTATATCTTTCAATTCGGTCTAAAAAAATGTACGATGATGACCTCACCGTAAGTATGGAGCAATGATGCCGCCCTTTCAAAAACAGCACCAAACAGTAACTTATTGTAATTGTATAGACATTTATCCAAAATTAGCCTCGTCTTTAAAGATACTAAGGACTGGTATCATGTAGAATGTATTTGTGGAGTGTAGCGTCCTTCTGCTGGCAACACCTAGTCCTTAGCATTCAATTCTGCACCAAATAGTAACTTTCTAATCCAAAAATTAGTCTGGTCGTTAAAAATAATAATGTTTATAATAGTGACACTAACGAACTGAATCCTTTAATAACTTTAATACTTACACCATCCTACAATCATCATCTACAATACTTTTTACTATCAGGACGAAGAAAAAAAGTAAATCGTTTGAAAATGTTCAATACAACTTTCTATAGTGTCTACATTGCATTCGAATATGCATAGTTCTCAAAGCTTTTGTCGACAGCTCATTCGGTATGAATAAAGAAATTTGTAAAACGAAGGTCTTACTGGTCAAGGATTAACACAATATGAATATCACACGTATGTTCCTTCTAGGATGCCATCGGAGTTGGACTTCCCTCTCAAAAGAAGCCTGTGAAACATTGGCCTTATCGATCGTGTGTTCCTTCTGGTGTACCATCGGCTAAATCTCCCCAACTTCCACACAACGAAGTTGGACCCTTTTGAATGCCCGAAAAGATCGTCCTTAAAAAAAAAATTATACCCATATTTAATCACATCCTTTGTTATCATTACACAGTTATATTTGTTGAACAAATTGGCTTACCAATGCATGGTAAAAAGCTTTGCAACAAATGTATTAAATGTAATCGACCACTGTACTGGTTGTAACTAAAATCATATACAAAAAACTAACCACTCATAGAAATATAAAACACTGTGGCGCTATGCCTACAAAATAGCATAATAGACATCAATTTAAAAACCACTTCACCTCTGCTAGCTTTTAATTAAGCTGCTAAACTAATTTGCTTACAAAATATATAAAATATATTATATTCTTAATTAAAACTACTATATTTCATGTTAATAAAACTTTCTCAGAAGAAAAATTTACTTTTAGAGTTTAATAAAGTTAAAACTCCTTTTTATTTATCTGTAGTCAAATGTGCCGCGTTGTCTAGAGAACAAATTACAGCACATAACGAAAAGGGTGTAACCATAATTTCTAAACAGCAAAGTATAAAAACCTTCATTTACATGATAAAATACAAGAAATTCAAAAAAAACTGAAAGAAAAGAACTTTCCTAAAGTAATTTTGTTTTTCATTAAATTTTGTTGAACTCCTCCAGCAAAACGTTTGCATTTAACGCAATACCCTTTTTATAAACGACAAACAATCCTTCGTATTATATAATGCCAAAAGACTAAATACCCTTCGAACGCTTTTAAATACACAGCAGATACTTTCACATACTACCTAAATAACTTCAGTAAATTTGTTGCTAATTTCATTAGAGTGAAAAAAACATACTTCTTATTTACTTTATGATGTTTTCGACATGACTTTATTTTTAAAATTACATAAATACAACAGAAGAAAATTAATAATAAAGGTGTTAATTAATAATGCCAACAACAAAGTTCCAACAGCTCTTAAATGAATGGAAAAAAATTTTTTGTGGAAAAATAAAATAACTTAAGGAACATTTGTCTGAAAAGCTTTTAAAGTAGCTTTTTAAATAGTTAATTTTTAATTAAAAATCCTTATTTTTTTTACCTTTAAAGCAAAATTGAATTAAAGGTATGGAAAACAATTAATTGACTTCCTTTCAAAATGTTAATATGATTATTCTATAGAAAGTCAATTAATAATATAATAACTTTAATTTCAATTCAAAACAGAAAATTTCTAAGACATAATTGTTCAATTCACTAGTGATGTTGTATGTTGTATATTGTATGGTAGAAGTATGTGATTGTGAACACAATTTTGAGTAAAGTACATTATTTAAATAAGGATTTAAAGAGAAATGGATTTGTATTGATTTTATTGAAGCTTTGAAGCACTTTTAAAAAATTACTGGAATCTAGAAGCCATGGAGATTGATTTTCCAAAGCAGGAGTGTATTCAAATAAATTGTATTTTTTGGCAGTTTTAACGATGTTCGCTTATTCACAAACCTAGTCAACCAGTAAAAAGAAGGAAAACAACGTTTAAGCATGCCTCTACTTTATGCAACATCGTTAAAACAAAATATTAAATTTTTTACATAACTTTTGTACTTTGTTTACTTTATTTTAACGCGAAAAATCTATTAATCTATTATATTAGTGTCTCTTATTTTGCTAGTTTTTGTTAATGAGTTATATTTTGTTTAAGTTACTTATGAATTATGTATTATATTTTGTTTTAAATTTGTACAATATTAGGTGTGTTCTTTATATTGACGCTCACAGTACATCAATTCGACGAACAATGCATTAAAGTCCTTAAAGAGCTAAATTCAATTTTACTACTAAATCCAAGTTTAGTAAAGAAAAACCAAATGTACCAAATGTGTAAATATGCCAAAAAAAATCCTTATTGTACTTGTAACATTAAATAATTATTAAATACATACATACATATTTGTTTTGCAGTCATGTACGTGTACACTTGATGGTACAATTTCGACAAATTATTTCCGTTTCCAGTACAATGAATTTGTGTTTGTAAGTTACCTCCATACCTACTTACATATACACACATACAAACATTCGAATTTATGCATAAATACAGCTACAATTCATTATAATAATGGAAGAGAATAATACAAATAATTTCTCTGGGTGTCTGTCTGTCAGTCCGTCCTTCCGTCTGTCTGTGTATTTGTCAGTAATTGCTAAAAGGGGATTGTGGAAATAAAATACTCAACAAGTCGTAAAATTCATAAATACAAAACTACATTTTATGGAAACAAAAATAGGTAACAAGTTAAAATAAACAAAGTAAAAAAAAAACGAAACGGAAATAAAGGTATTCGCTTTTAAAAAAAGATTTCAAACAACAATGCCAGATTTTGATTAACGAAAAATTTTGGAAATAAGTTTTAAAGAAAACACAATGCTAGATAGCACGGCGAGACAGTCCAAAAAACCTGGGACCGGATATTATTTTTCTTGTTAAAACAAGATTCCAGTTTAAAACCCGGTTTTTGTACCTTTGCGCACTTATAACCCTGTAATTTTGTTGATAATGATCCAATTTTCAATTTCTTACTAGATTTGGAAAGAAAAAACTGAGATCTTTTGAATTATATATAATGTATCTAAGAACAAAGTTTTGAAAAGCGATGTTTGATAAAATAAATATATATAGCAAACAGCTTTTATCATTTTTTGCATTTTCATCACACAGTGCAACAAGTAACCCAGCAGGCCATCTAAGTCCGAAAAGAGGTTTTTCTGACACCTTTTACGGAGTGTTCATGCTCTTTATGAGCCCAAAAAACAATCATTATTGCTCCGAAAACCTTCAGAAAAGAGGGTCATTACATTCGAAAATGGTCCGTCAGAAAGAGCTCTTAGATAATGTCAGAATAGAGTGTTTTATGAGGGGATTTGGGCTCAATTTTGTATCACTGTATAGTTGCTTGAATCAATAGTATTGGAACAATTATTGGGAATATGTAAACACTTGGCTCTTTCGCGAACTGCTCCCGCAAAATTTTTTTAAATTCTAAAACTGATTCGTATCCGGTCTCATTTTGCTGTTTATAGTCTGGCAAGTCTTGGCTTGACATTTGTTAATATTTCATTTAAAAATCATTTAAGTGTAAAAGGTTGCCATAATATTTACTTTGATGTTAAATTTATTTTTTGGCAATTTTTTTTTGTGCCACCAATGTTCTGTTATTCATTCGTTTGTTTTTCTTTAACATTCAAACGTTTACCCTCTTGATTTGCAGTTTCTTTTTAACCAACAAAAAATGTATTTGACAAAAAAAACTTATTTAAAATACCAGAATAAACGAAAGAAATACTAAAATAAACAAATTCTTTTAAAACAACTGCAATATTTTTGAAATGAAATATAAAATTTTTTTTCTAGCAACTTCCTTAAACAAATGACCACAATTCGTTTTGCTTTTTATATTAATTTTTTTAGTTTAAACATTGCTTTTTTTTTTGTTGATTTTTCTTAGGATTTCATAAACATTGAATATATACGAGTATAAATATATTTTGTTGCTTTTTTTAACTTTATCAATTCTTGTTTACTTTGATTTCCTCCCTTAATGTTGGCTAGTTAGTGATTCATTTCTGTTGTTGGCAGGAAGGTGGTAGGTGTTATTGGCTTTAAACAACCTGTAGAGTTTTTTTTTTGGGAATTTTTCCTTGTAAATAGTTTATTGTCTTTATATTTATTTCTGTTTCTTTTATATTATTTTTTAGCATTCGTTTAATATTTACATTTATTTTTCACTTGAGTGCATTTTCCATTTGAAATATTAGAAATAGTAGAAATCTAAATTTCAAATTGATTATTGATTTTAGAGCTGAGCACTTGTTCTAGTATTTGTTATTTGTCTGATTATTATGTACTGTTAAGATGTAGAAGATTGACGTATTTAGCCTAGAAGCAAAATAATACTTTAGAATTATGTTTGGCGATTGTATGATTGAAAATAAATACAATTTTTTTTAAGAAAAAGATAAGAAAATTGTCTTTAGTTAGCTAAACTAACCAGTTTAGGAACTAATGAAAAAAACCTTTCAATTTATTAGCATGTCACAAAAACTTTGCTAACCAAATAATCATTAGTGTATTTTCAACAAAATAACAAAATTTAAAGGCAGATTTAAAGAAGAAATACTTCCAAATTTGACTTCTAGGAAGCTGTTTGGTAAGCTAGATGCTGCTAATAGAAACGAATCAGCTGAATTTTGAAATTCTGCAAAGTTTGTTGTCCTAATGGCACAAAATACCCAGGTTATGCAAAAATACAAAACAAAAACCGTGCAAAAGTAAGGGTATTACTATCTATAGGGTACCAATTTCACACATTGTGTACAATATTGCAATGTAATGAGCCAAGGAGATGATTCCCTGCATTATTTACAAAAAATATTTTGCGACTGATGAGAAATTTTATTGTTTCACTAAAAATAATGAATTTGCAGAAATCCAGTCACAAATTCTGACCGATATTTTACAAAAAAAAAAAAAAAAAACAAAAAAAAAAACGAAAAATATTTTTCAATTTAATTTTTCGAAAACTATGAAAAATAAATATTACATACAGACATTATTTTTAAAGATCTCGCCAAGAACATTCAGAAAATATAAAATTATGAAAAAACTACATGTCAAAGGTGTCCTATTTTGAGCCCCACAACTCCGACTGTAAAGGATTTGTGGGATCCAACATAAAAAATTTAACAGGAATACTGACTGCTTTGCAACTCGCATGCAACATTATATCGGATCGGACTAGTGGCTTATAAATTACAAATATATTTCTAAAAAATGTCCATTCCGCCCACTGTGTGTACATACATTTTCCATGCAATACGAGTACATGGAAAAACGTTCAAATTTGTGAAACATGGCAAGGTTTATGTACATTTTGCAAAATTCAAGTAAATATAACTGTTAAGTGCTTAACATTGGTCTGTTGACTGTAACATTATCAATGTTAGAAAATGTGGTTTTTGTCTCTGCTAGTTAAATAAATTCTCTGAGACTCTGTTACTCAGTTCATTTCTCCGTTTCGAATGTATTATTTACAAAACGATTCTATATTTCCTCAATATTGACAACGTTAATGACGACCATAAAATGTTCCAATATTATTACGATCAAATTATTCCTATGAAAGTGAATTGCAATTTAAATTACCAGGCACTTATTATAGAAGCGCTACACATTAATACAAAGCATACTTGTACATCGATTGTAAATACAATTGGAACTCAAGGAACAAATATTAACCAGTGTTTAGTTATATCTAACATTATAATTAGATAATAGTTTCACTCTTCGTTTTATGCATATGTTCAGAAAAAATTATTAAACAGTTCTATGCAATTGCCGTACTTGTATCTCGCCAAAGCTTAAAAAAAATTCCTCTCTTAAATAAATTTACGCAATGAAAATCAAAACTAAATCTAAATTAAATAAATTTTCGTATTTTTATTACCTCAATAGCATGTAACAAAGTGTTAATGATGCAGCATTACACCGGAAAACGCCACAATCGTGAGAAATTTTCTGCTCAAATCTTGTTATTCTGAATTCCCTAAACAACACAGCAATTGATTAAGTATCGATTACAAGAAAAGTCTATTTTATTCCCACTTTTCTTTTTATCAAGACTGATAGCCAAAATGTGTCTTAACTTCAGCTGCATCATATTTTGGTGTGAATTGTCCATAATCGATAAGGGTGTCGATGACGGCAATTACACACTGCCGCGTTGAAAAAATAACAATGTTGTTTAGTAAAGCTGATGATGCTGATGAAGATGAAAATGATGCTGATGAGTTGATTGGGCTTTTGTTGTTGGCTTCTTGTTGTTTTGTTCTTCTTTCATTATTATGAAAAAGCTACTTGTAATTCGATACTTTTTTGGTTGTTGGTATTCCCCATACTGTACTTAACACCTCTAAGGAAGGAAGACAAAAAAAATAATAAAAAAAAACAATGTAACACGATGTTGTTTATTACATTAAAGTGAACAAAAAAAGTTTTAAAACAGTTTTAGGTTTTTTGCTTATTATTAGAAGGGGGTGTTGGTAATCAATCGATTTGTGGTGAAAAAAAAATGTTTAAAAAAGTATTAGAAAGATTATGTATTCTTAAAGTTGTATAAAAATAATTATAAGTTGCCTATTGAAATATTTTATCTCTCATTTACTTTCAGTGGATAAACTTTCGTTTGCCCCTTGTTTGCTGGAATTGCTGGTTGTTATTTGACAAATCACAGTTGTTAAATTGCGTGAAATTGTTGACACTCCAGAAAATGTGCAATTTTTTAGAGTTTTATGCAGTAAGCACGCTATAGAAAGTCAATATGAAACGCATGCTTTGCCTCTATCAAATAATTTGCTATAAGTATAGATATCTAAATTATAAATGAAGTTTTTATTGCCACTGCAATATTGAACAAAAGGTCTAAGGTTTATAAAGTTCTAAGGTTTATATTCTTTTAAGACTGCTCTGACCCTCAAATGAAATCAGCTCCTTTACTAGGATATTTTGATATTTCAGTACTGGAGCACTTAATCTCCTCGCATATTTTAGTGACAGATCTCACAGATCTCTATGGATATTTCAATTTTTAATGTACTTATTTTTTGACCAGCACTCAAGGTATGACCCCTACTAATGCAATGAATTTTGTTTGAATTAGGAAATAAAATAGGATTAATAAGGTGCTGTAGATTATTGGGTTAGCGCTTTTGTTTATTAACCATGAGTTGGTATTTGTGGCCGGATTCTATTCCCAAACTCATCAGTTTCTGATAATTAGTAGTTTTCTAAGTATCATAACTAGTATTTATCACAGAGCCCTCTTTCTGTGTTATAACATTGAAATAATGCGCCTACTCACCAACAGAGGCGCTGTAATACTGCACTTAAAAACATAACGCGCTATTGCACAGTTGTGATATAAAGATTTTTTCTACTTTCCACCACCTTTACTTCTTCCTCCTATTTCCTTTCCAAAGAAAGTATCACAATTACATTATATAGACATATTAATTGGCTGAGTGTTACTTCTCTTTAAAAACTAATAACACGATAGAGGAAGTTGGTGAACATTTGATTTGAATTTTCTTATTCAAAGTGATATGCTGGCGTAATGTTAAAAAACGAAATTTAACTGAATTGTTTTGTGCCATTCACTGTCCAGTCGACCACAAATGCATGAAAGCGGAACGTGTATTTCATATAAACAAACGGGTTTCGGAAACAAGTTCCTCAATTTCAGCTGAAAACATTCTAATCTACTAATAGTGAAATACAACCCACATTGCGGCGATACTCCAATGAATCAATATAGTTGGGTATCTATCTGCCACCAGAAATAATTTTTGCCATCTCATATTAGATGTAGTATTTCGTACACCGTTTTCAGAAACCAGACAGTTTAAAGCTTCTTTAAACACTTGAAAAATATGTTTAGTTCAGAAAACATCACATTGAATTCTCATGCCTAGAGCATCAAGTGTTTTTATTTCATTAAAATTAATACCATCCATTAAAAAATAAATAAAGCATCGTGTTGGGTTGTGCGTTTTTGTGTTAACCAACAACATTGAGTCTTACGGGCGTCGACTCGACTCGTCACAAGATCTTGGTTAATATAGTTAAATGAATATGAATGGTGGTTGGAATTTTGAAGTTTTAAATTTAAAAACATACTTTTAGAAAGAACGGAGCCTAGAGGTACAACTGATTTAACCTTGGAATCGTCTAATGACGATCCTATCTATACCAACTCATATATGATGTATAATCCCTCCTGAAATTTACCATCATTGTCATATATTTGAACCAAACCAAACCAAGCGACTTGTATCGCTGTACATTCAACTAAAGTCCCTTCAGAACAGTCTTCCATCGATTACTACCGTCAAGAGTCAGTTTCCTTAGCTTTTCTTTCATAAAC
This sequence comes from Bellardia pandia, assembly GCA_916048285.2. Lineage (NCBI taxonomy): Eukaryota > Metazoa > Arthropoda > Insecta > Diptera > Calliphoridae > Bellardia > Bellardia pandia. Next base: position 38,974,428 of record OU696530.1, read on the forward strand.
AATTCGAATTTCTTCGCTCATAAGTATCTCCTTCAGAGGATGTGGTGATCTTTCGTCCTCTACATTCTTTGTGGCGTATGTTTGTGTGAGCCTTCTCGAAACTATTCACTTTATATATACTAGTCACGTTCTAAATCAAACTAGGGTCTCCTTAAAGCAGCCTTCTTACTGTCATGTGCCTCTACTGATTTCGAATTTACGGAATTCCGACATTTTTCTCTCATAAGTATGTGGTGTATCTCACATCTTTCACTTATATTTGTATCCTCCCCGAAATTGGCCATCGTTTTCCTAACATACTCGTATGTCCAAAGCATGTGTCTAGTAGCTCTTGTAAAAAAATCTTTTAAGCACTTTTTCAATTAAATACACATGTGCAGCTCTTGTATTAGACTTTACTCCCTATTTAAAAAAAAAAAAAACATTTCCAAAGTTAAAGTAGAGTATCAAAATACCATAAATGTCTTACTAAGAATTACTCAAATTTGTCCCTTCTGTGCTAAGTTGCACAAAAAAATGTCCTAAACACAAAATTCAATATAAGATGTTCTAAAAGAAAAAATATTTTGCATGGCTCAACGCAACTGACAGCTGTTTATGTCATTAACTCCTTTCGGGAGCAAAAAAAAAAAAAAGAAACGAAATTATGGAAATGAAGAGAAAAATCACTTGTGCCAAGTGACATGAAAAAATCTTGTATGCATCATAATTCGTTACTGTGAAAGTGTTAAATACACACCAGCACCTAAACCAAACACATACGAATATACCAATTGACCAAGGTTTTGGAAAATTATTATGCTGTCTCAACTTTCTCAAAAACGCAAGATTGTTCTGGTAAGATTTTGCAGAGCTTTGCTGTTGCCAAATTTGTGGTAGTTCTCAAGAATACTTTGCTTAGCCATTTTTCGAATATTTGGTCTGATGGGTTATTAATATGAGTACTAAATGTTGTACATGGTAAAATTGGTACATTTTAAAATAAGTAAATACGAGAACATGTAAATGAACACACGCATACTTATCGCAAGTACTTTACGGCGTAATAAGCAGTCCTCATTCAACCAAATGATAAAATAGGTCTCATTTTTCCACTGCTGATTATGATGCCTGGCATACACTTCCTTTTTTTTCGGTTGTTTATGACATTTTTTTTCTCGTTCGCTTTCTTTTTCCCCAACCAAATGTTATTTTTTTCTTTTTTGATTATGAGTACGTTTCTTAAGAAGTTGTTTTTTGGGAGCAGGGAGTTGTGAGCGTTTGAGTGTGTGATTGAATATTTGTTTGGATAAAAGTATGTATGTACAATGTGGCAACATGTTTATGTCATGTGTTAATATTTGAAATTACGAATGTCAAGTAATTTGTTATTTTAAATTATGTTGTTACACACTGTATGATTTACAATTATTTTTAGAAGCAATTATGGATTTTTGGTCGGTTTCTTCTTGTGCAAGAACATGAGGTATTTATAAAATTTTTTTAGTATTTTTATGCGATCTTATTGTATATAATATATGTAATTTTAATATTTCTTTAATGTGGTAAATGAGTTTATGGGTAATATTTGCTATACAAAAAAGTAAAGGGGGCGCTTAATATAAATGTGCTACTCATGCACCAAAATTGGAAATGCTTTTTTTTGAACTGTTTTTTTTAGCGACAATTCAATTGCATCTAAATAGCTACAAATATTATGTTGCTATCACCTTTACTACGTCTCGAAACCGAAGAAAACTTAAATATGCTGTAACTTCGATAAAAGGCGTCTAAATTGAAAAGGAACGTTATTATTTTCTTTTAAAATTCATGTGTTTTTAAGTTAATTTTCTACTTTGTTATTCACGTCATGGATTTGCATCTCCTGAAACTTCAATACACTTAGTCCAAGGCTTATCTAGAAAATCTATCCCTTGATTAAAATAGTTTTCCACAAGTGGATTACAACTGTAATTGCATCTTCACTGGTTGCTAAATCAGGAGAATAAGGTGGGTGGTCAAGCAACTCGTACTTTAAAGTTGATTTTAGCCATTGTTAAAACACTCTTGTGCGCTGCTGAGTTGTCTAATTAAAAAATTATGTTTTTGTGTTGTAAGCCCAGACGTTTTGATCCAAAATGTTGCAATAGTACTCTGAATTTATTGTTTTACCATTTTGCAAATAGTCTATCAATAAAATACCTTTGAAGTTCCAAAAAAACGTTGCCATAACATTACCAGCCGATTGAACTGTTTTTGCCTTCTTTGGGGCTCTTCCTCAAGTCCATTGCTTGGATTGTTCTTTTGTCTCTGGAGTATAGTGGTGGATCCATGTCTCATCAACAGTTATGAAATGACGCTTAAAATTCATTTTATTTTTCTTAAAACAATCCAAACAAGCTTCAGAAATTTTCATTCTTATGCGTTGTTGGTCAATTGTAAACATATGCGGCAGCCATCTTGCAGAAAGCTTTTTCATCTGTAGTTCTTCATGCAAAATTAAATGGACTCGATCATTTAGATGCCCATGATATTAGCTATTTCACGCACTTTTATTCGTCGATCATTTAATACCACATCGTGCACTTTGGCTACAATTTCTGTTGTTGTTGCTATTTTTTGACGTCAACTTAGGGGTGCCAGACGTACTTTTTTTTTAGCAGTACGCGTACTGTTTTTTTTCAAATGTACTGTTTTATGCACAAGCCTCAAAACAGTGCGCAAATGTACTGTTTTTTACACGTTGTACTGTTTTTGTACTGATTTTTCGTTAAAAGCTTATTTATATTAAAAAAATATTGATAAAAAAAAATTATTGTTCAGTGTATTGCTTTATTAAAAAAAGGATTATTTATCGGGGTTTAATCTACTTTAAATTTGATTAGGAGATCAGTGTTAATGGCTCTAAAGCACTGATGTCAAAAAAAATTTGTTTGTCCATATGAAATGAATACAACAACAATTGTTTCATGAAATGGACATCATTGCGCTAAGGCATTTCTAACCATTAAACATTGTAGATTAACATGACGAATATTAAAGAAACAAATTGGATTTCATAAATATATCGTGTTTATACAACGTATTTAAATACATTTTTCGAAAAGCTGATGGCACATTTAATTTTAAAGTAGTCATGCTATAGGGGGTTAAGAGAAAATGTTACTTGGATTTTTTTCAATAAATGATACTTCTTGATTTTTAAATAATAAATTTCTACACCATGTAAATTGGAACAGCATTATTCTTACTAAAAAATATTCAAAAATGAGTAAAATTGAGTTGACATTAAATTTAAAGTTCTCTTTTGTAATGTAAATTAATACAAAAAAACTTTGTATTACAAGTAAAGCAAAAATATTGTAATCTAGAAGGACTTTGATGATATGTACCTTCTTCAAAAACGTTCATTCTATATGTTATGATCTCATATTTTTAAGTATTTTTAAGAATTTTTTTGTTGCTTATTAAATTAATATTACAAAAATGTTATTACATGAATAAGAGTTATGTTAAAAAATAAAATGTACTGTTTTTTTTTTAATTGTACTGTTTTTTTGTATAAGTTGTACTGTTTTTCCGTATTTCAAAGCTGGCTACCCTACGTCCACTATATGGTTCAATGCTTGTACGACCACGTTTAAATTCAGCAACCCAATTTTTCTCGTATTCTCTCTTTAACATAGCACCACAAATAAATAAATAAAATACACTGGTGTTAAATAGCATAATCGGGCCAACCAATTCAATTTTCTATAGAAAACTAAAGTTATCGATAACTTTTCTATAGAAAATTATTGCTATCGATTTCTTTATGTTTAAAGTTCTAGCTGTCGATTACTTTTCTGTAGAAAATTAATGCTATCTTTAAATTCTCTTAAGAGAATTTTTGTAATCCTTCAACATCTGGAGTGCCGAATGTTATTTGGTTAAACCCGATCTTTTCGTCATGCAAAATATTGAGCACCTAGATTTTTAAATAAACCCGAAATAGGAGCTATACTTAGAGGTTTAGCTTCAATGCATGCCTGCCTTTGAGCAACAAAAGCAAGTGAAAATTGTTGAAATCATGAAGGACGTGCTATACGAAGTAACAGTTTCTCCTAGAGTGGTCTGGTATTCAGCAGGTATTAAGGTATGTTTTGCAGTTTCCGAACATAAGAAATTTGTTAAAAATTAAATTTTTTTATCAGGCTACTCTAGCAGTGATCGTTAAACATCCCTTGTATCAAGCTGAACCTTTGCAGCTTTTCATTAAAAATGAATTGCCCTCTGTAGTGGAAACTGTGTATACCATGAATTTGTTTTGGCGTCTTTGAATTATTTCTACATTTTAAGCTGAGGCTGTTCTCCATAGTTGTGTTCCATAACACCGTATAGGTTTTACAATATTCATATGATGGAGTAATTGTTTGGTGATATTAACTCCTCTTGGAGAGAAGTAAGTTTTACACTGTCATACAAAATATAGTGGCGGTTACAAATAAAGTTCACTATTATTATTTTAGATTTTTTTTTATTAAATCATATCTGTAATAGTTTTTTAAGGTTAATTCTGAAATTTGGCCAATAAGAATGAAATAGTCTTAAATTTATAAAGTTTTTTACTTCTCCTGTAAAAAAATAAAATGTGTAGTTACGGCCTTTTAGATTTTCGGTGACAATATGTTTGACTGGCAACGAATTTACTTATAAATCTGTTTTCTATGTTAATAATTTTTCATTAAAATGACAACCCCATTTGTTGCTAATTTTAATTCGGTTAACATCATTACAGAGGGGAATACAATAGGCAGTTACTTTTACAATATTCTAACAAAGTAAAAGAATTAAACATATATGACCCTGAAGATTTTACTGCTCTTTACTTGTTTTAATTCAATTAAAATCTCATTATCATTCTTTTTATTTATGACTTTAACTAATTGTTTTTTTTTTGTATATAATTAACCTCTTAGTACCCCACCCTACAGTTTCAGTGGTCTGTTACCCACACCTTCCTCCATCATAAAAATAGAAGTAAAAGCCACTGCCTTTGGAAAAAAGCAACAAAAAAATCATTAAGTAATAAAGGTGTGTATGTGTGTGTGGAAGGGGCATAAGTAAAAAACTTGAGTGTTTCATTATCCTTGTATTGTTTTATTATTATTTTGTTGGTGTTGTTGTTGTAGTTATTTTACAATACCCTGAACTCTAACCTACTTTTTATTTTGAAGAGCTTGTAAATGTCGAGTGTCTGCCACCCCTGTACTCCGCCAGACCCCAAAGCTTAATTGCCCCTTTTCATAACATAAACGCCAAAAAGAGTTACACGCACAATACAACAGAGAGAGAGAGAGATCAAGTGTCAGTTAGCAGCAAGTAAAATAAAACGAACAGCAATTGTTTTACTATTATTGTGTTGTTTTTTTTGTGTTTACTGCTTTTAAGCACATCAGTTTGAAATCCATTTACAAAATAACATAAAACGTTACAAAATTTAGTTCTTTCCATTTTTGTATTGCAGATAACACATTCCATATTTACCGAGAGTTTTCCCTAGAAGTTGCAAGATGGAATGTGTGTTTATGTTTTTGGGTGCCTGGATATTTGTTGCAAATATTTACACATTCATCCAGTTCAGCAGCTTTAGTCTATTGTAATGTTTATTGATGATTTAGCTGTAATTGTTGCTGTCGATAGTTTTTCGTTATTGTCGTCAATTTCTTGTGGGAATTTTAGCAAAAAAACATACATTCGCATTAGTTTTTGTGCGGTTCTGTCTGCGTGTGAATCTTGTGTCATATGCGAGCTTTGTTAAGCAGATCTTTAAATGAATGGAAACTCAGTGAAGTACATTGGTGCAATTATACCAGAGATAGGTAGTAAAAAGCAGAAGCTATATCCACATTCAATCTGATCATTTCGTGATCAAAACCACAGCCATCCTTATGCCATCAATGTCAAGACGATACTATTGGAGAGTCTTTAGGAATCCACTAGAGAGTCATGAGGTCTCTATTAGTGTACTCTTGACATTATTCTCTAATGCACACTTTCCGACTCCTGCTCTCCCCTAGAATGACAAATTTTACAGCTGTCATGATGAGGGAGAGAGAGGAAATCTTCCAAATCTGTACTGAGTTTATTTACGATCGTTAAAGTCGAAGACACTTGGATAGAATTATTGATCCACGACTCACAATCGTAAACTTTCACATATAAAGAGAGCTGTACACATGTTGTCTTTTTCGATCATGCAATGATCAGTGATTCTCTCAACCAAATATCACATTTTAACATATAGAATATATATATGCCAGAGACATCTATTGACGATAGTAACCAGGCCTCGCGCTTCCTAGCATAATTCAGCTAGTTCAAAGTAATCATATTGTCTAATTTACGTGTTTCTCCTGGACCAACTATTTACCCAAACATAGAGTTTGGATCCTAAAGTGAAGCACATCCTGGACAGTTAGTGTGTTATATTATCCTTTGCAACTTTTTCCGAGTGCTAAAAACATCATTTAACTTTTCTGCCCATTTTAATTTTGCAAATTCCATTGCTAACGTTGAAAATTCATAAAATCATCAAACAATAATTTTCCAAATTGTTTTCGTTTATTTGCATTTTGTGTGAAAAATACACGCAACACAACACACACCAAAAATGACATTTTATTATGGAAAATTATTCATTGTACATAAATATTTATGAAAATGTATGTAGCTGTACATATGTATGTATAAAATATATCAAATAAGTACCCTGCAGTGCAAGTAACTAACACTAGTTACTCAACTAACTACTTGTAAAGCGTTTAGGAGATGATTTTAACACGTGCATGTTTTTGTAAGATGTTCAATTGTCTTATTGTGAATGAAAGTTTACTAGGATAACTTTATAATGTGTACAATTATAATTGAACACATTTGTTTGAGTTATAACTTTTTAATTGCTGTTGGAACTTCATTAATTCATCTGTATTGATTTTTCTCAAAGGAATTAATTGCCAAATAAAAATCTGTTTTGTTTGGCGGCCCCGTCTAATTGTACAGATCTCTTGGGTCCATTCAATTGGTTCCTTTGTGTTGCTTGGGGTGATAAGAAATGGAGAAAAAGAGAGAGAGGTAGAGATGAAAATGTAGAGTTGTGATAGATAGATATAGATCAAAATTTAGTCAGGTTAAAAATTACAGAATAAGGAACAAATTTCGAGCTTCAAGTCATTTGACAAATTTGAGGTCACCCTAAGGAGATTCATATGTACGGTAACGTTAACCAGTTGCTGCTGTCCCAGAAACCTAAAACGTAGTTCTTCCAGTACCGGACAATGACAATGAAAGGAAAAAAAATAGTTTCATCCTTCTCTTCATTACAGCAGCTCCAGCAGAATTCATGGTAGGACAGTCCAATTAATAATTAATTGTTAGCGTTGTAATCCAAGAAGATATATTGTGTACGCCCGGTTTAACCTTGGTCATATCATTCTTGTGACAATGCAGGTGGATACATTTTCCCATCCTATGTGAGTGAACATATAATAAATGATGCTAAAGCTCTACTTACATGTTGATAGCATATAAAGACTATGTTTCGGTCAGTCAACATGGCGCCTTTTTGCGCCAGGCCATCAGCAACACAGTTGTCTATTATAAAGGGTGATTTTTTAAAGCTTACGGATTTGATTTAAAACTCAAACACATAAAATTTAGAGAAATTTACGAAATCTTTATTTGAGTCGAAAAAACGATCTATTCAATGTTTAAAAATGGCTTCATGTAAATCTTATGTCCGTCCTTGACACAATTATGTCGGTGTCTTATCCCGTTCAGTTGCTTCTATAACAAAAAAAAAAAGTTCTGTATTCAGGGAAGAAGGGTTTTAAACCTGGTCATTGTGATAGTTTTTAGTATTTATAGACGCTTTTCAATCCCGTTCGCCTCTTGTTCTTGGTTTTTTTGTGCACTCTTTCTCTTTATGATTATGTCGGTGTCTTTTCCCTTTCAAACACATACAATTTAGAGAAATTTATGAAATCTTTATTTAAGTCGACAATGCGATCTATTCAATGTTTAAAAATGGTTTCATGTAAATCTTATGTCCGTCCTTGTCCGAATTATGTCGGTGTCTTTTCCCGTTCAAAAGTTCTGTATTCATGGGAGAAGGGTTTTAAACTTGGTCATTGTGATAGTGTTTAGTATTTATAGACATGTCTTACCTCGTTCAGTTTCTACAATATAATTCTGTATTGTTATGGGATTAGTATTGTGGATATGGGGTAAGTAGGTTTAAACTTGGAAATTGTGACACTGTTTGGGTACAAAAGTAACCTATAATAACAGTCATAATATGTACGAAATTAATTGGAAACATTTGAAAACTGCAGGGTATCTATAAAAGGAATCTCAATATTTATGCATTTGCACAAATAACAACAATATAACAATAACAAAAACAACTACATACAACATATAACAACACCAGCAGCAACAATGTTTATCTAATGAAATTATTTGTTTTTAATACCTGGTTTAAGAGGATAATTAAATTGGAATTTGCAAATGATTAAGTTGTGCGTAAAACATTGGATTAAAATGAATTTTGAATTTTGATAATATTCCATTTATTTATGCATACTCGTACATGCATCGTATGCGAGGATTTGAGGATATGAGGATTTTATTTGTACAATTAGAATTAAAGATAAACATTGAAATTTAAATAATGAAATTTAAAGTTGTTCTAATTTATTTGGAGTTAAAGATATGCAAAACTTTTTTAACTGTTTTTATTTAATGTTAACTTGGTGTATATTTAAGTCTTTTACTACTACAATATAGACAAACAGCGTTACTTAGAAGTAGTTTAGTAATGACTGAGAAATAAAGTTCATAATATATTATTATAAACCATGTTTATTTTTCTGTTTATGCTGATAATTAAATGCATTTTTATTAACGATATTTGCTGAGACTCGAGTTATTTATTTTACCTTGTATTCCTTTGCAGAAGTCTGTTTAATGAAAATTCTGAGTGATTGTTTAAAATTTACATTGTATTCGAATATTTTAAGCATTTTCAATTTACACTTATTCAAAACATTTGCCACAATTAAGTAGAACAAATAATTTAAATTTATCTCTTGAAAAATCATTTTTCTTTTATCTCTGTAAAATCTCTCAACTGAAACGATTTAAAAATACAGACAACACAAAATATTAACATTACGATAAACCAAGTGTTAGGGATTAAATTTAAAATTCCAAGTTTGAAAAAAACAGTAATAGCCCCAACATAAAATCAATCAATATCAAAACAGTCGTGCATACAAGATAGCAGGCAATCAAAACAATACTGGAACATATCGTATATATGAGTATTTTAAAAATAAACTTAGGAAAATATTGTTGTAACAAATTTACAAGTTTGTGTAGATGCTTGACATAACCCAGTGGATCTTTTGTTATGGAAATGAAGCAATAGTGTGATGTTATTGAGCTAGAATAAAAGATTTGCTAAACTAATATTTGATGGGTGCTTTCTTGAAAAAGTTTAAAATCACCTAAGAGATTTTTTGAAGGAAAAATTTTAAAGTGTAAATATGTTGGGGAGAGGGGGGCACCTTTGAACACTTTTTGCTTTCAAGCCACATAAAAATTTATATTTTTGAATTATAGACTTTTTACATAATTTAACTAATATGTATGGAAATAAACTTTAGTTTAAGTCTACAAGTAACTTATTTTTAGTTTGATTTATATTTTTTTTATTATTTTAATGGATAAAGTCATTGGGCAGCTTTGAACTAGGCTGGGGCAGCTTTGAACGGCAATTTTATTGCAGAAGTGCAGGCAGCATCTTGTTTTATCATGTTTATTTACATGTTTTGTTAGTTTTTTGTTTCCCTTCGTTGGTTCTTTTACTCCATAAATTCGCCCTTTCTTTAGAAAATTGCGAATGACGCGTTTGGAACGATTAATTTTTCGCGCCATTTCTCTTTTAGAATAACCTTCCTCATGAAGAAACTGGATTTTAATTTTTTCTTGATCGGTAAGAAATTTAGCCTTCGGCATCCTGAAAATCATTTATAACCGAATTATATTTTCAATAACTTACCCTATTTAAAAAAAAAATACTTAAATGACCAAAATTTTGATTTTGTTACGTCCAGAAATACTTTTTCCTGTCTGCGGTTATAAGAATCTTCCTCCAAACTAAGAAATATCATACGATCCATGAGTAGTGTATTTATTGCAAGATTAACATACCATCTTAAAGTGTCTCGCTGTTCGACATCCTATAGATGGTGATTGCTCCTATAGTAGATTAAACGAGTCTGTGATGGCTAAAATGAACTAATTTATTCCCAGTCCCTGTTAGGCAGATGTTATTGCTACAGGAGTAGCATTGTTAAAGGCCCCCTCTGTATTCAAAAAGGCCACTAATATATATTCTTCAACCTCCAAAGTCCGTTCAATGTAACTCACAAGCTAGTAAAATGCGGTCTCAACAGATTTACCCTATTTGAAACCAATAAACTAATACGTCAGTAGTTCTTTGGTGGTGTATTGTATGTCTTTCCATCCTTAGGTGTGCAGACGATATTGCACCTGGTCCATGATTTAGGAATATAAAACCACGCCAGACAGGCCATGTATATCCGTAATAGAGAAGGCAGAAAAGCATTTCAAAATCAGATTTTACATTACATTCATGTGAATTGTAATTTCAACTTTACATGATTGCCGCAATTATACTAATGCGGAGGTAATCTTTCGCCAATGAAATCAGTATTAATGAACATAAATGGAAACATGAAATGTCCACAGTAAAGTTAGAATCCACAAAGAAAGACATAATGGTGCTTTTTGTGGTACTTTTTTCTAAATTAATCAATAGTACTTTTTTGTTTCATATTTTGTTTTACATTTAAGACCATTTTTTCAATACTTTGACTATTTATTAATAGTTTATAATTATACACATAAAATCCGGTTGCATTAATGTTTTCATTTTTTGGGTAGCAAGTATAGCGATTGAAAACTTTAAATTTAGGTGCTCTTCATCAGATGATTGATTTTACTCTATTATGAACATAGAAACATAAAATGTTCCTCAATAAAGGAATATAATGGTGCTTTTTTGATCAAATCAAAAAACTAAACTTCTCGACAAATGGCAACAATTTCTTACTGTTTTATACCAAAACTTCGATTTTTAAATGTTTATCAACCATTTAAATTCCAAACTAAATACAACACAGTTTGTTATAATAGTATGGATTAATTGGTTTTCTATGTGGTGTAGGGTAAATTATAAAATTTATCCACAAACCTATAAACAAAATTATCTTTAGGCCTTGTGAGTACAAGTTGCAATAAGAATTTTGCTACAATTACATAGATGATGCTATACAGTAAATATTCGTACATATTTAGATAGAGATAATATTCGGTTTATATATCAGTTTGTATAAACTCCTATATAAGACCTTAAACAAATCTATTTTGAGGTTGCAAAATATTGTCAGTCCCTCAGCATGTTGCATGCTAGCAGTCACCTATGTATGTGCACTTAACAACTAAACAATAAGTGTTTATAATCCAGTATTGTCATTTAAGGTTTATTCTACTAGGTTTTCCTTTTTTGGCCACAAACTAATTATACAATAACAAAAGTTTTAATTCAGCATATCTACAGCTATAAAACACTCAACTCAGTCTTACATATTGAAACAAACTTACATATAAGTACATACTCGTACAGCCATAATAATCTATAGTTGTGTGTTTTGTTGCACGAGTATTATATGCCACAATCCATTGTGATGTCTGTCCCATCTTCTGGCTTACTTTAATTTATTTTGTGTTGGAGTTTCCACATGTTGTGTATATGTTTTACGTAGAAAGTTGTGTTGCATGTTTTCACTTGCAACAACCACAAAGTGCATCATATTTTCCCTGTAGTCTTTTAACAATCCCAGCCATTCCACCTTTCCTTTCACCACACCACTTCCCTTAAGAACTTTTTAGTTTTAGCCCTCTTTTTGTTGACACTTATGCACTTTACCGCCTCCTCTATTTGATGTGTTTATTTCTTTGGCCCCTTTTTCCTTTTTTTTTTGGCCCTAAAACTCATCAAGGATTTGAGTCCTTTTAGAACTATTTGACATGCAAATTTGTTGTATTTTTTCTTGTCCCTTTTTGTGGCTGTAGTGTGCTCACTTTGACCACATTTGTTTTATTTATAGAGATACAAGTTGACATTAGTTTTAAGTTGGTTGTTTTTATTTTTATTTTTTTTAACTATAGACTTTTTGTATTTGTTTTTGGTTTTTGTAGGTTGACCGTAAACTATTACTGCCTAGTTGAGTTGAGTTGTTTTTATTCTGAGGTTACAATAATTATCTTCTGCTTAAAGGATATCTTTTGGTTTTTTTTTTTTTTGTAGAGTAAAATGAAGTGATTTGTTATGGTCTGTTATAAATGAATTTATTACTGTCTTTGGTTTTGGAAAATTGTAAAAACAATTTAAACTTTCTTCTTAGTAATTGTTTTTTTTTTTAATTGTGTTCTAATTGTATTTGCGCCATGATGAATGACTGCCAGATGAATTTCGGAAATCGTCAAAATCCCGATAAAAAAGAAAAAAAAAATTTTAAAAATCGTCAAAAAAAATCGGAAAACTTAAAAGTCACTATTTCTAATAGTATTTTACAATTTTTATTTAAGCGAAAACAAAAAATTCAAGTTTATATAGTCTCCTGTACAATACATAAATTTTAACTTTTTAAATAAGAAATCAAGAAAAAATACAATTTGTGTAATATTTTTATAATAACTTAGTCTGCTTTCACACTTTTCAATTCTGACTCGTCAAGGCAAGTCTTTTTGATGAGAAGGAAAATGAGGTACAAACGGTACCAGTCAATAATCTTATTTCCTTTCGTTATTTTTTCTTTCATGCATGTTGATTTGCATTAAAATGTACGAAAATTTAATTGACGTGTATAAATCAAATGGCAAGTTCAAAAGAGAATTGGACAAAAACTGGTCAGCTAACTGAAGAGTGTGAAACAAGACTTACAGTATTTTATAAATAAATACCTGAATTTAGCATACTTTATTAATTCAGCTTAAATTACAATGTCAAAACAATTTAGTTTATTAAGATTTAAATAACATTTTGAGTATAGAATCCAATGCATCCATCATATACAGGTACTTATTTTCAAAGAATTCCGTATTTTTGTTATTTAAATTTGTTTGGTTGAATATTCTTTCGACGTTTTGTTAAAATAAGAGAAGTTTTTGTAGAATTCCCCGTTGAAATTCAGAAATTATTTCCTCTAAAAATTTTAGTTCATGGAATTCAGCATTTAAAATTGCTTTTTATGTTTACATATACATAAGTAATTTCTACTATCCTGACACAATATTATTTGGAATTGTTATACTTAAACTTAACAATTGTCAATAATTAAGAAAACACTCTATTAATTAGTTTTGTTGTTGAAATACATGAGTCATGTTTCTCTTAATATTTGTGATATTAAATGAGAAAAATAATTGTTGTCTCAAAAAAAGAGAGAATTTGGTAACAAAAACAATGATAAAACAAACAAATGATAGACAATTTTAATAATGCAGAAAATCTTCACTTTGCTATTTTTGAAACAAAAAATCGTCAAAATGACGATAAATCGTCAAATCTGGCATGCATTTGAATGAGGTTTAATGACTGGCTGTAAGAAATATGAGTGTTTCATTATGAGTTAAAATAATTTTGAAAATGCCAAAGTTGTTTTAAAAGTAATATTTTAATTTATTTGCAAAGTTTACATTACTTAGAAGTAGTCGAGTAATGAATTATTTACTATCTGTTATATAAAAGCTTATTTTCTATTTTTAATTCATTTCTAATAACAAATATTTCTATATCATTATGAAATTTAAAAGTTTTGTGTAAATCATCCTTGATTTCTGGTTTCACCAGTTGATCTCTTAATATGCAATCACTTTTTGAGCTTTAACAAAAGTGCCACATCGGCAGAGATTCATATCACTGCAACAAATGCCGTCACTGTTACTTTAACCGGATTTAAAAAACAACTATTTGTTTTACTTAAACAAATTCTTCATCTGTTGAGTTTTAAAATCAATTAAAGCTTTTTTATAGGAATTTTTAATACCGAAAATCGTAGTTTAGTAATTTAAAATTAATTTTTATTCTTTCACATTCATTTCTTTAACATACTTTTGTAAAATTTTAATTTTTGTTGGTGACATTGTAAATAATTTTAAAACGTTTCTGACCTTTTCAATTTGTGATTTAACGTGGAATCTGTTTATTTTCTCTTATTAAAAAATGTTAAAAAAAACATTGATTTACGATAAATGAAAATATTTTGTACTGGCGTTTTGATTTGTCATATTATAAATCTCAAGATATGTTTTAAAAAACACCGGTATTTTCGGGATTAGAATTTTATGATTGGCTGCCCTACTGGTAATACTCTTACTGCCGCCACTATTAGACAAAAACAATATCACCATTTTTTTAAGTTCCTGTTAACTTTATAAGTCATTATCTCTGTTCGTATTGATGGGAATTGTGCACTGTAGGCTATCCTGGAATAGTGTAAAGTGTCTTTGACAGGTCAAGTGCAACTAGTTCGTTTACAAGGCCTCTGCTGGCTTCAGTCATGTGAGCTTCGAGTGACTGTGCCCACCACGACAGTTAATTCTACACACCAGAAAAACCTAAAGATATTTGGCCAAGGGCTGCCAAACTCAGCAACAACAATAATAAACTTCTGATAATTATTATTTTTCTATCTATCATGACTAATATTTATCACAGCGCTCTCTTCGGTGGTATAGCATTGAAACGCCACCGTAGTAAAATAATTTAATCAAGCTTTAAAAATAATGCACCTACTCACCACCAGAGGCTAAAAACAAACATAATGCGCAATTGCAGAGTTGTAATATAAAAGCTTTCTTCCTTCACCACCTTTACTTCTTCAATCAATCCCCTTTCCAAAGAAAGTAACGCAATTAAATATAGGCATATTAATTGCCTGAGTGTTACTTCTTTTTCTAAAAAAAAAAATATTTGTATTATTTGTAAAATTCTAGAAATATTTGTGACTTATTTTTGTTGAATATTTGTATTTATATGCATTCCTTTATGTTTATAAACATCGTCGAACAAATATTTTTGTATATAGACAAGAAATGTTTAAATATTGTTATTATTTCAGCATTGACATGTCAAAACAAACAGGGGATGTTGAACAACAATAAATATGTACATTTACTCGTATAGTGGGAAGCAAAACTGTCTGGATGTTTTGCATTAAGGATGGTGCTTTTGGATGCGCTCATACGGCCTATGCCAATAGTATTTTTTTCCATCAGACTGTTATCGGATGACTTTCGTTTCGTCGCTTCAAATAAGCCGTTTCCAGTCATGTTTGTTTTACAGAAATGCACGTGTTTTTTCACATTTCTATCGGAAAGTGCTGGCTTTTTCTCTTTCACACTGGCTACTAAACCAATTTCATTTAATGCGCACCTAACTGTCCAGGAACTGACATCCTTACTAATACTTTTTACAACATTTTTGAGGGTCTTGATGTCCTTATTATGCAGCAACCGTTCAATTTGTGGGAGTTTTTGTGCTTTATAATTTAGAATAAGATTCAATTAAATAAAAAAATATATATATATACTTGCTTCCTTAATGCAAAACGTCTGTTCAATTTTGCTTCACACTGTATATTGATGCTACTGTTTGTGTCTCATTATATTTGTGGTACTGAGATCATTTCAAGAAAGTGTCAAATGTAACCAACACATCTCTCCAACAGATGTAAACAATTTGACCCTCTTGTTGTGAAAGTGGCTGCAGTCATAAGTGTGGTTAATTTTATTTTAAAATTGTGTTGATAATTATTTCAAAATATAGCAAACAAATGTCAGAGTTATTGTTAACATATGGTGTGATTTTCGACAATTTAAACTAGATTTAGATGACGTGTTTGGTGGTGTAACAAAACAAAGGTCAATGTTCGTATTTGATAATTGGTTTTAATTTCCAGGCGTCTGTAATTATGATGGTTGATTTAAAGTACTTTGGGAGCTGCTTGTTATTAAGAGTACTTTACTTTTTAAAAACACTTTTAATGCTTCTAAAAATTGGTCTTTGTTTTTATTTTATTTAAAAGTCAATCAACTTGGTTTATAATAAAAAACAAAATTTGCTATCATTGTGATTGTTTTTGCTATTGTTTTCTTTTTTTAACATGTGACTAAGTACTGATGTTAAACAAATACCCAATTGTAGAACTAATTTCGTTTTGTAATTTGAACTTTCAGTGGAAGAATAAACTAATATATTGATTACTATATTTATATGACTGCCAATTTAGTTATTATCATATTTTCGTATATACTTACATGAATTGGGAATTTTTAAATAAATATAATAATAATAACAATTTATTTCGCAATGTTGACTAATTAGAGAAGTTGCCTAATGATATACATATATACAAGAACCTAGAAAAGTGGAACTTTTTAAGTGTATTTAATATAATAGATATTTTTGAATTCAATATTAAGATTAGCAACCGAGGGTAATTTGCCTAAATGTATTTCTGTTTAATATATTTTCTGCTACTTATTTTGTTATTTAATATTTTTCTTTATTATTTTTAATAACATATTATAAACATGAATAATTGTGTGTTTAAGTCTGTGCAAAGAAAAACGAAATTTCTTTTGTTTAGTGTATAAATGTGCTAAGTCCACTATTTAGGTATATTAGGTTAATACTAGAGAACGTTAAAATTACTAAAAATGTAACATTTGCTTAAGTAATGTTTCAATATAAGAAAAGGAGCTTAAATACAAAAAAAAAAAAACGTAATACCCTACACCCAGTAACAGTTTTTCAGAAATGGTCATCTATAAATTTAATGCCATGAATTCTGTGAATACAAATAATATGTATGTTAAACGATATAAATACTTTTAATGATCATTAAACCCCTATTTCGGGAGTACATTTGTATGGGGGCCAGATGAAATAATGTAGCGATTTCCACTAGTTTTAATCCCATCCGTCCTTGGACCGAAAAATGTTATCGAAATATCTTTAAAATTGCGACCTGCGCACAAACTTTACATGGACAGTCAGCCAACCAGCCAGGCATACGGAGGGACGGACATCGTTAAATCTATTCAGGAAGTGATTCTGAGTCGATCGGTATACTTTAAGGTGGGTGTTGGACCAAATATTTATGGGAGCACAAATCTAATATACCCTCTTCACTATGGTGGTGTAGGGTATGAATAGACATTGAGCAAAGTCTCAAAAACTACTAACAAATGGGAAAAGGAGCTACTTTTTAAAAGTTTTTAAAAGCTTTGTTTAATTAGAAAAAAAACTAATTACTTAACAGAATGAAAAAAAATATGTTTAAATCTAACAGTTTTACAACATTTGAAATCTTTGCAAAACAATTTTGTTTAATGGACTTAACACATTTGCTGTTTAAGTTACACCAATATATATTCATTCGTTTTATAAAGGTATTTTAAGCAATATTATTTTACTAAATTGCTCTAAAAATCATTATTATCGGTCATTATTAATTGTTATTTGTGTAATATACATACTTATTTTGCAAAAGTTAATTTTTGTTAAATACAAAGTTATTTTTTTTTGAATTTTTATTGAATTACTCAGTTTGGTACATGTTTAATTTTTATACATACATACATCTAATATTAGAAATATTTAATTTTGCAATTTCATGCATGATTTTGTAAGAAATGAAAAAGCAAAGTTTGAAGTTAATTGAAATTATTAGCAAAATTATTAAGTTATAAATATACGAGTATATGTATGTAGATAAATGTGTTTAAATGTTTATAAGTATTTTCAAGTCTTAATCAATAAATTGTTAAGTGGAATTTTGTATACTCTTTCATATATGTACATTAGGTGGGCCCCGTTTGTATGGAGAAAACATAAGGTATCGATGTTCCCGACTAATATGAAAATTTGATTCATTTTAAGACTACGTTTCTCAATTTTTTTTGTCCTGGGATCAATAATTGGTGAGCTGGATCAAAGGAAAAAAGGTCCTTTTTAGAGGTTTTTTGAATTTTTTCACATTTCCCCCAAGGCATCGTATGAAAGGTCTTTGAGAGGCGCATTCAAAAAACAATTTTTGTTAATTCAAAAATTTTGAAAATTTCAGAAAAAATGTTAGTGTTTTTTTCATAGAATTTACTTAAATAAATACTTGAAATTTCTTGATTATAAACATCATGCAATTTATCCCAAATGGGTTTTCCCGTTTTTTTGCTTATAAAATTTACATTATTTTAATACCCATTACATTAACGAGTTGAGTTAACAGAGATGGTCAGATAGGGAAGAATTAAGGTTTAAAAAAAAATTAATAAAAATTTAAATATGTAGAATTTAAAAAAACGGGAAAAACCATTTGGGTTAAATTGCATGATGTTTATAATGCAGAAATTTCAACTATTTATTTAAGTAATTTCTATGAAAAAATAAAACAACACTAAAATTTTGTCTAAAATTTTCAACATTTTTGAATTAAAAAAAATAGTTTTTTTAATTTTTGATAACCCATTGAATGCGCCTCTCAAAGACCTTTCATATGATACCAAATTTACATATAGTTCCCTTGGGGAAAATGTGAAAAAAATCAAAAAACCTCTAAAAAGGACATTTTTTTCCTTTGATCCAGCTCACCAAATATTGATCCCAGGACAAACAAATTGAGAAATTTAGTCTTAGAATGAATCAAATTTTCATATTAGTCGAAAACATCCGCAGCTTTATTTTGGGGGCCACCCTAATGTACATATATCTTATTTCTGTAAAAAAAACTAGCTGGGCGATTCTATTCTACACAATTTTCAAATCACACTATTTGATACTTTTTTGATGCAAATTTAAGGTAAAATATCTATATTTTATAATAATATAATTTTTTTAGACGTAAGCTTAAATATAAATTTGTTGTGCACTTCGAAGCATTAAGATCCATTGATTTGGCACGAACAGAAAATCATTCATGTTGCACCCGTCATGGCTTTAAGAGCAAATTTCTTATTATTGGATTATATTTCTCTACGATGTTTGATTTGATAATCGTCGGCTGATATCTCATCTTTCACAATAAATAAAATAATACAATACATATAAGTTTAAAAATCAACAGAGTTTTGTGTTTTTGTGGCATGATCTTATGAAAGTTGGCCAATTTGGTTGCACCCGTCATGCACTTTAAAGCTCTCTCGTGGCTATTTGGTCGTTTCATATTAATTCCTGTAAATAGATAACAATAGTATATAGAAAAATATTATCCCTTCTAGAAATAACTTAATTGAAAATGTGTTTCTTTCTATTAGTAAAAGACGTTTAAAGCGTCTAAATGTTGCACCCGTCAAAATAGAATCGCTCAGCTCTCAATTTTATTTTAAGAACCAATAAAATAAAGTGTAATTCATTTAAGGTTTTTATTATATATAAAAAACCACTTAAAACAAAATTGGATGACCTGAAATAAAAATTTACATTCAAATGTTGCAATTTTCGAAACACTTTCCAGCTGGCATATCGGTTAAGACTTTTGACCTTATATCTTTATTATGATCCTAATAAACTCTATATAACATAAACTTTTTAACACTATCAGCCATGTCACAGAATTTAATTCCGTTCGGAAGTGGAATTAATTTCGTTTTTTGCTTCTATAGAAAAAGCGATACAAAAATTTTTTCGAAATGAAATCACTTTTAATTTTCTATATGGAATTGTAGTTTTAAGAATTTCTGATCTATGCGATCTATAATATGACCAAAATACAGACATTATTGCGGTATGAGTCTTTCCATCCAGAAGTTTTAAACAATACTATATAAAACAAGTATAGTTTTATATACCCACCACCAAATCACCTATTATGGAGATTTATAAGAGATTTATGTGCTGGAGGTTTTTCTTGGGCTCTGTGTAATCTTCTTTTTATCATTCTTGTGTGGTACAGCTATGTTTTTTTTTGTTCAAAGCACAAATAACAGGAAAACAACGCTTTGGTACACACATAATTAAGTGGAATTTCTGAGTCATACTGCGTGCCGACTCAGGACAGTAACAAGCAAATTTTTCTTTGGCTCCGAAAATGCTCTTTAGTTGGACTCTTTTCTGACTCCTTTTTTCGGAGCGCTCCGAAAATGCTCTTTTGTTGAACTCTTTTCTGACTCCTTTTTTGAAGCGCTCCTAGAACGGTATGCTGGGAAGCAAATTTTTCTTTCGCTCCGAAAATGTTCTTTTGTTGGACTCTTTTCTGGCTCCATTTTTCGGAGCGCTCCGAAAATGCTCTTTTTTTGGACTCTTTTCTGACTCCTTTTTTGAAGCGCTCCTAGAACGGGAAGCAAATTTTTCTTTGGCTCCGAAAATGCTCTTTAGTTGGACTCTTTTCTGACTCCTTTTTTCGGAGCGCTCCGAAAATGCTCTTTTGTTGGACTCTTTTCTGACTCCTTTTTCGTAGCGCTTCTAGAATGGTATGCTGGGTTAGAACGCGTGAAACGCGTAGACGCTTGGTGTGGACCTCCAGCTTTAACCCCACATTCATTCACTTCAGCTCTAATTAATATACTCAATCTCAAGTATCTATACATATTTTATTTTTAGATTTACTGTTTTCTACATTTAAAGTTTAAATTTTAAACTAGTAATAATGTTCAAAAAGAGGCTCGTTCTCTTCGAGCCCTTCGTTCTCTGGCTCTCATTTTAATACAGGGTGTTAAAATTCAAATCTTAAAGTACTTCCCGCTTTTCTAATAAACGAAATCTTTAAAAAATAAAAAAAAAACAAACAACATTTTATAGATTTAAAGTCTCGTGCTGTGCGTCATAATCTAGTGTTTCTTTGTGAATTGAACGACAGACAGAAGGCTATAAGTGGGAATCACTCTTATCTACTAAATAAATAATACTTAAAAATAATATTATTAATTGATTGTTAAAAAAATATTAATAAAGACACAACACTTTCAGGGGGAGCAGAGTTTTTGACTTATTGTTGATCGTCTGTCTTATCACTACTTGATATTTTTAAAGGTTATCTCGTTCTCTGTCTCTCCCTTTTCGTTAGACGTAGGCTTGAGTGTAAGTACAATAACAAAAACTGTAATAAAACCAATGACCAACAGAAAAAAAAAATATACTCAAAAAGAGCATTAAGTGAAAGACACTTGAGACCTTAATAGCGAACGGTAATGTAGATCTTTAAGAAACTAATGTAGATTTTGAGTTTTACTAGTCCGCTCTTTCATAAACTTTTTCTACTAAAGCCCTTATGACACTACATTTTTTGTTCATTGAATTGATATAGAATTGATAGAAAGAAACAGAAAATGTTAGAAAAAGCAAACTATAAAAAATGTAAACAAAAAAGCCTTTTAGTTTTTTTATTAAATGTTGTCAACTTTTTGTTTATGAGAAACATAAAAACAAAACGAACAAAAAAACGGTTAATCGCCAAATTTGCAAATACACCTCTGATTCAGCAACACTTTTAATATTTCAAGCTTGAAATGTCAATTTTAAGTTGAACAATTTTACATTTTTTTTGACATAACTTCATTTTTTATCGATAACTTTAGTAAAATGTTTGACAGTTTGCCATTTATGTTAATACTGCTGAACTCTTTGCACTTGGTAAATTTTTCTATTACATTATATTTGTACTGTTCACCAAAACTGGAACAATGCATTAAAAATGTAGTGTCATAAGGCCTTAAAGAACTTAAGATACGGTCACATTTGGCAAATGTTTATTAAAAAAATATTTATACTAATTTGTTTATAGTTGTTTACTCTTACAAAAGTTTTGCAAGATCAAACAGCATCAAATAAATTAAAACTAATTATTTGTTGTGTTTTGGCCTGAATAAGAAAAGTTTTTTAAATAAGTAAACGAGTTCAAATATATGTTATTTAGTGTCTTTTAGAATATTGTTTAAAGATTTGCAGCTTTGAGACACATGCACTGAAAAAAACACGGCGAGACCGATATGAAACACTTCAAAACTTTATTCAATTTAATGAACATAAATCATGAATTCTAATACGCATGTAAGATTGAAACCTAATTGAACATCTTCTGTTAAAGTAGGCCGTCCATAGAGTTCTCACTGTTCATAAATAATACAATCATGCATTTATTAAACACAATCTACAACTGAGAGTAGTTTACAACGTTTGTTGTTGCTGGTTTCGGCGTAATTTTTTTCGCAGCGCAAAAAATTACTTGATTAATTTCATTTGTAAAAATGCCCCTACCCTACCACAGCAAATACGAGTTGAGAAATAGAATATTTTTGCAATCAGTTGTTATTCAAACCTTAAAGAAATATGACTACGTGCACAGCTCATTTTAAATACGCAAACTTACGTTCTTTGTTAAGTTTATTCTTAATCGTAAATCTATTAGCGTTGAGTGTAAGGGCCGATGAAAAGGTTTCTAACTCTTGGTCGTTTTCTTTGGGCAGTGTACATTTATTCGATATACCCAAGTTCGGTGGCTCTCTATCGTTTTTTGGCACTACGGAACCTAATGAACGTAGTAGTGCCAATTCCGTGGAAAATAGTTATTCAAATGAAGTGTCTATTGATCCAGATATAATTGAAGATTCGCTGTTGAAAACGGTTGGTGCTTAAAATAATTTGTGTTGTTAATTGTGTTTTATGTTAAAAAGGGTTTTTTTTTTTAGCCGGATTTAATAAAAAAATATGGTTATCCCGCGGAAATACATAATGTTACTACCGATGATGGTTATATATTGGAAATGCATCGCATAGCTAATCCGGGAGCTATACCAGTATTGTTGACTCATGGTCTTTTGGATAGTTCGGCTACGTGGGTGTTAATGGGACCTAATAAAGGTTTAGGTAAGTAAAAGTTGTAATTTTCATGCATATAAAGACTAAAATAGACAGATTTATGGCGATATGAATTATGTGTAAAATTTCTTCGCTTTACATTTGCTCAGCAATTTGTATTAAAATATTTTCAATGTAAAGTGCTGTGTTTTGTAAAGTAAAGGGGTAAATTTTTAAACGTTTAAAAATATAATGGTGGTTAAGATTCTATATCTGATAGAATGGGTTAATTTCCAGATTGTTTTTAACTAAATGCCAAAGTTACATATTATAGGCGGTTATGGGACCCTTCAATCCTCTCTTTTCCTTCATATATATGTTCTCAATCGATTTTATATAAGTGGATTATCTGATAAAGTGCAATCATGATATTGATATTTACGCCTTGCTTTTGGTCTGCAGGCACTGCGACGTGTTTCACAAACACATAATATTCCTCTTGTTTTCGCTTGATCGCTTCATAATCGGTTTATATTATAGTTGGATATGATCAATAGACAAGGCACAATACACAATCAATAAAGTAACCATGAATATTTAATAAAGAATACAATCCTCAATTTGTCCATGAATTTTATAATATTTCCAATTGCATTTCAGAACCCAGCAAAAACTACTGCTTCGCCCGAGGCGAGAGTGTAAGCGAGAGTTGTTTGTTGTTATTGTTATTCTTGCTTCGAAAAGCGCTTCCAAAAAGCCATGATTTTTGTTCACGATGTCCCACTTTCCCACTTAAGTTTCTTTTTAATACAACTTTTCTATTGGGTGTATAACTTAAAAATGATTTTATTACAGTTAGAGTATCTTTTGAACTCCGTTTTTATATTTAGTAATTTATATAACATTTTGATAGATACATATCTGCCATTTATTCCCATTAATTAAAGATTATAGTGTAAACCACAATTCTTTTTTTATTCGAAAATGTCGAATTTTATGCCAACTTAGCGACATATCGATGACTTAATATAAAATGGCCTATTTTGATTTTTTGTTACTTTACAGACGAAGGAAAAAACTTAATAAAATCCGAAAAATTTTAGACAAATATTTTAATAAAATTTTTAATAAAAAAAGCAACACATTTTATTTCTTATTTAAGTTTTTTTTTTTATTTTTGTTTTAATGAAGTTATCGAAGAAAGGCTTTTTTCATTGATTTTTTTTTTGAAACAAAATTGAGTGAGGCCTTTTTGAAATTAACTTTTTTTTTTTTTTTTAAATGCTATAAAAAAAACTACTGAATAATTTCTCAAATTTATTTTTTATTTTAATGGCTGCCTCGGCTGGCCCTGCAGTAGCCTACACGATCGGTCCAATTTTTAAGCACATTATCGATTGTGTGCAGCTGTATTTCACCAATGGCTTCACGAATATTGTCTTTTAAAGCGTCAATTGTCTCTGGCTTGTCGGCGCAACATTTATCTTTGACGGCACCCCACAAATAATAGTCCAACGATGTCAAATCGCAGCTCCGAGGTGGCCAAACGACATCAGCTCTGTGGCTGATAATGCGATCTTCAAAAACAGGGCGCAAAACATCGAGTGTAACTTCGACTGTGTGGCACGTAGCGCCGTCCTGTTGAAACCAAATGTTGCCAATATCATTTCTTCAAGAAAAATGGCTCAATTATGCCTCTGGACCAAATCCGCACCAACCAGTGACTCGTTTTGGGTGCATCGGCTTTTAAATGTATGCGTGTTTGTTTTCTGTGCCCCAAATGCGACAATTTTGCTTGTTGACATACCCCCCAAGATCAAAATGAGTTTCATCTGAAAAGATGATTTTTTTTTTTGCAAAATCGGCATCTTCTGTAAGTCGATCGCAGGCCCACTTAGCGAAGCGAATACAAGCGTATACACAACCATATTCGTTTAGCGGAAGGATAAAACTAATTATCTGTCAAATCAGACATGAGCTAAGTGTTACCATTCACGAAATAAGCACTAGTTGAAACAAAAATGTTAAATGGCGAACCCGTTACAAGAAGTAATTTTTATTGAAAAGATTGATAACATTTTTTTTCTTGAAATTTCTTTGGTGCACAATTCTTAGTGCGTAAATCGCTCGTATTAACTAGATTTATTATTTCCAGAATAAAAGAAATAGAAGGGTTAACTTTTAACGATTTTGAAATCCTGATTAACTACATTTTAAGCTTTAGTTTTTCAATTCATCCTCAAAATCATTTAATGTAAATTAATATAGGCTCCCATTGTTCGATAACTCAACCAAAAAATTTATTGTCGTAATAATCATCTTATAGAGGCATATTTAAAGATCAAATTGATATCAGTTCCAAAATGTTTAAATGCACTATTACTATTATTTCATCTAAAATACCAAATTTTAATGCAACAGTATTTTGAAATTGTACCATATGGCTCGTGATAGTACCACGGTACCAACTGTGTATAAAATGTATCAAAAAAGTACAATTGTACCATGTTTGCCATCACTGGTGTAAACCAAGAAAAATTTTTACAAATTCAATTAATATCACTGCTAAACATTAACCAACATTGGAATATGGTATCAGCTATGTGAAATACCTTGTTTGTCTCAGACATTTACATGTAAGAATAATAAAGTTGCCAACTGGGGAAGTTTTTTGCACCTTGAATGATCTAAAGTCTTTAGTTTTTGAGTAACACATACGGAGTAGGTTAGGAACTAGGGCTAGTTAAACAATTCTTTAAATATAGACTGAAAGATTTGCAATATCATCAATGGCGTGAAATCTACAGTTTTGTGTGAAACGGCGTGCAATCTAGTGATTTAACTAATGCACCAATATAGCACGCTTCAGAACTTGTTAATAGGTTTAGTACTTTACGCTATTACTATTAATACATAGATAATTGCAATAAATATTTAAATAAAAATATTATTAACATTAGAACCACCATAGTGCAACT
The DNA here is from genome assembly GCA_916048285.2 of Bellardia pandia. Taxonomy (NCBI): domain Eukaryota; kingdom Metazoa; phylum Arthropoda; class Insecta; order Diptera; family Calliphoridae; genus Bellardia; species Bellardia pandia. The sequence goes on from OU696530.1 coordinate 39,000,309, forward strand.
TTGTTCAGCAGTTGCTATTTTAATTTTCATCGTTATGTAGAAGGCATGTGAATATCTTTAGAAATTCTAACTCAGCTTGACCTACGGATAAGAATACTACAAGGTTAATTGTCATTTAAAAAACCCCACCAACGAATTGCCAAAACAATTAGAAACTATGTCGTACACAACTGATAACAAACGATTTATCATGATCCACTGCTCAAACTCTTAAACAAAAGTATTCAAATTCTCATTCCCATTCTCCAACAGCTTATCTGCTGCACGACAAAGGTTACGATGTGTGGATGACAAATGTGCGTGGCAACACTTACTCCCGGAAGCACATCAAATACACCACCAAACATGCTGCATTTTGGGACTTTACATTTCATGAGATGGGCAAGTACGATTTGCCGGCAACCATTGATTATGTTTTAAATACCACCGATCACAAGCAGCTGCATTATATAGGCCACTCACAGGGCACCATGACATTTTATATAATGTGCAGTGAGCGTCCGGAAATGTGCGATAAAGTTATGCTGATGCAGGCCCTGGCACCGGTGGCCTTTATAAAACATGCCAAAAGTCCGGTTGTGGAATTTTTGGCTTTCTTTCATGAGCCTTTGGCGGTAAGTTTTTTTTTCTTAGTTGTTTGTTACAACATAAAGAAGATTTAATTACAATTAATTTTGCAGTTGCTTTTAAAATTGATTGGAGCCCATGAGTTTTTACCCAGCAACGAATTCATTACCATGTTTAATCAGATAATATGCGATGAGGATTCCATAACCGAGGCCATTTGTTCGAATGTTATGTTCTTGGTAGCCGGTTTCGATAAGAAACAAATGAACGAGACCATGCTGCCGGTAATTTTGGGTCATGCACCAGCCGGTGCTGCCACCAAACAAATGCAACATTATGGCCAGTTGAAACGTAGTGGCCATTTCAGACAATATGATTATGGCTGGATACGTAATCATTGGCGTTATGATTCTATTACACCACCCGACTATAATTTGGCCAATGTTAGTGCCAAGGTGGCTTTACATTATTCCATCAATGATTGGCTGGCTACTCCTGAAGATGTGGAAAAGTTACATCAACGTTTGCCCAATGTAGTGGGTAAATTTAAGGTTAATTATCCTGAATTTAATCATTTGGATTTTGTTTGGGGCAGTAATGCCAGGGAGTTGCTGTATAATAAAATGTTAAAACTCATGGAGATGATAGAGAGAGGAGATTTTTAGCTTATGAGATAGTTTAAGAGATTGTTGTTATATACATATTTATTAGTTTTTAAGCGTATTTAGACAGATTTTTTTGGTGGTGACAGACAATTGAGAGCAGTTGGGAGGAGTTATTACTCCTAGTTAGTTGTAAGTTTTGTACCAATTTAATGACACGCATTTGTATATAAAATAAAGTTTTAAATGTTTAATCCTTTAAAATATTTCTTTTCTTTTTTATTCGTCAGAACAAAGCCTATTATTTCGAACTTAAGTAAAATATTGCAACAGCTTTTGGTTTTCATTGTGATATTTATATTTTTAGCAAAACAATTTCTCTGAATTAATTGTATATTTTGTGAGTAGCATTTAACATTTGTATTTATATGCACTTCTTAACACTTGAAAGCAATTAAGTCGTATTTATTTACGTTTATTTAAAATATAATTCTCTACAAAGTTATTGAGTAACCTATAATTTTAAACCATAAATACATAACTAATGTATAGCTACATACATATGTATGTATGTATGAATATGTACATATGAATAAATACATAATATATGTTAAATATGTAGTTAAAAATAATATAGAATTTTGCATAAAAATCCCAACACTGTCAAACAAAAGAAATCAATTTTAAAGATCTCTGTTATCAACACTCAATCGTTAAAAGAAACCCAATCATAACAGGAATATGCTATACAACAGTTGCTCAATGGGTCAGCATTAAAATATATTTTAGAAATTTATGTATGTATCTGTCAATACCTAAAATCACTAATCATTATGTCTTAAAGTTGTTCTTAATATAATGATTCTTGCTTGTTCCTGAATTCGTTGTTTTACTCAAAATTTTCACGTTTGCAAGAAATTTTTAGAATCAGCTGTGGTACGTTTGCTATTTCTTTGAATATTTTATTTAAAATTTTTGAACAACTTATACATACATATTTATTAAAAAGATATTCTCTTAGTGATTCTTAAACACATTTAAATGTTTTTTTAATTTCTAAGCATTATATTTTCTATATTTTCAATCCCGGGATTTCGGGATTGCATTTATCTAGGCCTGGGATCCCGGGATTTATCCTGGGATTTAAAAAAACTTATTTTCGAAAGATATTAACATATTATTTCAATAAAATTAATAACATTACTCATTCAAACATTGGTTTATAAGAAACAATTTATTAAATTAAAAAAAAATATTTTTTTTAATATGACACATTTTTAAATTTAAAAAAAGTTCATTGTTTTTATAGATATTGTTATACGTTATTATTTTTAAAATAAGATTTGAGGAAGCAAAGCACATCCGAAGCTTCGTCGCCCAAGCAACTTCTTATTTTAGTTGCGAATAATCCGGTTGCAGAAAAAGCACGTTCAAACTGAACACTGGTTGGCTTAATTGTCATTAAACATTCGTATGCTCTTTGCAAAAAGTCACCACGTGTTCCTTCATTTTCAAACAAGAACATTTCTTTCTGAATTTGTTAGCGGTTCATCTGCTTCTAGTGTTTTTGCCGAATTATTGGCTGTTGTGAGGTTAATTTTATTAATGGAGAATAGGTGCGTATAAAGACCTTTCGTTGAGCCACCTTACACATCGCTGTCTGGCCCTTTTCTTTTCGTAAGAAATATTTCCAAACAGTAGTATTACTTTTTTTTCATAGTCCACGTAAGAAGCCTTATATTTATTTAAAAAATTTCAGTATTATTGAATTTGAATTTACACTGTGAAATAAGCAAAAATATGGCATTAATACTACAAACATTAATCTACAACAACAAATGTGAAAAATATCCATTTCTAGGTGAATCCCCTTCTTGTTTTTATTTTATTAAAACTAAACGAAAGCAACTGTGTAAAATTTAAGTGTTTTGTTTCTAATTTCAGAGCGGTTAGTGCATTCAAACAACAGATTCGAATTTCTGGAAATTCGAATAACTAAGAGTTCTAATGTACGATTTTTTTTATTATAGCTCAAAAAGTAAAATCTCAGGATTATGTGCTCAATCCCGGGATTTTGGGATTGTTAAAAACTGCGAATTCCGGGATTTCGGGATTACGGGATCCCGGGATTCCCAACACTAGTATTGATGTAATCCATTACAAATTCATCATATTTTTGATTATTTAACTGATTGTTCGACCTTTTCATTAATTAGACAATCTTATTTTTCGAGATTAAGGTCACTTTTTTATTTTTATTTTTTTATTTTTCTATTTTTTCCAATATTTCGCTACACAATGTGTAGCATCTTCAGGGAAACAATAACAAAATTAAGAAATTTAATAACAATAAAAATATTTTTCAAAAAATAACAGTAATTGTCAGAATTTAAATATTACACAAACAGAAATATTGATATGAAAAATATTTTAGTTTTTAGTTTTTGTGTTTTTATAAATTAAGTGTCTATAAGTTTGAGCAACATTATCTGTATCTACTTTAAAATTGATTCTAAGATTTTTTGGTACATTAATAATTTCTAACATTTCTAACATATAACGACGTTTATAATTATTTTCTGTTTTCAAAACTGAAATGTTCTCAAAGTCGGGATAGTGATTCAAATTTTTACAATGTGATGATAATGCTGTTTTTTGTGACGATATATCTCTATATTTTTGATCAGATTTGTGTCCAGCTATTCTAGTTTTTAATTTATTTTTAGTTGTACCTACATATACTTTGCTACATTTTTCATTGTTATTACCATTACATGGTATTTTATAAACTACGTTTGACATTTCTAATTTAGGTATCCTATCTTTTATCTTACTGAATAATCTACCTACTGTATTATACATTTTTGGAGCCATTTTATATTTGGTGTTATCAAATATATTAGATTTTTCTATTCTTTCGGATATTTTAGGTACATAAGTTAAAGATTTATATATTTTAGGTTCAGAAAATCCTTTTGTGTTATTCATTTTATTTTTGAATTGTCTTATTAATTTACAAATTATATTAATAGGGAAATTATTATCCTTTAATATCTTGTTAATCGTTTCTATATTTTTCTTGTGGAATTCCTTCTCACTTATTGTCAATATTCTCTCTATAAGATTTTTAGCTGTATTGATAATAATTCTTTTAGGATGTTTTGAATAGTAATTAATGATTCTTCCTGATGATGTAGGTTTTTGATACCAGTCTATTAATAATTTATTACCTCTCTTTATTATTAAAGTGTCTAAATAAGGAAGTATAGAATTACATTATTTTCCATAGTAAATTTAATATTTGGATGAAAAGAGTTAAAAATCATCAATATATATTCTATTTCACTTTCTGAAATTATGCAAAACAAATCATCTACATATTTTGTTAAAACTTTTGGTTTTATAATCAATTTTTCAATACAAGTGTCAAGTAATTTTTCCATGACAATATCAGCAATAATTGGAGAAGCTGGTGATCCCATTGGAAGGCCTATTTTCTGTTCATATATATTGTTATTGTATTGAAAATATCTGCTATCAATTATACAAAATTTTAAAATACGTAAAAATAGATCTTTAGAAATATTTGTATGTTGTTCAATTATATTCCATTTTTCATCTATAATACTTATTGCTAAGTCTACAGGTATGCTAGGGAACAATGATACAACATCAAGTGAAATAAGTTTTTCATTCTTATGAATTGTTACATCCTTTATCTTATCTTTAAACTCTAATTAATTCTTTACATTATATTTAGAGTTTAAAGTTAATTTTTTAAGAATGTCAGTAATATATTTACAAAGTTCATAAGATGGAGAGTTAATACACGAACAAATTGGTCTTAAAGGAAATGTCTCTTTATGAATTTTTGGTAATCCATATAATTTAGGAGCTGTTGCCACATTTGTTCTAAGATTGTTTCTCTCAAAAATTGTAATTATTTTTAATTTGAAAAGATCATCAACTATATCATTATTTATTTTCTGTAATTTGTTTGTAGGGTCCTTATTTAATATCTGATATGATGTAGTATTATCTAAAATGTCATTCATCCTTGATTCATAATCAGTTTTATCAATAGCTACAGTAGTATTTCCCTTATCTGAATTTAAAATAATTATATTTCTATTACATTTTAAAAATTTTTTAGTAAAATTTACCTTATCAATTATAAATTTGTCTCTATCTGATAATCTCATTTTATTGAGTTCATTATCAATAATTGTTGTCATTTTAGACCTAGCGATTTCCTGTTCATCTTTCTTATTTATAGTTTGTATAAAATCTTCCCCTTCTGCTAATATTTTCTTAATTGGAAATTGTTCCTTTTCAATCGGTAATGCATGTTTCTGACCTAGAGAAAGTACCCATTGTACGTCTATTGGAATATCTATGTTAGTTTTATTTACTAACCAATTTTTATTAAATTTTATATCTAAATCCTTCCTTTGTAAATTAATAAGACAATCAAATTTCTTCTTATGTACCTGTTTAATCCGCTCTGCAAATGTATTTGCTAATCTATTTTGATAATCTAAAAATTTGTGCATTTCCTCATCTGTAAAATCTTTTCTTATATTAGTTCTTAAAAATAATAATTCTTTTTCCGCTTGTTTTAATAATTCATGTTTTTGTTTAATCTCCAAATTCAGAATCTTGTTGTGTAGTTCTTGAAGATATCTCGAAATCGATTGTTGGATTGATGGTAGACCATTGACATGAAATATATTAAAAATATTTTTAGTGGAGTTTTTTATAAATTTTGGAATAATACCCTTATTTCGGCAGCGAATTAAGAACGTTATTGCTGATGTAAATTTAATTATTTTATCTTGAACAGTCTTATATCTATTTATATTCCTATTTAATCTTCCATTCTTTTTAAATATATTGTAGTTCATCTTCTTCTTCTTCTTATATAAATTTGTTCTCACTTATTTTTGATTATTTAACTGATTGTTCGACCTTTTCATTCTACGATTTTTTTGGTACATTAATAATTTCTAACATTTCTAACAGAAAATAATTATAAACGTCGTTATATGTTAGAAATGTTAGAAATTATTAATGTACCAAAAAATCTTAGAATCAATTTTAAAGTAGATACAGATAATGTTGCTCAAACTTATAGACACTTAATTTATAAAAACACAAAAACTAAAAACTAAAATATTTTTCATATCAATATTTCTGTTTGTGTAATATTTAAATTCTGACAATTACTGTTATTTTTTGAAAAATATTTTTATTGTTATTAAATTTCTTAATTTTGTTATTGTTTCCCTGAAGATGCTACACATTGTGTAGCGAAATATTGGAAAAAATAGAAAAATAAAAAAATAAAAATAAAAAAGTGACCTTAATCTCGAAAAATAAGATTGTCTAATCCATCATATTCAAAATTTTGAATTTTATTTCAATATTTCGCTACTCTTTGAGTAGCTTCTGCAGGATAAAAATTTTATAATTATGAATTATTTTTTCAAAAATTTTAATCGAAGTTCACTTCAAAAATTTTAAATTTTTGAAAAAATTTGTTGATTAATACTCGCAATAGGAATAATTCTCATTTAATTTATGAATTATTTTTATTAATTTTTAATAATTATTTTATATTTCGCCTTATTTCTTATTTAATTTTCTTACAAAAGGTACGAAAATTGAATTGACGTGTGTGAATAAAATGGCAAGTTCAAAACAAGTAAGAAAGTATAGTCGGTCAAGCCCCACCATATAATACGCTACACCCAGTATATGTATAAAACTGATTTTCAGAAATGTGCGCTATAGGGGAAACATGACCTATTATGTGTCATGATTTCTGTGAATATAAATATTATGTATGTTAAACTTTATCTCGATATAAATACTTCTAAATGATTTATGGAGGTTAAAGTTGATTACGGAGAGGGTTTTATATGGGAGTTTTGACTAATTAATTAGGTGTCATCATTTCTGTATATTATTTGTGTTGAATTTTATTTGATTACCAAAATTCTTAAGAAATTTATGATCGTTAAAGTGATTTTCGGAAGTTGGCCTTATATGAGAGTTACGAGTAATTATGGACTGATCTGCACAAAATGTAGATGTGATTTGGCTTCCTTTACCACTCATTTGTGATGAAATTTGTTTGGTTCCTTGCATAATTCAAACATTTATGATCGGTAAACCCCAATTTCGGGGGGACTTTTGTATGGACTGATTTCCACCAGTTTCAATTCCATCCGTCCTTGTGCCGAAAAAATATCACTTACTAAATTTTATCAAAATATCTTAAAAATTGCGACCTGTACTCTGCGCACATGGACAGCCAGCCAGCCAGCCAGCCAGACGGACGGATGGACGGACATCATTAAATAGACTCAGAAAGTGATTCTGAGTCGATCGGTATACTTTAAGGTGGGTGTTGAACCAATATTTCTGGGCGTTACAAACATATACACAAATCCAATATACCCTCCCCGCTATGGTTGTGTAGGGTATAATGAGAATTGAACAAAAACTGGTCAGCTAAAATTAAAAAGTGTGAAACAGGACTTGTTATCGGTGGTAGAGACCACGTCGGGTATGTGAGAATTGAAAAACAATCCCAATTCTTTGTTGTGATCCGATTTTTAATATTTTCTTGTGGAAAAATAACAGTTTTATAAGCCTGGTAAAAAAGAATTGTTTAAAAATCTTCATGGAGTCAAAATTTATATGTATTAGAAATTTATTAAAAGTTAGAAATTTAATGAATTTAAATGAGTGCTTAGGCCGTCCTTAATGTAATCTAGTAATAGAACCAATATAGAATTAAAGAACGACGAATGATCTGCATGTTATCTGCTATCTTCAGTGAGTTATCTGATCATTGAATTGAACAGTGTTATAATTAAAAAGGTTCATTTAACAAGTTTCTCTTGCCACTGTCATTCATCCTGTACAACATACTCTTGTGTTTAATAACAACATATCATTTCAATCATTGAGTGTAGGTGGTATGTACTTTTCAATATTGGAGTTGAATTTCAATAAAAGTATGTGAATTTATTTTTTAACCACAAAATTCATTATAAGCTTTACATTACGAGTAGTTACTATTTTAAATATTACTCTGCTGTAGTTTTGCATGCATTTGCATTATCAAATACATACATGAACACACACGCTCTTTCTTGCACGTATAAAAAAGGCATTGAATTGTAAAATCAGTTTAAATATTTAAAATTAAATAACTATTATCAATACAAATATAAGTAAATATGCAAATACATTTATATATACAAAGTACAATTGCAAATATGTAGTTAACAATTTATTTTAAATATATTCAAGAGTTTATATCTACCTCGTATACTTATGTTCGTTATTATTATTTTCTGTTAGGAAGTGAGTGCTTGCATTTGGAAAAATATCCTTTTGCTACTTTTGCTTTAAAGTAAGTAAGTAAGTAGTTGTTTTCATAATTTAAGTAGATATTTGCTTATTTATAAATAATGGCAAATGTGTATTTAATATTCAAACGAACAGCTAGTATTTTGCTCTGTTGAAACCTTTTTAGGTTAAAGCATATTTAGTGAAGGGCGATAATATTTAAATTTATTAAAATGTTGTTTAAATATCAAATTAGCTGGAAAATGAAATGCAAATGATCAGTGATTAAATTATTTTTTGCTGTTGCATTCAGGCAAATATGGAGAGTAATTTTTGTGAAGACCTACAGTATCATACAAAACAGTTGATATTCATATTAAAAAATTGATTTCCAGTCTATACTATTACCAGTGTTGCCAAAACTTCATGACTAAAAATGGCAAAATCTTTGTATACAAATTGCTAAAAATGGCTAAAAAATAGCTAAAGAAAATGACTAAACATTATTGAATTAAAAAGTCTGATGAATTAAACAAAAACCAAAAATAATTCATATTTTATTGTCTTATAGTAATAATTACACAAGAGATCACATTTTCCTTTTAGTTTTTATATAGCAAAACAAAGATAAAAGTTTTTAAATAGTAGTTCATAAATAACTATAAAAATTATTTATTTGTTTAAGACAATTTTTTACTCCCTTTACAATGTTATCGGCTGTGCCACCTTTCAGTTTTTCAATGTTTAGAAATGTGGATACAATTTTACGTTTGCTTCGACTAAAATATATTATGGCTAAACCTAAACATTTTTATACAAACAATTAATATAAACAATAATAAAATACAAATACATACCAAAAATTTTGGTCAATGTAACACCTCTAGATTCATCTATTAAAATACTATAATAGCTATCCCCAATATCTTTCAACAGGTCTTTATTAAAATGAGGACCCAGAACATTTTTAATGATATTGCTACATTTAATCCTATGTACTTTTAGAGCAGTGTAGTTAAATTTACTCTTACAAAGTTCTCCTAAGTGATTGATCGTGACAATATAGCTGTGGCCTGCTAAGAACATACATAAAGAGGCTTCTTGCTTTTGTAGATTTAAGCAAATAGGTTTGAAGGGCAGCAGGTTGGTTCCGGACACACTTCCAACAGCATTTACATATATGTTTTCTGGTATCGGCGTGGTTGTTAAGGTTGAAATATTTTGCAATAACTTCACATTTGATATTATGATATAAAATAATCATATTTTGATCCAAAGTAATCATATTATGATCGTACTCTATCATAATATGTTAAATTATTATTATATTATCAATAATTTGTTTGATACAACTGTCGTGTTTTGTTTGTGTTCATCTCATACATATGTGATCCCAGCAAAATATTGCCGACTTTGTGAGCCAAAACGTTTTTGACAAAATAATGTAAATGCCATCGTATAAATATTAAATGTGAATATTTACTGTTAACTGTATGGCAAAATAAAACGTCATTTGTTGAAAAATTTGTGGTAAATAAAATGCTATAGACTAAATTATACTAGAAAAACAGATATTTTTAATATTTGTTAAAGATAAGTAGTTTTTCTATTTTTAGAACTGTTTCATCAATAACCTTGATAAAAAACTGTTACGGAAATTTCTCATCATAATATGATGATCAACTTGAAAATTACAACATAATATTTTTAATGAAAAACATATTAATGGTTAAATAAAAAAAACAATATGATTAGTTATAAAACAATAATTTGTATGACGTAAATCGCAACAAAGCACAAAACTTACAAACACTAGTTAATATTTTTGTAAATATAAATAAATATTTGCGCACTTTCAACGAATATAAAATAAATTTATATTTATTTGTAGTTGTTTAATAGATTTTTATTGGGGAAATTGAAGATTATTACTTTTATGTGCGCTTTATTTAGGACTTTTACACTACTTTGAAAGCTTTGTATTTTGTAGGAATATTTAATATATTATATATATTAAATTGTATATTAAAACATTTGGAATAGAAACAAAGAAATGAGCAAGTTTGTTACTATTTTAATAAACAAAAGTCACAACAAACAATAAAAATAGGAAAATAAAAAAATTTGTGCGATTAATAAGGAGAAATAATAAAAATAAAATAATACAAAAGGCTTGTGAATTAATAATAATAAAAAGATAATAATTTTTGTTTGCAAAATATTTAAGTGCTAAGAATCCTGTCAAGCCAGAGATGGTATTTTTAATTTTTGTATTTGAAGGAGAAATGGAATTCATAGCAGTGGCTTTATTGATGGAAGAGGAGAACAACGTGACTAAGAACACAGAGGTAAGGCTTGAAAAGTAAATACCTGAACTTCCTCCTTGGATCGTTTATGGTAGACACAAGCAATATCCTGTTTTCTTGACATTAAACTTGCCAGCTTTTCGTATTGCTCTGATGCTTTCCTGTTTGTAGTGACAGTAATTCAAAACTCCTTCGGTCTACCATTACACATTTGTTTAACCATGTTCTTTTTTTGTTGCATATCACCTCTTGATTGGCCGTACGACAAAAATTTATATAAATCACTTTTTAAACATTTTATACTTACATTTTTATTTATTTATTTATTCATTTATTTGTAATATTAAGCCTTCTCGGCCAAAATAAAAATATATTACATAGTAATAAAAAACTACCTGAAATTTTAATTAAATTAAACGCTTTTTAAGTTTATAAAAAGAGCAATCGAAAAAATTCCGTTGCTAAAATATAAGCGTAGAAAAACGTAACTATAATCGTAATTCAGAATACCTACAATCAAAAGAAACGTAGCGGAATCGAAACTCTGACTACCAAATTTGCCAAACGGAGAAAATTTCGATTCGAATCGAAAGTCAGAATAGGGGTGAATATAATATGTTTGATTAGTTATTATTTAATAGTTGTGGTAAACATTTTTAAAAATAATTGTGTTTCAGTGAACCATATTCAATTTTATAATTAAGATAAATATAAAAATATTTATAGTAACTAAAATATTGTTAAAATCATATTAAAATAACAATTATTTGTGTATCACAACAATATATTGCTACCAAAAACACAGAGTAGTTGTCGTAACCATGTCTAACGATGTTTTTTCTGTGCGTGCAGGCTCTATAAAAGGTGTGTGTACTTTTGTACTGTGAAGCGGATCTTGGTGAGTTTGAACTGGAAGTAACTGGACTAGATAATATTTTAAATTTCTTTTTATGTTGTAACTTCTAGCAAAAAAAAATCCAATTATTCACTTGCAAATGTTAACTATTTGCCTTAGAGTTTTGTTCATCTTCTTTTTGAACTTCCAAATCACTTGACATTTTCATTTGTAATTTCAGCCATTAATAGTTTAATAACCCGAAAATTGTGGTTTTGGTACGAACTATCTTATGGATAGAGCGATAGAATTGTGATGTTGTTTTTTTTCCAGCAGCACATGCTTTTATCATGTTATTTCATATCCGGTCATGTATTGGTTGCTCTCATTCCACTCTCCTTGATCTCTCTGTAGGTGGGTGGATATAAAACTGTAGGGGCTGTTTTTGAGAAAAACATTATTTTGCATGTATGAATATGCATTTCCTTGTTGGCATCTTTTGCATTAATAACGTTGTTGTTTTATGTTTGTATGTTTGAGCTTTATAATCATGTTTTTCTTGTGAATTTTTTTCGTTAGTTGTTCGTTCATTCTTATTTTTGGTTGTTCTGTCATGAATGGTGTTTTAGCAGGCTTACAGACAAGCCTGCATGTGCTTTCCTCTTCAGTCATCATTGATATGACACAACGTGAAAATTAGTTCATGTTTCTTTGCTAGTTTTCTCTGGCAAAAAGAAAAGAACTGTATTGATGTTTGTTTCATTTTGACTTCGTTTCGTTTTTTTTCCATTGACTTTATTGTTGGTGGCATGTTTTCCAGATATTGGTTGAATACTGGTGTGCCTTCATTGTGTACCCAGCTCCTAGTTATGGCATTGCCATTGTCTTGTTTTTGAACACATCTCATACAAGTTGTTGGATATCGTTGAACATGTTTTTGCAACAATATGCAAATTTTTGCCATTGTCACTTATGAACCTGAAACATATTTTGCAAATTGACTTTTTACTCTTTAGATTTTACATATTCTTTCATATACCAGCCAAGAACAATGTGAATGAAAATGGGGTTATAGGATACTAGAGGTGTCAAAAGGATTATAAACATTATTAAAATTACCATGTTCCTTACTCACACAAACACAAGTCAGACATTTTTTTTGGAAAATTTAAGCTTCAATAAAACAAATTTCCCTTTTTATTACAATTTACCATAATAAGAAATCAAGCTGAAGTCCTTTAAAATCAATACTATTAACATATAAACACAAATACTCTAAACAAGTTTAGTGCTTAAGTTTTCTCTATCTCTCTAGCTCTTGCTTTCCAAAAGGGATATCAACCAAATGAACTTCCGTTTCCTTTTTGTAGCCTCCTTTTGGTTTCTTGTTGTATTCAAAATTATTTGCAAATGTTTTCGATTTCGATGTTGATTTGTTTTGTTTAGCTTTGTTTGGTGTAAGTTTCGAAAGTTTTGTTTACCAATCATGAAAATACTGGTGCTTCTATGGCTGCTCCTACATCTTTGACTACCACTTACTTGGTACTCTTCATATATAAATTTATTTTTCACATGAATGCAGACAAATTGAATTTATTTCCATTGCAGATATTTTTTTTTTGCAAAGTTTAACCCTAAAAGGAGATTTGAAAGAAAGAAAATTTGGAATAAATTTTTAAGTTAGATTGTTAAGAATGTTTTTTCATGTATTGTGTTTGTTGAATGATTCAAAAATCAGCCTTTCTTAATTTTGGAAGAACTTTTGAAACTTAAGTTTTGCACAAAACCAACAAATGCTCTTGAATAATTAAATTACAAGGTTTCTCAAATTTATCACTGGAGCTGGTTGTTTTTTTTTTTGACATTTGTAAAGTAAAAACATACGTTATACACGTCCAGACAAGAAAGAGCTGCACTACTTCAGAGGTTTACTTTGAAACTAATTATTATCAGCGTCGAGATCATTTCCATCTGCAAGAATATATAAACAAACAAAATTTGCAATTCTTGGTTTCTTAAATCAACTTTTCACTTTCACATCGACACAAGGTGTCATTGGGCCAATTTTTTTCAGGTAATCAATCGTTACTGTGATAGATAAACGATACTGATCCATGACGAATTAGTTTCTATAGAGATACTTTGGAACAAGTGGTCTTAATATGTCTTTGCAACAAGGATGCTTGTCCGAACGATTTTACCGTTTCATAGTTCATTGTTTAAGAGTTTTTGAAAATACATGGTCGCATGTTACTGTTAGAAAATTACAGAGTCCTGCAGCTCTCAAAAGTTACATCTGACATAAGTTTAAAAATGGGTTAAGCAAAGTCTAAAGATATTTGAAGAAACAAAATTTTGACAGATGAAATTTATAGAATTAATGATTATGACAGTATAGAATTAAGTTTATGGTAATTGAAATTTTAGTGTTTTCTGATCTCGCTTTAAGAATAAAATACAAATCAAAATAAAATGCAAATGAATTTGTTCGTAACAATATTAATACACTTTGTTTAATGTAACAATATTAATACACTTAGTTTTTTTGATGAAATTTTCAGAGGTTGTCTCGGATTTTTGTTCATATCTCCGTTATTTATGGACTGATTTTAAATAGCAAAATTCTCGAAAGCATGTCTGACAGAATTATTGAAGATTTGGATCCCAAAGATATCTGGGGACTTCCGAAAATTGATTTTATTAGCCAGACAGACGGACATGGCTTAATAGACTCCGCTATCTATAAGGATCCAGAATATATATACTTTATAGGGTTGGAAAATTATATTGTGAAAATTACAAACTTCTCATGAAGGTGAAGGGTATAATAAATTGGAAAACACCCAGAGTTTTTGGCGGGAATCGAACCCGCAATCCTCTGAATGATAGCCCGGCCTACTGTATCGGCTGACACAATTGAAAGAATAATTGTTTAATAATAACCATTGTACCACCTTTGTTGACAACATCGCCAAACAGTCAAACAAATAGTAGACAAAGTGATGACTTGGAGACACTTGTAGACAGGTTTCCTTCAGGGTCATTACAGCACTCAGCACTAGCAATACGAAATACACAAACAACTTTGCCTTATTTGTTTTTTTGTCGTACTTCACTCTATACACGCAAGCGTAAAGCAACAACACTTTCGTATTGTCTACTGGTAAACATTGGTGACTGCGATCGTCAATGTAGATTTTGTTTTTATTTAACGTATGATACCGTATAAAAAAGTGTGTTGTTTCTTTGTATGTAATACATTTGTATAAAATACTGAATAAAAATTAGTTTTTATTTAAATGTATTGGTGTTTGCTCTTACATAAGCAACTTTTGGGCACTCCTGATCTAAAATGTTGCAATAGTACTCTGAATTTATTGTTTTACCCTTTTGCAGTTAGTCAATCAATAAAATACCTTTGCCATAACCTTACCAGCCGATTGAATTGTTTTTGCCTTCTTTGGGGCGCTTCCTCCAGCTTCAGTCTATTGCTTGGATTGTTCTTTTGTCTCTGGAGTATAATGGTGGATCATCAACAGTTATGAAACGACGCTTCAAATTCATTTTATTTTTCTTAAAACGATCCAAACAAGCTTTTCTTTTAAGGAGTTGGCAGATCGAAAATAAATTTAACGTGTGTTCATAACACAGATGGCAGTTTTCAAAACACTTAACGTTTTTCTGTTTATACCGCGCTTTCTGTTCTAGGCTAAGAAGTTTCCAAACCTCCCTCTTACTCACAAGTATAGAAAAGAACTTGGTGAAAGTGGTGGTTAGCAAACAATTTCGCTATAACATCCATGCGACAGAGTAGAAGCATTGGATCCGCCAAATCATTAATCGAAATTAAGCGAATAATAGTAAAATATATGGAAACATGTTTGATTTTGGGCTATAGTTATATACCTCTGAAAAAGACAACCCTCTCTGGAAAAACAATAACTTATTGGCATATACCTTTGACTTGACAAATACACATTAATAGTATATAATTTTACTAGAAAATGTCGCGTTATAAAGCACCAGTAACCGGTACTGATTGGTCTTATGTTTGAGGAATTATTGTCAAATTATCACAATTAATCACAATGAAATTCGATACGACGATTTTCGTGTTATTTTCTGCATTATCTTAGAACAAAATCACAAAAAAACTATTTAAAAAATATTGAGGTTGTCTGAAACTTTGGTCTATAACTCGGATCCTGCAGTACCGATTTGGCCCATTTTCAATACCAAATAGAATGATCAATCTTTTTGGTGGTGGCTATAAAAAGTTAACAAAAATGTGTCCAATAAAACTCTGCACATCTCTTCAGAACTTCAGCTAGTTCCGAACACTAGTACATATAGTATTTATTCTCTAATCTTGCTCATACAAATTTATAGGGTTAAATGTATAAAATTTCATATTTGTTTGTTCAATGGTTTGTCTCTAACCCAGTATTTGCATGATACAACATTCAAGTAGTTGTTCTATTCTATATATTTCGTTCAAAAGAAAAGCAGCAGAAATATTTAGCAGATTTAGCAGCCAACAACTACAACTTGCAGGCCAGACCAGGCCTACATTATTTTTGTGCAACTAATATTCTGGCATGATTTTCACAAGACAACAATAACATTGTTTTTCTCACGCTCTATTTTTTCTTAATAAACTTTTGATTTTTGTTTATTATTATTGTTTTGTTTTTGCTGTTGTTGTTGTTTTTGTATTCGATTTGTTCAAGTATGAAACTAGCAAATTTAAATTTTTCCCACTAAAAATAACAAACAACAGCAGCAACAGCATGGTGTAACTATACAAGGTGAGTGCAGTAGCACAGCTGATTGGCTTTGTTTACAATTTACTTATGTCAAAAGTAATACATTTTCAAGTATTTTTGACAGTAGTACAATATTTTACACAAACAAAATGCCTGTTGTTTCTGTATTGTGTTGTATTTATTGCCGATTTGCACTCACCTTGTATAGTTACACCATGAGCAACAGCAACACAACACAACGAAAGAGAACTGAATAAAAACCTCTTTAAGAGATTTTCTTGTGAGTGTTGCTCAGTGTGATCAATAAATTTTCCCATTTAATTGCAAATTTTTCTTCATTAAAAAGGATGTTTTTTGTTTGCTTTTGTATTTTGGAGTTGTGCACAATGCCAAAGATTTAATTTAATTAAAAATAAACATATTATTGAGAGGAAAACAAAGAAAGGATTTATATGCATTTTAAAATTTAAGTTTTTAAAGGACCAAAAGAAGTATGTATTACATATTAAAATGGAGTTTTTCAAAACTAAACAAAATTATTGCTGTTTCTTAGTTTTTAACAATGTTAGCTTACCTTTCTTCCTTTTGATTTTTTTTTTGCTTTGTAATATATTTTAAATTTTTTTTAAATATCCTGTAATTGTAATGTTTTCCTCATGTTTAAAATTCTACAGACAAAACTTTATTTGCTTATTTCTTTGTTGGAAAACAAAGAACTCTTCCTGTCATTAGTTTATATCGATAAACAATAATTATTTTCCAATTTTTAACATACATACACTGATAGCAAACAGAAACTGATGAAAACTTTTCAATTAAACTAATTGCAATTGCAGGTTTTTTTATACATTATTACAAAGTGGCTCATTTAATAGGACGCAACAAATTTTTAGGTTTAAAATAAATTCACACACTCAATCGTGGTAGTTTCAATAAAAATAGGTATTTGAAATTTTGTTTTATTCGACCATCTGAAATCCATATTTATTGTACACAAGATTTTCTATAGGAAATTGTGTTATAGAAAATTGTGTTATACACAAGATTTTCTATAGAAAATAAGAACAGTTGTGACTCAGATTTTTATTGTTGTATTGTCTTTTTACTTATATTTATTTATTGTATCTTCATTAAAAACGAACTAACAATAAGTATAGCTATGTGTCCACGATGGTCAGATATTACAACGTTGTCATATCTACCAATGTGCTATCAATGTACTGACATTGAAAAATTTTTAGCAAAAGGTAAATTGTCAGTTTACACGACTGTAAGAAAACTAACAATTTCATTTGCACACAATTGTCACACAATGAATTTATCTGTCAACTTTACACGGTCATCTGACAACCGTGTAAGATTGTTGTGTGGCATTGTCAAATTCGTTTTGCAGCTGTGTGTATGTGTTTAAAAATGTTATTAATGCACACTTTAATTTAATTCTTCAATTTTCTTCCACTTTTTTCAAAAATGTTATCAATGCACACTTGTTTTTTATTATTTAGGTTTATATACAGAGTTGCATTTAGAAATAGTTTCTATGACAATGCTGCCATTGGCAGATGCATAAACGTTGCACATATGACAATGAAAAGTGTTTGTCAATTGTCTTAAAACAATGACAATGACAAAATTGTGTATTTACACGATTGTTAGATGTCTGAAAATATTTTTGTCTTCCAATGTACTGAAAATGCTTTTTCTTACAACGTTGGAAGACAAAAATTTTAAGTTTACACGGTTGTTAGACATTTTCTGCACATTTTTCGGACAACGTTGTAATATCTGACCATCGTGGACACATAGCTTATGTCAAATCTTATAAATATTTATCTACTAAATTTTTCTTTATTTAGTCCAGGCAATGCCGGACGAAAATTGTTTGACCATTGTTGATTTTATGTATTACATGGGCTTTCTTCCTTCTTGATATTTTGTTTGCATCGGTCCATATTTTGACCATAGCCCGTTAGAAAGACAAACATCGGTCCATTTTGACCATAACCCCCATATAAAGTCCACTTCCGGTAATCACTAAAAAACTTAAAAATCTCTTATTAAAATCACAAACAAATCTGAATTTAACACAAGTAATCCGTAGACTCATCTAAATTGTCGTATAAATAGTCCATATATATTTAAAAATATTTAGACCCAATTTAATGATGATCGGTTCATATTTGACCCTAGTCGTCATAAAAGTTCAATTTGAAAAATCACTTAAATGCGCATAAGTCTCTTATAAAAATTACGCTGAAATTCAACAAAAATAATTCGCACGTACATATAATTTGTCATACAGAATTTCATGGCCCGTAATAGGTCATAGTTCCTATATGACGACTACTCCCGAAAACTCATTAACCTACATAAACATCCAATTGGAAACGAAATTTTACACACATCAGTTATAAACATGTAAAAATTATACTATTAACTTTTGTGAAAGTGGGTCCATTATTGAGCATAGCTCACGTATAAGCTTCACTTCCGAGAAGAAACGCAGAATTGACAATTTTAACGTTTTTTGAAACCAAAATCAGTTGCCTAGTGTACTTAATTTATAGTTTGTTAAAATAAATCTCTTTATGTTACACTCTGCAAAAATATAAACAGAGTGTAAATTATTAATTAGAACTGAAATATGCATAAAATTCTTATAAATGTCGTTATTGAGATGAAATTGAACTAAAACAACCTTAAACCTTAAATAAATAGAAATTACGATACAATATTTTATAAAGTAGGCCCCATAACAGATGACTTGGTGGTGGGTATATAAGATTCGGAACAGTCGAATATAAAGTCTTACTTGTTTGGATCTGAGTTTTTACCAATGACATGTTTAGACACGTTTATGAATATTCGAATTTTTTATATACCAGGCGACAATTGTGATTATTCGTAGCAATCTTTTTCGACGTCTTTGAATTCCGTCTACATTTAAAGCTGAGGCTCTTCCCCATTGCATATAGGTTTTATGATTAATTTATAAAGTAGGAGTTTACAATCTAAACTAAGCTTAGAGTTTCTGCCAATGATCCAATTAATATTGATTAATTTCAATTTCAACTGAGTAAATTTTGCATCTACAGTGGGTGGCCAAATTATTAGTTACACATGCAAAATTGTTTGAAATTTATCCTTTTATTTGTTCTTTTAGGTAAACTAAATGTTTCTAATCCAATTAAAAATAAATTCTTTTGTTTTAAAAATATATATTTGAGGAAAAAGAATATTACAAAATTTTTTGAAAAAAAAAATCTTAATATTTCGTAGAACCTTCTTTGGCATCAATTACAGCTTGCACCCTTTTTGGCATGCTCTGAATGCATTTTTAAACATTTTCTTTTAGTTCTTCATCGTGATGCCACACTTTAATCAATTTAATCAAAATTGCATATTTCACACTTCAGAGCAGATTGACAGACAATGATCTACAACTGCACTCTAATGTCACCAATCATTGTGGGCACTGCACAAAATATTTAACAGTATTACCAGAATTAAAATACGAAAACATCTGGTACAAGAAATAAATTTATATACGTATTAAAAGCGGTTGAATCTTAATTAATATAGTGTAACTAATAATTTGGCCACCCACTGTATATAGGATTTCCATGTAAGGCGACGATCGAGGTTTATACCGAGGTATTTAACCTCGGATTGTTGTGTCATTGCTTGCTTATTGATATATGTAAGGGTTTTTTTTAAGGGTTTTCTTGAATGCTTAGAATAGCAGTATCATCCACAAATAATTATGTGTGAGCATGATTGTTTGTTGGCATATCAGATCAAATATAAGATGGGTTACAGGATACTTCCTTGATAAACTCCTGCTTTAATAGGTTGTGTGGAGCTTAAACAATCTCCTTCTTTTAGCTTAAATGTTCGACCAGTTAAATAGCTTTCCAATAGCTTATGTGTATTTATGGTTAAGTTTAGTTTTAATTTATATATTAGACCATCATGCCGCACCTTATCAACCGCTGGAGTTATGTCGATAAAAAGAGCAGAACCATATATTTTTTCTATATGTCTTGTTTACGATATTTACCAGTCTATGGGTTTGTTCGTAAGTACTGTGTTTTCTTCTAATTCCAAATTGATAATTCGGAATACAATTGTTTCCAATTAAAATCAGGTATAACTTGTTCATTAGTATCTTCTCGAATAGCTTCGATATATTCGACAATAGGCTGATGGATCTATGTATATGATTCTAATTTTGTGTGATATTTCCCCTGCTTAGGTAGGTAGCACGGTAACCAGTGTTTATTGATTTACAGAAAATACTGAAGGTAGCAGAAAATACTGAAGTATTAAGTGAGCCTAGGGAGTATCAAATAGTCTCACGAAAATTAAGTGTCATACTAGTTGAACGATCCTGTTGTTGAACCCTTGTACATTGAAGCCAATATTATATACATATAATATAGATTCAGTAAAGTATCACTACGAACTTAAGTTCCAGCCTAATATTTGTAGAAATTCCCATAATATTGTGCACGATTTCATAATTAAAAAGAAAAACTGCTTTCTCTGTTTACAACTCCATATCTTTGCCCCACTCCCATTAAATGTTATCTCATTTCATTTACATTTGCTGCCCGTAAAGTAGAAAGAAGTGTATTTAATAATTGAGGTTTAAAATTTCTGTTTCTCCCCAGCTTGTTTGATTTTTGCTTTTGTTTTTGTGGCTTGTTTATATTGTTGAGTGCTCTCGCTCGTATTTGTTAAGATTTTTTTATAATTTTTTTTTTTTTGATAATTGGAAATTGTGAATCCCCAAAAGGAAAAACTTTATCATTAATATTATTATTATTATTATTTGTATGTACAAGTTTGTTGTTCCGTTTTTAAAATTAAAATCAAAGAGTATAGTGTGTGTATAATGTTGCAGTAACTTCTCGTGCATATGATGATCTAAGTTAATTAGTACTGATGATGATGATAATTATTATTGTTATAAAATTTGTCCAAAGCAATCTTATATAATGCTGCGAGTTAATGGTTGATGTAGATAATATTTTTTTTAAGGTAAATGGGAAACACTAAACCATTTTTGATGGTTGCAATTTTATATCTTCTTTTTTACAGCCTACATTTAGCCTGAAATATTGGTCATTTGCATACTAAGACATTTTATTGTCCCAAAATATACATATACGCAATCAATTGTCATAAAAAAAACAGTTTGGTAGCTGTTAGCATTGCACGAGACAACAATATTAAATTATTTTTAGGAAATTTGGAGGCCGCTATTGTGTTGCTTTCGTTAAAAATCTATGAATCAAATGTTCACATTGATGGTTTTATTAATCGTTAAAATTGCCGCATTTGGGATTCAGAAAATTTACATGGTAGCATTGAAGCATACTTCTTTGAAAATGAATCATTCCCAACATGAAAAAAGCATTTTCTGCATAAAATGAATGCCATGTGGATTTCATGTGGTTTCAAGAAGACAGTGCTGGTGCCACATAGACTAAGTTTCTAACGCACTAGGACCCTATCAAAATTGCGAAAACAGGATACCATGCTAATGCCGTCTTTATAGTCACCCAATTCCGATAACAGACGCTGAGAAGCCTCGGTCGCATAGAACTGGAGTCATTCTGGCACAACTAGAATCTGGATGAAGCAACAGGCTTATGGCCTTTATCTGTCTAATCAGCCTGGCGGATCCGACCTGGACAGGGTCATAGAGCGGTTTTGCATCTCTAATCCTTGGCAGTAGTTGGAGCGATTACTGCGTGTCTAGTAATAGTCCTGGGTAATGCTACTTGACTAAACTATTAATAGCAAGGATTAGATAGCCCAAACACTATAGCAAGGTGCTCGTACATTGATCGTTGCATTCGTGTATGAAAAGTTGCAAATTGTATGTTCTTTGCAAATCATACAATCAAGGATGTTCCTCAAGAGAAAGTCAGCTCATATTAACATCTGTCCAGCCAGCCCTACATTACTATGCCCAAAGTAATTGAATATTCCAGCTTTGACATACGACTCGTTTGATTATTAATTGGTGACCTCCAGTTTGTTCAAATTCGTTGAGTGATATGAAGTGATGGCATTGGTAGAATCAACTAAACTTTCACATCACACAGTTTCAATTTGTCCAAAATATGTGACCGTCAAGTGTACAATAAGAACATGCAATAGATTATGCAGGATTCATTTGATCTTACGCTGGGTTAAGTTATAAAGGTATCTTATATGTGCTTATATATAGATCTCCTTGTGATACCCTAGAAGGATCATGTTTCGGTTCCTATTTCTTAAATTTTTCACGAATACATCCTATAAATATTTAATCCTTACAGTTCTGTTAGTTCACTCCGAAAAGCACCGTCCAATGCAGCAGTTTAATTTTAATAACTTAAGCAGAAGTCTTAGGAGAGAATCTTAAATTTACTAGCAAGCCCATCGTAAATGTTGAGTAACGTTTTTTTTTTATTGGAAAATTGTATTTAGCGGCGAAGCTTATTTCTAAGTAAACAAGCAAAATTGTCATATTTCGTGAGAAGAGCAGCCAGTAGCATTGCAAGAACTGCCAATACATGCCGAAAAATGCACTGTTTGGTATGGATTATGGGCCGGTGGCATCATTGGACCGTACTTTTTCAAAGGCGTCAAAGGCAGAAACCTTACTGTGAATGGCAAGCGCTACCATTCAATCATTAGCATTTCTTTGCCCAAAATATAAAAGCTGCACTGGGCCACTTAGCACACAGCACGCAAAACAATGCCCCAATTGGAGGCGAGTTCGGTGAACAGTTTATTTCACGTTTGGGACCGGTTAATTGGGCACCTAGATCGAACGATTCATACCTTTAGACTATTTGCGTTGATGTGTTATGGCTCATCTATAGAGACAAGCCTGCAACAGTTGTCGCACTGGAAGCTAATATTGAAGAATTTATACGAGATATACCGGCCGATATGTGGGAGAGATTTTGCCAAAATTGGACTCAGCGTATAAACCAGTGAGATTTACATCAAATCATCTTTAAACATTTTAGATCGTTCTGTCGTCTTATACTGTGTTCAGATATGAAACTTAATTGAGTCAATATTCGGTTAATTGACAATATTATTTTAAGTATTTAGGCATACGCAATTTTTAGCTTACTCAATAATCATTTGACTGTTGGGAAACAATACAAAAAATACTCTATATATGGTTGTTGTGTTTCTGTGTAAACAAACTTACCTTAACATTGATTTTTTAATGATTTCTTTTGTTTTCTTTTGTTGACATTTACCAGTTCATACAATTTTGTTCACGAAACACAGTTGTGAACAGTATTGCATTCGAAATCTTACTCAATATTATAACAATTTCCTACTTATTGCGCAATAATTAATTGAGATTTTATATGGAATATTGCGCTCAATAATGGCGTTTATTGCGATTATCGCAATTAAGGTTCATATCTGAACACGCTATTAAATAAATACCTCATACATTTCTGTAAGCTTTATGTGATTTTTAAATCAAATTCGAAAGCTCTTAAAGAATCACTCTTTAGTTGATTATGTTGTCTTTAAGACTAGAGCCAGCCGACAATGATGGTTCTAGAGAAACTGGGTTCGATTTGACTAATACCGTAGACAGACGACAGAGTTAATGCGCATTAAAAACTCACTAATGTGAATTAAGATTTTACCGTGACAGACGACAGTTTCTGCATTTAAACTGCATTTAGGTGACAGCTGTTTGTTTGTCAACAACTATTTAATTATGAAAAAATTTGTTTGGCATTTGCTGAAAAAACAGTATTTCTTTGAAAAAAAGCTGAAATTACTTTTGCTGAAACTGTTTCATAATGCAAAACTTGTGGGACACTCTGAAATAAGAGAAAGGCAATTGTGGAAATCTATTTTTATTATTTTAATTTTACAATTGTCTTCTTCTTATTTTAGAATGGTAAACAATTTGATAACATATTATTGATTTTCGACGATGTTGCCATATTGAAATAGCTAAATGCAGTATAAATTCAGTTTGATTTTGTGTATTTACGTCTAACTTAATGCGCATTAAAAATGGATAATTCACAAGTTAATTTAAATTAAGACTGTTAATGCAAATTAACTGTGTCGTCTGTCTACGCTATAATAGTAAGCCAAGTTTTAGTTCTATCGTTTTCCTTCTAAGTCTTCATGCAATAATAATGTTGTTCCAGTAAAATGTTTCTCATTTTTCTTGCTCTTATCAAATAATAATTGTTTCAAAAAGGAAATTGTATGTTGTATGTATATGAGCATTATCATTATTTTCATATACATATGTATATGCAGACAGGGTGTCAAACTTTAAATTTATTTTCAAAATGCAGAAGAAAAAAAAAGAAAAGAAAAACTTGTCCAATTTCATTTGTTGTTGCTTGTGAGTTTCAATAGTTTTTAGTTGCCAAATAAATACAAGTATTTTTCATAGATCATATAACTTTTTATTATTTTCTGTTAAATTTGAAGCTTTCACAACAACTAATTTGAAATGTTAGGTGGTTATTATTATTGGGGAAAGTTTTGTTTCATTTAATTGAAGAGCAGCTAATTGAAATTGGCTAAAAAGGAGATAATATTGTCTTGAAAGCTAAAAGGGTTTAAACAAAGGGGGTCTGGAAGTTGTTGCATACGCATACAAATTAGGAGCTTCCAGACGTGTTTACAGGCCTTTGGCACTGTGTTTGTTTATGATATTTCGAAAGTCTAAAAATTCCCATCCTGGTAATTATTCATTTTGCCAATCATTTTTAAATAGCTTACAATTAAATTTAACAGTTTTTCTTATTTTGCTTTACCCATTTGAATATTGTATGTAAATATTACTCCAATTAAGTGGCATCTTGAACTTATTTGCAACTTTTATTATTATGAAGCAACAATAACTTTTATTGTAACTTAATACAACAAACTTTTGCCTTTTTACAAAGTTAGTTGGTTGGTTGTTTTTTTTTTAATATTTATTTTCAATTTCAATACTAATGACCAATTTTTGTTGTTGTTGCAACACAAAGCTGGAAACAAAAACCCTTAACACACAAGTGCCAGGGATGCCTTTCAATTGTTACTTTTCATTCTCATACAAATAAATATGTATTACAAACTAATGATGACGATAATGTTTCGCATCATCATGTTTAGATTGTGTTTCCTTTCCAGCTCTGCCTACAATAAAAAAGTTTTCCAATTGATTTTTTTTTTGTTATTATTGTTGCATATTATTTTCAGTTTAGTTTGCAACAAATAATACGAGTACATACTTACATATGTTTACAATACATTCGACAAATTTGTGCCTGTAATGTTGCAACAATACTCACGCTGTTGTAAGCATCATTTGGCATAAAAGTTTTTTGTTTTTTATACCCTACACCACCATAGTGGGGAGGGTATTTTGGATTTGGGCTAATGTTCGTAACGCCCAGAAATATTGGTCCAACACCCACCTTAAAGTATACCGATCAATTCAGAATCACTTTCTGGGTCGATTAAATTGGGGTTTACCGATCATAAATGTTTGAATTATCCTAACAAATTCCAAACAAGCCAAATCACATCTGCAAATTTTGTGCAGATTGGTTCATAATTGATCATAGCTCCCATAGAGAGCCCACTTCCGAAAATTACTTTAAAGAGCATAACTCATTCAAAAATGTTGGCCAATATATTACAATTTGATTATGATCGGTTCATAACTAGTCGTAGCTCCCATATAATGCCCATTTTCGAAAAACAGTTTTATACATATACTGTGTGTAGGGTATTATATGGTCGGGTTTGACCGACTTTACTTTCTTACTTGCTTTTTCTTTATATTTATTTAACTTTAATTGCTATTGTTATGCAGGCTAATATTAAATTTCATAAACATTTTTTGTTTTTCTAAATGTTTGAAGAAGCAATTGATAGTAAGGCGTTTGAAAAAGTTAATAAAAGAAAAAATAATATTTTATTTTTATGGTCCTTTGTCTATTTGTCTACAATATGCAAAAATTATATGCAACATGACACTTTTAAAGCTCATGAAATGTTAAGGGATACAAACTACAAATTGTAATTATAATTTCTAGTTTTAAAGGAGACCAAAGACTTTGGTGTGATTTGGATATTGATCAAGTAGTGCAGCGCAAGATGGTAAAATATTCTTTAACTTGCTAATAAAATGTTTGTAAAGTAAGATATATACAGTGGGAAACACAAATGAGTACATGTTTAAGCCTTGTGTAGTTTTTATTGCTAAAAACTAATAAAAAATATTAAAAATATTTTTTGTCATTTTAATTTTAAACAAAATATTTTATAAGAAATAATGAAAAATAACAATTTGCCAGAAAAACAATTAGTACCAAAACAATTTATACCCTAACAATTAGCATGTAATCAATTTTGCACTGGTTTATTTTTTAAAATGTTTGCACAAAAATATCAAAGTTTGCAGTTAGATTTGTATGCATTTGCTTCCTTTAGGTCTTAAAAAACATTAGTTTGATATTAATTTAATTGCATGTGCTAAACACTTTTCGAAAATTAACCACCGCAAATCAAATTATGATACAAATTATAATAAAAGAACCATTCTACGCGAGTAAGAGATAAACAGCTTAACCCATTCGGTCTGGCGTTTTCTTTTCTAAACAACAATGTATATAAAAATGACCTTGAAAGCCTGCATATAGCAAACTATATAAACTATTAATAGCAAACAAAAAAGGTCGATCAACACTTATACGTATATAAAAATTATTTTTCACATATGCAAAAAATATAAAAAATATTGATGTTGTGCATTGTCAGTTTTTTCGTAAGTTCTTTGATTATCCTGGGACTTTTGGTACCAATGGGATAATATGTCACCTTAGTATCAAAACTTTGCGTAAATTTGTTAGAATTCTTTATTTAAAAAAATAGTGATAATTAGGATCGGTGCTAATTTCACTTTATTTTTATGTCATTTAATTAAAATTTTAAATGGAACTTTAAAATGGTATAAGAACTAAAATTTATAATTTATATAATTTTTGGTAATGTTAATAAAAATAAGTCAAAAGTAAAGAAATTATTTTAGAAAATATAACTTTTGAGATTGGCTAAGTTTCCAAGAGAATTTTGAATCCTCAGAAATTTGGTAGAGCTCATTGTGAGGCTACATCATAAACAATCATAATTTTGTACTCATCAGATTTTGCGATTTCAAATTTCTTGTCTTTTTCTAACATTTTCAGCCTTTTATTTATACATTCAGAAATAAATATTAGTAGAGATTTCGGAAACAATTTTTTGAAAATATTTAATTGTGTTGAAATGAAACTTTAGTGAAATTATGACATTATCCCCCTGGCCCATGATGTTAAACGATAACGTTCGCTTAGATAAGACTTAAGACACAAACTTTTAACGTATCTATTTTTTTTTTTACTCAATCAAGTTTGTTTATTCCACAATCCAGTTTGTGTCTTAAGTCTTATCTAAGCGAACGTTATCGTTCGACATCGTGGGCCAGGGGGTATGTGTAACATTAAGATCTATCGCATATTGTGGTTCGTGGATATTAAAGAGGTTAAAGTTAAACAAAAGCCACAATAGAAGCATAACCTAAAAAACTACTTGTTTAACTTAGTAGTTTTCTGTAGGTGTTTTTAAACTCTACGAAATACATTTAAATGCGTGGGTTAATAGGAATGATGTTCAATTTGTAATTTCTAAACGGCTAATCTGATTTTAATAAATAGCTTAGGTAAATAATCAGGCTCGAGGTCTGTGTTATAATCAATTGTTATATTTATTTATTTCAATATTTCGCCTACCATCGGTAAGCATCATCAGGAAAATAACAACAATGAGTTACAATAATCAAAAATTAGTCCTTACAGTTAAACATTAATATTAAACATTAATATTAAATTTTAAATTAATATTTAGAATTTAAAAGGTCGAAACAGAAACATATTTATTTAATAAATAGCTATAGGAGAGGTATAATATAGTTCAAATTTTGAATTTGGAGCTGATAAATTAACAGAATTACAAATGCAAAGTTTCAGTTTATTCGAATAGTATTTCGAAAGTACAGATTTAATTCCAATTCATATGAATTTCAGCCACATGATGTCGAACGAGTTATCTTAATTGTCCATAATCCAGTGAATTGTCAGTCACTATGATTCATTTGCACACAAGATTGATTCGTCTTGTAGAGCTAAAGTCCGTTTTTTTACGATAACTAAAATTCAAGGTCCTGATAGTTTTACTGTTATTTTGTGAATTTGTTAATAAATTTATTTTCCTTGAAAATGCTACACATTGTTGCAGCGAAATATTGCAATAAATAAAAAATAAATAAAAAAGAAATTGACCTTAAGCTCAAAAAAATATAATTTTTATTAAAGATATAAAGGTCGTGCAATTAGTAACATAATCTAATGACATTCAATAGTAAAACATTTGATGTTATTTAAAAATTTATATTAAAAAGAAACTACAATTTGCTACTATTGCCATCCTATTTCTATACTAAACAAAAATAATCCTTATGCTAAAACCCCAAAGAAAAAACCTTTAACAAAATTTAATTAAAATTTATATTTCTAAAATCTGCAACTACTCGTATTTGGCAAATAAATGAAATCATATTTGTTACTAAATTAATTTAATGGTTAAGCATGCAAATTTTTCATCATCGCTGTAAACAACATGGCAAAAGGGAGGCTGGGAAACACAACCAAAGCAGTTGCCTCAAACCAATCAGCCAAACAACACGACTTGAACATGAGGAAATATTAAAGTTTTTTGGGGCATAAAAAGCAATTATGACGCCCTAAACAAATATGGAAACAAACAAACAAACAGACAAGACAAATAAAATATTCAAAAATGCTGCCTCTTTCTATCTTCATAACAAACGCTTAATGTGAACACATCCTTGCAACATTCATACATGGACATCAGAAGTTGTCAAAACTGAAATTTTAACATACATACATATTTCTACAGTTAAACACACGCACACACGCACACACACACAGTCGTTTGAAATATTTAGATACATATTTTTTTGACATTAGTAACGGGGGTATAAAGGAGTCCTACCGCAGATGACTTTATATTCCCGCTTTTATTTGTTGTAGACATTTAGAAAAATAGACAAATTTAATATTTACACACATACCCTTCTGACAATGTTTAAATAAATGAAGCAACAAAATAAAGACGATTTGCTGGGGAATGTTGATGATGGTAGCCATGTGCTGTTATGACAAAAGTACCAACGAAAATATCTACTGCGAAAACAAATGCCGAAAATATGTTCAGTTAGGCCGAATCTTATATACTCTTTAAACAAAATATTTCAGCCTAAAATACACCAACAAAAGCTAGAGAGAGACTTTTAAAGGTTTAGGCTGTGATCAGTGTTGCCACGAAAAAAAATTTTTTGTAACCAACATTTATGAAAAAAATAACCAAATTTAAAAAAAAATAACCAAATTTAAATGCATGTACTATTTATTTATTTTTTGTAATTCTAACTATAATTTGTACTTTAAGGTAACAAAAAAAAAACATAAAACAACGTATTTTACAACACAACTCCTAATACTAAAAAATAATTTTTTTAAAAAACTAAGCGTCATATTTTGCAAAAAGTAATGCAAAGAAACATAAGCTAATGCTACAATTTGTATAATTTAAAATTCCAATACTTTACATTAAGTTTTGCAAGTTTAATTATTAATTTTTAATGTCTTAAACAAAAATAAAAAGTATATAATAAAAACAAAAAATTTTTCATTGGCAATAAAATAAGGAACTAGAAAGTTACTCTCTTAAATACTAAAAAACATGTAATTATATTACAATAAATATGGAGATCACTTTTACTTAAAATGTCACAGCTTGAGTTTTGAAATTTGTCTTTGGCAGACCAAACAAAATGGGCATTTTGTTGATTTTTGCACAATTCTTTTGCTTGCAATATATTACTAATTGTCTTAAAATCTAAATATTTTCAGTAAAAAAAAATAACCAAAACAGAAAAAATCTACACATGTACACATTGAGAAAAAAAATAACCAATTTTGGTTAGAAATAACCAAAAACGGCAACGCTGGCTGTGATTGAATTCGCTTCTTGATGCTTGCAAATTTTATTTATTTATTTATCAGTTGAAAAATTCTAGTCTCTTAAACTGTTCCCATATATTGAATTGTTGATAATTTATAAACTGTTTGATAATGTCAAGTTGATTAAATGAATACTGAATGCTCATTTGTATGTTTAACTTATACTAATAATAACAGTCCATTTTGACAAGTCTCAAAGAACCCGTAATTGGAATAAATACTCGGAAGCCATTTCTAAATAATTTGTAGTGAAATCATGACATTAAGATTAACATTGTGATTCATTAGTCGCAATTCAGCTCTGGGTGGTGGAAGAACTTGTGCTTCCTTGTCATTATCGTTTAAGAGCAATCAGGCCGTCCTTTTTTCTTTGCCTTCGAGAGATTTGCATCTCACTTTTGCATTGGTTAACCCTAGAACACTAACCTTATTTTTTTTACGTTAACACTAATCATTAGTCCAATCGACTAACATATATATATAACCGATTTTTTCGATATCTATATATGTAAAATTGACATGAAATTGACATTGACATTGAAATGTAAATAAAATACCAAATTTTAGTTTTTATAAAACAATTCATTTAAAATAATATATTTAATAAAAATACTTTTGAGATCAGTTGTTAAAAATAATGAAAAGAATATCAAAAACAAAAAATTTAATTTTTTTTTGATTTTTAAAACTTTTGTTGCAAACTTCATTACTCGATTCGACTAACACGAGGTATATAACTCAAAAATTGCAACACTTACCTTAGCAATGCGACCGTTCACAACGAGAAAACACCGAGTTGACAGTGATCGGTAAAAAAAATATAAAAACGTAAGTGATGTTAGTCGAATCGACTAACGTTAGTGTTCTAGGGTTAATGCTTGACATCGTCAAACTGTTTTTCGAAGTTGTGCCATACATTTTTTTAATACCAGATTTAAGCCTTCCAGCTTCCTATATGAAGGTATAGGTCGCCTTAGGACTTACTTAAATCGATCGTGGGATAACCTGACAGTTTGAGGGATTAATTCTCCGCCAGACAAGTTTATATTAAAAAAAAAAATAATAATAATAAATGTGATTCATGGCATATTGTGCTTCGTAAAGAATAAAGAGGTTGAAGTTAAACAAAATTGACAACGGTCCCCATCAAAAATAACTCCTTGTTTAACTCTAAGCAGTTTTCAGTAGGTGTTTTTAAACTTTACGTTGTATTCAGCAAGAGAGTTGCTATCTTTAGAGGGACATAGATAGAAGAGTGAAAGCTTTAGAACTTGATAATGTTAACAGTAGAATACTTTGCTAGGATTTTGCAGTGGCAATATCACAGATATTTATGCTATAGTTTAGTATTTCCATCCTTATTTCAAAGTTCTAAAGTTCTATGGGTTCTATTTGAAATGAATAGAGATCTCGTAGGTTTTTACTGAAATACTAACTGAGGTAGTATTTTAATTAAGTTTAATCGTACTTTCCATAACGCTGAATTTGTTATCATAGACCAATTATAATTGTTAATAATTATTAACAGCTTGTTATAAAATTTCTCATAAATCCTCTTATAAATAATTTAAGATCTCGCCACACATTTACCAGTTAAATTGACATTGTTACACATTTGTCCTTGAGATTTCTCAATAGCATTATCTTGTTAGTTATATAAAAAAATTTGTGAACAAAGTATTTCTGGATGTTACAAACGAAATGCAACGTGTACCACTAGAAGTGAATGATATAAAAGCAGCATGCAAGAATAAAACAAACACTCAACAAACAGCCAACAAATATTAAAAAAAAGTACGAAATAGGAAATCCTGCAGAGAGAACAATGACTGTGTGTAGGGTTTGGATTTGAAGGGGAATGATACCTAAAGGAACCTTCACACTATCAAAATTCTTATCTGAATTGAATAACTGCATAAATACATGTTTTCTTTATACCTATTTAATATAAACTGAAGGCGATTTAGTGCTAAATTATATAGTTTATAACACATTCTACTAAATTATAAGAGAGGATAATTAGTGTTTTATTCAATAATAGCGTGTTCACATATGCACCTTAATTGCGATAATCGCAATAAACGCCATTATTGAGCTCAATATTCCATATAAAATCTCAATAATATTGAGTAACATTTCGAATGCAACACTGTTCACAACAGTGTTTAGTGAACAAAATTGTATAAAATGTCAAATGTCAACAAAAGAAAACAAAAGAAATCAATGTGAAGGTAAGTTTGTTTACATAGAAACACAACAACCATTTAGGGCCATTATTACAACCTAATAATAAAGTTGCTGATAGTTAACGTGAACAATAGCTATCTTGAACGATAAAGTGACCAATAAGTTTTTTCCATTATTACAACTGTCCGATAAAATAAAAAATGTAATTTATATACTGTGGCAACATTGCAGTATATACCGACTACTTTTGGTTGTTTAAAATACGTAGTGGCAACGACTTAGTTTTGTTTAATTTTTTAATTGAAAACAAAAGTTTATATCTTGTGCTTTATTTCGGTTTTTATTAAAAATTGTTTTGTTTTTTGTGTTTTATTGTGTTAAAAATAATTTAATTTGACAAAAAACTGTCATTGAAGTTACCAAATCTTCAGCAGAAAATATGGCATCTTCAAGTTCTTAAAGTTCACTTGTAAAGTTACCATGAGGACAAACCTGATGGTAGCTTATCAGTCACTTTTTAGGTTAATGTTAACTTGTAATAACCAAAAACTATTTATCTGTCAGATAGCATCCTAAAAATAACTATTTGTAAGTTGTAATAATGGCCCTTAGAGTATTTTTGTTTTAGAGTATTGTTTTCCAACTGGCAAATGATTATTGAGTAAGCTGAAAATTGCGTATGCCTGAACACATAAAATAATATTGTCAATTAAGCGAATATTGACTCAATTAAGTTTCATATCTGAACACGCTATAAAGCTCTGGGCTTGAATGAAATTAAAACTACCACAAATATTATGCCAATGCGGCATTTTATTATTGGTCTTGCAAAACATATTATGAACAGAAAATTGTGTGGTCCAAAAGATAGCATCTCTAGAACTTTTATGTTTTCATTTTTCTTTCAAAATTATCATAATTTTAGTCTCCAGAATCAATCTCGTTTTTTTTTAATATAAATTTGGTTGGCAGATCCCACGATCGATTTAAGTAAGTCCCAATGCGACCTATACCTTCATATAGGAAGTTGGAAGGCTTAAATCTTGTATTAAAAAAATGTATGGCTCAACTTCGAAAAACCATAACATGGTCCGGTTAGATGACGTCAAGCATTAATCAATGCAAGAGTGAAACGCAAATCTCTCGAAGGCAGCGAAAAAATGACGGCCTAATTGCCCTTAAGCGATAATGAAAATGACGCGCGAGTTCTTCCTGCACCAAAAGCTGAATTACGACTGGTATCAAATTCATTTTTTTTTAATAACTAACAAACACAAACTGCGAAGCTTTTGGCTTATCTGCAGAAAACACCCAGAGTCTTTGGCGAGAATCGAACCCGCAACCCTTTGACTGATAGTCCGGCACTCTATCGCCTAGTCTATCGGGGATATTTAAATATCTATCAGTTCCATGATATTTTACAGACCGTTTATAAGCTGTCAATTCGCTGTCTCTAAGCCAACTCCATGTTAAAATGGTAGCTCGAATTAGTAATTACAGTATTATGGCTATAATAGGTCTCTATTTCCAAAAACCAGCCAGAAACTACAAGGGTATATTGTAATAACATGATTATTTTGACATTTAACTTTTTGGCATTCAGTAGTAGAAGCTTTGACAACTATTCTTCTCAGATCACTATTAAGAATTTTGTGGATAAATTTGGGGCGACTGACAACGGTTGTTTGACCGGGTCGTTCAAGTGAAAATATAGAAGATGTGAGCCGTAGTATTGGCGTATGTATGTCCGAAATTATCAATTCATCGACGTTCTCAACCATTGGGGCTATCCAAAATGACCACTTGCGAAATTGTGTAAGAATTTGGTTTTGAAGCTTTATAATTCAGTTGAATTGAAGTCGATGGACTAAGATTATCTAAATTCATTCAAAAACAACCCACTGGTTAATCGTAACGATTGTATTCTTAAAATTCAAAATCTGTGACGTGATTAGTGAAATAGAACCGCCATTTTAACAAATTGTGATTGACAATTTTGCGTGGATGTGGTGGACATCCGTACGACATTATACTCCTTTTATAATTGACAAACTATACAATACAATAAACATTTGAATAAAAATGTTTGTATAAATTCTTTGTTTTATTTTGTGTTGAAAAACAAAGTTCTTGTTAAAAATTTGCTGTAGAACTGTTCTAATTCCACTTAATTACACACGAGAGATATTCAAGGCAGAAACAAACTCAAAAATCAGCTTTTTATAAAATTGTGCACTCCATGAGAATAAATTAAAAGCACTACTTTAATTGCTTAAACCACCAGAAGCATTTCAAAAAAGAGTCAATTTAAAACGCATCAATTACTTCTCCAACATTAATATCACAATTAATATGTGATTTTAACAGGTGATCACTAAACAATGTTTAAAGAAAGATTTTTCTTTAATGCCTAACTGGGACAATTTAAAAGGAAGGGGTTTCGTATTGCTCACCAAATTGTAGAAATTTCGTTTCAGTTCAATTTACACCCTCACAACCTTTTTTCACTATTCAAGCAAAAGTTTCACAGTAGATTCGACATCATATGCAACATGCAAATTGCTTAATGTTTAATGTACAATGTTTAACTTGGTACGAGATGCTTTTCCTTCTTTAAAGGTATGGTCACACTTGACAAATATTTACTTAAAAAAGCGGAACCACTAGTTTTAGCACAAATTTATTTGAAGTTGTTTACTCTTACAAGAGTTTTGCACGATCAAACATTATCAAATAAAATGTAACTAAACATTTGATGTGTCTTGTTCTAAGTAAACGAAGTTTTTTTTTTTAAATAAACGAATTCAAATATATTTTAGTTAGTGGTTGCGTCTTTTTCGGCAAATATTTGTGTGACCGCAACCTTGAAATTAGTGCTCTGCTGATTATTTACAGCCAAGCTTTCTTTGAAACGATTAGAGTTTCTTCGCTTTTCCATAAAATAGATGTTCAATTTTCTTTCTTCCAGAACCTAGAAATTTTATCAAGTAATATTTTAAAATAAAAACGAGATTTGTTCAATTAAAAATTATATTAAGAATTGAATTGGGCTCAACCATAATTTTTGGGCATTTTTTTAAAGACACCCCACTCCGAAATCAGCACAAGAAGATAACTTTTCTCTTGACTCTTTTAGATGTCTTCGAAAGAATTTTTGGGATCATTTTCATTTCAAAACTATTTGTATTTCTATGGCTTTAGTTTTTAAAAGAATAAACAGGATTTTGTTGTTTTCAATAATAAAGCTCCCTTTTCATCAGCAGATACTTAACATTCTTTAGAGATATTTTTATATACGAGTATGTAATAAAACTCTTATCATATTGATGAAAGTTCCTAGGAAAAGTGTTGGCAATTCTAGTCTTCAAATAAACCACTTTCAAATTGTTGGGGCTAGCATACATCCCCTTAACTGCAATATATCCAAAAAAGTGCCAAAAGTTGACTTTAGCGAAATTGTTGTATTGTTTTGTTTCATATAGAGACAAACTAGCGACCAAACCAACCCAGACCAGACTAGACACGGCCACAACAGACCAAATCCAACCGACCAGCAGCACAGGCATGCAACAGAGTGCAAAGTATTTAAGCGGTAAATATACATACATAAATGTCCTTCCTAAACATATTAAACAAAATGGTCCTCGTGAACTCTCTACTCTGCGCTATGGAGTGTTAAAGAATTTTAAAATAGTGAAAGCAACAAAATAGCTAAATCAACATGTTCTCTGTAAAACTCATTGTTTTGTTTTTGTGTTTTTTGGTAGGGAAAACATAAATAAATTGTTGGGCAAATATTTCGTTACAAAAAACAAGCGAAACATATTGTTGAGGCACAACAAAAGTTGCGTGGCAGTGAGAAAAGAAAAAAAAAAAACAGCTGTATATTGCATATAAGAATTACTCGACAACCAAACTAAAAACGGTAGTCAATGGTTGACAGTGGTCTTTGTTATTAAAATAAATAAATCAAAAAGTAAAATTATAGTAAGAGAAAGTGTATAACTAACACAGGCATAAGTTGTTAGCCAAAAAAAAATGTGGCAAAATTGGTCCTATCATGGACACACAATGAAGTATAATGAAGTGATGTCAAGTCAATATGTTTTCCTCACAATACACCCACCTTTACACCTGTCTTACTGAAAATCAACAGCCAACACAATAAATCTATTATTATTGCACCCGCGGCTAAGCCTGCCTGCCGCTTTAACTCATCATTTATCCTACACGCAGAGAAAAAATATAGTTGTGCATGCAACTATTTCAATATTTTAAAAAGTTTTGTTTTCAAATATTATGCTCACTGTAATTATTTATATGATTTCGGCAGCCATAATATGGTTAAGACATATGATTATAGCAATCATATATATGATTATAGCAATTATTTAGTGTTTATGGTAATCAGTTTTATGATTAAAGATTATACCATATTATGTTGTTCTCTATCATAATAAAAGAGCAACAAATTATGATAAATAGATTAATCATCAACATGATTGCCACAAATATATACATAGTTACTACAATCGTATATATGATTGTAGTAAATTGACCACATTATGGTCAACGCAATCATATAAAGAATTACAGTCACCATAAAATTGTTAAAACACTTGTAAACATTTTGACATATTTGTTGTAAACATGTACAACTATATATTTTCTCTGTGTATAGCATTATGATTATTCTTTTGCCATTTGCCTGTTTCGTACTGGCATGTTGTTATTGCCGTCTTCTTTTGTCTATTTTTACTGACTATGGCTCACATGGACTTCGGGTATTTCATATTTATAAGAATGAAAATTAGAAAATAAATACCAAATAATAATAAGCGAAGTGTGCGTATGCATTTTAAGAATAAACACCATAAAATTAGCATCAGGAAAACAGAAAAAATATCTTGAACTTTTATTTTTAGACATCAAATAAAATTGTTTTAATGTTTTGCTGCTGGTTAAATTAATTGGAAAGAAAATTTTATTTTTTAAATTTGTCTGTCAAATCATAAATTGATCTTACTGGTCTTGGCATTATTCAGTAAAGTATCAATTTGTGATTCAAAAGCATTCAATTGAGCTTTTAATTACAGAATTTTCCGATTTAAGTAAAATTTTCAAGTGTCACTAATACAATATACAGTGGTGGACATAAAGTTAGCACTCTTGATAACTGTTGCTAATTAAAGCAAGTATTTTCTGTTGTTCGTTGTTTTTTTAAATCTTTTATTTTTTAAACGTGTTACATTTCACCCTAGAATTACGCCACTCCACTTTTTGTTTTATTAATTTTTTTGCATTTCGGTGGTTTTCTCTGCAGAATACAACTACCGAAAAAAGCTCGGGAGAGTTATTTGCACTAAATCAAAATTTTATTCTCATAAGATAAACAAAACAAAAAAATTCACTTAAATCCTAATATTCCTTTGTTTTTAATAACCGCTGCACATCTCCTGGGCTCTATCTTTACCAGAGCCATACACTCTCTTTTGGCATTGCGTACCTAGAATTTTGGATTCCATTGTACAAATCGGTCAAATTCTTGGATTTTACTGCCGTTATTTGTTGCTCTACATCCTTCTATAAGTTCTAAATTGAATCAAGATCCAGATATTGGGCTGGCCATTTCAACGCATGAATATTTCTCTGCTCCAAACAACTGCTCACAGTGCGTGAGGTGTGTCTTGGATCGTTGTTGTGCATAAAACGCCACAATGAATGAACAATGAATCCACGCAAGTTTTCTAGAGGTGACGTCAATATCAAATTGCGAAGGAGCTCTTAAATGAAACTGCCGCTGAGGCTTTGTAATTTAAAGTGTCATCTTTATGGGTTGTTTTTCTACGTCTTGGAGTCTGTGAAATATTTTTATTTTAGCCTGTGCTCCACTTTATGCCGAAATATTATGTCCTTTAATCGTTTGTTACATGAAACATCCTCAGAACTTATTAATTCCTAAAAACTTACCGCGAATAACTAACAAAATGTATAAATTTACTTTGATGTTCTAAATCATTGTGCAGCTCAAATTGACCATTAATTGCAATTAACCACATAAACTACATACTAATTAGAAAGTATGCAGAAAGAATGCAATACAAAATAATAGGACATACTGATCACACCATAGGGTGCATCAATGGACAAAAATTACAGTTAATAATTATAATCGTATAAAAGAAAAATACTTTTTAAAACAGCAGCTAAGAGTGCTCTTAATATTGTAATACATTACATTTGTATTACATTAATTTTTAATTTAAATACCTTTCATTTCTATTTAAACTACTAATTTACAATATTTTCATGTCATCAATAAGCTTATTATACCCTCCACCACCATGAGTAGTGAATGAGGGTTATTACGTTTGTCTTTCCATGTGAATTTTTTTATTTTTTATGTTAGTAATAAAATTTCAATCTCCTGCTCTTTAAATTGCATTGTTTTGATTTATTTTTCTCTTATTGTTTTTGCTCCAACGCAAGAAAAAAAAACAACAACCGTTATTCTCTTTTTTTTGATGTTACTTGTTGTTGCTATTTGTTTTCTTACATATTTTGCATTCTTCTACATTCTTTCAATTATAGCGTGTTTTTGAAGTTGTTCGGTTGCATTTATAAAAAACTATGCAAATTTATTCGAAATAATTAAATATTTAAGTTTAAAACGTGCATGTAATTTAATATTTATGTAAATAAAAGTGTAATTAAGTGTTAAGTTTTCTTATAAGAAAAAAGTTGTTAAAATAATGGAAAAAATTAGATGTAAAGTTAGTTTGAAATGTAAAGAATAAATGAAAAAATTATTGTGTTCGGCCATTTCGTTTTGTTGTGTTTATTTGTTGTTATTTGTTTATTCATTAACTGAAAGTTTAACCCATTAGTGCATGAAGTTCCCCAGGAACTTTTAAACAAATTTCTTTGTATATATGCAATTAAAACTGCTGTTTAAATAATTTTCATAAGATTTATTTTAAAAAAAATATTTTTTTAAGATTTTAGAAGGCGTCCCTTATAAGGGACATTATGCAGTATCATCACTTGCAGTGTGAAATTTTTTAAAACATTATTTTGGGTGAAGGCCTTTGTTATATTTTATGCATATATAATTAGACTTCTTACCGCAGCTTGCACATTTCTTATCAGTTTTGAAATAGTCTATTATGTGATTTCTACCATCATACCGTATGTCAGCATTAGAAATTGATGATCTTCTGGAACCGCTTGCAGAGGGCACACCGTCCTTTTCTAGATATTAAGCAGCTATATATCGACGAAAATGTAACAAAAAATTAATGGCCGTATCTTAAAATGACGGTCATTATTTTGGGCTTTGGTGTTATCATTTATGTAAAAATTGTTCAGTATTTTTTCAAATCTGTTGAGTCTCATATTATTAGTATAGACCAGTATAGACGTTTGTATGGATACTTTGCATATCCTGACAAAAGTACACCAATTAAACTTTTATTTCCTCTAATGACACCTTTAGGTCTATATTTTTCTGTAGGACATATAAATTGGTTTGTTCAATGCAATGCTTTAGTAACTCTTCAGAAAAAAATAGTTGAAAGAAATCGGTTGGTGTTTTTGCCGTTTTAGCTTCGATGCTAGGAAATATAATTTCGTACTCGGTTTCAATTTCATAGGTTGGAGTTTCTTTCTTCCAACGGATTTTTGATCTACGTTGCAGCTTTATCAATACGTTGCACTTCGCACTCTGCATTTCACAATTTCGGACCCAAGTGATTTAGATTTTCTTCGTGTTCATCATCACTAGCATCGGAATTGTGATCTGTATCATTTCTATCCAAAGGAGGTATTGCAAATATATAGATATTTTGAATATTGTCATCTAATTCTTTCAACAGTTCCAATATTTCAGCAACTGTGTCTGTTTAATAATAACGATTAAAATTAGCACAGAGCATAATGTCCCTTAAAAGGGACATGAACAAAAAACGACAATTACTAATATTTTTATACACACTTATATTTTAAAACTTGATCACATCAATTACTTAATCATATTTTAATAAGCACAAATTAAAAAAATATGAATATAACAAAAAGCTGTTAATTTTTTTTCATTATTACATACCCTCCACGTATGCTGTGAATTTTATTATTCGCGTTATACATTTTTTGTACAATATTACGCAGCCAACAGAATTTGTGTGAAAAAAACACTTGTTGTTATGACGGTGACACATATGAGAATGAGATTCTCAATGCATCTTGAATTTTAAATTCTTCGTTTTGCTGTAAAGTGGAAAAATAAGAGCGTCCCTTATAAGGGATCTTATGCACTAATGGGTTAATTTAGAATAAAATACATAAATGAAAGTGAATACAAGATGAGTGAAATTGAAAAAGTTTGTTGATCAAAAGGTTTTAGGAATGCGTAAAAATGTTGGTAGAAAAACAGGTAAGTGATTTACATACATACATATGTACATACATATATTTTCAATACTTTATGTAACAAGACATAATTTACAAATTCCTTTAGACACAGAATGATTTTCTGCTACAGTTAAATTTGCTTCTATAGAAAATCTTGTGTATACCTAACAGTATTTTAGATAGAAAATCTTATGTCTAACAGGGGCCAAATTACCGCATTCGTGATCGAATGAGTTATCGTATCGAAAAATTATTTCGATATCGAAATTATGATAAAATGTACTAAATTTCTTGTTCGATATCGAATGTCATAATCTCAAATAAGAAAATTACGATCAATTTTACTCGATATCGAATACGGTAATTTGGCCCCAGTTTTCTGTAGGAAATCTTGCGTATAACAGCATTTTCTATGGAAAATCTTGTGTATAACATTATTTTCTTTAGAAAGGATTGTGTATAACATTATGTTCTTTAGAAAACCTTGCGTATAACAGCATTTCCTTTAGAAAGAATTGTGTATAACATTATTTTTTTTTAGAAAGTATTGTTAATAACATTATTTTCTATTTTTTTACAGAAAATCTTGTGTATAACATTATTTTCTTTAGAAAGTCATGTGTATAACAGTGTTTTCTTTAGAAAGTCTTGTGTATAAAATTATTTTCTTTAGAAAATCTTGTGTATAACAGTATTTTCTTCAAAAAGGGTTGTATATAAAAGTATTTTGGATAGAAAATCTTATGTCTAACAGTTTTCTGTAGGAAATCTTGCGTATAACAGCATTTTCTACAGAAAGTCTTGTATATAACACTATTTTCGTTACAAAGGATTGTGTATAACATTATTTTTATTAGGAAATCTTGTGTATAACAGTATTTTCTTTAGAAAATCTTTTGTTTAACATTATTTTGATTAGAAAATCTTGTGTATAACAGTATTTTATTTAGAAAGTCTTGTGTATAACAGTATTTCCTTTAGTAGGTCTTATGTATAACAGTCTTTTCTTTGGAAATCTTCTGTGTAACAGTATTTTCTATGGAAAATATTGTGTATACCAGTATTTTGAGTTTTTTTTTTTTTTTTTTGAAAATCTTTGTCTCTAAGAACTTTACTTTTTGAATTTCCAATTTCTAAAAATAAATTCACGGTGCTACAAAATTGAATGAAGTAGAAAAACCTGGGACCGGATATTATTTTTCTTGTAGGGCTTGTCGAGCAAAACAAGATTCCAATAGTGAAATATGCCGGACACCTCCAACCGGTTTTTGTACCTTTGCGTACTTATCAGCCTGTAATTTTGTTGATAATGATCCTATTTTCAATTTATTCAATGCATTCGCATTTGGACTTTTTTCCAGATAACCTGGGCCAGTTCAGTGATGAAAAAGCGAAAATTTTCACCAGGAAATGGCAACTATTAAAAAACGCTTTGAAGTAAAAAATAAGATAAAAATGACTTCAGAATATTGCTGGTCACTTAAACGAGAAACTGATGATGCTTATTTAAAAAAAAACGGTCAAGCAAACACTTTTGAGTTAAATAACCAAAAATAAAATTTGTATCAAATATTTTAAAGTTTATTTTCATGAAAAGTTAAATAA
The DNA here is from genome assembly GCA_916048285.2 of Bellardia pandia. Classification (NCBI taxonomy): domain Eukaryota; kingdom Metazoa; phylum Arthropoda; class Insecta; order Diptera; family Calliphoridae; genus Bellardia; species Bellardia pandia. The sequence continues at coordinate 39,043,086 of OU696530.1, forward strand.
CTCAGTCAATTACTTATCTATTTTTAAACACAAATATGGGTTGTAATCGTAAATAAACGTACTTTTTGAATAAATTCAATAGTATTATAGGTTCTTAATAAAATAATGTATAAAAACGTCACCAAAGTTGAAACATTTTTGAAAACTCTACAAAATTTGTGTTTGTTTGCTCGACAATAACACCCAAATGTCTCAAGTTTTCTTATATAAATTATATATTATTCAAAAGATCTCAGTTTCTTCTTTCCATGCTTTTGTTAATGGCCTTCAATATGAACAATTTAAATGGACTTAAGAGCAGAAAATAGTTTGTGTGTTTATTAATAACACTGTCATAAATAATAAAATAAACACTAGTTAATAATTTGTGGCTACAATTTATTACACAAATAAATATTTGTATGCATGTGTATACATGTAAATATTAGCATAAAATAGCAAAAAATAACATATAAAATACCCAGAAGATTTCCACATCAACAAGATAATTAACACAACCGAAGTACTCACTCACTCACACAGCAACACTTCTTAAATGGTTTAAACAAACAGAAACAAATAACTTAATGAAATATTACCTACTTTGCAATAGCTAGTTACAAATGTAAGGGCCAAATAATAAATAGACCAACAAGCAAAACGTCTTCATTTCAACAAATGAAATCATCAACAATAACATTAAACGTCATCATTTACTAAAAAACAACAACAACAAGTAAATTCATCACTTCTTTATCACCAATTCTGTGACATCACTTCGTTAAATGAAACCAACAATTGTTCGCTTTTTCTATGTGTGCCTTAGAAAGGAATTCTCCTAAAAGCAAAACAAAAACAGAATGAAATCAATAATCGTAAATATATTTTTGTTTTATACACATTTATTTCTATTTGTTGGCTGTTGCTTTTATTTTGTCTAATGCACTTGGTTTTGTGTACGACATTTTTAAAACATTATTAAAACACTCGAAAAATTTTAGTGTTGAAATATTGCAGAAGGCAGCTATATCAAATGTCATGTTGCTGGGATATACGATTATTATTCATGAAACCACATTCCAAACTAATGTATATAGCTCTGTTATAATATGAAGCCTGGGGCCAAATTACCGCATTCGTGATCGAATGAGCTATCGTATCGAAAAATGATTTCGATATCGAAATTATGATAAAATGTACTAAATTTCTTGCTCGATATGGAATGCCATAATCTCAAATAAGAAAATTACGATAAATTTTACTCGGTATCGAATGCGGTTATTTGGCCCCAGATTTATATTTTAGGTATGACAACTTTCTACTTTGTAGATTTCCAAAAGCTTTAGAAGGTTTTAGAAAGTAACTCCTTTTTATTTTTGTAAAAGTGAATTGCACCATATATCATTTTTTTAGCAAGAAAATTGTTGTGCATAGCCGACATTGAAAGTTTTTCATTTTGGTAACACTGCACAATTAACCGTCTCATTTGTGGAGTACATGACTTGTTTATCTTATTATATCAAGGCATCGTTTCTAATTATATGTCCTTCACTGTATATAAACATTTTTTTGTCTTTAATAAGAATAAACACATAAAAGTGGCGCATAACAGTGACACACTACTGTTCTCTTCCTCACATGTTCTGCTAACCGCATTTTCGGATAGATCAATACGAACCCTGTGAGTCTTACACTCTGTGTGTCCAGTTTACTCATGAACATGATTGTTGGCTTATTTAGATGTTGAATCTCTTTTGTTCTCTTAAGGTTTGGGCTTTCTCAGGTGATATTGGTCGTTCTGCCAGTCTCATAAACCCAATTTCGCAGATTTTCGCAATTATATTATGCGCTTATTTCACTCTTACATTGGAATAACTATGAGTTTTAATAGCCTCCTGACTATCCGTAAAAATATAAGTTGGAGCCATGTTCTAAAGCTGAAGAGCAGTATTTATTATCTGGTAAAGGTAAGTATATTTCTATTTTTTTGGCTTAGCTTGTAAAAACCCATTGCCATTTGATCAACTATTTATCTATATATAGAACCTATTTTCCAAGAAGAACAAATACTAATTGGAAAGATCGAATCATTCAAATGCAAACATGTCGGATCTATGTACTTTCAATCGATAACTGGTACTATTTTGGTTTATGTTTGATATCAATAAAACATCCCCGCTTCATTCTATAAGTCCTTTTAACGTAAGAAGAAATTTTACACTGATAACGTGCGCTTTTTTAATATAATAATTATAAATATAATAATAATTTTATAGACTGCATGCTTTTGCAAGATCACAGCACTTTCGGCCTGTAACTAAACTAGAATTTATGGTTCTGCATGTCCGAATATTCCCCCTCCATATGTAATTTCTTTTTTTTACCACTTTCCATTCCCTTAAGGTACTGTTGTTACATTTGGAAAATATTTACCCAAAAAAGCCCAAATTTGTTTGACGTTGTTTACTCTTACAAGAGTTTTGCAAGATCAAACAGCATCAAATAAGTTAAAACTAAATATTTGTTTTGCTTTGGCCTAAATAAGAAGAGTTTTTTTAAATAAATAAACGATATATGTTATTTATTGGTTACATCTTTTTCGGTAAATATTTGCCAAGTGTGACCGTACCTTTAAAAAATATAACTAGAGTCATTGCTACTTTTTATAAATATCTCAAGACGCCTATTATCAATTGATGACTAATATTTTTCTGTGAGTGTTTGCCAGTGACTGTGTATTAGTGAAGTCAATATTTTGACCAAATTTCATTTGATAACCTTTTTATATCACTATTATTTCTGCTGCTGTTGTCGTTATTATATTTGTAACATGCGTGATAGTTGTACATAATGTTTATATTTGACAAATATACTCTTCTAACATTGTAAACACATCCGCATCTACATTTATACATTCAGACAATCATTCATCCGTTATTCCCAAATACACTCTAATGCAAACAATAATATCAGCAACAGCAACCAAATAACAGGCTGTTTAACGTGAGTGACTTAGTCTTACGTGAGTATATGTTATACACATACTAAAACAAATTTATATTTATGTACTACTACGTGTGTGCGTGTAAAGTTACGTGAGATTTGTTTATATATGCATGTATGTTATTGGTAAATAGTTTCGGGTATAATAATAGGTATAAAGATTTTTATGTTTTCCTCGTAATTTGGGCACAGTTAGACAACGAACTGGCGAACAAATCCTATACTAACTATATGTAGTTTTACTCTAAATGAAGTTAACTATAGCGCAAATTTACACTAAACTCGTAGAATGTACTTGTTGTGCAAATGTTTTCGGATACACATTAACACACAATCTCATACAAATATACTTGCTCTGACATTAGATACAAATGGTATGTGTTTGTTATTTCATTTATTATTAAATGTATCTTTGATATCAAAACTGTTGTACATACATATATTGGCACTATCGTACAGAAACACACATGTACATACATATATATGCATCATATACATTTTATGTCTACATATTAGTGTTTGCTAGCATTTTTTTCTGCATATGTGGTATTAATGAGCACATAGATATCAAACATTGGGAATATTTAGCCAGTTTTCATAAAGGGAAAAATAAAATTATTTAGTAGTTTTTATAAAGGCCTAAATTTAGGATTTTAAATAGTTTAATAACTATAGTTAAATATTAACCAATATAATAGTTGTCAAAATACATCACTAGTTACCCATTTATCTACTTACATGGTTTTCGTTTGGCAAATTGAACTAGTGTTTGGCTTGATTTTGTGTTTATAATTCTTTTTTTAAATTTTGCAGTATCATGGATGCCAATTTTGAAATTTTTCGGAAAATTTGGGTAAACGATTCAGAGAAGTATAATTGTTTTTTTTCCACAAATACAAATCATCTTCACATAACATAAATCATTACTTTTTTTTTTAGCATTTTTAATAAGAGTAATAAAATAAATCTAATGACAGATTCAACACTATTTGATGTAACTACGATTTTCGGAATTCAAAATTCCTATAAAAAACTTTAATTGATTTTAAAGCTCCACAGATGACAGAACAAAAAATTGTTTTACTTAAACAAATAGTTGTCATTTTAAATCCGATGGAAGTAACAGTGAAGGCGTTTGTCGCAGTGATATAAATCTCTGCCTATGTTGCACTTTTATTTCATTCAGATTATCTTTACTTTAGATGCCTTAATATTTTTAAAAAGCTTTTTTTAAGATAAAACGATACTGATTTTAACTTAATCAATGGTGTCATAGAAACCAATATTTTCAGAATTGGTTTTAAAACCGACAAGAAAAAATTCTTTGGTGACATAGGGCACTTCTACACGTTCAATAAATATTAAGATATTTCTAGTATCACGATATTTATTGAACGTGTAGCAGTGCCGTATGACACCAAAGCATTTTTTCTTGTCGGTTTTAAAACCAATTCTGACAATATTGGTTTCTATGACACCCCTGAATATAGAAATTAAAGGCGAAATGCCATATTATTTTTCTCTATCTAATATTTCAATGTTATAGCGTGTTCAGATATGAACCTTAATTGCGATAACGCCATTATTGAGCTCAATATTCCATATAAAATCTTAATTAATTATTGCGCAATAAGTACGAAATTGTTATAATATTGAGTAAGATTTCGAATGCAACTGTGTTTAGTGAACAAAATTGTATAAAATGGCAAATTTCAACAAAAGAAATCATTGAAAAGTCAATGTGAAGGTAAGTTTGTTTACATAGAAACACAGCAACCATTTAGAGTATTTTTTGTATTGTTTTCCAACTGTCAAATGATTATTGAGTAAGCTGAAAATTGCGTATGCCTGAACACTAATACCGTGTTCACATATGAAACTTAATTGAGTCAATATTCTGTTAATTGACAATATTATTTTAAGTGTTCAGGCATACGCAATTTTCAGCTTACTCAATAATAATTTGACAACTGAAAAACAATACAAAAAATACTCTATATGGTTGTTGTGTTTCTATGTAAACAAACTTACCTTCACATTGACTTTTGAATGATTTGTTATTTGTTTTAATAAGAAACGAAATCTCGAAAAATCACAGAATCCCCAAAACCAGTCGCGTTTAGCATCCCTAGTTATTTTTAATACTGGCTTTATTATTAAAACAAATTCCTTTTTTTACTTTATAACATTTCTATTTCGCAATTAGTAATAATTATTTTTATTTGTTTATTTTCAGGTAAGATTAAAATATCATCTTAATTGTTATCAAGGTAATTTCAAATTATAATATTCAAATTTAATATATAGTGCAATATAGGCTTTTTCTGAAAATATTCTAATTTTTCAAGTATGAACCGATGACAGAAAAAATATTTTTATATAAAAAACTACAGGTGTTTTCAATTTTGTCCTGTCGTGTTATCTTTTATTGCATTATTTCTTTTCTTTCTTTTATTTGTGGTTAATTGCAATTAATAGGCAATTTGAGCTGGACAATAATTTAGAACGTGGAAGTAAATATATATATTTTGTTTTCAGTAATTAATAAGTTCTGAAAATGTTTTCTGAAACAAACGATTAAAATACATAAAACAGTATTTCGGCATGGCTAAAACAATGTAGAGCACAGAGGAACAGCGTCAGGTTATTTACCAGATGAACTTCTAAGGGATTGCAAGTATTGTAATTTTCGCAAGAAAGATAGTCTTGGTTGGTTGGTTTACGTGGTTGTCTGCTGCATGCATGCATTCAAGAAAAATTTTTTAATTCCTTTTTGAAAACGACCACAACACAGAGAAGATGAAATACTGTTTCCTCTTTCTCACGGTCTTGGCAACTGCAACAGTAATTATTGAAAGGAAGTCCAAGTCTGCATGCTTGGTAAGCATGCAACCGATCGTCCAGTGACTAGTTAGGTAGTTGTGCCTTATAAAGATATTACACAGGCTTAATAAAACAACCCATAAATATTTACAAAGCTTCTGTGGCAGTCTCATTTAAAAGCTTCAATACAATTTAAAGAGATATTTTAACAAAATTCGATATTGAAGTCTCCTCTAGAACTATAAGAAGAAGAGTCAATGAAAAAAACCTACTTAGATTCATTGCTCAGCATAAGCCATACGTTTCAATCCAGGGGCCAAATTACCGCATTCGGTATCGAGTAAAATTTATCGTAATTTTCTTATTTGAGATTATGGCATTCGATATCGAGCAAGAAATTTAGTACATTTTATCATAATTTCGCTATTGAAATAATTTCTCGATACGATAGCTCATTCGATCATGAATGCGGTAATTTGGCCCCAGAACTTACAGTCTAGGATTTCTTTTGACCGCGAGTATTTAGAAAATAATTTTTGTAAAAGAATATCCTCTGCATAGCTCTGGCGGAAAGTATGCCTAGAAGATGTTAAACTGTTATTTGGAGAGGCGTAAATATTTGCTTTAATGGACACTGCATATATATTGGGCTATTCCGTATTTTATAAACCCTTAACTTGACAGACTTTTTAAATATAAATAAAAAATAGTTTTGTCGGTTTGTCACGGGCAAATGCAGTTCAACTCAGAAACACCGCACACATTTTGACGGAGTAGAACCTCATTAAAATAACTCACTTATAAGCCTTGAATTTTGTTGATAATGATCCGATTTTCAATTTCTTACTAGATTTGGAAACTGAGATCTTTCGAATGATACACATATATATATATTATCTAAGAAAATTTGAGAAATTTGGATATTATTGTCGAGCAATAACACAATTTGCTATAACACAATTTTCTCGACAATAACACCCAAATTTCTCAAGATTTCTTAGATAATATATATATATGTATATCATTCGAAAGATTTCAGTTTCTTCTTAGATAATATATATATCATTCGAAAGATCTTAGTTTCTTCTTTCCAAATCTAGTAAGAAATTGAAAATCGGGTCATTATCAACCAAATTACAGGCTTATAAGTGCGCAAAGGTACAAAATCGTAAAACCGGATTTTGGAGGTGTCCGGCATATTTCACTATTGGAATCTTCTTTTACTCTTAATTGCAGTCATTTCGTTAACGAACTGGAAGATTTTTTTTAGAGCAACTTTGGTTTAATATAAGAACTTGTATATATCCGTATATAAATTTATACAGTGTAATGTGAAATATTTTTTTGGACTAATAGATAATAAAATAGGTTCCGTAAAGCAGTTAAGCTGTTGTCATTTCAGTAATAATTTAAATGGGTCCATGCTATTAATTGTAACGTATTTGGTTTATTGACCGCTATGTAATGCAACTAGGATTTAAGGTTTCACTAACCTTTCGACCTCCCCCTACCCACCTCATAAAATGCCAGTAGCCTGAGAGTGATGAACACTTGAAAACATTGAATGTAAAGTACGTGTTTTGTTTTAAATGTTTGCTTTACACACGAACTCGTATTTAAAATCAAATACACCATTGATGTACATTTTATTGAGTAACTATGAGTATCATTGATAGATACTACTAGTACTTGTACTGCAAATATATAGAAATTTGACGGCATAATGCGTGTTAGTTTCTGAAGTTAATGCAACAACAGCAACGAAACATTCAAAAATACAAATTTAAAATCAACAACAAAAATGTACATAAAACATAAAATAAAATTCAACTTGAATGAAGGAATGAGTTCATGTGTAGTTTACGAGTGTAAATAAGTATTTACTAGTTATATTTCAACTACATTTCTATGCAACATCAATGAATAGATATACAGATAAATACTGATAGATGGATAACTGAATTGATAGATACGAGTACTACTAGATTGTGCTCTTATTTCTGTGTGTGGAATGTTTGTAATGTAATGTTGCATTTCTAGCTGGCCTTTTTTCCAAAACGTTTTTATTTATTAGACGAGTGTGTGTTTTATGACACCTTTTTATGTACACACTTTGTATGTATATTTAGACGTTGTATATTTAGAGAATTGAAGGGGTTTTACAAATAAGACTCATACATACACACGACTTTATTTCTATTTCAATATTTATCGATAATGATTTTTTTAATTTTCTCTTTATATCGTTGTTAGTGTTGTGAGTTACGTTTTTGTGGTTTTTGGTGTATATATCAATAAATCTAATAAATGCTCGTAATTTATCTGTTATTTACATTGTAACTGTGTCTGTGTTATTAATAGGTTTTTGTACAACTACTTGTCTATCTATATATGAGACCTCTTCTGTTGTAGTTTATTTGTTTATGAAACATGTCTATTAAATCGTCGACACTCATGATGACTTAATGATAGTCAATAACAAAAACTAAGAACAAATTAACTATTAAGATATGAATTAGAGCACTTAGTTGAAGGAAAAAATCATTGAAATATCTAGAAACATATAAAGGAGTTTTACTAAAAAATAAAAATTGCAGCATTTCCCGGATGTTGTATATCGCTTTATCTAGGCAAATATAATCTAAGAACAGTTAAACCAAACGATTTTTTGTCTTACACCGAAAAATATTTATTTAACTATATAAATATGTGTTTGCTATTTATAATAAAACACGATCACTTCCCAAATAAACAACATAAATTAAATTCTCAAGAAACGGTGAGTTAAATAGATGATATTTACAGAGTGATAGTGGACAATGAAGATTGCTGAAGACGCCCTTGGCCGGGTAGAAAATGCATTCCAATTTGCCGATTGTTCCAGTACTTTACAATAGTATTCTTAATTATTAGAACTAGTAGCCTGAATAAAAAACTTTTCTCTTATAAATTAATGATATTCACATACAAATATTTATCATTACCATAAGTTGTTTGGTATTGAAAATCAGCTAAGTCCGTTCAATCCGTTTTATCAAAATATGGGGCAACCTTGAACGAATTTAATTTATTTAAGTAATATGCGGGAAGTTTTCTTTTACTACTTTAGTGCCGCTGAATAACCCAATGGCTCACCGAAACTTATGGTGAGTGTGTTCAATCTGTTTCAATGTTCGAGAGATGGTTTGTACGGTTCAAAGGCTGTGAGTTTGACTCGAAAGACAAATATCGTCCAGGCCATCCAAACAAGTTTGAAGAGCGAGAATTAGAGGCATAAGGCCTATTTACGATTAGACAATTTTATTTGCGCAAGTCTTGTGTTTGTGGGTGTGAGAGGAAAGGTCGGTTGGAAGGGGAAATAATTGCCGAATTGCACAGGCTTGTTTGTACTTGGCAATTCTGTAGCTGCTGTCATTCTTGTCTTGAGATATTTATTTGTTTTTGACGTTCAAAAGACAATAAATAAAAATGAAAATTATACTTGCGCAATTAAAGTTACCTAATCTGAAAGGGGCCTTACTCCATGAAGATTGTTGTCAAACTCAACAAGGATACATCTAAAAGCAAGACGATTGCTACTTAAACGTTTTAAAAAGAAATAAATTTTGCACCGAATCATTACTTGCGATGAAAAATGGATTCATTACGATAACTCGGTGCGTAAGAGATCATATGTAGAGCCCGGCCAACCAAATTTGATACCAAATCCAAATATCCCTAGCGCCATAAATATGCACTGAATTTTGTGGACCAACAGGGTCCTATCTATTATGATCTGCTGAAATCTGCCCAGATCATCACAGGCAATATTTACCGCATGGAACTGATTTGTTTGAAGCGAGCATTGTCCGAAAAATGCCCAGAATATGGCGCCATCACAATAATAATATTCCAACATGGCTACGCTCGGCCACATGGTAAATAGTTAAAAACTATTAGAAAAAAGTGGTTGGGTTTTGCCTCACTCGCCTTACAGACCAGACCTTGTCCCATTCGACTACTATTTGTTTCGATGGATGCAATATTCTTGCTCTCTTTCTCTCTCTCTCTTTCTCTCTCTCTCTCTCTGGGATACGCTCAGCGTTACCGTTGGCAAATTTGAGAAAGTCGCACAAAAAGGGGATTTCTTAAAAAAAGGGGCACCACTTTTAAAAAGATGGAAAATAAACAAAACAAAAATAAAAATCGTATTTTTTTCATTTAAATGTTGTATATGATGTATGTTTACATATGCATATAATAAAAAAAAATTAATAAAAAAACTAATATGTATCAAGTAAAACAAAAAAAAAGGTACACAAAAAGTGGCAAGTCATCTGTAAAAGGGTCAAATTGCCACTTTAGTCGCATCAACGGTAACGCTGGATACGCTCCACTTCAGACGGGAGTATCCGAAATTGGTTTGATTTGTTGCTGGATTCAAAAAATCAGTAGTTCTTTTGTCGCATAATCTTTATGTTGTCTGAAAGCTAATAGTGGCCAACACATTGAATAAATTTATATTAAACAATACAATTGTAAAATCTAACAATTTTATAAAATCTAGCATTTTTAAGTTATACACCCAATATAAAATAAAAATTTCATAAAATATATTCGGTCAACAGCATCGCCCTTCTGTGAGCGCCTTGGTCAATAGATTTAAGTCAATTGGCTCGCTATATAATGTGCCAACATTAATGGATATTCGACCGGTTCGCTCAAGCGAAAATATCGCAGCAATAAGCCGCAATGTTGAATGATATCCGAATTTGACAATATTTGGCCAAGTCAATTTCCATATTATTGTCCCTATTTTTCAATAATTTTTTAGTTCTCGTAAGGGAATTAGTAATTTAATCAGAGCTTTATAACTACAATATATCCGCCAATGTCAGTGAATATGTAAATATGTAAAAATAGGAATATTAGTTTGATCGGATCAAATGCACCGCTTCATGTAATCACGGGATAATGAATTGGCTTAATGCAACTAGTAATATCAGTCAACTAGTAAGGAAATATTAGACTTTCTGTTTGTAGAAGCTGACTGGCCGGTTTATTGGGCGTATATTGTCTTCCGAGTAAGACACGTACATGATAAAATAATAAGCAGTTCTACATGTACAATTAAATCCGTTTTTCCACTACCGTCTCATTAATTAAATGACTTTGACTTCACACTGTTTGAAAAGTATCTCAAGTATTCTAGCATGACTCAAGGGTCATTTTAGTGTCTATTAGTAATGTGGGGTGAAGTCTGTTGAAACTTTTTTAACTACAAACAATTATTATTTTTATTTGAACTGTTAATTTTAAATCTTTGATATTTCTTTTATTTCGGCTCGAGTTCATTAAATTTAATTTTAATTAAATTATTTTTTACTGTAACATTTTTCATGTAACAATTCCTACCTTCAGTAAAAAATAATTTAATGAAAATTAAATTTAATGAACTCGAGCCGAAATAAAAGAAATATCAAAGATTTTTTTAACTACTTTAGAAAGTAGTAATTTTACCCACCAGGTGAAGTGTTTTGCATAATTAATTGTCACTAAGTGCCCTTAGGTAATGTTGTGTTTAGCCTTTATAGACTCAGTTGACTTCCATTTTGGAAGTATTTAAGATTAAGAGCAGTATGTGTTTATATTACCTTCTTTGGATAAAAATTTAACTCTAATTAGCTATAATTTCATTCTTTATAACCTCTGACACTTAAGTTTTGCCTAAATAACACTATCTAAAAATAAATTTGTTTTATTAGTTTGTGTATAAAATCTATTTTACATTTAAACATTTTTTTTAACAACCTACCTTTGTATTTGTACCAGCTACCCAATCTAATCACAAATATTTTCTTTTCACAATTTCCCATTAATTCATCATATTTTAAAATTATCGTCATTATCATTATCAACATTGGTTTTGAGCAAAAATGTTCAACAATAAATGTTTGCACAAACATTTAAATTCCGATGCAACCGGAACATTTTGTTATGTGTTTGCAAATTGTTTTTTTTTTGGGCAAACGCCTCCATACAACAAGTTGTATGCATATTTTGCTTAACAGTTGCAACAAGTTTGTGGCTAGCTCTTAGCTGTTGGTTGTGTGTTTTTGTTGCGACTGGAAAATGTCTGCAATAATTCGCATAGGCAGTAGGAAAATATCTGCTTCGTAGAATGAAATGAGTGCATAATTGGAAAATAAATTCTATTGTAATAAGAGAATTAAATAACACTACATATTTGAAATAATAACTGAAATTGTGATTTGATGAAATGAATAATCATTTTATGACGTACATATATGAAGAGTTTCCAAGTTAACAAACTTTAAATTCCATTGAGATCAGATAGACACAGTGCAAACAAGTAAGAAAATTAGTCGGTCAAGCCCGACCATATATGTACATATGCACATATTACCCTACACCCAGTATATGTTTAAAAACAGTTTTTAAGAAATGGGGGCTATGTGGGAGCTACGACCCATTATGGACCGATTATCCAAAAAATTTAGTGGCATGACTTTTCTGCATATGAATATTTGTTGCGTTAAATTGTATCTCGATATAAACACTTTTAACATTTATACATGAAAGTGACATAAAGTGATTTTGGAAGGCGATACGAGAAATTTGAATAATTATGAACCGACCATTGAAAAAGGAAGTTATTCTGAGTCGATCGATATACTTTAAGATGGGTGCTGGACAAATATTTCTGGCGTTACAAACATCAGTACAAATTAATTTTACAACAAAATAATTAATATACTTAAATTTTTACTTTAATCGTGGCTCTTTTTATTCTTTAATTTCTACTTTCTATTCTTCTCTCATTTCTTCAATTTATACTTGTCTTTTCATTCTTAAATTTTTACTTCAATCGTGGCTCGTTCTTTTCTTCAATTTTAACTTCAATTATGACTCTTTATATTATTCAATTTTCATTTGAACTATGGTTCTTGATAGTCTTCAATGTTTGCACTTTCTATTCTTCAATCGTGGTACGTTCTCTTTTTATTCTACAATTTTTACTTGAATCGTGTCTGTTCTTAAATTTTTTACTGTCACTTCCACAATATCATCCTAACTTTTTGACTCACATGAACCACTGTACAATCCAATAACAACAAAAAGGTTGCAAACTAAATACTGGAAAATAGCCGCATTCCAACATGTTCAATGTGTTTGAACACCGCATCGAACGCAACCAAACGACAAAGCATACAAAAACATTGAGTTTGATTAGTCAATGTTGGGATTTCGTGGAAAGTGGTTGATTCGACGGAATATTGTAAACGTTAGAAACAAATGAAAAACGGTCGTTTTAAATTTTTGTGTAGAAATTTGTTGAAATTCTAAGAGAGCCAAAAATCAAAACAAATCATATTAAAGATTTAATTTGAAAGAAATAAAATACAAGAGGAAAGAAAAAATATTTCAAAGAAAACTAAAGTGGAAATTGAAAAGGATGTTTGTGCTTAAGGAGAGAAAATAAAAAAAAAACGGAAATTAAATTATTATTAAAACAGGAAATAAAAGGAAAAAAGTGCAAAAATATTATTGATTGAATCATAATTGGTAATTGTTAAAAGAAATCACACAAAAAAATAAGTTAAGATAACAAAAATTAAAGATAAAAATTTATGACAAATTGTACAGAAAATAAAATATTGTATAAATGAATAATTAGTTTAAGAAAACAGTTTAAGTGAAAAAAAAAAATTATTTATTTGCAAGAAATTTAAAGCAAGTATTGTCAAGCTATACAAAAATTAATCAAATATTTAAATTTTTGGCGGGATAATTTTAAAAAAATAATACAGTGAACCAAACAAATTTCGTAATTAAATAAAAATATATTTAAAAATAATTTAAAAAAGCTGTGTTTTAAGAATAAAAATATTGTTACAAAAGTAAAATAAATATTTGTCAATAATGCAAAAATAACTTGTGCATAAAATTTTAAATTTGTGAATTGCTGCTGTTAGTGTCCTAAAGAAAACCACCACCCTACACTATCCAACCCCCTTTTCAAGTGGCAACCATTAAATACAAACTGATTATGGAGGACGAATTACGTTGCCCTACATGCAAACAGCTATTTGCTAATCCTGTGTTGCTGCCTTGTTTTCACGCTCTGTGTTTGGGTTGTGCTCTGGATATACAAACACCCTATACACCGGGAGCCATATTAGCCTCAGTTACAGGCGGTTCAGCCTCACTGAATGGTGGCACCATACACAGTGTAGCCGCCACCATACATCCACACCCATCGGGTGCTGCCTCAAATCATCATACGCATTCACATACACACGCCACCACCAGGCATTCATCAAACTCTTCGGCTGCCAGTACCGCCAGTTCGGCCACCGGCTCCGAATCGGTGACTTCCGATCAAGACCAAGCCGACAAGGTTAGCATTTTAAGTGAAGCTGATTCTGGCGTAGTTTGCTGCTCCAATACTTCACGACCAGTATCGTACGCTGGTACCGGACACATACAAGGTTTATTGCAGGGAGCTGCCTCAGCTCCGCCCGGTGCAGCTTACAGTCTCACTTGTCCTTTGTGTCGTAAAATTGTATTCTTTGACGAGGGTGGTGTTCGCAATCTGCCACCCTATCGTGCCATGGAATCTATAGTGGATCGTTTCTGTGCTCGCGAGGCCTTGCGCTGTCAGATGTGCGAAACAGACCCTAAAGTGGCCTCGTTGGTGTGCGAACAATGTGAAATACGTTATTGCGATGCTTGTCGCGAATTGTGTCATCCCGCCAGGGGCCCACTGGCCAAACACACTTTGGTAAAGCCTAAGGGCGCCGCTCAACAGCGCGAATCGGTGTGTGGTGAACATGAAGATATATTGTCCATGTATTGTCTGACTTGTAAGATGCCAGCCTGTCCGGAGTGCATCAACGATCAACGTCATCCACAGCATGAAGTGCAGCCGATTACCACTACTTGTAAAGCTCAAAAGGTAAGAGAGTGAAAAGTTTGTTGGTTTTTTTAATAGGGTAAATTATTTTGTGTGTTTGTGGTTGTTTTTAAGAGAAGTCAAATAGAATATTTTTTTTAAAGAATCATTGTTTTTTGGAAAGTGATTTATTGAGAGATCTTTGCGATTAATTTTTTTTTTTGTGGCAAATAAGGCTTTATTTCATTACTATTCTTTTTAAATGACTCATTTTATTCTAATTTTTCTACAGTGATTTCATTATACTTTCGATATGTAACTACTTTAGTTTTCAAAGAACAGTTGACAGTCAAGGCGTTGTGAAAAATGACGTCAGGAAAAATGGTCACAAAACAAAAATTACACCGATTACAAAAACACGAAATATTTGGACATTTTTTATTTTTGTTGGGGTTATAATGCACTTTTTCGTTGGGGTAATTTTGCATTTTAAGAGAAATGAAAAATGACTCCAAAATCGTAGAAAGGAATTTTGTTTTTGTACTTTGGGACTAAATTTCATTCGTTAACATTGTAATAAAAATTTTTCAAGTTGTAAAACAATTCCTTCTTCAGTAAAAATAATTTAATGAAAATTAAATTTAATGAACTTAAGCCTAACTAAAAGAAAATATCAAAATTAAAACATTGTAAAAACTTAAAAAAATAAACATCTTTAAATGTAGGGGAAAATTTAAAACATTTCATTTTAACCTTGGGGTAATTTTTTTAAAACCTTTCGAGTAATTTTTCATAAAAATATTAGGCCAAATTTCATAATGAAATATGTGTGACCCCAAAATTTGGGCTTTTTTCAATTTTTTTCCTGAGGTCATTTTTTACAGCACCGAGAGTCACTAGCAATGACAATGATTCAACATATCCGCTATTTTATTTAGCTGAAAAAATCTAATAGAAACTCTAGCATGTTTTATATTGAAATTGGTAAAAAAAAGCCAACTGAAAGTGAAATTTTTAACCATCTGGAAATAAGTATTTTACTCGGTTTTTCAAATCTGAACATTTCACATTTAAATTGAATTTGACAATAAATGTTTTTCTCAAATTATTTTTAAATCTCAAGATCACTCTAAATCATAATCTTTTTATATACATTTTTTAAAAATTATTGATTCACATTAGAAAATATGTTTTGAAAACAATTTTAAAATAAATTCAACTTTTTAAGAAAGTCTTCATTCTAAAATTTTTATCAAATCATTATCATACTTTACACATTTGAGAAATCAAGGATTTTAAATTGCCTCTTTTAAAATTGTATATTAATAATAAAGCCTAAATTAATCTCCCACTTAAAATCTAGTCAGATTTCAATTGCGATTATTTTAAATTTCTGTTATATATCAATCTGAAATCATTCTCTAACCTAAAGTCAAGTCAGACTCAAAGAAATAACATATTTATATTATATATTATTTATTTTATAATTATAATTAAATTTTGTTTGTACTTTTAAATACATATATACGACAAAAATAAACGAATATTTTAAAGTTAAATATGATTTAAAGTGCATATACATGTAGAGAATAAGAGCAATTATTTTCAAATGCTTATCAAACGTTTGACATTTCATAAAGCCATTTCTAAACATTTGAAATTTTTTGGAGGGCTGATAGGGGGTAGGTGTGTCTATAAAAAATTTAGGAGGGGAAATATTAGTGTAAGTGCGACTCATAGACAGTTATGAAGCTATAATTGGATTTTGTCTCGTTTTATCCTGCTTTTGTCACCGATAAGGGGCCATTTACCCCTATCCCACCCACCCTTCTCATTTTCTGGCTCATGCATTTTTTTTGCCAAATCCCATAGAATAAGGGGTTTTAGCATATCGAAATCAGAAAGTCGTTCACTATCCCACCCCTAGTATGACCGTACCTTAAGTATTAGCTTCAATATTGTTAATGCTTAATTAGAAACAAACTCTTCTAGATGGTATTTTGTTTTGGTTTCTAACTGTTTTTCTATTGAACCGATTAAGCTTAATTTAAATACCAATATGTCTAGGATACTTGGCAAATATTTGCCGAAAAAGACGTAACCACTAAATAAAATATTTTTGAACCCGTTGGTTTATTAAAAAAAACTTCGTTTATTTAGGACAAGACACAAGAAATATTTAGCCTTGCAAAACTCGAACAACTTTGTGGTAAAACAAGTGGTTACGCTATTTGGAGTAAATATTTGCCTTGTGTGACCATACCTTTATGAATGAATATCTTTTTATTTGTTGATTTACACAAACAGTGAGAATGATGTATCTTGTAATTTGACTTGGATTTTCATGGGGTACTTTACATTTCTAAGTGATTTTGCAACGTATAAAAGTAATTTTTACTTCAATTTTACTTTTCTTCAAAACAACACAGTGTAACCACTTTTATCTTAAATTAACGAGAATAACTTCCGATTCATTATAAAGAAATTACAAAAGTTGTTTTAAACTATTAAATATAAAGTTAAATATAATCAATACCATCTTGATTCTTTTGATTTATAAAAGTTATTTTCTTTCTTATGCTTAACCTTTATTTTTAAATTGCATTTATTTCTCTCTGTATTTAAGCAGCAATAAATCTATCAAATGTTTTATTGTTTGGTAAAAGCAAAAAATGTATAAATAATACCTTTAAATACTAATGAAAACCATAAATTTGTTCGACACACAATACAACTCGGACACTGCAAAAAACAATATAAAATTGTTCTACACTCTCTGCCATACAGCACAGGATAATATTTTCTTTCTTTCGTTAGCAAATAAATAAATAAATGTAAGAGCATAAATGTAGATTGTTAAAATATTTATTTATTTTTTCCTGGTTCTACTCGTATTTTGTTGTGGTTTAAATAAAACTATAAGAATTTTGTGTGTGTGTGTGTTTCTGTAGCTGGCTTAAACAAATAAATAACCATGTAGTAATTCTTTATCCTTTTGAGTAAATATAGAGTAGAACTAAAGAGTGCTAGGAAGAATTTTTTATATACATATACACATTTGAATATATGTTTGTATGGGGAAATAGTACAAAAAAATCTTAGTATTTGTTAGTAAAGTAAGTAAAATTACCCAAGTGATTGTTGCTAGAACTTAACAAGAAAATTTATATTTTTACATAGCTGGCTAATGTTTAGCTGTAGCAAATAAAACTGAAAAGATAAAACAGCATTTCCTAAAATGGCCCCTGGTCAAATTGTCTGCTGCAGTAATGTTCTAGATTTTATCTAGGTTTTGCAAAATATTTGCTATATATTTAACTGTTTTGAATGTAATATTAAAGCTGTAGAATTTAAGAAAGTTGTTTGTATTATAGGAAAATTTAGAACAGTCTAAAATATTATAGTTTAAAATACCTACCGTTTGCCTTACTTAGAAGTAGTTTAGTTATGGCTGACTTTTAAATTTATATATACGATTTAATTCATGAGTTATTAGCAAAATTATATGCCATTCTTAACTCAGAGTAACTTTAAATTTATATATACGATTTAATTCATGAGTTATTAGCAAAATTATATGACATTCTTAACTCAGAGTAACTTATGCAAAAAAAATTGTCACGTGTCATTACAAGAAACCAAAAGTGCAATTCACAATCTTATGCATTTGAGATTGCAAATATGTATATTTAAGGAAATATGTATCAGATTTAAGGAACAGTTGGTGGACTTTTTAATCGAAAATGCTTCTGAAGAAATTATATTAAAAGAAGTTATTAAACATTTAATACATACAAACATTTGTATATAAGCAGATTACTAATCGATTGGCTTGGATTATTGTTAGTCAGCTGTTTATTTGCAAAACTCAAATTCATACATCCCACAATAAAAAAAACCTGTGTGAAGTTAAAAATCACACAATTCATTCGTGTGTTTGTTGTCTTTCTTATTTTGTTAAAATTGGGTTTTTCCCTATTTAATAAATTTTCCTAACGTTCTTTGTTTTGATACGGGCGTTTACTAAGTTTTTGTGTTTCGGTTGCCCAGCAGTCTTGTTTTTTCTTTAGTTTGGATTTACATAAATACAATTGTATTTACTCGTGTAAAACAGCATATTTGTTATTTACAGTTGAATCAAATATTTCTCTCACAACACTCACATAATGAATTGAACGCTTTGATTCTTAAATCACACCCAACACACTACTTGCTAGTTTGATGTGTGAATTCATGTGTCGTTGAATCGCACACATGCATACCTGCAGCTGGCTATAGGTTTTACTATGTTCCTAATCAATCCTGTAGCTTTTGCGTGCACTTTTTATAGTAATTCATTGATATGTAAGCACTTGCAGTCTATAAGTACTTTCAAGCAACTACTTATTTTAGTTATTTAAATTAATGCCAATCACATCACTGACTTACAATAATCAATAAGCTAAAATTTTAGCTAAGAATGTTTAATTTTATATTTCTTATTATAGTTTATTTGACCTTTAGTAGTATTAAGATTTTAGTAATTATTTAAGCTAAAGGCCTTTTTTATAAAAAATTTTAATTTTATTTCAATATTTCGCTACGTCTTTATGTAGCTTCTACAGGAAAAAAACTATGTATACAAAGACGTAGCGAAATATTGAAATAAAATTTAAATTTTTTATAAAAAAAGACCTTAAGCTTAAATAACACGGTGCTACAAAATTTATTTTTTTGCAAGCACTTTCAAAGTGACCTAGTGTATGTTATAGGTCTAAATGAGTGTATTACAAAACCAGTTTTAAAAGTTTCAATATCACAAAAGAAAAAAAATATTTTTTTTCAGGAATTTTGTTTTTTTTTTGTTATAATAGCTCCTCATAAAATGACGTCTCATTTTACTGTCTAATATATTTGTTGTCTTTAAACTAAATTCGGAAAAAATTCTGGTAGAAATTTTAAATGTTTGAAAAAAAATAAAAATTTTATTTTTATATTTAAAAATAACAATTATTTTGGTTTCCAAAACCGTTTGAATTTCAAAAATCGGTTAATAAATAAAAAAGTCATAAATGTTTAAAAATAGCAGCCTCAAAAAAATTTCTTTGGTCCATAACTTGGAAATTTGGGGGTATATTAAACTTTTAAGCCCGTATTCGCAATATGCTCACCAATACCTTTAACGCACACTAGGTCATTTCAGAAGTGCTTTTCGAGTGTTGCACAGTGTAATTAATAAAATTTTAAGAATGTTTAAATTTACTTCTTTCAAAAACATTTAAATTTTTCACTTATTCTATTAAGCCTTCGATATTTTTAATTAAATTAAGAAAAACGACTTTAAGTAAACACTTTATTTTCATTTATTTCCTCTAAATTCCACATTAAATTGAAAGTGTTTCCTTCTCAATGTTTAAATTTAACAACTACCATTAAAAAGAAAACAATGGAAAAATCGAAGAAAACAAAATAGCATAAAATGCAAACCAACATACCTAAACAACATAAATGCCAAAGCAATAAATAAACAAACAAACCAAAAACTCATCTTCCTATAACAACACCAGCTGGTAACAGACATACATACCACCACCAACCACTTCCCAGCCAGCCAACAACACATCCCTAACAAAACAAACCTAAAAAAGCCAAACCAGCCAAACATACATTAACACAAATATCTACAACTTTTAGCTCCCTTTACACCCCAAAAACAACAAAAATAAAAATAAATAAAGTTTTTATCACGAAAAAGGGCAACAAAACTTAAAGCCAATGCTTGGAAAACAGCAAAGAAATCAAATTCTTCAGACACCTACTGCTAGCAGACATAAACTTATGATACTCTATTACCACAGTAACCAACATTTCTGCTTTAACTTTTTTTTCTTCTTAACACTTCCTTAGACCAGTAATTTCCTTGTCATGTTCTGACATTTCAAATAAAAAAACAACATTATGAAAATGGTAATCGCTTACTTTTAAGGTTCTACTACATTTTTCTTAGGTTTATTTTAATACTAAGGCTGAATGTGGTAATATATGATTATAATGTAATATCTGTAACACTTGGAAATAATTAAAAAAAAATCCTAAGATCCTGTTGGACATGCAACTCTAAAACAATTTAGCTATGTGTGTGTAAATTAGGCTCACGTTTTAAATATTGTATTGTAATTAATGAGATTAATATTAAATTTTTATCATTGTTGTAAGCAGTTTGGTTTAGAAAATCAACAAAATCTATTTACTAGAAAAAAAGTTGTGAAACAAAATGTCAGACAAATGTAAGACAACTTCGAGTAAATAATACTTATAAATGTTCAACTTCAGTCTTTGTTAATCAGACTCTCGAACAAAATATTGGATAAATATTATTTATATTCATTTTAAATATTTATGATTGTGCTAAATTTACGGTCACACTTGGCAAATATTTACTCAAAAAATTTGTTTGACGCTGTTTACTCTTGCAAGAGTTTGGCAAGATTAAACAGCATCAAATAAAAATATACTAAATATTTGTTGTGTCTTGTCCTAAATAAACGAAGTTTTTTTTTTAATAAACCAACGAGTTCAAAAATATTTTATTAAGTGGTTACGTCCTTTTCGGAAAATATTTGCCAAGTGTGACCGTACCTTAAGTAAAATTTGATATTGAAAATCACTAACATTAGTTAAGTAGAAAAAAATGAAACAAATTCTGAAACCACCTGAAACTAATTGACTATTAATAGTTCCTTTTTATAAGCAATAAGGTCACTTGAATTTTATATAAAAATATTTAATTTATTTATATATATTTATTTCCAATATTTCGCTATCACAATGGATAGCTTCTTCAGGGATAATACAAGTTTTGAATTATAATTTTGAATTATAATGAATAATAATGAATTTCGGGAATACTCTGTACTAATTTTTCAATTAGTTCATTTGTAATACTCTCTCACTCGTGCTGAACCCGCTGCCAAAGCTCGTCCAAATGGCTTGGAGTTAATCGGTATTTTCCCAACTGTCTCTGTACGACTGACCACAAGAAAAATTATCAATAAAAATTTTTAATAAGATTTCATGTTGTAAAAATAATTCCTACCTTCAGTAAAAATAATAATTTAATGAAAATTAAATTTAAATTAACGCGAGCCCAACTAAAATTATCAAAAATTGTAAAATTAACAGTTCAACTAAAAATAATAATTGTTCATTTTATTAAAATTTAGAACTTACATATTTTTATATTTTTAGTTAAAGTTTCTTTAAAATGTTGTTAAGTAATTGGCAACAAATCGTTGTTTACATCATGTAAATAATGTGTACCCAATGATATTTCAACATTAGTAAGAGAACTTCAGTTATTGTCTTTCTATTAAAAGCATTGGTAATTTTTGACGCCATATGTTAAAAATGTTCCAATTTCTAAGTTTCTTTTTACAGATTTTTATTTAGTTTTTAAGTATTTCATCAAGTCTTTTTTTAAATTTTTTTAAAGTTTTTCGTCTAAATTGGAATGAAACAATACTTTCAAGGCTCTCTACAAACTAATATTTCTATATATGTATTTGTTTCTTATTGTTTTTTTGTATGCCAGTGTAAATGTAAGAATATTTATTACCCTCCAACTGTCAAAGTTGATGCTGGACGCATTTTTCATGTAAATTCTGACAGTTCGAGTAAGCTATAAGATTACAAAACAAAAAAATAACGTTCTAAGGATATTAATGCTAGTGAGCAAGATATTTTCATTCATTTCTGGCTTCAAGTTAAGGGTTGCAAGAAAAACAAGCAAATTTATACAAAAACAGAGAAATTCTTGAGAAAGAAATCTATGATGCTACAAAACAAAACAGAAGGTATAACAAATAGATGCCATTTATTTATAGATACGTGTTCATTGTGGGAATAAAGTAGGGGTTGAGATGCTTGTTAAAAATTTTGAAATATTGTTAAAAAATATTTGGGTTTAAATATTTTATTTAGAATTTGTAAAAGTGCTAAAAACAGTTAGATTGATTAACAATTTTTATGTTGTTTTTATACAAATAAAGGCAATTTAGTTTTGCTTGTGGTATTTGTTTTAATATTTTTTTTGTTGAGTTTTAAGGTTATTTTTGTTTGCTGAAGAGAATATTAATTTTTAATATTATTGATTTTTAAATGTAGGCACAAATATTTGAACAATTTGTTGTTTACTATTTCTTTTTATTTGTTTAAAATCATACCAACAATTTTTTGTTTTAGTTAGTCGTAAATTATTGACTTTTAAATATTTCTCATCAAAAGAAAATATTATTAATAAAATGAAAACTACAGTTTTAAGTTATGGTTGTAGAAACTTAACTTATGACCTTTAAGCCAAAGAGTTAAACGATCAGTTTATAATTTGAACGATTTTAAATGGGTAAATTGGTATTTCGTTTAACCAGAATTGTACATTGAAATCAGTTTTCTTAGCGATAATTTTATAACAATTTCATTGATACATTTGCACAATTCATATAAGATGCTGTAGTGTCGTAGGAATTGTACGTCGTCTGAATTTACAATATTTTTAGAAATGTTGTTGATAATTTCCATATAATTATTTTGTACAACACCTACATATTTACACACATTTTGACTTATAACTATTTTTCTGCCCAAGGGATTTTGCTAATTTTCAATAGCGAACAACTTAGAAGCAACACAAATATTTTAGTTGAAAACTGATTATTTATGAGTAAAACTTTCAATATGAATATGTTTTTAAACACACAGGCGAATAGAAAAAACATAACTAGAAAACCATAGAATATAATTAGGTGTCAGAATGCTAATAATAATTAACGAAATCATTTTGTCATTACATTTTGCGACATACAATTTGCAATTTGAAAAGCAAAACAACAATTTTTGATTTCTGCTTCTTTTTTATTGCTTTGGTAGTTGTTTTTTCACTGTTAGGTTTTTGCAAAAAAACTTTAAGCATTCGCTTGCTTTAAAGTAAATATTTTTCGCGTGAATTTAAGTATCTATTTTGTTTCCTAATCTACCCTGCAGCCCAGACGTACTGCCTTGCCTGCCATTGACATTTATATTAAACAAATATTCCTTGTTAAAATTGTATTTTATTTGTACAAATTTCCCCAGTGAGCAGGCCATCAACTTTATTTAGTTTTATTTCTGCTAAAGAGTTTTTTTATTTTATTTTATTTGCTTGCCAACGTAGACTACATTCATCTAATAATATTAGTCTGGCAAACAAAATATGTACTAAACAAATAAAATAAATAGACAACAAAATAGTCATATACTATACAAATACAATTTGCTGTAAATTCGGTTTTTTTTCTGTATGTAGTCGTATGTATGTTTTGCCAGTTGACAAATTTTTGTTTGTGTTGGACATAAAAGACTGTGGTGAATAACTACTCAAAGATAGGGGATAGTTATTGTAGACAAATCTTTAATTACCAGGAAGTAGTTTGGTAAGTTCGACTTATAAAACAGCGTACAGAAGGCAAGTTTCTATTTTATTTTTATTATTAATGACAATATTGAATTTTTTAGGGCCGACAGTGTAAGAGGGATAATTAAGGAAGAAAAAAATTCATGCTGAAAATTGGGATAATCATTTGTATATGAAAGTGTTACAGGAGTCCTTATAGAGCCGTTTCGATATCTCTACCATTGTGCTCAACTACATACTAGCACCTTTCACCTAAGGGCTGCAAAACCAAAAACTATTCACTTATAATGTATACAAAAAAAGGTGCATTTGCAATTTTTACAATTTTCACACCAAATAAAAATATTGTCTAAACACATTTTATTTACTCCTCTTAGTTAATGCAGACAGTCCGCCAGCCAGTAAGTCAGTCATTTGCTTGTATGTGATGCTACAGAAATAGAAACAGGGTTAGGAAATTTGTCTGCATTACATTCATTTATTTATTTAACTTAATTTAATAAAAAGAATTTATAAAACAAAATAAAAACAAGAATGTTATACATATAGGTACTAAGCCGAATCTTAAATACCTTTCATTTATTTATTGTAGACAAATTTAGTAGATTTTACACGTTTCAATATTGATGTTCAATCAATTGCTTAAATTTAAAAATCAAAATTACAAAATTATATTTTTAGTACACATTAAAATGGCATTGTTAAAACATTAACCCTGAAAATGTCTGCTTAAACTATTAAATAATTTGTCTAACTTTTTTTTCATTTATATACATTATTCTACTGTATCGATTTTGCTGACTATTAATACGAAACAATTCAGAAAAAAGACAATCGTTTTGCATTTTTTAATTTCGGAGTCGTACTTTGCTTGTGAAAGTGTTTGAAACACACATAGGGAAAAGAGATATACACAATCAGGTATTGCTACATGTGCATAGAATGTAATACGGATGTAGTAGTATCAATATACTGTGAGAGTCAATATAAAGTCAACGCCACTTATTTGTAAAAGAAAACCTTATATTTCATTTTTATTGTACATAGTTATTTAAGTAGAATTGAATTCACAAAATGCAAGAAACAAAAACAGTTTTTCAGAAATGAGTGTTATATGGGAGATATCACCTATTTTGGACCAAAATTTAGTGTCATGATTTCTGTGAATATAAATATTACATGTGTTAAACTTTATCTCGATATAAATACTTTTAAAAGATTTATGGAAGTTAAAGTGAATTACGGAGAGGGTCTTATATGGGAGTTTCGACTAAAAATGTATACAAATTGATTTGATTTATTGTTAAAATAGATAAATTTTTACCCGTCAAAATAAAGTAAAGTGACATCATCGTTATGCAAAAAACCCTTGTAATTCCAAAAGTAGTAGCAATTTTAATTTTAATTTTTCCTTGTTTGAAAGTATAACGGTAAAGTGCCGTTGACAATAATTGCAAGTTTCATAATATATCATTAAAAGATATTAAGTTAAAAATTTACAATGGCCAGACAAACATCAATTGAGACTCTGGAAATCATAATAGACTTCACTAGAAAAGGTAAATCCCTGCGCGATATAGGTAAAATCGTTGGAAGGCGTCGCTGTACAGTAAAACAAATTATAGACTAGTATACCAAACACAATACCGTAGATGTGTGCCTGGTGCAAAACGATCAAAGCTTCCTACAAAATGTAGAGAATTAAGAGCTAGCGCAGAACTGGAATTTCCAGCATACCTGTTTAGTTAATTTTGATGCGAAAAATCTGCTAATTTTCTCTTAAAATTTAATTATTTTTTATGTTCCTTATTTGTTTAGGATTTGTTAATGAGTTATATTTTGCTTAAGTTACTTATGAATTATGCAATATATCGTTTTAAATTTTACTTATTGTTCTTGAAAAAATGATAAGTCCTTTATATGTATTTTGTTAAAAATTATTTAGAACTACCAGAAAATCTGTTTTTATGTCTCACATAATATTAATATATAGTTGATCTTCCGGCCATTTTTTAGATTTCTTCGCAACTACGTTTAATAGATCGCACAAGTTTTGAACATATTTCGGAAGATATGGAATTCTATTCCTTCTTGATTTTTTCCAACATATCTTTTTTGTTTTTTAGGTTTATATCAATAGGGTATGCAGTGTTAAGTCCACTAACGCATGGTGTGAAAAGTAAATATTGTAACAAAAAACGAAATAAATGAAGAAATTTTTTAAATGTTACTTATGCAATCGTTTTGTATTGAAAACTCTATATTCTTAAATACAGGACTTAGCAGTTTTGCCATCTAATTAAGTGGTATTATATGTATTTGATTTAAGTGTATAACAGTGTATTTATTTTTAAAATTACCTGTGTATTTCTGTACATAGTCCATTATGTTTGTGCATATTTTATGCACATAAGACGATAAATCTTATTGTGCTGTTAGACTATAAAAATTTATACATAATATACAAAATAAATAAACTAAAGTATAAGGATACGAGTGGAGTAATAAACTCGTGTATATGAGTAAAATACTTATGCTTGTGTATTGAATAGTACTGACAAAAATATAAAAGAAACTGAAAAAAAAGGACTATAGAAAATGGCAAACTGAAAAAAAAAGAAAATCATAAATATGAAAATGAAATTGTAATGAGTTCAAAAGAATTACAGAAATTTCAAGCAAACAAAACAAGTGTGCAAAAAGTATATAGCTGAGAGAATTTGTAAAATACCAAAGGCAGTTAATGGCAAAGAGTGCAATGATTTTTAAGCTGGTGTCATGGGAAAATTTCCAATTGCAACAAATTTGAAAAAAGGAGTCATATGTAGGGCACTGTACTTTCAAATGGGTTATAATTGTGTATGCTTGCGTACAATTAACTGAAAGTTTCACTTCTCTATTGGTGATTCAAGTCAAGCTTTTCTATTAATGAAAATGAAATCCCAGTCTTCTACCATAACTATAGACGGGCAAATATCAAAGCAGTTAACTGCAATTCAGCAGAAGATTATAATGTCAGATATGATACTAGTATAGCTTATAGAGATTTTTCTTCACAAAAGTCTAAAACCAAAAAATTTTGGTGGCTATTACAATAAATAACTATACTTTTCTTCTATTTTACATTTAGACCTTAGTTTTTTATCTTTTGCAAATATAAAAGTAATGTTTTTATAACTTTTTTCATTACAAAAAATATAAATATATTCTTCATTTGAAGAGAGTAAAATTAAATGTTTTTGTAAAACAAAATGTATACTAATATCAACAATACTAGAGATGCCCGTTTTAGGGACTGTGTATATAATGTAAATATTGTAAATTATTGTTAACTATTGTTTATTATAGTTTAAGTATTAATGTTATGAATAATAAATTAATAAACACTGAAAAAAAAAAAATGAAAGCGTTTGAACTAGTTTGAACGGTTTATGGGAAAATGCAATTCTTCGAAATTAATAATTTTTAACAAAATAAATGTATTTCAGACAATAAGATGGTAATCGTCAGTAATAAATCCTCTTGGGCATCCTTCTGTAAAATATTCTGAAAGCTTTGTTCACTATTATTGAACTTATGACTTGTATTACCACTGAACTGGTTACCAGTGATTAGCGAAATGTTAGACTCGTTTGTGTTTGTTTTATGTATACAGCATACAAGTACAATATTTACAACATGATTGCGTTTTGCAATCTTTGTAAAATAATTCATACCTTTCAAAACCTGCTTGTAATTATATTACGTGGTGCACGTGAACGAACCCTACAGCAGCAGCTGTACACGTAAACAACAAAAAATGTTTACAATCTTATTTACTTGTTTTTTTTTTTCAAATTTTTACCTGAGTTCTTTTCTTTACTATAAGTTTTTTAGGTGTGTTTTGCAGATGTAAGTGTGTATATTTGTGTTGTAAAGGTCTTGCATTTAAGGTGGTGTTGACAGGATTATAAACATGTTAAAACATTGATTAAATGTATATATACATACGTCTAGTGTAAAAATACAAGTTAAAAGATTCAAAATCTCAGATATGTATTGGCAGCTAAAAACTGTTTGATAAAAAACACGCAATCTATTGACGGCTGGGCTTAAGTAAAATTCTTATCGGTCAGATATGTTATTATTAGAGATTTATCCCTGGGGTAGATGAACCATTGTTTTGCAGATATAAATCAGTCCATGTTCTTCTGTGTGCAGAAAATGTTTCGATGTTGGTATTCTTAGTTTTCGTTGTAGTTTTTAAAAATTGCGGTCTTTTTCTGACAATGTTGAACAATAACAAGAGTTGTTCACACGCGACAAATTCAACAACTTGATAGCTAGTCAAGGAGAATGGTGAAGATCACTAAAACTCAGGTGCTTGGCTTAGAAACCAATTACTATCACAGCAATTTTTATAAGAATTTTAAAACAAACTTTTCTCTACCCCTATTGCTTATTGGTGCCTCTATAATTTCACACAAATTCCATTAAAATTTTTTTTAACGCTCTGCTGTCTGTCTTTCTGTCTGTACCACAAAAAAATAAGTTTTAATTTGTTCACAAATTCTCTAGCCATCAATAAAAATGACAACATTATATTGTTTTAATTCCTAATTAATGGTGGTTTGTTGGGTACAGCACGTGCTACAAAAAATGTCTCATTCATTTCATTACTCTTCTATGCCATTAAATTTATATGTATAATAAAACAAATAATAGAAAGAAAGAAAAAAAAAAAAACAAATTGATAAAATTAAATTCATTTCATTGAGTTTTGTTTAATATATATTTTAAATACAAAAAACAAATTGCATATTCTACTCAGTTAGGTATTTAATTTAACAATTTGTTTTGTTGCTTGTTTTCAAATAATTATTAAATCAAGCATTAAAAATTACTTATTTAAAATTATGTATTTTGGTAGCAGCAGTTTTTTTTTCAATTTAGCAAATTCTATATGTGAAATTAGTGTGTGTGGAACAGTGGGGCTGAGAGGCAGAAATAGGCATAAATTGAAAAAGTTGGTTCAAAGTTATGAGTAATAACTATGGCTTGACACTCCTTTAAATTGTTTTTAAATCTCTGCTATCAGTTTCTTGAGTTGTAAGAGTTTCATTGGTAGTTTATATAATATTAATTTTATATCTATAAAGATATAAAAATGATCTCCATCTGTTTGTATGTTAGTGGAAATCAGCTTTCCAAAGTCCCTATATAACTAATATACCCAAATGTTGCATCACTATATTAGTTATTTGTTAGAGAATTTTGGTAGTGAATATAAACAAAATCGGTCAATAAATAGCTGAGATATAGCAAAGAACAACAACATTTCTGATATTTGGATATATGTCGGTTATTATAATTAAACATAGACAATATAAATATCAAATGAAAGGTATTTTAATGCCATTTTTTTCTTTAATAACCAAATTATTACTTTAACACAAAAAACTATTGCTTTCAAACAAAATATTATGCAATAAAAAATGTTTTGTTTAGCAATCAATTTAATAAAGTTGTTTTAAAGTATATTAAGCGGAATATGAAGTCTGTAACTCCATTTATTATTGTCTATTTATTTGCCAATCTATAAAGAGTACTTTCCAAAAAGCACCTCTTTTCTAGAAGTGGCGTTCTAAATGTTTCTATTTAAAAGCAAATACCCTTCTAAATATATAGAGCACTGAAATTAAATGGTAATTTCTTTTAGACTACATTATATATTGCAATTATTCTACTGTGCTGGTTCATGTTTGAGCATGTTTATTATATTAAGTTAGTTGTTTTATTATTTTGTAAATAATTCAGTTTAAGTTTTTTTTATAGTTGTTGTTGTTGTTGTGATGTTTTTTATATTTAAATTAATAAGTATTTATTTATGTTAATTGTTTTGATTGCATTAAAAACTGATTATGTGGGAGAGTAAATTTAAAGGTTTTTAATTAAAAACAGAGACAAAAAGTAAACACTCATTGCAAACATCTACAGTGGCGAGCACAAATGAGTACATGTTTGCTTTGTGCACTTTTAATTGCAAAAAAATAAAATTAGTAAAGAAACGTTAACATTTTATTTTTAAACAATATAATTTACAATAGAAAATTAAAACAAATAAACAATTAATACAAAAAAACTTGCATGTAGTCAATTTTGCACAATTGTGTCTTTTGAAATATTTGCACAGAAATATCAAAGTTTAGCGTTAGATTTATTAGACTTGCTTTGATTATGATATTAATTTAATTGCATGTGCTAAACACTTTTTGCAAATTATCGATCGCAAAACAAATTATGTTACAAATTATAATAAATATTAAAGAAACTTTCAAGAGCCATTGTCAATCACAAGATTCCAAAAAAGGCGTCCTATTGTTTCCAAACCACAAATCAGAGGTCGCTAAAAGCTATTAACGAATGCGGACGCACGTCTCATGATAACGCAAATTAAAAGAGGTCAAATGCTGCTTTTATAGCAATTGGCAAATCCGTTTGTCGATGGTCAACAAGACTAGCCCATTGCGAATTAAAACCTGCATTGTCGATAAAAATGTTAAGACACGGTTAAAGTTTGCTAGAGAGTATATAAATTGGACGGTAGATGACGGGTAACGTGTAATCTGGTCAGACGAATCCAAATTTAATCGTTTTTCATTTGAGTATCACATTATTGCTGGCGCCGAATAGCCCACAGAATTTAACGACATGATATGGGGTTGCTTTATATGGTGGCAAGTCGGACAAATGCAAATAATCGAAGGCATAATGAGGAAATAAGATTATCTACGTATTTTGCAAACTCGTATTCCCGATTTTGTAAATAGGAGCGTCTAACTATTATGTGGATGAAGTTACTTTTTAGCTGGAAGGTGACACAAAGCACAGTTCCAAAATCGTTAATAAATGGCTTAGCCAGCAGATTTTGTTTGATGCAGTGCTCAGCACAAAGTCCCGACCTCAATCCGATTGAGAATTTGTGTTCAATCGTGCAGAGACGGGATTAATTCCAATCCATTTGGCTGAGCTTTGGTAGCGGGTTCAGCGCCAATGACAGATTATTGCAAACGAATTAATTGAAAAATTGATGAAGAGTATGCCAAAGAGTTAAAAAATTGAAAAATACTAAAATTTCCTAAAATTTTTGTATGGTGCAAAATTGAGTACATGCGGGTTATTTTCGTTTCGTTTGTCTTTTTTCTTAGAACATGATACTTTTTGTAAATATTTATTTTGTTCAACATTAAACATAAAATTAATGACAAAAAACATATTTTATTACTCTTTATTAGTGTTAATTTTATACAATAACAAGTGCACAAAAGTACTAACATGTACTCATTTAATCTCCCCACTGTATATAATATTTCGGTTCCTATTAAAACATATTGAGTAGTTTATATTATAATTCAATTTGATGAATTTTAAAAGATTTTAAAGCTAAAGCTATATATAAATTTTGAAGAATTTTTGCTGTTTACACGAGTTTGAAGCATTTTGAAGAACGATTTTGAAGAAAATTTCAATCGTGTAAATCTAGCTTTAGTAAAAAAATTTGTTTCAAAATTGTTAAAAAGTTTGCAATATTATCCCTTTATAGCTACTTATGGACACGACCTCGTAATAGTTTTTAAATCAAAATTATATTGGAAATAAATTACTTGAATTTTATATAAATAAAAAGCTTTTATTTAAAACAAAACTAATTATGCAGCAGAGCATGTATAAATATTTGTTGCACAAACTTTGTTTACTTTAAATTATAATTTAATGGAAGTTTATTATGGTTAAAGAAAAAAATAAATAAATATTAGAAGGATGGGACCAACACATATTGGCCCATAATTATAGTCATAGAAAAACCACACTTTAAGCAAAAGCATGCTTTTGTTTTAAATTCATAACAAAATTTATATGTTTTTGATGTTTAAAAGTCTACTTTTACTTAAAGTATGCATTTTCTATGATTATGGGGCATTGTATTTAAATGCTTTTGACTACGTAATTTATTCATTTACCTTGCCTGCTTTTAAGTTATATAAAAGTTCTACATTTTCAATCAAATCACCCTAAATTTGGTTTCAAATAAAAGATTTTTTCATAAATGTTTAGAATGAGAAATAATGTTAATAAATATAGTTAAATAAATATAGTAAAAAAATAATGTTGTAGAACTGGGAGTCGTACTTCTTGGAGATAATTTCCAGTTAAAAAGAAACACCAGTTCTAATTTAATTTAAGTGAGTATTTCAGCTCCTTGCTGTCGTTTATTCAAAACTTAAACTTATACTAAAGAAAAAGAAACGGTTTACAATAAGAAATGAAAAAGAAGGAAAAACTCAAATTCCAATTGAGTGGAAACAAAAGTAGTAACAAAACAAAATTAAAATATATACTTCAGTACACTGAAAGAAAAAGAAAAAAAACAAAAACACAACAACTGTTGAATTCGCTTCAACATACTCCCGGGCACGAAGGGAAGGGCTCATGGGTTTGGTTCGGGGAGAAAATCGGATGGGGAGAGTTGCCAATAAGTCGAGCCCGACTCGTCCGAATCGCTCTGTTGACAGCCCGCCTCATCGCCAGTGAGAGAACTTGGCGGGGGGAGAAAATCGGACGGGGAAAGCCGCCAATAAGTCTTGCCCGAATCATCCGAATCGCTGTCACTCAAGTTGTACGGCATAGGATTGGGATCATCTTCAAAGCTGGAAGAAAGACCTTCTGGCGGGTCCCGGTGTAGGAGGGTGTGATGCCTGGCAGAACAAAATTTGCCGGGGGGTAGCGGGAATTGGCAGCGAGCTCGCGATGGACACCAATGCCTTATGTGGTCGAATGCCAGACAATTAAGGCAATATCCCTTATTGAGGATGGAGAGGCGTCTCATCGTAGGACTCAACGCCTTGAATTTGCGGCAGTACTTCAGCGGATGGTTAAGGCTGCAGAGGTGGCATTTTGGTTTTCCGGTAGTCTAGATGTTAAGAAAAGGAAACAGAGAAGTACATAAAGTATCAATGACATAAAGTGCAATTGAGATTTCTAGACGTAATTTAAGGCAAAAGGGAGTTTGTTGAATTATGGTGTAGTGTTAGAGGATATTTAAGTTTTAGGGTGAGTGTTTGCTGGAAGTAAGCACAATTTCACGATGGGGCGTAATATAATACCGTTTTTGGTTCGAACTTCCGCGACTCTTATTTTTCCATCTCGACCCTGGACAGTTTTAGTAACACGACCAAGAAGCCACTGAGTAGGTGGTATAAAGTCCTCTTTGACTATAACGATATCATTCGGCTTCAAATTATCTCGTTCTTTCTTCCATTTAACACGTTTTTGGAGTTCTGTGATGTACTCTGATTTCCATCTCCGTGCGAAGAGATGCTGAAGGACCTTGAGTCGTTCCCATCGTTTCAAATGAGATAAGTTTTCTACGGGAGGTTCTACAGGAGCTTCAGGGAGAGCAACAATTGGGGCACCTCTCAGTAGGTGTCCCGGGGTAAGTGGTAAAACTTCATTTGGATTATCGGTGATAGAAGACAATGGCCTGGAGTTTAAAACAGCTTCAATTCGAACAAGAAGAGTGGAGAATTCTTCAAACGTAAATGAGAGGTTTGCAACAACCTTTTTGAGGTGAGACTTCATGCTTTTTACGGCCGCCTCCCAAAGGCCACCCATATGAGGCGCATGTGGAGGAATGAAGGACCAAGTGACTCCGCGTGAGCCATACTTTTCAACCAACGCCTTTTCTGTTGTTTTTAGAAATTCCTGATGGCTTTTCAGAAGCATGCAACTTGCTCCCAGAAAATTTCTGCCATTATCGGAAAACATGGTCCTTGGAAGGCCTCTTCTCCCAATAAATCGATCAAAACAGGCTAAGAAAGCAGCAGTGGAGAGGTCTGAACAACTTTCTAAATGTACCGCACGCGTAGAGAAACAGACGTAAACT
This sequence comes from Bellardia pandia, assembly GCA_916048285.2. Taxonomy (NCBI): domain Eukaryota; kingdom Metazoa; phylum Arthropoda; class Insecta; order Diptera; family Calliphoridae; genus Bellardia; species Bellardia pandia. The sequence goes on from OU696530.1 coordinate 39,077,136, forward strand.
ACTGCATATCCTTTAAGAATTTTAGCATTTCTTAAGGTTGAGGATTTTATGTTGAATGGACCAGCAAAGTCCACTCCTGTATATGTAAATGGCAAGGAAAAATTAACTCGTTCAGAAGGGAGCGCCGCCATGATTTGATTATTGACTTTGTGTTTGTAGATGGTGCATGTTCTACATTCACGAATACATTTACGTACAAGATTTTTAAGTCTGGGAATATAAAAGCCTTGTCTGATTGCTCGCAGCATAATGTGATGTTCGGCGTGCAGCAAAATCCGATGCGTAAAGTCAACCAGGAGTTTTGCAAAGGCGGATCCTTCTGGAAGTATAATCGGATGACGTTCTTCATAACTTAATCCCGCATTCGCCAGTCTGCCTCCTACTCGCATTATACCATCTTTGTCGATAAACGGATTTAAGGTTAATAATCGGCTTTTCCGACTTATGGGTTTCTTATCTTGCATACACTGGAACTCTCGATCGTAGTAGACTCTTTGCGCCTGGGAGATTATCTTTGTTTTAATGTTAGCAATTTCACGAGATGTTATAAATTTCTCCGTCGAAAATGATTTCTTGAGAAGACGATTAATAAATCTTAGGCAATAACACAGAATTCGTAGTGCTCTTTCAAAGGAGGAGAAATTTTCCAGAAGGTCTTGATACTGAGCTTCTAGATAAAAACTTTTCACTTGTTTGGTTTCCAAGTTTGTTGGGTCAAAAGTGCGTGGTGTCGGCCAAAGATTTTTAGGACTGGTAAGCCAGGGGGGCCCATGCCACCACAATTTGTTGTCCTTCAGCTCTTGAGGAGAACAACCTCTCGTTCCTACGTCTGCAGGATTTTCTTCACTTTTTATGTGTTTCCAATGATTTAGGCTAACAATGTTAGAAATCTGCGCAACTCGATTGGCGACAAATGTTTTTAAACTGTTTGGGGGTTTTTGTAACCATCCTAGCACTATGGATGAATCTGTCCACAGGAATAATTCGTAAGTGAAGTTACAATTTAAGACGACACTTCTTGTTAGTTTTGCAAGTAAAAGAGCTCCGCACAGCTCGAGCTTAGGGATTGTGGTCTTTTTTATTGGGGCAACCTTTGTTTTTGCAACTAACAGGTGACTACTTGTATGGCCTGCTGAACTCTCCGTTCTGATGTACAAGGAGCCACAATATGCCTTCTCTGAGGCGTCACAGAAACCATGTAATTGTACAGTGCATTGCGGTGAAAAATCTACCCATCTTGGAATTTGTATTTTTTCAATATAAGGAATATTTTTCAAAAATGTGTTCCATTTATTAAGTATTAATGGGGTAACGCCCTCATCCCAGTCGGATTTTTCCTGCCATAATTCTTGCATGAGCAATTTCGCAATAATCACAACAGGGCCTAGCCAACCAAGGGGGTCAAACAATCTTGCAATAATTGACAAAATTTTTCTTTTTGTTGTAGAGGAAGTGATTTCAATATGTTGAGCTTCATAGTAAAACGAATCCATCTGCGCATTCCATCGAATGCCTAGAGCCTTAGTTGTGCTAGCTTCCTCCAACTTCAAAAAATCGCGATCTAAAAGATCTTCACTGGATAAGTGTTCAAGTGCAAAAATATTATTGGCTGTGATTTTCTTCAATGGAAATCCAGCAGACTTTAAAACTTTAGTAAGCTCACTTTGCTTGAGCCGAACTTCTTCAAGAGTATGGCCACCGCTAAGAATATCATCCACGTAGACTTCATCCTTTAAAATTGTTGATGCTTTAGGAAACATATCTCGAGAATCTTTGCTGAGTTCGTGTAAAGTCCTTATCGCTAAAAACGGCGCGCAGTTTACTCCAAATGTCACAGTTTTTAATTGAAACGCTTTTACAGCTTCGTTCGCAATATTACGGAACAAAATCTTCTGATATGGACGATCTTCTTCATGGACCAAAATTTGACGGTACATCTTCTGGATATCTCCCGTGAACACATATTGGTAGTTTCGCCAGCGTAGGATGATCTGCATAAGATCTGCCTGTAGTGTAGGACCTTGGTATAAGACATCGTTCAGGGAGAAATCGCTTTCCGTCTTTTTTGAGGCATTGAAGACTACACGCACTTTTGTGGATTTACTTTCAGGTTTTACGACTGCGTGATGTGGGAGGAAAAAGGATAAATGGATTTTTTGCTTAGGTTCTATACTACCAACCGTTTCCATGTGGCCTAAATCTAAGTATTCTTGAAGAACCTTCTCGTATTCTTTCTTAAGACCTGGATTCTTCTCTAAAGTTTTTTCCATTCTATAGTACTGTGCCAATGCTATATTTCTTGAAGGGCCTAAGAACACTTCATTTGGAAAGTTTTTCTTGAAGGGGAGTCGAACTATATAACGCCCGTCAGGTTGACGACTAGTAGTCTGCTTAAAAAACTCTTCACAATAGACATCTTCATCGGATTGTAAACACGTTTTTTCAGCCTCTTCTATTTCCCAGAAGTTTCGCAGTTGCTCATGTAGAGCTAAATCATCGGAGTGTGATACTGTTGTATGGAAAGTTTTTACCTCAGAAACTATCTCGCGTCCCGACAAGTACCGCCCGAAGTGGGATTCTCTTGCCTCTAGGCTCTTGTCATTATTTGATTTTACCCCAGGTAAATTGATAAATGGCAAGTAATCACTACCGATAATCATATCCACGGCAGCTGGTTTGAAGAAATTTGGGTCAGCTAATTTCAGGGCTCTAACTTCATCGAAAGTGAAAGTTCGGAGTGTCCTGGAAGGCAAAAAATGGGTCAGATTAGGAACTACGATTGCCCTAATTTTTATCTCAAAGTTTGAGATTCGTGACCGAACCGTGACAGAGCACATGCCGGTATATTTGCCTACTATGGTGCCGCCGAGACCAGATACTTGAAAAGTTTTAGCTTCCAATGACAAGGCAAGATTTTGTTGTAGACGTTTCGAGATGAAACTTGTTTCCGATCCCGCGTCTAACAATGCTCGTATAGTAAATGATTCACCTTCATGTTGTACTTTAACTAAAGCGGTGGGTAAAATAGTTGTTCCCCTGTGTTGCGAAAAATATGTTTGCATTTGTTCGGTTACTGGACCTGAAACATTACGTGAAGGTTGTGCGTCTGAATTATGTTGAGTGCCAGAACCAGATGGCCTTTCATCATCTCGTTGATGAGGTTGCGAGGGAGTAATTGTAGGAGGACCACTTTCACCCCTTTCCGTTTTATCCAAATGTAACAAGGAATGATGCCTTTGGTTGCACTGAGAGCAATTCCTTGTACTTGGGCATTTTGATTTAAAATGACTGTTCGATAAACAGTTTGCACAATATTTGTTAGCATATACAAATTTTATACGCTCTTGTACTGGCAACGACTTAAAATGTTTACAGAATTTAAGCGGATGATTCTGTTTGCAACTTTTACAACTAAAATTATTTTGACTAGTTTTATCTTGTGTAAGAAAACTTTGCGATTTAGAGGTACCAGCTTCTTTGGTAGTCGGTTTACGTAGATTAGTAAATGTTTCTAAAGTCTCAATTCTTTCATTTAGGAACTGGCTAAGTTGATCCCAAGTAGGTAATTCCTTGTGATTACTCAAAGATACTTCCCAAGCACGGGACGTTTCTTCTGGTAGTTTTGAAGTGCAGATGTGCATTAGAAACGGGTCATTACTAGAAAGTTCTACCTCAAATGATCTCATTATAGTCAGCCCATCACTTACGGTATTCTTAAGTGACCTCAAAAATTTCAAAGTCTCAGTTGGAGGGCACTGAAGGCCATAAATCTTCTTGATTTGGTTATTTATCAAAATTCTTTTATTTTCGTATTTATTCTTTAACGCCTTCCATGCTAATTCAAAATTAGAATCTACTAACTCATAGTCTTTTATGAGTTGGTAGGCCTCCCCCCTCGTCTTGCTGTGCAAGTAGTACAATTTATGGGCTGGGGCTACTGAAGGCTCATTTCCGACGACTGCCATAAACATGTCTCGAAACGCTGGCCATTCATTAAATCCCCCTTCAAAAGTTTGTATTTCCACCGGTGGTAGCTTTATCGATGATTGCTGAGAAACTGATTTTTTATTTTTAGGCGCGTTAGCCTTGACCATGTCTAATATTTTTGCTTTTAAAACTTGGCACTGTTCACTAACCTCCTCATATTTAAGCGAAACCTCATCTTGAAGATCTTCCTCTTCCTTTATTTTATCATCATTTATTATGAATTCCTCATATGTCTCGATCATTCTCAACCACCTTCTGTCTAATTCTGTCAGCTTGACTTCCAATAATGAAATAGTTAAATTTTCTATCGGTATTTTGTCAAAATTGTTGCAAAAACTAGCAAGTTGTTGAATATCATACTTGCATTTTCTCTTGGAGGCCATTTTGATGTTTATTAATTTAATTTCTATCTACAGCGAATAAATATTAGAAATTCCTCAGCAAGTATTTAATTCACAGAAGAATTGTCACCTTTTTCAGTAATAAATATTTATTAAAATCTTTTTTACAACAATTTTTTATTTTGTTACCGCCTTATGTTTTTATTTTCTGTACTTGTTTGCTTGGTAATTTATTTACGTTTACCAACACTACTCCCTTTAGAAAAAATTTACTCTAACCCACTTTATACACACACACACACAATCAACACAATTATTTAATATTTCAATATAAATAAAAATTTGTTTAACTTACAGTTTTCTTCTCTTCAAAATTAAATTCCTGCTTTCTTATGCCTGCCATTGTAGAACACTTTATACACTTTTCTTTTTTTTTAATTTATTTTATATTTATTTTCCGAATTCTATGCGCGTTTCGTTCACTTTGAAAAAATGTTTTTTGATTAATGCAAATTCTCTTCTTTGCCTAATTTTCGTTATAGTATGTGGGTATACTGTTTTCCTTTTTTAATTCATGCTAATGGAGTAAGGGGAACGATTGAAACCAAAACAAAGTAATTGGCGCAAGATAACTATTCAATATGCAAGAGAGTGACAGGTTGCTTATTGTTTTTTTTTTGTAAGTTTGTGTGTGTGTATAATTGAAATGTAATCAGTGTTGATACAGTGGGGTATTTTTTACCAGTGCTGGTACGATAGCGAGTATTTAATAAATTTGAGGTTATGATGAACTAAATTGGTGGATGATCAAGTAGATATTTCTTCTCGAAATTACACTGCCTTTGTTTTTTTTGTAGATATTCTCACAATTGCACTAAATGTAATATAATACTGTACATACCCAATAATTTCCTTTTGTTTTTTACCGTATTGTGTTGTATGCCAAATAGATTCCTATGAAGAATTAACTGCTTTATTGTTGTAGGATACCCTTAATAATTGAGGTAGATGTCTTCTTCTAAAGCACTGCTGACTGATGATTTTAGCAACAGACCTCCTGCCTGTTGAACAAATTACTATCCTGGTGCACTTGTAGCGTTAGGGATTCGCTATCCTTCATTGATCGGGGCGTCAATGGAAACTTTTACAGACCTCGTTGTCTGTCAAATAAATTTTAGGTTATGTTGTTACGGTTGAACAAATAACGCAGCCAAAAGTAGTGGACAAATTCCACCAGATATCCAGTCCTAGCTCCTCTAGGACTTCTCGAAGGACCAAATGTAGAACTGGGAGTCGTACTTCTTGGAGATAATTTCCAGTTAAAAAGAAACACCAGTTCTAATTTAATTTAAGTGAGTATTTCAGCTCCTTGCTGTCGTTTATTCAAAACTTAAACTTATACTAAAGAAAAAGAAACGGTTTACAATAAGAAATGAAAAAGAAGGAAAAACTCAAATTCCAATTGAGTGGAAACAAAAGTAGTAACAAAACAAAATTAAAATATATACTTCAGTACACTGAAAGAAAAAGAAAAAAAACAAAAACACAACAACTGTTGAATTCGCTTCAACAAATGTTAAAATTAAAGTAATGTTGTTGATAATGAGTTTTAAAGTTGCAGAAAATGTTTCACAAAATTTTAGCTTAATAAAACAACTCTTAATTTCATGTTTTTACACAATATTTACCTCATGTCAAAAATGTAAATAATGCACTACGTTATTATTTGAAGTTTTTTATTTATGTTTTTGGTAATATAAATATTGTTTAGAATTCTATTTTACATTTGTTTACATAAGGTAAATGTAGTAATTTTCTTGTTTACATAAAATTTACATTATGTAAATAATGTAATTTTAAAAAAAATATCTTAAAATTAAAGCTAAAAATAACAAAAAATTGATATGTATTTTTAATTCAAGTTTTAGATTTTGTAAACAAAGTAAATAATAGTTCATAGTTCATCACGTAAACAATGTAAAAATGCAATTTGTTATTATTTTATGAATTTTATCATGTATGTAATAACTGATAAAGTTTCTTAATTGTATCATGGCGTCAATAGCATTATTTAATTGTTTACATGTTATTTACATTATGTATATAATGATTTTTTTTATGAATTCACACACAAATTTTTTTCAAGATTTTAACTTAATAAGGAAAAAAGTTTCAATTTCAAATTGTTACACAATATTTACATTATGTAAACAATGTAAATAATGCAATATTTTTTTATTTTATATTTTTATTTTATACTTCTCATAATATCTATTGTATGACAAGTAATGTTCAGGAGCTTTTAAATGTTTTAATGCTGTAAATAATGTATTTGCATTGTTTACATATTATTTACATTATGTAAATTACAAAAAATTATTATTAATTTTCAAGTAAATTTTTATATATTGGCGTTATAGAAAAATTCTTAAATTTCTATAATTTACACAAGGTTTACATCAAGTAAATAATGCAAAGAATATAGTATTCTTATATTTACTTTTCAAACCAACACATTGTTTATAATGGATTTGCCCAATTGTTTACATTATGTAAATATTATATTTACATTAGGTAATTTATTAATTTTAATTAAAATTTTCCTAAAGATTACTTCTTATTTAAGTTTAAAAAAAGAATACAATTTTTAAATTTTTATATTTTACACAATGACAGCATCATGTAAACAATGTAAATAATTCTATATTTTATTATTGAAAAGTGTTTTGCTTGCGTTTGTTTAGTTAATCGCTGATCTTAAAACCCACATTTTTTTCTGCTGAAAATTAGTTTAGTAATAAAACCATTAAAATTATTTTATTACTTAAAATAAATAAATTTTTTATGCATTTTTTACATTCTTTTGTTTTCATAAACATTTTTATAGTTGTTGTTTCAAGGGTGCTGTCCCTAAAACTCTATACTTAAACATATGTTCAATTTGACTCCCCTCAAAAACTCATACACTTTCAGACATCCTTGTAAAAGGCACGCGTACCCATATGTCTTCACAAGCGGCTCTTTTTTCTTTGTCATGATCACTGAAGTGTCAATGACAATTTTTTTTTTATAAATAAACTACATGTTTTGTGTTTTTTTAATGGTTTGCTTTTTTTCTAAAAAAAAGGTGCCATAAATTTAAAAATTAACATTTTTATGGCATTTTAATTTTTCCATTTGAAGAGCTTCGTTGTTGCATTGACACCAACTGTCATCAAGATCATTTACACAGTGCTAGAGTGTATAAAAACCAATTGAAACAAGGCATTCATTCATTTTGACACTTTGTAGGAAAATGCATTAAATTTTTAAATGTATGTATTTATTATGCTGGAATTTCTTAATTTTTTTTAGTATTTCATGCTCTACGCCATCATTTTTATGCTCATTTTTAATTGTTTGTAATTGTAAACTTTTTTTTACTTTAGTTCTTTTTTCTTGTGGCAAGTAATTTCTTTTATTGTTTGTTTAATAAAAAACTAATAAAGATTACATTATCTTTGAAATAAATATTAAAGCATAAAAATAGTTATTTTGTATTGTTTTTATTGGATTATAATCAAATATCAATAAAGAGTTGTGGTAGATTGTAAAAAGCATGCAGTTAGTGCTGTAAAAATTGATGGAAATAAAGAGTTCAAGTACTTGATAGTCTTTTAAAACCGTGAAACAAGAACAAGTTAGTGTATGTGTCTGGCGTAAAAGTCTGAATCAATTCCTGCTCGAAGTTTTTTTTTTTTTGTAATTTTCTATAACCTATAACAGAAAACATTCAGATTTGCTATCGACTTAAAAATTATTTGAAGTCAAATCCTGGATATGAAGAAAATGATTTGACTTATTAAGCTGCCTACACAATTGGTAATTAGTTTTTGAAAATTTATTTTGTAATTTGAAGAACCATTGGAAATCTCAGTTCCTATCTTGTGCTTGCTGGGTGAATCTCTAGCTTGAGAGTAAAACTTGTATAATAACTTATTAAATAATAAAAAAATTTGAACTTTTTTTTAGCATTCAAGCATCTTAGAAGAATTAAATAATCACCCCTATCGTGAATAAAAATTCCACATGCAATTTGTCCCCTTTTCACATTTTTACTATTAAAATTCAATGTTAAAAAAATAAAAGGGAACAAATTTCATGTGGAATTTTTATTCACGATAGGGGTGAATATGAAATCATTTGGTCATTTGGGAAATCCATTTAAAAATATATATTTGTTAGATGGCTTTAATTTTATACCTACAGAAAATACAGAAAATTATCTTTCCAACAAAATTTTAAATATTAATATCGAAAGAACATAGACATAGATATAGACAGAAAGGTGGAAACAGAAATAGACAGTGACATAAACAGGGGCAGAAACAGGAACTAAACATACACGGACAGATACATAGACATAAACCTTAACAGAAATATAAACAGACAAACACAAATAATAACCTCTACAGACACAGACAGACCATAGAAAATGTTATAGGCATAGAAAGAGACCGATAAAGACCTACATAGACGTAATTAGATGATTTGGTTTTTAAAAGTAAAGTATTAATTGATAGGTGTTCCTACCGCCTGCAGAGAAATTAAGGGTTCAATTTAAATAAATTGTGTTTTTCTTAACAAAAAAGAAATAATATTAATAATGTTTGATGTCTTTTTAAAAAATTACATTTATTTAATTAATTAATTTTTAGACAAAATTGTTCAAATTTTCAAATTGAAAAAAAAGTAAAAAAAAAATATTTAAAAAAAAATTAAAAAAATTAAAAAAATTTTTTTTTTTAAAATTAAAAAAAAATATTTTTGAAATGATTGAAGAAATAGCTATCTACAGTCCTTTGGACAATTTTTGCTAGGACCAATAGCTAAAAAGTTACACTCATTTAAAAAAAACCCTGTATGAACAAAATTGACCAAAATGTCCAACTTTGACCCCCTTTAACTCTGGCACTTCTGGACTGATAGAGCTGAAAATTTGTCACTTGACGTGAAATTCACCATATATATAAGTTTAATCTTGTAAAAACTGTATATTTACTTTGCCATATTCAGGCTTATAGGCAGTAAATTTGGACATACCTGAATAAGGTTGTGAGACATCAGGAGAAAGCTCTGAAGCAGTAGAAGATAAAACTTTATTCCGTATGTTCAATTGTTTCTCAGGAAAGATGGTCTGAATATGAAAACATTGCAAATGTGTAACATGTTAATGCTACTTTAAGTCCCGATAGGACAGACCTGAATGGAGTTGTCGTACATCATATGGAAGCTTTGTAGTTTTGTGGTTGCCAACACTGTAAATAATTCGTAATTTTGTTTCTTTGGAAAAATGTTACTAGGGTATAAAATTTATGTAAAATCAATAATGAACAGTGTATCACAAGCGTCACTTGGGGGGGAATGGGGTTTCGACGTATTAGGTGAAAGCTTGGAAGGCCTAGATGTTGTAACTATAAAGGGTGTATTAAGTTGTATCTCAGGGCGGACGCTATATGGGGTAAAACTTATTTTAAACTAAATTTCTTATTTTATGTTTCATATATAATGCGTAAAGATATTTATAACATTAACATTCAATGAACATATACATAGACAGAAAAATGGAGATGTAGTATCTATCTATGGATACGAACAGAAACTGAGATAGATATATTGACAGATATAGACAAAAGACATGGACAAAGAAACATAATCAGGCATAGGGACATAGCCAACAGTAAAAACATAGACATGGATTAATATTGAGATAGATACATAGATATACATACAACTAAGAGGGTGTTCACACGCTGCGACTTTCACCTGCGACTTTTCTCCTGCGATACGATAAAAAGTTTGTGTCTTAAGTCTTATCTAAGCGAACGTTATCGTTCGACATCGTGGGCCAGGGGGTTAATGTCAAAATATCGCAAGAATGTTTCATCATGTGAATAGACGATGAATTTAGATGGGACACCAAAAGAGAACGTAAGCAGAGTCGTGGCAGCAGTGTTGTTTTTTTAATTTCTACTGTATTTGATTTACTAATGTAAGTATATTTGATTTGAGAAATAAATAAATAAATAAATTATAAAAGATAAAATTTATTAATTTTATTAATGAACTATTAATATTTTAATTCAAACAAAGACAAATATAAAACATAGAGAACAAAGCACGTCGAAAAGAAATAAACCAAATTCCAAAGAGCATAGCAAATGTAAACACTAAGAATGAAAGCACAAAGCGTGACTCCGAGAACGGGAAACAAATTTCATATTCTCTTCCCCACCCGTACCTCTCTACCAAACAAAATGTTTCCCTTCCAAATGTTTCCCTGCGTAAACGGGGACTAAGCAATAAACAGAGGCATCGATAGAAACGTAGAAAGAGACAATTACAGAAACATATGCATAGGCAGAAAAACATACACAGTCAGCGAATGAAAATAAACGTATACGACGACGGTTCGGAAACTTCTTAGCCTAGCACTGAAAGAGAATAGTGAGTTTTTCAAAAATATTTTTTTTTTTTAATATAATCTCTTGAAACTTCAATATACTTAGTCCAACGTTTATCTAGCAATTATATCCCTTGATTAAAATATTTTTCCTCAAGGCAAAATAGTGTTTTACAACTGCAATTGCATCAGGTAAAACGCTGGCCAGGCTGGAATTTTTTTAGATTTGGGAACAGGTAAAAGTCACTGTGCACTAAAACAGGAGAATAAGGTGGGTGGTCAAGTAACTTGTACTGTGATCCTAATACATTCATCATATCATTATTAATTTCTTGTCCCGATAAACTTTTTTTTATTTAAATATTGGATGACACCACGAATTTCTAATTTTCCATTGTAAAAAAATCGCGGATGTGTCTTTTTTGTTTATGAAGAAGTTGCCAGATCGAAAAGAAATTTCACATGTTACGAACGCACAGATGGAAGTTTCCAAAACACTTAACTTTTTTCTGTTTATACCACGCTTTCTGGCCTAGGCTAAAAAGTTTCCGAACCGCCTTCGTACACAAACAATTCTATGTTTCATTAATTTAGAAGTAAAAATTATGTAACATAGTGCGAACGTAACTTGATGCCAACAAATTATTTCGTTATGAAATAAAATTCTTACTAAATTAAAAGTAAAGTATTTGTGAGCAAAAGGCATGTGTTTGTGAAAACACTTAATAAATCATTTACATATTTAAACAAATGACAAAAACCAAAAAGCTATCAAGAATGTGTGTATACATTGTTTGTACTTAAGCGTGTTTAATGTTTGTCTCTCCAACCATACGCAAAACCAATTTGTATCTTTAAATAAACAATAATAATAATAATAATAATAAGAAGTGTAATTAAAATTAACTACTATTTTGTTTACAAAATTATAAGCCAATCATGACATGATGACAATTGTTGTTGCTGTTGTTTCCTTTGACATTATAATTCATTAATTTATTGTTGTCAAAATAGTTGCAGTAGCAACATGAATTTTAATTAAATTTTATGACCTTTTCTAAATTAAAACAAATCAAATGCAGATTTTTGTATGAAAAAAAAAAACAGCAACACACATAATTAAAATTAACTAGTAGTTATTACTATTAATATATCAGACAAAAAAACTAATAGTACGAGTTACAGACAGTGTAAAGATTTGTGTGTTTAAATTAAATAAAAACCACAAATTACTATTATTAGATGTATATTAAAATTAAATAAATTTGTTTACATATGTAAATCAAACTGCAAAAGTTTATTTTAATTAAAATATGAAGAGCCTAAATTTTATAGAAGGGTTGGCTTAAGTCGGTTTTAGTGACTTTTTTCAAATCACTATCAGAATTTTATCACTAATAGAATTTTAAATACTGATTAAAATAAAAAAAAATTGGGGCGGTCACGCCTATTTTCGAGTGTGCGGGGCTCCAAAGTTTGAAAACTACATTAGACGATATACATATATATTAAATGATAGGTATTTTAAAGACCTTTCCAACGATATGTAAAATGGTCTATTTCTATGGACCACCTATTGATAAATTTCGCAAAATTATTTTTTGATCCGAAATTTTTTCAAAAAATCTAAAAAATCCGGGAAAAAGATCTATATGAGTAAGTAGATAAATTACAATATTTTTAAGCCAAGAAATTAAGTTTTAATTTAAGTTATAACATGACCATGTTGGTTATATAAATCCGAAGATATTAAAGAAAGATTATGACACTTCACCTTAAAAAATACAATCTGTACTATTCCGGTGTTCTGTATACCATAGGGGAGAAAATCCTTCCGCCCGGCCGTAGGCTCGCAATACAGGGATTCTGTACTATGCGAAGCCGGTGTTCTGTATACCATGGAGGAAAAAATTTTTAATTTTTCAGATCTTGTAGTACCTACAGACACATATCATACCTTAAATTAAAGCTTAATGTCTTGGCTATTTATATTAATAAACTAGAATAATATTTATACCGACATTTTTTTTAATTTTTTTAGATATTAAAAAAAAAATTCGGGTCAAAAAATATTCTTTTCGGATTTAACCCATATTTTATTATCATGATATATATCGTTGGAAATGTATTTTTAATACCTTTTATTTAATGTATTACAAATTATCAGACACCCAGTAGTTCCCGAGATATAGGCCTATATATTTTCAACTTTACGGGCCCGCCCCCTCGAAAATAGGCGTGACCGCCAAAAATTTTTTTTGCTGGCATCTACTCTAAAAGCCGTATTTGATGAATTTTTTTTTTAGCAAAGTCACTAAAACCAAATTGGATTTCTTTTTTTAAATGTTGTTGTTTCTCTGTATATAAACAGTTAAGCTGTACTGTGGTGCAAAGTGAGCAATTACTGAACTAGTTACGCGAACTGTGCTTTAAAAACCATTCATACTAGTTTGCTAAACTGTGGTAGCATAAACTATAAACCAAATAATCTTAAATATCCTCACTATCCTGGCTAATCTTAATGTTAATACAGGAATTATTAATAAAAGGCCTAAAGTTGATAAGCTTAAAATTTGACCTATATCTTAAACAATTTTGATTTAAATCCTATAAATCTTTTTCTTAAACTTGGAAATATATTAAAGGCAGGTTATAAGTTCAAAACATTTAACCTTCTTAACAACAAAACTGTAAAATACATTTACAAACGGCATTAAAAACACATCAAATACTTCTAATCTTTTTTTTTGTCATTTGAAAAATGTCACCCAATTTATGATTATTTTAAATTTATTTTATGGCATTTAATTAAAGCTTCAAAAAAAAACTATAAAATATTAATAAAATGTTTAACCCCAACATTGTTTTTTTTAATTTTACTAAAACACCAGCAATTGAGACACCCAAAAAAAAATAAATAAAAGATTGAAAGTATTGGATTTTAATTGGATTTATTTATTTTAGTGATCGTTTGACCAAACGAGAGTCACTTACAAAATTAAACATTTATTTTTTGTTGTTTTCTGTTCGTTTTTATTTTAAATGGATTTCATTTCATTCTATACATGGGTGTTTCCACTTATTCATTCAACTATTGATTTATTCAGTCATCCGTACCATTCATCTAAGGCTATCATTCATTCTTTTACTCGTTCTGTATGAAAGTGTATGTACTCGTATCTGTATATGTGTTATCATCGTTAAGTCATATTTAATTTAATGTCTGTATGTATTTAAGACTCACAGTTTTCATTCAGTATTTGTAGATGTCCAATGTTTGTATTGACTTTAAGAGATTGATTACGTATCAATAATAAATGAAATGTATTAAGTTGAGTGACCTTATTTTTTATTGTTTCCGTAAAGGGTTTTTGTTTAAATTAGAAGCGGGTAAAGTTAAGAGAGTGATTAAAAAAAAACAAGTGCTACTGGTCATCAAGTCATCAAGTTTGTAGTAAATATTTGTCAAGGGCCGAATGTAAAGTTTTTTTTAGAAGCATTAAATAAGATTTAGATATGGTAGTAATATGATCTGCCCTTTTAAAAAAAATGTTTGGAGATGTTATTTTTGATCCTATTTTCTAAAGAAAATTATGTAGTTTATTACATAGAACTAGACCCAAGTAGTGACATAAGCAGATATAGAAACAGGGACTAGACAGACAAGGACTGAAACATACACATACATCTAGACTATATTGACAAATATGGACAAAGACAGCTTATATACAGAGTCCTAGACAGATACAGAATTTGGAATTGTTTATATAAAACAATATTGAATGAATGCAGACATAGATGTAGACAGAAACATAGAAATAGACCCAAGATGTGACATAAATAGAGACAGAAACAGGGACTATACAGACAGGGAGAAAACATAGACATACAACTAGACACAGATATAGACAGACATGGACAAAGACAGATCATAAACAGAGTGCTAGACAGATACAGACATTTTTATAAGCATACACATTTACAGGTACAGATGTTCAGATTTAGACATTGACAGAAATTTTGACACAGTCATATACATACATACACATATACATATCCATATATATAAACAGAGATAGAAAGGGATATATGCACAAAAATATAAATAGAGAAAGGAGACACATGGACAAAGACTGGCAGACACAGGTACATATCGCACCCTAAATACAAAAGGGTCACAACTAAAAATTTTCCAAAACTGACTTTTTTCCATAAATTAATTCAGAGTACAAATCTCTCTCTAACTAATGCAAACATTTCTTTCATTTCATGTCATTTTTGTTGTCACATTGTACAAATTGTTGGCAATTGTATGAAAACGGGTTGTCATCAAAAAATTTAATTTTTTGCAATCATCATTGCAAACATAAATGACGCCATATGACAACCCGTTTTCATACAATTGCCAACAATTTGGACAATTTGACAACAAAAATGACATAGTGAAAACATACTGAAAACGCGGCCTTATAGTGTTAACATTGAACTGTTAGACAAATCAGGTAATTTGGACATATTTGGGAATTAAATCAAGCAGGATAAATGGAACGATAGCATATGATGCCCCACTTTTTCCTACAATTTGTAAAATTTACAAAAATTCTAAATATTTAAATAAGTTTTTTTTTTCAAAATTTTAAAATTTAGACTTCTCTAAGAGATGAGTCCAGTTTTCAGAGAATAGAGGCAACGTGGGCGGACAAATGCAAAAGGGATTTGTAAACAAGATGAGTGGCTATTGTAGTCCATACATATACAGTGGGAAGCAAAACTGTCGGGTTGTTTATGCCAATAGTATTCTTTTCCATCAGACTAGAATCGGTTGACTTTCGTTTTATCGCTGCAAATAACTTTAAGAGATTGATCAGCTACTGTCCAATTTTTGTGGGTTTTACAGAAATGAAGCCGTCTTTTTTACATTTCTATCGGAAAGTGCTGGCTTTTTCTTTTTCACACTGGCTACAAAGCAATTCTATTTAATGCGCGTCTAACCGTCCAGGAACTGACATCCTTTAAGTGGATTTACTTAAATACATATTTCCCAAACAAAATTTTAAATACACTCAAACCTCGTTTTATGCGATTTTTTTTATGCGAATTCAAATTTGTGCGATTTTGAATTTTTGTGCGATTTTGAATTTTTTTTGCATGCTTATAATGAAATGATTTATAGCAACGAAGTTGAAGTGAGACAGAGTAAAAAAAAAAAATACACACAAAACATAAACAACTGAAAAATAAATACACTAAAGAGCAGCGTTGCCAACTTGGTGCGTTTCGCACCATTTTTGGTGCTTTTTTAAATTTGGTGCGAAAAAAGCAAATTCAACACAACTTTTTGTTTCAGTGTGAGAAAAAATATTTCTATAATAAAATACAGCTGTTTGAGTACCATTTCATTTAACACAGCAACATTTTTATTGTGTATTTCGGTGCGTTTTTTAATTTTTTCGAAAATGTGATGAAATCTTTATTTTTACTAAATTTTAATTGCAGTTTTTTAAATGGTGCGAAGCGCACCAAGTTGACAACGCTGCATACAATACACAAATTAATTAGCACTTACTCTGACACGTCAAATATTGTTCAGCAAAAGTGGTTCACGCTTCTAGCATAGCAAAGCTTCTAGCGTTCACTCTGTCGTCAAACTTAGTGTGAATATCATTCTAGTTTTCAACTTAGGGGAAATCCCTTTTAATAAACATAGATGTGTTTATTTCCTCTAGTGATGAAAGCGATATAGAGCCAATTCAGAAACTCGGCACACGCCATATTAGTGATTCTGATTATGAGATACATATAATTTATTTCTGTAATGTAAATATTTTTTCTTTGTTAAGTACGTAGTGAATTGATGTTTATTTGTTTGTTTAATAAATGAATTACTTTTTTGTTGACTTTTTTATGCGATTTTGTTTGTGTTTTAATGCTTTACTTTGAATTTATGCGTTTTTTCAAAATTCAGGGACGAATCATTAATTTTAGTATGGAGCTAGTGTATCGTTTTATGCGAATTTGTTTTATGCGATTTTCTCTGGAACGGATCAATCGCATAAAACGAGGTTTGAGTGTAAAATTTTAAATTTGTAATTGTTATAAAAATAAAAACACGACATAAACTAATTTTAATAATTCCTTTTTCTTTTATATTTGCAGGTATGTAATAAATTTGAAGATATATTGAAACAGATTTTAATATCAAGTAAGTTTTATACCGATTTTTGCTGTCCCTGAGTATTTTTCTAGTGTTTATCAAAGATTATTATAACCTTAAAGTAAATAATTTCTGCTTATTTTTTCGCAAGCGTTTGTAAAAAAATCTACTAAATGTAGTAATCAATGTTTTCAATTTCGCTTAACCGATTAACCGAAAAACCGGTTTTTGGGCATATTGACGGTTTTTAGGAAACCGGTATTTTATATCTGTAAAAATCGTAAATTTTTCTTATTTTTTCCGAAAGTTTAGAAGAACAACTAAACTTGACGTTAAAATTTATTCAAGACTTGAGTATAAATGCAAATGTGTTAATCTCAACAACCTTACAGATGACTTTGAATATTTGGAAAAATTTAACAAGAGAACGGAAATATTAAACATGCTCTTCTTACTATTAATCCTTCATCAACTGTCAGGGAAGTAGTCTTCTCGGTATCAACATTAATAAAAACCAAACTGAAAAACAGAATGTCTCCTTAATCGGTTTTTTCGAATTCGGGTAACCAAAAAACCGGGTTTCAAAAAAGTCGGTTTTTTGAAAACACTAGTAGTAATTCATGTGTCAGCAGTAGGGATACCATTTTCGATTTTAAAAATATAAATCCTGGGATTTTCGAGATCGGAATTTCGGAATTGGTAAACGTAGTCAACAGACAAAATTAGTAGATTGTCATAAGTATACGTTGTCACAATTGCCAACTTTATAGAAAACGCAAATTTTATAATTGCAACTTTAACATTTGCTGTGACAATATATTCTATTTTAAAGTGGCTGAATGATTTGGGGAAATTAGCTGGTTTCAATTCTTTGCTGTAATAAGTCAGTTCATTCTTTCTTCTAGGTCCTATATTTTCTTCAATTTATACATTAGAATAATACTGGATTTTATGTCACCCTATGCAATCAAACACTTAACACTTATTACGATTTAGTCATACATATTCGCTCATATATGAAGCTATAAAAATATTATATACATACTACATTTATTTTAAATCGTATTTGCGCTCAATGTCAAAAATGAGTTGTAAAACTTGTGGTGTGGCAAGATATTACCACCTTTGCGTTTTTATTACTGCTCTCACAAAAAAAAAACTAATAAAAAATAAATTTAAATCATAAAAAAGGATAAAACAAAAAAAAACATTATGAGTGCGTTTTTCAAATCTTCACTAAAAATCCTTTTGTAATAAAACACTAAAAACAAAGCAAGAAAAACATTTAAATTAAACACACCCAAAAAACATATCTTTTAACAACCATGAATATAATAAAAACGGCGAAGCCAATGCTAAAAAACGCACAATTTGTTTTTATGGCGTTCTATACAACGCCAAACTCCTAACATAAAATAAAAACCACACAAAAACGACACATTATTTGCGTTTTGCTAAAGCTAATGATTTTTCAACTACTACAGTCACAGTGAAATAATAAAATTGTTGAAATGAAATAAATTTGCGTCGCTTTGTTGATAGACTGCCAAATAAATATTGAGAGAGGGAAAACGAAAGGATACCCAGAGATAATTATTACAATTACCAGGATAACAGTTGGGAAATTATTTTTGATATCATAACATTCATTTTGTCACGCAGATTTTTGTTGTTTGGCCTTAAATTTGTTTTTTATTTACATATGTATGTGAACTTTCGGTAATTAAAACTTCAAGTTTATTATCTGGATGGGTTTATAGGTCTAGAATACAATTGCTTAAATTACGTTCATTTAATAACCTGCTGTTTTATTAGCATTTTTAGTTTTTAACATCCATCATTACTATTTTTGTGTTTACAAAAACTAAAAGGTTTTCCTTTTGTTTTATGTATTTCTTTCATGACTGGAAATTGTAAAAAATTTCTCTAATCCTGGTAAATACATAGTTAGATTATGAGAATACACTCGAGAAAATATTAAAAATATGAAACGAAATATAAACACAATTGTGGAGGTGTACGACGCACGGTGGCTCAGAATTTCATTTCAGCGACCACTGATTTCTAAAATTGTAATGGCATTCAATAGTACAAATATTAAAACTAGTGTAGGCAAAAAATTAGGTCAAAATATTGATAATTTTGTGCATAGTATGCCGCTGAAAACAAATATTTTATGTTATTTTAGAAAAAACGTAATTTTTGTAAATTTGATCAGAAGGAAATTGTCCTATCTCACAAACTATTATCGACAATGGGTTAAATTTTTTTTATAATATTGTTTTGATAGTAGTCTTTAAGATATGCCATATCACAGTATCCATTATAACCCAATATATACTTTTGCACCCGCCTGTAGAATACTTTTTGCATTTGAAAGAAATTACTCAAATTATTTTAACCGGTCATAAGACTCAAATATGTGTATGTACACCATGCCTAACACAAGGTATTTCATTTATTTAGGATATTTAGCGATTTTTTACATATTTTTGTTGTTGTTAAATAAAAAAGAAAATAAACAATAAAACCCGTTTCTATTGGAACCGATTCTAAACGAACCTATTGCAGAATTGATAAACTGGATACCTGTTGAAAAAATTATCCTGGGTATTATTAAAATGTTTTTTTTTCATCATAAAATCAGATTCAACAAAATAAAAATCGCGCATTTTGATACTAAATGCTACAAAAAATCAAAAGTTAAACTTTGACTTAAAATTTCTCAATTGGAGAAAAATTCAAGTTGTTTTCTCTTCACAAGAAAATTACCAAAATATCTCCATCGGTTCAAAAGTCTTTGGCCGATGAAAAACGATTCTGTGCCACTGTGAGGCGTCTGAATTTACAATAGTTGTAAAAATGTTGTTGCTAATTTCTATATAAATATTTTGTACAATACCTATGACATTTTTAAATATGTTTTTTGAAAGTTTAAGTGTTGCCAAAACTTAAAAACAAAAAAAATTTGCTCATTTCAGTTAAAAAAAAAAATTACCAAACGGCAACACTCAAATCATAAACTGAATGACAAATTTAATAATGGATATTGTTGACAATTCTACGATATGTTTAATTTTTCAAAATATTCTTATTTTATGTTTGTATTTTTGTTTTTAAAATATTTTTCTTTTCTCATTTTAAAGGTTTGACAACATAACCATACGACATTGCTTAAAAATTTGGTCACAATCAGATAGTTGTATCATACAATGCACAATATACAACATCACTTGTAAATTGAACAAATATAATTGTAAAGTTGTTAAACCTTTGTCTACTATAAACCTAGACATATGAAAGAGTTAAACCGAGCCAAAGAATGCATATTTAAATAATTAAATTGTTACAACTCGCTCTGTTAGATATTCTGACTATGAGTATAATAGCCACTCATTTTGTTTACAAATCCCATATGCATTTTTCCGCCCACGTTGCCTCCATTCCCCGTAAACTGGATTCATCCTTCAGAGAACTCAGTATTTCTCTTAAGGTTCCTACTCGTTTCAACTCTCTCTTTTACAGATTCTGACTATGGACTATAATAGCCACTTATCTTACAAATTATATTTGTTTTTGGCCGCCCAAAAAACTTCTATTACCGGAAAACTGGACTCTTCCCTCAGAAAAGTCCAAATTTTAAAATTTAGAAAAAACTCTTATTTAGATCTATTTATTTAGAATTTTTGCAAAGTTTCAGAAAAAGTTTCAGATTTTAGGAAAATGTCCCACTTTTTCATATGCTATCGTTCTATTTATCCTGCTTGATTTTGTCCACAAATATGGGCAAGTTATCATTTTTAATGCGCAAACCAATTTCTGATGTGTCTAACAGTGCAATGTTAACACTATAACAGAACTCTGTTAACTTCTACGTTTATAAATTTTAAAATTTAACTTCATACACATAATTTAATTTTACTTCCAAATATTCTTATTTGCATCATATCGCAAAAATGACAAAATGCCTTTTCGTATGTGAACGAAACATAAATCTTTGCTCAACAGTACAAATATTAAATAAGAATACAAATATTACAAGAATACAGGGAAGACTTGAAAAATTATTTTTATTTAATTTATTGAATTATGATAAAATTCGTATAACAAATCGTTTTGTTGTTTACAATGTTAGCTATCTATTCGTCAGTGTAGGGCGTAGTTAACTGATACATATTTTGTAATCTAATACTAATTACGATTAAAAATACTTAACTACATGTAGTTATGAGTATTTCATGTAGTAATTACAGTAATCATCATGTACATAAATTTTAATCATGATTATTAATTACTTAATCTAATCGTAGTTAGTAATCAGTAATTAGATTTCAGTTTGCCCAATACTATATTATATTTCACTACGAAGTGAAACTGAAATCGTTTTCAATTGCATATCGAATTTTCACGGTGTTCTAGAAAATGAGTGAAACTTTTATTCTAAGATGAACAAAACTGAAAATGATATTTTACTCTTCAAATGAATTTGATAAAATTCAGAAAACAAACTTAATGAAAATTTCATTTCCACTGCATTCTACAAATGTAAAACTCAGGTGATAGAGACGTAGATACAGACATCGATACATACATTGACACAGATAATGACGCAGACATTGATAGAAACATTGAAACAGACATTAACATAGATATTGATACAGACATTGATACAGATATTGACACAGATATTAACACATATATTGATACAGGCATTGATACATATATTGAAACAGACATTAAAGCAGACATTATCAAAGACATTGACACAGATATTAATACAGACATTGATACATACATTGATACATATATTGATACATATATTGATACAGACATTAAAACAGACATTAAAAAAGACATTGATACAGACATTGATACAGATATTGACAACGACATTGTCACAGACATTGATACATTGTCACGACATTGATACAGACATTGATACAGACATTGATACATACATTGATACAGATATTGAAACGGACATTAAAACAAACATTAACAAAGACATATATACATACATTGATACATATATAGACATAGATATTGATACAGACATTGATACATATATTGAAACAGACATTAAAACAGAAATTATCAAAGACATTGATACAGATATTGACACAGGTATTAATACAGACATTGAAACAGACATTAACAAAGACATTGATATAGACATTGATACAGATATTGACACAGATATTGATACAGACATTGATACAGACATTGATACATATATTGAAACAGACATTAAAACAGAAATTATCAAAGACATTGATACAGATATTGACACAGATATTAATACAGACATTGAAACAGGCATTAACAAAGACATTGATATAGACATTGATATAGACATTGATACAGATATTGAAACAGACATTAACACAGAAATTATCAAAGACATTGATACAGATATTGACACAGATATTAATACAGACATTGAAACAGACATTAACAAAGACATTGATATAGACATTGATACAGATATTGACACAGATATTGATACGGACATTGATACATATATTGAAACAGACATTAAAAGAGACATTAAAAAAGACATTAAAAAAGACATTGATACAGATATTGACACAGATATTAATACAGACATTGAAACAGACATTAACAAAGACATTGATATAGACATTGATACAGATATTGACACAGATATTGATACAGACATTGATACAGACATTGATACATATATTGAAACAGACATTAAAACAGAAATTATCAAAGACATTGATACAGATATTGACACAGGTATTAATACAGACATTGAAACAGACATTAACAAAGACATTGATATAGACATTGATACAGATATTGACACAGATATTGATACAGACATTGATACAGACATTGATACATATATTGAAACAGACATTAAAACAGAAATTATCAAAGACATTGATACAGATATTGACACAGATATTAATACAGACATTGAAACAGGCATTAACAAAGACATTGATATAGACATTGATATAGACATTGATACAGATATTGAAACAGACATTAACACAGAAATTATCAAAGACATTGATACAGATATTGACACAGATATTAATACAGACATTGAAACAGACATTAACAAAGACATTGATATAGACATTGATACAGATATTGACACAGATATTGATACGGACATTGATACATATATTGAAACAGACATTAAAAGAGACATTAAAAAAGACATTAAAAAAGACATTGATACAGATATTGACACAGATATTAATACAGACATTGAAACAGACATTAACAAAGACATTGATATAGACATTGATACAGATATTGACACAGATATTGATACAGACATTGATACAGACATTGATACATATATTGAAACAGACATTAAAACAGAAATTATCAAAGACATTGATACAGATATTGACACAGGTATTAATACAGACATTGAAACAGACATTAACAAAGACATTGATATAGACATTGATACAGATATTGACACAGATATTGATACAGACATTGATACAGACATTGATACATATATTGAAACAGACATTAAAACAGAAATTATCAAAGACATTGATACAGATATTGACACAGATATTAATACAGACATTGAAACAGGCATTAACAAAGACATTGATATAGACATTGATATAGACATTGATACAGATATTGAAACAGACATTAACACAGAAATTATCAAAGACATTGATACAGATATTGACACAGATATTAATACAGACATTGAAACAGACATTAACAAAGACATTGATATAGACATTGATACAGATATTGACACAGATATTGATACGGACATTGATACATATATTGAAACAGACATTAAAAGAGACATTAAAAAAGACATTAAAAAAGACATTGATACAGATATTGACACAGATATTAATACAGACATTGAAACAGACATTAACAAAAACATTGATATAGCCATTGATACAGATATTGACACAGATATTGATACAGACATTGATACAGATATTAACAAAGACTGTATATATAGACATAGATATTGATACAGACATTGATACATATATTGATACATATATTGAAACAGACATTAAAACAGACATTAAAAAAGACATTGATACAGACATTGATACAGATATTGACAACGACATTGTCACAGACATTGATACATTGTCACGACATTGATACAGACATTGATACAGACACTAACATAAATGTTGAACTGGACTTTGAGACAAACATAAACTTAGACATTGGCATGCAGTGGCAAGCAAAACCGTTTCCAGTCATCAACTGTCCAATTTTTGTGGGTTTTACAGAAATGAAGGCGTTTTTTCACATTTCTATCGCAAAGTGGTGGCCTTTTCTTTGTCACACTGGCTATTAAAACAATTCCATTTAATGCGCATCTGTCCGTTCAGGGGTCTGAACCCCGTTTCGGGGTCTTGATGTCCTTATTATGTAGCAACCGTTCAATCTGCCGGTCATCACCATAAGAAAGCTGTCGTGGTCGACCTCCTTGGTCATTACGCGCCTTTTTCAGCAATTTTACGGCATGAATAATTATTTTGTACCAAATTTATCACATTGTTTTCAATATCAGTTAGCGTTTTTCTCATTTTTAAAGATCTTTAAATTTGTTATTTAAAAATTGAAACAATAATGCAAAAATAGAGCAATAAAAGCTTGATAACGAGATCGCAGCAAATATAAAAACCAACGGGTCAAATACCGTTACATTTTAAGAGCAATATTGACATAATGTTAATTTCTTGTAGTGTACAAGAGTGTCCGAATAGTGAATTTTTTGTTTTAATTTTTTATGTGAGTTTTTGTGTTTTATAATTTAGAATAATAAAAAATACATATATATGAGAATATAATACATTTGTATTATTTTCATTAGCTTACTTCCTTAATGCAAAATATCCGGACAGTTTTGCTTTCCACTGTACATAATGATATAAATATCGACATATATGGTCTACATAGTTGCAGCGCACTGCCATATATGTGTATGTGGACATTAATACTGACATAAACCAACATATTTTCTATGAGTGTTTATGTAAGCCCCCTTTGGAGTATATGCATCTGAATACTCTCATGAAAGTATTTATAACCATCTGTGAGAATTCAAAACTTTTACTTGCATTAGCGTGTATTAGAAATGTCAGAGGGATGGTTGTTATAGTGCAAAGAAGTTTCTTTTTTTTATTAACGTTTGTATATGTATATATATTTTATATTATACACATATTTAAAAAATATTTTTTTTTGGTTTGTTGGGGATAATACCAACTTAATTTCTATGTGTTGTAATTTATGCTTATTTCGCATGTTTTCCTGCAATTGTCAAGGTTTTAATACACTGCCACGAATACATAGCAGGAACCACACAAAAACACAGCTTTTCCAGGGCAATTTCATTGTAGCTGTTGTTTGGTAAATGCTAAACACATAAAAAGTCATATCAACATACACAAAAAAAAGAAGCTTGTAAATGTTTTATGATATAATTATAAAATAAAATCCTGCACCCTACCTTGCCACACACATTCACGTACTCAGGTACAACTATATCCTTGTTTTTATATAAAATAACAAAAAGGCGGTGGTATGAATATTCAAATATGAGAAAAGTTTATGAGCGTCCCAACTGAAATTTATGTTGTTTATTATAGCCAGCCAAACAAAACAAAAAAGATATATAAAACATTAAAGTGTTTTATTTTATTATATTAAGCTTAAGGCTTGAGACCAGTTAAACTAGTTTATTAATATAATTTAGGGTAATACTCTGTAGTACGATTTTCAAGAGAAAATTGGATTATGGCCATCTCAGAATAGGAAATAGAACAATCGCAATAATAAATTAAACATAC
This sequence comes from Bellardia pandia, assembly GCA_916048285.2. Lineage (NCBI taxonomy): Eukaryota > Metazoa > Arthropoda > Insecta > Diptera > Calliphoridae > Bellardia > Bellardia pandia. The sequence continues at coordinate 39,102,897 of OU696530.1, forward strand.
ATATATTAATATGAACCTATCCGCCGATGTTGACAACACACATAAACACATGGAACTAAACTGTCATCTTGACGAGCCAATAATTTGAAAACAATTTCTTGTGCGTGCATTAATTTGTGTCGTGTGGAAATACTTTCTTGTCAATGTAATGTTTTCGCTTGAACAACGTTGTCAGAAGATTTTAACAAATTAGAGTGAATCTACGCTGTGATTTTCGCCGTGACTCTGCTGGTGCCCTTTCTAAAATCATCGTCTGCTTGCAGGAGGAAAGTCGTAGTTAAAAGTCGCAGCGTGTCGACTCCATCTTACAAAGAAAATTATAAAAACACAACCAAGAATTAACAAAGTTATAAGTTTTTAAGTTATTCTTATTAGCATCATTAGAATTGAAGAAGTCTAATGGCTTTCATGTTTTTTCAATATGCCCCTATTTTAAAACAAAGTTGTTGCTTTAATTAAATATATTGTACAAAAATGGTTGCTCGCAGTCCTAACAAAAACCCGGCTTATGTTTTTGTTACATGTTTAAAGCTTGTATAGGGCTTATCTAAATAAATTTATCATGAACAACGTTTTCATTAGAATATTACGAGTATGTTTTCTTTTTTGGCGTTGTATTATTTTATATTTTTAATGTACAAATTTAAATAACTTCAACTGAGTATTGCATTATAATATTGTTGTTTTTTCCTTTTCAAATTATACAAAATTAATTTATAAATGCTTATGAGTGGTTAGCCGCAATAAACTACAAAACACCTAAAAAGGGCAATTTACTGTAATGGAGCAATTTGGTCTCTGTATGGTGGACAAGGTGGTAATTTTTAGCTTTTTGTACATACAATTCCCTAATAGAAAATTGGTGTGAAACAGTTGACAATTGTTGTAGGGCTATTATTAAAAATAGATTAGACATTAGGAATTTGCCTGGCATTTTTTAGTTTTATATGGTTCAAACATACGAGTACGGACATGTGGAGATACTAGTAATTTGATTAATGGAAAATTGAGAAATTGTTTTCAAAGAAACGTTTAAATTTTACAGGGTTTGTAAAAAAATATTCTAGAAAGAAAATGCTATCATGTAAAGAGATAAAGTAAAATAAAAGTAATTTTTTAATAGCTTGCGGACTTAATTAAAAAAGAAAACATATACAGCTCCCAATTTACAAGAAGCAATTTTTATTGAAAAGATTGATACAATTTATTCCTAGAAATTTATTCGGTGTTCACACAACCAAGGCTGCCAAATGAAAAAAATCGTCATAATCCCGATAAAAAAAGAAAAAAAAAATGTTTATTCAAATTTTAAAAAGCGCAAAAAAAAAATTGGAACAATAAAAAGCCAAATCGCGGCGTTCGATAGCGTATAAACTATTTTATCGAATAATATTACGGTACGAGTTGTATCTGCTCATTACTGAGCTGAAAAAAGGTTCCTAGAAGAGCTTTACGATCGGAACAATTTGTGAAATTCTTGGCTATTAGGTAAGGAAAATTAAATATTTTGCCGTCCTTATTTACATAAGCTAAATAAATCTAGTATTAAAGGAGACTCTGGGTACCCGCTTGAACAATGGTTGATGACTTTATACAGAAATCCTAGTGAGCCTCTGGTAAGGGTTACATTACTGTTCACAACACTAAGTATTTTGATGTTGTATGTTGTAAACTGCGAAATTACGATTCACGACACTTATCGGCTTAATTGTATAAAAAATGCATGTTGTGTTGTAGTTAAGACAACACAACATTTAAGTGTTGTGAACGATAAGCGGGCCCAAATGTTAAACACAACTTGTGTACAGTATTTTACAAATAAATATCTGAATGTAACATATTTTATTAATTCACGTTAAACTACAATGTTAAATATCAATTAGTTTATTAAGTTTTAAATTTATTTCTCTGAATATTCTTTCGGCCTTCTGTTAAATTAAGAAAAGTTTCTGTAGAATTTCCTCGTTGAATTTAAAAAATTGTTTTCTCTAAAACTTTTTGTCTGAATATTCTTTTGACGTTGTGTTAAAATGTTTTCTCTAAAAATCTTAATTCACGGAATTCAGCTCCTAAAATTGCTTTTCATATTTACCAGTAGTAAACAAATAATATTTTTACTACTCTGACCTTTAATATTATTTGGAATTATTATACTTAAACTCAACAATTGTCAATAATTAAAAAAAAAAAAAACATCAACATCATTAAGTTTTGTTTGTAAAATATGTCATGTTTTTCTTAATATTAATAATATTAAATGAGAAAAATAAGAAAATTAAAAATTATTAAATTAGGACACATAAAGAGAAATGTATGAAATCTTTATTTGAGTCGTTAGAACGATCTATATAATTCGATGTTTAACCCTTTCAGACCTGACGCAAAACTTCCAGGAATTTTTTTTTAATTTTTGGAATACATATATGATATCTACAGCGTATGAAAATATAATCAATGATCAGGTTATATCATTTTGATATCCTTGAAGGATTTTCAGGACACGCATAATTGATGCATCGCGGTCGATTTTTATTAATATTTTTAATTATTTTAAGAACAATTATTATTTTTATTTCAACTGTTAATTTTACAATTTTTGATAATTTTAGTTGGGCTCGAGTTCATTAAATTTAATTTTCATTAAATTATTATTTTTACTGAAGGTAGGAATTGTTTTTACAACATGAAATCTTATTAAAATTTATTGATAATTTTTCTTGGCTGAGCTGGGGATCGGACCTGGGTTGAATTTACATGTTTCAAGAATCACCACACTGCTAGCCAACAGTCAGAAAACAGAAAAATTATCAATACCAAAAATATCAAAAATTTTTAACTATTAAAAAAAAAAAATTATCATTTTAGTTAATATATGTGCACTTCATTAGTTGTAAACGATTAATACTTTTGTAACTAAAGGCACTTACTTACTTCCACGGCTCATTTTGCTAAACTGAAATTTAAACTAAACTGAAGAATTTCGCAATAACACAAGTGACGGTAAATCTACCAAAAGGGAAATGTGATGCATGCCATGCATGCTATTTAAAATTGGGTTAGCAGAAGCAAAAATATTGAAACCGAAACCCACCCGCACAATCGATGAATCACGGTCTGAAAGGGTTAAATGTTTCAACATTTACATGAAAATGTTGGCTACGCCTCAAATGGTTCATAAGCTGGAACCAATTTTGGCATGCTCTTTCCAACATATCGACCGGTATCTCAGGATTAAATTTTTCAATATTAGCTTCCAGTACATCAACCATTGAGGTCTTGTGCCTATAGATATGATCTATAAGTCGCATGATGTAGGCGACTTGAAATAAACAGTTCACCGAACTCGACTCACAATTGTGCCATTGTTTCGCATGTCTTGTTTAAATCACTTACCAGCCAAGTATAGCTCTTTGAATTTGGTCAAAACAAATTGTATTCGTCGCGAGCTAGTGCTCACCATTGACAGTAACGTTACTCTCTTCGCAGTCTTTGAAAAAGTACGGTCTAATGATGTCACCGGCCCATAATCCACAGTTCTTTGGCTGCTCTTCACACCAAATACGACAGTTTTGCATGTTTACGTATACATTAGGGTGACCGCAAAAAATCAATGTCGGAATCTTGTTCGTCTTAACCCCACAAAACGAACCCCCTTTCCAGATATTGGGATAGCCAAAATTTGAGCCCGATTAAACGACGGTAACACGTGCCGCTCGTCGCTTAAAATTTGAAAAATTTTAAAGTACTTTTTGAAACGTCGGGATACAATGCTCGGCATTTGCTTGCAACTTGCAGGACATATTGCTTTTGTTCTTCATCTTTTGTCGGTGTAAGGTATCCGACAGAAATGCCACGAGAATTTTAATAGCTACACTAGAGGCACTTAACCTTGACCCTCTTAAGTACAAAGTCTCCAAAACTTTCTTACATACTAGAAGGAAAATGTTCAGAGAACAGTATACTAAAAATATTTCAGATAAAGTAAACATTCCAGAAAAAGAGGCCTTGGTTTTCCATTGGGACGGTAAACTTTTACCGGGCGTTTTAAAAAATGAGGAATGTGAGCGAATAGCTCACAAGGAACAACTGCTTTGAGTTCCTGTAACAGAAAACAGCTCAGGAGAGGATCAAGCAATTGCCGTATATGAATGCCTACAGCAATGGGGTCTTCCCAACACCGTCAAGGCGATGTGCTTTGATACTACAGTATCCAACACTGGAAGATTTAAAGGAGCATGCGTCATATTGCAGCAAATGTTAGGAAGCGAATTACTGCACCTAGCTTGCCGTCACCATATCTTGGAAATTATGTTAAGAGGCGTATTCGACAGAAAAATGGGTTCACCCACGGGACCTCATCCAGACATTTTCAAAAGATTTCTCTTGCGAGGCCCAAGATAGACAAACAAAAATATGACACAGGTATTAGTGACAATCTAATACAAAAGCAGCTATCTCTAGAACTAATTGCACATGTTACTGCTGAATTCAAAAAGAAATTAACTGAAAACCATCCAAGAGATGACTACAAGGAGCTGTTGCAGTTGGTTCTCGTATTTGTAGGATCACTAGACGGCAATGTTGTGGGTTTTAGAACTCCAGGCGCCATTCATCACGCCAGATGGATGGCAAAGGCTATTTACTGCTTTAAAATATTTATTTTTCGGCGCCAATTTAAGATGTCTAGAGGAGAAGAAAGTTCTGTAAGTGCTATTGCTGTTTTTCTAGTTAAAATTTACTGTAAAGCTTGGTTCAATGCTCCAAAAGCTCATCTAGCGCCAAAGCAAGATTTGGACATTTTGCGTAGTCTATTAGACTATAAAGAATGTGACAACGACATCGCAGAAATAGCACTCACTAAATTTTCGAATCATTTGTGGTATTTGAATACAGAGTTGGTTGGATTGTCGTTCTTTGATCCCACCATTACAGACGATGAAAAGTTATTAATGGCTAATAAATTGTTCAGTAGCACAGATGAACCATCAGAGCAAGCTAGGGTTGTAAATCCAAAAGTTAGGAAAGAAAAGTTAGAAGAGTTGGTTGATGGAGGATTAATTAATTTACTTTCCAAAGAAACGTTTAATTTTTTTGACCGATTTAATATAAAAATAGATTTTCTTAGACAAAATCTAAACACCTGGCCTCAAAATAATAACTTCCAAGAAGGATTGAAAATTGTCAAAACATTAAAAGTAGTAAATGATATGGCTGAGCGTGGTATTAAATTAATAACTGACTTCAACAACCTTCTGACAAAAGATGAAGAACAAAAGCAATATGTCCTGCAAGTTGAAAGCAAATGCCGAGCATTGTATCCCGACGTTTCAAAAAGTACTTTAACAAAAGCTTTATAATAAATTGGATAACTATGTATTATTATCGAATATATCCCTGATTTTTATATATTAAAATAAAAATGTTCTTAAATTTAACTGTATTGTGTTTTTTATTACATTTCTACTTTAAACTTAAAAATATACCAAAAAAATTAAAAATTTATCACGTAATAACATAATATATGAAGTATGCTCCTGGTGGCACCAGGTCACGTTTTCGGAGCTAAAGGCTGCCGTAACTCGGTTTGACTCAGAGTTACAA